>LR999455.1:12962045-14412288 GCA_905216605.1 Arabidopsis arenosa | reverse complement strand
ACAATTTGTGATCAATTTTCTTCAGGTCAGACTGTGTACTTAATTTATGATTGGGATTAAAGCATTCTCGTGTTATCAAACAGTAAAAAGAGCGCTAGATTTGAAGAACAAATACCACGGACGAGATGAGACGACTACGTCTTTGCACAATGTGCTATCAAGTCCCTTTGCAAACAATCCTGCATAAACAGAGCCGAAGAGGGAACCTGAACTGATTGAACAGGTTATGATCTTATCATTAATTTGTAATTGGTAAAAAATAAGTGAAGTTTAATATTATAAGACTGTGAAATTAGAGTCAACTAACCTCAATCAAGATCTGGCGATTGAGAAAACCTTGAACCCTTCCGCATGGTACGTAGATAAACCTACAAGGCTACAAATATAAACATACCAAAGTAAAAAGAAAGGGGACGAATTTGAAATATTTGCTAATAGAAAGGGGCCAAGTTTTAAAGTGAAACCTTAAAGCCTTGACGCCGGATTTGATCAGTGTATTCCACCATAAGACTGCATCATCTCTGAATATATCCACCTGGAATAAACAAAACATACACAAATATGTAGAGCTCAAGAGTCATAATTTAAGAGACTGAGCAAAAGCAAAAGAACAATCCGTATTCAACTGGGTATATCTAAACACAACTATAATCGAAGTTAATTACCTTTGTAAGGTAGAGATTAGATGGCAAAACAAGCTTCAGCAGTTTGGGATGTGAATTTTCTTCCCTCATTCAGAAACCATTATAGCTTCTCGTTCTTGATACCAAACTTTTAAGTTCTTGTTCCCAATAACTAGCTACATATGGATGCACCTAAAAATGAAACAAAACAGAAAAGCTCACTCACAACAAAGACTAAAAAAATGATGCTAAATTCACTTACTGTTTGGTCCTTTAAATTCTTGATGCAGGTAATTGTTCAAATTCATTCCATTTTTGGTCGGTTAGTGTTTGAGGTTTCAGGTTTTGCTGAACCTTGTCTTGACTTGGGCTACTTTTTTTTTTTTGTGTGCAAAGATAACTTTCATTCATCTAAATCCTCATAAGAGAGCTCAAATAATAACTCTCTGATCTCTAATAGAACATGAGAACTAAATGTGATCATCATCTTTGTTTCCTATCGTTCAATAAATAGAATATAACTCGATTTGACCTTTTTGTTTTACATCTTTCTGGTTCACAGGTAAACAGGGTTAAGGAGATGTTTATAAAACATCCAAATCTCACCTTCAAAAATCAATTTAAAGAACAAACAGCTTAAAAGTGCTTACATGGATGTCCTTCTCGACCTAATCGAGACATTGTGCAAGTCAACAAAAGAGCTGTCCATGAAAGACCTAAACAAAGCAAACAATACGCTTTTTGATCTTACTAGAGCAGGCTTGAAAGTGGGTTGGTTGCGTCAGAAGTTGGATGAGGCTTACTTGAAGAAGGAGAAACAGAGAGTTAGTGGTGCCAGGATCAGAGAACTCGAGGAACAGGTCAAGAAGCGAAAGCTGACTTTGTCTGATTTGGAATCCGAACTTAAGAAAGAGAAAGCTGCGGCTTTGGCTTTAAAAAACCGAACCCGTTTCGGCAATGTTCTTTGAATGAATGAAGTCTTTAGTCTTTTATTTTTTTCTTTCCTTGTCTCAGCAGATTCCTATCCGTTGGAGACTTTTTTAGTTTTCTATCTTCGTTACTTGTGAGTCAAGTATCAAATAAATTAAGGTTTTGCTTTTTTTTTTCATTATATATGCGTACTTTATTAATTAATCAAAGATTTGATTTAACGGACCTATCGGTGTAATCTTTTGGAATGCTTGGTCCTCATCTTAAAATGATCCTCCAGATAATATTCGGTACACAAGTTATAAGCTAAAATATATATTACTCTTTACCTATATGCACCAACAGTAACCCTAGCGACTCGCTAACAAACATTCAAGAGGTAAATCCTTTAGTATTTGTGATTCCCCAGACTTTGTTCGATTCCATGGTGGTTTTGAGATGTATGTTTTGGGTTTTGTTGATCGAGATTGTTAATATTACTTGTTAATTGATTGTTAGATTTACAAATTTGGGTGGGTTTTTGTGCGCCACTCAGGTTATAGGGTTTTTTCTCTCTTCACTCCGTCTTCTTGTAGTTAGATCGCGAGGAAATCATACACGAATTCGAGAAGCACTCATTCTCTTTGTATTCGTTCAACATGGAAGCATAATCTTCAACTAAGCATTGAGCTCTTTAGTCTAGAGTGTGGCAACTATAAAGAAAACTGTGTTTGAATGTCAAAATTGAATACTTATTAGTGTTTTTTTTTGTCTTATTTTGTATCTCGAGAGTGTGTTTCATTGGGGTTAATTGGTTTAATTTTATGAATTCCTGTGTTTGACATTCAGTTAAAAGAGGTTTTCTCTTTCTCCAGGTTTATGTTAGTTTAATTGCAAATAATCTTTATCAAAATCCAATGGCCAAGGGAGTTGATAAGAAGTTTTGTTGGGAGATAAAGAATTTTTCCTCTTTGAACTCTGAGAGATGTAATTCTGTTCCAGTCGTGATTGGTGACTGCAAATGGTAAAAAAAAAAAAAAAGTACCTCGTTTTCATGTTTGCTAGTCGACTTAAGTGATATCCAGTTTGATAATTCTTTTTCTTTGGGTTTTCTTGCAGGCGTCTTGTTGCCTTTCCTAAGGGATATAAAGCAGATTACTTTTCTTTGTATTTAGAAGTTGCTGATTTTCAATCATTGCCTTGTGGATGGAGAAGATACGTCAAATTTCGCGCAAGTATAGTAAATCAGCTTTCGCAAGAACTCTCTGTACAACAAGGTGATTCTTACTGAAGTCTGCTCATTACTAGTTGATTCACCTTTTTTTTAATGTCATTTTCAGTATGTTTGTGTGTATAGTGAGCTGTTTAAATCTTACTCTTACGGCGCGTATAGTTCATGCAGTGCTTTATTTGTGGTTGATTAACCAATGAGTGGGAAATGTTACAGAAACACACCGCTGGTTTGATCAGAATGCTCGCGGATGGGGTTTTGAAAACATGCTTCCACTTATCGAACTTAATGCCAAAGATGGTGGATTTTTGGTAAATGAACAAGTCATGATTGTTGCTGAAGTAGAATTTCATGAAGTTATTGGCACACTAGATGAATCAAAGAAAATTATTGAGTCTAATGATTTACTCAACAAGACTCAAGAAGTGCCTCAACAAGTGAAGGAAAGCATTGATATTAATGGGTTTCAAGTTCTTCCTTCACAGGTAAAGAAACTTAAAGAATGGCCTCCACATCTCCAAAGAATGATCTCTCTGATATGTTTTTGTACATTTGTATTTACACTTGCAGGTAGAATCTGTGAGACGTATTTTTGAAAAGCACCCAGAGATTGCAGTAGGATTCCAAGTAAAGAACCAACATCTGAGGAAAACATTCATGAGTTTCCTTATCAACGTAATTGAGACGCTGTGCCAATCTCTTCAGGAGCTCTCAAATGAAGATCTTGTGGAAGTAGACATTGCACTGACATATTTGAAAGATGCGGGATTTAAGGTGGATTGGTTGGAGAAGAAGCTAGACCAAGTGAAAGAAAAGAAAGAGAAAGAACAGTCTGGTTTGGTCATGCTCCAAGGAATAGAGCAACAGCTTCATGACTTGATGCACAAGTGTGAGAAGAAGAAGTCAGAGGTTTTGTCCATTGGAGCTCCTCTAAAGTTCGATGATGTTGTTTGATCACACTTCACTTTTATTACGCATTTTCTGGTGTTCTTAAACCGGTGTCACCGTGACCCGGCAATCTGTTTTTATTTCTTTAGACTCACATATACCCTTTTAAACCGGCTAAACTCAATAAAATCTGCCGGTTTGGTTCATTGAAAAAACCGGTTCAGGCTATTTTAAACCTTCTCTCCCCAATCGAGGTTCAGGCTAATTTTTAATATAATTCGATTTGACCTTTTGTGGTTTACATTTTTCTGGTTCACGGGAAACTCTGGTCAGTGAAATGTCTAAAAAGCATCCAGATCTCACTTCAAACTTTGATTTAAAGAATCAACAACTTAAGAATGCTTACATGGATGTCCTCCTCGACCTAAATCAGACATTGTCCCAGTCGACAAAGGAGCTTTCCTTGGAAGACCTAGATAAAGCAGAGAGTACGCTTTTTGATCTTCTAAAGCAGGCTTGAAAGTGTGTTGGTTGCGTCAGAAGTTGGATGAGCTGAAGCTTACTTGAAGAAGGAAAAACAGAGACTTAGTGGTGCGCGGATCAGAGAACTCGAGGAACAGGTCAAGAAGCGAAAGCTTACTTTGTCCGATTTGGAATCCGAACTTAAGAAAGAGAAAGCTGCGGCTTTGAACATTTCTTTTGAATAAAAGAAGTCTTTAGTCTTTTTGTTTAGTTTCTGCAATTTCCTTTCCGTTGCAGATTTTTTAGGTTTTATCTTGGATACTTGTGAATCAAGTATCAAATAAGTTGAAGGGTTGAACTTCTTTTAATTTGAATATGCGTATTTTATATGAATAATCTAAGCATCTTAATTAATTAATTGACATTTATTTATTTTGAATATGGTCTTTATCTATTTATTTGTTTAGATCTATTTATTTATTTATTGGATCTATTTATTTATTTTGAATATGGTCTTTATCTTAAAAAGCTAAAAGTATATACTTCTACACTCTATTCACCAACAGTAAACCCTAGCTTCTCGCTAACAAACTTTCAAGAGGTAGATCCACTACGGATCAGCATATTTCTCAAGTAGCGATTACAACATTCTCGTAGAGATATCGTCCGATCTCCTCTCTCTCTCTTACTCTCTCTGTGGCTAGCGATTTCTAAATCTACTTATCGAAAACCCTAAACCCTACTAGACTCGGATTCAAAGCACCTTCGTGTGTGAATCTGTCACCGGAGACTGCGATTTATATATTGGATTACGAACTTGCTTATCCGATTCAGTTTCTATGTTTTTCTTTTGTCCTCCACCGCTTCCAAACGTTTCATCAAGAATAATGAGCAAGCAAAAGGAGACAAGATTCAGTTGGGTTTTGAAAAATTTCTGTTCTTTGCAACATAACAATTGCTACTCTCGCACCTTCGCAGCAGCTGACTGCAATTGGTAAATAAACAAACGATTACAAACACTTTCGTCTTTTTTTCCTTTTTTTTTTGGTAAAAGATTGGATTTTGTTTTTATTTTGTGCAGGCGTCTTCTTGCTTCTTACAATAAAGATAGGAATGGTTACTTGTCCTTGTATCTAGAACTTGCGGATCCTGCATCTTTGCCATTAGGATGGAGAAGACAAGTGAAATTTCGTCTTACTCTTGTGAATAAGGTTCACAAACAATCCACCAGAGTATTAGGTGATTAATTTTTTTCCTTATATATACGCTCCTTGTTTCAGTTTTTGTGTCCTGGAAGGAAAATATATGTCTCTGTTTTATTCTCTTTGTAGGTTTAATTTGATACAAAGTTTTAATTTTTTATGGTTAGGATCACTTGATGTGACTTAACATTTTTTCCAATTATGTTTGTTCATATGGCAGAAGGGCAACACTGGTTCGATGCAAATGATTATGGTTCGGGTTTTAATGAGTTTTTGCCCCTTTATAAAATTCATGCTAGAGGTAATGGATTCCTTGTGAGAAACAAACTCATTATTGTCGCTGAGGTACAGATTCTTCCAGCTATTGGTGTACCAAAGGATACTGTGAAGATAACTGAACCTCTGAGCTGCAGAGAAGGAAATCAAGCTACTGATGCATCTGAAGAAGATTCAGATGAGGATGCATCTGAAGAGGATTTGGATGATGATGATGAATCTGAAGAGCGTTTAGATGATGATGATGAATCTGAAGAAGATTTGGATGATGATGATGATGATGATGATGCGTCATCTCCTGTTTCTGATGATGAAGGTCAGGAAATATGTCCCTTGAACCAACTGAATGCCTGGAATAAAGCTTCTCGTTCAGTAGGAAACCGTGGTATGAATTGTAACAATGTGGTAGTTTCCGATGCGGATACTGATGATGCCGCGAAAGAAGATCTGTTTGAGGATGGTACAGTTGAAGAGGATCCGGATGATGATGCTTCATCTCTCCACCAATTGAAGTCCATGTTGGACACCTCGAAGACAGTAGAAAATGGTGGTTCAGGGTGTAACAATAAGGCACCTGTTTTTGATACGTGGATTAATGATTTTCTAAAAGAGATTACTCAACCAGCAAAGGAAACCATGGATGTCAATGGTTTTCAGGTTCTTACTTCACAGGTAAGAACGCAATCTAACACTTTTTTCTAAAAGAAAACTTATCATAAGTGATCTCAAAATCTTGGTTCCCATGTCATTTATGTTGTTCTTGCTTGCAGGTACAATCAGTGAGGCAGATCTTCAAAAGACACCCGGACACAGCAATAGGTTTCCGTCCTAAGAACCAACAGATCAGGAAAGCATACATGGATGTACTTCTTAGGCTCATTGAGACGCTGTGCCGGTCTCCAGAGAAGCTCTCTGATGATGATCTGAGTAATGCTGATGAGACACTTGATGATCTGATTGATGTTGGCTTTAAATTGGATTGGCTAAAGACGAAGCTGGATGAGGTCTCTGAAAAGAAGAAGATGGGGGAGAGTAGTGTGGCCCGGCTAGGAACAATGGAGGAAGAGTTGCAGAAGCTGAAGCACATGGTCTTGGATCTTGAAGCTCAGCTGCAGAAGGAAAAAGCGAAGGTGTTGGCTGCGAGAGCTCCTTTTTCGTTCAAAGATGTTGTTTACTGATTTTGCAAGATCCTAATCTAGGTGCTAATTAGTAGTGGAACTGAAGCAGCTTAACGATGAAACCTGAATGTTTAGCAATATTTCCCTATCATTTTTGCATATCATACAGAGATATCCAAATGCTTAAAAGTTCGAATCGGTATTTAGTTGCCAAGTCAAACTATGTCTACGTAATGAAGAACAAACCGTTATTGTGGATTTGAGTAAATGGTAATGAGAAGTATCGTATGTTAACTAATACTGAAAAACATAGGTCCAAATTAAAATGTTTCTATCACAGTACTATTTCTAATTTATAAAAGTTTAAACTCAGTCAAATCTTTCAATTTTGACTTTTTCATCGGCCGTTCACTAGCCGCATATACCAAGTCACAACTCCTAACTCTTCTCCCGTGCCCGTTACAGAACCAACAAACATTTCTTCTAAAGCAACCGAATTTTTGGAAGGTTACAAAAAAAAAGTCGTTTTGACATAAGCATTTCATCTATTAACTATTGAAAGCCAAATCAGCAATAAAGCATTCTTCTGCATAAAAAATAATGTCTTCATCCTCCGTATCAAAACGCGTAGTTTTGGTCCTTAACTTGGCCGTGGTAAGCACACAAGTCCTCCTTATACGCAGTGTCTCGTCCATGAACAAGACCAACGCGTATCTATACCACAAATGCTCTGAAATTGAAGGGAAATACAAGCCTAAGAGCCCGTACGAAGAAAACCTTAACTTCATCATCAATGACATGTATAAAGACACTTTTGTAAGAGGTTTCGTCTACGCCTACCATGGTGACGATCCCAATACCGTCTACATCTTGCTCCAATGCCGGGGTGACTCCTACGGCCCAGAGTGTGGCTCCTGCCTCACTACCGCCTCCTCGGAGGTAACTTTACACACACGTCAATATTTTGGTTTTCAAAAATAACACCAAATCTTTAGTGCATGTACAAAATCTATATATCATACGTAAATTATTGTGTGCGAGTGTAAGGTTTGTTTTTAATTGCTATGAATATGAATATGACAGCTACGTAGGAGATGTCCGATGAACAAGGCTGGAATAGTATGGTTTGACAAATGTCTTCTCAAGTTTTCTCCAACCGCTTTCTTCGAGAAGATCGATGACAAGAACAAGTTCTATATGTACAGCACGAAGAAAGTAAGCGATCCGGCGTCGTTCAATGCGAAGACAAAGGCTCTACTAACTGAGCTGACCACGAAAGCTACTCGTAGATCAGATAAGTTATTGTTGTACGAGACAGGGGAGATGAAACTCGGGAAGATGAAGCTGTACGGAATGGTGCAGTGTACACGGGACCTATGGTTTACGGTTTGTAAGACATGTTTGGATAAGATTATTGGGGAGCTTCCTAAATGTTGTGATGGTAAAGAAGGAGGGAGAGTTGTGAGTGGGAGTTGTAACTTTAGGTATGAGATTTACCCTTTTCTTGACACTGTTCGATGAGATCTCCAAATTTTGTTTCTTTGTCAACCGGAGAGCTCCATATATAGTAAAAGGGGTTGATTGGTGACCATATCAGTAAACAGCAGGAAGTTCAATAAATGAAAGTTTTAGGGCGGTAAATGTGCAAAAATACTTACACAGCACATAAATTTGTAGACTTACCCACATTTATGGACAACCTTTTTGAATACTTACGCAACAAATCTATTTGTGTTCGATTTCATGAAATTTAGAGTAAAAAATACAAATCGAATTTCTCTTTCTCAAAAGTTGAATTCCATGAAATTATAAATGCATTTGAATTCGGTTATGTTTGATTTTGTGTATATTCTTATATCTTGTGTAGGCTCATGTTGTGTAGAGTTAATTGGGTTTAGTTGATTACTCTCCTCTAGGCTCCTTTAAGCATTAAGTTTCTTGCTGTAAAAGTAATGTCTTTAAGTGTGACACACGGCAAAAATGTGGCTCGATTGGATGTACAACATTAATATCGATTGGATGTTTAATTTTACCATTTATAAATTTGTAATTTATGACAAGAGTAAAATCAAAATGCATGCATTTTCTTAATATCACTCTCTAACTCCACAAATATAAATATCCTCTCTGGTCAACATTCCTAGCTACAACAACACTAAAGGTTAATTAATCCCCAGCTATTCAGTTTTGAAATTGAGATATATTCGCTTCGTAATCAATGGTGAGGAAGACAGAGAGTAGTGAATCTAGCGATGATGAACAGAGATACTCGTCTTCATCTGAAGAATGGTCGGAGGAGTCCTCAGAAGATGTTAATGAAATTGTTGAAGTCAACGGATTTCAAATTCTTGATTCGCAGGTAATAAAGCATGAATTCTTATTTCAATTTGAGTGTAAGAAAACGATTTAGCTTTTCTTGTTCCACAGGTAAGCCAAGTGAATGCAATCTTTGAAAAACATCCAGACATTGCATCAGATTTCAATTTAAAGAACCAACAGCTCAAAAATGCTTACATGGGTGTTCTTCTCGACCTAATTATGACACTGTGCCAATCGCCTAAGGAGCTCACGATGAACGATCTAAACAAAGCAGACCGCACAGTTTTGGATCTGACAAAAGCTGGCTTGAAGTTGCACTGGTTGCGTCAGAAACTGGACGAAGCTTTCTTGAAGAAGGAGAAAAAAAGAGCCATTGTGGCACGGATCAGAGAACTTGAGGAACAAGTCAAGAAACGAAAGCTGAATTTATCGGAATTAGAATCTGATCTGAAGAAACAGAGAGCTGCGGCTTTGGCTGCTGAGACTCCCTTTGATTTCAGCGATTTTGTTTGATATTACTAATTGATGGTTTTGTGTGAAGTATTCCTCTGTTTCTTGTTCTGTTTTAACTTTCCTTATCACTAATTGATGGTTTTATGTGAAGTATTCCTCTGTTTCTTGTTCTGTTTTAACTTTCCTTATCACTAATTGATGGTTTTATGTGAAGTATTCCTCTGTTTCTTGTTCTGTTTTAACTTTCCTTATCACTAATTGATGGTTTTATGTGAAGTATTCCTCTGTTTCTTGTTCTGTTTTAACTTTCCTTATCACTAAATTGATGGTTGGCTACGTCTAAATCAAGTATCAAATATATAACATTTTTTACATAACAAATCAGAAACAGAGTATTTGAGCCAAATAAACTTAATAAGAAGAAACAGAGTGATTGGAAAGTCAATACATGCTTTGATTTGACATACGTTACTGCTATGTAAAAATAAGCTTAATTGTTAATCTATACAAAAATCAAGATTTAACTTAAAAGTGTCGTTCTATTTTTAAGGGTTTAAGATTTTTTTTCTTTTTTTGTTAAAGGGGTTTTAAGATTTATTCCAACTTATACGCTAAGAAAATCTATAGATGAATGTAGTTTGTTGGAAAATGCCTCAAGTCTATCTAACAATATCTGGTACCAAAAAAAAAGCTAGATATATTTCCTTTATATATGATTTTACGTTAGGTTACGCTTAAAAAGTTTGTTTTCATAGCTTCTTCGTCTCCGTTACTTTTCTACAAAATCCTTTAGTCTTATTCCGATTCATATCGTGGTAACTATTAAAAGAATTGTGCTCGATTTTCAAAATTTCTTGGGAGTTGAATCTTAGTTTGTAAATTTTTCTTCTATTTTACACCTCGAACGTGATTAGGTTTTGATTTACAAAACTTTAGTTTTAAAAGAGTTTTGTTTTCTTGCGAACGAGGAATCTTCATGACATCAATAATGAACCCATATGATAAGAAGTTTGTTTGGGTTATAAAGAATTTTTCCTCTTTACAATTACAAGATTGTTATGTTTCTGTTCCAGTTCTGATCCGTGACGTCAAATGGTAAAAATACAATATCTTTTTCTTTCCAAATGTCTCGTCGAAGATTATTAACATCTATATAAAGTTTTGGTAATTCTTTTCTTTTGGGTTGCTTATTTTCTTTTTAATTCTGGCAGGCGTCTTTTTGCCTATCCGGAGGAAAATAATGGTGATCACTTGTCTCTGTATCTGGAAGTTGATTTCGAATCAATGCCTTGTGGATGGAGACAATATACACAATTTCGCTTTACGGTAGTTAATCAAATTTCAGAGCATTTATCCGTAAAGAGAGGTAAATATTTCTAGCTTTTGATTAGTTTTATGCATAGTAGAAACAGAGGAAACACTTTTTAAAATTGAATAAGTGAATACTTTTCATTACTAATGTCATTTTGATAATGTTCCAAATCCACTGGCAAGATTTTAGTTGATGTAGTAGTGATTTAACTATTCTATGTTGATTAACCAATTAGTGGAGTGGAAATGTTGCAGAAGGACGAAAGTGGTTTGATAAGAAAGCTCCGGAATGGGGTTGGGAAGACATGATTTCTCTAACAAAACTTAATGATATAAATAGTGGCTTCTTGGTGAACGGAGAGATCATGATTGTTGCTGAAGTAGAAACTTTTGAAGCTAGTAGCGCATCACAAGTTGCTGCGACTAGTGTTGATAGTGAATGGACACTTCTTGACTATTACGCTTCATCTGAAGAGGACAAGGATGATGTAACTGTTGTAATCAAGGGCTTTCATGTTCTTGATTCGCAAGTAATAAAGCTTGACAATGATTTTAACTCTTGTTTCAATATTTTGGACAAGCTGATATGATCTTTGTTTACTCTGTCTTCACAGGTTTATCAAGTGAAGGAAACCTTTGAGAGACATCCAGATCTCGCATCGAATTTGATTTTAAAGAATCAAAATCTCAAGAATATTTACATGGGTTTTCTTCTTGACTTAATCAAGACATTGAGCAAGTCGCCTAAGGAACTCACTGAGGACGACTTAAACTTCGCAGACAGTATTCTTTCTGATCTGACAAAAGCAGGCTTCATGTTGGATTGGTTGCGTCAGAAGTTGGATAGGGCTTTGGAGAAACAAATAGCTTGTGACGCAGGCTAATGTACTTGTAAGATTAAAAGTCTTAGGATCGGAATTTCTTTGGTTTTAAAATTCTCATTATTTCAATAATGTGGAAGGTAGCTATTACATCACTATTTATTCATCGCAATTTATAGCTGCACATACATTGTTGTTGAGCTTTTTAATAACCAAGTCCATAGTACAACACACTTGGCGTCTCTAAGTGGAGTATCATTGCGCTTTGCTTTTGCATTGTGCTTTCCATGGTCACACCCTTGGTTACGCTAGGTGGAAGAAGCTGATATATTGGCTCATAGTCACTCTCTCTTGGATTTTTATCTTTTTGACGATAGTAGAAAATAAACACACTGAAAAAGTGATAATTTAGTTTTAATTAATCTTTTTTATAAATAAAGAGTATGCGAATAAAATAACTCACATACGTATAATCGTAGATATATATCTCAACTCCAAATTAAAAACAAAATACCACTTGAAATTTTAAACACATTTTGCGATAACATTACCCTTTCTCAAGTAGGGGAAAAAAAATCCTTTCGCAAATAGGAACAAAAACCTCGATTAAAACCGGTGACCTTAAAGAACCGAATAAAATATAACTAACATCCATCAACAGTAGACGCAACCTCAATTTCCTCCTTCGCACGATCGTCCACGCATCTTCCGTATAGATAAAGCTTCTTCGTCTCAGTGCGGTGTGATTAGGGTTTTGAATTTGAGTCTCTTAAAAGGGTTTTCTTCTTTTATTGTATCTAGTAGAGTCTTCAATGTCAAATCAAGGTGGTTTAAAGAAGTTTGGTTGGGTGATAAAAGACTTGCGAAGTCATTGGTGTTGCTCTGTTCCAATCCTAATCGGTGACTCTTATTGGTAAAATCATAGTTTCCTTTTGTTATTTTTCAAATATTTTTCGTCAAACGCAATCGTATATATATCAAATCATGAATGATCCATATACCGTATTTGGTTATTCTTTCTTTCTTGCAGGCGTCTTGTTGCTCATCCCAATGGAAACCCTACTGGTTACTTTTCTCTGTTTCTGGAAGTTAATTTGGAACTATTTCCTTCTGGCTGGAGAAGATACGTGGATTATCAATTAACTATAGTCAATCATATTTCTGGGAAACATTCGGTAGATAAAAGTAAAATCCTATGCACTATATGGTTGTGAATTGTGATCATGATCACTGGCTATGTCAAATTCATAGTTACGAACTAACATATTCTTGTTATATGTTGAAATATTGTTACAGAAGGATGGCACTGGTTTGATGAGAACACAAAGATTTGGGGTTTTAGAGACATGATTCCCATAGCCAACCTTAATAACATTCGTGGTGGATTCTTGTTGAATGGGGAGCTCACGATTATTGCTGAAGTTGAAGTTCATGAAATTATTGACACGTTAAATGCATCACAAGTTGAAGAGTACTTTAGTGATGATTCCTCTGAAGATTTGCAGAACAACGATAATGTAACTATCGAAGTCAACGGCTTTCAGGTTCTTGATTCGCAGGTAATAAAACACTTGTTTCAATATTTGAGATAAACTCGATTTGACACTTTTTTTTTCTTCATCATCACAGGTTGATCAGGTGAATGCAATCTTTGAGAAACATCCAGATCTCACGTCGAATTTCAATTTAAAGAATCAACATATCAAGAATGCTTACATGCATGCTCTTCTTGACCTAATCAAGACACTGTCCAAATCTCCTAAGGATCTCACCGTGGAAGACATGAACAAAGCAGACAATACGCTTACTGATCTGGTAAAAGCAGGCTTGAACTTGGATTGGTTGCGTCATAAGTTGGATCAGGCTTTGGAAAAGCAGATAGATTACGACACACGGATCAGAGAACTCGAGAAACAGGTCAAGAAGCGAAAGCTGGCAGTGACAGAACTTGAAGCCGACCTGGAGAAAGAGAAAGCTGCAGCTTCGGCTTCATTGATATTGTTTGACTGAGATTTTAAGATGAAGTTGTGCTTCTTAATATGAGTCTTCCCCATTATTTAATCAGAATAGTGTTCTCTAGCTACTTCTAGTCTTTCTATTTCAGTTTTCCTCATTTTAATAACTTCCTTTTTAGGTAGAGTTAAGAAACATGTACATACATATCCTATTTTTAATTTGTGAAAATTAAGAGATTTGAGTTTCTTGGTGAATAAGAAAAGACTGAAGAAACAAGTGAAGCCTACGCTGACGCAACCAATCCAAGTTCAAGTCTGCTTTTATCATCCTAATTCCTTAGTAATTAATTCATCCTCAACTACGTATTGGTCTCTGCTAATCCGCCTGCGGTTTTCAATATGGAAGAATAACAGAGTAAAAGTTTTAAGTCTATGGCAAGTTCTACAAGCTGATTTTGACTAAATGATGACATAGATTAGTCCGAGTTTTGATTGTATCCTTCTTTGGCATTTACCGATGTGGGATTTTAGCAAGCTTGGTGCCGTTTCTAACTTCTCTCAAATATACACCGTGTGCCGTTTAGTGCTCCGCTTGTTGAACAACGTGTCGGTAAAAAAAACGTTAAAAGAGTTTTTTAGATTTTTCTACTGGGCCGGCCTCTTTGGCCCAACTCTATGACATGTACCATTAGTCAAGTCAGGTCAGTGTTCGTCGTATCAAAGAAGTTTTCCTTTAGAGCTTTTTCTTAAGGAATCTCTGTCTTCGTCTGAGAAGGTAAAATCTCTACCCTGTTCTTTACGTCGATTCTGGTAAGCTGTTAAAATTGATGTTTAAGAGTATTGTCGTACAAAGTGTTAGAGTCTCTTTTAGGGTTTTGTTGCTCGAAATTGTTGCGTGATTGTTCGATTTTTAAAAACTAATCCTAGGGTTTTACTTCTTTTCGTGTTCTGGTATCTTGATCGCAGAGAAAAATGGGGAAAGAAGTTGATAACAAGTTCACTTGGGTGATTAAGAATTTCTGCTCTCAGCAATCCACAAAAATTTATTCTGATGAATTTGTCGTCGAGGGCTGCAAATGGTAAGAAGTGAACTTGTTCTCTAATGATTTCATCCTTTTACTTCGTGAAATTGAGGATTGACTAAATTTTCTTGAAGGCGTCTTCTGGCCTTTCCTAAAGGAAATGGTGTTGAGCATTTGTCACTGTATCTGGACGTTTCTGGTAGTCAATTTTTACCTGATGGATGGAGAAGACACGCATATTTTCACTTAAGTGTAGTGAATCAACACTCTGAAGAACTCTCTCTAACTAAAGGTGATTGTTTCTACACACTTCTCATTACTTGATATGCGTTGGAGAATGATTGCAACAGTTCTTGTCTCAAAATTCTTATATGTTGTTTTAGTTGGGTTGGTTTAAGACTAGTGTCAAAGTTCATTCATGGCTTTATTTGATGTGAAGTCAATGACTAAATGGAATTTATTTCGTTGTTGTACAGCAACACAACAATGGTTTGATGCCAGTGCTTGCAACTGGGGTTTTACATCAATGTTTCCCCTTAACAAACTTCATGACAAAGATGGTGGATTCCTGGTTAACGGAGAGCTGAAGATTGTTGCCGAGGTATCTGTTCTTGAAGTTATTGGCAAATTAGACGTACCAGCGGAATGTGAAGAGACAACCAAAGTTCTAAGCAATGTAGAGGAAAATGATGGTGCAGAGTCTTCT
Source organism: Arabidopsis arenosa (assembly GCA_905216605.1). NCBI lineage: Eukaryota > Viridiplantae > Streptophyta > Magnoliopsida > Brassicales > Brassicaceae > Arabidopsis > Arabidopsis arenosa. The sequence goes on along the minus strand of LR999455.1, from coordinate 14,396,992 downwards.
AATGATTCACTCAAGGAAGCTTCATCAGTGAAGGAAAGCATAGATGTCAACGGCTTTCGAGTTCTTCCTTCACAGGTATGAAATCAAGATTGTGTAATTGTTTCTTAAATATTCTAATCTCTAGAGACATGCCTTCTATTTATGCTTCTCTGTTTTGTGAATTGTTTCTGGAGTAGCAGAGAGTGCACTTGTAAATTTTTTCTATTCATCTGCTTATCACTTTCAGGTGGAAACTGTGAGCTGTATATTTGAAAAACATCCCGACTTTGCTTCAGAGTTCCGTCCAAAGAATCAGCATCTGAGGTCAGCTTACATGAATGTCCTCCTCAGCCTAATTGAGACGATATGCCAGTCGACTCAGGAACTTGCCAGGGGTGATCTGTCAGATGCATATGCTTCTCTTGAATACTTGATGGATGCGGGGTTGAATCTAAATTGGTTGGAGGAGAAACTTGAAGAAGTGTCAGAAAAGAAGGACAACGAGGAAGCTGGTGAGACTCGGATGCAAGAAATTGAGGAAGAGTTGAAGGAATTGAAGCTGAAGTGCTCAAACCTGGAAGCTGAGCTGGAGAAGGAGAAAGCAAATGTGTCTGTGGCCAGAGCTCCTTTCTCGTTCGATGATGTTGTTTAATGGCTTCAATATTCAGATTCCTTCTTATAGTCCTGTTTGGTGTTTTTAGTCATCTTGAAACTCTGGAAGATAAGTGGCTTAGGTTGGATGTTTCCGCATTTTGTGGTTCTTGACTCGTTAGGTTTCTTTAATCCAATCCATTGTCTTTCTTATAAAGAAGTATTGTGGTTCTAGACTACTACTTGTCAGATTTTGGTTGTTTCATTTAGGTGTGTTTCTTTTGCGTATAGTTGATATACCAAGTTATGGCTACAAACCCCGAGATATTATTACAGTGAAGGATTAACAAAACTCAAGAACTTTGGTTCAAAATCTTCTTGATTCATCTGCCCCTGACTCCTGAGGAATCGCCAAACGTACACGTATGGAGTTTCAGTATTTCTAAATAAGTTAAATCTAATCGAATATACGCATATCTAAATATATGTAATTACCATTACCAAATCGTTGGAGTTAAAGTATCAAAATATATAAGGACGAGACCTAGACAAGTCACCGTTAAGTGTTAACATTTAGATTTTCGACGCGACGCGATTCTTTTGTGAGGTATTGGAAATTTTCAAGGCTTTGATTCCTAGTTGATATTTCTCGAGATTGTTGTTGTTTGATTGTTTCGATTTACAGATTTGGGTATATACAACTCCAACTTTGGTTCTAGGGTTTCACGTTCTCTTAACATCTGGTAATTCGATTGCCAGGACTCATCATCAAGATCAATGACGAAACAATTGCAAGTTGATGAGAAATTCACTTGGGTGATTAAGAACTTCGATTCATTGGAATCTGATTATCTACATTCTGATCAGTTCGTGGTTGGTGGCTGCAAATGGTACGAAGACGAACTTGTCTTCTAATATTTTAAGGCCATTTTTAGTTTTACGTTTAGGTTTAGGTTTAGGTTTACGGGATATTCTCCTATGTTTTTTCTGATTGTTTTCTTTGGTTTTTTTGCTTGCAGGCGTCTTCTGGCTTATCCCAAGGGAAATAACAGCCCTAATAATTTTTCTTTGTATCTAAAGGTTTCTGATTATGAATCATTGCCTTCTGGATGGAGCAGAAACGTACAAGTTTCGTTTACTATCGTAAATCAAATTCCGCCTAAAGTCTCATATATGCGAGGTTTATATTTCTATGCACGCTTAATAAGTAAATGCATTTCTAGTTAAAATTTTATGATTCATACATGTTCGTGGGACTTTTGGCTGCTACGTGATTCTAGTTATGTATTGGGCAAGAAAACCGTGTTTGATCAGTTATATGTTTCGTGACTTTACAGAAGTACAACACCGGCTTGATTCGAGCTGTGTCTACTGGGGTCTCCCAGCAATGTTTCCTCTTATCGCTCTTAAGGCCCTAAATAGTGGGTTTTTGGTGAACGGAGAATTAAAGATTGTTGCCGATGTTAAAGTTCTTGAAGTTATTGGCAAATCAGATGTAGCCAAAAGTCCTCTGAAAAGGAAAAAGCTCAATGATGCGGAAACCTTGTCAGTCAATGGAGTTCAAGTTTTTCCTTCACAAGTTAGAAACTTGGAGAAGAAAAAAATGATGTATATATAAATCACTCGTTGATTTTGGGAAATAAATGTTGTTTTCTGATTTATGATCAGTAGAAACACTTCTAAATACAGAGAAATTGAAAGCAATACATCTATACCTCTCCAGCTTCTTGATATCTCTATACACATTGCTATGGGCTTACTTTATATATTTTCTTTTATTCGATTGCAGGTGGATTTTGTGAGCCGTATTTTTGAAAAACATCCTGACATTGCACTAGAGTTCCGTTCGAAGAACCCGCATTTGAGGACAGGGTACATGAATGTCCTCCTCAGCATAACCCATAAGCTATGCCAATCTCCTCAAGAACTCTCCAATGATGATCTGTCTGATGTAGACTTTGCACTGACATACATGACAGATGCAGGGTTTAAGATGGATTGGTTGGAGAAGAAATTGGAGGAAGTAATGGAAAAGAAAGAGAAAGAGGAAGCTTGTTTGACTCGGCTGCAAGAAATGGAGGAATCGATTAAGCCCTTGAAGCAGGAGTTCTTAGAGCAAGAAGCTCAGATAGATAAGGAGAAGGCAGAGTTGTTGGCTGCAAGAGCTCCTTTCTCGTTTGATCACTTGAATTTTTAAGTTTACTTGGAGTTTTAGTTTTGCTTGGTGTTTAGGTCTGTTCGTTTGTGCTTTGGTTTCAAAGTTAGAGTCCTCTTTTTTGTTCTGCTAGTTTGTGTTTGGTTTGAAAAGGAGGTGATGACCAAAACTTCCTTCGATTCCTTTTCTTCCTTGTTTCTGAAGTTTTGTTGCGTGAAGCTCTGATCTTATTATCAATGTTGAAAAAAAAAACAGAGAGTAGCTTATTGTGGTCTGTTCATGGTGATTATACGTATGAAGAGTTGTGCGAGTGGGCAAACAAGGTCTACAATAGGCAGGGATTGAACAAATTGTAGAAAACATTAAAAAAAAAAATTAAGAGAATTTAATTATTAATCGATTAATTATTAGACCAGATAATTAAATGAAAAACAAACAATTATCTAACCAAAAAAAAAAAAAACAATTAGTAGCTAAACCAAACCTATTAATACGTGGATTAATAAGACTGGCCTTGTGTTGTTTAGAAGAAGCTGTGCAAAGAAAAAACCCTAGGAGGAGCAAAAGCCATTCGCATTCGGATTTGGATGCGTTTAGGCTAAATCTGCACTTTTGTACTCTTTATGAGGTAAACACCTAACCATTGTTTCGTGTACTGTTGGAACTTTTAAAGGCTTGATTTTGACAGTTGAATCGTTAACTCTGTTTTGGTTTCGTAGCTCGAGATTGTTTGACTTACTGATATGAGGTTAATGTTCTGATAGCTTGATTGCCAAGACTCTTAATCTAGATCAATGGGGAAGCAAGTTAATAACACGTTCACTTGGGTGATTAAGAATGTCTCCACTCTGCAAGGTCAGGAAGTTCGTTCTGAAATTTTCGTTGTTGGTGGCTGCAAATGGTAAGAAGAAGAGAATCTGTTTTCTTCTAATTATGTGAAGTTGATGTTCTTGCTGATTCTTTTCTTTTTTGGCTTGTAGGCGTCTTATTGCCTATCCAGAAGTTAACAATACTGATGGTTACTTGTCTTTGTCTGTGTATCTGGACGTTCCTGATTGTTGTGAGTCTTTGCCTTCTGGATCGAAAAGGCATGCAAAATTTTCCCTAACTCTAGTAAATCAACTTTCAGAAGGACTCTCCCAACTGCAAGGTTATTATTTCCTCTAGCTCCATGTAAATAAAGTTTGATACTTTAATATTCAAATTGTATGTTGTGCAATGCTTGTTTGGACTCTAGAGTTTGGGTGGTTTATGTTTTGTCCTGTCAAGTTGTGAACATGATGTTCAATGCACTGGTTTATTCAACTTCTGAGGTGAAATCTGTTTTGTGGTTTTGTTAGAAACACAACAGTGGTTTGATCAGAACGCTCCTGGATGGGGTTTTCCATCAATGCTAAACCTGAAAGATGTTTCTGATGGTGGATTTCTAGTGAACGACGAAGTCATGGTTGCTGTTGCGGTAGATGTTCTTGAAGTTGTTGGCTCATTAGATGCACCAGAGAGGTCTGAAAGCATGGATATCAAAGGGTTTCAAGTTCTTCCTTCACAGGTAATTAAGAAACTTATGAAAGATGAAAACGTGATTACTTTTACACACTGCACTATATATGGTTTGCAAGTCTTTAAAGTTTGATATTCGATCTTTAAACCATACATTCGCAGGTGAAATCTGTGAACCGTTTGTTTGAGAGACACCCAGACATTGCATCAAAGTTCAGTATAAAGAACCAATCTTTGAAGACAGCGTACATGAATGTCCTACTCTGCTTGAACGAGACTCTGCACCAGTCACCTAACGAAATCTCCGAGGATGATCTGTCTGATGCGAAAACTACTCTGGCCTACATAAAAAATGTAGGATTTAAGCTGGATTGGTTGGAGAATAAACTTGATGAGTTGTTTCAAAAGAAGAAGGAAGAAGCTGATAAGATTCGGATGCAAAAAATTGAGGAAGAGTTTAAAGATTTGAAGCAGAAGTGCTCAAACCTTGAAGCTCTTTTGAAGAAGGAGAAGACAGGTGTTTTGGCTGCCAAAGCTCCTTTCTCGTTTTTTAACAACGATGATGACCTAAAGTGGATCTTACAAGTGGTAATGTGTATCATCATCATAATGTTGAGCATGTCAATATAAATCTCGTCAATGGATGCAACACATTGTTGGATCTCTTCTATTTCTCTATGGACTTTTGATGTCAGATTTTCAGTTGGTGTTTTTATAAGTTTTCATTTTTTCTATTTTGAGAAGTTTGCTCATCCTCATCTCGGATTTTCGATAAGCTCTTGGTGTTAGAACAAGTACGAGTTGCGGCCAAACAAGTGTTGATCTTGCTTCTTGGTTATTATTTTTGATGTTTTGCTAGTGTGCATCTTTTCATGATTGATTTTTGTGATCGACCTCTCCAATCTTTTGTGCAATAGAGAGAAATAAAATGAAAATAAATATATGTTGAAGATGGGTTACTTGGTACGAAAGCAAAAGAGAATTTTACAGAGGAAAGAAAATTTTGTCCACACAAATCACCTAATACAGTTGCATGCCCTGCATTCCTATATCCTTTGCTGGACATTTCTTTTACTCTACTTTGTTCTCATTAACTTAAAATACGTGATATAACGGAGAGGTCATTATCATTTTCAGGATTAGCGAAAAAATATCAAAAATCGGTAAAAAGAATTGTAGAGAGATTCAGAACTCACATCACCCCAGTCAATAACACCTTTCATTGGTTTTGAGTTTTGACATAATTTAGGGCAAGTTAAGTGCTCTTTTTGAAAATTTTGTTTTGGACTTTCAGGAATTGTTTTTTACTTGGGTACTTAATATTTTAAACCTAATGCAAATATTCTTTTTTAGATATTGGTTAAGGGCCCAACTATTTATTAACCCTACGAACTATATACGAGGAGCCGAAACTTACAAAGCTGTACATCTGGTGTGGTAAAGAAGCCCTAAGCATTCTTATTTCATTGACTCTGTTTGTTTTCTACATTGTGGTAACTTGTATGAAAAGAATTTGCTTTTCCAAATTAAGTACAATCTTAATCTTTGTGTAGGAGTAGGAGTTATCATCAAGATCAATGGAGAAGCAAGTTGGTAAGAGGTTCACTTGGGTGATTAAGAATTTTGAATTTTTGCAATCTGAGTATATCTGTTCTGACGAATTCGTGGCTGATGGCTGCAAATGGTACGAAGACGAACTTGTCTTGTGATATTTTCGTCCTTTTTAGGTTAGCTAGGTTTACGGGATAATCTCCTTTGTTTTGCTGATTGTTTTCTTTGGTTTTTGCTTGCAGGCGTCTTCTGGCTTATCCCAAGGGAAAGAATAAGGATGATAATTTGTCTCTGTATCTTAACGTTGCTGATTATGAATTATTGCCTGGTGGATGGAGAAGATACGCAAAAGTTTCCTTTACTATAGTAAATCAAAAACTTCCTGAAATCTCTTTCAGGCGAGGTGAGTATTTTTCTGCTCTCGCTTAGTATATGAATTTAAACTTCCAACTTTCATGATTCATACTTGTGCTGCTGCGAGATTCTAGTTTTGTATTATGCAAGATATACTTGTTTTTGACTAGATCAGCTCTATGTTTCTTGACTTTACAGAAGTACAACACTGGTTTGATCTGAATTGTTTGGTCTGGGGTTTCCCAACTATGTTTTCTTTCACCACTCTTAAGGCCAAAAATAGTGGGTTTCTGGTGAACGGTGATTTAAAGATTGTTGCCGAAGTTACTGTTCTTAAAGTTATTGCTGGCAAAACAGATGTACGAGAGGAAACTTTATCATTTATGGATGTCCATGGGTTTCAAGTTCTTCCTTCACAGGTAAGAGAACTTAAGAAAGATGGAAAACTTCATCAGTTTCTTGGTAATTAATCTTTTGTTTCACTCGCAGGTGAAATCTGTGAACCGTTTGATTGAAAGACACCCGGAAATTGCAACAAAAAATCCGTATAAAAACCAATATCTGAAGACAGGGTACATGAATGTCCTACTCATCCTGACTGAGACTCTGCGCCGGTCGCCTAAGGAAATCTCCAAGGATGAACTGGCGGATGCATATGTTTTACTGGAATCCATGAATGAGTATGGATTTAAGTTGGATTGGTTGGAGAAGAAACTTGATCAAGTGTCAGAAAAGAAGAAAAAAGAGGCAGCTGGTGAGGCTCGGATGCAAGAAATTGAGGAAGAATTGAAGGATTTGAAACGCAAGTGTTCAGACCTCGAAGCTCAGTTGGAGAAGGAGAAGGCAGAGGTTTTGGCTGCCATAACCCCGCTCTCGTTGTCTAATGATGATGATGACTTTTGAGTTCTTGGGCAATTAGATTTAGGTTCCGCTAGTACTAGTGCGGTCTGGCCTGTTCTATTTCTTTCCCTTCTAATCTATATATATAATGGGAGAGTTTTCTCTCCATCTAGGGTGTCCACATCAACATCCATGTCATCATAATTTATTTTTTGTGGGCTCCACATATTTTATTTATTAAAACTAAAACTAATTCACACATTAAATAAAAACAAAAATTGACAAAAATTTAATGAAATATTATGAAAAAAATATATATATACAACTTAAAATATGAAAATTTTGAATAGCCATTGAATAAATATAAATTAGATCATTATATTTTAACATATAATGAGTAAATATTTTAAAATAGTTAGAGATACGAAAAAGGAACTTATCTTATATTTTAATGGTACATAATTTATTTTTTAAGAGTTACAATTATTTAGTAGAGTAAAGAAAATAAGAGTTAAAAAATACCAAATTTAAAGGTTTTTACTTAAAATTGAAAGCAATTCATTTCTGAAAAATAGACAATAATATTTGGAATAATAATAATATTATTTGGGAATGCTATTTGGAATTTAGAATACTAATGATAGATTAAAGTGTTTTCATTAGAAATAAAAGGGATTTTGTTTTTTTTAATAAATATATCTTAAAATTACAATAATTTTTATGAGTTCGTAAGTGTCACATTTTAGAAAAATCAATATTAAGAATACTATCTAGAATCATAATATACGTTAAATTATATATGTAGAAATAGATTTTGTATTTTTCAAATGGTCAAGATAAAGTACAAAATTTTACGTTGAAATCCTATGTTTGTGAATAGGAATTAACTCATATATGAGATTTGTTTTCTATAAAGCAATTTTAGATGCACCAAAACATGGTTAAAAAAAACCTTATGACAATTATCTCCTCAGATTTCTGTTTCTAATGTTCACTTTAATAAAAAGATCATGAAACTTATAAAAAATAATTGAGTATTGAATGATATGAAGGGTGGGTCTTTCTGGTCAGCTCCAAGCTCAACTCTGGGTTCTTGGATTTGGAAAAAGCTTCTAAAGCTTAGGGAAGACATCAAACCATTCATTCGCGTGGAGATTGGTAATGGGGACACTGCGTCTTTTTGGTTTGATTCATGGCTGTCGCAGGGCTGCTTGTTCGACATTATTGGCCCCGCGGGACCCCGACAATTAGGTGTTCCACTACACGCAACAGTCAAGGAGGCGACAGGCCCCCAAGGCTGGAAACTGCGCCGTACAAGATCAGCCTCTCTCTACCCACTCCTGCACGCCATACGAGCTGTCCCTATACCTCATGTCTCTCGAGGTACGGACCGGTTTCTATGGAGAGTTGATGCGAACGTCTTCATGGACCAGTTCCAATCCTTTACAACATGGGAACAAGTTCGGGAACGTCACCAACCAGTGCCCTGGAGACATCTCATTTGGTTTGGTCAAGGGATTCCGCGTTGTGGTTTCATCTCTTGGCTTGCAATCCAAAACCGTTTGTCAACAGGGGATCGAATGCGCCTATGGGGACAACATCAACCATGCGTGTTCTGTGGTGAAATGGATGAAACTCGCGATCATTTATTTTTTGCGTGTCCGTATTCCTTCATGCTTTGGTCATCGCTAGCCGGGAAACTGCTTCGCCATAATTTAACTCCGGACTGGGAAGAGACAGTGGCTGCAATTCGGAGCCATACGGGAGACAAGCTTCGGGACATACTGCTCCGGCTATGCTTCCAGGTTAGTATTTACGTGTTATGGCGCGAACGAAACACTCGCATCCACAACAATGGAGGTCTGCAAATAGCTCAATTGATCCGCCACAGTGAGAAGCTGGTTCGTAATAGAATCTCATCATTGGATTACTCCCTCAAGCCACATCTACGACTGTTGCTGCAACGGTGGCTCAAGGTTAAGCCATAGAAGACTCCAAGTCCTCTGTTTCTTCTACGTCACAAGCATGCTTTTTTTTTTTTTTTTTTTTTTTTTTTTTTTTTTTTTTTTTTTTCTATTTCTTTTCAACAATGTAAATATTTCCCATTTTGAAATATAAATTACACATTTCAACAAAAAAAGAAAAGAGAGTAGATGTCGGGAAACGACGAGTGAATCATAGAAGATAACGAAAAAAATTGTAGTGAAAAATGTGAGAAATTTTTAACTACTTTGGAAAGATAATGCACATGGGTAAAGTAAAATCTTTTAAAATTCAATTGATTATATTTATACTCAAAGATTAAACGTTAAAAATTAAATCCCGCGCGACGCGCGGGTACAATTTCTAGTTACAGATAAAAAGATAGTTAAAGAGACTCTAAGTTCACACATTTTATATAGAAGACTGTGGTTAAGGGTTCTCAAGGTGTCTTTTAGTTTCTTGATGAAAAAGTAATGTCTTGGAAAAATGAAGAGTCGAAGCCAATTAAATTTGATGCCATTATTCTTCCATCTTTCTTATCATTTATCAACTCGTAATTATGGAGAAGTATTAATTCACGAGGAGCCAAGGCTTCTCTCATTCGTCTATTTTCAAATGCATGCATTTTCTTTTATTTTTTGGATACAGAGTATTTTCATTAACAAGGAAATTGATCCTTGGGGTTTCTCTTCTTCATGCTCTTGCAGTATAAATGCAAGAAATATCAACGGGCAAATTAAGAAAGAAAGAAAGAGAGTCAATAAACGTTATTTTATTCTGATGATGCATATGAAGAGGATTGGGGATAGTGATGATGAAATAGTGGACGTCAATGGGTTTCAAGTTCCTTCTTCACAGGTAACCAAATTTTGAATATCTCCTCTTATGTTATTTTTGTTTGTTTGTTTCTGTTTTATAACGTTTTTAATGATAGGTCAAATGGGTAAGACAGATATTCGAAAGACACCCAAGCACTGCATCAGATTTTCGTCCTAAGAAACAACAGCTCAAAACAGCTTACATTGATGTCCTCCTTGATCTTATTGGAAGATGTAGGGTTTAAGTTGGATTGGCTAATGATGCTTTGGAAAGTTTACGTAAAGAAGAAGCAAGAGCAAGAAAGTAGCGCTCGGATCAAAGAACTCCAAGAAAAGGTGCAGAAACAAAAGTTTGTTTTGTTGTATTATGAGAACGAACTGAAGAATGAGAAGGAAGTGGCTATGGCTGCTCGTGCTCCACTTGATTTCAGTGATATTGTTTAAGATGAAAATCACCAGTGACTCAGATTCTTTACGTTTTCTCTTATTTTTATATCCTTTTATTCTGCAACACTGACAGTTAATTCTCAACTTTTCTTTTCCTACATGGCAATTAGAAATCTAAATATCCTGACATATTCCTTTTGGAATCATAGTTAAAAATCGAAATGTACATCACTGAACGAGAAAAAAATTTACATATATATAACAGAAATTAAACAATTAGTTAAAAATAAGTAAATATTGTTAAAACGATTATTCAGTAAAGGATAGATCAAAAAATTAATAGATTAAACAATGCTGTTAACTATTGGATTAAATTTTTCCGGATTAATAGAACCAATTTCCTTGACTCCTTTTTTAAGGAGGATTTCGGTGTAAAAATATATATATAGACCAATGGTAAAACCCTAGGAGCCCTTAACGACCCGCATTCCTCGTGGTAAATCCTTAAACATTGATCTTTCTATATAATTTATACTTTAGGAAGACTTAAGTACTGGTCTTCTTGCAATTTTTGTTTTGGAATTTTAAGCAAAAAGAAATTTACTAGGGTTTCTCTTACACCAGTGCAAGTCTTTGGGAAAAAAGGATATAAACTATCAGATCTAATACTTGTTGAGGGCTCAATTATTTAGCTGTGTGGTAAATCCCTAACCCTTCTTATTATTTCGTTGACTCTCTCTGAAAAATAATTAGCTGACAATGTTATTTCATAGAACAATCTTAATCTTTATTTTAGTTTGGTTTGTCGATCGAGATTGTTATTTGATTTTTCGATTTACAAATTCGAGTGTGTAGGATTCAACATGAGAGGATCAATGGGAAATGATCAAGCTGATAAGAAGAAGTTCACTTGGGTGATTAAGAATTTCTCCTCTTTGCAATCTGAGAAAATATATTCTGATCAGTTCGTAATTGACGGCTGCAGATGGTAATTTAATATTTTCGTCCAATTTAGGTTTAAGTGATAAGATAATTAATTATCCTTTCTTCGTTTTGCTGATTGTATTATATGTTTTTTTGCTTACAGGCGTCTTCTGGCCTTTCCTAAGGGAAATAGTATTAAATCTGATCATTTGTCTCTATATCTTGAAGTTGCTGAGTCTGAATCATTGCCTTGTGGATGGAGAAGACACGCACAATTTTTCTTCACCATAGTAAATCACATCCCAGGAAAATTCTCTCAACGTAAAGGTGAGTATTTTCATGCTATCCACAATATTAATATTTTGGGACTTTGGCTGCTGCGAGATTCAAATTCTATGTAATGAAATGAGATCTGTTTTTTTTTTTTTTTACTTTTGTTTTTGTTCAGAAACAACACACTGGTTTTGTGAGAAAGTACCAGATTGGGGCTTCACAAACATGTTTCCTCTTAATGAACTCAAGGCCAAAGATAGCGGATTTCTTGTGAATGGTGACCTCAAAATAATTGTTGAAATAGAGGTTCTTGAAGTTATTGGCCTATTAAATGTGTCAGAAAGTATGATGGATGTCAACGGGTTTCATGTTCTACCTTCCCAAGTAAGAAAGATAGTTTTAAACACAAAACCATAAGAATCACTCACTTTACTTTAGTTTCTGGATTTATATACAAGCTTAAGACATTGTTCTTGGTCTGTTTCTTAGTCTCCCAAGATTGTTCTCTGATCTGGTTTTACTTCTTACGTCCATTTTATTTCACTGATCACAGGTGAAATATGTGAAGAGTTTGTTTGAAATACACCCAGACATTGCATCAAAATTTCGTATAAAGAACCAATATCTGAAGACAGGGTACATGAATGTCTTACTCAGCCTGATTGAGACTGTGCGCCGGTCACCTAAAGAAATCTCCAAGGCTGATCTGGACGATGCATATGTTGCACTGGAATCCCTGACTGATTATGGATTTAAGTTGGATTGGTTGAAGAAGAATCTTGATCAAGTGTCAGAAAAGAAAGAGAAAGAGGAAGCTGGTGAGACTCGAAGAAAAGAAATTGAGGAAGAGTTGAAGGATTTGAAGCTGAAGTGTTCAGGGCTCGAATCTCATCTGGAGAAGGTGAAGCGGAAGTGTTCAGACCTCGAAGGTCAGTTGTTGGAGCAAAAGGCAGAGGTTTTGGCTGCCATAGCTCCACTCTCGTCGTCTGATGATGGTGTTTTTGATGACTTTTTTTGAGTTCTTATGCAAGTAGATTTAGGTTCTGCTAGTGCTAGGCTTGTTTGGCCTGCTCTCTTGCTTTCCCTTCTAAAGTTAAGAAGATCATTTAAGAGACATTTATATAAAAGTTTTTCTGTGGTTAAGTATTCTCAAGGTGTCTTTAATTTATCGTTTTATTGTGCAACACTGACAGTGAATTTTCAACTTCTCTTTTTCTACAAGACTACTAGATTTATTACGGATTCTTGTGTAAAAATATCTTGGACTATCTCATCGTTGAAACATCACTAGGTCATATACTCATCTGTACATCAATGAACGTTAAATTAAACAAATAAATCAAAACTAATTTTAAAAATAATCAGATATTAGGCTTTTAGAAACCATTTAGCTTCGCCATCGCCAAATCAAAACTATATATAATCAGGTTGGTTAACGTATCCGGATTAATAGAACCAAATTCATTGCCCCTGTTTTTATGAGGATTCGTTGCAACGCGTATGCACCAACAGTTTAGCCCTAGCTAAGCTAAGAGCCCTTAACGACTCGCATGATCCTCGTGATAACTGGTAATAACCATTTTTCTTTCTAGTATTTGATTTTTTGGACCTTATTCGTTATCTCGAGTGTAGAGGCTTCGAGTGAATTCTCAACTTCTCTTTTTCTACAAGACTACTAGATATATATATATATATATTAGGGTTTCTTGTGCAAATATCTCATTGTTGAAACATTGTTAGGTCATGTATATATACATACTCATCTGTACATCAGTACATCAATGAACGATACATTAAACAATTAATTGAAAAAATCAAACATTTTAAAAATAATTCGATTGTTTATAATCGGGTGATTAAACTATACATAAATCAACAACTAATTTGCTAAATCAAACCTATAAAGAGGTTTGATATTGTATCCGGACTAATAGAACCAATTTCCTTGACCCTGTTTTTAGGAGGATTCGGTGCAAATGTAGATTTTTAAGTACCAACAGTTTAACCCTGGGAGCCCTTAACGACTCGCATTCCTTGAGGTAAGTCCTTAACCATTGATCATTCTAGTCTTTGATTTTCTAGACCTTGTTCGTGAGTGCACTGTAACTTGTTAATGTTAAGAGTGTTGCTCGAACTTGTAGAGACTTGGAGTGAACTCTACTCTATCTTACTTTTATTGTGGTTCGATTTTCGAATACTAGGGTTTCATTTCTCATCTTCATGTTCAGGTAGTTTGATTGGAAGGAGTATTCATTAATGGGGAATCCAGTCGATAACAAGTTCACTTGGGTGATTAAGAATTTTTTGCTCTGTGAGCTCCAAGCCCATTTATTCAGATCAATTCTTGATTGGTGGCTACAAATGGTAAGAAGACAACAAAAGTTATCTAATGTTTTATTTCAATATAAGTATGCGAGGATATCCATTGTTTAATTTATATGGTTTTCGCTTGCAGGCATATTTTGGCCTATCCCAAGAAACGAGATGGTCATCTATGCTTTTGTCTGGATCTGGAACTTGTTTGATTGTGAATTCTTGCCTTCTGGGATGGAGAAGCGTCGTGAAGTTTTCTTTTACTCTCGTAAATTATTTCTCGAAGAAACTCTCAAGCCAGATAGGTGATTAGTGATTACTTACTTGTGCTGCAAGATTCTATTAGAAAATGCTTATTTTAAAGAAAAGTTTATGTTTCGTGTGACTTTTGACAGCACTAAAACATTTGTTTACTAAGAAGGAACGAAGCAAGAGTTTATCCGTGATTCGCCTTAGTGAACTTCGGACAAAAAACGTGGGTTTCTGGTGGATGGAGAAGTCGAAATTGTTGCTCAGATAGATGTTCGTGAAACTGATCACAAATTACATGGATCAAGGACTATGACATGGAATATGCAATATTTTAAATGGGATGGCAACGACATTTTTCATAAACAAAGAGCCCAATGATGATGACAAGGCAGGTTTGGTGAATGTCAAGGGGTTTCAAGTTCTTTCCTTCACAGGTAAGTTAAACAAAGAAAATATGCAGACTTGGCATTCTTCTTCTGGAGATTACTTATGGTTTAAGTTAAACACTTCTAAATACAGAAAATGAAAGAAAATCTCTACTTTAAAAGTCAACTCACTATATACTTTATTTATCTTTTTCTTATTCGCAGTTGGTATTGTGAATCGCATCTTTGAGAAACACCCGGAGACTGCATTAGAATGCTGTACAAAGAACCAAGAACTGAGAGCATCATACATAAATGTCATCTTTAGCCTAATCAAGATGCTCTACAAAGGGGCTCAGGAACACTCCACACATGATCTGTCTGATGCAGAAGGTGCTCTGGCATACATGAAAAATGTAGGGTTTTAAGTTGGATTTGGTTGGAGAAGAAACTTGATGAAGTAAAAGAAATCAAGAAGAAATGTGACGGGTGACTGAAATGCAGCAAGAGTTGCATGACTTGATGAATAAGCACACAAACGTAAGTATACTGCTGGAAAAGGAGAAGTTAGAGATTACGAATGCCTCAGCTCCTGATCTATCTTTCAGTGATGTTATTTGATGACTCGTGTTCTTAGGGACTTGATGTTTGGTTCTGTCTTTTCTTTATGTTCTAGTCTCTGGTCGTTAATAAGAGCCCTCTGTTTTGCTTCAGCATATGAAGCTAATTACTTATTTAACCGAGAAAAAACCACGAGTATTAATTTTTTTAAATGCAGAATTGTTAATCAAAAAGTAAAAATAATTTGACTATTAAATACGATTATTAATTAGAACCTGTAGGATGGTTCCAGAAACGCCTATCAACTGAAAAACCCTAGCTCCTTACGATTCGCATTCCTCGTGTGCGGTTACTCGAAATCAGTCCCATAGTAATTCTTGGTAAATCTTTAACCATTGACTTTTCTAGTCTTTAGTTTTTTCCCTGGACCGTGTTCGTTATAACTTGTTAAAAATCTTGATGTTGAGAGTTTTACGCTGCGATTCCGTATATGGAATTTTGTTTTGTTCCTCGAGATTGTTGTTCGATTGCTCAGGTTATAGGGCCTAAGTTCTTTTCATGTTTTGGTAGTTTGATTGCAATGGAGTCTTCATTAATGGGGAATCGAGTTGATAATAAGAAGTTTACTTGGGTGATTAAGAATTTTTCCACTTTGCAATCTGAGAAAATCTATTCAGACAAATTTGTGATCAGCGGCTGCAAATGGTAAGAAAATAAACTTGTTTTCTAATCGTTTTCGCGCAATTTAGGATTTAATGTCACACATCCATATATTGTTCTATGTGGTTTTTGCTTGCAGGCGTCTTTTAAGCCTTTCCCAAGGGAGAATAAAGTCAAATGTTTATCTCTGTATCTTGAAGTTGCTGATTTTAAATCCTTGCCTCTGGATGGCGAAGAAACGTAGAATTACGATAACTCTAGTAAAACAATTTTGTCAGAAATTCTCACTAGCAAAAGGTGATTCTTTCGATAACTTTTTTCTCTTTAGTCGTGGGACTTGTGCTGCTCCATAATACTATGTTGTATAGTGCTTGTTTTGACTACAGTTCTAATCTTAATTCGTCAGTAACACAACATTGGGTTAGACCACAAGGTACCAGAACTGGGGTTTTAAATCCATGATTCCCTACCACACTTCATGACCAAGGATGGGTGGGTTTCTTGTGAACGATGAACGCAAGATTGTTGTGAGGTCGATGTTCTTGAAGTTATTGGTAAACTAGACGTATCTGCGGAATCTGAAGATGTAACCCAACCTATGAAAAAAGATAAAGCAGGAAATGACTGGAATGGTGCGGTGTCTAGTGATCTGCCTTAAGGGATCTTCAGGAGACTTTGGTGAAAAAAAAAAAAAAAAAAAAATGTCAATGGGTTTCAAGTTCTTCCTTCACAGGTAAGAATACTAAGAAAGATGCCAAAACTTGGATTACTTTTTAGAAATTTTCAAGCTCAATACACTTTAACATCAGCTGTGAAACTATGTGGTTTTCTCTTTTTGGAAAATTACGTGTGATTGAAATGAGGCTTGGTCCTATTGGTTTTAATCACACCTTCCTTTTTCTCAAAGGTGGGTTTTGCGAGGCGCATCTTTGAAAAATACCCAGAGACTGCATCAGAATGCCGTACAAAGAACCAAGATCTGAGAACATCATACATGAATGTCCTCATAAGCCTAATCAAGATGCTCTTCAAAGGACCTGAGGAACACTCCAAGGATGATCTGTCTGATGCAGAAGCTGCTCTGGCATACATGACAAATGTAGGGTTTAAGTTGGATTGGTTGGAAGAAAACAACTTGAAGAAGTAAAAGAAGAATGAAGAAATGTGCCCGGGTGTGTGAAATAGAGAAACAGCTGCATGACTTGGAGCACAAGTGCAAAGACCTAAAAAGCTCAGCTGAAATAAGAGAAGGCAGAGATTTTGGAGGCCACAGCTCCTGATCTTTTTTTCATTGATGTTGTTTGAGGACTTATGGTCCTAGGGACGTGGTTTGGTTCTGTTTTTTGTTGCTCTGGTCTCTGTTCGTTTAAGAAGAGTCCTCTGCTTTGACTTTGGATTACATGTCAGTCAAGGTTTCCACATTTTTGTAACTTCACTTAAGAAAGGATTTTGTGGTTGATGACAGTCTAATCTTCTTTATTGCACTGTGTGTTTCTTGATGAAAAAGTAAATGTCTTTGGTGTGTGAACAGAGTATGGAGTCTTTTCCCAAACAAGATACTTTGTGTGATAAAAAGTGGGGAGAGAATGATCAGATAGAAGAGCTAATGCGTAAGATGCCATCATCTCGGCACCGACCCTAAATTTTAAGTAACCCATGATACTGAAATAGATTTGGCGAGAATGCGAGATCAGAGAAGACCTAATATACACAATGAAAGTATTTTGTGGTAGATGACTCTATTGGTCTCGTCTCTTTAATTGCACTATATGTTTTCTTGATCAAAAAGTAAATGTCTTTGGGTGTAATGAACAGAGTATATAGTCTTTGCCCAAACGAGTAGCTTGACGTGTGACGCTATTAATATACAAATGTTATTAATTATACAGTTTTATTTAAGTTACAAGTAGCTCACGCTTATTTGAGATTCATGCATCTTCTTCATTTATATATCAGCTACAAAAAGAAACTCCTCAAACACACAAAACTCCCTTTGACAAATCTGTAAAAACACAGCTTCTCTGTATCACAAGAAACTTTGATCGTAACAATGTGGAATGGTGATGGAACCGTGGAGGTCTATGGCTTTCGAGTTTTCTATTCAGAGGTAAGCAAAACAATACCTCATTTTTAACTCTAATCTCATCATACTAAGTTTGGTTCTAGTTTTTTACTTTTTACATCAATCTTGTTATCAGGTGGATTGTTGAGGAGAATCTTTGAAAAACACCCAGAAAACCGCAACGAATATTCGTCCAAAGGAACCAAATGGTGAAGAATGCTTACATGAACAACCTCCTCGACCTCATCGACATAATTTGCTTAGCTCCTCAGGAGCTCACAGAGGAGGAACTAAGAAATGCAGAGAACCAGCTTTTGGAACTGGTAGAGGTAGGTTTCAAGTTGGATTGGCTGAAGAATAAGCTGGAAGAGCTTTGCGTGAAGAAGAAGAAAATGGAAGCACGTGGGGCTCGAATGAGAGAACTCGATGGAATGATCATGGAACAGAGGCGGGTTTTGTGGGAGCTTGAAACCGAACTGAAGAATGAAGAGAACGAAGCTGTTCCGACAGTGCTCGACTTGGTTTCGAGGATGTTGTTTGAATGAAAAAGTCATCATCAGTCATGAAGCTTAAGGTTTCTTCTTACGTACTTAAGCATATGTTGCGTTATCTAATAACAAGAATGATTGAATAAAAGACCAGGATCTTTGTTACTTTAATTTCAAAAGTTTTCTTGGTATGTTCTTTGTCCGATTAAGAGTTTCTTCATTCCGAATTAAAGGATGCCAATCGCAAAAGGAAATATAAATTGTATTCATCCAATTAATTTAAAAAATGTTTCAAGAAAGGATGGAAAAAATTAGGGTACCCGGTAACGAAACCGGCATTGGGTAAATTGGGCCGAAATGGTGAATTGGGCTGAAGCCCATAAATGAAGACCAGCAACACAAACCAGAAAAAGAGAAGCGTGTTTGATTTGGTAAATATGTGTGTGTGCTCTGTGCTGTGCCACTCTCACTCACTCTGGTTCTAAATTCTAGGGTTTTTCGACGGAGTCTTCAATGGGGAGTCCATTTGATAAGAACAAGTTCACTTGGGTGATCAAGGATTTCTCCTCTTTGCGATCTGAGATAATTTATTCTGATGAATTTGTGATCGATGGCTGCAAATGGTAAGAAACCACTTGTCTTTTTCTCATGTTTTCCGTGGAATTTTAGCTAGGGTTTTATGTGACACATATCCATTTGTTTTGCTTATAGGCGTCTTATGGCCTATCCCGACGGAGATAGGATTAAAAGTATATGTCTTTGTATGTGGAAGTTGCTGATTCTAAACATTTGCCTTCTGGATGGAGTATACACACAGAATTGCGCATGGAAGTTGTAAATCACAATTTGTATAAACCCTCCCAACAGAAATGTGAGTTTTTTTACTACACTGGACAAAAAAAGTTTAGATTTTTATGATTCCGTATTTCTGTTTATTATTTTGTGATGCTTTACTAGTGTTGTTTGTTTCTTGAAATTTCAGATAGAAAAAATTTGTGGTTTGATAAGAAGACTCCTGCCTGGGGTTATAAAACCATGATTCGACATTCTAAACTTTGTGGTGAAAGAAGGGTTTTTGGTAAATGGAGAAGTCACAATTGTAGTCCAGATAGACGTTTATAGAGTTATTGGCAAAGTAGCTGCAATAGAGATTTCTGAAGAGGGGATCTAAAGGAGGATATGAATATGAATCTGAAGAGGAATCTAAAAAGGAATCTGTAGAGGGATCTAAAGGGAGATATGAATATGAATCTGATGAGGAATCTAGAAAGGAATCTGTAGAGGGATCTAAAGGGGAATATGAGTATGAATCTGATGGGGAATCTAAAAAGGAATCTGTAGAGGGATCTAAAGGGGGATATGAATATGAATCTGATGGGGAATCTAAAAAGGAATCTGTAGAGGGATCCAAAGGGGGATATGAATATGAATCTGAAGAGGAATCTAAAAAGGATTCTGAAAATGATCATGGAGAGGAATCTGAAAAGGATTCTGAAGAGAGAAGCAGTCCTCTTAAAAAGATTAAGCGAAATGTGATGGTGTGAAGTCTAGTGATTCAGTAAACAAGCCTCAACAACTGAAGGAAACCATGGATATCAATGGGTTTCAAGTTCTTCTTCACAGGTAAGTGGAATATTCAAAACTGTTGACACATTGTTATCATTTGCCTCTTGTTGATTTTGGGACAAGAGGTGTAACACTTCTAATACAGAGAAAAATTTGACCTTTTTGTGAGTTTGAAAGTCAACCCCACCTTGTGTTTCTGGATATGTATACATATGGGTTTTACTTTACACATCCTTTTCAATTGCAGGTGAAATTTGTGAGCCTTATTTTTGAAAAATACCCAGACATTGCATTAGGATTCCATGCAAAGAACCAACATTTGAGGACAGCATGCATGAATGTCCTCCTCAGCCTAATCGAGACACTGTGCCAGTCACCTCAGGAGCTCTCAAATGAAGATATGGTTGAAGCAGACAATGCTCTAACATACGTGAAAGATGCGGGCTTTAAGGTGGATTGGTTGGAGAAGAAGCTGGAGGAAGTAAAAGTAAAGAAGGAGGAAGGGCAGACTGGTGAGACTCGGATTCAAGAGTTAGAGGAGGAAATGATGAAGATTATGTGTAAGTGGTCAGACATGAAAGCTGTACTGGAGAAGGGAAGACAAAAGTGTTGGCAGCTAGAGCTCCTCTAACATTGGATGATTTTGTCTGATGACTTGGGTACTACTTGGTGTCTTCTTGTCTGTTCGTTTGAGTCTCCAGATCTCGTAATTAGAGTCCTCTTATAACTTAGGAAGGTAGAGTGACCCTTGTCGGAATCAAGTTTCCACATTTTGTAATGATGACTCGGTAGGATAATGTAAAGCATGCTTGTAGTAATGAAAAATCAATGCTTTTTGGCTCATTAAGTCTATGAAACAGATCATCACCGGCAAAGAGCTGATTATGTGTATAATAAGCTGTCACTTAATATGACGCTATCTTCAGTAGTATCTATGAAACAGCTCATCAGGCAAAGAGCTGATATGTGTAATATAAGCTGTCAATATAATATTGAGCTTCAGTAATCTTGACAGCTTAATAAGCTATGAAACTGCATTCACACAATCTGGGATGTGGTTGACTTAAAATGTTTCTGTTTGTTTCAGGACAGATCTCATCAAGACTTTAAGTAGCTATCATTGAGTCATTGAGGTTGTTTGATTATTTCCTAGCTTGTAGATACATTTTCATGTCAAAGTTAGTTAAAGCTAAGGCACTCTGTTTCCAAGTCACAGTGCACTCAAGTTTATATGGTCGTCAATCTCCTCGAGTATAGGCCATAAGCAGATAATGGGCCAAAACTTGTCAATTGGGCCGAAGTGCAAAAGTGAAATCCATATATGGAGAGGCGGGGTTTGATTTACAAATTTGGATGTGTGGTTGTTAGTGCCACTCAGGTTCTAGGGTTTCACGCTCTCTACTAGTTTGAGCTTCCAATGGGGAATCTCGTTGATAACAAGTTCACATGGGTGATTCAAAACTTCTCGTCTTCGCAATCTAGTGCCATTCTTTCTAATCAATTCGTTGTTGGTGGCTGCAAGTGGTAAACATGATAAAGTTTGTCTTCTAATGTTTTTTTGAGACAATTTGGATTTTCTCTTTCGTTTTGATGATGGTTCGTGTTTTTTTTTTTTCTAATGCAGGCATCTTCTCGCCTATCCCGAGGGATTAAATAAGTCTGATGATCATTTCTCGCTGTTTCTGGAAGTGGCTGATCAAAATCATTGCCACATGGATGGGGTAGACATGCACGTTATCGCTTACTACTGTTAATCAACATTCTGATAAAATCTCCAAACGAACCGGTAATTATATCTTCTTACCCTTATTACAACATAATTAATTAGTCAGATAATCAGTTAAGGAATCTTTAGTTCTTAGGTCTTGTTGTATTGATGTCTTGTGAGGCTTGTTTTTGGACTTGGAATTATTGTATGTTACTCAAGGGTGTTTGTGCTTTTTTTTTCAAGTTTTCTGCCAAGTTTTGAATATACAGGTTCATAGTTAAATGTACATATTAATTAGATGAATTTTGTTTTTGTGATTTTACAGAAGCAAGCAAGTGGTTTGATCAAAAGTCTCCAGGTTGGGGTTTGTCAGCAATGCTTCCCCTTAGTAAACTTCATGCCAAGGATGGTGGGTTTCTTGTGAACGATGAACTCAAGATTGTTGCTGAGGTAGATGTTATTGAAGTTATTGGCAAACTAGATGTACCCGGGGAATCTGAAGAGGAAACCCAACCTATGAAAAAGATAAGGTAGATTATGATCATGTGGAGACCCCACCGGTTAGTGAACTCATGGACGTCAATGGTTTTCAAGTCCTTCCTTCCCAGGTAGAAAACTTTAAGAAAGATGAAAACTTTGTAGAAATTTCAACCTCAGTGAGAGTTATCAATATTTTCAGTTTCTTGGTTTGTATATATATATATATATATATATATATATATACTTTATTCATCCTTTTTAAACTCACTTTCAGGTGGCTTTTGTGAAGTGTATTTTTGAAAAACATCCAGACATTGCAAAAGAGTTCCGTCCAAAGAACCCACATCTGAGGAAAGCATGCATGACTTTCTTGCTCAGCTTGATAGAGACATTGTGCCAACCGCCTCAGAAGCTATCCAATGAAGATCTTGTGGAAGCAAACAATGCACTGACATACGTGAAAGTTTCGGGCTTTAAAGTGGATTGGTTGGAGAAAAAGCTAGAGGAAGTGAAGAAAAAGAAGGAGGAAGAACAAACTGGTGTGACTCGGATTCAGGAACTAAAGGAGGGATTGAAGGACTATAAGCAGAAGTACTTAAACATGGAAGCTATGTTGGAGAAAGAGAAGGCAAAGCTGTTGGCCGCTAGAGCTTCTCTAACATTGGATGATGTTATTTAATGACTTTGGCATGTTCTGATGTTTGTTTGTTTGTGTGTTCGTTTCAGTCTATGTTTCGAAATTGGCTTCCTCTTAAAACTTAGGAAGCTAGAGAGACTTTATGTGTCTTCCTTTTCTTTTCTTTTTTTGTAATTGGTTTATGGATAATACTAAATCTGAAAATATAGTTTTGTACCTTGGAGAGGAATGGCTAATACTGTACAAAGGTGATGCCTTCATTTTCAGCTATCAAATCAATAGGGAAAACCAGTTTCCATTATGATAACTTTTAATTCTCTTCAACCTCATTAGTGAATATTTTTTCGTCACTAAAGCAAAGGATTTTGGAATAAAAGCAGCATGGAAACGAACACACACAAGCCAGAAAAACGAGAATGTGAGCTCATATAAAAACCATAATTGTGTGGGTTTCACGTCCTCTTCATATTCGTACGTGTTATCAACTTCAATGTGCATAAATAAATCTTAATCATCAATGAGAAATGATAAATTTTCCTCTTTGCTTTCTCTGTAAGTAACCTTTGTTGGTCATAAATAGGACTCGCTAGGTATTTTATATAACTAATCAAAGCAGCACACATAATGTGCGAAATTATAATTAAAATTCAGATTCAGTTGGATTTGGTTCAAATTTGGATAAAATGTAGTTAAATAATGATTAATTAAATGTAATTTATAGTATCTTTTTAATATATCTTAACTTATATATAAAAATTGAAATATTAGCTGTTAATAAATGCTTATTTAGTTTATTATGTTTGATGAAACTATTTTGATGTGGAAATTTATGTACTTTTCGTAGTATTATAAAATTTGGATTTAGTTTCACGTTAGTAAATTTGTGTGAATGAACCAAATAAAATCTTATTAACATAACTTCATATTCAGTTTAGTATAAGTATTTATATATCATTCATAAGTTTGTAATAAAATTAGTTTAATTTTACGTTGATGAATTTTTGTAACACAACCAAAGAAAACTTCATTAATTAATTTTTTATATCATGATTTAAAAAAATTCAATTTAGAAAAGGTTGTAAGAGAAAAAATCAAAATCAAATTGTTTATGTTTATTTATGTTTTAATATAACCATTATTTGAGTTTAAGTTGAGTTAATTAATTGTGGAGATTAAAAGGTGAGAGTTTCAAAACTCCGACCCCGATTGTTTCTTTTGATTTAGAATTACCATGGGGAGATAAATAGGCCCAACTAAGTCCACAAATTTGTGACCGTGAAGCTTTACTATGGGCCGACAAATAGCCCGAATTTCCCGTAAGCTGTATTACTTTAGCCACTGTACAAGCTTATGCATCTGGTTTAGTCTTGGTGGCACTGTGCTTTCCACACTTGTGTTTGCTTACTATATTTGTGTGCCACTTGGGTTCTAGGGTTCCACGCCATCTCAATGTTCTGACTGTTCAATTGCAAAGTAGTCTTAGAATGGGGGAAGAAGCTGATAACAAGTTCAGATGGGTGATTAAAAAGTTCTCATCTCTGGGATCCGAGAGAGTCTTTTCTGACATATTTTGTGGTCGGTTCTTGCAAATGGTAAGAAAGATAACTTGTTCTTTGATGTTATGTAGGTTGATATGAATGAACACATCTCAATATATTCAATGACTTTTTGGTTGCTTGCAGGCGTCTTATGGCCTATCCCAAAGGAGTCAGGGATAATATCAAAAATTTGCCTTGTGGCTGGAAACGACACACAAGATTGCGCCTAAATGTTGTTAATCAACTCTCGGAAGAACTTTCCATACTGAAAGGTAACAACTTTATGATTTTTTTATAAGATTGCTCCTAACTGTTGACAAACCAATGTTTCGGATTTTATGATTACAAAGATTCTGTTTTTTTATTTGCAGGTGGAATTTGTTAGCCGTGTTTTTGAAAGATACCCAGAAATTGCATCAGTATTCCAAGCAAAGAAGCAACATTTGAGAACCGCATGCATGTATGTCCTCCTCAGCCTAATCGAGACACTGTGCAAGTCAGTGGAAGAGCTCTCCAGTGATGATCTTGTGGGAGGTGACAATGCATTACAATACCTGAAATTTTCGGGCTTTAAGGTTGATTGGTTGGAGAAGAAGCTGGAGGAAATTAAGGTAAAGAAGAAGGAAGAACAGATTGGTGAAAGTCGTATGCAAGAATTAGAGGAAGAATTGAAGGCTTTTAAGAAGAAGTGCTCAGATATAGAAGCTCTTATGGAGACAGAGAAGACAAAGTTGTTGGTCACCAGAGGTTCTCCTCTAACGTTGGATGATGTTCTTTGAGGACTTATGGTACTATGCGTGTTCTGCACTTCTGGTACTATGCGTTTGCTGTCTAGGTTTCAAAATAAAAGACTTCCCTTTGAAATTGGAAGTTCCCACATTTTGTACAGAACCAAATATTTTGCTAGTAAATGTTAAGAAGCTGATATTTTTTATTAGTCTTCGTTGCTCGTGAGAATTTTTGACACTGAGATATGTAGTACTCTGTTTCAAGGTCACCAAATCGACATTAGTACATTAATGTTCTAGTTATATTTCTTATAACCTTTCAATTTTCACTAAAGGCTTGCAAACTGAGTCAGTTTTCCAGTGCTTAAAGGTTTATACAGCTAAAGCTTTAAATTTTCAGTGCTTAAAATGTTAATGCAGAATAAGCCGTTTGATTATGTAGCCATCCACTTATGTTCAGACGTTTAAGATTCAGACTTTTCTTATGGTCGTCTTTATCCGACACTAAACAGAGATTTTATGTGTAATCAATAACTCAATTCAAATAACAGAGAGAAAGTGAAGAGAATGATCAGCTAGAGCTAATACGTAAGAAGCCATCATGTCGGCGATCAAACCAATAGGGAAACAATGTTCAATCATCATTTCATTCTCTTCTCTTTCTGTATCTCTACGACCAAAAATCATTAGAATAAAAACTCAAAGACTTTTTCATGTAATTGGAAAAATCGAAGAAGAAGAGAGATCAGTTAGAGCTAATACGTAAGATGCCATCATATCGGCTATCAAACCAATAGGGAAATCTAATTCCATCATCATATCTCTCTTCTCTTCAACCAAAAATCTCATAAAAACCGATTATTTTACTTTTCTCCAAAAACAGAGAATTCTAAGAACACAATAACGAGACGAATAAAAACGCAAACTTAAACTAGAAGATATCAATGGGTACTGAAACAGAGACGGCGAGAGAATGTGAGTTCTGAGAAGGCTTGATTGAGTTTGAGGAATATATATACGCAGTTACATGACGGTCGATAAAAACTAGGGTTCTTTATGGTTTCCTAATGAAAAGACGGAATTACCCCTACTTGTTTTTTCGATTCGAAATATTATTGGGCCCCCAACTAAGTTCAGAATTTTGTGATGGTGAAGCTTTCTTATGGGCCTAAAAATGGACCCAATTTTCCGTAAGCTGTATTTGGCCTTGTTTACTTGGTGTAATGTGCTTTTTAGTCTTTTTTTTTTTTTTTTTTTTTTGGTTAGTGACATAGTGGTAATAATGGTGATCCAAATGGTAAAGATATATTTCCATGGAATATGTATTTGGAGAGAACTCGATCGCCAAGATTTTGATCTTTGTTCGAAAAATTAGTACTAGTATTCTGGAGTAAGCTGAGAAATTAAGAGTTTAAGGAGAGTGTACCTTAATATCACGAGGTCGAATTTCGATCTTAGGGAGAAAATTAAATTTACATGTTCTTGGTCTGAATAGATTATGAGTCAAAGCTCAGAATTTCTAGAGGTTCCTGTTAATTTGCATAAGTTAGTTAAACTCTTAGTCTCTAACATGAAGTAGTTTGGAAAATCCGTTTACACTGTCTGAAAAAATCAATGTTCTAGGAATATCCTCTTGAGATAAGGCCAATGGAAGTTAAGCTGTTTCTTTTGAGGTTAACTGTTTTCAGTCAACACTTGTAGAGTTATGAATTGTTAGAACAGCATAAGATTAGGGTTTTCAAACCTAATCTAACACCACCACCACACTCATCTAATCGTAATTAATTAATTAAACATCATTATAGTTTCTGTAAAGGAAAAGATATAAAAATTGAATAATTATAAGTTGCCTTGGATATTGGTTCTTCTTTTTAAAGAAATATAAACATATGAATCATGTTGATTTGTGTTAACTAACTGTTATGCATTATGTCCCATATCAATCTATTTCTTAAGAAAAATCTCCAACTTGTGTGCATCACATAACATAAAGTCGTTTTCTTTTATCAGACATTATTAAGTGTGTCTTCGTAATATATTTATTATAAAGTTTTTCTTTTCTAGCCACAATTCTCCTATTTGTCGGGCTTAATTAATAGTCACATATATTTATTTATGTTATCTTCTTTTTTCCCCACCCAAAAAATTCCAATAGTACAGTATTTGACTGATCACATTTGTAGTTTATTTATTTGTACTAGTATCATTGGTATAAGGTCATCTGATTCATCCAGTATTGTGTATATTTGAGATATAAACAATTTAAAAAATATACAAATGTGCTTAGATATGGTTAAATGGATATGTTTGGAAATGATCATGTTAGTATATTGTAAGTTAGAATATATATAAAATATAATATTTATAATAGATATAGAGTTATAGACTAATCTACTTATTATCAATTAGTTTTGAACAAAAAAAGTCATCTTTAATTTTTCACATGATATTTAAGCATTGTTTTGTTGATCCAAGTAGGATGTACTCGTTGATCAGTTTAAGTGAAATTCGGGTTATGCATGTAAGAATGGGCGTATTAAAATCTTATATTATAAACTAACAAAAACACAAAATAATGTATAAGAGACATAAGTCAAACAAATAATACTGTGATTTAGTTTTTTTTATAGAAAAACATATATAAAGTTGAATTTGTTTCACCCTAGCTTTGTTTGTTCTTTATCCAAGTAGGATGTATGAACAAATTTTGGTTTTTAATTGTACGATTAAACAAATTTGAGACCTATTTGCAAATAAGTTTATACTGTATATTTTAGAAACTTTTGGGGCCAAAACCAATGTTTCATTGAGCTTTGCTCAAAACCGGCCATGTCTACCCGAAACATTGATAGTCAAATATGTAATCTGTAAAATATGTATGTAAGTGGTGAATGCCAAGCAATCAATTTTATCTAAATTTTTATTTGTATCGACTTCTTTTGTTTCATTAAGGATTAGTAATATCTCGTAAATTTCAAAATACTAATAAAGACATGCAGAAAATTTGTTTTTGTGGACAAACAAAATTTCACTAGCCTAAAAATTAGCCAAAGTCTGATAACACTGATCTAGAAAACACAAAATTTACAAGTTCGTTGTATACTTCTAGTTTCTCAGACCAATCACTATCAGTTTTGAATATTGGTTCTAATTGACAATTCGTCATGTTAAATTTGAACTCAGACGTAAGCTTTTACGAACCATATATTCCCACGTACATTAGTTTCATCTGTAATAATTAGTAGTTACAAACTTGTCTTTCGCTAGCCGCATTTTGCCTCGTGTTTATTATCATCTTTTACTGTTTCCTTTCCGAATTCCGAATGATTGGTTTTTCATTTGTTGTTCTTTTCTCTTTTTGCTTCTGCCTGTATATTTATAGACCCACCTATATTTCTCCCACGATACTTAATTTAAAGTTTGATGCCACCGAATATTTTAGATTATCAAGTTTATTTCAAAACGTCCATTCTCGTTCGTGTATTTGTGTTAATTATCTTTATAAAAAAAATCATACGTCCAAAAATGATTATAACACATATAGAAATAGAAAATTGGATAATTTAACCAAAATTTCCTTTTTATAATTATTTTTGCAAATTGAAACTGCAAACATATTTTTTTCTTAAAAAATTATATGTCTAAAACAAATGTAATGCAAAAAAAAACACAAAAGAAATTTCAGTGGCCAAACTATTAATTAGCCCTTTAAAATAAAAATAAAAATAAATAAAAGACTATTAGCCTACAAAGTATAAATAGTTTTTTTGGTTACTATTCCTAAGTTTATGTCAATTTTGTGTTTTTTTTTTGTGTGGATAATATATATATCCTTATGGTTCATGCTTGTACACATAAATTACTCGTCTCTTAAGAAAAACAATATTTTCTCATTTTGTATATTACGCCTCTTAAATATAATTTGGAAGGTGCTGTCAAAAAATATATATATATATAATTTGGAAGGTATATTAATTGCACCGATTATTTGCACACAAAAATACAAAATTGATTTTAAGACAACTTTGTTTGTCACGCTCTCACTAACTTAATTGATTTGAGTAAACCATCTCCTGATATTGTGGTTTAGACTTTGAATTATTGCCTTTTCGTCAAAGTACATATTTATACCCGTTTTTAACTTAATCTTAGATTAAAACTACTGTTTTTTTTTAGAATACATAACATTTTTCTGTGAAATTATTGTTATTTTGTTATAAAAAAAAAATTACTGTTATTGCAACGGTCACTTGTGTTTTTTTTTTCCAAAATATCATCTACTTAAAAAAGAATCATGAAGCTCATCGTTTCTCGTTTGTTGGGAGTTTAGTTTTCATGATTAGAAAGTAGCTGGGAAAAGAATTTATATAAAGTTTTGTTAAATAAAGATTTTTTATTTTATTTTGCAATATGTATATGCCCAAGTACCTCCGATCCACGTATGATAATTGTTATCAAACGAACCCACACGCACAAAGATAGTAGAGATCATACTACATGCCAAGCCAACTATATAAATGTACAATATAACCATCCCATCTATTATTTATTATACAATGAATACAGAATATGTGTGGATTTATGTGTTAAGCTTGCTGGTATGTAGTAATTTGAATTTAAATTTGAAGTCTCGATAGTATATAAATCATTTAAATTCCAGACACGTGTGATGGCCCCACGTGAGGCCATATGTTGTCGGGTTGACCCTCGTCAGAGTCAGATAGGTCAGCATCATTTTCCAACATTTTATTTCCATATACTCAAAACAAAAATAGATTTAGTCTAAAACTAATCTTACCAACAAGTACTATCATGATATGTATATAAAGCTCAAACGAATGAACGCTCTATGTATTATGTACATAATGAGGTTAAGCATAATTCTTACTTTATTTGTTGTATCATTAGTTTTATTTCAAATTTTCAATACGGAATGTGAAGCCACCGTAGAAATTGAATAATTAATAACTATTTTCTTCTTTTTTTTCCTTTTTTTTTCCTAATAACTATTTTCTCAAGTAACGTCAATTTGAACAATGACTAGTCGTATACGTTCTTTACCGTTTATGGTTAGGGATCTCATCAAGAAAATATTAAATTTTAAGGACATAACTAAGGTTAAAATTCTTCAAACGTTAATTAAACGTTACGAGTTGACCGCTTTGATGATTATATTTCAGAATTTACATAGCATAAATCTCTGTTTTTGTCATCAAGTCTCTGATTATATATGTTAGGGATCAAAACTAATCCATGATAGATTGGGATTTAGTTGAGACCAATAATGATTTGATTAACGCATAAATAGTTGAGTTATAATGATGATTATAAAGTGAAATTGGGATCGAGAATGAGTTTAGACTTGAGAGAAAGCGCGTGACGTGGACGGATGGTCAAAGTAGGATCCATTCGTTAAAGACCCAACAATCATATAAAGAACTGTTCACCCGTGCGGCGATATGTTTGGCCTTTCTCTCGTTTTCTTAACACCTTTAGGATCCACTCGTTTTCTTAATATTTATCAACTTTACGGTCTCTTATTTTTTATGCTACGAACACACATATATATATATATATATATAACTATTTTTTGTAACTATTTTTTTTTTCCTTGTTACGGTTCGTAATAAAAATTTGATAAACTTTTCATTAAGAATAATTCAAATTTAGCTCAGTGAAATACAACTTTTATACTTATACTTTTTTTTGTGAAACAGAATTAATTAGATATTTTGATCGTCCAAACTCCAAAATTTTTTTTCTCTATTTACCATGTCTTTTTAATGGTAATCCTTCTAATTGGCTTGTCCCAAATATTGAATAAGAGAAGGGAAGTGAGAAACATTTAAGATGTTCTTGAATATTGATATTCAGAAAAAAAAAAGAATTTAAAAAGACTCTGGAAAAAAAACTAGTTCTTACAAATAATTACAACACGATGTCTTAGGTGGAGAACTATACATAACCTGTTATTTTTTCAGCAATAGTATTTTCACTATTAAGAAATCAAACCATTAAATTTCCTCAAATTTGGGCACTTAATTATACCATATTAATTATACAACTCTATGTATGGGGCACCTGATTTTCTTCGAACTATTTCAAACATGATTTTTAATTCACCGACATTTACATGATCAATACATTACCGCGTTACCCTACAATATGCAAAAAAAGTTCGGTGATTATTTAGAGAAGAGGTATTCGTAGCGTATATACACACATATGCACGCATATAGGGCAAGTTCTAACATTCTTGGAAGACCAATATTTTAAAATTTGAGTTTTCCCAAATCTGTTACTTATTTCAGAATGTCAAATTAACTAGCTAGCTTAGGCATATTCATCATCTAATTAGATAACCTAATCGTTGTCCAATGATTATAATTTATATATCGACTATTCAACTAGTAGTCTCTTGCAATTCTAAAAAGTTCAAAATTTGTATTCGGATTCAGTAGGATTTTCTAGTTTTTTCCTTATTAATCCCTTCGATTATTCAGTGAATGACTCGAATATGAATCCATTTTGACCATAAATAATCACCAAGGATTAGTACTCGACTGAGTTCAAGTTAATTGGTTAGATACTCAATTAATATTTGACTAAGAAACAAATTTTGCAGATGATTATTAACTTTATCAAAATAAGATAATAAAAAATATATTTTATAAAACGTATAGTTAACAATTGGTGGAGATAGAGTAGAGAAGGTGAAAGGGAGTGTTGCGCGAGAACATGAAAAGTTGTCTGCTTACACATATAATGCTGACAAAAGTTCATTTGCTGTCTTAATTAAAATGGAAGATGACTTAATCAGGTTTTTGTGCTGTCTAATTGTTTTCTTAATTTTAAACAAAGTTACGTACAAAATTATCGAAGAAAAAAACAAAATTAAGTCCTTTCGTTACACCAAGAGGCCTCACTAGTCACTACACGTAATATATAATTGTATACGCAAAAAGACTATTAATTAAGCATATTTATTTTGCTCTTACTAAAATTTAGCGTGGAAGTAATTTTAATTATACGCGTCTTTACGTGATTTCGACAATTGTGATTTATCTTCTTCTTTAAAAAAAAAAATTCAAATGTAGGAGATTATGATTAAAAAACTTGCACCTTAGCTTGTACCAAGACCTCCTCATTATAGAAAGGTTAACACCTTCAATATGATAGCCTAAAAAATAGGGTTTTGACTAGCTATATTTTTAGTTACGAATGGCATTGATTATTTTAGTTTAGTTGTAGTTAAACATAAAATATACAAAACTATATGGAAAATAAGGATAGAAAAATCGAAAATATGAGAATTGTGTGAACTGGGTAAAAAAATAAATTATGTGAGTTGATACTTTTCACAAAATGACGATACTTCTAAGATATATAAAGTATAGAGAAACAAGACCACGTAGTTTTAATAGATCTGATTGTGGAATATCATAGTGCAGAAAGACTCTCTAATAAGAGTTAATCGACCTAACCAACTTTTTAATTTAATCCACATCACCACCCACGTTTGGTTATATATATTATATAATATAAACTATTTTTATTCGCAATTGCAACAACTAACAAGGTTAGAAACTTAAATAAATATATTGATTCTATTGTATTTTTTTTTATATATACACGTCCGTTTTCTTCTAAAACATTTTTTATAACCAGGTGATTCTATAAATCCAAGCCCTGTTTTTAATCTCAGATTCTATAGAAAATAAAAATTTCTGCCTCTAGTTAATCCGTATAACTTACCAAGATAAAATCACAATAGAGATGATTCAATCGTTGATCTTGATTAGCAAGAGAGTTTTCTACCGTTCGATCACTACGGTTGGTTTATTTTTGTTTCTCGTATATTAGTATTATTTAGTAACCATTTTTTTTTTTGGTATCAATTATTTAGTAACTTGAGAGTAGTGGTAGGACAAGAGAGATTTATGGGATCAAGAGTGTCATTATTGGAGCTCTTGGGTGTGAGAACTGATTAATTTGCCACCTGAGAAAGGGTCTACATGTTGGTTTCTATGCGTAATACAAATTAAATAATCTTATTTTTAAGTATTTATAACTTAATCTCAAATTAATTATATTATTTTAAGGTTAAGATTATAATTCTCAATATTGCTCGACAACCCTGACCCAACTGTTCATATATATCATATACCAGACGTTTTGTCCATTGTACTCTCTATCGTCGGCACATTTTCTTTTATATCTTAGAAATATAAGTTAAAGGCCTAATTAAAGTACTACATTTTTTTTCTTTAACATGTATAGTGTGTTTAGCACTCTCTTATCTGAAATTCAAAATGCTTAAATGTATATATGCATGGATTGACAAAGAATCAATCTTACGAGAGCATGGTTTGTAAAGTTAAAGAATAATAGATCATATTTGCAACAACAAAACTGATAGATAACAACTGATTCCTCGATTAAAAGAGACAAAGAAATGATAGATCAACAAGAAAATAGAAAAACATAGTTAGGTATACGATTTATTTAGATGCAAGATATGCTGGTTCATATTATATACACACAAGTGTTTAACGCATGCATGTGTATAACTATAATCTAGCCTATGTCTTAATAGTGAATGGATCCCTAGAAAATAAGGGATCGTATCTAGATCGATTAATAATCAATATATAAATTAATATTATACTTAAGAATGTAGGTAGCTAGATAGGAGCAGGTCCACAATTAGAGTATGTATACACAGATACAATACTATATTCTTCACTAATGGATTCCTTAATTATTGGTAATGGAGAAAATTTATTTCTTTTCAACATTACAATAAGCCTCTTGAAGAATTGAAGTATTGAGTCCTTACAATATTGGGCGTTCCAACCACTATACCGGTCCACCACTGATGGAGTATACACTGTTCTAGACGGTTTATACAGTAATTTAATTAAGTAGAGAATATTGCCAATAAAGGTTATTACATCGATTGAATCGATAAAATAATACTTAGTAAATCAATTATAAACAGGCTGAGAGTCTGAGATACACTAGAGGTTCTAGCAGACATGTAAACTGTTATTATTTTTTATGAAAGACGAACACTCTTTGTTTTTTTTTTTTTTTTTTGATCAAAACGAACAATTTTTTTGTTGATGTATATCTTGCTTATATAAATTAATCTGTCAAAGAAATTTAAATGAATGTGAGACTGCTATTGTTGATGTATTTATTATAAAACAATTTAAGAACCAAAAAAAATGAGTAAGGTTTGCTTGATCTTATAAAACATGAATTTTATCACCATTTACTTAGTGTTTTTAGAGGTCTTCGATGATTTAAGTTGAAAGTGATCCTACTATCTTATATGTGTGTTTGTGAATGGTAATTTTCTTTCCACAACTGATTTACAATGAAATTATTTACTATCAATATACTGATAATTTATTGTATTTCGAAGTGACGAAATTGTCATTTTAAATATCTCATAAATATTTGATAAACACATCATATAGATATTTACGTTCCAATTTTTCATTGCCAATCAACTCAAATATTTTTATTGAGCAAATAGATTTTCTCAAATGTTGGAAGGGCCGGGTAGTTTAGAAGGTCTAGTTGTGTGGAGACAAAAAAGAAAAACAAACCAAAGTCTATAGTGTTTTTATTCTTTATATTTTGCATTCGGTTTAATCAAATTGGTTTAGTAGAGATGTACACGTCCATTAATCTACTATGCAATCTATTTTTTGGTATATATATATTTTTTTTTAAAACAAGGGCTGTTTTCCTCCTAATTAAAAAAAAAAAACGAAATCACTCGTTTTATGCATACAAAAATCCAAAAGGATTTGTCAATTTCTTTAACAAGAAAAACAAAATTGTACTAATGCAAAAGGAATGAATAAAAATAAATAATGAGAAGTGTAAACCATTAAGCAGACAAGATGTAATTAAAAAATGTAATATTATATGTAACCCACCTTCATCTTCACCTTTTCCATGTTTATAAAATCTCTCTCCTTAAAGCTATACTCAAGGTTAGATCAAAACCTAATTACAATAGCAATAAACACACAATTAATCACAAAATTAAATTCGACCTTTAAAATCAAGAATCGTCACAACACCATCATCATCATGAGTAGCTCCAGCTCTAGCTCTGGCTCTCCTTGTGGTGCTTGTAAGTTCCTTAGGAGGAAATGTGCAAAGGGATGTGTGTTTGCTCCATACTTTTGTCATGAACAAGGAGCTTCACACTTTGCAGCCATCCACAAGGTCTTTGGAGCTAGCAATGCTTCTAAGTTGCTCTCTCATCTTCCCATCAGCGATCGCTGTGAAGCCGCTATTACAATCTCTTATGAAGCTCAAGCTAGGCTTCAAGATCCCATCTATGGCTGCGTTTCTCATATCTTTGCTCTCCAGCAACAGGTACCTTTCAAAACCCTACTCATGATACTTTCACAAAACTATATCTACATAAATATATTTATTCTCTAGCTATACAAATATTTCGGCAATGAAATTTTTGTAATTAATTAGTTATTTTTGTTGGGTTATAGGTTGTGAATTTACAAGCAGAACTTGAGATTCTAAAGCAACAAGCAACACAAAGCATGATTTTTGCTGATTCACCAACATCAGAAAACCCTAATAGTTACTATGGAGACACTACTAAGGCTCCTTATCATCATGATCATCAAAATATTTATCATCATCAAGATCAGAGCCATTTGGTTTACCAAACCGGAAGTTCAGGGACGGTTCAACACGGGGATGCCACAGAGAGTAGTTACCACAACGAAACCTCCTCAGGCATAGGAGAATTCTCCATCTACTCTGACTTGGAACAACACTTGAACACTTTCAATCAAGATCATCTCAAAGAGCTGCAATCAGCAAGTTTTGGCTACATCTCCTTCTCGTGATATGGTTCTATCAAGACATGGGTTGATTCTTATCAATATCCGATCTATATACAATATATATAGCTTATATATAATGTTTGAAGATTTTTTGATGTTTTTTAGTCTCGATTGATGATGATGCCTAGCTCAAAGAACCGGTGTTGTATTCATAAATAAAAAGTACTAGATGCCCTAGAAATATATAAAGATATATATACATCCTCAAGATCTTTTAATGTATATTTCGATAAAATCAAGTTTTTCCTCTCCATATCGTCACAACTTTTATCACGAT
Organism: Arabidopsis arenosa; assembly: GCA_905216605.1. Taxonomy (NCBI): domain Eukaryota; kingdom Viridiplantae; phylum Streptophyta; class Magnoliopsida; order Brassicales; family Brassicaceae; genus Arabidopsis; species Arabidopsis arenosa. The sequence goes on along the minus strand of LR999455.1, from coordinate 14,361,107 downwards.
CTTGATGAAACAGCACAAATTCCTAGCTAGCTCGCTAAACCCTGTCTGTCCTGCTGATTCTTTAGATTCTGCTAGTACGTACAGTCTAGTACACCCGACCTGGTTGTGGAATTTCCCTCAATATTGGAGAAAGTCGATAGTGGATCATTTTTAAGTAAATTATGATCTTGGATATTTTTTTTTCTTTTTTTTTGTTACATGGTCGAAAATTTACAGTCTTGGGCTGTTGGGCAAATGGAAAATTCAAGTTAAGCACCACAAGCTCTTAATTAATTACATTAGCCAGTTCAGATTCTTTTTTCTTTCAAACGAAATGTGTTCTTGAAATGTTTAAACATAAAGAGGTAAGTACATTTTAAGAGATCCATCGTAGATTTGTCTACTTCTATTTAAACGCTAAAAATATCACTGGATATATATGAGATACATACTTCTTATTTTGTAGGTATGGATCGAATTTAGGGTTCATCTACATGATCACATAATTCACTAAACCCAAACATACTATATTATAATTAATATATTTTTTTTGTTATATGAAAAGTAGTACAGTACATATGAGCATACAATCCACTTAACAACTAGTTTGAACTACTTGACAGAAAAAATTGAATCTAAAGTACAACCCCCAATTTATTATTTTGCCACATCTTTTTATATATCAACTAGGTTTAAAATATCACTGGAAAGTGTTTTATCGGTAGTAGATTTATAAGACAAAAAAAAAAGAAAGAAAATGCAATATAAATATTAAAATATGTATGTGAGTGTTTCTTTTTTTTGTTTTTATGTGGTCTAGCTACCTAATATGGCAATATTTTTTTGATGGCAATATCTGTAAGCTAACTCACCGTATTTAAAAGAATCATGTGGTCTCAGTGAGTTAAGTCCATACCGTACGAATAGACTATAGAGTAGAAAAACATTAAGCCCATTAGGGACATATATGTACAATTGGACTTTTCTTCTCTAGGCCCAGTAACATTAGAGGTTATTTTGAGTGTAAAGTTTTTCTCCCATGTAAAAAAGACTACAAAATTTAATTTAATTTGATTTTTTTTTTGTCAACAACTTTATTAAATTAGCTTAAAATAGCCAATTCTGAAAGATATTGTTTACATAGGTAATAAGATGCGGTTGGGTAATTTAATTTGATCATAGAGGCTTATTTCGTAGGTTTTTTAAAAATAAGTTTATTTCGTAATTAATATTTAAAATAAGAAATAAGATAAAAATAATAATTTTATCTCAAAAAACATGTGCGGGTCTCTCACGGTTAAAGCCGCTGAGCGTGTAAAACTGTAAATAGAGTTCGATCGCACGTGAGAGTTTTTACACGGTCAAAGCCTTTTGGCTTTGGTTCTACTTAAGAAACTAAAGGGCCCGCGTACGTCGATTCCAGCCGTTTCGCTACTCTTTTGCTCTTCTTCTTCTTCTTCCTCTTTTTGGTCAAACTCTCCTTACTTCCTTTTGTTAATAACTTATAACTTCTTTTGAAAACACAAAGCAATAACCGAGAAAAGGACAAGAAGTCGTGTTCCATTGGTGTCACTAATCAGTTGCGAAATTCGATGACTAATCAACTAGAGAAGCTTCTAGGTGGGAAATTCCAAATTGGATTAGATGAGACTAATCAAAGTTAGCATAAGCAAAACCAATGAAGTGATTTAAAGATAATTAAAGCATTTAGAAGTGACAAAGAACAAAGTAGTTAAGTTGCATCCTGTTTAGGGGACATTATGTCTAAAATACCAATAATTAAGACACTTCTTTACTACAGTTTTTGTTTTAATAAAGATTCTTAAAACTTCTTAATTATAGTTAGGTAAACATGTTCAATCTTTAGCACAGTACTATAGCTTTGAATTAAAGTGTGGTCCTCTTATTGTTAAAACTTAGACATGAGCAAAGATCATTAACATTCATTCCTGGGATGTGTTATTTTCTATGTATGTCTTACTCTTCTTATATAGGAGTATAATAGTTTGAATCTAAAGAAACGGTTAAAAAACAAGAAAATAAAACACAAAAGGGTTCTCTTTCTTCAACAATGAAAAGCTTCCATACCATCAGACAATGTATAATCTTAACCTTAAACACAATGAAGAGAGTTATCTATAATCGTACATAATGAGATGTTAAAGTAGCAGTTTCTTCTCTCACTATAAAAAATGTTTGCTTTCTGCTAAAGTTTGCTTGCCTTTGTCGGTAAATGTTTAACGAAGAATGGTTGAGATTCTTAAGCATTCTTAGTGAACAAGCGGGTCTTGCGTGAAAAAGAACTGCAAAAATGTTTTGATATGGGTCACTACAGATTCCTCAGATATATATAGGGTAAGAGTTTGAGATCAATGTATTTTTACCTCAAACGATTTCCCGGAATTTTCAAATTCCAACATACTCAATGCTACTTCACAGCTTTGTGCAACAATTGGCTCAGGGTCCCTTGAAAATTCTTCTAGCAAAGCAATGCTCTGCTCATCTGAAAAGGGCCGAGCAATGTGAAGAGTAAGTAAAGACTAAAGACAGTAGATTGTTGTAGTCTCAAGCTATGCATTTTAGGGAAGGTACCTGCAATAGAACCAAGCGCTTCTGCAGCCTCATGTCTAACCATTGGGTGCTCATTCACATCTCTCAGTACTTTGCTTAGAGTAGCTAAAGCAGTTTTATTTTGCAATTGGCCTAAGACATAAGCAACCTAAGAAAAATTGCATTAATTATAAGGCAGCACTTATACAGTCTAAGGTTGGAGAACAATAAAGCAAAGGTTCAAGGTGGAAGATCTTAACAAAACTCGACTTTTTAAGTTCATGAACATCTTTGAAGCGTAAATTCTCACTAGGAAACAATGATCAAACTGAATGTCATTAAATAAAGGAAACTTGACAAACCTCGTGACGTAGAAGGGCACTATTAGCACTCAAAGAATCAACTATGGCAGTAACAGCTTCCTCTCCACCATGATTCCTTAGAGCGAAAAGTGCAGCATATCTCTCATACATGCCTCTTGTTTCATCCAAAAGAATTTGCCTGTATTTGGGTGATCTTAATCAATAATCAGTTACCAAATGGTAAATAATCTAGAGTAATTTGAGTTGGTCAAGAGTGGAAGAACCTCAGTTGGTGGACAGAAGAGAAAGAAGCAGCTGGGCCTGCTGGGTCAACAGACATGAAAGGTGATTTCTCTGCGGTTGATGACTGGTTCTCGGCATCAACATTACTCAACTCTTCAATCCTTTTGAGAGCTAATTCACATGTTTCGCGAACCTCTTGAGCTGGATCCGAACTCAAGCTTTTCTTTAAAATGTCAACATTACCCGCCAAACCAATAGCTCCAAGGGCTTCTGCTGCCTGTTATATTAACAGCAAATGAGTGATTTGAAAAGACCAAAAAGCTTATACTGATACAGAGAATCTGAGACAAGGATCAACTAATACTCAACTCATGTCGTACAATTGGATGCAAAGACATATCATTAAGAACGGACTCAAGAGCAGGAATGGCTTCAGCATCTTGCATCTGACCCAATGCAAATGCAGCTTCATGTGCTAACAAATTAGATGAGTCTCTGGATGCTGCAGGACAAGGAAAAAAAGGATAAACCTGAAGTTAATGCCAGCGCCATGATCAATAGAAAGAAATATTCCCTACTAAAACTAAACAAAACACGCTCTTGCTCTAAAGAAACCAGAAGTTTCCACATTCATAAAGTGCCAACATTTTTCCCAAAGTAACAATTTTTTTTCTAGTACATATGGAATTCAAATAAGAAAGAGAAGATTTTGAGCAGCAATGATAAAACAAACCGAGGATTAGAGCGTTGCGAGGTCCTGGGCCTTTCAAGTTGCGAAGAGAGAAGAGAGCTCTAAATCGCTCCGAGATTGGTTGTGACTGGTCCACCAATCGCTCGCAGAGAAACTTCTCCATGTTAATTGTCGATGAAACTGATCCGTTAGATTCCATATTCACTAAATCAGCTTCGTCGGCTTTTGAAAAAATATCTGGGGTTCCGATACGAGGACGACGGAGTAAAAGAGCCGACGACTAGGGTTTTTTGTATACAAAAGAGGAGAGAATCCGATTCGTGAAAAAGAGAAAAAAAAACGCGGGACCTATTCCGCTAATAACCAAATTTATATTTTGGTCCATAACAAATTATTAATTTTAAATTTGACCCGATAGTTTCTGTTATCCATTACTTATCGTAAACACGTGTTGTTGAGTGTTGATTCGCTTAAGAACGATAAACACAGAGCTTCTCTTTCGACATATCAACCGTTTCCTTCCTCAACATCGATCCAGGTGAATTCTGGAAAACATCTTGAAGCGAAATCGAGAAATCGTTGGAGGATTGAATCGTTTTTCGATTGATCGATGAATCCTAGAAGGTTAGCTCTCCTTGAATGAATTCAAATCGCTAGTTTTTCCAGCATACCCTTTGTTTAGAATTTGGAGGTCAAGATCTGGCGTAATCTGATGATTAGATGTGTTTTTCCATGAGCTCTTTAATTTGTAGATTAGGTTTCATTGGGAAGATCTGAAGGAGCAGTAGAATAGGACTGTTGCTCTGTATTCTGATAGATTTAGATCAGTTCCAAATTCATCTAATTTAGATTTAGCTTGTAAACTTCATACTCTGGATCTGAAAATGGCGGAATTGAATCATGGATTGAGTGGAAGATGGTACTGTTTCGTTGCTGAGGTCTAATTTTGATTTCAGGGAGCCGCGTGGTGGTAGAAGTTCTCTCTTTGATGGCATCGAAGAGGGAGGAATTAGAGCTGCTTCTTCTTACTCTCATGAAATCAATGAACATGAGAATGAGCGTGCCTTGGAAGGATTGCAAGATAGAGTCATTCTCTTAAAACGAGTAAGCCTCCCTGCCTCTGATTCTTCTGTCATGTTCAAACTTGTGTGCAACGCTAATGAATGGCTTCACATGAAAAATGACATTAGGAATTGGATTAAAGCCATAAACGTAGTAGGAACATACACTTGCAATACATTTTAAATACTACTTACTCCCTATAGTTGTAGTTTTGAAACCGTGATATAGTTTCACATTTCTTGGTTCAACATTGTTATTGTAGTTGGACTCTTTTTGCACAACTAGGTTTGAACCATACTCTTATTTGTTTCTTTTTTCATGAAACAGCTATCTGGCGATATAAATGAAGAGGTCGATACTCATAACCGCATGCTTGACAGAATGGTATTTTCCAGAATATTCTGGTGCTTATATTTTTTGGTTTGCTCACAGACGCTATTGTTACTAAACGTTTTGCAAGGTTTTCTATGTAGGGCAATGATATGGATTCATCAAGGGGATTTCTCTCAGGAACCATGGACCGGTTTAAAACGGTAAATCTGAGTAGAAATACTCTCTCAGAACCATTAGCTTACCTTCATTATGTGTTGCAACGCGTCTTTGATATGTTGAATCGAATCCTTGCAGGTATTTGAGACAAAGTCAAGTCGAAGAATGCTGACGCTCGTGGCATCGTTCGTTGGTTTATTTCTAGTCATATACTATCTTACTCGGTAAAATTGGCAAACCCGGAGTATTCCTGAACATCCATCCATGATCTCATGATATTCCCAGTCTCTCTCTGTTGGCTCCTACGATCTAATTATCCTCCAGTGTTACAGTGTGATCCACTGCTTGGGATGAGGACACAAATTTCATAAAACTTATAAAAAGTTTCATATGTTGGATTTTATAGAGCGTTTTTACTTCCTTTATGTATAAATAGCGACGGTTCAGATTTTGGAGCAACCAGGCAAAGGATAAAACAATCTAAAGGACCTACAAAAAAATAGCATATTGGATAAACTTTGATGCACCAGCCGGGAATCGAACCCGGGTCTGTACCGTGGCAGGGTACTATTCTACCACTAGACCACTGGTGCTTGTTGAACGATACTTCGTACAAAACTAATATAATAGAAACTGTATTATCTCATTCATGGACCTAAATTAATTACAAACTCTTCTTGGGGATATCGCAACAGTCTTACCAATGATCTTATTCATGGAACTAAAAGTGCAGGAAGAATTCAAAACTCATACCTCGCAATGATGAGGACAAAACAAAGCAAATTAGTAATTCTGAAATTGAGCAACAATTGTATTAGTGAAGTAACAAACATGGCTTGTTTGTGCATTAACAACATGGAACTTGACATATCTTAATGACCCTACATAGTTGTTGCAGCATCTATTCCTGAGGAAAATACAAATTGTAGTTTGAACTAAGTGTAAACGCTATAACAATTGCCCTGTGGCACAACAATGGAGTAAAGAGATTATCAAAACTCCAAATATCTTGTGAAGAGATCAAGTCAGCCCTTCATCATCAAAAGTAATCTTCAAAGCCCCCTTCCTTATCACTGTCGTAGCTCTCAGTTCCTGCAATATTATTGTTCTACAAGATGAGAAGAAGGATGATTCCATTAACAATGTATACCATGTGCAAAATGTTTATATTAAGGTGGATTTAGAGGCTGGTGTAATAAAAAGGAAATGAATTATAAAAAATTGTCCAAAAAAGAAAAACACAAATGAATTGCAATCTTTCATGGGATTTTAGTGCTATTACCACTGACCTTTGGCTTCTGTGGTCGATAGATCCTGAACAATGACTTGCAGCTGATTCGGGTTAAAAGTCGAAAAATTGTCTGAGGAAGGAGATGGAGCAGGAAAAGTGAAGTCGGAATCACTTGATGAAGCTTCAGAGTTCTCAGAGCTGTCAGCAAGATCATCACGCACAACTGGCGCTGAGGCCATTGTTGAAGCTGACATAGAAGGAGATCTCAAGATGGACTTCAGTTGCGAGAATTGGTCCGACATAGAATATAACAACCTGGAATACACTAAACAAGACTTATCATCAGTAAATGTACTAGATTTATCAATTAACTTTTTTAACTGAGGAGTCAAAATTGTAGGAAGGAAGATAAATCTAAGATAATCTATGGTTGTTAAAATTACGAATCAATAATACCTGTTCAAAGAGTCTTGTAACTGGTAAACTCTTCTTTCTGTTTCTTCTAATCTTTTACGTCTTCTCTCCCCAAGTTCTCGGGCTTCAGCACATTTTCTTTCGGAAATGTCAGCTCTTTGTTTCTCAACTTGCAATAAGGCCTGAAGAGTACCATAAATATTCAATTTATCCTCCATGCATTTGATCAAGATGATAGCCGTATTTTGTTCAGGATATAGAGTTGTAAAATCAGGTAAATAAATCAGGTGAACAGCTTGAAAATCCGAAGATAATTAGCATGCTGTTTCTAAAATCTGTTCACAACGTTGGTGGATATAGAAACATTACCTTCAGCATCTCAACTTCTGCAGTGAGGGATTCAATTTCTGTATCACGAATAGGATCCGTTATTTGGCTAACAACAGAAAAGGTGTTGTAAGGCTTCTCTGAATCGGTAACAAAGGACTTCTGAATTCCATCTTCTACTTGGATGATATGTTTGGTCTTTCTTTCATGTCCTATCTCTTCATCATCACTTTGATCTGAGTGCACTACAAAGGAATTCTCAATTCCATTATTTGCCTGGCTGGAATGTTTTGTCTTTCTTTCATGTCCTATCTCTTCATCATCACTTTGATCTGAATGCATAACATAGGACTTTTCAATTCCATCTTCTGCTTGGATGCAATGTTTTGCCTTTCTTTCATGTCCTATCTCTTCATCATCACTTTGATCTGAATGCATTACAAAGGACTTCTCAATTCCATCTTTTGATTCGATGGAAAGTTTTGTCTTTCTTTCATGTCCCATCTCATCATCATCACTTTGTTCTGAATGCAATACAAAGGACTTATCAAGTCCATCTTCTGATTCGATAGAAAGTTTTGCCTTTCGTCCATGTCCACTCTCTGCATCATCACTTTGCTCTGAATGCAGTACAAAGGACATATCAACTGCCTCTTCTTCTCTGTTGGAAAGTTCCACCTTTCTTTCATTTTCTGTCTCTTCTTTTCTGTCAGCCTATACACATGATTTTACATCAATCAAAATCAAATACTTTTTTCAACGTATCTCTACATGCGGAATAATTTAAAATAATTGATACTAAAAAAAACGTGCAGGGATTGGTTTGCAATACCTGCTTTGACTGTCCCAACCGTTTTCTCGCAATTCTTCCTCTGAGATTACTTTTACAAACAAGAGAAACTCTTTTCAGTTTCTTGTATTCAGATATAGCACTGTAACCACGCCAATACGCCTGCAAGTTGATTAGAGTTGAACGTCATTTATAGTTCTTGAGATAGAAAGATTCCATGAGAATTTTTTAAGTACGAAAGGGTAATGAGAAAAAGGACCTGAATCACAGTTGCTGCCCTAGTCGTTAATTTATAACGGAATTCATGACGTGCAGCCATTGTGCGGACTCCACTTTGCAAGGTGAGTGCGGAAGATTTGGTCTTCCCGTAATCTTTCTTTGCAATCTGTCTACGCAAGTTTTTCTGTATTTTGATGGCAGCTTCCTCCCTTCTCATGTCCTTGGATATCTTTCGTGCGAGATTTCCTAAAATATGAAAAAGAGACTTTATCAGCATTCCTAATTTACCCTGCATGTCAATGTTACCATAACGCCAAAAAAAAAAAAAAAAAATCTAAGGCCCTCACCTCTCCAATTAGCTTGTATATTAACTGAAGCCCTCCGCATGAGAACAAATCGTTCTCTTGTCAGACGAGTTCTAACTTGTCCCTGAATCATCCTCGCTGATTCGCCGAGCACTCTTGTTCTGTGTGCATCTAACTCAGCCATCTGACCAGCTCTTAGGAAAACTTTACTTTTTCCAATCTGCAAATTAGATTTTATATGATCAACACGCACCTAGGGGAGTCATGCTATCTGAGAAACTCAAATTTCATAGAATTCTGAAAATTCTACATGTATGCAAAATTGGGATTCGTTTTACATTTAGTGAACGTCCTTGAAACCTTACCTGGTAACCTGTAAGCCCTTTTTTCTCCAAAATCCATTTGCATGCAACCTCTGCTTCGTACCTGATTACAGTGTAAGGTAAGAAAACTACGATAAACAGACTCAAGGAGCAATAAAGCAGACAATAGTGGAAGAAAGTCCAAGCTTAACGGGTAGAACTGATACATACTCTCCTTTCAGAATTTCCGGTGCAAGAATGAGAAATCGATTTAAAAATTCAATGAAAGTTCTATTTGTTGGATATCCAGCGCATTTCACTCTGATGGCCTCAAGAACACCCTGCATAATACAAATATCATATAACAACTCAAGACATCAAAGATATTAATATGAATTATTCAGCAGAAAAACTGACCCCAGAGCGTAATTGATGCAAGACATTGGCATTGTCAAACACTGTTGGTTGCAACAAATTGTTTGGCTTAACACACCTGATGTAGTGGGGTTCCGTAGAGTTCAGTGTCTCCATCAGCTGTTGCAATTGTAGCTGCACCAATTACTTGAACATGTCAGTCCGTACAGATGATGAATGTGGCATCAAAGTTTCAACAATATGTTATGTGTGGTCCAACCATCCAGTCCTATCTATTGGTTAAAAGTCTTAATGGATTTGCAGGCAAGTCACCTTGAAACGAGCGCCAATTGAAGAAAACTTAGATTTGCTACTCTCTTTAGGAAGAGGAGGAAAAAGGCCTGACACAAAAGAACATTTGGAAGCATTTAACAAATCTTGATGCTCGGCAACAACATAGTCTTTGTTTTTGTCTAAAAATTGATCGGACTGGTATTGAACCTGAAAAGAATAGCATGGGAAAGAGACCTTAAAAATCATAACATACTTTTAATCCTTGAAGCAACAGAGTGTGAAATGCAACTTACATCCCCTGCATAATGAACTAATGTAAAATCTGATCGAGTCAATTTTGGTTTCATGAAGCGCTTATGATCCTTGAATGTGTGATACAGCTTCTCAGAAAATGTTTCAGGAGTTGATTTTGGTAGCATGCTGCAGCATAAACGTTTATAACACATAATAATGTTACTTGGAGAAAATAGTTACTGTGCAAGAAAACACTAAAGTACAACTGCAAGTGGAGAAAAATTTATTATACCATGCTTCATCCAGAAGAGCAATAATACCACCCGGTTTCTGCAAAAGATTGAAATCATATTTTCAGGAAGAAAAAAAACGCAGCATGAAGCAATGGAAATAACGATACTGCATGTGTTTTCAAGTCAGAACAATGCATAGTGAGCTAGGACATTGGAGCATATTGAAAACAAATAGAACTCTTACATGCTTTCATGAACCTTTCAGAATGTTTTTACATTTCTTACATGCTTTCATGGATTTAAGCTACAAGTGCAAGCACATACTGTAATCACAGGTTAAGCTGTAGGATAATGTATTTTAGATGATGGCTGAATGCTCTCTAAAGAGAATTTCTACTGTCCAGTGTTTGAATTACCCAAATTGGTCGCAAATATTAAGCCATGAATCCATGTTTATACAGGGAAAGAAACAGATAATGGATAAAACAAACCTTTTCAATCAGATCCACGACATCTTGATTATCAACAAACTCCACATAGCTCCAATCTATTTCTTCTTTCTGATATTCACCTTGTTCCATTTTGAATACATGCTGTACAATATTAATGAGTTCAGATTAATTAACAGACTCTTGAGCCAAATCAGCAGCCATAACCTATGACTGACCTCATACCTGATTGAAATGCTGTTGCAGCTTTTCATTCGTGTAATTAATACAGAATTGCTCAAAACTGCAAGGAAAGTATTAAGAAGTCAGTGAACAACTGGAATAGAGGTTGATTAGGTGATATTATAGATCTCTCTTTAGTCATGGAAACTTACAGAAGACATCATTCCCTAAGATCACAATTTTAGCTAATAATATGTTTATCATATCAGCTCAGAGTAAAGGTTTCTATTCAATGAACTCTTCATACTAAAATCAAGGGAAAAGACTAATTGAAAATTTGTATATTAGACAATAGGACACTTGGTGTGTTTTGACACTTAAGATATCACCCCAAGCATATGCTTGTAGAGTAAACCATGCATGCTCACGGCCATCACCTGTTGGTTTTAAAGCTTTCAAAACCATAGATGTCAAGGACTCCGATCAAGCGCCTAGAGTGAGAATCTTGCCCAATAGAGATATTTATTTTGTTCACCAACCTGGAAAATAGTAATGATTACTGACTTAGCAGATGTCACCCACAGTGTCATATGGACAAAAGATATTTGAACATTAAAATAGAAAATTTACCAATCAAAGAGTCTAGAGTATATTGTCTTTGCTAAACCATCCCTGCTAACGGCAGCACCAAGAGGATCAAGACTTCTCTTGATAACTTCTTCTGGGGTGACCATCATACGCTTACACAAAGCATCTTCTAAGGAATGGGGATCACACCTAAAATAACAAGTTGTGATTACACGCAGTACAATAATCAGCATTTAGTTGGAAAAGTAGAAGAGCCGTATATTACATGAGCAGTTCTGATGTCATTTGGAGATGAAACATTGACTGTTCATCTTTTACTGATGATGAATCAGCATCTTCTCCCTTCGAAAATTCAATATTTCCAAGATGGAGAATGGCAGCCACAACTCTGAAAATTGCATCCTGAAGAGACAGAATAAAAGAAAGATAAGTCCGTTCCTAATAGCAATCAACAGGTGATAGGCAAATTGCAAAGATGATTGCAAACCTGTTCTTTTTCACTTATTCCAACTACATCCATAGCCCTTCTAGTAGCAAGATACTCCTCTGCATCATTTACACCATCAAGTTCGTAGCAGCTAGATTGGTTAAGATAGCGAAATGACTTAGGATCCCCCAACTTAAACCTCTCAACGTCCTGCAAATTTTAATATCATCTATCACTTTAAATATTTTCCGCTAAAAGGTGAGGACAACTTAGAAAACCTACCTCAGGAGGAGCAGCACACAGGAGATAAAAGCAGTGATAATTACGTTCAGGATCTGAAACTTGGCAAACACGTGACCTCTCCAAAAGGTAAGTTCTGATGGCTGCCCCTGATATTCGGCCCACGTCATCAAACTGAATCTCCACAAATTTTCCAAAACGACTGTAACAAGAAAAAGCATTAATATTTATTACCAGCAGTGATAAATCTCTTTAACAGCAGGTAAAAGAGACAAGAGGACGAGCAAAGCGAAGGAAGGAGGAATGGAAGCATTCGATAATAAAAGCGCTAAGTTTACCTGGAATTGTTGTTCTTAACAGTCTTCGCATTTCCAAATGCCTCGAGAACTGGATTTGACTGTAACATAACCCAATTGGCATAAAGAATTAGACCCAAAACCAAAACAAGAGGCACAAGTGGTATCATATAATGAGCAAGCTTCGATCTAAGGATGTCAAGGCAGGGATATAATCCCAGACTGTATACTCAAGAAAAACGTCTTGTTTCTGGAGCAGATAAAAGGGATAGAAAGTCATCGTCATAGCCTTGAAATTTCTTGATTTAGGCAGCAAGGTTAAAACCTCACGTGTAGGAGACTCAGTAATTTAAATTAATTAGATCATTACAACTTACTTCCAAAACTTGGTTTTCAACTGTCCTTCCTTCAGCTGCACTATGCCCTCCAAAGTATGCAAGGTAACGCATGAGCATCTTAGTTGTTTCTGTCTTTCCAGAACCACTTTCACCGCTGACCAATATACATTTGTTCCTGCCCTCATTAATCATTTCCCTGTTGCAAATTTCCTCAAACTAATAAATAAAACCCACTTCTGCAACTTTTATAGATAACAACAATAAAAATGAACAAATAATCACCTATATGCGATGCCACCAATTGCAAAAACATGAGGACTCAGCTCTTTGAAATAGGCTTCCTTATACTTCTCCATAACCTCAGCATCATAGAGATGGGGGAGTCCTTGAAAGGGATTGACGGCAATAAGAATGTTTCCTGTATAAGTCTGTCATGATGTCAAAATATTATAAAAGACTCGCCTATCTCTGCATTAACTAATGGTTTTTACCAATGACCAAGATAAAAATAATTGGTTTAAAACCAGAGATGAAATATTCTTACATAAATTTCATTGAGCTCATATCTGGTTGCCAAGTTGTCAAGAACTGCAGGCTCATGCAGATAAGATAATCTAGTCATGTCCTCTACTCCCTCTGAAGGAGCTTCAATGTCTTTTGGATAGAGTTTTGATAAGTTAGCAATAACCTGACCAGTAAAAGGAAATGTGAATCAGAAGTATGGAAAGCAAAACAGCACCAGTAAAAGCTTGAAATGACATTAGAAACAAAGTCACGCAGGGAGCAATATGAGCTACAAAAGCATTATATAACAAGATGAAAAAAAAGTCTTTACCTCTCTGCCATCATTGGTTTTAATCTCTGCTTCGTCTCCCTTTATATTAAGTACAACCCCATCAATCCATGCTCTTTCTGGGTCTTCCACCCAAACATGAGAATCCACCATTATGTTTTCAGCCATTTCTCTAAATCTTTCCTAGCATTTCACCAAACACCACAAGATTTCAGCAGATAGTAAAACATAATCAAACTATGGAATCCAAGACTATAAAAGGTTATAAAATTGCTGTTTCTCTTAAGAGCATTCTCGCATTGACAAAAGCAAAAATATCCATGAACCAAATTTCTCCTTAATGACAAAAGAATCGAAGTAGGCGAAAAGACAAACACCTGTAGCTGTAGCTCCCTCAATCAATCGACGCGTAAAACTTCAGCAATTCCAATCGACGGAGCTATTAAACTTTTCGAGAAGACGGTGATTTCGATATTCGTATAACACCAAAACCGGCGAGGCTCGAATTTCATGGACGTGATCGGTTCTTCTTCCTCTTCTGGGTTCAAACGCAAAAGTGAGAAATGAATTTTGTTTCTCATGGCGTGTGATCGATTTCTGCAGAGAGTGACGCAGAAACTCCCCTTCAATTTCGCCATTCCTGTGGACGCCATTGTCTCTCTCTTTCCCTCCCATTTTTAGCTCAAGGAGCAAAAACACCAGTATCCTCATCACCTTACAGACCCGGACTTTAACCCGACCCGACCCGCCAAAAAAAAAACGAATCTGAAAATTTATAACTTTTCCAGAAATTTATATAAATAAAAATGCAAAATTTCCTTGCCGGGCAAGGTCTGATTGGGTCATAAAGGCTAAAAGCCTTAAAACCCAGCTAAAACCTTGTTCTTCTTCTTCTTCTCTCATGAGCCAGCCCAAGTCTCTGGTGCAGCAGACCATGGTCCTACCGCTTCTGAAGCTAGGAACCCTAGCTCTACGCACTATCTGCAAACCCGTCGCTAATCGCCTTAAGAAAGAAGCTGGTGTTAATCCCAAATTCCGTCAATTCATCATCAACATTGCACAGGTATAAAAACAACTCCTTTGGGTTTGATTCTTCTGAAAATAGACAATTTTGTTATGATCATCGATCGAAAAGGAGTAATCTTGTGGTGTCTGTTGTATCTGATTGCATAAGTTTCTGATTTAGGAAGAAGAATCAAGGGTTTATGAAAGCTTTGAAATTGATATAATTTGTGGTTCTTGGACAGGCGAATCATAGATTTACGACTAAGTTACAAAGACGTGCTTCTGGTCGTGTAACTGATGCAGTTATTCGCCCTTTGAACGAAGAGAGAGCTGTTCAAGCCGCTGCAGATCTTCTTGGGGAACTCTTCGCCTTCACGGTACCTTAAATCTCATGTCTTTTCATAGATTTTGATTGTTTAAGGACTCAAAAGGAGAAATTTTTGTAGTTCTAGATCTTCTAATTCTGTTTCAATGAAGTTGTTCTGCATATGCAAGATCCCTGCAATTGAAGTTATTGCATCAATAAGATCAATTCTCGTTTTTTCTTTTTCTTCTTTTCCTCCTTAAGGTTGCAGGAGCTGCTCTTGTCTATGAGGTGCAGAGAAATGCCAGAGGAGAAGCGAAAAAAGAAGAGAAACGACAACAAGAACTAGCTGTGAGCTCTTCTATTCACACATGTCAACTATGTCTCTAATTGCATCTCTTTGGGATTTTCCACATATCTTGCTTACAAACTCTTGAAAGGTCTCTCTCTGTCTCTGCGTTTATATTTGCTTAACAGGAATTCAGACGTAAACATGAGAAGATGGAGAACGAAATCGAAGAGATGAAACAAAGATGCTGCCTGCTTCATGAAGAGCTTTCTAAGCCGGTTAATAAAGAGCTTTCTAAGCCGCTTAATGCAGAGGTCTCTAAGCCAACAGGATTATCTTGGCTCTTCAACTACATGTGTTGTCAGAGTGCTGCTGCTGAGAAAGTACAGTAGCAGAGCTAAGAAAACAAAAGCCTTTTAGCTTTACTTGTAGATAGTTTTCTATATAACCAGATAGGTTAACTGCAGAAGAGAAGAGATCTGTGTTCGTTTAGACTTGGACCATTCTCTCATAAACCATAATCCCAAATTCTTCTTACATTGAAAGAGTTGTTCCTGATTTTGACTTCGTCAATAACTTCATTTCAATCTTTCTTATTTTAGCCTGTACGAAGACCTTAATAAAACCCAATACCAAGATTTATCAAAAAAAAAAGATTGCTGGATATGGTTTACAATAAAAACAACAAAGAGTGAGAAAACTATTCAAACTATTTTCTCATGTCCTTGAATTATAATGACAATGGACTCCATATTAACTTGTATACGCAAATGGTAACACTCACTAGTCACTACTTATATGATTTTTTTTACTGAAAGATTGTAAATTTTCTGTTCCATTGTCGTTAAGATTAATTGGCATTTCAACAAAATCAGAAAAACAAAACGATATAGAAAGTTGGCATTTGTATATAAAAATAAAATTTAGGTCATTCAAAAAACATCAAGGTGCAATACCTAATTTAGGAAAACATAAAGGGTTCAATATGCAATTTTCCAAACTCAGTTTAGGGAAGGGGTATAATAGTAAAATCGCTGAATTCAATCCATCAAAAATTCCAACCCTACTGCTACTTACGACACGTCATCTCTCCTCGTAATCGGAGATTTCTCTTCTTCTCGTCACAGCCGCCAATCGCCGCCGCAATTTTCTTCATCGGCCTCCGCTCTTCATCGACGGTGTTTGTCGTTAATTTCTGTCAAGCTCTCAGTATTTGGTTACGTTCAAGACGCCATGACCATCTTCTCAGTTCAGTCCACTATCTTCAGTCGAGCCTCCGTCGTTCTTCTCTCAAGCAATGGCTTCAAACGATTTTCATTCGCTTCTTCGTTTTCTTCCTCCGCCGTTTATTCTCCACCTCTCCCCAAAATGAAAAAGCGTCGGTACCCAATCGTCTCTGCTGTTGATATTGGTGGCGTCACAATCTCTAGAAATGGTTCGTTCTTAGATTTGATTTTTAAAGTTATTTCATTTGACACTTTTTACTAATACTGTGTTCATGAATATACAGATGTGGTGAGAGATGATGATCCAACAAACAATGTACCAGACTCGATTTTCTCTAAACTAGGAATGCAGCTACACAGAAGAGATAAGCATCCGATTGGGATCTTAAAAAATGCTATCTACAATTACTTTGATTCCAATTACTCAAAAAAGTTTGAGAAGTTCGACGACCTTTCTCCAATTGTTACCACAAAGCAAGTAAGTTTTCATTACTCAAGTTTGTATCTTTCTGGAAGTATCACTTGGTAATGTAATTATTATTCGTTTTTGTTTTGGAACCAGAACTTTGATGATGTGCTAGTACCTGCTGATCATGTAAGCAGAAGCCTTAATGACACGTACTATGTAGACTCGCAAACTGTTTTGAGGTGCCATACAAGTGCTCACCAAGCTGAGCTGTTGAGGAAAGGTCATACTCGTTTCCTTGTAACTGGAGATGTTTACCGTAGAGATTCTATCGATTCTACTCATTATCCGGTTTTCCATCAGGTGTTCTATTCTTGATGTCCCTGTGTTTTTTTTACTTTGGCTGTTTTGCTTGGCATCATGTATTTCTTATACTGGATGTTTGATGTGTTTTTATCTATTACAGATGGAAGGTTTTTGTGTTTTCTCTCCTGAGGACTGGAACGAGTCTGGCAAGGATTCCACTTTGTATGCTGCTGAGGATTTAAAGAAATGTCTTGAGGGATTGGCACGCCACTTATTTGGTACATTGAGATCCATTAAACAATCTAAATTCTTCAGCAAGTGTAAATTACTTGAAAGATGGTTTATTAAGAGTTGTTTAGGATGATTATTTCATTAACTTCAGAAGATTTTGGGGAAATGTACATGAAATTATTTAATAGGAACTTCTTTTTTTGGCTGCCAGGTTCTGTGGAGATGAGATGGGTTGATACATATTTCCCATTTACCAATCCATCTTTTGAGCTTGAGATATATTTTAAGGTAGTCTACTAGTCTTTCATTTTCCTATCTGATATATTGCATAGCTATGCTTGCTTTGCTTAAAAGAGACATACTTCTATTTTGGTATGCTCTCCTTTTCCCGAAAACATATTGTTGTCATTGGCTAGAAATTATAGCATCTAACACAAACTTCAGTTTCTCGTTTAACACAAGCATTATCTGGTTATCGGTTCAGGAAGACTGGTTGGAGGTTTTGGGCTGTGGGGTGACCGAGCAAGTAATTTTGAAGCAAAGTGGATTAGAAAATAATGTTGCGTGGGCCTTCGGACTTGGACTTGAGAGACTTGCTATGGTTTTGTTTGACATCCCTGATATAAGATTTTTCTGGACATCTGATGAGCGATTCACGTCCCAGGTGATTACTTAGTTGACAACTTTAAAAATTAGGATGATGAGATTACCGTCTAAAATTTTTAGTTCTTTTCTTACATTAATGTATTTGATGTTACATGCAGTTTGGAAAAGGAGAGCTTGGAGTGAAATTCAAGCCATATTCGAAGGTAAACTTTTCTTTCCATCTTCATGTCTCGTAGACTAATGAATGTTAGTTCAAGACCTATTTGTCTTGTAAGTTTTAACGATGGCAAACAAAATCTTGTTTTGCAGTATCCTCCTTGTTACAAGGACATCAGTTTCTGGATAAGTGATTCATTCACAGAGAACAACTTTTGTGAAGTAGTCAGAGGAATTGCTGGGGATCTTGTTGAAGAGGTACATACCTTATCCTTTGATTGGTTGGGAGAGAATGCTACTTTTGACAGGAATCGAATTTACTTTTCAGCTTTCCTTTACTTGTATGAGTATCATCACGTTCTTCAGAGTGCCTTTGTTTATAGCCTTTATTATCGCATTCACAGCTGAAGTTAATTGACCAATTCACCAATAAGAAAGGGATGACGAGTCATTGTTACAGAATCGTGTTCCGTTCCATGGAGCGGTCTCTTACGGACGAGGAGGTCAATGATCTGCAGGTAATCAGTTTTGTTTCTTTTCCATTCATCGTTAATAAGTAAGAAATTCAAAAACCTTTTGTAGCAAAAATGAAAGATAGCAAGATAGCATGGGTTGTTATATGTTGTTAGTGTTAAAATGTGTTGAAATGGTGACTTATCGAAATGCAGAGTAAAGTGCGTGATGAGGTGCAGAAGAAGCTAAATGTCGAATTAAGGTGAGAATTTTGAGAAGAGTAGAGTTGTTGCAGACAATGATGGACCTTTCTGGTTTGACATTGTAATTCCTACATAAATTTGATTTATTTCTGGCAGAATTGCATTACCCTCAAATAAAATATATGAACTGTACATTGTTTTTTGTTATTCTAAAGGAAAGAAAAATAAATTTTGTTTTATGCCTCGACTTCGCAGATTTTTTTAGCTGTTTACATCTGAATAGTTTGTAGCAAAGTATTTTTACACAAAAAAATGTCAAATCAATGAGTTGTCTCAGTGATCCAACATTACAAGCTGCAACTTATCTTCAAAATTGTTTCAGTTTTGCCTCAACAAGAGCTCGTTTTACTCAAGGGTTGATTCTATTAAGTGTATTCGCATATGTATAACTTGAAAACGAAACAAAAAGCTTCCGAAACCTACACAATCACAAATAAACAAAAAAAAAAAACAGAGATTAATGTTTCAGTTCTTATCAATTTATCATTGTTCACATTCATCATGGTCAAAGGTAAGAACATATATCATATTTGGTGAAGGAGACATACCAAACCCACTGGCTTAAATGTTGAGCCATTGCTTTGAAGCTTTTCCAAGGCTGCTCGTTTATGATGATTACCTTACTCGGATGTTGTTTGACGGATAAAATTGACAGCCAAATGTCGACAGGTCCAAAGTACTTGCGAAAGATATTAAGGCTTACCTGATGTACAAAACCGTGTATTCTTTTAGCTGAATCAATTATACAATCGTTCCGAGAAAAAAAAAGTAAGACTTACGAGTTCCCAAGCTTTGATATTTCTTCCTGAATTAGTCTGCAAGAACTTTCTGCATGTACAACAAAGGGATGAGGAATGATTTTGCGGTTTTATGACTAAGGGATTGAAAGAAGTCTGACGTACAATACTCCATGATGCACATCTCGGTGATTGCAGTGACCCGAAACACCATAGTTATCGAATGTTATTATCTGAAAGCACCACATAGAGAATTAGATGCAGAAATATTTCTGAGTGATATCCTGATGATTGTCTTTAACTACGCTGTAGGAGCCAAGTCATACTGTGTGGATATCGTGATTAGTGACTTCTTCTTTGATGATCTCTGTTAGCAAATCGTGGCTCCATAATTGCCCAAAACCATCCTGCAAGAGAGTAAATAGTATACACAGTGACCTCAAATGAGATGGTGAATATAAAGATACACATGTATTGGGGAGATTTATAGTAGAACTAAACCTGCAAATTAGGATGGTCCAGAATCTTTAATTGTTGAAGCGGAATCTGCATCATGTGTTCAATATATATATTAGCAAAAACATGTTCTTCATTGCAATGACAAGAAACATTATCACAGATCCCTTGTTTATCAAATAGGATTACCTTCAGCACCGCACATGCTCGATGCAGCTCATCGTTCCTAATGCTTCCCATGCCATCAGCATTACCTGAAACAAAATAAATTCATCTTTAATGTGGAAAAGGAACCTAATCTGCAACTTTAGTAGACATCAATCTCTTCTCTTCAATGAAACTAGAAATTTCCAAGGCATATTACCAGTGGAGAAGCATAATATGTGAAGATTGCAGGCATTGGAAGCTAAGTAGTTTATTGTTGGAGAAAAGAACCTGTCAAGAATGTCCATAACTAATCTCTCAGCATAACATAAGAAGAAGAAAAATACTAATCTTGACATTTCATTCATTCCAAGAAACAGCCAGAGAGATATCTTACATTGACTCATCATCAGGATGTGCGATAACGAACATTACATTTTTCTTCTGAGGGGTTGTACCTGAAATCAAGTACAATAAGATATCAAATTCTGAAAAAAAAGATGAGCATTTGAAAGAAAGAAGCTATTATTAACCGGTGAAAACCATCTTCTAGCTACTTGCCATCATCAATAATAGCAGCAGCACTAGAGGTAGATGTTGCTCGGAAGAAGATTTTGCAGAAAGAAGCCACCCATATAACAATCAGAGAAAGAGAAACCACAAGCCAAGCCATCTGACACCATAAATCATATTGAATCAATAGGAATTTTTCAGCATATTCTGTAAAAATGAAGTTTCCTCTGTAAGCAATCAAGATCATCACATTGGGAAGGAAACTCTTGTTTGCCCAAATTCCAGATTCATTAGTCCACATTGAAGATAACCATAACAGAAACATTCTCACATTCCGAAGGATCAAGCTAAGGAAAATCAGAGACTGAAACAACAAAACCAACGAAGAGAACATACCAAAGCTGGGGTTAGAACGTGAGAGCTTGATGACGGCGACGAGGCGGTGTGGGAGGCTGATCGACGGCGAGAAGGAGGAAGGAAGTGATCGCTGACGGAGAATTTTTCTTACGGGATTATTTGGGTTTCATAGGGCCCAACTACGGCCCAAATTACCGGGTTGGATCGATTCTGTTTGTTGGATCTTCGTCGAAGAAAGATTATTGTATTTACGACTTCTTTTTTTTGTAGGGTTGTATTTACGACTTTGCCACACTTACAAACACATAACAAATTAAACACAGAAAGAAAAAGAAAAAGAAAAAAACACTCTAAAGATTACGACCAAAAATACTATTGATTCAAAAGAGAACAAGAAAAAAATAAAATTCAGGTCTATTAAGGGTTTCTTAAGTAAATAGTCGTCACAATTAAATATATTTTTTCGAGTTTCATGAAAACAATAGAAATCAACAATGTATCTACTCAGAATTAAACTTTGATATTGCGGGAAAGAAAAGTTGATATTGCCCAACAAATAAAACTACTATTTAACCCCCAAAAAAAAATAAAAATGAAACTCTTGTAAGAAAATGATGAGTAGTTCACGAGTTAAGCTAAAACTAGACTTTTACCTTATATAATTTACATAATTAGGACCATAAAGTATAAAAAATTCCCGACATATCAAACTGCATTCACGTTACTTATGCTCCCACCTTATTATATACAGTTATATTTATCATATACAAACTGCCTTTTATTATTATTCTTTCAGATCAAGCTTTTTCCAATTCACCAAAACACAGTAACATGCATAATGATTAGTCACAAGTTGAACTATATTAAAATTCGATGCTTTTCTTCTCTCTTTTTATATCATATGCCTATGAACGCGTAAGTTCCGTGTAAATAAATTATCAATTAAGAAATAAACAAATTTATGTATGTTGTTATCACGAAAACAAATGGTACGAACGATCTATAGCAAAACAGTAATATTAAATAAATTTGTTGTTTTCCAACAGTTTTTACCATGTATATTGTTGATGTCAGACGTATTAATCGCAGATTTATTCTAAAATAAACGTGTGATCCATATATAATGACTACATTATAAAAATTGTGATTTGGTAGTAATTAAATAGAAATTTGGATCGGAACAGATGCAGTCTTGTGATTTGTGACCTTATATGACAGTGAAAACATGTACGAATCGTTACGGAAAATTTGCTAGAATGTATTTTGACTTCAACCGAAAATCTTAAAACGAGATACTGAAATTGGCTTTGTAATTTAATTACTTTTTACTAACACCCAAGTTAGCTTCTCCGCAGTTTGTTGGTGTCATGAAGCCTTAAGCCTACATTAACTACTATTTAATAGTACAAGTTATACTCTAATAATCTGTCACATTTGATTGGTCTTGTCAGATATTCCGATTCCCAATGCTCAATCATTTTGCTGGTCTCAAGATATTACTAAGCTAAATGCATTTTTCATTTCTGCGTAATACTTGGAAATAAGCCTGAGTGAATGTAAAAAAAATTTAACTCACTTGATTAATTAAAGATGTTTTTTAAAATATACTAACTCAGATGATTCCAAAGGCTTTTTATACCCAAATATTAATTAAAAATAACAAAAAATTTAAGATTTTCATTTTTTAAACATAAAATAAATAGCTGAGAAAATTATGAAAATAAGATAAATTTAATATCAAAATTACGAAAATATGTTAGATTTTGTGAATAATAATTAGAAAGAGTGAAAAAATAGTCCTAATTTAAACTCTAAAATATAAACAGTAAAGTATCTATATTTCTTCATAAACCCTGTAGGAGATCAAACTCAAATTAAGATTTCAAAAATAAACCATAAACCCTAACACTTGATTTCTCTCCCTAAAATCTACACAAACGGTCAATTTTCTTAATTTTGACACTTTTAATCTTTTTACTTTATATTTTTCTCAATTATCTCATATTTTACGCAATACATTTTCTTATTTTATTGAAAATTAATTTATGTTATCATAAAAAGAAAAATAAGAATGTTAAAAAATAAATAACAATAATAATATATATTAAAAAAACATTACGTACGGACCACAGTATGCA
Organism: Arabidopsis arenosa; assembly: GCA_905216605.1. NCBI lineage: Eukaryota > Viridiplantae > Streptophyta > Magnoliopsida > Brassicales > Brassicaceae > Arabidopsis > Arabidopsis arenosa. The sequence continues at coordinate 14,338,205 of LR999455.1, read as the reverse complement.
TATATATACATATGCACATGTGAAGCAGAATTGGGTGGATTGAGAATGAGAGGAGAAGCACATGGAAGCACACTTGCATGAACATGTTTGTATTCATAGGCAACCACTTTCAATTTTAAATAATGACTAATTTGCAACCATTATTAGTTTATTACCACTCCTTTTTATGTTTTTGGTATATCAAATTAACATAATTACTACTCCTACTTGATGATTTCTTTTATTGTATACTTTCCACAGTATTTTTGTACATCTGAAAATTCTCTCTTTTAATATGTAAACTTTTTCCGGACCAAACATGGTTTTTGTCTTTTGATATATACGAAGTTTCCTCTTCAAGTGGAAATTGAATTCGGGTATACACTCCAGAAATAACATTTTTCTATATATATGGCTCAGGTAACCCACACTTAACTTTTCTTTTTTATTTGTTTCCATTTTCACCTTTTGAATTCTGAATTATTTGATACCACACTAAAATTATCTCTCTTTAACTAATCATATGGTTATATGCTACACTTTGCCACTAATTGATAACTATATTTATTTTCATTTTAGAAGTTTTATTTTCGTTGTACCAAAGCTGCCTTCTTCGTCCAATACTTTCATTAAACTGTTATTTCAGTTTCCATTAATTCTTGTTGAATTCCTTAACCTTCTAGCATTTCATTTGTTTTTTGCCGGGCTTGTTGTAGAAATTTCGAAGATTGGTCTTATGTAGAAAATTAAAGAGAATATTCTTAGAGTACTTTGCTAGAGGACCACCATTGATGTTTGGATTGTTTGGAGTAAAGATTACATTAAAATGAATTGTATATTTCATATGAATAGTGAAATTAACAATAGACAGTTGGAACATTAAACGTATATGAAATAATTTCACAACGTTAAAATTGTTCTAAAAGATGTATACAATTTTGTTTTAACTACTTATATTAATCTAACACATACATAATAGCAAAATATTTTTAATCGAACCAAGCTTTTCTTACATTTTTTTTTTATTTTGTCATCTCATTAAAAATCTATTTTCGAGAAGTTTGTATTTGTAAGATTTCTATATTTATCATAACTTTTTTTTATCAATATACAAAGTGAATTTAATCCAATAAATAATCTTCTGTTTTAAAAACAAATGAATCAAATGGATTGGCCTACATGAAGCTTTGGTTTGGGGACAAAGAAAAAAAAAATTGAGAGGGAAAGGTCTCACAAGTCACAAAATATTTATACAAAAAATAAAAACAAAGCACATGTTCTGACACATGAACATGGTTCCTTCTTCACTTCTCCTTTTCTTTCTAACAGCTCATTTCTCTCTATCTCTCCACTCTTCCACTACTCTCAGCCTCCCACTAAATTCATTCTTCTCTTTCCTTTGCATTTTATAATGCTTTTTCTCTAATATTAGCATTGCATTGTCATAAATTCCTATGTATATGTTACAACTGATGATTGATTTCCTTGTTATTTGCATTGTTTATAGTATATATAGAGGGAGAGCTTATATATGTATATATATAGATTATAGACAGGCTTCTCTATAACTAAATTGTACATGTGAAGGACAGAAAGAGAAGTGTATTAATTGTATTGGACTATTCTTCTTTGTCATTTGATAAAGTGGCCACTCTTATGTTATCTACTCATTAATGTCCATACACACTGACTCCTAACCTTACGTATGATAATCTTTGCATTTACATGTATAATTCTGCGTTAAACTAGTTAAACAACAATAAAAAGTTGTGTTTACTAGACAATGACTCAATGAAAACATTTTAACCAAACATTTGCTCACCTCCATAACAAGTCGAATGTTTCGACAAAACTTATATAGGTTAAATCTTACAAAGTTAGAAACTAGACTTACAAGTGTTTCATGAATCGATTAGTGGTATACAAATTCATATGATTTCCATATATTGAAAGAGAGCAAATGAGAGGGAGCATCCGGTAGCATTAGGCCAAGTGTCAAACTCGTCGGACGGCCAGAAAACAAGGCGGATGAAATGATCAAACGGCGGAGAAAGGAAGAGAGAAAAGCGGGATCGGAGCATGTGGAAGAGAGAAACATAAGAATGTTTCCAAAGGATAAATAAAATAATATCATACACTGTTTAAAAAAGAAAAAGTCTCTCTAATAAAATAATTTAGCAAAACAAAATTAAGGGAGAAGGGGTTCACTGAGAGCACGTGCTGCCTGATTCTCCATTTGCTCCTAAGAGAGACCTCCAAGCTTTTTTATTTTTCTTCCGAAACAGCTGTTTCATAGCTGTCCGATCTCTCTCGCCCCCCATGTGACCCCACTCAGAGATATAAACCCTTTGAGATCGAATCCATTTATATAATTTATTTAGCTTTTTTCTATTATAAAAATTATTTATCTCATGCATCTCTCTCTCTATCTCTTACTTCTGTTTTGTATAACTACTCTTTGTTATACATAGCCATTTTAGTTACTCTGGTTTGTTTCTCATCTCATTCTCTCTCTCTTTCTCTCTAATGGTTCTTCCTCTGTTTTAGGATTTTGATCATCTAAAATTTTCAATTTCTCTTGATCCTCACTTGAATCTTTTTGTTTCTCTCATATCTTGATCCTTTCCTTTGTTTTTCATCTGCCTTTTTAAAAAAAATTCTGGTGTGCCATTAAATCTTATTAATGGCACAACTTCCTCCGAAAATCCCAACCATGACGACGCCTAATTGGCCTGACTTCTCCTCCCAGAAACTCCCTTCCATTGCCGCAACAGCCGCGGCCGCGGCAACCGCCGGACCACAACAACAAAACCCTTCATGGATGGATGAGTTTCTCGACTTCTCGGCGACTCGCCGTGGGACTCACCGTCGTTCAATAAGCGACTCCATTGCTTTTCTTGAACCACCTTCCTCCGGCGTTGGAAACCACCACTTCGATAGGTTTGACGATGAGCAATTCATGTCCATGTTCAACGACGACGTACACAACAACAATCATCATCATCATCATCACGGCAACAACATCAACGGCAATGTGGGTCCCACGCGTTCCTCCTCCAACACCTCCACGCCGTCCGATCACAATAGCCTTAGCGACGACGACAACAACAAAGAACAACCACCGTCCGATCATGATCATCAAATGGACAATAACGTAGCCAATCAAAACAACGCCGCCGGTAACAATTACAACGAATCGGACGAGGTCCAAAGCCAGTGCAAGACGGAGCCACAGGATGGTCCGTCAGCGAATCAAAACTCCGGTGGAAGCTCCGGTAACCGGATTCACGATCCCAAAAGGGTAAAAAGGTAATTCAATGTTTTTTATTTACTATTTCCAAAAACCCCAAGGAAGGTCATGCATGCACGTACAGTTTATAATATCTGATAATTCGTATATACCGTTTTTTAAAAATAGTTAAATTAGTGTCACATCGATAAAATCTAATTTTTGGTTTTTGCTGAAATTTTCTACAGAATTTTAGCAAATAGACAATCAGCACAGAGATCAAGGGTCAGGAAATTGCAATACATATCAGAGCTTGAACGGAGCGTTACTTCATTGCAGGTAATTTACACACAAAGATATATGTTTACTAATGTTTTTTTTGATAAATATATGTTTGTTAATGTATAATAATCAAAATTAAATACTGATCAACAAATCATTTAAATTTGTGGAATGAAGACTGAAGTGTCAGTGTTATCGCCAAGAGTTGCGTTTTTGGATCATCAGCGATTGCTTCTCAACGTCGACAATAGTGCTATCAAGCAACGAATCGCAGCTTTAGCCCAAGATAAGATTTTCAAAGACGGTAATTTTCTATTTTGAAATTTTTTACTTCAATTTTCAATAATTATATTTAGTTCTTCTGAATATATTTGTCAGTGATATATTATCAAATTATAGACTTTTTCTCTCTTTTTTTTATTTATATTATTGTCATAGTTTTTCACTTCATGAATTTAATAATCACTGACAATATATAGGCTCGACCAATAATTTTTCTTGAGTAATATAAACTATACAAGGAAGTACTTCCGGCAATGCATGCTTCATGATTCATATAAGAGAATTACAAAATTTACATGAAATATATATTGTCAGCTTGAATAGTTTTATTAAGGATATACATCTATAGCTAATTATTTTATAATATGGATCTAGCTAGTGATCATGAATCACAAGATCAATAAAGAGTTCAGTATGATTAATAAGTTAGAACAACTGTCCATGTGTGAACATATGAGACAAGTATAGATATTTACATGAAACATGTGAGTACTTATTGACAACACTAATTATTGTAAATTTAATATTTTCAGCTCATCAAGAAGCATTGAAGAGAGAAATAGAGAGACTTCGACAAGTATATCATCAACAAAGCCTCAAGAAGATGGAGAATAATGTCTCCGATCAATCTCCGGCCGATATCAAACCGTCCGTTGAGAAGGAGCAGCTCCTCAATGTCTAAAGCTGTTCGTTCATCAAGATCTTATTTCTTCATGGCGAAAAGATTCTTGACTATAAAACCTCTTTGTGTCAGGAAATTAATTTATCAAAGAAGAAGACCTTTTTTTTATTTATTTGATCTAATCACATTTTTTTAAGTTGTGATGAATTTGCTTTTGATGTATCTGATTTTTTGTTTTTTTCTTGGAGTGGGAGGGGGAAAAGTTGGAATGATATGTAAAAAGAACTTAGCTGATTTGTTGTTTATTCAATTTTTTGTTGGAGTGTCTAAGCATTTGTGTACTAATTGGTATTGAATTTGTTTTTTCTTTCATCATTTTATTAGTCAAATTTAGGGTAATCGAATAGTTAAGATTCCCTCTTTTCACATGGTTCAAATTTTGATGTTTGCCATTCATCCATATAATAAGAAAGTATAAAAATAATTTATACTTGTTTCTAGTGACAAAAAGAACAATATTTGTGAACCATGAAATGTTAACACATAGTTTCAAGATTAATATTTGAAGTGACTGAAAGCGATTTCTCAATCCTTAAAAACTCGTACGAAATTACTAAGAAAAAGCCAATTAATTATGATGATTTATTAATATATTTTTTTGTTAAAGGATTTAATATGTTCAATCAGATTTCTTTCAATTTTTATTTTATTTTAAAACAAGTGAAAATGTAAGATGTCATATTAGTAGCCAATGTAGCCATTTCCTTACGTAGGGCCTGGACATGTAGATGATGTCATATAGGATCTAGATGATATATATATATATATATACATACATGCAACTAATAGTTAATACAAAGACATCACGAATATCATAAATTGTGGAATTACAGACAAAATAAAAAGGATTGATGAGTTTTAATTTATATGAATTAAAACCTTTATGAGAAATTAGGGTCAAAGTGGGTCAAAATATGAAAATGTGGGGTGAAAAAAGGGAAAGAAAAGGGAGAACGTGGAGACATCTGAAGGCTAAGCTGTAAGTTCACGTGCTATGTTCCTTGGCCTGGACCACTACGGTCTCGTTGCTACATGATTGGCTTTGTTTCTTTTCTTTTTTTCATTTTTTTAATTTCTTAACAAAATGTAAATAATGTTTTAACCAAACAATTTATCTATTAATTTGTTTTCAGAGTTAAAGGAGACAGTCAAAGTTAATATGGTTGAAAGAATAAAGTTACAGAGGAAAGCTACAAAGTAGGAAGTTTAAATTTAAGAGGATTAATTATAAAAAGAAAATTTGAAGAGGATAAAGTTTTAAAAAGACGAGAGGTTTAGTGGTCTTGTGTTGGACCTGTTGGGATATGTAGGAAAGCGAGATGTTGTCAGTTTCAGTGTTTTAACTTATGTCAGTGCCAATACCATTTCACTCCTCTCATTGGGCCTTATATACAATTTTTTATACCTTTTCCTTCAGTTTTCTTCTCATTATTTATCCTTATATTTTCCTTCCAAAGAATGGTACACTCAACCATTCGTCACAATCGTTATAAGTCTAGATTAAATCAGTTTGGAGCTGTTCATCAGAGGTATGTTAACAAATCTCAGAGATGATTAAATGTTTAGTGCTAATTAAGACTTGGCATTGATCACATCACAACCGTTGGTTACATTTCCTAGAAAGAGATAAAAAGAAGAGATTCGATTCGATCATCATTTGTCTATCATACAAAATGAGGATGCTAAATTGATGCTTGTTCAAATGACCTTCATAACCTTCACCGATCTGCAGAAACCTACAGGCCACAGGGACAAAAAAAAAACGAGACAAATCAGCAATATAGGCAATATAGTGATGAGACAAAAACAAAACAAAACTAATAAGCCATAGCGGGGAAATTAGAAGATTACCAAGTATTGGTGGATATATTAATGACACAGAATATTTTGAGATATTTAGAATCTTATGCATGTATACTTCAAACATTCCGAGTCATTACAAAATTTCTACTCATCTACTAAAATCGATTTTCTCCATTGTGTATCTCACTCTCACTACTCATATGATATACTCGGACATCACCATAATTTTGGTTTTTGAACATGTAAAGAGTGGATTCAAGATTCCTCTATAATGAATGTAGGGAGCGAATCAAACGTTCTAGTCACCAATTCAACAAAACAGGGTAAAGTTATGCTGGAATTTTCAATAAAGGAGAGTAAAGTACCTTTAGAGCATCTCAAGTTTCTTCTGTAGCAGCTTCTTCTGTAGCAGCAGCAACTTCTTCTGTAGCAGCAGCAACTTCAGATGTCTCATGATTCTTGCTTTCCGAAAGTGTTTCTCTCAATATCTTCACTTCATTTTCATTCTCGATGAGTCTCTCGTTTAGCAATTCTACTGTCTCCATGTGTTCTTCAAATTTATTAAGCCACCGACTTTCAAAGTCCTCAATCTGTCTTTCTACTAGAGTTCGTGTCATTCTGTCTTCCTCTTCTTGCTTCAATCTCAGCTTTTCAATTTCAGTAGTGCACAGGACTAAACCTCCAGAACCTTTGACATCCTTGTAGACCGGTTTCTCATCACGCAAAGGGCAACGTTTTCTGTGCTCTCTTGATGCCTTTTGTGTTTCTTTCAAAGCCTTCCTATAACCCTCTACTACACTTGTCATCATGCGAAGCTCACTCTCAAGCTTATAGATCATCATATCTTTTCTCTGTTGCTCCTCAAACTTGGTTCTTTCCAATTCCTGAATCATTGCTGCCTTGCTTTGTAGTTCGCTCATCAGATACTGCTGGTTCATAACAGATTGTTCACGCTCTCGGTCTTTTTCAGCATTTGATAGTCTAGTTTTTTCAATCCAGTACACCATCTGATCCAAACACATGTCAACTGGGGGTGGTTTTTCATCCCAAGAAGGTTCTTCGGTCCTCAACCTCTTATTGCTGGGGTTATGAGAATTATAAGAAATATGATTCTCGTGTTCAATCTCCCTCTTGTTATTGCCATTCCCAAACAGAGAAGAACTACCTGAACCCATAGTCATATGCATGTCAACCCTAGAAGCAAGGAAATCACCACCAATTGAATTGCCATGAATTTGTAACCCAGAGTTATAACCTAACGGAGATGCATCTCCCAACATGAGATTCTCTTGGCCAACTCCCTGAAGGGAATCGCCATTTGGAAAAAAAGGAAACCCCTCTTCATGCTTTTCTGTATCTTCCTCATCCTCTTCCCCGACATCTTCAATTGGTTCATCTTCTCCCATTTCCATGGACCCTTCAATATGATTATCTTCGTCTTCCTCCCTAGCACTACTAAGATTGCAACGGCGAAGGAAATGAGAACCAGCATGAGTGTCTTCATTCCATGCCCACCTTTCATCCTCTTCTTTCTTATTTTCCTCAACATCCATTGGCTGTCCCTCAACAGGACCTCGCTCTTCCCCAGAGACCATTTCTGACACAGTCTCTTGCCCGAGATTCAATTCGATCATATGTTCTTCCACATACTTGTCTTCTTTCGAGTCGATGGCACCATCATCCTTTCCTGAATCTGCAGCACCAACATCTTCTTCCTTAACCTCCAAACAATCTTCTTTCGGAGATTTTACCATAAAATCAACCTCCTTTACATCGTCGTCATCATCATCATCATCCCCCTCATTATCCGCTTTACATTTTTCCTTTAGTAAATCTTCTTTCTGTGTTTTGATCAACAGCTGCAAATGAGAAGCAAAAAAACAATCACCAAGCAAAGGCTCCGCTTTCAGTTCTTTCTCAACCATGAACCAGAGCAATTTAGGCCAGTCTAACTTTTCCAAATGCTTTTGCTTTATATCCCTTGTCCATTCAACAATCTCTACAGGCATAATCCACATATCATCTCTCTGCAGTAGAACCCAAGTTGAAAGAATCTCATCAATAAACCTAACAGATTCATCGTTTTCCAGAAGTTCTCTCTCCTCCTCTGTAACAACAAAGTCTTTCTTCTTAGGCAACTTCAACGCTCGAGCCAAATCAGCACGGCTGACGTTAATCCTAGCACCATTTACATAGCTGCATCGACCCTCTGAATTATAATACGCAACAAGGTTCGCCACTAGATCCTGACGGATATTTTGATCAAACTCCAAATGCACAAAATCCCACAGACCTAACGTCTTCAAGAGTTTCTCATGCCGAGCAAAATCTAGGGTTTTACATGGAACGAAAGCAATGGGCTTCAAAGTTTTCAAAAGTACCTCAAGCTTCTCTTTTGACTTCTCTAGCTGCTTTCGTTTCTTCTGAATCCCTTTCTTCCGCTTCGGTCCACCCCCACGGCGGTAATAAGAAGAGCTTACGGCTTGCGTCGTGTCCATATCGTCCTCTTCGTTCCTACTTTCCTCAATCGAAGCTTCTAATTGCTGATCTCTACCGTCGGAATCCTCCGGATCCTGCAGATTCTGGGTTTCTTCGTCTTGTGTTGATTCTAAATTTAGGGCTTTTTCAGCGACATTCTCCAAGGAAATACTTCCTTGCTCTACTACGCTCGGCTTCTCGATTAAACTAGGGTTCTGCAAAAGAGCTTCTGCATCTGGATCGGTGGGATCTGACGACGGAGAAGAAGCCATTGCTGATTTTTTTCCTCGGAAAAGCTGAACCGAGTCAATTTGACGGTCGCGAGGACACAACTTCAAAGCCTTTCGAAAGAAAATTAACCAATCACAAAGAGACACGTCATCAATCCGAGCACTGAATTTACATTCGCCGGTATTAAAGAGCCTTACCCCAAACACTCATGGGCCGACATAAAGGCCCAATCGAGCACTAAAATCAAAGAAATTACATAATACACCCGAATCTTTTTCTTTTTCATGAAAAAGTACAAAATAGTCTCGAGTCTCTTCAGATTCTCTCTCGTCACTGTTAGATCTTTCATTTTCTCCGATACCTTTAACGGTAACTTTCTGGTGCTCACTTCCAAATCAGCGGTTATAAAAAAAATCCGTAAAACCTTCTTCGCAACACTACTTTGCTTGATCTTCTCTCTCTGAGGAAATGATTATGTCTCTCTCTCGTCTCTTTCTTCTCGCTGCGACGACGGCGATGTTAATGGTGGTTGCGACTGCGCAGATCGGCGGTCAAGTGATACAGGTGGAGTTGTGGTGTGTGGCGAAGAACAACGCGGAAGATTCGTCGCTACAGACGGCGATTGAGTGGGCTTGTGGTCAAGGCGGCGCTGATTGTGGCCCGATTCAGCAAGGTGGACCTTGTAACGACCCGACGGATGTTCAGAAAATGGCGTCGTTTGTTTTCAACAATTATTATCTGAAGAACGGCGAGGAGGACGAGGCTTGCAATTTCAACAATAACGCTGCTCTTACTTCACTCAATCCTAGTAAAAGCCTTCTTCTAAAATCTAAATCTTATATCTGTTAGGGTAGTAGAATCAGGATTATAATGATGATCTCTTGTTTAGAAATTCAAGTTTTAGATTTCAGTTTTGATACATTTTTGCATCTTGTTGAAGTAATTTTCCCCCAATTTTTGTTTGTTTCAGGTCAGGGAACTTGCAAATACCCTTCGAGGTAATCAATTTCAAACTATCTTTGAGCAATTTAGATCGATATGAGAGATGGTTATGTGATTTGAATTCTTCAATATCAGTTTTCTTTAGTAAGAGCTAATCTTGTTTTGGTAAGAATGGATTTGGTTCTTAGATTGTTCAGTACATGAATGGATGTCTTTGGTTATACTTACGTGATTCTCTGTGTTGCTTTGTTCACTGATGATCCACATCTCTATAACTTATCTCAACAATACTCTTTAAAATCTTATGATGTGCAGTAAGGGAGTCAACAATGGTCGAGTAGCGGATGACACTTCAACGGGTGCAGGACAAGCAGATATGAGCCGTGCTGGCAGACCGATTTCCAGCAGTTGGATTGCGACCTTCATCGGTTTCAGTAGCTTATTGACGATGACACGGATAATTCATCATCTTTAGGATTGCTTACACGCACACGCTCACTGATGATGAGAAGGATACTATTTTGATCTCTCCCAGTTTACCTTTGAAGATAAGCCTAATATCTAATTGTTTTTTTTGTCTGGCATTTGATTTTATTATAATCCATCCCACTGTGAGTGATTGAACATGTTTTGATTGCTTCTATGGGAATTCGTAGTGAAATTTCTTTCTCTCAACGAATATATAATGATGTAATGATGCATGTCATCAACCATAATTGGTTAATAGACATATAATGAGAAAGAGTGCTACGTAGTTTAAAAGGAATTTACCTGAGGAGGTGTGTGATTGACCACGATTGCGGGAGATTCAACAAGGTCATCCGTATCGCAGATGGATGCTGTACCAAGATACTCCTTATGCGCTTTTTCTAGTGAAACAATATATAACCTCAGATCAAGGATCTATACAGTAGATATAGTAAAAGAGAAAGAGTGTTAGAGAGTAATTATGAAAAGAAAAGAAAAAGTGTTAGAGAGTATATACATTACAGTTAGGTTTTTTTATTTGAAACTTTGGCTTTTCTTTCGTTATTGTAAGTTTGTAGTAAATCTTAAACAAAAATGGTAGTTGATTAGATGATTTCATTTTCAATTTCTTATAGAAAATCTGTATTTGTCTTTTTTTTTTTAAGCTTTAATTTTCCGTAAATATTGATTTAAAGTTCAAAAATCGAATAAAAGAAAATAAAATTAAGTCTGGTTGGCAAAAGATTTAGTCGATCCCGAATAGTTGTTCGCGTTGCCAAACAAAGTGTCTGGCTTTTATCTCCTGAAAACCTCCCGCCGCCGTACACTCGACACGAATAACGGTTGCCAAATCTCTTCCATCTTATTAGCCGAGCGACTTTCTCCAACTGATATTGGTGAGCCTTTTCTCGTCTCTTTTGCGATGTATGGTTTATGTGTGAACTGGACTTGCGGACGTTTGGGAATTAGGGTTTCTTCTGCTACTCTAATGCTAAAATTGTCGAGGACAATTTCACCATTCTCGTATAAGATTTAGGAGTTTATTTTGGGATTCGTATCTCATATCAAGATAAATCGTTTCTTTTCGTTCAATTCTGGATCCGATTATCGTATCTGCTACGAATGATTTTCCTTAATTTTGGTTCAGTCGCTGTTCGATTTTCTTCAAAAATCATTTAGTTCATTGGTTGATCACCATGTTTATCGTTTCTAAAATCTATATAACTATGTAAGATGCACTTGGTTCAAGAGATTCAGTGATTGAGCTTTTGTTGTTGACTCTGTAAGCTTTCTCTATACATTTTCCCAGAAGATAGCTCAAAAATGGACAACACTGGGAGCATAAAGCAAGAAGCATCGTCTCTTCCTCCAGGGATCTTCGAGATACCGGGGGAGCCTGCGGTTGTTATCAATGGTGTGCCTGATGAACCGCAAACAGATTGTATGATTGCCAAAGATGAACCAATATCAAATGGCACTGTAGGAAGCGGCGAATGGTTTGTGGGTAGAGAAGTTCGGAAGTTTTTCTTGGGTCACTACTATTCTGGTCTGGTGACAAAGTTTGATAAACAATCGGGATGGTACAGAGTTGAATATGAAGATGGGGATTCTGAAGATCTTGACTGGTCTGAGCTAGAAGAGGTGCTTCTACCTTTGGATGTTACTGTGCCACTGAGGTCAATCTCATTGCAGATCATCAAGAATCGACAAATACAGGCCCAATCTTATGGATACACGCCACAACGCTAGACCAAGAACTCAAACACAAAAGGGTCAGCTTATTGCGCAGAGTCAATATGGCGAAGGTTTACACTCTTATGGCGAAGAGTCAATATGGCGAAGGTTTACACTCAAACACAAAAGGGTCAGCTTATTGCGCACAGAAAGGTTTACACTCTTATGCCTTCAAATTGGAAACATTTGGATAGTCTTTTTTTTGGTGAGTAACATTTGAATAGTCTTTTGAAAATATCATCGCTTGAATATACGGTATTGGAAGACTTGTAGTATGTACTAGTGGAATCATGGGATAGTGGATACATTAGAGATGAAAACTTTTTTCTGTACGATTATCACAATTGCTAAACCAATTTTAGTAGATAAATAACGTTTCGTTTTAAATAGTCATATTTTCAAAATGAGTTTGACATATACGTGTCTCCAACTTTCCCTATTTCTTAGACAACATGTCTCTGTCTTGATTCTTTTCAAAAACAAATTATCTTTCACTTAATTCAAACCTTAAAAGACTCATTCCAAGACAGATGTAGAGTTTGCTTGTTGCACGACTCCTCGCTGTGATTCGTTAAGCAAATCAATTGTTTATACACTCAAATTATAACTCTGTTTGTGTATAAATGATGCAAGCACAACCACAAAAATGCAATCACAGTTTTCACACATAGCCTGGAAAATCAGTCGACTCTGCAGAGCAACGACCATCTTCCCAATGGCTAGCCTTCTTCTTACTCTATTCTCAGCTCTTCTTTTCGCGGCCACCATTACAGAATCCGAAGCTTACTCAACCACAGTGAAGGCACCGTATCCAGGAAATAAACCGGAGAAGCTAACCCACCTACACTTCTACTTCCACGACATTATCTCCGGAAACAAACCAACCGCCGTCCCAGTTGCTAGGGGTCCTGCAACAAACTCCTCTGCAACCAGCTTCGCTTTGGTTGCAATCGCTGACGATCCATTGACGATTGGGCCTGAAATAACCTCAGAGGAGATCGGGAGAGCCCAAGGGATGTATGCATCGGCCGACCAGAACAACTTTGGTCTGCTTATGGCTTTTAACTTGGTTTTCACCAAGGGTGAATTTTCCGGCAGCACCGCGTCGATGTATGGCCGGAATCCGATATTGTCGAAGCTGAGAGAGTTTCCAATCATCGGAGGTACGGGAGCATTCAGGTTCGCAAGAGGATATGCACAAGCCAAGACTTTTGTGTTCAATATTACCAGTGGAGATGCTGTTGTCGAGTATAATGTCTATATCTGGCATTAATTATTGGTTTTCACCACTTTTTGTTGAAAACCAAAAGAAATAAAAACTGGTGGAAAAAATGTTTTTTTTTTTGTTTGAATTGGTATTTGTGATTTTGGTGTAATTTATTGTAAGGAATTGTTATAAAATATCACCCTTTTGAAAATCTCATAACTTGTAGATGACATTAGAATCATGGAATAGTTGAAACACTAGAGATCAGATAACTTACTTGTTAGTTTGGTAATCACAAAATGCTAAAAACCAATTCTGGTAGATGAATTACGTTTTTGTTTTATATATAGTTATATTTTCAATGTGCTACAAACGTGTCTCTGACTTTCCCTCTCATTTTATAAAACATATCTCTCTCTTAATTCTTTTCAATTTTTTCATTTTTGTATGTTTCACTAAACTATCATATTTTATGAATAATTCCAAAGATTGGTTTGTTAGCATGTCGCCTCGCTAGTTGTGATTAACGATGAAAAAAAATCTATTATTTATTCATTTGTTCAATCAATAATTCTGTTTTGTGTATAAATTATGCAAACACACATTTTTCACAGCCTGAAAAATCAGTTGACTTTGTAGAGCAACAACCATCTTCCCCATGGCTAGCCTTCTTTAAATATAGTTATATTTTCAGTATGCAACAAACGTATCTCCCCTCTCATTTTATAAAACATATCTCTCTCTTAATTCTTATCATTTTTTTTTTTTTTTATATTTCACTAAACTATCATATTCCTCTAAGAATAATTCCAAGATTATGATCCATATTAATGGAGATTTGTTTGTTAGCACGTCGCCTCGCTAGCTGTGATTAACTAAGAAAAATCTATTATTTATGGTTCATTTGTTCTTCAGTCAATAATTCTGTTTTGTGTATAAATTATGCAAACACTTCCACAAAAGACGCATAGCCTGAAAAATCAGTTGACTCTGTAGAGCAACAACCATCTTCCCAATGGCTAGCCTTCTTCTTGCTCTGTTCTCAGCTCTTCTTTTCGCGGTCACCATTACAGAATCCGAAGCTTACTCAACAACAGTGAAGGCACCGTATCCAGGACATAAACCGGAGAAGCTAACCCACCTACACTTCTACTTCCATGACGTTGTCTCCGCAAAGAAACCAACCTCCGTCGTAGTCGCTACGAGCCCCACAACAAACTCCTCTGCAACCGCTTTCGGTATGGTTGCAGTGGTTGACGACATATTGACGGTGGGGCCTGAAATAACCTCAGAGGAAGTTGGGAGAGCCCAAGGAATTTTTGCAGCGACCGACCAGAATAAGTTTAGTCTGCTTATGGCTTTCAACTTGGTTTTCACCAAGGGTGAATTTTCGGGCAGCACCGCGTCGATGTATGGCCGGAATCCGATAATGTCAAAGGTGAGAGAGATGCCGATCATCGGAGGTACGGGAGCTTTTAGGTTTGGTAGAGGATATGCGCAGGCTAAGACTTTTACGTTCAATACTACCAGTGGAAATGCTGTGGTCGAGTATAATGTCTATATCTGGCATTAATTATTATCGACTGCCTAGTGCTTTTCCATTTTTACGTGACAAAAGGAACGTTTTGGTTGAATAAAAAAAGTAAATGAAAGGTTAGTGGAATAAATGGTTTTAGCTGTTGAATTGATATTGTGATTTCGATGTATTTTATTGTAAGAAATTGTGGTAAAAAGTTGTATTTTATGTGGTGAATTGTTGTGAAAATTATAATCTATTGTGTTTCAAAACGATATCAACTAATGATGATATTTCACCAGTTTCATGTAGTTTAACATTTAAGGTTTTGCACACATTAAACTTTTTGTTTTACAAAACCTAATTAATATACATACCTTTATCATATGATTAAGTGGTAGTTGTTTTATTTATGTTAACTCCAGCTAACAGGAGCTAGAAAATGCTACGCATATTTTGCATACGACATAAAAAAATATTTATGAAACAAATGTTTTTCTAAAACATCAATTATTAAAAAGAGACAGGAGTATATATTAAAATAATTACTTTTTTAGTATAATGTTGCGTCAAAAAATTGCTTATCAACGAGTTTTGGGATTTATGAAAACGCAATTGTGGATCTCCATCAGACTTCAGAGTTGTGACCGTTATTGATCAACTTTTGTTTTGCTTTGATGGCCGAGTAGAGCATGCATTGTGGGGATCTTAAGATTTGATGGATTGTCATTTAATTGTATTGGGCTTAAGCCCATTAAATCTGATCTTTGAAAAGCCCATTGACTAAAATCTAAGGAAACTCTACGGTGGTGTTATTCAATGATGGATTTTAATAGAATTGAAATCCAACACTAATCCAGTGTTATTCAACTAATGATTATAAATCTAACGTTAAAATCTAGTGTTATTAGATCTTATACTTCATTAGATTTTAAAAGTTTGGTGTTATTCAATGGTGGAGTTAAAGTCAATTCTTTAAGGTTTGTAAAATCCAGTGTTATTCAAAACTAAAAGACTTGTAAAATCTTTGTATATTAAGTCATTTGAAATGAAACCTCTTTGGAGTTTCATGAGTAAATTATTAGAATCAAAATCCAAGATATACTGCAGAGATTTTGAAATCCACACAAACAGATTCTTAAAACCAATATCAGAAAACAAATCTAAACCTTAAAGAATTGACTTTAACTCCACCATTGAATAACACCCCCTACATGTCTTGCGGAGCGCTTCTAAAGAGTCACGGATTTACAAATTGTACAATTTTTACTTCTTTTTTTTTGTCCTAGGATTATTTTCAATATTTTAAGAAAATTTTCCTTTTCTTTTGTTTATTTTATATTTCTAGATCATTAAAAAAATTTGGGTTATGGTCGGATCGGACCAGTATATCGAATCGATTTAAAATAATTTTTACGTTTACGTTATGAAAAAACTGGAGTTAACCGTAATTTATGTCCAGTGTCTACTATTACTAACAGAATGATAAAGAAAACAAATGAAATTGACAAGAGGTCGGGAGACATGTATGACATCATATATAATATCTAGAGAAAGCTCCCCCACATACAAGTAACATCGTCAATGCAATATCTGAAAAGATGCTCTCTCCATTTATAATAATTATTTAAATCGTGGTCCGTACAAAATGTTTTCATAAAATCAATACTCATCTAGCTTTCAGACAATAACAATATATATCATTTTTTAAAAATATTATTTTTTTTTTTAAACGATATATATCTTCAACCCACTAAAATGGTAGTAGAATGATTTTGTTCAAGTGAAGAAGGCTAATTTTTATAAGCATCTAGTTTTCAAAGTATACGTTATATTAGGGTCTATGTCTAGTTTCCGAAAATGGTATCTGCATACGATTCTGTATATTAACATTGATTGTGTATAACTGTATATAGAGGTAGAATCTAGAGTGTTTTAAGTTTAACTATGAAAAGACATTGGTGGGCTCATGTTCTTTACCTTCACTTACATTGTTGTATAATAATTTTTTTTTTTGTTTTTATTGCTCTTTTTAATCTGTTAAAATTCATTTAGCATCATAAAGTAATTTTGGTTACATGGCTACATGCTATGAAAGGGACACGATATGTTTAGCTAAAATCTTGCATGTGCGTACAATACAGAGCTGTTACTTAATAATGATTTAATGTATTGCAATTATAAGCTAACCTAGTCCGGTCCGTTCATGATAGCTGGTCATGCAGACCGGGCTTGCATTACATATAATTTACTTCTCTGACTAGATTGGATCTACGAGATCAAGTAATATATGTTTTAAATGTTTGGATATTGGAGATACAATTAATCTTGTTTGAATACCATAATATATATATGATTATACCATTTTGATACCATAGATAGTTTTTTCTGCATGGAGAATTTCATCTCTATTAGCACATGTCTTTTCAATTTAGTTTTGAAAGAAATTAAATAGATGAGTAATGTATGAAAAGGTATAGATAGATATAGAATAGATAGATAGATGGATGGATGAAAGAAGAGCAGTGGTCCAAGTGGAGGAGTTGCATCTAAGAAAAGGAGGAAATGAAGCAGAGAAAGTGAGAGGTAATGGTCCCTTCACCAAAAGCCATTTAATCTGTGAAGCATATATATGACTATGACTTTAATGGCAAAGCAAAGGTGTTTGTAACCAAGTGTTTGCTGTTAGGGTTTCTGAGCTTTGTGGGCTTTTAAGGCCTTGTGGGGTTCAACTCCATTCACGGGGGCCACCTTTGTGTGATTTTGTTTGGTTTACAAATTTATATGTTTTTTTTCCGTCGGTTTGTCTGAAAATGTGTTATTCCTATAGTATTTTGTAGTAGCCTAGCTAATTTGTAAATGATGGTCTTTTTCTTCCATCTAAATTTTCGTTAAGATATTTTGGATGGAATAGAAAACCGACGGATGTAGAAAACAATCTAGAAAGATAAATGATGGTCGCAAAAGAAAAAACAATTAAGTTTAAAAGTTTTCAGTAATGTAATTAAATAATGTTAAGTTTATATTAATGGCTAGACTAACTAATTTAATGCCAAAAGTTTATTAAAAGTAGAAACTGAAAAACTAAACAAAACTTTTAGATGATCACCCAACAAACTAAAAAGTACGTGATATATGTAACAATGTCTAATATAATGCTTCAAGAGATATTCAGTTTGATTATAATGCATAGTACATAAAATTGATTAGACCTTTAAAACCTCTAGACTAAAACCTTATTCAATCTCTTCACCAACATGTCTCATCTTAGTCTACCTCACATTAATATAAAGGAACACTGTTATTTACGATTCTGTTCATCAGCTAAAGTCCACCGAGATACTTTCTATGCGCGCAGCTAATACATGAATCACACAATCCATCAGATCTATGCAAGCAAATTGTGTTTTTTGGTTTCTCTTGAAATTTTATCAAGCATACATTTTGATATGGTTTGCTAAGATTTACTAGCAATCTTCTCTTGTCTTCATGCTTGTGCTCTCGATGTAGACTAAATTGGCGCATTATATTTGTTTTATATACAGTATTTTATAATTATGTATTTGAATGATATATAGACTACCGACGGAAACTTAAATCGAGACTTAAATTTGTTTTATAGCAGATTAAATATTTTCTAAATCAAAGTTGCTTTATTTTCTTTATGTCATCATTCATGGAAACTTAATTACTAACTCAGATTAGTTTAAAACTTAAAATTTGTATAGAAGTTTTATGTATATAGTTTGATGATTTTAATACATGACGATGATAACAACACACAAAGACTTTCAATTTATTGATGACATCAACACTGAATGAACAGCATGTAAGGACAACTTCTCTCAACTGTCTCACAAAAAAAATTTGTGCTTCTCATACGTTTTTAGTGGCTAGAAAACTCGGATTTTTATGGATTCCAGAGATTAGTCTAGACTTCGGTCTGGAATTCTCCCTATTAACAAAAAAAAGAGAGAGATGAAAGAAGTAAAAGCTGGTTCTTAAAAGAGAATTCTCTACGACCTATAAATAGTAACATCCGGGTACATGTAAGCAAATGCGTGTTCAGAGAGTGGTACACATCTACCTTCACGTACGTTCGTAATGAACCCATTTCCCTAATAACTTGCACCTAGTTTTTTTTTTCTTTTTTCTTAGTTACTTATCATAAATTTACCATGACCCAGTTTCTGCTCCATAAGTGTTGTATCCGTTTCATTAATTCTCGGGATATTTTTTTTTTGAAATTATATTGTCTTTATAAAAAAGTTAACAATAAGTTGAAACAGGAGGCTTGTCTTTCATTTAGAACAAACGTTGTCCAGGAGTTTTAAAAGAGCGACGATATCACAAAATTTGTTTCATTAGTGGATTAATGTTACCTCTTTTTTTTTTTTTTTCCTGCAGTGGATTAATGTTACCTCATGATAATATTAACATACTCAAATTTTGTGTGTTTTTATTTTTAATAATATTATTGTAATTTAGTATTATTGTAATTTTAATTAATATTAATATAATATTTAAACTCATGCATTATAGAACTTGCTAGATAGATAATTTTATTTTATGATTTATTAAAAATTATAAATAATAATATATAAATTATTTAATTAACTTTTTAAACTATTATGGATTTGATTTATCATAACAAAATCTGAATCATTTATGAAAAGACATGTGAATAGATCATCACTGCAAGTTCAATATTTCGATTGCAAATTCGAGAACCGAGTATAGTTAGATTCCCCGTCTGAAAATCTAACAGCACCATATATATACATAGTCGGGTGACATTATATTGTTTCTCCCAATACCTTTTCAATTCTCTAGATAAAATGCTAAATCGATTATACGTGAACTGATTTGAAAACCAAAAGAATTCTAATTTGGTTACGTTATAGATCCTTCAAAAACCCTAATCCATTAGACCAAGTCCAGCAAGGGTTTTTAATGGGTTTCTAAGATGGGGTTCTAAGAAGAAATGGGCCCAGATGAAAGAAAAACAGATCAATTCATTTAGGATCGTTCCCAAAAATGGGATTTTCGCGATCCAATAGAAACTCATACGTGTCTGTTTTTTATTGGGTAGAGGTTGTTGACAAAAAAAAAAAAAGCGTTTTATTTTTCTTCTTCTTTCTCTTTTCTTCTTCGGGGTCTCCGTCGGCGACACCAAACGCTTCAGTTCGTCGACGCCGATTTAGTGTTTTCTTCATGAAATCAGGACAGATCATCCACCTAAACGACTGTTTCAACCACTGGGATGATGATCGAGGAGGAGTTTGTTCCCCAAATCGATTCTTCAAACCAAATCAAAATCGTGGATCCAAATCGGAGACGAAATCGGTGACAATCGGAGACGAAATTTGACTACAGATCTTGCTCAATAGAGCTAAAGGTTTCTCTTGTTTGATGCTTAGTAAAAAAACTGCAATTCTCATGGAGAAGCCTCTGTTTTTTATAGTGCTTAGGCAAGTATAGAGACTAGTAACTGGAATATTGTTAGATTGGTTTATGCATTTCTTTTGTGGCTTTTGATGAACAATTGGTCCATATGCCATTATTTTCGGTTATATGGTCCTTATGTGACACATTACTATTAAGTGTTTCTTTCTCATCTAAACGTTGAAGAGTAGTTTGATTGTTGTATTGACCGTTAAGCATTTGTACTCTTACTGAAATCTTGGTTTGTGTTTTTGTTCAAACTTCAAATAGATTGGTTTGTGTTCTGTTCTAAATGAATTTTAACTTCGTTTTAAGGATGATGTCCCTGTCGAGATGCAAGAGTTCAAGGAAGCATAAATAGCAAGTACATGCAAGTGTTTGTTCTGTGTATAAGTGTATAGGCTATGGTCGTGTGAAGATGCACTTGAGTTTGTGTGTCAAATTTTGTGAGTGTATCAAGTTTTGAGAGCGTAGAGTCTGTGTCAAGTTTTGAGAGTCAAATACTCAAATGTATCCCAAACACTTTCACATTTTTTTCAAATGTTTATATTTTCATAGAGGTTAAAATTTAAAAACCCTTAAATTTCAAATCTAAGTAATATTAACAATTTGAAATTTATTATTTTTTATTTATTTATTAGAAACCCACTTAAGGATTCCTCTAATGGACCAAAATTTTTTCAAAAACTCTACAAAATCTCTAAACTACAAAACTATCAAAATGAATTAATAAAAAATACATAGAAACCTTACTTAGAAACTAACCAATGTGGTTGCTCTTATAATCTGAAAACGTAAAAACCAAACTGAAACATATATTACTAAAATGTTTTAGTAAAAAATTTTTTGATCAAAAACTTAAGATGAGTATCGAAAAGAAAACTGTACCAAACTAATATGTACTAGATTAGGTTAAAAAGCTATAGCTTTCTTTTCAAAATCGAAAAAGTGAAAATCTCAATGAAATTGAAATTGAATATTCGTAGTCTTAAGTGCACTTGTTGGAAATTAATAAGAAACAAAAGTAGATAACACAGGAACCAGGCGGAACAATGGTTTTGAAGGAAAGTTGTTTGTTGGAAAAATGAATATACAAAAAAAAGCTAATATATTGTATTTTATTCAAGGACTTATTTCCTAAATCTAGAAAAAAGCACAGTGACATTTTCGTAAATTAGTGATTTTTTTTCCGGACAGTATCGTGTAATCAGATAAAATTACGCAAAACAAACTACCATATTTGTGATCCATCCACTTTGCAAACTAAAAAACAAAATATTGTTATTAGTGCTATTACTTTTTTTAAAAAAGAGAGTAGTATTTTCTCGGAGAAAACTAATACTTAAGTAGCAATTTATCGAATATATTTGTCGTCTAAGTCAAGCTTTCACATCCGGCTATTGCACATTCACCCCAAGTTGATCCTGGATCATCATGCATTATAGATCCATATTCTTCATCGGACAATCTAACACAATTTATTTCACACCGTGGGTGGTAAAATTACGACTTTTACATTTGAATAATTCATCACTCTTAAGAGAACATGGATAAGCTATCAACCTTTCTTTTGCTTTGATAATTAGAAGTTATCAATCAACCTTTCTGACAAACAACAAATAGAAAATTTATGAATTGCCATAAAAAATGGGAACCAACCAGTTTTATATAAACGTTGCCTATCTCTCTAAAAAGCAGTCGGCCTCATAACTCTATATCACTCATTATTTCCATCTCTCTATTTCTCTCTCTATGGACGAGGCTGCCAGAGAAACCGAAACTCAAGATTTCATGAACGTCGAATCCTTCTCTCAGCTTCCTTTCATTCGTCGTCCTAAAGATAAGAACCCTAAACCCATTCGTGTCTTCGGCAAAGATTTCACCGGCGGAGATTTCTCTAGTACCACCGGTCAAGAAGACTACTCCGATCCCTACCAGACCAAAGACAAAAAACAAGAAGAAGAAGAAGAAGAAGACCAAACCGGAGATAACAGTAACGACAATAATAGCATCAGCAACAACAGGAGATTCGAGTGTCATTATTGCTTTAGAAACTTTCCTACTTCACAAGCCCTAGGTGGACACCAAAACGCTCACAAACGCGAACGCCAGCTCGCCAAACGTGGTGTTCCCTCTTACTTTTATCATCCTGACAATAACCCTTACAGTTACCGTCATTACCCTTCGTGGACCAGTGGTCCATTAACAGCGGCTAGGTCCTATGGAGGATATGCTTCTGGTCCTCAGCTGTCGGCGTATTATACACGAACGAGCTATGGGAGTCAGTTAGGACTATGGCGTCTACCGCCTCGAGTTCAAGGCGTTTATAACTCAAACGCAGCGTTGACTAGTAATGGCTCTTCTTCTTCTTCTTCTTCTAATTCGACTTTACCGTTGTTGGCCGGTTCTCAAACCCAACTACCATCTCAAGTGGGTGGCTCCGCTGCTCAGAACAGAATGTCATCGTACCGGTACGGATTGAGCTCTAACGTGCAAGATCATGTGAGTCTCGATCTTCATCTTTAAAGATTTGAAAACAAATTAAAACTCGGAGTGTTCATGTAACTTAGTGAAAGAGAAAACTCTTAAGTTATTGAGTGTTACGTAACTTTAACGATTCAACATCTTATAACATATTCCCCTTATTGAGTTGAGTGTTATGTAACTTAGTGAAGGAAAAAATTCACGCCGTGTTTATGTTTCTAAATAAGAAACGGCACGATGTGTAAGATTCACGTATTTTATTTTGGTTAATGTTACGTTCATCGTTCTTTTTGTTTTGTTTTTCCACAAGTGCTTAAATGAAGGAAAGGAATTTACCATTTTACGTGTCCACATTTATTGTAGCTTCGAAACTATATTGTTTGGGGTTCAGTGAAATTGTCAGTCATTAGACATAGTAGTACTTATAGTTACTACTACTGAGTATTTAATTATAACCACAATGACTCAGATTATTTATTTATTATTTTTTTTTGTTAAAAACTCAGATAGAATTTCGACGAAAAAATCATAGAATGATTGGAATCTTTACTGTACTAAACTAACAAGTAACAAATACAAATTAAATACAAAAATTAAACCGCTTGAGTACAAATCTTTTACAAGGGTTTGAAACGAATCTAATGGACACTGGACTCATCGCCATGTCCTGGAAACAAATAAAACTCAGGATGGGTAATAATAAGCTTATAGACGACGATGATGATGATGATGATGATGATGGTGATGATGATGATGATAATTTGGTAATTGGTGTGCGTGTGGGTAAGCGAAGACAATGGACAAGACAAAAGGGTAGAGAGAGACGACAAAGTGACTGAAGTGGTCCATAAGTACACAAATGTAGAGTTTGCGATAGAGCTTTCTCATCTGTCCTTAAATGTTACTATTCTCTTAACTTGCAACTTCGAGTAAAAAACATAAAGAAGAAGCTAAAGCAAAGCAAAATTCCTCAAGCTTTCTACTTTTGTGTTATTTCTTAACTTTTCTTTTAGGCAATCCAAAGAATCAACAACCTCTATATATATCGCAATCAATGACCTTGAAAAAGTTGTGATTCACATACCGTAAACTCCGCTTAACATGTTGCCAAAGAGATTGAGTATGACGGGTTGGTCCTGTTACATTTAAAAGGACAGATACAAAACTACTAATGATATCAGAGAATGGCAATGACCCAAAATGGTTTTCGAGACAAAATATGGGAAAATCCTTGTACCTAATCAACCATGTATATTATTTTTTTTAATGTTAAACTATCAAATCAAAACATAAATATAGATGACAACGTAGCTAGGATTTTGTTTAGGCCAATGATCCAGAAGAGCATACGAGTTTCCACATTTGGCAAGACTTTAATCAAAGAATATCAGAAGCATTAATTCACAACTTCCACCAATATAATGCACTATGCAACAACTTTGTGATGGTTACATATATGCTTTCTTATATAGAAGTAAGCAAATCTGATTTAATCAAGTCTCCTATGAAAGGAAATGGAAAATGATATGCCAAAACGACATATTAGACACTCTATTGGGAAAATGCAGGTAGATGCAACATCGCAAAAACTCTTGCTTGTACTTTTTCTCTAACAAAATAATTGTCTTTAAACACTGTAGCATGATGGCTAAGATATAACTAACATTAGCAATACCAATGCAATATCAGTGACACCAACCTAAAAGCTATAGATAAGTTTGAGAGGCTGCAGAAAGCGACATTGCGATTTTCCAGCCTGATGAAGACTTTAGTAGCGGAACAGTGTCCATCAGTTAAACAGGGAAGGGAACAGATGGTGCAACTTCAGCCTGTAGATCAAAAGAGAAGTGATAAGGTTTTCCAGATAAATTTTATGGACACGTTTCAACATAAATTTTGCAATAAGGATGTTTCAATTGTCACCAAGAGTACGTACGTAGTAACAAAACAAAAATACAGAGAGAATTAAAAGACGTATCTGCCCTCCTGGAACAGTTCCTCAGCTACAAACAAACAATACTAGTTGAGAATTAGACGAGTATTGTTATCAGATAGTAGGAAGTTTTTGGAAATACTGTCAAAAGAGTTAACATCAGTAGCAGACTAGCAGCTAAAAGGTGACCCACCAGTTACTGCAAATAAGAAGGAAGCATGTGATGAGTGTACAAGGTGATAAAAAAGAGACACAAGTAAAGACATTGCCAAAATCTTATAGGACCACTTTTGTGCTCAGTTGTTTTTTTAAGATATGCAAAGAACTTGGTAGAATCTGAGGAACAGTGGCCCATACCCTTAGGAAAAAAAAAGTTGCAAAACTGAGGATGATAGTTCGAACAGTACATATCTCAGAGCACTAACTGACCGTTTTGGGTAGTAAAGTTAAAGGTTAAAGCAAAGACCATGTGGTTGGATAATTGAGAAATGACTGTTACCTTCTGATTCCTAAGTTTCAACATCTTTATGCTTTGTATACTTTCTTTTTATATGCTCATCTTTTGGTGATGTTACATCATAATTTGTAAAAGGTTACATCAGAACCATAGAATAAAGAGACTAGCAACCATAATAGCCGAAACTGAATGAATATATAGGTAAAGGTAGCTACCGAGGCTCATTTAGTTCCATGACTGATTTTAACGTGGCCTATGAAGATAACTATAGTGTATCAAACAATTGCAGCATTAAGACCTAGACAGGGTAAAGACACAGTGTTAGAGACAATGGAGTTATTGTATATATGGATCTGGTTCTCACATAATGCAACTTGATCGATACAAATAGAAAAAGAGATCTCATGATCTTGAAAATCATTGCAATTATGCTGCACAGAAGGAATGTAGGTACATATTATTGGCAACTGCATGACTTTACTTAAGCTAATCTTTCTGAGTTCAAAAAAGGTATGTGCCTCTTTGACATTACTAGGCAACAAAAATGTCCATTGTTATGAAGCACTTGAAGAGATATTGCTATGAGCTGATTGTTAGTTGAGAAAGATTTGGAATTGAAAGTGCTTAACCTACCATCTCCCATATTCATAAATTCAGGTGATTTTCTAAAAAATGGCAGATGTCTACAGTTAACGAAAGAACACATATAACACTTGTAACGCTACGAGCAAAAGGAAGGTTTTGCATTCTGTATAAACAGAGACAAGAAATTAATGAATCCGGTGGGAAAATGTGATATTAATGTGACTAATTTACAGGTGTAGTAGTTCTACAGTATATATGGCAGACCTTAATTTGTATTAACAGTAAGATTGTGAAAAGAGAACATGGCTCTTCAATTTTGTTACTAGCATGAGTAGAAAATTCAATGAAAGAAGTAAGTTTCTATATCAGAGGCCTTACTATTTACCAGACCATGACAAATAATCATAAATCTGAAGCTTCCGGACGTTTTACTTATCAAAGCATGATCATATCCATCGTAAATGTTTCTTACACAAGAAAACGTGGATGGGGCTAAGAAGAAACTCAATGCTAGACACCGTCAACAAACAAGGAGAAACAGCAGAATTATGACAACCAAAATTACTAAGGAAGAAGGCATTTCCCTAGAAGAACAGAGGTCTACTTTTGACATTTTACCCATACAGGTCCCTAAGATAAAAGATAGATAAGCATCAGATGAAGATAATGTAACACTTGACAATGAGACAATCCTGTGAGGTTTAGGCTAAATTTTGGTCGTTTCAAGTACCACTGTACTATCATCAACAAAGTTAGATTCAGCATTTTTCACTGAACACTTTCTGAAAACAGAGGGATTCCAAGAACTACTGCAAAACAAAATATTTCGAGATGATCGTGTTTTTTTTTACCTTCTTGCAACATTCTTTACTTGCTCAAATGGCTCATCTTGTTGGATATAGGATCGTATGAAGAAGATGAGATGCTTTGTGACCAAGAATGTCAAGCAGAGAATGCAAAAACAACTCAAGACTATATGAATGAGAACACATGATTACATGAAACCAGAAAAGAAACCTTAGGCGTTAATCTCTCTTCAAGACTATGTGACCTTCCAATAGCACAACAATGTTATAACTTGCATCACGCGCCAAGAACTCTATACCTAAAACTGCCTCTTATCCTTATAGCGGCTATAAACCATCACACAAAACATTAACATACACATTCAAAATTCCAAGAGGCGGCAGCCGATTCCAATCATGAATTTCAAACCCACGAAGCGGCCGGTTCAATCTAGAAGGCTAGTTTCTTGAATTTCAAACCCGGACCGAATTAAAATTTAACCGGTCAAATTGACCCATTCGCCGTTCCTTGCCAAATTCTGAAATCGTCGTGCTTACTGGTTTAGATGTAGGCCCATAAAAGCCCAATTAAATAGTTCTGTTTTCCTATTTGGGCCACCTAACTCCGGAAGTTCACACAAAATAATATCAAGTTCACGATTTTCTTAGGAATTTTGAAGCTAATTTCAAGAAAATTTCATATGTAAGGTCAATAAGGCCATAATTCATGATCGAAGGGAATGGCTTTGGCTTCTGCAACAATGATGAAGGCATCAATTGCATCAAGTTGGATCGTTTCGAAATCGAACCGTATCTTCTAATTTTGTCTTTTGCTATTTATTTCAAAATAACGTTTTCTATCCTTTGTCTCTTCTCTACTGATATTTTGCGGAAATTTCACAAAACTCCTTAAACTTTGTAAACTATACGAAACCAACACCCATACTTTTAGTTAACTCCAGAAACTACACATTAATGGATTGCACTTTAATGGATTTATACTATATTTCTGCCACAAAGAAATATAAGTTAAGTACTTGTATGAATAGAATTCTGCTACTTTAGTATAACTTAAAACTTTCGAATTTGTGGCAAACATCATTTTCTCAATTTTCATTTGCTACACCTTAGGTGAAAATACAAGAATACACAACAACTTTAGTTAACTTTATATTGTATTCATTATCAGATCATTAGTTCCAAATTTTGAAATGTACTCAACTTTTGGTGATTGTATCCATCGTCACAACCATGTATTACTTATAGACCGAGATATTCATTTGCGCAAACTCTAGAATTCACAAAATTTTTAAAAATTCAAGTAATATCTACGGATTTTGTTGTTTTCACGATTAAAATCGTGCGGATTTTAGATTGACAACAAATTGTGATTTGAGTTTACAACTATTTTTTTTATAAAAAAAAATCTATTAAAAAATCAATGGCACACATTACAACATTTTAAAACATTATCTAGAGGAGATTTTTGGCGGACTAGGCATCGAAATTCGGAATTTTAATGAAATTTGAACCCATTGTAGTATGGACTATTGGGTGCAGACAAACATTTACCGATTGCCTTAGCCATCTGTGACTTCAATGTCATCGGCTCAAATCCATTGATATTAGTTTGGTGTTTTTATTTCAATATTGACCATGCATGGCTCACATGCATGTAAGTTCTTAGTAAAATAGTCGACCCTTTTTCAACTATTTATCTTCAAAGGTTATACTTTATATTCGTTTGACGATCGTACGGAAACAGAAGATTGAAGTTTTGGGCAGAGTTGATAATTTAATATAGTTGTCTATAATAGGGCTTTGTCAATTATCAGGTTTAATTATTTCTATAATAGTATATCATCAACCGTACATATTATCGATCAAGGATGATGAATCAGTCTCGCATCATCATGATCCATGACTTAAGTTGATATAAACTGCATTAAACATAATCATGTTTTAGATCTTTAAGTCATGTTTTCGATCTGAGATAAAGAATTCGAAGTTATACAACTGCATTAATTTACCTAAATGATGGTGACAAATCGGATTACAAGTAATTAAGATCTTCTATAACGCTTACAAGATTAAATTTTGTATCGTTGTAGAATTCTGTAACTGAAGTATACGAATACATCTCTTAGATTTTGCAGTCCTGTAAACGGAAGCTATTTTATTGTCGTATTCAAAATGTAGTTTTTCTAAAACGAAAGTCAAAGAAATAAAGAAATCATGATTCAAAATCATTAAGCTTCCGGGAACGTTCCTAAAGTCTCCTGATGGGATCTAATTTTAATTTGAACAATAGTTGAATATTAAGGATTGCATAACAATCACATATCCTTCGAGAGATTGTTGCACCAACTCGTGGTTTGTAAGCTTTTAAATGAATTCTTTCCTCATCTATAAAAACGTAGGATACTATAAATATAAAGAAATCTACCAATAGGTCATAAAGCGTTTAACTGTAAATTGGAGAAAAAAAGATTTATCACTTTTTTTTGTATAAAATAAAGAGATCTACCAATAAGTCATAGAGCATTTATAATTTTTAAATTGTTTCAAAAATTCTATAAATTATATGAAAAAGTAAATCTATAAAGATTTTTTTTTCTATAGAAAAATTTGTTCTATAATAAATAAAGAAATGTCCCAATAAGTCATAGAGTGTTTGTATCATTAATTTAATAGAAATAGAATAAACTCCAAGAAAATTAAAGTTCTTCATATTTTACCCATGGTGGGGTTTTCTGTTTTTTTCCTTTCTTTGTTGATTTTCCAAGGATTCACAAAGTTTTATAACCCACGGTTTTGACTTCGAAATTTCGACTCCTTTTGGATTGAAGAATTTTCAAGTCAAAGAATTTCACGTCAGGTAATTATATATATTATCGAACGTTTATATATTAGCTATATATAATGTGTGTAATACCAGTCAGACATGAATAAGATATTTTGATATGTGATTTGTAGCGAATAAGTTATATATATATGTGTATTTGTTTATATGTGATGTCTGCAAAATAAATTTTAATAATTGATTTCTGGAGATCATGTGTACGTTATCATACAAATTCATGTATTAATTTACTTCTATCTAGTTTATATATCTAAAGGATGTTGACTTAATATTTTCACATATTTTTCTTTGGGCTCTTGTATTTTCAATTTTGTTTTGTTTTTCTTATTTGGATTACTTTTTGCTTAAATTTGGATTACCCCTTATCAAGGGTTTCAAATCTTTAATGATTACTAAAAAGGTTTCCATTAAGCCATAATATAAAGGATATAAAAGGTTTTTATTATTTGTAGTTAAAGACTTAAAGTAGTTGTTATTTTTTGTCGAAACATTCATGTGAGCATAATCCAAAATTAGGGTTTCGAGAGTGATCATTTTTGTTTTGCAATTACAACTTTGTAAATTACACGTGTCGTTTTCTAAAAAAGAAATTAGATTGTCATGTACCCAAAAAATAAAATCGCCACGGAACAAGAAGCTCCTGATTAAGGCATGGATCAGACAAGCATTGTTGATGCTTATGCATGTGGGCAAGTACCAGGGCTGTCTCTATCATCATCTCTATTTTCTTATTCCA
The DNA here is from genome assembly GCA_905216605.1 of Arabidopsis arenosa. Taxonomy (NCBI): domain Eukaryota; kingdom Viridiplantae; phylum Streptophyta; class Magnoliopsida; order Brassicales; family Brassicaceae; genus Arabidopsis; species Arabidopsis arenosa. Next base: position 14,308,084 of record LR999455.1, on the reverse strand, counting down.
TACAATAATTTATTAATTAACCACAAAAATTCAATGAACGCACATAAAATATCTTATAATCTATCTATAAAAACCAATCTCTTTGTACAATCCTTTATCCTTTTCTTCGTTCATCATCTACAAGCATCAAAATTCTTCTGAATATCATCGGTATATACTTTTTTCATTTAATACTTTTTTTATTTACTATAAGGTGGTTTTCCCCTTCAAATTCAAGTAGTTAATTTACCATGCCTTTTGTTTACTATGATTTGTTTAATAATTTTCCAGAAATGGAAGTCAATTATTGTCCGGAAACACCGTTGCTTTCGTCAAACGATCATGAGGCTGGTGATCACAAACCGAAGTTAACCGGTATGGTTTCTTCAATGAAATCGAATTTCTTCACGGATTTGCCTCACAAACTTCGATCCAATATCGATCCGGAGAACCCTTTTCACCTTGATGTCTCCAAAGCTGCAGGCCTCAAAGGAGGTATGTTTTACATCATAAGTTAGATAATATAATTGGTCACAAGACTCACAACTACTAAACCAAATGTGTTTTTTCTCTTCTAAAATTCACATTTTTTTAAAGATGAAAAGGAGTACTACGAAAGACAATTGGCAACACTAAAATCCTTTGAGGAAGTAGAAAGTTTCTTAGCTCGATCAGATGAGTATACCATCGATGAAAAAGAAGAAGAAGAAGATCGAGCTGAGAGAGCTGCACAAGAGCTTGCCATGCAAATCTCCAATTGGGCAAACATCTTTTTACTTGCTCTCAAGGTGTGACTTGATCTACTGAAACATTTATTACATCGTTTTGGTGATGTCGTCTATTTATCAAGATACAATGTGTCTAGATATATGCTACTGTAAAGAGTGGATCCATAGCGATTGCAGCATCGACACTTGACTCTTTGCTTGACCTTATGGCGGGAGGAATACTTTGGTTCACCCATTTGTCAATGAAGAACGTAAATATCTACAAATATCCTATAGGAAAGCTTAGGGTGCAACCTGTTGGAATCATCATTTTCGCCGCTGTTATGGCCACCCTTGGTATATATATATATATATCCTTCTTTCTATATTTTTTTATATCTCTAAATTATATATTATAATTGCTTTAGTGAAAATGTAATGCTAAATTAACCATGCACTAATGCGTAGGGTTCCAAGTGCTGCTTGTCGCAGCTGAGCAATTGATTTCGAATGATCCTTCAGAGAAGATGAATCATGTCCAATTGATTTGGTTATATTCAATCATGCTAAGCGCAACAGCTATTAAACTCGCCTTATGGATCTACTGCAAAAGCTCGAGAAATCATATAGTTCGTGCGTACGCCAAGGTAGATATATGTGCATATATTCTTCTAGTTAATGTAAAAATGGGGGACTGATTGATGATGTTTGTTATAGGATCATCACTTTGATGTGGTAACAAATGTTCTTGGATTAGTCGCGGCCGTTCTTGCTAATGCCTATTATTGGTGGCTTGATCCGACTGGTGCTATTCTTTTAGCCATATACACTATTGTCAACTGGTCCGGGACCGTTATGGAAAATGCAGGTGAATTTGTATTTAAGCATTGTTATATTGTTTGATATAATCACAATAATTGAGATATTCATTATAATTTTTTGTTTATATAGTTTCATTGATCGGACAATCAGCTCCTCCAGAAGTACTACAGAAGCTGACATACCTAGTGATGCGCCAAGGTGGCGATAACATCAAACATGTGGATACCGTCCGTGCCTATACCTTTGGTGTTCTCTATTTTGTCGAGGTTCGTCTATATATATATATACACATATTAATGTTTCAATCATATAGTTAAACCTTATATCATAGAAGTCGGAAATCAATTTCTACTTACACTTGACTTGACCATTGTAGAATTCATCGAAAAACATTTGTTGATCATTTGATTAGAAAATTTGCACTAATGGAGATCGAGGATAAATTTTTAGTAGATGCTGACACTCGATAAGATTTATTTAACTAACTATATAGTTGGGTTAATTTATTGTTATATGTATGTATTGGCAGGTGGATATAGAACTGCCAGAGGATTTGCCATTGAAAGAAGCTCATGCTATTGGTGAATCATTGCAAATAAAGCTTGAAGAACTTCCAGAGGTAGAAAGAGCTTTTGTTCATCTAGATTTTGAGTGTCATCACAAGCCTGAACATTCAGTCCTTTCTACAATCCCCAATGATTTATGAAGATTACATGTATGTATGTATGTGTAATTGTTTGTCTTGTTTTCGTTGCTTCGTTAATATATTGTACTATGTGACCTCTGCAGCTTGATACATTGCAGTATGAGTTTTTTTTTTTTTTTTAAATTGAATTTTTGCTTTAATGAATATTTTACGTTTACTTTTCTTCTTTTCTAGCTCATAAAACATTTTACATGATCTAAAATGACATTTTAATCAGTTGGGTAAACGCAACATTTTGGTGTTTGAATTTTCGTTTACACAATATAGAACATTTTAGTTTTTAACCTTTTTTTTTAATAAAATATTTTTGCAAACTCTTCCTTTTACATATCGGATTTTGCATTTACAAGTTAAATTAATATCTGAGAAACTAAAAATATGAAATTCATTAAAATGAACAGTTATTATAACATCTAAATAATTTCAACATTTACAGAAATTTTTGTATATATTGAATAACCATTTATTCAGTGAGAAAACACTAAAAATTTCGCACATTGCTCTACATCAAATAAAACAATTAATGAAGCAAGAATATAAAAAATAAAATAAACTGAGTACAAATCCAAAACGTGAGAGAAAAGTGTAAACTGTAAGGGGAAAAAAGAAGAACAAAGAAGCTAAAACAAAAAGGTATAAAATTGAAAGATTTTTTGTTTTGTTTTCCGGACGAATAAATAACGTTCCGGATGATACAAAGTCATGAAACCTCTCACAATCCACAGTTTAAATCAACAGCAAACCCAAAACCGTTAATTTAAAATAACGAAAACCTCAGGCCATTGCTCGTTGCAAATAAGTTATACTCTTCAACCTCTTTGCTCTCTTTCGCTTTTGTATCGTAATTTCCAACAGGGTCGCACAAAACCCCGTCTTTGGAATGAGCAGGCTTGGACTTACTTCCAGTGGAAAGACCCACAGGTCCACTGAAATGGAATAAGGAGAAGCTGTCTTCACTCACTGTCTGTGTTTCCGGTGGAGCTAAACCGTTAAGTTCATGTGGCGGCTCAAGATTCTGAGCTTGGTCCTCGGTGTTGGTTTTGGAATATGGATGGAACACTGGAACTGGCCCGGGATTGAAGAAGGGAGTTGCCGCATGATTTAGTGGGTTACCATACTGCAAGCACAGTGGGGAATCTCCGTTCATACTATATCCGAGCGGACCTGTGTATAGATAAGGATTAGGGTGAGGGAACGGAATTAATCCATTGGCTGGAGCCATGGGCCAAGAGACTGGTGGTGCTTGATGGAAGTAGCTCATTGGTGAAGCAGTCTGGAAAACGGGAAACTGTAGATTCTGGTTTAGCAAATGAGGGAACATGCCTCCTTGTGGTTGCCCATCAACAACACCATGTGTCATGTTATTGTTACTGTTATTATCAGTGTTGTTCCCAGTTACTACTATAGGAGTTTCCCGAAGTTCACTCTTCCCAGTAGTATCTGGTATGAGGATATCGTTCTGTGTACCAACAACTATACTCTCTCTTCCTTCAGATTGCTGACTGGCGTCTTCAGAATCAGATGTGGAGGAGGATTCAGTGTTTCCGTTGTTTGAAGAAACCGTATTGCTCTCTCCCTCGCTCAGGCATGACGAGCAATTATCTGAACTCGATGTACTACTCATCATAGGATCTTTCAAATGCCACCCATTCTTTGTTTCCCCGGACTCCATGCTGTTGTTATCTTTAAGCTTGATATTATCCAATTTCTCTGTAGCCTTACATTGAGACAAAAGGTCAGATGAATTCTCAGCAACGATAGTGTCTTCTATCTCTTCAGCTTTAAATGTTGAACATCTAACTGGTACTTCAGAGTCAGAGTTGCTTCGTGGATACTTCTTTGGCTCTATGGGCTCCCAAACTTGTTTTGAATGTAGTGAATCTCTAGTATTAGAAGGATTTGGACCAACTCCCACCTTGCTCTTAAGTCTTAACTCACGAGTATGGTCTGGTTGAGTATACCTGTTGCCTCGGAACACTGGCTTGGAGGCATCAGGAGCAGAGTCAGAATTGGATACTGTTTTTGGTTCTCGCATGCTTCTGGTAGCAGAGATGTTAGAACCCCGGTATTCACTACTCGGTTTGCAACTGCAAGAATTGAAGTCAAACCTCTCACTGATCCTGTTGTCGCAACATTGAAACTTCTCATGAGACTTGATGCCATTCAGGCCACCAGTCTTTGAAGGTTTAACTCTTAACTGTTTGTTTGACCCATTAAATCCCCTTGAAGGCACTTCTAATCTATCATTACGGTATCTTGCCTCTGACCTACTGACAAACGAAGCATTATCCGAATATCTGCGTTTATCTGACCACCTCAAAGCATTATCAGACTGCACTTCTTTCCAATATCTTGCATTCTGGTGAACAGGTTTTTGATGATCATTTGTAAAGTACCCGTTCTCACCTTCAAGATCTGTAAATTCTCTGTCAGGGCTGTCACAGTAGTGGTTTTCCGCTCTTGGAGAAGGGCAACCATCCAAACACTGTCTTTCTTGAACATCAGGAGAACCAGGTGGAGACAAATCTGCATCCCCCGTTTCAATTTCTGACTCCTCGCAGTTTATGGTAGTATTTGTCTTATCATCAAGGTTTGGAAGATCTTCTTCTTCCCTTGGTGAATTCAGCAGCATGTCTTTATCGCTAGATTCAGGGTTTTTCTTCTCCTTGCCTTTTTCTTTTTCCTTCAATCTCTCCTTTCTGCGAAGTTTTTTCTCCCTTTCTTTGGATCTTTTCTTCTCTTTCCGCTCCTCTTCTTCACGCTTTTCCTTCTCTTCTTCCTCAAGAAGTTTCACCTGCCGGAGTTAAGACAACAGAACTGTTGGACATAATCTTGAACAAATTGCTTTCAGAACCTTAAGACAGAACGCCTACCTGTTTCTCCAAGGTGATAATTTCCTTGCAGGCAACATGTACACGTTGTTCTAATAGTTTCAATGTAAGACATACAAAGATACTGTGTGCATTTTGCCGAGCGGTTCCTTCCCTGAATGCTTTTTCAACCTAAGATATAATCAATAACAGACCGAAATAAGTACCTAATGAGCACAGAATAACAATAATAAAATGTGACTTTGAGGGAACCTACATCTAACAAACCTGTTCTTTAAAAATAACTGTTGCAGCATCTAGAAGAAACTCTCGAGCAAGTTCTGGACTTTTTGCATGCTTTTGTGGACGGGAGCATTCCCCATCAAGCTCATTCCCATCTTTGTCCATCATGTCTTCATCCTTTAATAACATAGGAAGCACAGTGGAATCATTTAAAACGTGGAAAGAATAATATTCGTGTAGTCATAAACAGTTGAGAAGTTTGAGTTAAAAAGTTTATGAATCTGGAATCTACCTCTTCTTCCTCAGCCTCTTCAGCATGCTCAAAAAACCTTCGGATGCTTTCACCTCTCTTGATTGAAACAAAGCCATCCCCAACTACTAGTCTGCCGTGCACACAGTTTTGACCTTTTAATGCATGGGCTTTGACGGATACCTCAGACCAGCGGCCATCTAATTTATAAGCTCTAAGGGTAATGTAACATGAATTTAAACCACGAAGGTCTAGGCCATTGACTTGAACTCTCCCATTCATGCCAACATTTTCAAACTTGAGGATATCACATTTTCCTTCTCCGGTTCCAATTGCCCACTCAAAATGATGGTACATTCCAGCATTCTCAGAAAAAGTTTCCCGCCAGTCTGCTTTCACCGAATCAATGGATACCTGTAATATTGCAACTACATTTCTAATCCCATCTCGCAATATAGATAATCCTCATAAGAAAAATAGTAATATACATTTTGAAAATCATAACTCTAGACTATAGGAACCCACAAAAATGAAAATGTTAACATAGATAAATCACCTCATATTGGAAGGCTGTATCGGCAACACAAAACCATGTGGTACATCGAGGTTCTCTCCGCATTCTTTTCAGTTCCTTAAGCTCTTTGAACTCACGAATAACATTTCGTCTGCAATCTCTACAAAATCTCTTGCTGTCGAATCTGTAATTTGAAAGATCCATTTGTTATTAGCGGAGAGTAAAAAAGTCTCGACATGACCAGACAAAGAAAAATGTTGTATTGCATGACTTGGTAGGCACATCCTCAAAGTCCAGACAACAAAATGCCCATTCATCTTGCAATTCAGAATGTGATATCTTGAGTAGTAACATATCCTGTTACCCATGACCCAGATCATGTCCAAAAACTTCCCGACTCAATTTTCTGATTGAACAGCAAGGAATATTAAATCAATTAATGACCTACCTATACCTCAGTCTTTCCATAAAATCCTCTTCTTTCATCCTCAAAAGAGATTGTCGAGTTTCCTCGCTGAGTGCGGACCAGAAATCTACCAATGTATCACAAGAAAGCCTTGCAGTATGTAGAGCACACGTTTCTCTAGTTCCATGCCCTCTACCATAGCTAGCCATTCCTTGACTTATCCATCCTCGACCTCCACCACCACAAGCATCAGGATAAAGCAACTCACGTTCCCTTTCTCGAGCAGGGGCGCTGTCAAACACCTGCTAGAACCAATATATTAACTAGTTGAACAGGAATTGACTGCAAATAGGTAAACCTTGCATGAACTTACATTTTGAAGTCCTTTGAGAGACTTTGCGTACAAATAGCAATCAAGAAGCGTGAGTGACCCATCACGTGTCGTAGTGAGACCTCCCCATGGATGAACAGACGGATCTTGCATCTCATCCGCACATCCGTTACTGACAACTGAGTTACAGTCATTTTGATATTTCGAGCCCCCTGATTTGTTGCAAGGAGAAATCCCTATTGATCCCTCAGAATGCAAGGACTTCCCATGCATAACAATCTGCAAGAAACCTTCGAGAAGCAGGCCATTGCATCTGGAACAATACATGTTCTTACGAGCTTGCTCAAACAAAGTCTGTTTGTCAATCTTGAGAAGTTCCTGCCTATCTTTCGGCGACAGCTCACTCCAGAACTGCACACAAGTTCAGAGCAATGTGCTTTGAGTTAATGATTTATCATCATATAAATAAGATCTGAACAAAAAAACTTGGATTGATACAATGAAAGCAAAGCATCTCTTAGCTAATAAATACCAATTAGAGAATGAAGCAGATGCAAAAGAACCAATCTGAGCTAATTCAACGTCGAAAACCAAATGAAGATAAGTACCTTTTGGAGCTGATTGTAGCTGACTCCATCGATTTCCTTTGACCAGAAGCCAAAAGAGTATTGGTCATTATTCCTCTGCGCTAAACCAGGCATCATTTACAGTCTCTTGTATTCATCAACCAATGTTTTCATTATCTCTCCCACAACAAAGACTGACTCAATCAGGAACCAATCCTATTCGATTCAATTCCGTGAAATCGGACTACAGAAACACAAAATCCAATCGGAGAAATACAAGAAACAACAATCGATCGCGATGAATCGGGATTTCAGGAAAATAAAAAGAGGAAGAGTCTGATTATGAAATTTCCCGGGAAAATCTGGGAAGGCAGATCCTTAAACAGAAAGAAAACGAATCGAATAGAGAAGAAAAGCCGCAAATCAGGGTTCCCTCGTGGTCGATGACGATGACGATGAGATTCGCGGCTGCGTCAATATATTCTAGAAAGAAAGAAAGAGAGAGATGAGATGTGTTGTAACTTATAAAGGGAGGCTCTCTCTGCCTTGCCTTGGTAGAAAAATAAAAGTTAGAGGGAGCGGTTAAAATGACCAAACGATTACAATTTTATGTTCTCATTTTTTTATTATTATTCTTTTCTGCTTTTTCTAACATTTTGGGTAATAAAATTAAAATCTGCAGACCAAAATTAATTTTTGAACAAAAAAGATTTTAGGAAAAAAAAAGCAGATATTTGTGTTTTTTTGCTTGGTTTTCATACGAAATGTTTGTTAGTTACCTTTCCTCAAATGAGTAAAAGTGTGTATATGTGGGTAAGGTGTTGTCATCATGCTGTAATAGCTAAAACAAAATTGTTTACTATTAAAAAAAATTCATATATAAAGTCCATTAAAAAAAAACTAATAATGTATTCGGATTTAAAATTTAGTAAATTATGTACAAGTTGTTGACAATAAAAATGGAAAGAAAATCAAATTTGAAAATTGTGGGATATATGAAGTTATAAGACATTTTTATCAAAAAGTAAAAGGATCCAATCAAGCTTTTACAAACTTGTTGAAACACTCTTGTCTATTTCCACACTTCTGAGTTCTGCTTCCTGATATCAAATGGATCTGAGAATTCTGAATGCTCATGAGATTCATGAGTACTACCTGATATAATCTCACTTGTTTCAAGAGTAATCATTCCATCATGCATATAATCCCTAGATTTCAGCTCTGTTTCCAAGCAAGAATCACATATACAGGTTTTGTTTCTGCTGATTCATCTGAAGAAGGTTGATTTTCCATCAGAGTAAGATGGAATAGTGAAACTGAAGTGCTTACAGACAGGCAATGTTGTTACATTCCTCCTCAATATCTATAAGCTGAAACACCTAAACTGAATCGAATTTAAGATACTACTACTGCTATTAAAGAGTCTAAAAATCACCATTGTGAACAGAAAAAAAGTGCACCAATCTTTTTTGAACTTGGTTTTACAACAAGAACATAGCCAAAATCATGTCTTACTTTTTCCTACATTCTCTGAAACCACAAAAAAAGAAACCCAACAAAAAAAGAAAAAATACAGAGATAATATAGTTCTTGCAGCCACAAATAGTAACAATGGCTCCTCCAAACTGATTCATCATAGAAGATTTGTCATCATCATCATCTCATCTTCATTCCCATTGGAGAAGACTCCATTATACCACACTAAAACCAGACAACAAACTTCAAATCTTCCATATGATCATTAGCTCTCCACGAGGCTTCTTCTTATGTACATCATTTTTCAATCAGTTCCTTCTTTTCTTCGTTTTGCTTTACTCCTCTTTCCAGATTCGCCCGGTCACTCTCAACTTGAGTTCTTGCCTATCACCTCCAGAGAAGTAGAGTGCGAGGTTTCTTGGGATGATGAGTCCGTCTTGACTGTCCCGCACTTTCCTGTGACTGTCACGGATGCTTCTAGGGATCCCTTGCCATGTTAATTTACGTCCATGAGCTCCTACTTCCAAGCTGTAACTGAACTTCTTCGCCTCGTTCTCATCTCCCATGAAACGAAGGAATGCCATGTACACTGGAGCCATTCCCAGCTGGAACGCCTCAAAGTGTAAACAGAACTGTCTCCCGAAACAGTTGAACACCTGGATATAAAATTTAAGTAACTGAGATTCGAGGTTACGTGTAAAGCAACAAGTATTGGAAGACAAGGACGAAAATGAGACTAAGAAACCCTATGGCACTTAATGAGCCCGTAAAAATTGGACTAACAAAGAGGAGCAAAGCAGAAAAGCAGCTAATAAGGGAGTTTGCCTGCGCTAACCGTGCAGGAATGTAAACCTAGGCCCTCTGCTTATGGCAGCAAATTTATCAAAGTCATAATTTAATAGGCAAAATAGAATAACATCAATAGCATAAAAGATCAGAAGACGGAGATTCCAATAGTTCCTTTTTAAGAATCCAATCTGTATTTTGAAGAAGAGAGCTAAAGCCAGGAAAAGTTCATGGTTGAGGATCACGAGAGAAAGAAGGTGAATGTAAAGCTTAGTCATATGATGATATAAGAACCACAACCTACGTAAAAATTTAAGTTGCAAGAAATAACCCGAATCAGACTTTAAATTTAAAACCTTCGATAAAAAGAAGAAAACATATTGAAACAAGAAATTTTTACCGTAAGCATCCATGTAGCATTTTCGACTTCATGTGGATTTGACTTTACATATCGGTGGTTGAAGGTGCATCCGTCATGCATATCGACTTTATGATCATCTTTGAGATGAACAACAAGTGTGGGGATATCACCTGTAACCGAGCACTCAGAACCAGCATAAGGACAAGTGTAAGGCCTAAACCTGCAATGCTGCTCGTGCTTAAGCTTGCTGTAGTAAGGAAAAATGTCATGACACCCCAAATTTTGGTACCGGCATGGAACTTCCAAAGACTCTGCAACTTTCTCAAGAGCTAAGCATCTTATATTACCAAGCTCATAGCGACATGTAGGGCATGTGTTCTGCACTCTCACTTTGCAGTTTGAACATAATGTGTGGCCATTTGGACACTGTAGAATTAAAAAATGTTAAAGAGCATGTAACATTACGATTACAAATCTTTTAAAGCTCATATGTTTCTGACCTGATGAATTGGAGGGTACATTAAATTTGTACACACGGGACATTCAAGAAGCTCATAAACACCATTGTTCGAATGGATCCCATATTTTCCAATCCCTGCACTCCCTGGTTTTGTAGGTTTGTTATTATTAACTTCAACTTTTGCCGTTTTAACCTCGTAATCCATTCCCGTTGAATTAGATTCCATGACTTCTTTCAAAGCACTGCCTCCAGGAGCCATGGCGAGCCCAAATCCCAAATTCACTAAAATGAAATCGCCCTTTGTTTTAACTTGTCGTCAGATATTTACTCCTTATTGGATCTCCTTTATTATCCTGCAGGAAGAAAAAGGGATCACTAACAATACAAGCTGATATGATTCACATGTCAAAATTAACACTAACACATCAAAGAAAGCTTATACATATAGTTGATAAATTGAGAAGGAAAAGAGTACATTCCGGAGCAGATACTTAGTTCAGCTGATCAAGTCTTTTACTTTATTTCTAAGATCTGTAATACCTTCTTAAGCAACAAAGAATAAAATAAAAGGAACTAAAAGAAAACAAACATTTGAAGCAAAACATTAAATGCACTTTCAGATAGGTAAACAAAGCAATAGGCCTCAAGCTATGAACAATGCTAAAAAGCTAGACCTTTGCACATTCCAATGACTTTAACAACAGTTAACAGTAATCAATCACAGGACTATCAAACATCAAAAAAGAAAAATTCCAAGAGAACAAACAAAAAAACTCTTCTCTTTTCAATCTAACTAAACAGAGAGAAACATGAAAATAGATCTAACTAGAACAAGAATCTAACCTACGACAGCTAAACAAAGATCGTGCAAGCAAGGTTTCACAATTTTGCAATTAAAAAGAACAGCTTTTAATTCAAACCAGAAATCTAAAGAGAAAAGGTGTTGAAAATACAAATCCCAATATCATAAATCTCAGCATTATCTTTGTCTCTTTGACCTATGAAACAATCCATCCATAAACAAAACGATTCAAACACAACAAAATAAAGCAAAAGAATTGACCTTTCGAGAGATATATTTCCCCCAAAAAAGCAAGCTAGATTCGTCGTGCCTCCGGATAATTAGATAAAACACCGACCCGAGAAAGAATTTCGGAATTCGGTGATTCTGGATCTTTTGATCCCGATTTCAAAATCAAAAACCCCAAATTCAAAAGAAGGAGAAGAAGTTTTTTCCTACCCGGAAGAAATTTTCCAGACTTTGTTATGGATTTTGCGTTTCTTCGGATTCAAATTAAGAGGAGAAATCGAGGGATTAATCGAAAATTTTGGGGATTACCGAGAAGAAACGAAAAGGGACGGGAGGAGACGGAGGAGGAGGAGGCTGGGTTTGTGTTTGTGTCCTGTCTTGTTCGTATCGGTGAAGAAAGCCATTAATGGTGGTGGTCTCTGTTTTGTCTTTATTCCCACTTTTTAAAAACACCGAATCACAATTCACGAAGGTGGTTCCTTTTTTTTAAGAAATTAATTTTATCTCATTTAATTTCAATTATTTACTAAATATTCATCTGAGATTTTGTACTATCTTCTTAATTATTACTATTTTCTCCATTATGGTGCGTTACAACGCTCGATTTCTTTTCAGATATAATTACATTTTGTAACAGATAAAAAAATAAAATTAAAAAAGGACAAATATTTCCCCATTTTTAATTGCATCAAATTCGCTTACGCTTGTGATTGCGAGTTATGACTTTATGAGTAAAAAACAAAAGAACTGGTAAAATAGTTTGAGATAAAAGTTACATCTCCGGCAAAAGTCAATTTAAATTACGGAAAAATACAAAAATAATGACCAATTAAGAAAGATTTAATAACCATTTTAAGATTAAAAAAATCTTATTGGCTCGAGTTCGTGCATCGAATAACGAGACGACGCTCATTTCCCGCACACATCATTTGAGTTTTTTATTTTATTTTGTTTTTTCTTCACTTTTCAAATTTTGGCTTTAACGTTGACGTAATTTTCATTTTCCTCACGACATGTGGTTTAAGGTTAAATTCAATTAAAACAGGACCATTATAAGTGTAAGCTGATTTATTTTGGCAGCTTATAATTAAATTAACAAGGATCCAAGAAACTTTGTAATATAATAAATGATGAAAGCCTGAAAATGGTGGAAGATGTCTGTTTTTGTGGGGGTTTTTTTTTTTTTTTGTCTCCCCTCGTGTGAATGTATTTTTGCGGTGCTTTTTCTTATTGCCAAGAAAATATCATGTAATAGTTATAACTTATAGAGTGAATTTGCTCAGAGGTAAAAATAGGGGAGGAAATTAGCTGAGAGACAATAGGGTTGGACGTCCAAGACAACGATACAAAAAGCGTCCAAACTAGACTCGGGCTTGTTACTTATTTACGAAATAACCGACTACAATCGTCAACATGCGCGTGGGATTCGTTTTCTTTTTATGAATTTTTTCCCAAACTACCTAATAACTTAAGAAAGCCTCCTAATTCAACGTGGCGGACCCCACATAGCTGGGAGCTCTACTAAACTAGGTTTCGTAGTTGGTGTCGTCACATCTATCTTCTCCGTCTACATGGTGTCTTACGGTGTAGCCTTATCGTAACGAGATATTATCGTTTAGATGTTCATATAATGTTTATGTCATCTACATTATTCAAGTCTTAAACTTTTTTCCAAAAGTAACAATTATGGTTTTTCATCATTATTTCGTTTTCGCTTTTTCAGAGACATTTATTAGGCCACCACTTGTGTAATTGAATCTATAATTTTAGAAGGATAAATAGATAGATAAACATAAAATTAAATATTTTACATTCGAAGGTGTGCGGACTCACAAGATCGACGCAATACACCGTTTTTGACAAGTCAACAACATTTAACAAAGCATTAGCAAGTCTTTAACATGCGGCACTAATATTTTACAAAGATAATTGGCCACTTGATTTCTTCTGATTCCCATTCCAACTTAAACCGCCGAGCTGGTCTTACACATTCAAAAGGGACATCTTATTTAATTGCATCATGTAAACCACCATGTGTTAGATCCCTCAACAGGGACAACTTATATAACTTCAAAATGTTAACCACCGCAGGCTAGGGATAACTAGCTTACCATACGTTTGACAACAAAAAAAAAACTAGCTTACCATACATAGTTACTTGCTTATATAGGCATCTTGCATGTCGCTCGATTATGCCCAAGCCCACGGCAACGCATGCAGGTCCTCTTCGCCTTCTTCGTGGGTCTCTGCTTTAAATCCAAAGTATTCAAAAATTAACACATGTAGTCTGCTATATTAAATGTTAGATCATTATTTATTTAGGTAATTATACCTTAAACTCCCTAGCAGAAAGGAAGGCAGATCGACATTTTCCATGTTCCTGCGGAGATTCATGCACCAAAACAGAGTCAGGTTTGAGATCTGCAAAGAAAAAAACGATCTAAAAAAACTTGTGAACAACCATGCAGATCTATAAATATGAAATACATATCTATAAAAATATGTGAAGGAGCATGCAGATCTAGGATGAGGAAATACAGATCTATAAAAATATATGAAGGAGTATAAAGATATATGAATATAAAATAGAGATCTAAAATATATGTAAAAGACGAATCAATTTATGCATCGAAAGAGAGATCTAAGGGGTCCCCATGTGGGAAGACGAAGAACCAGAACCGAATTTAGTATGGAAAAGTTTTTTTGATACAGAAACAGTTATGGAAAGCAAAAGGAAAAAGATAAAATTAGGATTTATTAGTAAGATACTAGTAAAATACGAATCGATAAACACATTTACAAAGAGATCTACGCAAATCGGTTGTGGGAAGACGAAGAATCAGAACCGGAAGACAAAACAAGGAATTTTTTTTTGATTAAAAAGTTGGCGTATTGTCGGAGAGCAAAAACAAAAGAACGGCGAGATTCTAATCCCCGAGACGTCGGTCTCCGTAATCGCCGGCTCACCGTACAAAGTGGTAACACACTGCACCATCTACGCTTTAACAGTAACAACAACGGCGTCGCCGGAGCCGTCGGAGAAGATAATCACTGGATTATATAAGAGAATGGAGAGAGAGAGTTGTGTTAGGGTTTTCAGAGTGAAAAGAAGAGAGATAATGAAATGGAAACTAAGAGTCAGACGGCAACTTTATTGCCTCGAGAACAACATAATTGGTTACAAAGTCTCAAGTAATGGGCTAATTCTTGGATCGAAATCCAGAGGCGCGTAAGGGCATAAGAGGGCAAATAGTGGGCTAAATATTTATGATGTCTTGGGCCCGACAAGATTATACCGAAAATTTTATTTCCTTCTGAATCTATGTCTCTCAGCTAATTATCTCTAACTTATAAAATAAGATTTTCAGAAGAAGTGAAATATAATTGTTGAAGAAAACCATTTGAAGAAGTGAGATAATTCAACAGAATAATAGACGTGTCGGATGTCGCTGTGCGCATGTGACATGTACTCTGCTCAAAGTCTTTTTGGATTTTTCTACAGCCATATAATCATCGTTTTGTAACAAATTTGTCCAATAAAAAAACACACTACTCAAAAAGTTAGGAGACAACGAAAAAGTAAAGATTTAAAAATTACGACGCCTGAGAGATTCGAACTCTCGCGGGGAAACCCCATTTACTTAGCAGGCAAACGCCTTAACCACTCGGCCAAAGCGTCTTGTTGATAAGATTCATCAAATTTGATTTATATATTAACTTACTTCAGTCTACAAAGTTAAAGTTTGATGATTTTCAAATCCAACAAATTTTTATGCTATCTAATTATGGTTTGGAAATCGATTAAAATTTGTCTGGAGTTCACTTTCTCTCTCTTAACACACTGTTCATCTTTCAGAGAGAGAGAGTGGCGAATTCCGGTTAACCGGAAATTTTCTATCTTTTTGTATTATATGCTTTTCCGACTTTGTTCGGATTCTCTTCTTCTTAGTCGATCTTTATTTCTGTTTATCTAGTTTAGTTTGTCGGCTAAGATATGTTTTTCTCCTTTTGTTCTTCTCTCTTTCTACAGTTTTTACTCTCAAATCCCGCTTGTTTTTGGTAGAATTAGCCATCGACTTGATGCTTCTCCAGTGATAGAGTAACATCTTCGTCGCTATATCCTCAAAGTGAAGGATTGAAGACCTCTTTGTTAGGTCATAGACGGAGCTTCTTCTTGGAGGTGGGATTGAGTTCGAAGTCTTATAAGGTTAATTCAACACTTGATGCGGTTATCATTGTAGAAAGAGGTCCCTAAAGCATGATTCCAAGTCTCCATCTACTAATCGCCGGCGAGAAGAATCAAGTCAGATACAATTCTTAGTCGGCAAGAAGAATCGAGATGATAAGAGAAGTGGGCCCGCATATTTTCTTAACCATACACGTTTTATGGTTACGTGTCATTAATGTTATTGGGTTCAGTTAATATGGGCTTAAAAGAGGCTTGTATCATGTTTGTAATTTTCCCATTTGGGTTTTCATATAATGAAGTTTGGCCGACAAAAAAAAAAAATCGATTAAATTTTTTTGGTGTTTTATAAGAATATCAAGAACACATTCCATATTGGATTCAAAGGATTAAGAGATTTTACCGTCATAAAAAAAAAGATAAAAGAAAAATTTCGATTAAAAAAAACCATCCCTATTGAGAAAAATACAAAACAAATTACAACAAACCAACAAGCAACACAGGAAAAATAAAGTTACACAATCTTCTTCTTCTTCTCTTCTTCTTAATCATCATCATCATCGTCAGCTTCCAGGTTGAAAGCTTTTTTATTTATGTTTCTCAAGTAAATCTCCTCCTCCTAGGCGGACGAGAATCTGCACTGTCTACATCAGACACTCTCGAACCATTCTCATTCCTTCTCACCGAAGACGATGTCGAAAGAGTGACCATAGAATCAATCTCAACTGCAGTATCCACTTGACTCTCAGAGTTTATAACAGCTGCAATGCTTGAGAATGAGTCTCTATCATCAACCACAACAGGAGCATGATGGTTTTGCTCTTGGTGGTTCCTCCCCAATGGATGAGTCCTAAAATACGCATCTACAAGCCTCTCAGCAGAACTCAACGCTGAAGTGAAAGTCGAGATCCTTGCAACTCGGTGCGACTGTAACTGTCTCCTGATCAACAGAGGATGGAATCTCGTGTTGGTTTCTCCTTCAAGATCAGGAGAAATGTTTGGATTCAGATCGATATCCTCTGTTGCTGCGACAATGGCTGCTGCTGCAGCACTAGCCTGGTTCTGCTCTGATCTAACTCCCCTAGATGTCATCAACCGGTTAAGGATTGAATTGGCTCTATCGTTGACTCTCTCCGATGCCTCGCGGTTACTAAAATCAGGGACCGGGGTTGAATCCCTGTCAAACCTATTCTGTATACGTCTAATCATTTCTTCCATCGGTATTGTAAAAGGCGACCTTTGAATTGTATTCCTCAAGCTCTCAATGCGTCTCGCGTGTGGTCTCATGGGGATCTTAGTATCTAAACTCTCTTCAATTTCTCTTTTGTGGTTTCCACGCCCATAGATCGGTGTCACGGTTTTGGAGGTCACCTCTCCTTTGCAAACCGGACATTCCTTCGCATCCGAAATTTGTAACCATTGGTACAGACAAGGCCAACAGTAAAGATGGCCACAACAGGTGAGAACCGGCTCCTTCGACAAATCCAAACATATATTACAATCGAAAAAGTTACCGTCGCTGCCACTGCTTTTATCGATATCCGCTTTCTTCTCCGATACACCGTCCCCAAGGGCTCCATCGCCGTTCTCACACATTTTCAGATCCTCATTGCCTCTTTCACTACCCTCACCAGTCTGCATAGCAGCTCCATTGACAGAACTTCCCATCAACTGGTTCAGTTCTATAGCCATGGTATGGGTTTCAGATAGAACCGGGATAGGGAGATTAAGCTGTCTGAATCGCGTCCTATGCCGAGTCCTGATCCTCGTCACAGCTTCAGAAGATCTCTCAGGCGGGTCATTAGTCCAATCAGCCAAATTCACAGTCTCGTTTGGTGCAGGTTGGAGATCAGACTCTGGACCAGGCCCAAGATTCAAATCCAGGTTCATTGTATCAGCTAACTCCTCACCCATCAATAAACAAAAAGGCTCTTGCTTTCACTTGCGGGGAACAATATGTACTCCGTGTGATCTTTATTATTCTGCAGGGAAGAGAAACAATTACCTGTAAGCATATTAGCATAGTAACTATATCCACCAGATAAAAGCATACACAAAGTCAAAAACATTAAGAAAGAAGAACACAAAGTCTAAAATTCTCTGAATTAAGAAATGGAGAAGCAAAGAGGTTACAAAATTCCGAACTTTGCAATAGAAAAAAAGAGTTGATTCAACAAAAAACGAAAATCAAAAGAAGAGATATTTACCGTGGAAGCAAAATACAGGCGTGGGAGTTTGGTAGATTCTCAGATTTGCTTCAGATTCAATAGCTGGGGATGAATTAACGAAGAAAAGAGTCGTCTTTGGATAAACAAGATGAGGCTAATTACAAATAGAGATGGCAAGAGACGAGCCATTATTCCATTACTCTAGATCTTCGAAAACAATTTGAAAGGTAAACATCAACAAGAAAACCCCCAATCGGAAACCCTAATTCTCAAATCCCTCACCTGAGAAATCCACAACCGAAAACAAAAAAAGAACCCAGATTGAAGAAAACCCAAAAAGCTATTCAACTCTCGATCCAGCAAAAATCAGCTTAGCAAAACCCAAAAACCGATACAAATCTTACAAAAATAATGATAACAAAACGAATCAGAAGAATCTGGAGCTGGAGAGAGAGAGAGAAGAATCAATCAACGACCTGGAGTTTCGATTAGGTCGTGTAAGACCATGGGGTTGATCAAATGAGCTAGAACAACAAGACCACCACCAAGCTCAGAGCTAGCTGAAACTCCGACAACGCCATGGAAAAATTCGCCTTTTTTTTTAGCTTTTAGATACACAAACGTCCAAATCTTGTCCAATTTGGCTTAAGTGGGAAAACGAACCCAAAAACTCTTCTAAGCAGAGAGAGAGAGAGAGAGGAATCTGGTACGCTCCGGTTTAGGTAAAGGATGGTCTAAAGTTTCCACGCGATGATCACGATCTTTTGTGATCGGACGGTTAGGGAAATTTAGAATCATTTTTTTTTGTGAGACAAGATTGTTTTCTGATTAATAGAGAGAAGAAAAAAAAAACTTATGTTTATGTGCAATCCTCTTTATTAAGAAAAGGTGATTATAATGATAAGAAGGACGAATGTTGAAAGATACCAAATGGTTTCTATAAATGCATACCAAAACTCATTAGTTGTCTTTCGTTTTTGGTGTGAAAACCCTTGTTTAGATGCTAAACTTTCTCTATTATTTCGTTTTAATAGAAAAGTTATACATTTTATAAATGGATAAGAAATCTAACAATATGGTCATATTGATCCATATCAATTATTTAGGAAAATTCCACAATTGAACCGATACGAAATTACGGATGATTGACAACACACAACTTTGGAATCGATTGAGAAGCATGAACGAAGAGAATTTAACACATTAATAACTACTCAAACAAATGCACATAAGGACTCAAGTATAGGTGATTTATAAATTTGATTTCTAAAAATTTCCAAGTTTTAATTTAAAAGAGAAAATTTTATCTTAGAAACTCAAATTAAACTACAGTTGCGTGAGTACTTTTGGGCAAATGGCGTAGTCTCGAGTCTGACTCCATAGATTAAACGGGCCACTGGATCCATTGGGCCCTGATAAAAATTTAATGTCTGTTGTGAAACCAAAAAAATCGGAGATAAGATATCGGAGAGATATGAAAATAATTGGTTTGAGATTTGAGAATATCATCATTATAGACAAACTTTTCTGTGAGCTCTTGCAAACCAAACAAGATCCACAATACCTCCCAAATCCGAACACAAACAAGTCTTTTTTTTTCCGAATTGGATCGATGTTTGATCTAATAGCGTTTGGTAGCGTGACTTACACGCAAAATTACAATCTCTGAAAATTGTCTATACCTTATCTTATGGGGAAAAAACCCCATCATTATTCTGATATATTCTTCACGTTTTCAAAGGTTCAGGTTCTTTGGAACGACGGCGAAGATACACATAAAACACAATGGAAACAAATATAAGGAGACCAAGCAATGAAAAAACCAAAATCAAGATGTCAGCGGAAGTGCTATTACGATGATGATTATGATTATGATGATGATGATGATGATGATAATGATGATGATGAGAGCCGCTGCCGAAGGCATGCACTCCACGACCACCGCGACGGCCACCTCCCCGACCACTACCACCAACTTTTGCCGCAACAGAAGTTATCGAAAGGGTTAAGATTAGACCGGCGGTCAGGAATTTCATCATCACCATCATCTTTGGTGAGGAATAAGACTTCATCATCTTGTTCAAGAGGACTATAAACCTACAAAAAAACTAAAACAAACAAGCGACGCTTGTGATTTTAATCTGTAACAGAGGAAACCCTCACTTAATAAGGAAAAAGTACTCTCTCAAGCCCTAATTTGTTTAGGTTAGTCCCTTATTGGCTACTCTATCCTTTTTTCCCGAGAAAATGAACTAATAGATATATATAATTATACAAATACGAGTTAAAAAAAAAGAAAGATAAAATTATACAGATAATAATTATCCATTTACTCTTTCTTTTTTTTTCGATAAACTTTTGAAGCTCAATTTCGTTCTTGTTTTATTTCTATAAGTTCAAACCTTCTTGTTCAATTTGATCGAATATTTTTAAATAAGCGAATCGCTGAAAAATATTAGACACAAAGTCACAAACATTTGTAGTCTCGAGATTCTTAAAAAAGAATAATGTCCTTTTATGTTTCAAAATACATTTTAGATTCTAAATATAAATGTTGACATCAAATACATAATTTAACCCAAATAAAAAGATGATTAAAAACCAGTTCTTCCGTTTTTAATGTTAATGTCGTTGTTGTTAACGCGAATTGAAATATACGTTTTAATCAGATGTCCCCAAATGAATAACAAGTTTTTGCAAAAAAATAAAAAATTCAATTATACTTATATGAAAAACCTAAAAGGCCAGTTCTTCACATTCTCAAAAGTTCAGAATCTTTGGAACAACATAAGCAAAACACAAGAAGACAACACAAACGTCATCGTTAAACCCATGTTTGATCCGTCAACCAAACCGCTATTACGATGACTAGAGCCGAAGTGGATTGGAATTATACCACCACGCCTACTGCCACCACCGCGAAAACCACCACCTTTTGAGGCCACGGAAGTTATAAAAAGGATTAAGATTAGACTCGCTGTCACAAATTTTATAGTCATCATCTTCTTTGAGGAACAAGACTTCATCAACTTCTTCAGGGAAAACGCTATTGATTTTAAGCTGTAACGATGAAAATTCAAAAAAAAATAGCAACTTAGGGTTTTGCATAAACAAGTCTCACCTCATCTACTCAAATTCGGAAATTCCTATTGACGCGATAAGGAGTTATTTTCCTAATAGTTAATCAAAATAAATACTATATGTTAAAACCTCAATCAGTATAAAAATAGTTAAAAGGTCCTTTAACATAATCTTTTGAAAAGAAAAAAAAAGGATCAAGTATAAATATAGGTGCTTTAAACTTCTATATTTTAATTATTTTTCTTATTTTTTAAAAACAAATTATGAAAATATACAATTTTTAGTTAAGTACTTTTTTGGTGAAATTTGTTAGTTAAGTACTTTGGCATCAGAGATCTTTAGGGTGTAAAATACATAAATAAATATTATCAAAAAACAAAAAGATTAGAAAAAGTTATATTGATATTTTTAAATGAAAAATAAACAATTTTTATGTAATTAATGGACCGAAGAAAAAAACTTGCAAAGTTTGACATTTGACATCTGATACTGCAGAAGCAAGAAAATTAAAAGAATGAATGCATACATAAATGGATTTTTTTTTTCCTTTCTCTCTTACTCCATTTTCTACATAAATGGAAGTTCTTACTTCCTACATTCGTCAACACAAGAAAACTGGGGAAATGCCAGGTTTAAATGTGATTCATTCTGAGTCTGACACTAATAGCAGTCGGTATCAAGCACAGAGTCGATAAACAATCTGCATCGCCGTGGTCAGAGAAAAGATCTTGCAATCTCTCTGAGCTAACCACTTGTCATACCCTATTCAACTCTTATCAAAACTCGAGGTGATAAACTACACTATTAGTTCATGGCTAGCTTTTCGCATAAAGATTGATATGCCACAGTGCAGAGCTTGAACTTTTCCTCAGCTTCATTCTGTGTTTCATCATACCAATTTGTAGTCACTAGTCAGTGCCAAGAAACACATACAGGGCTCGATGCATTAAGTTGTTAAAAACACAATGAAGTGGTGAATATAGAGGAGGAGATTGTATTAGTTACCTTGGTAGAGGTGTGGTGACGATCTGGATGCCATTTTAATGCACAAGCTCGGTATCTGAGGAAAAAGTTGGCAAGCAAGAGTTTATGGAGAGTAATAAAACATGATCGATGTAAATATAGCTTCCCGCTGATGAGATGAAGTGACTAAATTTTACTTACGCAATTTTGACATCTTCAAGGTTTAAGGGACCTGATGAACTCAAACCAAGTGCTTGTCTATGAGACTCCTGGTTTGGTTCTGTGTCGCTCGATTCTGTTGAAGAATACTTGTCTTCTTCTTCTTCTTCTTCTTCATCTAATCGATATCTCGAACCCCAAGATTTTCTAAAGTTGTTAGAGTACCTCCCTGAGCGAGTTCCCCCCTCTTCACGACGGCTTGACCAAGAGAAACCTCGGGATCCACCCAATGCAGTCCGCAAAAAGTACTCAATTTCATATCCATCATCAACTTCACTAAAATCAAAACATCCTACATAAATGAAAGCATTGTTGGAGACTAATATCTACATCCAAAAGTGAAACCAACAAAACAACACATGTGTGATCACTAGACTGCCTTTTACTTAAAATAAACTCTACCACTAGCACTGGTAGCTACAGTCTATAGACCTTAATTGTAGAAGCAGTTACACAAACTATATAGTTTAGTCATTGAAGAGAAAGCAGAGGCAAAGGAGACTTGTCTTACTTACTTTTATCCAAATGTTGAGGGATGTGTCTTTTACCAATCCGATTCCTTTTGGAAACTCTAGAGTACTGTTTCTCGAACCACGAGGTGTGCTTACCAGAGTAATCAAACCCATCACTCCAAATCTGGGAAACAAAATTACAAAAACTACATCAAGATGAAAGCTTTTTAGTTATACATTGACAAAAAAAATGTTTCATTCCGACAAAACAAATTCACAAACTTGACATTACCCCAAATAAGTGTTGTGCGAAAGCATTCACATTACGACGCAAATCTTGCTTAGCCTTCTTTCTTCCCAACCTTTTGCTTCGAGCTTTTGAATTCTATCAGATGATGTCAAAATCAAAACGAGGTTTTTATCCATAGAATCAAACTCTGAACAATTGAACCAACAATCATAGAGAAATACAATCCAAGCAACAATTGAGAAGCAGAAACAATGTGAATGTGCAGAAGAGAGGGAGGGAGAGACTGACGGATTGATGTTTGCGTTGTAAGATAGAAGTAGAATGGAAAAAAGCTGTTTTGAGGTAAGAACAACAGTCTTGTGGCTTGAGAATCGCTGCTCTTATGGCGGCGATCATCTCCGCCGGCGGCCGAAGAGATCTAACCGGAATGTAGCCTGATTGCCTCAGCTGCTTCGACCCACCATAGGCCGTACAGTTTACACTCTAAACCGACATTTCAAGCAGAGATCGAAAATTAAATCCAAAACAAAGAAGAGGCCAAATTTGAGCCTCACGAATAAGGCCCAAGATATCTTTAAAGCCCAACTTAATTGCCTATCGCTTTTTTTTTTTTTTTTTTTTGTGCGCAAAGCTTGTCTAGTATTTTTTTTTGGTATCAATTCAACGTAGTTAATAAACATGAAGACGTCAATAAGTCCTCTCATGTGGTCCTTGAACGTCACTAAAGCAGTTCCTCTATTATGCAGACAAAAAAACTCGGACAATGCGATATTCTAAGTATTTGTAATTACGAGTGATTGCTGTTTGCTTGTATGAGAAGAGAGTTTAGTTCATCCTTAACAATTAAGAACGTAAGAGATACTTTTTCTAGCTTAACATTAAAACCAAAACATAAAAAGAGTGTGTCTTAAGCCAATAATATATAGACATGTGATTTTGTTCGGTGTAGTCATATTTGATTGTGAACCTAATGTTGTGTAGGGATGATGTGATCGTTGTAATATATGTGAATGGATGTGAATAGCAAAAGATGATTACAATAAATCCGGACCGTCAGATTGTTCACACAAAATGCTTCTACGCCCATGTAAAGAGGAGAAGAAACTATTACTAAGCTTACATATAAGTCGAGCTTCACTAGCCTTTTTCACCTTCCTGTTTCGAGATTCCTCCACTAATTATATTACGTGGTGTGTTAGCCGTGCATATTGAATTTTGCTCCCGAAGGAAACTCCTGTTTCAAATCAAACGAACACGAGATCCAAAATATCATCGGAACACAAGAATATGTATCTTTTTTGGTTTGCCGAATTGGCAACCCTAAATAAAATGTTTGATCAAATATGATTGCATCGTGACTTACACGCAACAAAAAAAAAAAAAAAATTCTCTAGAGTGTCTATATCTTATGAAAAACTATGAGAAACAAAGCTATAGTAAATATCATAAGTTCTTCACTTTCTAAAAAGTTCAGAATCTCTGGAACAACATGAACAAAACAGAAGACACCAAGCATGCCATCGTTAGACCCATGCTTGAACCGTCAACGGAAGCGCTGTTACGATGATGAGAGCCACCGTGCCCGCCAGAGAAAAATAAACCACCACCCCGACCATGACCACCACCACCACCGTGACCTCCGCCGCCGTGACCTCCACCACCGTGACCACCACCTTTTGCGGCGACGGAAATTATCAAAAGGGTTAAAATTAGACAAGCGGTCACGGATTTCATCATCATCATCTTCGGTGAGGAACAAGACTTCATTATCTTCTTCAAAAAAAATTAATAACCTATCAAAAACAGGAAAACGATCTTGATGTTAATCTCTAACGGAGTAAACTTCAAGAAAATATTAACTTAATTATAGTTTTACATAAACAAGTCTCACCTAATATACTCGGATTCCAATTGACGCGACAAAAGGAAAGAAGATTCACTGCAATGTCTAATATATAATAAAGTTAAGATCTGAGTATTATAAGCTCGACTCTTTCCTTTTTCTTGCCCAAGAAAACGAGTTAATGGAAATAAATATATGTGAAAACCTCAATTAATTCGATATGAAGCATGAGGAGTATCATTAATTTACTAATAATAATGTCATTATTCTCCTTTTCTCCATTAATTCGATAGAGCATGAGGAGAATCATGTTTGAAATAAATGCACAAAATTAAAATGTGGAGGCAAATTCTTATATCATCAATGTTCGTTTAGTATTGTAGCACTCTTTTTGATTTGAAGTAAATATTGTTTTGATGCATTTTACACGAATTTAAACATACACTTATATTAGACTTTTTTTTTATATATATAAACTTGCTTATGCAGTTATGCTAAAACAAAATTAATTTTAAACTGATAAATTAGTTGTGTACTTGTGTTCGTTATATTCTTCAAAAAAATTCTAATATTTGTTACATGTGGAAAAATAAAATAAAATTTATCTTGAAAGAGGGAAAACAGTAAATAAAGACTCTGCTCTCTTGTCTTCTTCTACCTACTACTACTTCTTCAGACTTCTACGCAGCTAAATAAAAAATCCATCTTTGACATTTTTCCCCTTATACCTTCTTCGTCAATGGCATTGATCCAACATGGTTCGGTTTCTGGGACCTCTGCGGTTCGATTGAGCTTCTCATCCTCCGTATCACCACCGTCGTCTTCTCCTCCGCCGTCAAGGGTTTCTCTCAATTTTCAGTCGGAGAAGAAGAGTTGTTGCCGGAGAATGATATGCAGAGCTATGGTTCAAGACGCCGTTCAAGGGATTCCTTCGGTTTACGCCAGAGAAATGGAGCGTCTCTCTGCTAAGGAATCGCTTATTCTCGCCGTAAGTTCTCCTCTCTTCGAATTTCTTAAAAATTGAAACTTTCATTCTTAGAAACTGGTGAGAATTAGGTTGAATTTAGTATCTGGTTCATTAGATTGCTTGGATGGATTCACAGGTTGCAAAGTATGAACTTTAAGAGTGAATTTTAGATTGCTCTCTGTTGGAGTTCTGAAACCATTTTAGATTACAGTTCAATGATTCTGGAGGATTTGAGGCTCTAGTTACTGGGAAGATCACTGATATGCAAAAGATTGATGTGAATGAGAGGATAACCACTCTTGAGCGCCTTAATCCAACTCCTAGACCAACCACGTAAGTTGCCCTATTTTGAGCTTCATAGTTTTAAGCTTTAAGGTGTTATTTGAGGGACCAATGCCTTTTGACTGGTACCTAATAGCTAGCTTTTCAGGTCTCCTTATCTTGAAGGTAGATGGAGTTTTGAGTGGTTTGGCTCCAACACTCCTGGTTCACTTGCTGTTCGGGTTATATTCGAGTCAGTGTTCTTACAATCTTGCTCATGGAAAAACACAGAATCATTCGGTTTTATATCTTGAGAGTTTTAAGCATTGCTCTATCTGTTTGGAATTGTGGCAGGAGGTTTCCTTCGACATTGGTGAGTCTATCCAGTATGGAGATAGTTATTAAGGATAATAACACATTGGCAACAGCAAACATCAAACTCCTAAACTCGGTAAATTGTATACGTTTTTTCTGGATAAGAATTATGGATGTTTCTTTGTTTTTGAGTGTTACCAGACTCAAAAAGAGTTTCTTTGTTTCTGTTGAAAATAATGCAGATAGAAAACAAAATCATCTTGTCATCGAAATTGACAATAGAAGGGCCTTTAAGGATGAAAGAAGAGTATTTAGAGGGAATGCTCGAGTCGCCAACGGTTATTGAAGAAGCAGTACCTGACCAGCTAAGAGGTTTATTGGGCCAAGCTTCTACCACGTTGCAGCAGCTTCCTGCACCTATCAAGGATACTCTAGCCAATGGTCTAAGAATTCCCCTTGGTAAGCCATAAGCATCATTTCAACATTTTCCCCTCCTCCATGTAACATTATAACCACATAGTGTTGTTGTTATTGACTTTCAGGTGGAACTTACCAAAGATTCTTCATGATATCTTATCTAGACGACGAGATTCTTGTAAGTTCCTGAAATGTTATGTTCATACAAGTTGAAGCTAACATGATATTAAAAAACGAGTCTTTTTTATCGTTTTTGTGTAGATTGTAAGAGATACCGCAGGAGTGCCTGAAGTTCTAACAAGGGTTGAAACATCGTCTTCGATGTCTTCATCGAGCGTTGTAGAGAATCTTGAATACAACAGTTAAAAACAGTTTCTTATGTTACCCTGATTATGTCTGTAAATGTAAACAAAAAGCATATACAACTTACGGACCTCAACACAGTATATCTTAAATCTACTTCGTCTTTTGTCTCATTCGATTGCCAATATTTGCCTTTGTTGATTTTGTTAGTGAATGTTTTGGATTGAATATTTGTGATGTGGGCTTCCATTTTATAGGTGTTTACAATCATTATCACTTATCAGTTTTCACTCTGATAATTATGAAACATTGTAAATGGCTTAGAGGATATCCAAGAAAGCAAAAGCTAGACACAACATTTATCAGTGTAAATTACATGTTGAAAGACGATGAACAAATCATAAGACCTTAAGGGAGAAATAAAGGAGTCTCAGCTCATTTCATCAAATCAATTAGCCTCATACTAAACAAAAAAAAAAAGTAATAAATTTAATTAATTTCCACAAAAACCTAGTAAACAAAATAAAAGATACAACTTAAAGAAGAAGAAAAGTTACACATCCTTTGAGAGATCGAGTTAAGGGAATTGATCTGAGAAAACTGATCCACCATGTAAATGAGAGGAAGAAGAGGAATTAGAAGAAGCAGAAGCATCCATGGAGGACAAGGGCAAATACGGAAATTCACCAAGTTCTTGAATAAACCCTTCGAAATCTCCCAAACCATTCAAGAACCCTCCGGAGCTTTCACCAGCACCATTATTACCGTTCCAAGTCATCGAGATCTCTTCTGAGTTTAAGCAGAACCCTTGATCACAATGCTCGGGTTCTCTTAGTTTCTCCGTGTTGATCATGTCTTGGACCTGACGATGAAGACGATGCATATCTCTTCTAGGTTTCGTCTTGGAAGCTCTCTGGTCGTCTGGTTTGCCGGTGAGGCTTTGGACGAGCTCACGGAAGTTGGCAACGTCGGTCTTGATGATCTCAGGAGCAAATATGTGAATTATACGGATCTTTGGCTTTGATTTGGTTATGGAGTATGACTGTTTGTGCACCGCGACGCTTGATAATGAGTTTCTTCTTTTCTCGAAGATCGTGGCTTCCATTTTTAGAATAAGTAGGGTTTATTGTTTAGCAATACAGAGAGAGGAAGAGAGAGTTGGTGAATTTGATTGTAAGTGAAGATATTTGAAGGTTATATAGAAGGAGAGGAAATAATAAGTATGAAAGAAAAAGATATTTTAAACTTTTTCTCGACAACTGATATCCTTTTAAATTATGCTATGTGGAGTACTTTATATATATGAACTAGATATAGGCATGTAATTTAATGGTCATTTTGTTTATCTATTTGATAATTGTACTCAAACCACGATCCAAAATTATAAATTTATAGCCATCATGTAGTTAATAGTAAGAAGGATATATTTTAAACAAATGGATCTCTGGTCTTGTTGATATATACATTTATTGGAGAAACTAGTTGGATTAAATTAATCTTTACTAGTTTTTAAAACTAGTTGGAATAACTAATTACATGTATTTATTGTATTATATATGAGAAAGATGTGTTAGTATGCTAGCTTCTTAAGACATGGAATAGAGGAACAAGAAGCACATTGGTCCCCTCACACAACCCAAATTAATCTCCATGTTGTATTTTCTTTAATATTTAACGTAATGTTGGAATTTTTATGTTCTGTGCCTATATATATGCGTGTCCTTGTGTATAATAGATAAATGCAAGTTGTATAGATAAGTAGGATTTCACAAACTTGGCCCCATGACACACAAACTCAACAAACTTATATGATTGGTTTTTTTATATTTCCAACAATACAATATTCGTTTATATTATAATGTTTAGTTAATAATAGAAGTCAATTTTTGCATATCATTGTCTGAACTTCTAATTTACAGTTTATTCTAATTGTATCAGCCAAAAACATACACTCATACATGTATAATATTGTCATTGTGAATTTATTACACATGCATATCATAATTATTCACTGAGTTTGCATTAATGAAGCAATTAAATGATCTTTTTTTTTGGATAAAAGCAACTAAATTAAAGGAACAAAAAGGAAACAAGTTAATACAAAAGTAGGAGGTAAGCTAAGTGATAATAAAAAGGAAAAGTAGAATGTGAAGACATGGAGATGGCATGACTCTGCGGTGACTAACACTTAGCTTTTTTACCTTTAGTCGTCTGATCACGTCCTCTATCTCTTAATGCACGAGGCAGTTTCACTTCCTGACGTCTATTCTTCACCATTTTTTCTTTCATTCTCTTTATGATCAAGATACGAGAATACCAAAGAATAATAAAAATTAAGGTCGCATATATTAATTAATATATAACTTCTCTTTTTCATCACCCAACACATCTATGCATTATCTAAAACAAATCAAAATCTATATACAGCAAGCTCCTCATAAATATTAGTGATCGACCACGAATAAGAAACGAATATACCAAAATGCATAGCTATATATAGTACTATAGTGTTATTATTAATATCTCTGACAACTTGGCAAGAAAAATAACTTAACAAAGACAACTAGCTTCCTAGCTATTATCTCTATAACTACTTAAAAATACATGAACAAACAAAATGTTAATTAGAGAACATATACGTGTGTCGATCATCCTTAATAAAACATATTATTAAACCGTACATAAACCCCTAGGTTTTTGTTGCACAATCTGACTTTGCCTCAGAGCATATTTCCCAACAAAATTACATTATATTGATTCAATCACAGTGGTGAATGATTCATCCACTATAAGATAAGATACAATGGATAATGGCCGTCGGATTAAGAGTAGAGATATGAAAGAGATCTAACGGCTCGAAGTAAGAAAGAGAGAGAGAGTTTGAAACTCAACGGAAAAGATTTGGTTTTGTAGTTTGAGAGCTTTTTGTACAAATGCTTGCGTCAGAGACTCAGAGTCGAACACACGAGTCTTTTGCTCTCTTCTAGATTCGGCCCACATGCGGGCAACTAAACCATTGGATGTTAGACACGTGTCCTTACCTTAGCCGTATAGATTGTGGTCCTCTCCCATATATGTGTTTGACGTGGTTCCCAGTTTCACAACTTCTTCTTGTACATCTCTAGCTTAGCTGTAATATTGAAGAACCCCCACATATAAACATTTGTTCCAACAAATTTAATATAATTTTTTTATAAAATATTAAAGTTATTTGTGTTTGATATCGTGAATGATGATATTAATTGCAAAGTCGTCTGGTTGTAAATTGGTAAATTCTGCTATAGAACTGTATGTGCTATATCATCTTTATTTTGGTCAGCTCTTGATGATAATGATTCCAATTCTTATTTTTTGCTAAATTATAAATATTTCATTGATAATGAAAACAGTTTAGGTTACAAATATAGAATCTGAAACCTACACATATGATTCCATGGCAAAAAGAATAAAAACATAGAAACATAAAAAAACGATTCGGTTAATCTTCTTTGTAGGAAGAGAGTGAATCAATTCATTAAGAGGAATCATATACATATATATATATATATATATATATACACTAGGGTATACACAATAACTAAAGACTCATATATCCTTTACATATATACAATTCCCTTATATTCTCAACATTGCAATAAAGATGTGGAAGTAGATGAAGCGATGATGTTCAAATCTATCCTCCCTGAATGATTTGCAAAACCAGAAAGGTCATTGCGGAATGTGAAACACCTTGTTGTGACGAACCAAGAGCATTAAAAGCCTTTTCAATTCTTCTGCATGCTTAATTTGTTATTTAGTCTTATCTTTGATCGAAAATTACAGTATAAACTCAAGGAATAATATACTAAAATCTCCTTTTTCAGTAAATACATGTATCAACAAAGACTATAAACGGACAAATAAATCCACGCAGAATCTAATCAGCCACCACTAAAGACTAATTTTCACCTTTTTACTCTCTTTCGATTGATTAACCTCTTTAAGACGATGGATAAATCGTATCGTTGATAAAAATAAGAAAAACTCATACAAAGAAAAACAAAAGGTTAGAAAACAAAAAAAGCCCTAAATCGCGCCAAAACAAAACGAACGGCGTGATAGAGCCCAGCGTACAGGCCTGACTTAAAAGCCCATGTGTATTTACGGGCTTTATGTAAATCAACAGAGAAAAAAACAGAACAGATAGACAAAACTACCGGGCATTTGTCCACCTTTCATTTTAATCATTAACCATCTTATCTTTTAGCCTTGGAACTTCCACATAATTACACCACAGACCAGTCTGCATTATCCGTTATTCTTCATTTAACAC
This sequence comes from Arabidopsis arenosa, assembly GCA_905216605.1. Classification (NCBI taxonomy): domain Eukaryota; kingdom Viridiplantae; phylum Streptophyta; class Magnoliopsida; order Brassicales; family Brassicaceae; genus Arabidopsis; species Arabidopsis arenosa. The sequence continues at coordinate 14,276,900 of LR999455.1, read as the reverse complement.
GAGGGTGAAATCGGAAAAATGACTTCTGGAGCCTTTATCCTCATGTCCAACCAAAATCTTTACAAAATTCCCAATTCTTAAGAAAAAAATGGAAAATTTCCTTTAAAACTATTAAAAACTCGTATAAATCCTTCTACTTCGATCACTGTACTCTCTATAAGTTACTAGCTGAATTCGATTTTTGATTTTGGGGAATTTGTACGTAGAAGAAGATGAAGGCATCGATGAAGTTTCGTGAAGAGCAAAAGCCTCTTTTTAGGGCTAAGGTTCCTTTGAGTATCTTAGGTTTACCTTTTCAATCTGGTATCGTCGCCGGAGAATCCAAGGAGCTCAGTCTCAATCTCTCCACTTTCTTCGAATCTGGACCTTCTCTCAAAGTCGCTTACCGTCCAAACGATTCGTGGAACCCTTTCTCTCTAATCGTCAAAACCGGATCGGGATCGTTCGGTTCTCCGATTTCAAGCTCTATGCTCATGAGCGCTGAATTCAATCTCTTAGGTAAAGGAAACCCTAGCTTTATGCTTCACTTCAAACCTCAATTCGGCGATTTCTCTATCAAAAAGTCTCATTCGTCGTCTCAAACAAATCTGATCAAATCGATGAATGGATCTGTTTCGGAAGATGATTCTTCGATTGAGGTCGTGGATACTCCAGCGGTCAATGGATGCGGCGGAGGATTTAGGAAAGTAACGGTTCTGCCGTCAACTTCTGCTGGAGATATTGCTGGATTGTTATCCGGCGTTGAGGTTGCGGCGAGGACGTCTTTGCCTGTGAGAGGACGCGCCGTTTTGAATTTCCGGTGGGGCGTTAGGGTTCCTACGGAGATCAGACGCGATTTCGATCCAACGGCTGCGATTTCCCTGAGGAGATTCCCCTTTTTAGTGATGAATAAAATCGGAATCGAACACGTGGACGGCTCAGATGCAAAAGTGACCAAATCCTCGAGCGATTCGGGTCAGCTCACACCAAGTGGTGACGTGGCGGAGGTTTGTTTGGCCGTGAATCGGCAGATGGAGGAGCTTCGAACGGAGAACAAACAGTTAAAGAGAGCCGTCGAAGATCTCCGGGAAGTAATATCAAACGTCCGTCCATACTCGCCGGCTACTATTGATTACGGATCACACTCAAAATACCGCGAACCCGAGAGGAGCAACAACAATGGGAGATCGAGAGCTGATCGGTGGAGCAGCGAGAGAACTACGACGTCTGATTACGGCGGAAAGAAAAGCAAGGAAGAGGGCGATGTGGCTGAGGAGCTGAAGAAAGCTTTAAAAGGAGCCGCTTGAAGCTTCTATGGCGGCTATTTGGTAATCACAGGCTTTATTCGAATTCCACTACATTTGTCGACTTAATCAGCTATGGCTTTTGTATATATGTGCGTTGAATCTTCTGGATTAGATATGCAGAACTTGTTTTGAATCTTTTGATGGAATCTTCAGAGTTTTATATGAGATTATGCTTTTGAACTAGAGATGTTGTCGTGGGTAAAAAAACCCGGCCCAGCCCGAACCCGAATTGAGCCCGCCCACGAAAAGCCCAAATTTAGAAAACCCGATGGGTTTTGGGTTTTAATAGGTAAACCCGAAAAAACCCGATGGGTTTCGGGTTAGCCCGTGGGTACCCAAATTTTTATACTTGAGTTTTTTTTTCTCTTCTTTTTTTTCTTTGAATTTATATGTATTTCTACTATATGTATTTGTGTTTTTTTTTTGGTGCTTCACTATATGTATTTGTGTTTTACACTCTTATCATATTCATCTAAATCTTGTAATGTATTCATCTAAATTCAGTTTTTTAATTTATAAAAATTGGATAATCTTATTTTTATATAACTACCAAAAAAATGTTGATAACTTTTTATTATTTTTATCGAGAATCAGCTCCTCTGTTCTCAGCATGAACCCAATTTCCAGCAAATGCCAATTACGTAGCACAACATCCAAAACTATTGACGAGATATATGTGAATCTCGTATAGAGAAGTTTAGTATATTTGAGATAAAGCTAAGAGAATAAGTTTAAAACAAAAAAAAGTCAAAGCCATCGACACAACTTTTAATTGCCAATTCAAAATAAACCACGAGCACTGCTTCAGTCATCAATATTCAAGAATGCTTCCAAATCCCAGAAAATATCAGAACATGAACAAGATCAAACAAAATCAAAATCATCAAATTTGGTTTCATTTTCAATTATTGTTTCCAAATCTGAAATCAAATCGGGTACCACAAAATCTAAAGCATTCACTCATAAACAAATAAAAACAATCGGATTAGGGTTCGTGTTTTGAATTTTTGGAGGTAAAAAATACAAAAAGGCTTCGTTTTATACATAACAGTTAAGTGAGAGAAAAAAACCCGATGGGTACCCATAGCCTGATAGGGTAAACCCGTGTAAGACTCTATCGTTTCGGGTACCCGCCCGTATTAAACCCATATTTTTTTTAACTAGAAAAGCAGGTTTTGGGCTCAGTTTTAAACATGGGCTTCGGGTACCCACTGGGTTTTTACCCATCTTTAACATCCGTATTTTGAACTCTCTTTATGGAACCGATAAGCATGTTGAGTTGATCTGAATCAGTATTATATCAATCAATGTAAATCTTGATGGTGATTATAATTTGCAGTGTGAACTCTATGACCTTGAACGTATTTTGTATATCTTCTTAAGCATTGGCAAGTGTAGTTGAATTCGAGAAGAGTTTGCGAGGAGACTTACCGGTCTCTCCAAGTAGCAGCAAAATTATCTTCTTTTTCGGTAGAACTCGTCCTTCGGTAAACCTGAAACCTAACGGATCGCAATATACTTTTGCAGCAAAACCATATTTTGTCAATGGCAAAGTGATCTAAGACGATTTAGAATATCTCATAGTCATTGATATCGGGCACGACATAGTCCTCCGCAAGATCTCGACGCTCTTCCATTCTATGGTTAAGGTCAATGTCAATGTCAATGTCGATGTCGGTAAGGTGAATATTACAGTGCAGACAACTTGAACGAATGTATTGTCCACAGTAGTCATTTTTCTTCTTCTTTAGTTTGGATTAAACATTAAATTAACTGCTTCCGTACAATCCAATTTTAAAATTTAAATGTTATGGATAAACAAAATTGGACTCTCTTGGTTGGGACTTTTGGTTCCAAACCGGTAATGGATTCGGTGTAATGCTTGGGCCCATTAAAGTGATACGACAAAAAGAGCTAAGTTGTTCAACATTTTTCTCAATTGGTGCGCCTTTGCATTTGCACGAACATTTTAATAACGAAACCTTACTACATAATTAAAAAATTATTTGTCCGACAAATACAAAAAATAAAAATAATCAGCCCCAAGGTGTTTCTTAGTGGAGGCCAAGAGCAACGATTAGCAGAAGACGATCATTTCTATTTCAGTTTCTACAAATTGAACAAGTGACAATAAGCAAAATCCACTTTGTTCCATTTTACATTTACATAATGGCAAAACCGGAAAACGACAAAAATTCACCAGAGAAACAAACGTGGAGCACAATGGAGGAGCTCCTCCTCGCCTGCGCCGTTCACCGTCACGGTACTGATTCATGGGACTCCGTCGCTTCTGAAATCCATAAGCAGAACCCCAATGTTCGTACACTCACCGCCATCGACTGTCGTCACAAGTACAACGATCTCAAGCACCGATTCTCCCGTAACCTGGCCTCGCCGGGATCTGCTGATGACGAAACCCTCGCCGCCGAGATCTCTTCTGTTCCTTGGCTTGAGGAGCTGAGAAAGCTCCGTGTGGATGAACTCCGACGAGAAGTCGAACGTTACGATCTATCCATCTCGTAATTTCAATCGACCATTGCCTTTTCGTTTTTGTTTCGATTCTAGATTTGCGTTACCTTCGATTTTGAATCGTGGATTTGTGAGTTCAGGTCCTTGCAGTTGAAGGTAAAGAGATTGGAAGATGAGAGAGAGAAGAGCTTGAAAACCGAGAATTCAGATCTAGATAAAATCGCGGAGACGAAAGAGAACCACAGTGAATCGGGAAATAACTCCGGCGTACCGGTCGCCGAGCCGACAAATTCTCCAGATCCGAATGATAATAGTCCCGGAACCGGATCTGAGAACACGAACAGAGATGTTAAAATCGCTGAACCAGTGGACGAAGAACCGAACCGGATCGACGGAAAAGGCAACGACGAGAAGCCGGTCAGAGAGGATTCGGGTAGAGGAAGTTGCGAGAGCGTGGCCAAGGAATCGGATAGAGCAGAACCAGAAAGAGAGGGAAATGACTCGCCCGAGTTCGTTGAGTCAATGGACGAGTCGAAAGGAGAGGAAGATAGGAAAGAAACGAGTGATGGGCAGAGCTCGGCGAGCTTACCGAGAAAGGAGACGGTAGACCAGCACCAACCGGATAACGAGGATCAATCTCTGACCGTCAATAAGATCCCCGTTGAATCTCAGCCGTTGACTGATTTTATCGAGATTCTTCAGTCTCACCCCATTGGCTCTCACTTTTCGCGCCGGCTCGAGAGCCAGGTAAAAATATTAAAAGTTACATAAATGTTTTTTTTTTGGCAGCAATTCAAATTCCATCGTGTTTTTGCAAAATAATTTTCTAGAATTTGTTCGATTCTATAATAAACAATCCTGTTCAAAAATAATCTGCTGATGATTATTTTTTCCTTAAATGTAAAAAATTCTGCTGTCTTTACTTTAGTATCATGATATTAACTCATTATCATGATATTAACTCATTATCATACTGCTTATCTTAAAGCCTGAGTATTCTTTGTTTGATTGGGAAGTTGCAGGAAACATCCGAGTACGAAAGGATAATAAGGCAGCACATAGACTTTGAGATGATTCGAAGTCGTGTGGAAGAAGGTTACTACAAAACCTCCAGGAGCAAGTTCTTTCGGGATTTACTGCTACTAATCAACAATGTGAGAGTTTTCTATGGCGAGCCATCTTCTGAGCTTAATGCCGCAAAGCAGCTTTACCAGCTTATCAAGAAACAGATGAGTCTCAATATTCCTAATCAAACCTTACCAACACCAAAAGAGGAATCCTTGGTGACGTCTAAGGAGGAAGTCACAGTCTCTTCTCTAAAACCAACACTTTCAGTGCCTATTATAGCTTGTCGGAAACGTAGTTCCTTGGCTGTTAGATCTTCAGCGTCTGTCACTGAAACTTTTAAGAAAAAGACTAAAGTAGTTCCAACAGTCGATGAGAAGCCAGTTTCAGAAGAGGAGGAAGATGGAACCTCTGATAAAGATGAGAAACCTATTGTTTCTAAGAAGATGACTAGAGGAGGAGCACCCTCAGCAGCTAAATATGTAGGGAGCAGAAACGTTAAGACCAGTTTGAATGCTGGTATCTCTAGTAAAGGCCGGTCTTCAAACGATAGCTCTGTGCCGAAGAAAAGTGTTCAAGAAAAGAAGGGTAACAACACGAGTGGTGGCTCAAAAAAGCAAAGTGCTGCTAGTTTTCTTAAGAGAATGAAAGGGGTTTCATCATCTGAAACCGTAGTAGATACAGTGAAGGCTGATTCCTCTAATGGAAAGAGAGGAGCTGAACAGAGGAAAAGTAATAGTAAGAATGACAAAGTGGATGCAGTAAAACAGCCTGCTGGTCAGAAACGATTAACTGGGAAAAAGCCAACAATTGAAAAGGGTAGTCCTGCAAAGAAAAACACTGGTGCCGCCTCTAAAAGAGGCACTGCTCCTCTAATGACAAAGCGGGACAGTGAAACTAGTGAAAAGGAAACAGGTTCTTCTACTCGTCCCAAGAAACGTTCAAAGAGGTGATGAGTTATTGCAATACTTAACTATCTTCTATAGGATCAAGAATTTCTAAGAAGTGTACAAGGCAGTCATTTAAAAAAGAGTATTGGAATTGTTTATAGTACACTTCTCTAATTCCAGATAGCAGCAAAATATGAGTTTAGTAGATTGTATAAAGAGCCAGAGATCTCAAACAAGGTTATAAGACTGTTCCAATGTAGAATCTTGTCATGCATCTGTCATCTTCAGCATCCTACTGCATTGGAGATTATGCGTCAACGATAGCCTTTCCCTTATCAACTTTTCTGATGATAGGAATCCCAGTGCTAGTTTTGCCAACCTAACAGAGGTTTTATTGAGAAATTGTGTCAGTGAAAGGGTTTAGCATCACAAGGAAAATTTGTTGGAGCTGTTTGCAAGGTACCTCCTTATGTTGCTTCTTGTTTCGAGTTGTACTGGTTTCGTGCAAGAGAGTTTCGCCTGGTTTAAGAAAGCGTTTCCATACTGGTAATCCAGGATCTCCGTTTGTCCATTGCATATCCTCTGCCGGAACCTGCAAAGAGTTTGAGATTAGGGGTTTCAGCTTCTGAAAAAAGGAGGACGAATATAAAACTTGAAGAAGAGATATAACAATTTGATTTTACATGTCTGAGATCAATCCAGTTGCACGGGTCCTCATAATCCTTGTTGCTGAAAGCACTCACCAGGTGGTGCGTTTCCTGTAGATTCGAAACTATATTTCTTAGAAGGGCTGAGATCTGACCTGATGAACAACACACAAGTAAACATGAAGTGACTTACCGTTTTTGCGTCATACTTGGTGATGAGGAATTCAATGTACTCGTCTTCGTCAGGCATTTGTATATTGACGTGTCTTCCAACAAGAGACCAAGGAGAAACCTGGCCCCAGCTTAGGACAGGTGAATCCTCAGAAGTAGAACTCGGTTTTGCCTCTTCGTCTTGTATCTTTTCAGGAGCTACAACCTTTCCATCTTTTATCTTTGCAGGAGCTAAAACCCTGTCTCGCTAAGCAATCAGAAAAGGAAAAGACAATGGGAGTTAAAGCCAGATTGAATTGTCTGCTATAGGAGTTGGAAAGAGATGATTTTAAAACCTACAATTTTGGCCATGTCTCGCTAAGCAATCAGAAAAGGAAAAAGAAAATGGGAGTTAAAGCCAGATTGAATTGTCTGCTATACGAGTTGGAAAGAGATGATTATAAAACCTACAATTTTGGCCATGTCGTCCTTGTTCGGTTTGATACGGATTCTCAGAGGTTGGCCATCTACGCCAGTAATTTTCTGTTCTTCAGCGGCAGTAAGTTTCTGCATTTCCATCTCATCAGACGCTAGTGAAACATTCCTGATAAACAGAGGGTAGGACACAAACTTTAGAGAAGCAGGGAGAGAAGATCACATCGTTGCAGTAGTAAAAGCCATGATTAAGATACCTCAATTGTTGGACCATTGGATCATCTTTGATTATATTCTCATAATTCTGGTGAGTGTTGAGGTCAATTTTCAATTCTTTCATCAGTTCTTTCACGATCGTAATCCCTTGCTGAAGAAGAGAAGACATGAACACAAGTTCCAAGAAGCGAATCAATGCATATTATAGAACAAGAACGATTAATTTACGCTGGATATTGCAGGAGATTCTGCTCTGAAGGCATGGAGAACATAAAAGTAAGCCCTTCTCTGGAGTAGGCTGAGTTTCTCGTTCTTGTTCGTGGAGCTGAACAGGATAGCATCGTCACTGCTATAGCTCGGGATAGTCTCTGTATTCTTGATCGGTATATCAGTTGATTCTACAGCAACGGAATCAAGAAAGTTCACCACCGATCAGTCTAATTCCATCAATGGGAGAGAAAACAGAGAAGGAGAAAACAGAGAAGGAGAAAACAGAGGAAGGAGAAACTCTAGAATCGCAAAAGCCATGAGAAAGTTAACCTGGAAGAGACTTACGAGATGCTGGAGAATTTGGGGCTTGATCTTTCTGGTCCGACATTGCTGAGAACACAGAGGAATCGGAGAGAAGAGTCTTGTTGATGAAGCTTGTGCGTCTTTGAGAGAAACCCTAGATAGAAATCGAAGGATCTTCAACAACGTTGCATGGGTCGATGAAAGAAGAAGTTGCGAGATTTTGGATTCTCTTACCTTTAAATGCTTTTGGAGTTTTGAACGTAAAGAGTGAAATTATACTTTCTTGTGAGGGAAGTTACTTCTTGATCAGTTGATGAACTTGACTTAATTGGATTAAAGTATCGACACGTCAGCAACTGAAGAATTTACGGGTAATAATTTCAACATGATTTACTCAATACTGTTTGGATTAGTACGGACTTCTAATCTAACGGTTGTGGATAATAGCAGCAAATTTCAAGAATTAATATGTGGCTCGTGATAACATATTATTAACACTTGCAATTATAAAGATAAGATCAAGAAAGCTGTTAAAAAAAAAAATCAAGAAAATCTACTAACCAACGTTTTTTCCATTTGAATTTCACTTAATTAATGAAAAATAGTCACTGTCATTTATGTGTTGGCAATAAATTACTGTCCTTTAAGGCTTTTAACCGCGCTACTAACAAATTATTTTAATATTTAATTAAAACTAAATTGTTTTTCTAAGTTAATGATAAATATATAAATAGCTCCGTGTCCATGAGCTCCGGCGAGAAGTCGAACTTTACTAGGATCTATTTGTTTCGAAATTCCACCGGAGATTCCAATCCCCTGCGTTTTCGTGTCTAGATTTGCAGATTCTATGCTTCTGAATCGGAAATTTTCAGTATCCTTGTAATTGAAGCTGAAGAGATCAGGAGAGAGACGAATTTGGAAACCGAGAACTCAGATCGCCGAGAGCCACCCAAAGTAGTGACTGAATCGAACCGGAGCGATGTCGCCGACCATAACGAAAAATTTTCCGATTATAGATGAGACAAGGGATGAGATAAGCTAACAAGTCACTGTTTACAAAAGCAAGTGTTTGAATTCTGTTTACACTTCAACACTGACCCATTTCTTCTCTAATTCCAGCTAACAACACCCAAAAAAAGTCTTGTGTAATGTGATCGTACAAGTAACTAAAGATCTCAAAACAAAATGCAAAAGAGGGTCTTGGTCAGTCTCAGCATTGTCCTGCATTGAAGACAAGAGTTTCCCTGGTAAAATTTCTACCAAAACCATTAAGAGTTTCACTGAGAATGTGTGTGTTGGCATTGGCAAAGTTACCTTGTCAATGTGATTGTAAAAGAGCCTTGTTTTCAGAAAAGGGGTCGTTGAGCTGTAGCTGCAGATTGGTTAGGAGCATCAAAGTTTGGCTTTTGTCCACCTTCCCACATGATATTGTTATGCGCAATCTACAATGTTTGAGATCAAATGTTTGAGCTTTCTGATATTAAAGACTTTGATTTGATGAAAAGGAGATGATAAGAGTTTGTGAATTACTTCTCTGATATCTATCCAGCTAAACGGATCAATGCCATCAACCTCCATTGCATTCGACTCTGCGGTCACTATGCTATGCATTTCCTGGAGAGATATTGCAAAGTAGATTTCTTAGAACGGCTTGAGTCTGAGGCATGAGATACAAGAAAGGATTAAGTACCTTTTCCGCATCATATGCTTTGATGATGTATTCAGTGAACTCAGCTTCATCAGGCAGCTTCATACAGACCCATTTTCCAATAAGAGACTCTGGATTAACACTGCCCCAGCTTTTGCCAGGTTTAGGAACAAATGTCGAACTCTGCGTTGCCTTAAAACAGAGAAAAGGTTAAGACAATGAAAGTTAAAACTCTGCGGTAAAAGCCAAATCATTGTTGTCAATATCTCTTCCTTACAGGTGGGGCCAATGGCGTCTCTGGTAGTATCTGCCTTTCCTTCTTATTAGAATCCTTCCTGAGAAAACAAAGATGATTTTTAAACAAGGAAGAGATTATATCTTCGAGCTTTGACTACATACATTTGTTGTAGGGTCAGAAGATTCTTCTGAATCTGATCCACAAAAGAGATTTGAGTTTCGTTAGCGATCCCCCACTCGTTCATCAGTTTTTCTATGATCTGAGTCCTCTTCTGGATAACAAAAGACATGACCAAAACCCTCAGAAACAGAACGAATTTAGCGAAAGGAAGAAAGATTTAACCAAGAAAAGGTTACTGTTACGTTTGACATTGTCGAGGTTTCTAAAGCGAAAGCTTGGAGAAGAGAGTAGAAAGCTTTTTTCTGGACTTCGTGGAGTGTCTCTTTATTGACATCTTTCTCCGGTAAACACACCACATCTCCTTCGTCACTTTCTTCGTCACTGCTATCGCTGCTGGAGTCAGACTCGGGTGTGCTATACCCAACGAGTGTTTTTCCAGCCGTTGCTCTCTTCTTTAGTGGGAGAAACTCTGGCTTTTCTGCATCACGAGAGATAACAGAATCAAGATCACTCGGTACAAAGACAAAAGAACCATTCTTTATCAGCAGCCGTTGCCATCAATGGAAGAAAGAAAACGAAAAGCAGAGGAATCCACAACCTTGAAATATATAAACCCAAGCTAATCATTTCATACTCGAAAACCCTAGTTACTGAGATTGCGTTCGAAATGTTACAAGAAGTCGATGGGAGAATTCAATAGAAGTTTTTGAAGAGACGTACCAGCGGGAGGATTTGGCTCTTGATCTATCTCGTCCGCCATTTGAGAGAGAGAATCTATAGAACAGAGGAACCCGGAGAGATGAATCTATAGAAATTTAACAAGAAGACGATGGGAGAATTCAATAGATTAATCCCCATCGGAAGTTTTTGAAGAGACGTACCGGCGGGAAGATTTGGCTCTTGATCTTTCTGGTCCGCCATTAGAGAGAGTCACAGAGAGAATCTGTAGAACAGAGGAACCCGGAGAGATGAAGTTTGTGGTTAAAGGAAAACTCTAAAACTCGCTCTGGCTCAAGAATGTGTCGCAGAGGTGAATGGGAGGGAGGAGTGTGAAGATTTGTGGAAGAAGCGAGTTTATATGACTTGTGAAAGAAGTTAATGATTGTGTACAATCCGTTTACTTGAAAACAAATGAGTCACTAGTTTACGGAGAGTTAATTAATTTCTTTATTTTTTAAGAAACTAATTAAATGTGAATAGGTAAATAATTTCAAGTTTACGTAGTGGTTTATATATCCAATCGATCCACGTTTCTTATTAACTATTTGATAACAAAAGGGTTTGAGTTATATAAATAAAATAAGTCGGGTATATCAAAACGACATTTTAAATATTTTATAAAAAAAGAAGCAATTTATAAAAAATTTTAATTTTGGGTCTCGAGCATGCTACATAAAGTTATAAACTGCAAAAGTCAACGAAACAATATCTAGGGGTGTCGAAAATTGACTATATAACTATAGTAGTACTCTATTGAGATGGGCCTGCCTCGATCGTGTATATTTAGCAAAATAAATACTTAAAATATTTTCATTAAAACAGCAAAGTTTCAATTAAACGCATATGTGATACTTTATTATTTGAAGTTTAAGAGAAAATTATTAAAAACTATGCATAGATGAATATTGGAAGAAACAAAATTGCGGAATAAGTGGTACATATTTCTTAAAGGAAAAGGAGCGTTGATTAACCCCTTTTTTTTTTGAAGGTATCAATGTTAAGTAGCTAAGCTTCGTCTGATTTGTGATGTTTAGTGAGTATTTCTCTACATTATACTCCTATGAGAAAACTATTATTTCTCCGAGTCTTTTTATATATTATTTATGGGTAAATATGCGATCTGGAGAAATGACTATTGTAATTACACGAGGATACCACAATACAGTCCTATAAAGTCCAAAATTAGGTGAAAATTGGATCTATTAGTAGTTGAGAAGGCACAGTAAATTGTACTTTAGATCATTTTCCTCGAGATTTGTTCGATCCTTTTAGTCTCTTTTGGCTATTATGATCACGATGTTTTTCTTTAGAATATCATAAATCCAAGATATTTACGAGATTGAAAGTTACACATCAATACAATAAAAACAGCAGAAGTCTCTCCAGTGCTGACACCTCAGCTTTTTGGAGTGTTCTGGAGGTGACACCTCAGTTAAAATCGATACCCAATCAGAACATTTCAAATAATACAGCTCATGTTTTTCTTCCAATAACATCATTCTATTTTTCCACATCACTTTTTCTGATCAAATTTCAAAATAAACATTTGTTTAGGCCCAACCAAAATAATAGCCCATTTAATAGCCCACTTAATAGCTCACTTAGAAAACAAAAAATTCTAAAAACCCTTGTCCCAATAAAGAGACGTAAACAAATCTAACATGAGTGGTTATTGGGCTGCGGTGACAAAAGATTTTGTTGTGATAGGAGCTATATTTGGCCAATATCTTTTTTGGATGAATCAAATTAACGTAAATATTTGTGTGGTATACAGTAGAATAAATATATCTGCTATTTATATAGAAATAGTAAATTGTACCATAATCCATGTGTTTTTTTTTCTTTTTTTGGATTAGCTTTGATTGATTTAGTTCATAATAACCAATTCGGTTGAATGTTGTTTACATAAATGAAAAAATGTGGGTCGGTAAGATTTTTTCGTGCCACATTATCCACTTTAACATTTTCTCTAAGACAATATATGTTTTTATTTGCAACACAATAATAATAATTAGAAACAAATAAAAAAAATGTTACATGAGTAGTTGAGTCAGACCATTAAAATTGAATTTAACAAATGAATCAAGGGAAATTGTTAAAAATGCCCCTTTTGGTGTGCCCCTTTTCAAAAATGCCCCTTTTAGATGTCCATTTTCAAAAATGCCCCTTTTTAAATATGAAAAATTTATAAAATTTTATTAGGTTTATAAGGTACTTATGGATGGTAACTATTACTTGAAGACTCGATCCAAGTATTTATAAGATTTTATAAGGTGTTTTTAAAGGTTTTACAAGATATTTTAAAGGTTTTTAAAGGTTTTTCAAAAGTTTTACAAGATATTTTAAAGGTTTTTCAAAGGTTTTTAGATACTTATTTGTGTATGTTTTAATAATGTTACATACACAAATAAGATTTTTAGATACTTATTTGTGTATGTTTTAATAATGTTACATACATATTTGGGTAAATCTTATATTTTAGGAGCATTTTTTATAAGGTTTTAAAGAAGAGGCATTTTTGAAAAGTGGCATTGAAAAAGGGGCATTTTTGCAAAAGCCCCAATCAATTAAACGTTTATTTTAGAATATGTTGTCATTGAATATCTATGCATATATTGTATAATATTGTTTCTCTTAATTAATGTTGATCAGTCTGAAAGCCTAATCACTGTGAAAATTGATAAGACAACCGAATTAATATTGTGTGTACTTCTGGAAATAGGAGATTATTGAGATTTTGTAAATTTCCAATTTTTGTATGTAAAATTAATTAGTGATATGAAATTTGATCGAATAAAAATAAAATACAAAACATTAAAAAAAACTAACTATAATGTACATTAGTGACTAATTATAATAATATATTAAGGTTTCTCTCCAGTGCTGACACCTCAGTTTTTTGAAGTGTTTTGGGCATGATACATCATTAAAATCATCATCCAATGAAAACATTTAGATTAATACACATCAGATTTTTTTGGCCAATAATCATCCCTCCTCTTTTCATAATCGTTGTCCCATTTGTTCTTGGGTTCTAACATATGGGCTTAATGTTTTAGAATAGGGTTGTTGGACTTCAATTTACTTGTAATATTTTTCCTTATTGGATAAAACTAAATACAAATCGAATTGGATAAGAACCGTTGCAATAAAATATCATCAGATTTATTAAGCGTCATCATAGATCTTAATGAATAACTAAAAATCATTTAAGTAACGTTCTATACTCCTATAAAAACAAAATTTAAATTTTCAAATTTTTAAAAACAAACAAAGCTCTTAGCCTTTTAAGCCTCTTCAACATATGAATCAAGTATGCATATGGAACATTAAAATCAAAGATGATCATTCCATATTACATATTCTCAAGTATCTAAGTCATGAGTTCTATAGAAGCTATGACATGTCCCTATACATATATCATAAATTTTGTCAAAAGATGAAAGCTCAGCGATTTCATCGACGATATATTCAAATCGGAGAAAACAAAAACGGAAACTTGAAAAAAAATAAGAGGAAAGAAAGAGATTTACTTGTGGCATTGAATCCAAATTCCAATTCCATCAATCGCTGAGAAGAAGACGTAGGAGATTTAGAGTTCGATTGCAGTACACCGACATAGCTCCGTCGTACTCCGGCGATAGAAACTTTTTTAAACACACAATAAAGCAATCGTCTCTTATTGGCTGCCATTAGTGAAAGTCTTTCAGATATGAAAGCAAAAGTCTTTTTTTTTCTCTCTGTTAATTGTTTCTCTAATCTATCTCTCTCCTTTGTTCGTTTGTTTTTCCAGAAAAAATGATCTTTTTCTAATTTTTTCGGGATACAAATTTTATCTATATACTAAAATTGATTTACGGTTTGGTCTCGGTTAACATTCCAATTTGATTTGGTTCATTTTTTACTTTCAAATTATTTTAAATATTAAATATGTAATTAAAATCATTACTTAAATTTTAAATTTCTTTAATATTTAAAAATATCCCGCGGCGGAGCGCGGGTTTTGACCTAGTTCCATTTAATAATACAAATATCTCTGTTTCTACAGACTCGGCATTACATTTGCGTAAGAAAATGAAATTAAGATCAAAACTAAACATGTTATATACATAAAGACATTACTATAAAACATTCACGGCCTAAGGAAACTGCATGATACTATTTTATAAAAATCATTTTAACACTCGTGAAATTTCAATAGCGCTAATTCCTTCTTCTTCTTTTTTTTGTAATTCTTTAAACCTCGTTTAGTTAATTTAATCTTTCTCAAGATAATAAAAAATTAGGCAAGTTGGATGTAATTTACCAAACACTAATCAAACTCACAACTTAAAGATGTGCCCAATTAGAGGGACAACAACAATTATTGTTTTTACAATATCAAATGTTTCACTAATAACCCCAAAAGTTTCAACTTCTCGTACATTACCCACCAAAACTTTCAAGATACACATTTCACGACCTTGTGGTACGGTATATCATCAAATCAAACCAGCTAAGATTTTACAACATGATTATCAATTAATTAGACAAGACTCAAAATCTATGTTCCACCTCTGATAATTCACAAACCCCTTTCTAACATTTCTTGAAATCTCCTGTAAGATTCAACTTTCTCGAGTAAGAACTTCTCGTGGCAATTAGCGATGAACATATCGGCCAAATGATCAATATCATCATCACCATCATCAGCTACAACATCTCTAATCTCTTCCACATCTTCGACTTTCTTGTGTTCGAGCCACTCGAGGTAGCCAGAGAGCTGAGAGTCATCATCTTCTTCACCATTGATGTAAGAAGAAGGGAAAGGAAAAGGTTGAGGGACAGGAGCAACATGGGAGGAACACCAATTGTAATGCAATCTGAAAGATCCGAAGAAGATCTTGCGTTGGTTCTTTGAAGCTTTTGTTGGAAAAGGCATCATGAGTTTTCGTTTCTTGTTGTTGTTGTTGTGTTTTGAGATCTCTAGAAAGATTGATTTGGCTCTCGCAAGAGCTCTTAGAAAACGGTAGAGAGGGTGTGTGAGGAGATTTTGGATTAGAGTTTTGAGTTTCATGGATGATGAAGAAGAAGAAGATGATGAAGATGGTGATGATGATTTGAGCTGCATGACTTCAAGACTCAAGAGATAGACTCCTTCTCTCTCTTTCTCTCACACTTATTTTGTGTGTTTCCTTTTCTCTCTTTGCATTATAGTGATCAACACTCGCGGGACTTTATAAAGGATTTTCTTGACTTTTTAGCCACTCATTTCCTTGTTATTTTCTTAACTAAACTTTTGGACTAGTGGGCGTTTTTGTAATTTGGTTTTCTCCGAATATGATTGTCCTGTGTGTGACTGTGCGTAGTCTTTTTTTTTTTTTCAGCGAATGTAAATTTCCGTAGAATTTTCCACGAAGTTAAAAGTATGACGAATTTTGTTGATGTATTGTTATTCTTATGAAAGGCTATTTAGTTCTATCGAGAAAATGTTGTTATAGACTTATAAAAATAAGAAGAAGTGTCTTGCTAAGCTAGTTATAGGTGTGTGATTTGAGTTAAGTTACCGATTAGGATAGACACACAAAATAGATTGTGAACCACAATAATTTTTTATTTTTCAATTAGCATATTATATTGACACACACACAACGTTATCTATTTATAGATACAACATAGATTGGTCAGTCTTCTTTGAATATATGATATAAATACTCATATAATTTGTGGTTTTCATATGGTCACAAAAATTATATGATATATCTCTTGTGGTAGATAGAAGGTCATTTAAATTTCACTCATGGAACTTTTATCCATGATTCCATATTTCAAATTAATTGGAAGCCAAGTTTATGAAAGAAAACAACAAATATGATAGCTCTTGATTTTGAGTAAGTTTTTTTTTGCCAGAAAAAAATAAAAAGAAAAGATTATGTGTATGTGTGGCGTAACACAAGAAGTAGAGTGAGCCACAAATGGGTTTGGCTGAGGACTGAATTTTTCAACTCCCAATTAGGTATCGGGAAGCGTTCAAACTAATTAAAACATTTGATAAGGTTAAAGAAACCAAACACTTCCTAGCTATGTTTTATTTGTCGTTATATTTATCTAATATTAATTGTTTTGTAATCTCAGATTCGCCACTTCATGTTTCACTATAAACGCAGACAACCTTCTGAAGAATCTATAATATTTTATAGACGTAATTACATAGATAAATCAATGATCAATGTGTTTGGTGATTTGAATAAGACCAAAACTCTACCCTACAACTTCTCCTAAATCCTTATTTATACACTCTTCTTAATTTCAACCAAATTCCCACATTTCCCAAACTTAGATCGGATCAACAACATTGATTTATTATAATAGAATATTCAACACTTTCGTTTTTCACTAAATTTTCCTCTTTTATTTTTTACTGATCTACATGTACATAAACAAAATTTGGGATTCTCGATCGAGTTGAGTCTTCATGACTGAAACTCATAAATTTGGTATCATTCTAGTTACCAATTTGTTTAGTATAAATTTAAAGATATATTTATTTGGTAATGTAGATTGTTTAACACTGCTGTAAAAAAAAAGATTGTTTAACACAACTTAGTGTGATATCAATATACCATTATGAAGATATATATATTGATAACTATTATTATTACATAAAAAAAAAAATTAGCGTCAACACTATACCCACAATCAAGTGGTTGAATAACTTCGATTTCTTATGTACGCCACCTGTGTATAAAAATAAAAAATTTAAATGTAAAAGCTAAAACATTTGGAGGCAGATGCCAAAATATGGCCTTAAAGATTTAGTTTTGTGTATCAGCCAGAAAAATATATATGATTTTTTTTTTTACAATACTAATGGTTGTAATTAACGAGAATTAAATTATTGATGATTGTTTTTGTTGGCTGGTGTTCATTTGGATCTACGAAGGGATTAAATTTAGGCAATCGGATCAATGCAAATTAGGCCAAAGGTCCTTGTCGTCATGGAATCTTGGA
This sequence comes from Arabidopsis arenosa, assembly GCA_905216605.1. Classification (NCBI taxonomy): domain Eukaryota; kingdom Viridiplantae; phylum Streptophyta; class Magnoliopsida; order Brassicales; family Brassicaceae; genus Arabidopsis; species Arabidopsis arenosa. The sequence goes on along the minus strand of LR999455.1, from coordinate 14,259,513 downwards.
CCAGTTGCAGGAATTTTTAGGGGTTCTTGAAGCCAAACAAATCCCAATAAGCACATGTCTTCCACACAAACACACACACACACACACACACACATTCATATCGTTAATTACGTATGCATGTCGTTATTACTTAGTGATCATCGTATTACTTATTAAATTACACTCACAATATTAATCTCGAAAGAAACACGTATAGAAGAACTTAATTTTGGTAATACACGTTTCATCCAAATTTAATCAAATTTTCTTAACACATTTATGTTATACTTTGATTATTGGACTATGTATATGGAAAAAAATAATCAAATAGGAGTTTTTGTTTGTATATTTGAAATGTTTTACTGATATGGGTATATAAAAGCTATAAGACGATTTCTGTAATTTGAAGTATTTATAAAATATAGCATTATTTGTTTGTGGATAATAAAATAAAGAAAAAGGAGATATGGGTATATAAAAGCTATAAGACGATTTCTGTAATTTGAAGTATTTATAAAATATAGCATTATTTGTTTGTGGATAATAAAATAAATTATTTGTCTGATACATTCATTTTTTAAATAGCCGCGAACGGCGCATAAGGCTTAAGCTTCGCTGAAAACCTCAAAGACCGAGGGTTATATAAAACAAAACTAATTGCTAACTTAATCTAATAAATCCAGTGTGGCTCTGGTCTAAAGATAACAGTATATAATACATACTTTCTAAGATACTATTAGATAGATGATTAAATATTTTTCGAGACTTGGAAAATAAAAATTAGACAAGAAATCAAAGTGGCTGATTTCCAGTTGATCGGCCACCTGAATATCTGGAGCTCTCGTCTTTCTTGGAGTTCATCTTGCACGAAGACACAGACCAAATACACGCAGAGCACAACTGCTATTATATTTTTATATATTCCCATATATCAAATATATATGACTTGTATTGTGTGTGTGTGTGTGTGTGATTTTTTTCAAATCTGATAAATATTTTTTGAAAGCTAAAGCAACTACAAAAAACAATAAATAAAACTTCTACTCTTATCTATATATTATACCTGTAGCAATAATGGATTTTGGAGTTTTAGTTTCTGTAATCAAACTTCATTAAAAAAAATTCTGAAGCATAATGAGATAGAAACCACAATTTTGATTTAGATCACCTCTTAAAACCTTTCCTTCTAATTACAAAAAGTTGATTGTATTGACTTTTCTTTATCAACTGGTCAAGTTAGTAGATTAGGGTACCTAGGATTGTTGTTTGGTATATGTTTTAACAATAATGCATACTGAAAGACATTTAATTAGCATCACATATATTAATTTGTCTGGTATAAGTAACTTTCATGCAAATTTCCGCGTAACTTTCCGATTTTCATTTTGGACTTGTGGGAAGAAAAAACTAATAACTGATCTACTTATTTTCTAAAAAACTTACTATCATCCTTAATAAAATTAAATACTAAATTAATTTCTGTTGACGAACTTAGCTCTTTGAGTAACAGTTTTTAACTCTAGAGGTTCACCAAATTTAAGCATTGAAAATTATTCTCAATACAAATTTGGCCATGACATGTAACCTATGTTTTGTGTTAATGTCGTTAACCGAGACTTTATATGTGTCAATCTGTGTGATAGTTCTAATTAAGTTCTAGATATTTAAAATGTAACAGTCTTATTCGAATTTAAGATAGAACTATAGTATATATATCACTCTCCCTATATGCATATATTCATTGAATCTTGTAGATCCATGAATGAATTAACTAACCTTAACTTACTTCGATTTAAAAACCTCATTTCAATTTTCAGACTAGGCTTTTAAAGTAGAATGTGTAAATATATACTATACATAAAGTAGGAAGAAACAGAGAAAGGAGGAAAGAAGAGAGTGGAGAAGAAGGCAAGGTAAGAAAGAGGTGTCTCCAAAGTGCATCAGCAACGCGTGAGGAGGATCCATAGATGACACAGAAGATGAAAGAGTTGGTATCAATCTTTTAACCACTACTTGCAACTACTCCTCTTTTCTTCTATCATTCATTTTTACCTTTTGTTAATCAGCTGGTTCCATGTTTATATCACATATATATATTTACGAAAGTAAACATATATATGATTAATGCATTATTCTTAAGGGTGGCATATCCGACCCGATCAGTATCCATCTCATTCCGTTCTAAGATTTTGGATACCAAATTTTCAAATTCGAGTATGTTTAATACTAAAAGTATTATACATGTTTTTGGTAGGGAATATTTTCTTGATGTTTAAGCTATATATATTCATCTCTGATTAATCTTATTTGTAAGAATTTTTTATGGGACCGAATCAATTCAGCGTGGGGATCAAATTAAGGCAATTAAGCAATGTTCTTAAAACCGAACCGGACCGACCTGTCGGACCGGTCTAACAGCGATGATGAATTAATTAGAAACCCAATCGTGGAGTGACCATGCTTCAAGAATACAAATAAAAAAATTATAATATATATGAATCTAAAATTGCGACATTATATTATATATAAATGGTGGGTAGTACGTTATAACTTCTAACGTCATGCACTCAAAGTTAGATATAGCTTTTTTTGTTTTTGATAATTCAGAGAAGTAAAAATTGATAGAGAGTTTGTTAAGTCATAGAAGAAATTAAATAAACGTGATCATAATCATTTGAACATCTTTCATTACATCATATCACTTGCAAATTTCAATCATTTGCACATGCTCATCATCATCAATTGTATCCACATTCTCTGACTCGATCATTACATAAATATATTTTTGTGATTTGGACCAGTTTAAAATGGCACATCTCTTTTTTGAAGACAGTGTATCAAATTAAACATTTATGATTTCCACTCAATTTTTCAGCCGCACCATACAACAAACATAATTTGTCAGTTCAACAAAAATTTCATAGCTCATGCTCAAAATTGATTTGATCATTGTTAAAATTACTCCATCAGGCTCTTCTCTTCTTGGAAGATTTGGATTTAGAGGAAGAAGAGGAACGCTTATCACTGCTTCTCTTTTTGGCGGATTTGTCAAACCCGTTCTCATTCTCCGATTTGGTGGACTTAACACTGATAATACCACTTGAAGAGATTTTTGAGTGTTGCAGAGCCTCTGATTCTTTGTCCCCAATTACATATTGTTGAAGCTCAGAATCCATTAATCCTCCAATCTTCTCCTTCATTATTTGTTCCTAAAAAAGACAAAAGATGTACAAGTTTGTTCGATGTTATAAGTGAAGTATAACACAAATATAATATTTTTACTCGGCACAGGGAGGTAGGAGAATCACCTCGACTTGTTTTGCTCCTTCCCTGATATCATCGTCGACCGATACATTGTGAGGTTCAAGCTCTCTCTGCAACCAACCGTAAATTAGCCTTTTACAAATATAACTCTAGAAGACAAAACAGATGACACTATTCAAATTTCAATAGCAAACATAAAACTATGAAAACAGTGTGAGAGACTTTTAGTTACTCTTATTCTCTCTCAAAAGTGCTCAGACTTTGAATTATACGTTTTTGCACACAGCATGCATTCAAAGATCCAAACTTTGTTCTTGGTTTCGTAAATGTAAACTCTTATGATCATAGTTGATGGATCAATTACAAAGCAATAAATAACATGGAGTTACCTCTTTCAAACGAGGGAGGGCTGATTCGATCTCCTTTCCTGCAACTCCATTGAGATATTTGTACAACTCCCTTGCGACCTTCAGGATCAGAGAATGTATTTGTCCCCTCTCCAACTGCATTTGTCTCTGCAAAGTTGAACATTCAAATGTGTTTGCAAGTTTATTAATCAGGATGTGCTGAAACATAATGAGCAGCTGGCTGAAATCTTTAAAATTAGAGTAAAACATGTTACCTCGATGCTAGAGAAATCCGTCTCCTGCAACCCCAAGCATAGCAATATAGATGCCTGAACATATGACAGTGATACGGGGAGCTTCTCTTCAAAATACTGATGTGCCAGTGTTTTGCAGATGTCATAAACCTTTCAACGATAAGACAATGAAACAGGTTACAAACTGAAGGAGAACTGAAAGCAGTTAGTACTGATCTAATCTATTTAACAAGTTTACACCAAAGACATTTGTTTTTAATTCTGCACCATTTCAACGTCCAATGTGTGTTGGTATAGAGTTGGTTCCAATAGATAATTACTAAAATGTCAATTTAGTTCACAGACATTTCAAAAGAAAACCATTCTCAAAAAGAAAAATCTAACCAGATTGAAGTCAGTCAGATTTTTAGTATATGCTCTGAGCCTCTCCATATCATATGGAGATAATATGCCGTCGAGTGCCTTCAAAAATCCGTCTGATGAATTCCCTGAAGAATCAACCTCGGGGAAGTTGATCTTGGGGTTTAAAACACTGGACAAAGAATGATACACAAAAAATATATAATTATCTGAAATCGTCATCATCGCAAAATAAAGATAAGAAGTTGTTAGTGCTTACCTCATTGCAAGTTTATAGTCCATCTTCTTGAATTTATCACTCAACAGCTTAGAGAACCTTATCTTGAAATCTGAACAAGCAAAATAAGTTGTCAATCCATCAAACAAAAACTATGATATACTTGGAAGATGGAGAAAGTTCCGTTCTTAATCAAAGAATCAACAAACCTTTATAGAAGGGAGTAAAGAAGCCCAACTCATCGGACTCGTTGACTTCTAGTTCATCATTTTTCAAAGGTTTTAGAAGCATACATGTGTGTTCACCAGTAACAGCACTCTGATCGAAACACAGGGAACAATCAGTGTTACAAACAACTATTAAAAGTGAAATTTGTATAAGCGATTAAGGAGAAAGGATAGAAATATTCTCAACTGGGATTTGGCTAACGTAGAATGGCGCAAAATTATGTTTTCTCCAAAATCGGAAGAGGTCCAAAGTAAGCCCAAAGGAAACACCAATGTAGTGGAGCTTCTCAGGTCGTCGATCATGGAGTGGAACCAATAAAGGTGGAAGATTTGTGCGAGGCTTTACTTGCTCCTCGAGCATGGAGACCTGTCAAAAATGGATTCAGCTAAGAATGGAAACAGAGAAATAACTATGCTAGTGAACATAAGAAAGAACCACATTCTGCACTTAGTAAAAACCAAAGCCCACATAGATATATACGGAAAAGCAGAAACCTTCTCAGCAGCCTCAGTTACTTTAATGGGTGCATGCTCCACATCAACTTTATCATCAGCTTCTGAGATTGGAGCTATCTGACCCTCGAAATATCTGCAAATGTCAATCAGTATTAGTAAGAGTATGACCACACCTAATTAAGAGTACAAAGTCTAAATTTTAAAGCACAAAACATAACATTGATATAAGTAATGTATGAGATAACATGATTACAAACTCGTGTATGCACATTCCATGAATTTACCTGGTCAAGAGTTCAACTGCAGCAGAACCATATCCCATCTACAAAGAGGGTAATCAGAAGCTTGTTAATCGCACACAAAACCTAACTGAACAATTAAAAATATGAGCAGAACAAAATATTACCTTCATGGCGTTAGGGTGGACTGCTATGCGAACTATCCGAGCACCAGAGAAACCTGGAAATTCAGTGTCCCGGAATTGTTCACAGAATTTCCATGGAATTTGGTCTCCATATGGTGAATGGCCATCCCTTAAACTTTGAAGGGCTGAGTTCTCAGATATCTTTCCTTCGAGACAGACCTGAATATAGCAGTTACAATGATGCTTAAAATCACACAAATTAATCTTTGTAACACTGAATAAGGACAGAAGCTAGAGAAACTATGATTTTCCACAAAATGTGGAAAAAAGCATCTATAACAGATTGATAGCTTATACTTTAATCTTTGTAAGTCCATTTTCATGACGACTGATGTATCACTGTTCGAGGTCATTGTGAACCTAAATCAAACTGTTTGGTGTTCAACAGACCAAACACGTTAGTGCTCAATTTTACACAGAGCAAAAATATACCTGGATAACACAGAGTATATCAGGAATCTTGTTTTGGGACTCATCAACAGGACCTGTGTTTAAAAGCAGTTAGGAATAGTTCTGAAAATTAAATTAGGTGGGGGAAAAGGAAAAGTTGCATACCAAGTAACACAAACAAATGATGAGCAGGAGCATCAGCCAGCAGTTGAAGATCATTAGGAGAATTCTTGTAGTGAGACGAGACACAGAGAGCCATCATTCTCTGTAGGATGCACTTATATCAGTCTATTGTCAAAATAATGAACGGATCCCAATAAACCAAATTTACCTGTAGAAACAATTCACTATCTTTGTGATAAGAAAAGAGTGTGTCTCGGTTGACATAATAGAGATCACACTGACTTGGCGAAGGATGGCTACACAAAAAGAAGAAAGAAAAGACAAATCAAATAAATAAAAAACATTTCTAGACGATCAGTAACACTAGAAAGGATAGTAGACACTATAAAATTTTAGTTAAAAATTTCATACCACGCAGGATTAGGCAGACTAGTAGCAACATCAAGGCAAAGTAGGCCATTAAGCCAGGATTCTATTGGATCTCCAGAACCGTATCTAATAGACTCATTAAGTTCTATCTTCTTGAAAAGACAACCTGTTCGAAGAAACTTGAGAGAGTCAGGGAATGAATCACATCAACTAGAACTACCAAAAAATGCAGGTCCTGCGAATATAATTAGAGTTGCTACATATGAAGAATTCATCAGATACACTAGTAAAGCGGGCTACTTTGCATGGAATTTAGATTAATCTTTGTAAGCCTCTTTAAAGGAAAAAATGAAAACGAGGCTCATGTTCTATAAAAACAACATTCACATATATTTCTCAAACTACGATAACTGGCCTTCAAATGACTATGCCACCTAAATTATAAGATTGATATAACTGCTAAACACACGATATGGAACATTAAACCAAATGCTGGAAGCACTATACTTTACCTTCCTAAACAATAAATAGGGGTATTTGAGCGATGATTCTAAGAAAAATGAGCATATCCTCGTAAGGATGATAGAGCGGTCTCTAAAAATGTCCCTAATAATTTTCATAGCCAAGAATGAAAGCAAGGTGCAGCAGTTACATACCCGAGCCTTCAAGACCAGTAGCAGGAGCCCGGCTTTGCTCATCTAATTGTTGGAGGAGTTTCAGAGACAAAGATCTCCCAGTGCCTTCATAGCTTTAAACATAAAAACAAAAACGGATAAAATACAGTAGCATGATTATCCCTGAATTAAAACCAGAATATGCATATGACTTTTTAATAGCATCAGATCCTGTTTCACATACCCACTGACAGTTGACGATAGGAAAACTAGATAAGGACCAAGCAAAGACTTCACAACTGGTAAAGGAATAGCTGCCGCTTCATCAATAACCAAGAGCTCTACTTGTGAGAGCTTCTCATGCTCGTGTGGTTGTATATACTGCATGAAATATATCAAGAGCATGGAACACGTCGGAGATGGACTCAAATCACAGCTTGAAGATCATGAATTAATTGAGGGATTAACAAACCTGGATAGTTTGTCTATGCTGCTTGAAGATATTTATCCGTACAATAGCTTTTTTGAAGTCAGGATTCGCACTTTTCACAACATCATAATCAAGGTGCTCCTATAAAAATAATAGTGGAAGGTAATTTAGAACCATATATGACCACATCCCAAAATAGAATAATGATTTCTTCTATCCTTGAGCTAGTGTAGGTCTATTTAATAGCTATGCATATGTCTCTCACCTTGCAGGCTCTTTTCAATGAAATAGAACAAATACAATATAAAAATAATCTGTAGGATAAGAACTTTGCATTTACCTTATATTCAAGTGCATCAAAGCCTTTGCAAACAAACTCGAAGAATGTCTTCAAGTTATCCGGGCTTGGTGCAGTTATATAGATATTTGAGTACCTAAGAGCAAGAAAATCACACATTAATAAGTTTCACAAACATCCAGAAAAATCAATACTGATGAGTAGAGGAACATGTAGTAAAACTAATTCAAGAAATATACCCAGCAGCAACAGCCCCGGCAACAGCTAAACCAAGTGCAGCAGATTTTCCACGCCCTCGACTTGCAATCAAAGCAACTATGCTGCGGAGAGCCTTATCCAAAATTGCATCGAAAAATGTTACTACAGCTTTGCCCTACAAAATGAAAATGCAGAATCTCCATTAATATCAGCCATGCAACAAGAAAGAACATTAGCAAGACATAAAAATGATAGCTTTGAACCTGATCCAATGTACAGCATTTCTTGATTAACGGACCAACAGGAAAATCATCACTTAGTTCTTCTTTCAAACTCTTCAGATCCCGCTCTGCCTCAGAGAGCCCCTCGGAATCCTTTAGTAGCACACAACATTGTAAAGTTATCAATTCTATCTGGAAGTTTGGAAAACATTCTCTCAATTTGCTATAAGAATTACCTTTTCTGTTGGAACTTGAGTAATAGATTTGATATGTGAGGAAAGCGGCAATATATTCAACTCATCATCCATGACAACACATGCTTTGCACGATGCAAGTGATAGCAGAAAACGCTCATTGAAACGGCCAGCAGCCTCAGAATGCGATTCAGTTCGGAATCTGTCATGGACATCCTAATAAGAAAAAATCATGTAACAGCACTTAGATAATGCTTTTCTCCCGCTTTCTCAAAAATAAGGAATTAAAGTATGAAAACGGCGGTTCATACCATAACCATAGTGCATAGACTAGTAAGCGAAGTAAGTGATCGTAATATTAATACAACCAAACCACCACCTTCCACAGTCTCTATTGTTCTTGCTAGTAGATTTGGAGTTAAAGCTTCAAAATCCTGAACATATCAAGAAGAAATAGTAACTATTACTGACAAAATGAAATAGGGAACATGTGACAGTCATCTTAAATGAATATAAAGAAGAAAGAAAAGTACCTGTAAGATGCACATGCCAAAAGTATTTCCAAGAATTCGTTCAGAATCTTTGTACAAGCAATGAGTGACTCTTCCGACATCAAGCAAACGCGAGAAAGCGTCAAGTTTGTCTGGATCCAACTGTCCTCTCTCCCTCAATCTCTTGAGCTGCTTCGAACGTTTGTGCTTATGACTGCAAAGAAAACGATACAGACTCTCATCATTACTGAAAAAAACTATCATCTATATTCAAAGGACAATCAGAAATTTCAAATTCCATTCCACACTTGTGCCCAGCTAAATTCTCAAAATATTTGTTCTTAAAAGCATAAAATGAGCTAAAAAAAAGAATCATCTAAAGCCTTGAGAATTTGGGATTAAGAACAGAACCTGCTAATGTCAAGTTTGTCCTTGTAGCACCACAAGACACTCGGATTACATTTAATCACTGCCTTGGACAACATATGATGGAGGTTCACTATCTGTTAGAGAAGAAACACACACACACACAAAAAAAGTTGTAGATTTAGTATCCAACAAAACATTCTCTCAGGGATATGAGTCAAAAGTAGAAAACTTTCGAGAAGAGAAACAGCAAACCTGGTCACGAGACTTGTCACCAATGATTACAAACATGGAACGGTGTCTCAATTTGACACCGTTTTCAATCAGAGTCCTGATACGTTCATCAACCTTCTTCCTCATTCTTGCAAAACTAGCTCTTCTTCTTCCTCCTTAACAGAGTCAAAAACCCCCAAATTCAATAACAAAACCTGGGTTCTGCTTTCGAGTGTTGATTTTAAAATCGAACTGATGAAATCAATTTTCGTTTGGAATTGAATTTTATGAACAACAAAAAAAAAAAACAAGGACCGGAACAGTACTTAGGGTTTCTAAATTGCTCAGTAGGGTTTTAGGACCGAAGAAATTATGGTTTTTCTGCTTTGACCTTTTTGTCCGTCTTAGTCAAATAATCATTCATAACCGAGCACTAGACCGAAATAAATTGAATCGGGTCCAATAAATTGGTTTAATGCACTATTATTCTTATTCATATAGAATCGGGTCCAATAAATTGAATGCAATAATAAAATTTTTAAAAACGTGTACTCTAATAGGCCAAAGCCCAAAGGTTAAAAGGAAAAGGAGATACGTGATTGAAAGATGAAACGCGGCTTATTAGCTGTCTCTTATCCAACCCAACGAGTGAGAGAGTAGTAAGTTCGAAAACGAGTAGAATGTGAAAGCACGCGCCAAAATGGGGGCGCGTGGGTGAAATCCGTATCCATCTTCAACGGGCTTTAAGATCCAATTTGAGTCAGTCAGTGATGGTGAGAAGAAAAAGCGTCATTCTTACGTTTTTTTTTTATACTTATATAGTTTCACTCACAGACAGAAGCTAAGAACAAAGAAAGAAAAAAAAAAGAGAAGCCTTTTGAAAGCAATCAACTTTAATCTTTTCAACGACAATTTCAACCAACACTAGTACTACTAAGTTGTTGCTCTTTCTCTTCCTTCCTCCTTGTTCTTCTCTTAGATCTCTTTCTTTTAACTTCAGTCTTATCCTTTTGATTTTTATTCGATTCGATTTCCTCTGTTTGGTTTTATCAGTTTTCTTTTAGAATCTCTCTGATCTGGCTTTTCCTCTTCTACTAACCTTTGTTGTAGAAACTTGTGAGTTAGATCGATTCAAAACCCAAACATAGATTAGTAAAAAGAGAAACCCTTTATAGGTTTTTTTGGGGTTTTTGTCTCCTCAGTCTGACCAATGGGTTCACAGGTCAGTCTTTGTCTCTCTCTCTGTTTTTTCGTTGGTGATAAAATCCTGTTTTTGAAGAGATTGCAAGGAAACTAGGGCTTGTTTTCCTGTTTAGACTGTTCATGCAATTAGTTTTCGTGGAAGATAATTGGTTGAGCTTGCTTTTAGCTTAGTTCTTGGTTTCTATTGAGCTCTAAATGATATAGCTTTTGAAGAGATCAAATTGTTTAATGTCTAGTGTGACTCAAGTGTTGCTTATATGTTTCCTTTGTTCAGACCTTTTTGGAAACAAATTGTATTTGGATCTTGTCACATAAGCTGCTCAATGCACTACTTCTAATGCATGAAAAAATGGAATCTTGCTTTCGTGTTTGTGATTGCGCTTGTTTTGATCCGAAATGAAGTGTCTTCTTGTGGAATGATCCCCAATTTTGTGCACATCGAAAGAATGACATTGCTTTACAGTTTTTTAGTCTCATAACTTTAGCATTCTTCAACAAATTTCTTCATTGTTTGAGTTTAGTTCTCCTCCTTCATTGTATTGTTGTGTCTTTTGTTGTGAGGTATGTTTATCTCGATGAGTTACTGCTGGTAATCAAAAAGCAACCTTTTCAACTTGCAGGTTTCTTGTCTAGTTGCTTGAGGCTTTTGGGTTGGTGGAGTTGAATAGAGTTATGAGAAGAGGTAGAGGAAAAGGCAAGAGGCAGAATGCTACTGCTAGAGAAGATCGAGGGAGCGGTGAAGAAGAAAAGATTCCAGCTTTTAGGAGAAGAGGGAGGCCACAGAAGCCGGTGAAAGATGAAATCGAAGAAGAAGAAGTAGAGCTAGTAAAGAAGACAGAAGAGGAAGAAGACAAGGATGATGATACAAATGGTTCTGTAACAAGTAAAGAAGATGTGACAGAGAATGGGAGGAAGAGGAAGAAACCAGTAGAGTCTAAAGAGAGCAACATAACTGAAGAAGAGAATGGGGTAGGATCAAAATCAAGCACAGAAGATTCGATGAAATCATCGTCGTCTATTGGGTTTAGGCAGAATGGGAGCAGAAGGAAGAACAAACCAAGACGAGCTGCTGAAGCTGTTGTTGAATGTAATGGGGTTTGAAAAGAGGTTCTTAAAACGCTTCTGAAACCGCCTTTTTGGTGTTTTTTTTTTGTTGTTGGATACTTTTGCTGTTAGAAACCCGAGTTTGATGCGGGTGCGTTTTGGTTTCATTACATGGAATCAGAATTTCGATTTTTCGGATATTGCTCTTCTCTCTTAGTTTTCATGGCGTTCTGAAACTCATTCTCTCTTTTGAACAAAGTGGAGCCTAAAAACGGCTATGAAAAAATGCAACAGTTATAAGCTGTGAAAAGCGAAAAAGAAAAGGTTCATAGTAGGAAGAAGATTTGTGAAGCTAGTGAAGCCAGATTAGTGGGGGCTTTAGGCTTTTTTCAGGTTGTATTTTTAGAATTTTGGAAATCAAAACAAAGGAACTTAGATTGTACTAAGATAAAGCAAAAAGTAAAAGGAATAATATCAAACTGATACACACAACCCTATGAAAATTCAAGTACACAATTTCTGATGGATACATGACCGTGAAAATCGAACTTCCCATACTCTCTTTTTGCATAAATATTTTTTCAATTATCAAGAAAGATATTGCATTGGATATGGTGAGAAGAAGAAGAACAAATCTATTTGCTTAAAAGAAAAAGAAACATTTAAAAGTATTTTTGGAAAAAAAATAATAGAACTGAATTCAAAAAGTGTTCAATAACCTTCTAGTTCCTTTGAAGAGTCACATCCTTTAGTTGAGTTCCAACACTCTGGTCTCTCTGCCCATAATCCTCAATTCTATCTATTTTAGTATTTAAAAAATACCAATAAAGTTGTTGTTTCTCTTTAATTAGAAATAGTATACAATAGTTAGTTAAATAGCCATCCATTTATAGGTCTGTGATGTATTCATGGTTTTACAAACTACAATAAAGATCAATAGTTTTGTGATTTTAACATCATTAGACTACTTAGTATATAATAATTAAAATATACTATTAGCTATAGATTTTACATGGGAGTTATGTTCCCTGGTCTGGTCTCGTTTAAGGATATCATTTTGTACGTTAAAGAAGAAAAGAAGAAAATATCCTTATCCCTTTTGTGTTTATTTGTTCATTACAAAAACCACCAAAACGCACCAACATCCCAAAACGCAAACGCTAAAACACGTAGCTGTCGTGGACTAGTGTCAATCACTCTTGAGTGTCTCTTCTTTTGTCAGCTTCTCTCTCTCTCTCTTTCTTTCTTTCTCTCTTTCTTCTCTCTGATCTTTTAATAAAAGATAGCAACATCTAAAATCAGCAAAACCACATTTTCTTTCCTCTCTTCTCCTCTGTCCTTTCTACTTCCAGAGAGAGATGAGCAGAAGCATATCTTTCACTGTCTGAGTAAGAGGAAACCAAAACCATAATGGAGTTGTTGATGGGTTCGGGTCAGGCCGAGTCAGGTGGTTCTTCTTCCACCGAGTCTTCTTCACTCAGTGGTGGACTCAGGTTTGGTCAGAAGATCTACTTCGAGGATGGATCCGGATCCGGAAGCAAGAACCGGGTCAATACGGGTCGTAAGTCGACAATGACGGCGAGGTGCCAAGTGGAAGGTTGTAGAATGGATCTAAGCAATGTAAAAGCTTATTACTCAAGACACAAAGTTTGTTGCATTCACTCTAAATCATCTAAAGTCATTGTCTCTGGTCTTCATCAAAGGTTTTGCCAACAATGTAGCAGGTTTCACCCTTTTTTTTGTCTTCTTCTTTGATTTACTCATTTTGCCATTTCCGGTTATCGGAATAGTTCTAAGGGAACCACTGCTTTAAGCTTTTTTCAGGTTTTATGTCACTTTTGAGCTTTTTGGGGTTTTGGCTCTTAACGTAATTGAAGAGTCTTGTTAAAACTTTACAGCTAGTTATTATGTGGTCTTGTCTCTTGTCTTATGCATTATTTATGTTGCTTTTCGTTGAAGCTTTCTTTTCTTTATATCAAATCAGGTTTCACCAGCTTTCTGAGTTTGACTTAGAGAAAAGAAGTTGTCGCAGACGACTCGCTTGTCATAACGAACGTCGAAGAAAGCCACAATCCACAACGTCTCTTTTCACTTCTCGTTACTCTCGAATCGCTCCATCTCTTTACGGTTAGATCCCATTTTTCACATCTTTTTCAGCTCAATGGACCTCAAAAACAAGTTATTGAATTTCTTGTGTGGCAGGGAACCCCAATGCTGCAATGATCAAAAGCGTTTTAGGAGATCCTATGGCGTGGTCAACCGCAAAATCAGTGATGCGGCGGTCTGGACCGTGGCAGATTAACCCGGAAAGGGAAAGCCATCAACTTTTGAATGTTTTGTCACATGGAAGCTCAAGCTTTACTACATGTCCAGAGATCATAAACAACAATAGCACAGATTCAAGCTGTGCTCTCTCTCTTCTGTCAAACTCAAACCCAATTCAGCAGCAGCAACTTCAGACACCAACAAATTTGTGGCGACCATCTTCTGGTTTCGACTCGCTGATCTCATTCTCCGATAGGGTTACAATGGCTCAGCCACCGCCCATTTCAACCCATCATCAGTACCTCAGCCAAACTTGGGAAGTCATGGCGGGCGAAAAGAGCAATTCACATTATATATCTCCTGTGAGTCAAATCTCTGAGCCAGCTGATTTCCAGATAAGCAATGGCAGCACAATGGGTGGATTTGAGTTGTCTCTTCATCAGCAAGTTCTCAGGCAATACATGGAACCCGAGAACACAAGAGCTTATGACTCTTCTCCTCAACATTTCAATTGGTCTCTTTGAGTCTAATCTCTTTTACCCTTTTAAGTTTTAAGACAATTGTTTTTGGATTAACTCGTTCATCTGCACCAAGCGCTTACCCTGTGTAAGATTGGCTACTAAGATCTTATCAATTATCTGTTGTATACTACTTAAAACCAGGCAATGATGCCTGATAATGGTTTTCCGTTTGGATGTTATTTTAATGGCTTTTGATCTTTCTAAGAACTTTGGTTTTATTGATGATCTCTTTGATTAGTTTACAATTTTACATCGAACTGAGACGTAGGTTTACATGAATTTGGAGATCAAATTGAAACACCAACATCATCAATATATTGTTTTATCAGATCAGAGTTCCACATGCTTTAATCATCCTAGTATCTATCAAAAGCATGAGTAATATGGGAATTAGCTAGTCCTTAAAATTCTCTAAGTGTGTACCTCAACTGCAGACGCAGTCTTTCTTCTGTATCTTACTTCCTCTTCAGCCACAACAGGAAATTTTCAACGTGAAGCAGACATGAATTTTGTTTGTGAGCTTCCATACTACTGTGACTTATCTAGTGATCATCCTCATTCACGCCAGGGCAATTGGATAGAAGAGCTTCAGTCGTTTCATACTGATTCACATATCGTGAAATTTCGTGTTAGTATACTTACACAAACTCAACATTTACCGTTGAGAAAAAACACCGATAAAAGAAGATTTGAACGCATTCAATTACCTGGAACCCGCAGAAAGGGCAATACCGATGTTCATCTCTCAGTTTCATTAATATTTCTTGCAAATCCTGAACCAATAAAACTAAAATTGTCAACCAAAAGAATAATGCAATGCCGACTCTCGATTTCATAACTGATAGCCTCGAACTCTACTCAATCAGTCTCATTACTCATAAAGATGAAAGACACCAAAAACAACAAAAGCCCCAACTCTTGTTTTTAAAGAGAACATACCTCTTCAGTGATCTCCTCTTCCTCTTCCTCTTCTTCATCAGGCTTACCATCCTCATCTTCCTCATTTTTCTTCTCCGGAACAACTTCTACGTTCTCAAGTTGATCAAGAGCAGCCTTAGCCTTCCTAAAGTTAATCAAAACTCTCTTCTTACGCCATTGAGACTTCTGTCTAGACCCAAAATCCTCCAACATCTCCTCCACCTTTCTCTTCTCAATCTCCGCCTCAATCTCCTCTTTTTTCCTCTTCTCCTTATGTGGATCCTCTCTTCCAACACCGGCTCTCGATCTTCGAATATCCATAGTCACAGGCTCAGCCATACCAGAGCCTTCTTTACCAAGAGCAGAACCTGGCTTGTAACCCATTTGCTTTAATAGCTTAAACCCTATGTTAGACTCTCCAATTGGAGTGTCACCTATACGAGCCAATGTCTGCTCATCCTCTTCTATCTGTTTCCTCTCTTTCTCCAATCTTCTTCTCTCGTGCCAATTAAGATTCTTCAACTTCTTCCGTGATGGTTCTACTATTACAGTTTTCTTTTCAGATTCCTGCAAAAGCATTCAAGATGATTAATCTAAACACAGGAAATAAACGAAATTTTGCAGATATTCGTGATCAATTAGACGAATATGGACTCAGGAGCTTGACAGTAATGGATATATATATCGAAGAAGTTGAAAACTTTTGTCCTGAAGATACCTTTCTTTTGGAGGTCTGGGTAAGTTCCTGTGGAATAAACTGAGATAGGTCTCCCATGTAGTCATCATCTTCTTCTTTCGCTGCTTCTCCTCCAAGTCCAGTCAGATTTCTCGTCGATTCTGCCATCGCCGACGAAGCTTCCGTTAGCGCAGAGAGGAAGAGAGAAAGAAAAGATAACCATTAATGGGCTTTAATTAGGCCCAATAATAATACTATCTGGACCCTAATTTGGGCTTTCTCTGTCTCTGCCGTCTTCTGAGTTCATAAGGTAAAATATTCTTGAATCTCTTCACTAGTGGTGAGCTTTCAAACGTAGGAGTTTAGTTTTGCTCCTACTCCTACATTATTCAAATCTCGGTTTCTCTCTACTTGTAATCCATGGTTAATGTTTTTTAAGATGGATGATTATTAATGTTGCATATTTTCGATCAATTAGGTTCTTAATTTATGTATGTTTGACTGTGTTCTCCACTAAGTCGTTGTTGCCAATTTTCTTTGTTAGATCACGTTTGACATAAGGAATAAGCTTTATCGGTAGAAGAAAACTCCTGTTTTTGTATCTGGAGATGTTCATATTCTGTTGCACTTACCCATGTCATTTTCTGGATAATTCTACAATAAAATTATTTTTGTAGTTTCTGCAAATATGAGAAATGTCTGAGCTCTAAAGCTTCGGAAATTTGCTTCTACCATGGTAGCCTAACTCTTGCGTTCGGTTACATCTATGAAGACCAAGACAAGACAATCAAAAAAGTTTTGCTTACAAGTTATAACTTATAATGATTCAAGTCTTCATGCTCTATTCGGAGATGAGATTTTCAAAAGAGAGGGGAACAAAAACGAGGGATCGAAGAAATGTCAAAGAAACAAAAGAAGAAATCAAGAAAATGATAATCTAAAGGAAAGCTTTTAAGGGAATAATTCTGTGCAGATAAGTTACGTGGTGCGTATTGGTTCCAAACTACAAATCACTGAATCAGGCTGATTTCTCCTTTTTTTGGTCTTGAGGGTTTCTTCAGTAGCAATATGCCAAATATGATCGAGGGAGCTCTACAGGAACGAGACATTTTCCACTTGGTCTATTATTCTTATTAGTCACCTTGTAGGCAGTAGAGTTGCCTTATATTTCCAGATGCTGTTAAATACGCAACAAAAGCACAGAGACAAAGTCAAAACCTAATGAATGATGCACATAAATATAGTAGAGTAGGGATCGATTCACAAAAAAAGTTATTACCGTAAAGCCAGTCTTTGAAATAAACATGGAGTGCACTTGATAGCTCTCGTTTCCGGTTTTCTTCCAAAGGTGCTTCTTTTAACGATCGTCTTGTTTCTTCAAAGTTCTTAAGCTGATGACACAGCAAAATGGAGTTACGAGATCAGATTTGGACAAAGACTACAAGTACATTTGTTATTTGGTTTCATACTAAAATCAAAACATACGTTTCTCTGCTGAGCTGCCATATAAGTATCTGGCAATGGAAATGGATTGTCTTTCGTCGAACCAGTCTCCTCGCCACTAAACCAGTTTGGGATCTGCACCATAGTCATTGACACCATAGATAAAGACGTCATTAGATGATTCATGAAAAGAATTCACCAGTTATTGGGGTAAAAATTAGACCAAAAAAAATAATATACCAAAAAGTTAACAAATTGGTCAGGGTCTACAGAAGCAGCTGATTCAGCCTGTGCATCAGCAACACCGGCAGGGTGTGACAGTGAGTCATGTGGATCTACTGCTCCCAGAGCCAATGGTTTGTCCCATTTGTTGATAGTTGGCTCAACCCCTACCTCACTCATGTGCTCTTCCAAATGAGAGTAAAATGTATTATATGGAGC
The DNA here is from genome assembly GCA_905216605.1 of Arabidopsis arenosa. Classification (NCBI taxonomy): domain Eukaryota; kingdom Viridiplantae; phylum Streptophyta; class Magnoliopsida; order Brassicales; family Brassicaceae; genus Arabidopsis; species Arabidopsis arenosa. The sequence continues at coordinate 14,241,567 of LR999455.1, read as the reverse complement.
GACCTGAAACAAAGTCAAATTGATTCCATCACTTTAAAACAACAGAAGCTCATAATCACTAGAAGCAATATCTGACAATGCCCGCATTCTTAAAAACCAGTAAAACCTTCTTGAGAAAACATCTGACTAAAGGTATCTCTAAATGATCTTTCTACAATGCCATAAAGTAATGAGATAGACAACCCCTGCAACCATAAAGTAATGAGATAGACAACCCCTGCAAGTTTGTTTCCACTAGACTCAATGACGTGTCCGAAACGGCTTGTTAACCTAACTAAAGCTAGTAAGAAGTCTAGCCACTTAACAAATTTTACCTTAATAACCAGAAATGTAAATAAGAGCAGCATGACATAAAACTTGTAAATTAACCCTCAATCTTGAAGAGAAGCTTCACCTGCAGTTTGTGGTTATCACCAACAATAAGTGGTCGCTGATTGACTCCCAAGAAGAATACACATTCACGACAATTGGCAATGCACACTCGTTTAGCAGCTACAATCACATGAACTCTCTCACAGTGCTCAACTTTTAATGCCTGCAGAAATAAATAAAGAAATATGTTTGCTACATCTTCTAGTAAAAGTTGGCAGATATTATAACTTGTTAAATGTTGCTTTGACTATCTCCGAAAAAGATAAAGAAGGAAGAAGCATTGTTTCCATACCTTGCCAACAGCTCCCAAAACTATAGTAGTATCAGAACATCCGTGCACAGTTGCATATCGCAATGGTGCTAAAAGATAAATTACAGAATCATGGCAATTGACAACCTGTAAAATACACAAAACAAGGAGTTGACATGCGTGCACAGAGACACCACGACTGGAAGAAAAAATGGAACAAGGAACAGTCAGACCTTCACAGATCTACCCCTTAGATCGGAGGCCTGCTTAACAAGTGAAGTCTTGGAGACTCCCTCGATTAAACACGGGCCTCTAGTACTAGGTGCAACCTTGTTTGGAGCAGCACAAACATCTGACATCGCATCATCTTGATCGTTAGAAGGTCCGTTCTCTTTTCCAGAAATTCTCTCAGTAATGCTTTCTAAAGCAGAAGCTATGTTTTGCAGAAGCCAGTCATGCACTTGGGAAGCGGGGACCGGAACAGCGGGCATATCCGGATCAGAATTTGCAAAAAAAGGAGTAGCTTGGCTCAATGGAGATACATCAGATCCTTTATCACCAAACTGAACAAGAAAACCCAGGTGCTCGAAAGCCTCCATAGAGAGAACCTGAAGGATATTGGACAAGCAAAAAAATTAACTTGTGTTCTCTTTCATTTCCTGAAATATTCTTATCCCAACATCAGAATTTTATATTCTTGTACCGAAGAACAGTGACACCCCCTGAGAAAATAAGAAAGATTAGAACTTACCAATGATTCATCTCCTTCTCCCTCCACAGGCTCGGCAAGGAGAGAAATGATGTTTGCCAAATGTTTTTGCAAATATGACAATTGATGAGCTTCATCATCTGCTTGTGATGGCATAAATCGACGGCTGTTGCTACGAACAAGCTGCAGAAATGATGAAGAGGAGATATAATTAACAATTTTAGCTCCAATAAAGTTGTTTTGACTCGTGATGGGAAATGATAGCATACCAAAGAACAGTGACTGTTGAAAACACTGAAAAGCTTAAGATTATATGACTGTTTTCTAAAAGATTCAATAGACCAGCCATACCAAAGACAGGAATAAGAACATCACAGGACTGGAGACTGAGTCAAAACACAAGAACACACCTAGCATAATCGCCATATAAACCACATGGAAGGACCAACCAAAATAAGGGACTACGGAAAAAGAATCAGATCCCGAACCACAAAACAAAGCAAGCTGATGACTGTTTGACTTTAGTTTCTAGACATACCACATACCATTGCCCCAGAGTCATCAAAGAACGGGGAGTGGCAATTAAAAAAGGAGAATAAGGAGTAGATTACCCGAAACAAAAAGGCGATACAAAGCAATCCTTTCAGCAAAGATACACGTATTACGTACATATTACTTAAACTAACATACTTATTCAGCAACATTAACATTGGCATACTTACTTGATGCACCTTCTAAGTCAATTACGAATACAAGCATCTTCCCCATTGAAAATTGCTACGAACATTTATCAGAAATTATATCCACCATCAATTCAACGAAACACCCAAATTTCCGACATTGCTTAACTAAGTTTCAGGTAAATAAAATGACTCCGAAAACTTAAACTTGCATTGCAAATTTCAGTTAAATCCAATGAAAAATCGAAAGAAGTTATTCTCTACCACGTTCCAATTCCATACCACAGAACAACAGTTCCATTTCAATACCGAACAGATCGTATTGGATATGGTTTGAGGCACATTATAAAAAGAGGGCCAAAAAAAGTAAGAAACTTGCCTGAATTGGCGATAACGCAGACAAGTATCCATCAAAAGCTGAAGTCGACGGCCATACATCAGCCACCGCGGCGGAGTCCTTATGCGTCCTAGGAAGCAACTTCTTATACGATTGAATATACAGAAACAAAATTAGATCCCGCAAATCAGCTCCGACAGAATCAACTTCCTCAGGTTTCGCCCGAACCAGAGGGTCAGACTCGGAATGAAGCACAGAACCGAGAGTCTCGAGAACGAGACGCGCATGGTCGCCGGAGATCTGGAGAACGTCGGCGATTGCAGCCGATCCAACGCGGTTATTAGAAGCGGCATCGGCTAGCTTCTGCTTGACAGGTGCTAAGGTTTGGATCGGGTCGGTAAAAACGAGTTTCTGGATCGGGAGGAGTCCGTGCTCGAAAGAGACACGCCTGGGATGGATTACTGAATTCGGGTTCGGGTTTGGTTCAGGGTCGGGTGCTGAAGGCGGTGGTGATTGGTCGATGAGGTCTTGTTCTTCAGTCATGATTGATTCGTGGCGCGAGGTCGAGAGACAGAGATGAAGAGAGATAGAGAGAGACTGGTCCGGTGGTGAAGTTGCAGATCTTTCTTTGGGTGACGAATCATTTCATTGAAGGAGAAGCGAAGCGAGAGAGATGGTTACAGTGTGTGCACGTGTACGTTAGTAATGTACGCTTCGTTTCTTTTTGGTCGTTGGATTTACGAGTAGATTGACCTTTGATCTGAGCTATGACACGTCAGATGAAGTTAAATAAAGAGGGCCATTTCAGAATTGAATGCAATTCGCATTTAATTTTTAGTTAGGCCATTATTGCAATAAGTTAGGTGATAAACGTTCATCAAAAGATAAAAAGGTGATAATCATAACTCATAATTAGGTTTTAGAAAAGGGAAATACTTGTAAGACCATCTTCAATGTATTTCTCTATTTTTATCTCTATCTCTATAATAGAGGTGAGTTTTCTCTATTTTTACTCCAATGTCTTCCTCTATTTTTTCCTCTAAAAAGTTTAACTCTAAGTTTATCACCGTTAATTAATATTGTTAGAGGTTTACTGAGAAAAAAAATACTCCTTCCGTTATTTTATAAGTGATGTTTTAGAAGAATGTACATAAATTAAGAAATCATTTAATTTTTATTTATTTCTAAACTAAAACATCATTTATTATCTAATCAATCAAAAAAAAAATTTACAAAATATAAATCGTCATAACTAATAAAAATGTAATTAATTTTGTATTAAAATTGAAAATAACATTTATTTAAAAACAAAATTAGAAATTTAAAATATCACTTATCAAAAAACGGGGAGAGTATAAAATTGGAAAGTTTGGGGAGAGGAGGTGACAAAAACCCATAACTCAATAGCATTGCAATTCAATCATGTTCCGCTTGTATTTGTTCAATTTTTTGGTTACCATTTACCATAATCATTTGTTCAATTCTTATGTTCATTTTGGTTCCTCGTTTTGATCATTTTCCTTTCCTTTTTGTTCCTTTTCATTCCTTTTTTTTCTTGTTCCTATTGTTCTTTTTTTTGTCACCAATCGGAGCCGTTTTCAAAACATTATAAAAAAGTGAACACTATCAACTTTTGGATTTTTGGGTTTATCATATTTAATCAGCTAACTGAGTATTATCGAGTAAACATTAAAACTTTTCTTTTTTTTTATGTAAATATATTGAGAAGAAAAAAAGACAATTTATCGCGAACGTTTAAGATAGTTTTTTTCTTTCCTTCCAAATGTCAATGGTAACATGATTCGTTTACACAATTGCGACGAAACAATTTCGGTAACGTTGTCTTTAATTAAACCTCTGGAGTAATCTATATATACATTTTTGGTGAAGATTTGACCTCAAAAATCCTTTCACAATTTCAATATTATACATTTAGTCCCTACAAATAAAATCTGGAAAAAATATATGTCTTAATGAAATTTATAAAACAATAAATAAAGTCCACAAACAATTCCTATTTTTATGATTACAAGATTTGAGATCCTAACATATGGAATTCAAATATTTAAAATTATAACTATTAATTATCATAATCTCGGTCATATCTACTAAATATAAACTACTAACCAAAACCTAATCGTAATCAAATCTTAATTACCATTGCTTGATAATGCTATTAAACATATATTAAGAATATCTAACAAATGGAAACTAATAAAACAATAAAATCGTTTAGGCATCTAAATATACATAGACTTGGCATGTGAATATTTGATATATTTACATTTTCTAAAATTAAAATATTCGTAAACACGAAAAATAAGAGAACCTAAAAAAAATGGATCGATTGTAATTTACGTACCACTTTAGAAGCTGTTCATCGTACCTCATCATGTTTTTCATCGCATGTAAAATTTTTAATATAGATACTGGACTTGAAAACCTAAAATATAGCATATAACAAAAGAGAATTGACAATTTAATGATAGAACATCACCTTTTGATCGAATCTGACATGATGGAAAGTCGATATCTTGCCCATGCCAAGTCTTCAAACCATCATATTGAATTATTGATGTTATCCTGCATCATACAGTTCAAGCTAATAAAAGAGGGTGTTCTTTAAAATTACCTTGGATTAATCTGATTGGATCATGCACGAATAATGAATATAGACTCGATGAAAGTGTATTAATCTCCATTGATCGTAATGAAAAACGTGGGATGTCGTAGAAGGAGACGGAGAGTGGTCGTGTGTCTTCCTTTCTTCTTTTTTTTTTTTCTTCTTTTTTTTGTTTTTTTTTTTCTTTCTCAACAAATCGTTTGTGATAATTATGAGTTAAAAAGTAAATTTTCCTTTTTTGATAAGTAGATATTGTCAAAAAAATATCAAAACAATCTTACGTATATTCTTTAAATCTGATTCATATCTCTAATAAATTATTATTTTTAATATTTTATGTCGATAATGACGGTGAATCTAAACAATGTTAAATATAGTAGTAAATCTAAATCGTTATGTTATTATGTATTCCATCTTTATCTTAAAATAAAACGAAACGTTACTTAAAATTAATATGTATAATATTGAATAAGATAATTTTAAAATATCAATTGTTATGATAAAGATTCGCTTCTTAAAAAATATATAAATCTTCCTTTTTTGTTGTAGATATTACACCGCCCTCTTAATTTCATATAAATACCTTGCTTGGTAGTCACTTTTAGATCACAACTAACCCCTGTTTTTTTTCTTCTGTGGCTCGATTTTTATAAAAATATTAATGTTGTTTACATTTACGTATGATTGCAGGATGGATTTGCATACACAAGCAGGTTTGTAGAAAGAAAGACGTGAAGTATTACGGCTCACAATCGGTCTGATTTCAAAGTTGACCACTCAGGTACGGTGGCACCGGCGATGATGGTTTGCGGTCAGATTTATTACTTGGATGGACCGCCCTAGAAATCGAGACCAGCATCAACGGTAACGTTAATGGCACTCTTTGTCTTCTTTTTGGTTAATGTCTGATTAGGGTTTATGTGGGAATTGAAAGTTTTTGTTTTTTTTTAATGTGGCGTTTGTAGCTTGGATGTAGCGGTTAGGGCTGGTGGAAGTGAATCGTATCCCGAGCGACCGATTTTATATATTACTTAAGAACGGGTCTGCGTACGGGTCGAGACCCACAAAACTCGAGTTGGTAATCAACCCTCTCTTTCTCTCTGGCTTTGATAGGTTCTTGCTTTATTCTTATTGATCGGAGATACTAAACACTTTTGAAAAAAATGATTTGGAATTGGTGTAATCTTTTTATTGTTCCATAGAAACAGGCTGAATTTTTGGTTTGTGAATTATTTTACAAATACTTTTTTACTTTAATAAAAAGTTCAAAAAATCAAAAGAAAAAAAAGATTTATAATTTTCAGTTTAAACAAAGATCCCGTATCCATGAAAATGGGCTGAATTTTTGGTTTGTGAATAATTTTACAAATCCTTTTATTTACTTTAATAAATATTTTGTTATACATATGAATATAAATAATACTACATTTAACTATAAGAGCTAAATTTATCAAAAATCATACACCACCAATTAGTTTTATATACTATGAAAATCATAAATTTATGAAGAACAAAATTAAAAAGTTAAAATTGTCCCACGGGTCAATATCTAAATGTGTAATTGAGTTACTAAAATACATATGTTTTATGGATTAAATCTAACAATCCAAAAGTGTAATCATACATCTTTAATACGAAATAATATTTTTTTGTTAATGTTATATATACAAATTCAAAATATTATAAATATTTAAATTTTATTAAAATTTAAATATTGTAATTATGTAAGCTTTTTAAAAAGTTAAACTTTATAAAATATTTAAATATATATAATATTAAATTTTGTATAAAGTTTCAAATATTATAAATATTTGAACTTTATATGAATTTATAAGAAGTTTAAACCTTATAAATATTTATAAAAAGATATTAATACGGGACGGTACATTACGGGTCAAATCCTAGATATAACAATCAAAATACAATTATGAAGTTTGGATCGATAAAATATTATATATATTGGAATTTTATGAGAAAATGACAAAATAATGTTTAATTTCACGGGATGGGGTTATATGGTGGGAAGGGTTATGGTCAATATTAATACGGGATGGTATACTACGGGTGAAATCCCATAATTAACAATCAAAATACACTTATACAATCTTAAACACTAAACAAAACAAATAATATTAACAAAACAAATACAACTTAAAATTTCATTTTTTTGTTATAAAATATCGTCCCGCGGTGTACCGCGGGTCAATCACTAGTATAATTTGGTAACTGGTTACAAAGTTTAACGCATTAATCACTTTCTATATATTTGTAATCGAGAGCTAAAAAAGAGGTGTTTACATCTCTCTTACAACTATATTTTTTTAGATGTGATAAGATATGGATTACAATTTGCAAAGTGTTACTTTAGCAAATTTGTCTTCTTATTACAATTATCAAATTATATTAGTTTTAATTATGATCGTAGTTGGGTTTATCAAAAAAAAAAATATGATCGTAGTCGGTAACTCAGGGGTAAACGGTGGATTGGAATCCTTCAAGTCGAAGCTATACAAATCTGATCGAAGCATGAACGACACGTGTCAATTCAGCGACTACCAAGATCTTCCCTGTCTTTTTTTCCTCTTTTAAAATTAGATTTATGGTCCGTGTAAATTAGCAAATACTTGGAGCAGAAGTATTTAATTAGATTTGCTACTTTTGATTAAATTATGTCCAAATACTTGGAGCAGAAGCATTCGCTTAATTAATCGGTGGCACATCATAAAGATAGAACGAAAAGTAAAAGACGGCCTCTGCGGAATTAAAGGTGCCACGACCACGAGACCATTTCGATACTAAGAAGTAGTTTAAGAATTATTAGAGCTGGCAACAGATAAAACATATGCAATTTAACTACTAATATTATGTCCAACTCTTGTTTTATACAAATACTAGCATTAGGCCCGTGCTAATGCACGGACATAGTATTTTTTTTTATTAAAATCCAAATATATTTTGGCATCAAACATTTATTTTGGTATAATCTAAAATATTTTAATAATTGGAAAATTTAATCAAATACTAATGTAAGATAGTATGTATATTTCATAAAGTTGTAACAAAAAACCAAAAAATAAAAAATAAGCTACTAATCTAATTAATTTGGTTGGGGTGAAAATAAATACACGTGTAAGACAATTGCCAGGTAGAATCTCACTCTCATCTCCCCTATCTCTTTCTCCTGTTCCCTTCAATTACCCAGAAAAGTGAGGGTTTTATGTTGAGAGAGACCATGGAAAAGTGATAAGCAATTAAACGTGAATCAAGGTGAGATTGCTAACGTGTAGACGTAAACACATATATCATATACAAATGTATTGAAACGTAATCTATTAAGCATGACATATATAATAATCTTTGACAACTATAACAAAATAAAAAACTGAAATTGGAGATGGTAATGTAAGGATTGATTGAAAATTAAAAGAACACGTTGGATTCCTTTTGGATTGGGTTCGTAACTGAATCATGTAACAAAATCATTATGTACTGTATATGCTTTGTAGATCTAAGGAGAAAGTTAAACACTGATCCAAAACATAGAAAATTGGATAATACCGAATAAAAATCTGCAATTGTTTTTTGATCTGCCAAGGAAAATGAAGCTCTTGAATGCTTGCTTGAGCTTGAAGACGTATTTGGCGAAACTGTAAACACATAAACACATATATTGAAACATTATTTATTAAGTATGATATTAGCAATCTTTGACAGCTATAACAAAATAAAAAACTGAAATTGGAGATGGTAAATTGATACCTTTGGGGTGAAAAAAGTAACTGATTTCTGAGACTAATCGATGTATGATTAGAGAAGACCATCTTTTTCTTTTATAGATACAGAAGCCATCGAAATTTTGGAGGAGAAGAAATGGAAGAAGTGGAGATCGTGGGGATGAAAGAAAAAAGGGTTTTGAAAAAAAAAAAAACCAAATAAAAACGATTTCTTTTTGTTATAATTATTAGAAACAAAATCCTCCGTGAAAAAAAAAAAGAGTAAGAAAATTGTACTAAGCTGATGTGTCAATCAGATAATGCATCAGTTATTGTAAAAATGACTGTTGATTTAGTATAATTAGATAATAAAGAAAACTTTGCTGACAAATGGACACATTTTGTCCGTATACCTACCTATTTAGATATTCCAAAACTTGGTTTTGTAAACTGAATTATTTTTAGTCCACATTAGTCGGTAGAAAGATAATCGTATATTTGTAACGATTGCTCCGAAAGTGTGGATGATTTCCATTTTCGGTTTATACCTAATAAAGTAAATACCAAGACAAAAGAAGAGTTCGCTAACGTGTTTTAAACTCAATAGTAGGCATGGGCGTTCGGTTAACCATTCGGTTTCGGTTCGGTTACGTTCGGTTTCGGTTAGTTTGGATATGGTAATATAATAACCATTCGGATATTTTAAGAATTTTGGTTCGGTTACTTTCTGGTTCGGTTCGGTTTGGATATTTAAATAGATAACCGTAACTAACCAAACTTTTATCACGTTCGGTTTGGTTCGGGTTTTTACCCTAATTAACCGAAATTTACCGAATATAACCGAAACTAACCAAAATTAACCGAAAAAAAATACAAAAAGAAAATACAAAAAAAGAAAAATATTAGAAAAAAATTAAAATTTGATTCAATTTTGTAAAAGAGTATTTAACTTTGACAAATATAACAAACAATATTTGGATATTTTGATTATTTAAAGTATTTGATTGTTTTGATTCTAAAAATACTTAATACTTTGAGTTTATAATTATAGTTTTGGATATTATTTTTGGGTATCTTATAGGTTTTTGGATATTTCGGTTAACCGTTTGGTTATCGGTTCGGTTCGGTTCGGTTAGTTTGGATAGGGGATTTTACTAACCATTCGGTTATTTTAAAAACTTCGGTTCGGATATGGTTCGGTTTTTTTCGGTTCGGTTCGGTCGGTTATTTGGTTAGCGGTTTTTTTTGCCCAGGCCTACTCAATAGTCCTGTTTTATCCATTTGGTAATACACATTTGGAATTTTACCCAAAGTATTTTCTTGAACACATCATGATGTTTTTTTTTATAGAAAGAAAAGAAAAACTTGTAAAGAAGCAAAAGCAGTGACCAGCAAAGCAAGAAAGTCACATGACAAATACAAATGAAAAAATCCATTTATTGGTTTGGTTGGATAAACGAAGATGAAAATCCTATATCAAGTAAAAAAACATGCACATGAGTAGATAGATAAAACAGATAAATGGATGAATTATGATGGTGATTGAGATTCAGACGTTTAAGGTAAACTTTGAAAGAAAGAAAGATTAAAAAAAAAGCCATGTATTGACCAGAGAACAAGATAAAACGAAATGGGACCCCAAAAAGCAAAATACGGCTTTTGGTATAAATGTACGTATGCTTCACTAAAACGGGAGACTGCAAAACACGGAGGGATCCAATGACTCCTTCTTTCTTCTTCCATAGTGTTTTCATTTTCTTGAGTTGTCAAATTAATTGCACAATTATGCAATAATTCGCCTGCTAAAATCCCATAATAGTAAGTTAATTATAATAGAGATTATTTTTTTTTAATTTTAAATTGACCGCCGTTGAAAGATTACGCAGAACCGTCGTCTCCACACGTGTATAGGGGGATTTCAAAACGGAGAGAAGTATGTCTTGCGTGATTTATTTTTTAAGTGGACCCCACCTCGATTTTGTAGTGCCTTGCGTGTCTTTTTTTATTTATTTTATTTCACCGGGTAGAGAAAAAAGGAAACTGTAGAAAAAGCGAAGGAAAGAAGAAGAAGACGACAACAAAACAAGAGAGAGAGAGAGAGCACAAAAAAAAACTCTCTTGAATTTTACTCTTCTTCTTTTCTCTCTCTAGAAGTTTCCCCAGTGCCTATCTATCATCCTCCTCTGCTTTTTACTACTACTTGTCTTCTTCTCTTTTTTTTTTAAATTTAATTCGGGGTTGAAAAAAACGAGGAAGAAGAGAGGAGACTACTGACTCTTTATTATTTATTTATGGAGGAGGAGACTGTCTTAATCGGTCTCTTATTCTGATCCATGCTTCTTCTGTATAATACTGAAGATCTAAGGTTTGTCTTCTTAGGTTTCCTTTTTTTTTTAGTTGATTCTCGCCTAACTGCCTCTTTTTCTATGGATTTTGAGGATTCTCTGTTTTTTCTTAGTTGTAACTTACTCTAATGGCTGTTTTCTCCTACTCGCATGCTCTCTGCTTTTATTTTCTCTCTGTCGTTTTCTGTGTTTGGTGTTGTCTCTCATTGAAATCGAGAAACAAAAATTAAAACAAGAGATGGGGTTTTAAATCTTCTTCACCCCCAAGCGTAATTCGCGTTGCGTCATTGTTTTTGGTTTGTGTTTCCGAGAAGAAAAAAAAAAGTATGTTTTCTCTCGATGAAGTTGAAAACTCTGTTTCTCTTTATTTTTTTATTTTGGATTCATGATTTTGTGCCGTTAGATTCTACCTCGGAGATACTAACGAGGTTTCTTTGTTTAAGATCTAGAAAAATATACGATGCTTTATTCGAGATTCTTTTTCAACTTGAAATCCACTTTATTATTTCTCTGCATTTTCATCACCTACCTATAACCTGGGTTTATTTCACTAAACTCTCTTTGAAATGTTGTGTTTATCTCAGATCTAGTGATTTGAAGTGGAGAAGAAAGTAGCTGTGTTCTCAAACCCACAAAACCCATTTGTAAGTCTAATCTGTTTTTACTCATTTTAGCTAATATTGAATAAGAATGTTTTAATTATCGTTTTTGTGGTTTATGGAACTTTGTAGGAACTTTGTTCAGTGTCTTCTTAAAGCCTGCAAGATGCAGAGACCACCTCCTGAAGATTTCTCCTTGAAGGAGACGAGACCTCATCTCGGTGGAGGAAAAATCTCTGGAGATAAGCTTACCAGCACTTATGACCTCGTCGAGCAGATGCAGTATCTTTATGTCCGTGTGGTTAAGGCAAAGGAGTTACCTGGGAAAGATATGACTGGTAGTTGTGACCCTTATGTTGAGGTTAAGCTTGGAAACTACAAAGGAACCACTAGGCATTTCGAGAAGAAATCTAATCCTGAGTGGAACCAAGTTTTCGCCTTTTCTAAAGATAGGATTCAAGCTTCTTTCCTTGAAGCTACTGTCAAGGACAAGGATTTTGTGAAAGATGATTTGATTGGTCGGGTTGTCTTTGATTTGAATGAGGTACCTAAGAGAGTTCCTCCTGATAGTCCCTTGGCCCCGCAATGGTATAGGCTCGAGGATAGGAAAGGTGATAAAGTCAAGGGAGAGCTTATGTTGGCTGTTTGGTTTGGTACTCAAGCTGATGAAGCTTTTCCTGAAGCTTGGCACTCTGATGCTGCAACAGTTAGTGGTACTGATGCTCTTGCCAACATCCGTTCCAAGGTTTATCTTTCTCCTAAGCTTTGGTACCTCAGGGTTAATGTAATTGAAGCTCAAGATTTGATACCAAGTGATAAGCAAAGATATCCTGAGGTTTATGTGAAGGCTATAGTGGGAAACCAGGCATTGAGGACTAGAGTATCGCAGAGCAGGACTATTAATCCGATGTGGAATGAGGATTTGATGTTTGTAGCAGCAGAGCCATTTGAGGAACCTTTGATCCTCAGTGTGGAAGACAGAGTTGCTCCTAACAAAGACGAAGTCTTGGGGAGATGTGCGATCCCCTTGCAGTATTTAGACAGAAGATTTGACCACAAACCAGTGAACAGCAGGTGGTATAACCTCGAGAAGCATATTATGGTCGATGGAGAGAAGAAGGAGACCAAATTCGCTAGCAGGATTCACATGAGAATTTGTTTAGAAGGAGGGTATCACGTTCTTGATGAGTCTACGCATTACAGCAGTGATCTTAGACCAACAGCGAAGCAACTATGGAAGCCTAATATTGGTGTACTGGAATTAGGAATACTAAATGCGACGGGTCTAATGCCTATGAAAACCAAAGACGGTAGGGGAACCACAGATGCATATTGTGTGGCGAAGTACGGACAGAAATGGATTCGAACTCGGACAATCATTGACAGCTTTACACCAAGATGGAACGAGCAATATACTTGGGAGGTTTTTGATCCGTGTACCGTTGTTACTGTTGGAGTTTTTGATAACTGCCATCTCCATGGAGGTGAGAAGAATGGAGGAGCAAAAGATTCAAGAATTGGGAAGGTAAGAATCAGGCTTTCTACTCTCGAGACTGATCGAGTTTACACACATTCATACCCTCTTTTGGTGCTCCATCCTAACGGAGTCAAGAAAATGGGAGAAATTCACTTGGCTGTGAGGTTCACTTGCTCTTCATTGCTCAACATGATGTATATGTACTCACTGCCTCTCTTACCTAAGATGCATTACATTCATCCTCTAACGGTTAGCCAGCTTGATAACTTGAGGCATCAAGCGACTCAGATTGTATCGATGAGGTTGACCCGAGCAGAACCGCCTCTAAGGAAAGAAGTAGTTGAGTATATGCTTGATGTGGGTTCTCACATGTGGAGTATGCGGAGAAGCAAAGCAAACTTTTTCAGGATTATGGGAGTTTTGAGTGGGTTAATCGCAGTAGGAAAATGGTTCGAACAGATCTGCAACTGGAAGAATCCCATCACAACAGTCTTGATCCATCTCTTGTTCATCATCCTTGTGCTCTATCCCGAACTAATCTTGCCCACCATCTTCCTCTACCTCTTCCTCATCGGTGTCTGGTATTACCGTTGGAGACCGAGGCATCCTCCTCACATGGACACACGTCTCTCTCACGCTGACTCAGCCCACCCCGACGAGCTAGATGAAGAGTTCGACACTTTTCCTACTTCCCGACCATCTGACATCGTCAGGATGAGGTATGACAGGTTGAGGAGTATTGCTGGGAGGATTCAGACAGTGGTAGGTGATCTTGCAACTCAAGGAGAAAGGCTTCAGTCTCTGCTAAGCTGGCGTGATCCGCGTGCCACAGCGCTCTTCGTCTTGTTCTGCTTGATTGCAGCAGTTATTCTCTATGTGACACCTTTCCAGGTTGTGGCTCTTTGTATTGGAATCTATGTTCTGAGACATCCGAGGTTCAGATACAAACTACCATCTGTTCCTCTCAATTTCTTCAGGAGGCTTCCTGCAAGAACTGATTGCATGCTCTGACCTGCAAAAAACTGCTTCCAATCCCAAAGAAAATTCCTCCAGACTTGTAGTTCGTTCTTGTTTAAATGTCATGATGACTTTTCTTGTTGATGGTTATGATGTCTCCGTTTGTCCTTTAGCATTATTAAGACTTTTGTTTAAAAGTAGTAAAGAAGTATCTTGTGTGGTTTTGATGTTCTTGTCTCTGGTTAGTAAGTCATAATCTCTGCCTCTCTGGTTTTTGTGTTTATCACTGGAGCTTTAGGAGTTTGGTGCCGCTGGTTGGTTGCTAGTGAGATTAGAGGTTGACAATGGTTTGCCTATTGGTCAAATACAAGTTTCAAGACAAAAGTTTAACCCATAAAAAATCATAATGGGGATATACAGCTAAATAACAATCTTACCCAAACCTTAGAATTTTATTTGACAATTGGTTTGCAACTTGTAAAGAGATACTTATTCTACACTGACCCACCACCATTAAGAATTTAAGAAGAAGAGGGAATAATCGAAGCAAGCTTAAGAGTTAAGAACACAAAATTAATGGGCCCAGATTTGGTAATGGGCCACGTGATAAATGGGATACGTTATGGCAGAGAAAGAATCTTTTGGTAGCTTTTTTGGGTTTCATCGCGTAGGTTTCACGCCACATTTTATCCATTGACTTTTTCTTCACGTCTTTTTATTTTGTTTTTATGATAGATAATAATTATAATTGGTTAAAATTAAATAATTGACCGGTCAATATCCATTAAAGTGGAGGAAGTAGGACGAAAGGACATTTATTCGCCGCGAAATCTGGACCGTACGATACTCCGATTACCCTTCTAAGGCTTTAACTTAGGGGTAAATCTGTAACTTCACATTCCTTCTGCCCCCAATCTCCTCGGTGTCTTCTTCGAGTTATATAGAGAGATAGAGATTGGAGAGCGAGCGAGACAAATCAGGCGAGAGAGAGAGATTGAGATATTGTAGAGTGAGATTTTCTAGAGAGAAAGAGAGAGATATGGCTAGTGGAATCGCTCGTGGTCGTTTAGCTGAAGAGAGGAAATCGTGGAGGAAGAATCATCCTCATGTAAGTGATTTCGTTTTTCTATTTCTCCAAATTCGTGATTTTGATTTATGGGTTTTGGGTTTCTTTTGATTGTTTTTGGTCTCTGAATCCTGATTGGGTTTCTTCTTGTTGATGGTGAAATTTAGGGTTTTGTGGCAAAGCCGGAGACGGGGCAGGATGGAACCGTGAATCTAATGGTGTGGCATTGCACTATACCTGGTAAAGCTGGGGTAAGTATCAATCGCCAAATTAGGGTTCTTCAGTTTTCTTATACATCTGCTTGTTTTACTTCTGATTGCTAGTTAGCTACATAAAGAGTTGAAATTAGGGTTTATTGATCTGGACTGTAAGTCTTTGTTTTTATCATCTTCTGATCCTGATGTCTTCAAGCATCTAAGCTTCACCAATCTCTTCCCTTTTTTTTACTTTGTGATTCTGTTTGATTATTCTCTCATGTTAATTATTCTTTTGCATACACATAGAAACATGGAAGATTATCTAATATGGATGTTAGTGGAAAGAGTAGCTATCTATCTGATGGTTTTTATTGGTGAATATGATTTTGGTCTTGAATACGACATTGAATCTGAACTCTGCCTTACTTTGATTTTACTTGGAATTTTTTCGACATGACTAATAAGAGTGTTGCTAATATCAATCTTTACTATTATTGTTCATAGCTAATTTGATATGTTTCTGCTGCAGACTGATTGGGAAGGTGGATTCTTCCCATTAACGATGCACTTTAGTGAGGATTATCCGAGCAAACCTCCGAAATGCAAATTCCCACAAGGGTTTTTCCACCCTAATGTCTATCCATCTGGAACTGTCTGTCTCTCCATCCTTAACGAGGATTACGTAAGTATTCTTGGGTTTCTTTTGCATTTCTCCATGAGCAAATCCAGCTTTGCCCTCAAGCTCTCTTTTGTTATGTGTATATCTATAGGGGTGGAGACCAGCCATCACCGTGAAGCAGATTCTTGTTGGTATTCAGGATTTACTTGACACACCTAATCCTGCTGATCCTGCACAGACCGATGGTTATCATCTTTTCTGTCAGGTACGCTTAGAAAACGAAAACTCTTTACACTTTTAATAGGTTTTGAAACATAGGAAGGAACTAAGCCGAGTGATTGTTGATGATTGTGCAGGATCCAGTTGAGTACAAGAAAAGGGTGAAGCTGCAGTCCAAGCAGTATCCTGCTCTTGTCTAAAACCTCAAAAAAGAGAACGCACCAAAACTGATGACATGCTCTGAATATTTTCTCGTCTTGTGTCATTGTGTTTAGATGTCATTGGGTGATTGAAAACTCCTCATTTTGGCACCTTAAGACACTGGAATCTATTTATTTTCGAAGGAACTCGTTTTTTTCTCTCTATTTAACTGTTAATATTCTTGGTACTGATTCAGTTGGTGTTGCTTCTATATAATACATAACTATGTTCTCTGGTCGTTCATGAGTGTTGTTCAAATTCTACTAAGTATCAAGTCTTCAATCCAAAGAGTAACGAATCTTAGTTGTTTGAATCCTGAAGTAAAGATATTTCTTACGTGAAACAAGATTTAACACTTGAAAGTCAAAATCTTACTCCAACAAAATTTACTATATACATCACTGATTATACACAATTGAATTAGGTTTAGTGCTTGTTCATTTTTGATTAAGTCAAATTAAATTATTTGCTAACTTTTTAACAATTTTGTTTGTCAATGATTGGGGTAGAAAACTTATAATATATTTTACAGAACTTTTGGGATTTAGCAACGAGATCAAGTCTACAGAGATAGATAGGCAAACGGATGTCACCAGTTTCAAGCAATAAAACCAAAATTCAATACTTATATACAACTCAATTATTCAAAGTACAACAAGAATGAAATTCTTCTACAAGCCAAAATCGTCTACAAGTAACGACACTTCAGATATGAAATGTGTGAACTATTATCACCTTTCCTATGATATCATCATCAGCAGATGATTCGTGATCTATATTCTACCATCAGAACAATGATTTTTCAAAACGAGTATCCTATAAAAATCGTCAAAAGATGATTGACGCTTCTAGTAAAATCATCAGAAAATGATACAAGTCTAAGAAATCACCGAACTTGTGAAGATATGTCATCAGAGGATGACCTATAGATCCATCTGTGATATCATAAGAAGATGATGTACTCACTGTGCAGGCACCTTTAAGCAGATACCTCTCTGGTCTCTCCTCCTAAATGTGGATCATCGCATTGACATTAACGTCCGTACTCTCTTCTCCCGCTCTTCCCTTTTAGCATGAGGAGTGCTCTTCAATTTCTGGATTTCGGCCATCACAATTTTCTCAACTTTGTCAATAGAATTGAGTAGCTTCTTCTCGGGTGTGATGAAGCCTGCTTCTTCCTCAGCTATCTCTTTCGTGATGTCAAGCAACATCTTATGGACTTTAGCAGTTGATGGTGGGCAACTACGCTTGAATCCCACAGATGGACCAGGAGTCACAATTGAGCATTTATGTTCTCCTGACAGTGGTACTGGAGATTCAAGAACACCAACTTGTTGATGAGTTGGGATCTCAATATCTCGGCCATCGTCTCCTCCCATCCCAGCTCCTCTTCTTCTGTCAATAGCCTGTAGTTCAAGAGTGTAAACACAATAAATCGCCAGGCTAAGCAAGCCTTATGGCAACAGTTCTACTATTCAACTTTATCAGATAGGCTAAGCAAGCCTGTTATGATTAGTAAGAAACAGCTACCCTTTAACAAACCTATCAGTAGCAGAATCCTAATTCAGCTCAAATGGAGGAAACTAAGACTCAGCAAAAAACAATTAACCAAGCTGCAAAGCAAAATCCATGCCAGACCAAAACTGATTATACACAGAAGAATCAACAGGTAAACACAAAAGTGCTGGTGAAATTACCCGCATAATATGAGTTATATCACGTAGAGGTGTTCTTGGATACCATGAAGGCAACGAACTACGACCTCTTCCACGCCTAGCAGGTACCATGGGCATATTATTCTCTCTTCCCTGTGCCAATCTAAATGGACTGTGACCACCTCTGCCATTACCAGGCCTCCATGAACTGAAATTGCCTCTCACAATCCCGCCTGTTCCAACCAAAGATCCTCGTCCAATTGACCCAGTTTCTGGATTCAACGGAGATTCAATTAAACTAAGCCGTGAATCTGGCTCGTCAAGTAACACACCGTTACTGCGTCTGTTGACAAATATAGCCGGATAATCCACAGGCCTCTCGGTTCGGTCTCTTGCTTCTGGCATTATGATAACGTCGCTGAAAAAACAAGAACGTAGATTCAATTAGAGAAATTCCCCAAGATTTGAAGAAACCCTAGGGTTTTACGCAGAAATCAAATCGCTCATTTCTCCTAAAAATCAATCACAAATTTCCAGAATAATATCAAGAAACGGAGAACACAAATCTAATTTCTCACAAATAAATCCCAAAATCAAATCACAAACCACCCGTTTCAAGTTTCAAATCGAATCACAAGAACACCGTTAAAACCACTCCTAACGTCTATAAACGCAATCAAATAGAAGAAACACCATGGATTGTTTTCACCTTTGAATCTTCAATAAAGCTATTGAGGAACTCCAAAACGGTCTCTTCAACTGTGTAGAGAGACAATGAGAGAGAGAGAGCAGAGAGCTTTTCTTGGGGAGAGTGACGATCTGGGCAATCTTTGAAGGTCGTCTCCTGAGCGGGATTATAATGAGGAAACAAATCCGAAGGCGCTGGCACGTGTGAGAGAAGGCTCTCTCACACGTGTGAAACAAATTTCAAATTTTGCATCACAGGCGGGATCAAAGCTTAAACAAATCGGCTCCTTGTCTCCGAGAGTACAGTTTTACCCTTGTAAACCTAATGGAGTAATGTTTGTCTGTATACGAGCCTACCTGAGTTTCTCTACGCCTTACCGATCAACCGTCCAACAGACACAGATCTGACCGTTACTTTGCCATTAAAGAAAATAATACGGGAGTAATCCCGTGCGGACGAATTGCTTCCTACAGAGAAAGAAGCCGACACGACCGTCGTCCGATCTCGAGATTTGACACAATTTTCACATGGTCAATGAGATTCTCTTCAACATTAGTAATTTACTAATTAGTCGTGAAATTTTTTTTTACAATGAAACGTTTATAAAATTAAAAACGTTAGAACTATGATATTTATTAATTTATACATATATTAATCGGTCCGAATTCAAAACATAAGAAATGTATTGATTTCTCCACTATTAATTAACAAAGGTCATATTATATTTACATCATGTTCTAAATTTGAAGTGGGTGGTATTAGTAAAAAGTCTTAGCCCACACCACAGCAGGCACATATTCATTAAAGTTAAACCATTGCATAATAATGAGCATGATTCAG
The DNA here is from genome assembly GCA_905216605.1 of Arabidopsis arenosa. Taxonomy (NCBI): domain Eukaryota; kingdom Viridiplantae; phylum Streptophyta; class Magnoliopsida; order Brassicales; family Brassicaceae; genus Arabidopsis; species Arabidopsis arenosa. Next base: position 14,222,020 of record LR999455.1, on the reverse strand, counting down.
ATAGTAAATTTTATTATTATATAATTATTATCACCATATAAATAACAAAACATATTTGTATAATATGTTTATTTATAATTTGTTTATTTATCCCAAGCATAACAAATATCATATCTTCCAGTATGTGAATTAAGAGCACAAGGTCCAGTCCTTCTGATGGACCAAAAACAGTTTCTGCACTGATATTTATCAATATTATCTCTGCTATCTCTATAAACAGTAAAACGACGTTTGCGAGCACCAAATCTAAATAAACAATCATAGTAAGTTCGTCCCCAGAAACTTTTTGTGAATTGAGCGAATTCCGTCCTACGCCCCGGTAAAAATGTTCGGTCACGAGCATACCCATGTATGTTATTATAACAACTAGCATGTAGCATCAAACCACCTCCGATATCGTTTCTGATGTATACATATATTTTCGGGAAAAAACTCCATTTGAATATATTCTTACCCATCACTACACCGTTTTGAGATAATGCTACTTTCATGAGCAACGATAGTATCACAAGCATTATCAGTTTTCTATGGGAAGCCATCTTTTATTCTTTATTTTATGGTTTGCAACGTTTCGTTAAATGAGTATTTATATTGTGAATTAATTTTTTTTTACCATGTTAAGTTGTAACTGACTGTGCGTTTAACTTATAACAATGTCTAGCTTGGTAGTTTCTAAAACAAAACATTAGTATTCACCTGTTTTATGATCTAATAACCGTTTTGTATTCTCTTGAAACACACATCATTGTTAATGCTACATTAAAAGATCTAATTATAGGTTATGTTAAAGCGACTTGATCTGATATTCTAGAAAGAGGGTCAAGGCTTAAATGTTAAAACCAAAAAACAATAAAGTACTTTCCTTCATCTATTACAAATGTACAATAAAAGGAGAGTGACTACATGATGATCAGTCCGAAATTGCAAAATTTCTAACTTACTTTCTGAGTTACCTCGAAACGAGCTCAGCCCGATTTGATTCGACCGACTCTCAGACACTGATCTCATCCTCGGACGAACCTCCATTTCCGTGCAGTTCAAGGCAACATGAATGGTTGCAATAACTTGCTTATCTGCGTGACCTTTGTTCAGAATCTCCGGGTCTAAAATCTCACCAACGGCTGCTCTTCCTTGTGACCCAGTTCCTCACAACATGCACGAGTTCCTCGCCATTGTTTTCATAGGAACCATTGGGCGAATGGCCAGTCAACAACTCCATTAAGATAGCCCCAAACAAATAGACATCACACTCTCTCTAAGATAATTTGCAACCAGAAGAAGCTCGAGCCTCATGTGCAAGCTAAGCAACAGTGGGAGTTGTGATTCATGTCACCGTTGTAGCTGAGGTTAAGTAGGTTTGGTCTAAGCTTTGCCTATTGGCGGATATCGAACCTGTGAGTTTGGAGTAGCCTGAGACCAAACGTGTAAGACCGAAGCCTGAGATGCGAGGCTGTAATTCGTCATCAAGCAAGATTTTGGTTGATTTCAGGTTGCCATGAACGTACTTTCTCGGGCTGTACTCATGTATATACATCAAGCCAGGAGCGGTTCCTTGTGCAATAAGTAACCTTTCAGGCCAAGATAGTGAAGGCAGGGTCACTTGAGAGAGTTTACTGCTTATGCTTATGTTTCAAGCTCAAAATTAATCTCATTTTTTATTTTTTATTTATTTAGTTATACTATTTTTCTTGCTAAGCACTTTAATTTCATATATTACTACTTATTCTTAATTAAACAGTATTAGTTCATCACCCTTTAATATATTATAAACATTTACAATGAACCGCAAATTTATGAGCCTAAACTTATGAATAATGTAAATGCTACTTTCTTATATAATATAAATCATTATAAGTTTATTTATAGACTAAATATTGTGTTATTTAAATTTGAAATATTTTAGCGTATTTACAAAATTTGGTTTTGATATCTCAAGATTTAAAAAAAAAATCAAAAAAAAAAAAAGTCGTTTTAATTTTTATAACAAACACCAACTTTAATTCTTAAATTTTGTTACCAAAATAAATTGTTTAATCTTATGCTATTTAATTTTACCTAGTTAGTAAAACTTGTTAGACCACACCACACCACATATTCACTAAACCATTACATAATAATCATAAATTTGAATGAGTTCAAATTCAAATAGTAACTTTTATTATTATATAATTATTATCACCACATAAATAACAAAACATATATAATTTGTTTATCTATCCCAAGCATAACAAATATCATATCTTCCAGTATGTGAATTAAGAGCACAAGGTCCATTCCTTCTGATAGACCAAAAACAGTGTCTGCACTGATATTTCTTAATATTATCTCTGCTATCTCTATAAATAGTAAAACGATGTGTTTGTGTTTCACCCCCAAATCTAAATTCACAAACATAGCGATTTCGTCCCCAGAAAGTTTTCTCGAAATGAACGAATTCTCTCGTACGTCCCGGTAAAATTAATCCTCGGTAACGAACAACCGTATTTCCGTTCTCAATGCAACTAGAATGTAGGTCCAAACCACCTTCGATATCGTTGGAGACGTATACAAATATTTTCGGAAACATTTCCCACCATTTGAATATATTCTTACCCATCACTACACCGTTTTGAGATAACGCTACTTTCATGAGCAACGATAGTGTGACAAGCATTATCAGATTCCTATGGGAAGCCATCTTTATTCTTTATTTTATGGTTTGCAATGTTTCGTTAATTGAGTATTTATATTGTGAAGGAACTTTTTTTTAGACCATGTTAAGTTGTAACTGATGTGCGTTAACTTATAACATTGGCTAGCTTGGTGGTTTCTAAAGAAAAACAAAACATTAGTATTAATTCACCTGTCTTATGATCTAATATCCGTTTTGTGTTCTCTTGAAACACACATCATTGTTAATGCTACATTAAAAGATCTAATTGTAGGTTATAGTATATGTTAAAGCGACTTGATTTGATATTCTAGAAAGAGGGTCAAGGCTTAAATGTTAAAACCAAGAAACAATGAAGTACTGTCCTTCATCTATTACAAATGTACAACAAAGGAGAGTGACTACATGATGATCAGGATCCCTAAACCCTACAACATGCCAAAAAGATATTACTCACTCATAGAGAAGCAAAGCATGATGGTGCATGAATTTTACACTCGACGGAAATGCAAAAATTTGAACTTACTTTCTGAGTTACCTCGAAACGAGCTCAGACCGATTTGATTCGGCCGAGACTCTCAGACACTGATCTCATCCTCGGACGAACCTCTGGATCCATTTCCGTGCAGTTCAAGGCAACATGAATAGCTGCAATAACTTGCTTATCTGGGTGACCTTTGTTCAGAATCTCCGGGTCTAAAATCTCAGCCAACGGCTTCTCTTCTTTGAACCAGTTCCTCACAACATGCACGAGTTCTTCGCCATTGTTTTTATAGGAAGCATTGGGCAAACGTCCAGTCAGCAACTCCATTAGGACAACCCCAAACGAATAGACATCACACTTCTGAGATAATTTGCAACCAGAAGAAGCTCGAGCCTCAGGTGCAAGGTAAGCAACAGAGGGAGCTGTGATTCTTGTCACCGTTGTAGCAGGGGTTAAGTAGGTTTGGTCTAAGCTTTGCCTTATGGCGGATAGCGAACAGGTGAGTTTGGAGTAACCTGACACCAAACGTGTAAGACCAAAGCCTGAGATGCGAGGCTGTAATTCGTCATCGAGCAGGATTTTAGTTGATTTCAGGTTGCCATGAACGTACTTTCTCGGGCTGTACTCATGTATATACATCAAGCCGCGAGCGGTTCCTTGTGCAATAAGTAACCTCTCAGGCCAAGAGAGTGAAGGCAGAGTATTCGAAGGTCCACCTACAAAAAAAAAGCAATGGTGCAATCGATATTAAAACATCCCTCAGATCTTAATCTGACCTCTGCTTTTTCTGTCTCATTAAACACTCTTTAAACATGACCTCAATACCAATCTTAACCTCTTAAACCAACAATATTCTCTCATCAAGTTAAAACAAACAAGATCTTTGCACCACCTTCTACATTGCTCTTTCCTAATTCAAAACTATCGCAAAAACAGAATTTACGTTGTTGTTTTCGACAAGAAGAAAGATCCAAGTTTGTCTGGAACTATAACAGTTACCAAACACGTGACTTCAAAAGATTTTAAATGAGAAAAGAACAAGAAGAAGACGCCAACAAATTTTCTATTATCACACAATCTAATATAGACAAAAAAACTCTATCTATATAGATCCACCAATCAACTGGTTTTGGGAGCACTAGCTAACTCCCAAAACAAAACCCAATTTTTGTCTCTTTTTTGTCAACCCCAAAGATTTCACAAAACAAAATTGAGATTAGCCTCATAATTAGTGGTTAATTAATGAAGATTATGATTACCATGTAAGGCAGAGTACAAGCTCCCGTTGCGTAAGTAATCAGTGATCAAGAGCCTCTCATCTTCAGCATAGTAATAAGCTCTTAGCCGTACGATATTTGGATGTTGGACTCTACCTATAGCTTCAACTTCATTTTCGAAATCCTTCCGCCGCCACGTGGCGTCTCCGTCGCTCAACCTTCTTACAGCAACGACGGTGGATGACGTAAACGTAGCCGCCACTGTACCTGATCCCATTCCGGCCACTACTCTGTACACAATCCCACTTCTGCTCTTTCCAACGACGAAAGCCGATGCTCTCAGCAAATCCTCGAGCTCGAGCTCGAATCCTTCGTCCATCACCACGAATTTACCTTCCTGCTCCTCCGCATCATCCAACGGCGCCGCCGTGTTCTTTTTCTCCGATTTGCTCTCGGCGGAGCTCAATTTTCTCCGAATCAACCATACGGAGATAGAAACAGCTCCGATTACGATAGAGACTCCGGAGATGAGAGATACCGTTACTGATCCGGTGATCGATTTATTCTTTCTTCCGTCCTTGTCGATGAAGCTAGGGTTTGGTCTCTTCGGGAGGATTTGTGAGCCTTCTGGTTTTGGAGCGACGAGCTTAGGATTTGTAGTTTCTTCTTTACATAGCTTTTGTAATGGGAAACCACAGAGATCAGAGTTACCGGCGAACGCGGTTGGTCCTTGGTTTAAGAGAGAGCCAATCTGAGGTATTTTTCCGGTGAGATTATTGTGGCCGAGATCTAAGCTGACGAAAACCGGAAACCGTCCATACGACGGTGGAATTTCGCCGGAGAATCTGTTGTAAGAGAGATTGAGTGTGCCGACTAAGCTTCCGAGTAGAGTGAGTGACTCAGGGAGTGACCCGTTAAGGAGATTAGAGGAGAAATCAATGTGAGTGAGATTCTTGAGGTCTCTGATTTGTGTCGGAATTTGGCCGGAGATTGAGTTGTGAGAGAGATCAATGTAACGGAGATTAACGGCGTTGAAGAGACGAGTGGGAACTGGTTTTGAGAAATTGTTGCGAGAAAGGTCGAGTTTTAGGAGTGAGTTGAGTAGACCGAGTTCGGAGGGTATGTAACCCGATAGCCTTCTTCCGGAGAGAATGAGTGAGGTGACTCGGCCGTGAGTGCAGATGATTCCAGGCCAGTGACACGGAGTCGGGTCGGATTCCGACCAGGAAGTCATCACACGTGTCGGGTCTTTAAAGATGGCGGATTTGAGAGCAAGAAGTGATAAACCATCGGGATTTAGCGACGAGGAGAAGCTAATGAAGAAGAATAAGTGGGAAGAAAGAAGAAGTGAAAGAAGTCGAAGAAACTGCATTTTTCTGGAGAGAATCAGAATCTTGAAAGAAACTTGTTTAATATCTAAAGATTATGTTTCATGCAAGTGATGCAACGAGGAGTTGCAGAGAGAGAAGAAGAAAAAGAATTGTAGGTGATGGGTTCCAAAGTAGCAACGTGGTTGTAATGTAGACATGGGAAAGTTTTTTGAATTCTTGTGAGCTTAAAAGTATTGGGAAATGGATATAAATTTGAAAATAATAATAAAACAATGTGTTGTGCTCTGTGACAGTTTAGATATTGATTGTTAAATCCAAAGTTTTTAGTTATTGACTGATGCAGGTGGGATGCTCTGCGCTTTTTAATTGTTTGTTTTAAAGATTCTAATTTTGTTGGGGTTAAGATGATTGGCTTTGGTTTTTGTTCGAAAATGGACATGTGAGAGTAAGTCTTTTTATTACTTGGAAATCGAGCCTGATTTTGAATTTGCATTTGTGTTAGGAGACATGAACCTAAAAAACACTAAAACACTAAACTTAGCTCGTGAAGGCTCTCATTACTAGTAGAGTAACATTTCTTGGCTTGATCAGCAATAAACAACAACTTTAAAGTATTGTTGTTAGTTATTTTCATTATTCAGTTTTTTTTTTTAATCGTTCCATTTCAACCAGTGGCCTGACCAACAACACTACTTATCACACTGAGTCACTGACCATATCTTTTGAGTGCCCACAAACATTATGAACTTTGTATTATCACGATTTGACAATGTGTGGCACACAAGCTATGATTTTGAAACCACCAAATTATTTGAAATTTTATTCAAATTAAAAGGTAACATTGTAGAAGACATGACTATAGATTGTGGATGTGTCAGAAAAAAAAAACCATCACCACCTGACAAAAGTCACCAATACAAAATTGCATTTGAATATCCCACTTATGTCCCCAACAACAACTGTACCGGATGGCATTTCGTAAATTCACACCCATACCGGTTCAAAACAAGCATATCTATCCTTTCTTATGGAAAGTGTGGATTTTGGAATTGGAGGTTTGCTCTCATGAATCAAAAGGGCATAACCATGGGATATGACTTGAATCTGATCTCCTTAACCATAATTTGCGATATATACTAACTTTCTAGTCCTTCATATACTGTGTTTAGCATCCTATAATTATCAAAAAACAAATACACTAACCTTCTACTTTCACAGTTTAGATTTAGTCAGCCTAAAGGACCCAAACTAGGATTCATGGTTGAAGGTATGACCTTGGAGACTGTCACACTCACTCCCATCCCTTGCGACGTCGTCAACGATCTCAAGGGTGGCTATTAGTTCTACTAGCCCGACCTTTTTTTTTTGCACTTTGCTTAGCTTCATTGTTTCTACTGTGTAATCCACATCTTCTATGAATTAGAACTAACTTTGTCACATTTAAATCATTATTCAGCTTTTCAACCATAGTGGCATGATATCACACTGACCACATATATTCTTTTTGAGTGTCCACAAGGAACTTTGTCTTTATCCACAAGCTAAGCTTTTGAAACTGAAGTTTTATTCAAATTAAAAGGTTTAAAAAGGTTACATTCTACAAGGCATATAGATTGTGGTTGTGTCAGAGACAAAAACATCATCATCACCTGACAAAAAGTCAAAGATGCAAAACTAAATTTACTAAAGTTTAGATTTTGGAATCGAAGCTTTACTTTCGTGAATCAAGAGGGCATCGTAATGACCAAAACCATGGTATAGGACTCGGATTGGGTCGTCTTTACCATATTCTTGACCATATTCCGCAATAGATATCAATCCTCCAGCTTTCTCGTCCTTCATATACACTGTGATTGGCATCCTATGATCACAAAACACCTCTATTGCTTCATTTTTTTTCTTCTAACAAACAGCATCAATCTTTCAAAGATTAATGATATGCCGCCCGTTTCGGGGATTTGTTAGATTTTAATCTAGAATGTGTATGAGAAACTGAAATCATGCACATCAAGAAACAGAAAAAAAAACAGAGGAGAAGAATTTATTTACTGGAGAACGTGTGAAGCCATGAAGAGTTCAGGTTCACCTCCCCACACGTGTGGCTCCCGAATTTGTCTGACGTATGAATCGAAATCTCCTTCCACAAACCTGATGAGAATCATCAGAATGAGTAGATGCAAAAAAAAAAACTTTTTAGCCTAGTAGTTCATACATTGAATTAATAAGATGTTATGTTCTCAAGGCCCTTCTAAAACCCGTGACACTAGTAGTATCAAGATATCAACTAATGTGATATGGAAGTTTAAGAGTGGTTTATAGCCAGCGAATGAAGTTGTATTGGTCTAAAAGAAAGACTCACCATTCTGTTTCCTGTCTTCTTTTGATAAACTCATCAGCAACCTATCATATTCAAAGATAACACATGGATTGGATTTTTGATAGATATCATTAAGACTTAGGCTTCGTTGAATTTGAGAAAACAGTTATTTTGATTTTTGGGAGCAAAATATGAATGATAACCAGATACTTACCCTGGTACGTAATTCATCAGCGAGTTCTCTCTGCATCTTCTCGCCTGGAGCCAGTTTTCCAGAGCGTAAGCAAAATCCGTGAGCTACAGAACGAAACAAGCATCTACCATCCCCCGGAATACCTACAAATCATTGCCATTTTCTGATTCAACAATGGTCTACATAAAAAAATATGATGAGCAATCTTAATAGGCTGACTAAGTGATGGCATAGGACACTTACCAATGATAGAGTAATCAGTGTAGACCCTTTTCCCATTGTGGAATTTACCATCAGACGAATGATTATGCACGTTGTTAGCATCTTTATCCCTTGAAGCATCTGCGTAAGCTGATTGGGAAGTCGAAGAATAACAAACAAGCAAGCTAACAATCACACCTGTATAAGCAAATCTTGAATACCAATAGAGATTTCTCATGTTGGATTCTATCTTGGAGCATTTCATTTTAGCATCAGGGGACAAGAAAGAAACTTCAAGCTTTTCCTTAGGACCAACGGTCGATTGATTGATCAATAGCCTTTTATCGTGCCAACTAGAGTGTCTATTAGAGACTGATACACGAAAACCGGTATAATGTCTTCTCGAAAGTCCTGACAAAAGACTGTGACAGGAGAATTTATATGATCCTTGAGTCACAACGCCGTAGAGGTGAGTGCTTAAATGCCTCTTGATATTGATAGCATTCCTAGAACATGTTGTAATTGGAGAGTAACAAATCATCATATCGTTTCTAATAAGAGTCTCCCAATTTCAGATACCTACCTACACAAAGAATTTCCAAGTCTTTCACATTTATAGCTCCAATGATTCCATAACCAAAATCATTACTTGATAACAAAATCTACCTCAAGGATCGCTAAATAGCAAGCTATCTAGTTATAATCTAAACCCAGGAACTGAAAATCTGCAGGTAATTGCTCTAAAAAACTTGAGAATGTTTGAAGTAAAATCAACAGGTAACTCGAATATCAGAAATGTTTCCCAGGAAATGAAACCAACAAACAATTCAAATGTATTGAAATCGAAAAAACGTAGAAGTAACGATAAAATTGCGTACGCGCATCAGAGAATCATTGAGAGAGAAACACGTGAAAATAGTGAATGGAGGATTACAAGGTGGAGAAGCAAAGAATGTTGCGAAGGGTGTTTATTGTACTCACTCTGATTTTCCGACAAAAAGCAACAAAGAAACCGTTGTTTGGTCACTGAACGAGGTGAGAATTGGACACAACAAAGATGAAATTATTCTTCTTCTAGCGCAAGGTCTTGTTGAACCGACGTTGCTATGAAACAAAAACAAGTCGAGAAGCTTCGACTGTTGCACCGTGAAATCGCTTTACTCAATCTAATCATTAAACGCTGCCGTTTTAAGAGCGCAGCTGATTTTTAGCTCGATTGGGCCGATAAGTGGGTATAAAATTGGGCTGGACTTTTGTTTCAGGTTACCAAACCCATTTTATGATTGCTACTTAGCATGATTTTTTTAAAAAAACTAGTACATATTTGATCGTATTGAATTTTGTACTTTTATTTGAGAATACTGAACTGGTTACTTCATAAAATACTTAAAAAAATAAAATATTTATATTTCCGTCCAGAGATTAGCAAATATCTTGATGATACTTGGAATGGGAAACCCAACAAAAAGTTTATCTGTGTCAGAAAACTTTTCCTGAAACTGGCAAATAGTCTCGAACAGCTTGCCGTTAGTGGTACAAACACAAAAAAGGACTCTCTGGCAAAGCAATGAATGAGTTTGGGCCCATTGTTTTCACGGCCCATTTAGACCCAAACAGAACACATCACTCGCCGTGCAACTTGGTCAGTGGGTCCCCCCATCATTTTGGTATTCCACAAGGGATTATCGAGCATGGGCCCAACTTTATCACAAGTCCTTTTTTTTTGGGTACTTCTTTTATGGGCCCACTTTGTTTCGTCCTTGTCTTCTGGGCCCTTCGTATGTTCCGGTCTTTTTCGTCACTGTTTTCTTCTCAGTTAATCAATTTAAAAAAATTCTTTCATTTTGTATGGTCTTCTTTTTTTTTTTTTTTGGTTTAATGTTAAGAGGTCTTATTTCTTCTAATCCATGTCTGTGCATTAAGCTATATGATCAAATTGTTACGACGTCGTGTTTTGTTGTAATGGATCTTCAACGTTATTGACAAATTATTAAGCTACAAACAATGACGATTTGTTGTTGTATTTCATTGTGTTCAGATGTTGTGCGTACTCCTTTCTGACCATCAATTCGTTTTTTTTTTATCAGACGCAATAGTTAAATGATCAAGTTAATGCTGAGAAAGTTATCTTACAATTAATGCATTTGAAAGTAGAGTTTCATTCTTAAAAGTGAATGTATAATTATAAGAAGATCGGTTGAATCCAACGAAACGAACATGTGAACAATGATCGATAGAAGTGTTTCGACCTGCATCACTCATTACCTATAACGTATTTTACTATTAGACAACACTGTATCAGTATCGATCACTGTGCCAAATATGTATAGACATGTACGTGTATCTTTATATTTATTTATATGTACGACGAATTCTATGCGTGTAAACGTATAACGTAGACGTAGAAAATTTAGAGACACGCCTCCTTCGTAATCGTTTATAAGTATACAATTCGACAGTTCAATATGATATTGACAGTCTTTAATCATTACGACCCCTAAACAAATTTAGCACTGGACTTGGACTTGGACTTCTAGTTTTGGAGGTGAAGTGCATTCATGATGTTTGATGCATTTTAAAAATATTTTAAAGAACTTATATACAAATATGATTATACGACTAAATTCCCAAACAATATTTATAATGCACAAAATTAGTTGAATTTAACAAATTTCACCTTAGATATTGAATCGTTGTGATTCATCGCTTCTTCTTTTGTGGTTTAAATATTAAATGTACCATATTTACATTGACAATCTACCTATTTTAAAATGATTATTAGTTAAACCAACTTACAAATAACGTTTTGACAACCATAATTGTTATGCACTTTTCAACAGTCTTAACTTTGCATACGGATGTCGTTTGTTCAGCAATTTGGGAATAACTCATAAGAGATATATGTGTTGTTGTGTGGATCCCATGCATGTCAGGTTTGTAACAGCTGTCGAATAATGCAAGCTACATAGAAAAATAAAAAAATTTCATTAAACACACAAAAAGAAGAAGGTTAGGGAGAGAGCTATTTTATTGAGTCATTTATTCGTCAAAACATTTTAATATGGGAAGAAGGGAATTCCCACACCACTCCACTACGAAGAGAGGCTTCTCGGGCCAGTGTCACGTGATTAACACACGGATCCAGCAAATTTCTTTATTCTATAACATATTTCTTTATTCATCGCACACTTTTTTTTTTCTCCATTCTTCACGTATACATCCGAAAATCTTTGTGGTCTCGCCCATATCCATCCTTTCAAATCCATCATGATCTCAATGTGATACGTTAATAAGTATTGTGCAGATAATCCTCAAATCTTTTTTTCAGCAATAAAAGAAAATAATCCTCTTGTCTTATAAATGTTATATATGTGACATATTAAAAAGATAGCCTCATAGAGACCGCTTGGGGACAAATTTTAGAAAGATAAAATCATCTGAAATGGGATTTGAGTTTATAATGGAAAAGAATTTTCATAATTAGAATGTTTCTTATTGATAAAGACAGACTTTGCATGTTTGATGTTTCATACTCAGTTTGACATCTAATATATTCAACTTAATAAAAACAGAAAAGAGTCGTATAGCTTCAAAATCTTGATATGTAGAATAAAGTGTATAAATGTGAAAGTGTATAACATATGTACGTAGGAATTAGGTTGGTTAAAGAATTGGCTACATCAATATCTGAGACACCAAAGAAGCAATGGACGTTGGGAGAGTAAGTAACGTTGCCAAATTGGAAATGCCAAAAAAGATTGTACCTTTCCTCTCTTTGATTGAGACTTTACTACTACACCAAACCTTACACCACCACCAATAGCTGAAAGTGATACCGATATTTTTGCACATTTATATTCCACTTCTACACCCAATACTTATTTTAAAAACTTTTTTAATTTCCAATTTTGAGATTTAAGTAGATGAAGAATTGGCTAATCATAATCAAGCGTTTTGCAATGAAATGAAATTTGGGGTTTGGGCTCAGTTTATTAAGACATAAGTGGATTTTATGTTCGGCCCATTGTGTGAAACATGTTATTCCACTGGACCTACCTGTTTACTTTTGTCCCTAAATTTTCCTCCCTATCCCCGAAACACCCTTTTAAAGTACCATTACTTGCTTTCTTCCTTCTTCCCATAATTTAGAACATAATTTGAATTATGATTGTGAATTATTATATTCTTAAGGAATTTTCAGTATTTAAAAATAAAAATAAATATTTTTATGCTTTCATATTAGCGAGATTTCATCCAACGGCTGACATAATTAATGGTGCTTTGTGCTAAATTAGTTTTCGATATTACAATTTTTTTATTTTGGGTTATTACAGGTCAACAAAATTATTTTTTTGACACCGGAATCGGAGTCCGTGAAAAGTCAGAGAACCTGATGTAACACCATTTATGGCATTAACTACTGATAATAATAATATACGAAAACCCAATTATTATACTGAAAAAAAAAAAAAAAAAAAAAGAAAAGTGGTCAGAGACAGCAGGCTGGTCCTGCTGAAGAATAAATCAAATCTACCAATTGGATTTAATATGTGCCGTTTTTTGGTTCGCCCCATTAAAATCATTAAACAAAAACTATATACTAGTGTCAAATAATTCAAAAATTTTAAATTAACAAATTAAGGATAATAAAAAAATTATAATCAGAGATAAAAAGTCACCGGGTAAAGCCCAAAAGGCCCAACTAATATCCATTGGGATCCAGCAAATAAAAAGAAAAATGAACAGTTAATTTTTTTATAAACCAAAATTGGTTTTCTCTTTCTTTTGTCTAACAGTGGCCTTTATTTAACAGACGCACTCCACTGCAGCACTGCTAACGTTGCTTTCGTCCTACTCCAAAATAAGCTTCTTCTTATGGACTAAAACCTTTTCTTCAGAAAGAAGAAGAAGAAGAAGAGAGATTAACTATTCCTTCTTCGCCAAGTTCTCTGAGATAGAGAGTAAGGAGGGATTTCTTCTTCACTCTTTTGACCATCATTGTTGCCCACCTTCTTTGCTTGAGATTTTTCGCCGCAATTTGCTCGCTTACTGACAAAAGTCAAGTCTCTCTCTCTCTCTCTCTCTCTCTTTGGAGGCTCAATTAGGGTTTTGTTGCTGTGAGATTTGATTACGCAAATTGCTGAATTTGGTTTCGATTATTGGCGTGAGACGGTGTTATTTCCGGAGATTTCCAGTGAGTTTCCGTTTATGGATCTGACTGGAGGATTTGGAGCTAGATCCAGCGGTGTTGGACCGGGCCGGGAACCAATAGGGCTTGAATCGCTACATCTCGGTGACGAATTTCGGCAACTAGTGACGACGTTACCTCCTGAGAACGCCGGCGGCTCGTTCACGGCTTTGCTTGAGCTTCCGCCTACACAAGCAGTGGAGCTTCTTCATTTCACTGATTCTTCGTCTTCTCAAGCGGCGGCCGTGACTGGGATCGGTGGAGAGATTGCTCCACCGCTTCACTCTTTTGGTGGGACATTGGCTTTTCCTTCTAACTCAGTTCTCATGGAGCGAGCAGCTCGGTTCTCTGTGATTGCTACTGAGCAACAAAACGGAAATATCTCCGGGGAGACTCCGACGAGCTCTGTACCTTCCAATTCCAGCGCTAATCTCGACAGAGTCAAGACCGAGCCTGGTGAGACCGATTCATCTCAGCGGTTGATTTCTGATTCAGCGATTGAGAATCAAATCCCTTGCCCTAACCAGAACAATCGAAATGGAAAGAGGAAAGATTTCGAAAAGAAGGTGAGAGTGAGAGACAAATGGTTTTACTTTTACATTTTGATTCTTGGTTTCATCAGATTGATGAATCCCTAAATTTTCTAGGGTAAAAGCTCGACGAAGAAGAACAAAAGCTCCGAAGAGAACGAGAAGCTGCCATATGTTCACGTTAGAGCTCGTCGTGGTCAAGCAACCGATAGCCATAGCTTAGCAGAACGAGTAACTTGCATCTCTCTCTCACAGATTTCACTAATTATTCTTTTTTGGTGTTAATCAGTTGATTAATTCGCTAATTGATCACTAATTTTTGGATTATAGGCAAGAAGGGAGAAGATAAATGCACGAATGAAGCTGCTACAGGAACTGGTCCCAGGCTGTGATAAGGTTTGTCTCTCAGATTAAGACGTGTATTCAATTTGTTAATCAATCATTAGCTCTTCATTTGTGCTTAACGACATGATATTTCTTTAATTGATTCACTCAAAAAGTAAGAATTTATTATTAGATGATCTTGTTTTTTGTTAAGGGTCTTAATCCTTCACACCTACTTTTTTTTTTTCCCCAAAACGTGGATTGCTTAATTGCTTTTTTATTAAGAAAAGTGGTTTCTGGTGTGCCAAAGTAGCCAGTTGGGTAATTGTGTAGTAATAATGCCTTTAGAGATCTCAACTTTATTTTTTTATTTCGTGTGGGGAGAAATATCTCACGGGTACACTTAGCTTTAAGGTTAACTCAGTCACACGGAAGTGATAGGACCTAGCTTTATCGAATTCTTTTTTCCATAACTGTGTTCATTGAGCTTGAAGATTAGTCTGTAAATGACAAGAATGACCTTAGGAAGTGGGGATGCTAGCTGTAATGTGCCATTAAGGTTTTGGGTTTAGGGGACAGATTTTGGTGGAAAGATCAAGATCAAAGTGTGTTTTGGGGTCCATCTTTTGATGATAAGTGGGAAAAAAGTTGTAAACTTTCTATGGAAGGTGAGGAAGGGGTAGTATCGTCTCTAACAAGTTCGGTATCTATCAAGGAAAAAAAGACAATGACTCTTAGAAGGACGATTAAAGCAAATGATCCTTTACAAAAATTGATATGCTTTTGAGTCCCACATACCTAATTAGTTGGAAACATGATGTGACACTCCCCCAGACAGCTAATTAATCATCCCTGATGTTAGAAGTTAGCAGCAATTATTGGTGTGATGGAGATGATGATAAGGAACATCAGTGTGTGTAAAAAAATTGGATTCTATAGGTGAGCTGTGAGGACTTGATTGATTGTTCCTTTAAACCCCTAGGGTATACTGATTACTTGTGATTGTAGTAGATACCATTTATAATAGCTTTAGATTAACACGTCATTCTCTTGCTGCTTCTTTCACTGTGTATTTTGGAATCCTGGTGTTTTCTCGTTGAAATATTGCATCATCTTAACAATAGTTAGCTGCATAGGAACTACTTTTGGTTTGTGAAAGCAGATGTACCTAATATGAATCCTAAGCTTATCAGAAAGTCTTTGACCTGCAGATTCAAGGTACCGCGCTGGTGCTGGATGAAATCATTAACCATGTCCAGTCATTACAACGTCAAGTGGAGGTGAGACTTTCCGTGGTCCAATTTTTGTTCTTTATACCTATATTGTACCATTACCTTAGGCACAACCAAAAGGTCAACTCAAAACAGTTTGAAAATGAATAGAATTGTGTGCCACAATTTCATGAAACTATGACTTGTGTTTCCACAGATGCTATCAATGAGACTTGCAGCGGTAAACCCCAGAATCGACTTCAATCTCGACACCATATTGGCTTCAGAAGTAAGTATCAAAATCTCACAATACTTAGGTCCTTCTGATTAGCCTTCTTCAGGAAAAAGTAACCATTTCATGTGTTTCTCATTTAAGTAAACCATACCTCTTTGAGTAGCTTCTAGTTTCTATCACAAAAGGAGAAACTTTTGGGTATTTATTGATACAAACATTAATTTAGACCATTTTAGTGTAAGGCATAGGAAGAGCACAACGTCTACTCTCATGAAGGAAACTCAGGGAAAAAATAAATACACAAAGAGCTTAGTGGGTCAAAACTCGGACCACCTTTGTTCTGTAAACCTTTCTGTGTCTTCTGTGACTTATGTCGGATGTGTTATTTGATGAAGCTTTTAAAAAAAAACGTATTTCATCACTCAATAATTTCTGTGGGTCTCTTCCAAAATCTTGTTATTTCAAAGTGACCTATCTAATTTCATGATCACCTGTGGATTCTCATCAAAAGTTTTGGACCAAAGTAAATAAATGCTCTATCTCTCTTTCTTCTTACAGCTTGTACCACCATTAAATAGCCAGGGACCCTCTCATTATACCTTGTTCTTTTAGGATAATAATAACACAGCAACAACAGTTGACTTCTTTGACTAGATCAAGATCTCTATGAATGATCCCTTAGCTGATATCTTTTCCGGTTTTGGCTCTGTTTTTTTTCCTACACAGAATGGTTCTTTAATGGATGGGAGCTTCAATGGCACACCAATGCAGCTTGCTTGGCCTCATCAAGCCATTGAGACCGAACAGTCCTTTCATCACCGGCAACTGCCACCACCACCAACACAACAGTGGCCTTTTGACGGCTTGAACCAGCCGGTATGGGGAAGAGAAGAGGATCAAGCTGATGGCAATGATAACAGCAATTTGATGGCGGTTTCTGAAAATGTAATGGTGGCTTCTGCTAATTTGCACCCAAATCAGGTCAAAATGGAGCTGTAAGTTGGGAAAACAGTAGAGATCATGAATGTGTATATATATCGTATAAGCCCGTTTCTCTATATATAATTATAATCATAAATATATAAGCATTAGATATCTGTTAAGAAGGTATCAGTCATTTGATTCAGAGAGACAAAACTGGTAATGATTATTTCTTATTTTTACCAGATTTCCACAATGTAGAATTTAGTAGAATATGATCATTTTGATCTTGTTATATATCTTACTAATAATAAATAGAGATAAAAATCATATTTAGGGAATAATAATTATATTTATCATTAACAAAAGCAAAATTCAATATAGCTTAGGTTAGGTAACAAAAATCCCTAAAACGACTCATCCGATCAGAACATAAATATAAGTGCAAAGCCGTTATTGGAAGAAAAACAAACCCTAAGTCTAATATAAGCTTGAATCATGGAAAGAAAACCGGAAGAGAAACGCAAAAGAGCATGCCATGGAAAGAAGAAGAGTAATGATATTGAACAACTACCAAATGTTCTTATAGAAGAGATCTTAGAGAGAATTGGTGCAGAATCTCTTATAAGATTCACATCCGTTTCGAAGCAATGGAACTCGATGATCAAATCAACATCTTTTGCGTCGAGACATCTAATCCGAGCGCAGTCACGAAATCCGAGTATCCTTCTTGCCGGTGCCCGCGCTTGGAATGAACCATATCCATTTTGTTATCTTAAGAAAGTGGAGTTAGGATCTTCAGAATTGAAAGAGGCTCATATTATGCCCAATCCCTATGAATGTTGTGTAATTACCGGAAGCTGTGATGGTCTTGTTTGCGTCTACGGTATTGAAAGATTGATGTGTATCATCAATCCGGCCACTAGATGGTTTCGATCTTTTCCTCGGCCTAAGATTCAAAAAATTAACCGCCTTAGACGAATTCTGGACGGCAGTAAGTTTCACTTTTTAATTCTTTTGCTTAATTAATTTTCTCACATATATATATATATATATATATATATATATAAGTGTTTACTGATGTTTTGTTGTATGTTACTAATATTTCCGAAGTAATTATTTTTGTTTTTTACTCTCTCATAGGTTATCGCGCATCAAGCTATCCAGGATTCGGTAAAGACACTATGACAGGCAAGTACAAGATCGTATGGTTATATAACTCTTCAGAACTAGGCCTAGATGGCCATACAACATGCGAGGTTTTTGATTTTAGTACTAATAGTTGGAGAAATGTGACTGGCTCTACACATCGCATTTGTGAGTTTCCTGTATATTTAGATGGATCACTTCATTGGTTGACTCTCGAATTGAATGGAGGAAAAACTAAGATAATACGTTTCGATCTTCACACAGAAGTTTTTGAAGTAGTGGTCGAAATTCGGACTGCCCATCCATCTCCTTGTTGGCCTAATATGCACAGTCTGAATAATCGTCTTTGCGTAGTGGAACAGAAAACCAACTGTGAAGAAATATGGTCACTGAATTCACACAAGGTATGGGAGAAGACATACAGTATAAATCTAAGCAACACTTCTCCTTGGTTTGGGAACTCATTGGGTCTAATAAGACCGGTGACAGTTTTCAACAAAACAGAGTTACTATTTCGTTACAGATATATCGATTATCCTTGTTTATTGGTACAAGATACTAGAACGGGTTCTTGTTCTTTATATTCCAAAGCTACTCAATTGGATCAAGTTATTTCTTATATTCCAAGCTTGATCGCTATTTAGTTGAAGATCTTTTACTTTGTTTTTCATTTTTTTTGTCAACGAAATAAAGTCGGTTTTTCATTTTCATTTTATTTGCAGAAGTTGAAGTGACATGTATAAACCTTATTGATTATATATATTTAATATTTTTGATACATATAATATCACGGCGTGATAAACATATATCGAAGTGACATGTATCAAAAGAGAGATCTGGAGTTCTAGTTTCAGTTGTTATCATTGGATAAGATTATTAAGACCTTGAGAAAAAATTAAAAATATGGGAAGCATATTATTGATACTATTATTCTTCTCTCTCGTCCAATCACGTTCGTACACCTCATATTCGAAAATCCAACTTCCCGGCGATTCTCTGGCCCTTTCCGTTACCGATTTCGGCGCTACCGGCGATGGTATCAACTACGATACTTCTGCGATACAGTCCACCATTGACGCCTGCAATCGTCACTACACATCGTCTTCTTCCATCTGCCGCGTCACTTTCCCTTCCGGCAACTATTTGACAGCTAAGCTCCATCTCCGATCTGGTGTTGTTCTCGATGTGACGGAGAACGCCGTGCTTCTTGGGGGACCGAGAATCGAGGACTATTATCCGGCGGAGACTTCTTCGGATTGGTACGTGGTGGTGGCGAACAACGCGACGGACGTTGGAATCACCGGCGGAGGAGCGATTGATGGCCAAGGATCGAAATTTGTGGTGAGATTCGATGAGAAGAAGAACGTGATGGTGAGCTGGAATCAGACCGGAGCTTGCTTGGGTGATGAGTGTAGACCTAGACTTGTTGGATTCGTTGATTCTAGAAACGTTGAGATCTGGAACATCACATTACGAGAGCCTGCGTATTGGTGGTTAGTTTTGAAAACTCTGCTTTTCACAAGAACTCTATGAACATATTTGACTCTGTTTCACTATCTTAGATCGAAGATAAGTAACTCTAGCTGAGAATTTAGGCTTCTGTGATTGCTCAATGCTTAAAATAGTTCCAAGTAATCTTAAGATTGAATGAATCTCTGGTTTGATCTTCTATACACACTCATTGCAGCTTGCACATTGTGAGGTGTGAGAACACATCAATTCACGATGTATCAATCCTTGGGGACTTCAATACTCCAAATAACGATGGAATCGACATTGAAGATTCGAACAACACTGTTATAACTCGGTGTCACATTGACACAGGAGATGATGCAATCTGTCCTAAGACTTACACTGGTCCACTTTACAACTTAACCGCTACAGACTGTTGGATCCGGACCAAATCCTCAGCCATTAAACTCGGTAGCGCGAGCTGGTTTGACTTCAAAGGTCTTGTCTTTGATAACATTACTATTTTTGAATCTCACAGAGGCCTTGGCATGCAAATACGCGACGGAGGTATAAAGTTTCTTCTTTTATTTGGCTACATGCAACACAAACTTATGTAATGTAATCCCAATATGTGCCCTTTTGCAGGAAATGTGAGTGACATTACATTTTCAAACATAAACATTAGTACAAGATACTACGATCCTTCTTGGTGGGGACGAGCAGAACCAATCTATATAACAACTTGCCCGCGTGACTCATCTGCAAAGGAAGGATCAATCTCGAATCTCCTATTTGTAAACATAACAATCAAATCCGAAAACGGTGTCTTTTTATCGGGTTCACCAAATGGACTACTCTCAGATATAAAATTCAGAAACATGAACCTTACTGTCAGAAGATGGAGTAATTATAGTGCAGGGCTTGTGGATTATAGACCTGGATGTCGAGGTCTCGTGAACCATAGCGCCACGGCTGGGATCATAATGGAACATGTGAACGGGTTTAGCATTGAGAATGTTGACCTGAAATGGTCAGATGATCTGAATTCTGCGTGGAATGTTCCTCTCGAATTTAGACCTTCCACCGTGAATAATGTCTCGTTTGTTGGTTTCAATTCTGGTCTTTTACACGAGATTGTTTGAGTTTGATTACGTTTTGATTGGTGAACACAAGATTGCTTGAATCATTATGTTTGGCTTAGTAGAAGATTTGGATTCTTATTTCTTTGTGTGAAATAGAGAATTTGGTTTTGTTTTCTCCAAAACGACAACGTCTTTGTGATATCGAGTTCTCTCAACGACGACGTTTCACAAGTATTTGTAGGTTTTCACACACTTGCGTTTATTTTCGTCTAATCAAAAAAATCTCTAAGAGAGTAAAATCGGAATCACAGAAATGGCGTCGACGAAGCCATTGATCGTCGCAGCGAAGACGCTCCGAAACCGGATCCACTTCCGATCTGGATCCACATCTGCTGGTCCAAGCCGGTGGGCGACACCAGGTCACGAAGAACGACCCAAAGGATATTTCATGAACCGGACTCCGCCGCCGCCGGGACAGTCGCGCAAGTGGGAAGATTGGGAGCTTCCTTGTTACATCACAAGCTTTCTCACGATTGTTATCCTCGGTGTGGGTCTCAATGCCAAACCCGATCTTTCAATCGAGACCTGGGCTCACCAGAAAGCTCTCGAGCGCCTCGAGATGGAGAAGCTTGCATCTGCCGGAGATTCATCCAGTTAATTCCAAAACTTGGGAAATATGATTCGATGGTTGATCTGGTATGCGTATGTGTTTATCTTTTTTCCGGGGATTTGAGGAGATTTTCCCATTTATAATGATGATCACGAATACTAGTGACCTAGGGTTTCGCTTTGTTCATCCTCTCCTCTTCGTTAGTGTCGATAAATATGTTCATGAAATAAGCGATCTTTAACTCTTGACGATGGTTTTATGTAACTCACCTTACTTTTTGATGATGTTTTAAAGCACTTGCCTCCAATCCTTTGCTGTATAAATTCTCAAATTTGATTACTTTTTAATTTTCTGATTACTTGGAGAGAGTCAGAGTGATGAACAGCTAATTGCTTTTGCTAACATTGTATGTGTCATTTGATTAGGGGAATCCGGTTTGTTTCTGTTCTTCGTGAACTTTAGTTCCTTATCTTATGACTCTGTGTAGTGTAGTATAGATTACGGTCCCAACTTCACACTAGTAATAGTCAGAAGGTATAAATATAGTTCTGGTTGGGGAAAGTTTCTCTCCTTTGTTTTCTAGTTATGGAAATGTCCAGACGGTTCATTACCATAGCTTAAGATTCTATGTTCTGGCACTATATACACTCACGGAGTTAGGTTATGAACATTAGATTTCTATTTGTTTCCTTTCCAAACCTATTGAGGGATACATTTTTAAAACTGCGAATGATTGCTAACGTGTGCTTCCCATTTATAACCATTATGTTAGATTTTGTGGGTACCGAATGGCAAGCCTTCTACTAATACTGAGTGAAAGAACATGAGAGTGTTGATATTGGGTTTTGGAAAAGAGGTTTTGATGAACTACTTGGATAAGTCGAGGGAGAGGGAGTTGCAAGAGAATTACACTCATGTAGGTAGATGAAGTTTTAGAGCTTAACAGTAGACCTCATGTTGATGCAGGTTCTGGTGAATAGATTTAGGAATAGGTACTGCCATTTTGAAGAGTATTGCTTGTCTGATATTTTCATTAGCCTTCATTGTTGCATTGTGAATCTTCTTGGTAACCTTAGGTTCTGTGTTGGATCCCTAAATCGACTGATGAACATGGTAGCTTTTAGTATAGCTTGATCTTTTCATCTCATTTTGGTTGTTTGGATTCCTATTCTGTTTCACTCTCTCCCAAGACTATGATTCTGAAATCCTTTTGTTCTCCATACATTGGGATGTCCAATCAGACTAAACCGAACAAAAAAAAAGCCGATTCTAGAACCGGGAAATCTGAACCGAAATCGAGATTTGATATCCCTACCACACTTGCATGATTTGACAAAATTGGCTCAACTGAAAAAGTGAGTGAGCATCGCCATCGATTTAGTTGAATGTTAGTTGGCAGTTTTCGAATAGTGACGGTAAAACAGGCGGGTGTACTTATTGCTGCTGCTACCTGCATTGATATTTCTTAAATCGTTTGCATCCATCTAGTCCATTTGCATTATGTCGGTATGGTATATTAAGTGCTTTTTGTCGTTTCAGATTATATGCTTATAAGAAATCAAACTAGCAAAGCTTTTGCTTTAATTATCTTCTAGCTGTATCTTTATAGTTAACATTATCTCTTGTGATCTACCATCCTTAGCTTGGCCACACACTCACTCCTCTTCCCTTGTCCACAATCGTTTAAACTCAATAATTTATTTTTAAAACCCTTTAAATAAACAATCATCCCAAAAGAAAAACAAGGGTTCTGCTTCTCTATCCTTTTTTTAATTACTAATTTACTACTGCACGACATCATATGACCATTGCAAAAATTTATGCTTCTGCCTTTCACATTTTTTTTTGTGTAAAAACCAAAAAAAGAGAGTAGGAATCTAAATTATAGTTACTGTTTAGTATTTAGAAGTGGGCAAGGCAAATAAGATCTGAAGGACGAAAGTGAAAGTGACAATACGGTCATCATTACTCTTGACTTAAAGTAAACGAGTACAATGTGACTGGCGACTCCCGGTAAACACTAGAACCACCGACAAAAGCTTCCCGGTTTACATGTAACGGCATCATTCACGACGACCGATCTTCACGGTCCGTACCGTACACGATCCATGTTTTTAAATGCACTCATTTAAATCCTCCACTCATATGATTCTTCTCGTTTTTCTAAAAAAAACACACACGAGCCGTAGAAGGGAGAAAGATAGTGGCTTTTTTACAGTTTCCAGAATAAAGAAAAAGCTCATTTGATGACCAAAAAAACGGATTTCTTGGTGATCCCGAAGTAAGAAAACCGGTTTCTTGGTGTTGCTCTGTTGTTCTGTTTTTTTTTTCTTGGTGTTGCTCGGTTTCTTCCTCCAGATTCTCAGGCACTCATAATTTTTCAACTTTTTATATATCTTTCCACTATTTTTCATATATAGAAGATCAAAATCATTCTTGTGAATATAAGTGAATGCACTCATTTCTATTAGCAATTTTAGGTAATTGTGAGAATCTTACTGATTGCTTATGTGGGGACTTGCCTTTTTTAGTATTAAAAATGTAAATCATTTTTTTTTCTTTTCATGTAGATTGAAACGAACCATAACAAGTGTCGATAATGTTGTCGTTTTCCTTTTTTCATATCCTAATTTGCCTTGGATTTCAGGAATATACGCAACTGAGTTTTTGTCATTTTCCTCTGTTTCAGACTATTGATCACAGCTGTTCTTTTTTTCAGGCTTTACTTGAAAGTTGTTAAGTAACTGTTGCTTTGGCTGCAAAATGGAGGAAAACTGAAAAGAGTTTGATGATGAAGGGAAGAACAACCAACAGTATGCAGTTGAATCGGTCTACGAAGAATGGGAAAAGAGATCAAAAGCCACAGAAGACAAACGGTGCTAAAAGATCTTCAGAGCAAGAAAGACTCAAAGCTTTTAAAGAAGAATCTAACGTCTCAGTAGTAGTAGATGATACAACGACACAATCAAAGCTCTTTGATGATGATGATCATGCAGTGAACGAGTCTTCAGTTACTCATCAAGAGTCCGAGTCTGGTAGAATTTCAGAGAAAACTGAGAAGGAAGAGAGTGTAAATGGCTTGGCCTGTGATGATGAAGAGGAGGAGGCGAAGGAAGAAAGCAAAGAATTTGATGCTATAGCTCATGAGAAGACAGATTCTATATCTTATTCTGAAACTTGCAAAGGTGTCAATGTTGATAAGGCAGTCGAAGTTTGGGATGATGCTTCAAATGGTGGTCTAAGCTGTGGAAGTGAAAACGAGGCAGGTGATGTTAAAGAAAAAAGTGAGAAACTTGAGGAGGAAGAAGAAGCATTGAAACAAAAGGTTGAGGATTTGGAGACAAGAGTTGAGAAACTTGAAGAAGAGCTAAGAGAAGTTGCAGCACTCGAGATTTCGCTCTATTCGGTTGTACCAGACCACTCTAGCTCAGAGCACAAGCTTCACACACCTGCTCGGAGAATTTCAAGACTCTATATCCATGCTTGTAAACATTGGAGTCAAGGAAAGCGAGCAACTGTCGCTAGAAACTCTGTGTCTGGTCTCATTTTATCTGCTAAATCTTGCGGAAATGATGTTTCCAGGTAACATAAACACAATTTAACATTATGAGTGTAGTAGCTTTTAGGATCTTGAGCTTCTCAGTTTTTTCTTGGTTCCTTATATTTCAGGTTGACCTTCTGGTTATCGAACATCATTGCTTTGAGAGAGATCATTTTGCAGGCATTTGGTAAAACAAGTGTTCCTAGACATTTCACAGAGACCTCTGAATCAAATGGGAGTGAACATAATGGTTTAGGGAAGCTAAAAAGGAAGAAGAACCAATGGACTAAGCACTCAAATGGTTTCAAGCAGGTTTTAGAAGATTGGCAGGAACCAGAAACCTTCACTGCAGCATTAGAGAAAGTCGAATTCTGGATTTTCTCTAGAATCGTTGAATCTGTTTGGTGGCAGGTAAAATTTTAAGAAAGACTCTTTCTTTCATTGAAACCTTAAAAAAATATTCATTCTTTAAGGCATATCAAAATTTGCTCTTGTTCTCGTTTGTCTCTCAGGTTTTCACTCCTCACATGCAATCACCGGAAAATGGCAGTAAAACAAATGAGCCTGTCTTGGGAGATAATGAGCAAGGAAGCTTTTCAATCAGCCTATGGAAAAACGCTTTCAAAGTTGCTCTATCGCGGCTCTGTCCTATGCGTGGAGCAGGGCACGAGTGCGGTTGTTTACCTATCTTGGCTAAAATGGTATTCAGATTCTACATTTTAAAGCTCAAGCCAATAGCATTAAGTATGTAAAAGCTATTGGAATCTTAACTTCTATATACATTCTCTCCGTACTATGTAACAGGTAATGGAGAAGTGTATAGCTAGAATTGACGTAGCCATGTTCAACGCAATTTTACGTGAGTCAGAGCATCAGATTCCTACGGATCCTGTCTCTGATCCTATCTTAGATTCCAAAGTCTTGCCTATCCTTGCTGGAAACTTAAGCTTTGGATCCGGGGCACAACTTAAAAATGCGGTACATTATCAAGAAACATAATCAGATTGTTATATGCACTTAACATGAGAAACTACTAATGTTCTTGAATGTTGTGATTTCTCGCTTGTAGATTGGCAATTGGTCAAGATGCCTCGCTGAAATGTTCTCCATAAACACTAGAGATTCAGTAGAAGAAAATGATCCAATAGATAGTGAGAAATCTTTCAGTTTGCTAAACGAACTCAGCGATCTACTTATGCTCCCAAAAGACATGCTTATGGACCGATCCACAAGAGAAGAGGTTTTGTTATCTTTGTCACGCTTTAAGTTCTTGATTAAGCTTTCTTGATCACAGAAATTTTTTCTTGATTGTTTCATAGGTATGTCCATCTATAAGTCTTCCGTTGATCAAAAGAATACTCTGCAACTTTACACCTGATGAGTTTTGTCCTGATGATGTCCCTGGAGCTGTCCTAGAAGAGCTTAATAATGAGGTAACAGATTTAAATCCTTCACTCATTTGGTCTCTTCTTAGCACTCACTATACTTTTTTTGTTGTTTCTCATCAGAGCATTTCAGAGCAGAAGGTATCAGGAGTTAGCTTCCCTTACGCAGCTTCTCCTGTTTCATACAATCCTCCATCATCACTCAATGTAGCAGAGAAAGTTCCAGAGGTAGGAGATATCTCTAGAATGTCGAGGAATGTATCTATGATACAAAGAAAAGGATACACGAGCGATGAGGAGCTGGAGGAACTAGATTCTCCTCTTACATCCATCATGGAAAAAGTATCGTTGTCACCAATTTCCGTACAGAGCAGGAATGTGAAGCAGGAAACTGAGCAAATAGGTGCAGTGGTAGCAAATGCAAGATATGAGCTTCTTAGGGAAGCGTGGTCTATATGAGTCATTGGAAGCCAAATGTTTAGGGTACCAACTACTGAAACAAACTAGTCTTTGAAGTTATATGTAGCCGTAAGTGTTTTATCAGATGAATATGCTCCTAGCGGATTGTATTTAGTGTCTGAAGAGGCAATCAACTCTTTTAACAACAAGCTACCTTTCTCCTGGAAATTTTCTTGTGTTTCTTTATTGTTTCTTTGTCCTCAAGAAACCATCAAGCTTCTAACTTCCTTCTTCTGACATGTTGTTACGTTAGAATTTGAATCTAGCTATAATGTCAAATTGAGACCAATAAAGGGATTATATCATAAACAGAATCTGAGCACAAATCGATGGAAACACTCAGTAGTCAGTACTCTGCAAAAGAGATGGTGAATCACATTGGAGGAAGAAAGAACAGAACCTAAATCTTGGAACTGCTCTGACAACATAAACTTACCACCAGGATTCAAAATGAAACATAAGTACAGCTCAGACTGTTCAAGTGCCCTAATTCAAGCCTAGTGAACTCTATGGAATCAGCATCAATTCCCAGAGAAGAAAATGTTCCTCCGTTTTTGCTTTGAAGATTCTTTCTTAAGTTTCCATCTTTCTTCTTCTGGGTTTACATAGTTCTGTGATCAATGGCAAAGAACACAAAGAGAACAAAGATGCGTATATTGTTTTGTATTGATAGTTCATATGTAATTTGATTAAAGAAGAAATATGCGTAAGGGAAGACTTGAGAGAATTTTCCTAGAGTCCCACATCGACAAGTTAGAGAGCGTTGGTCATAAGCTTTGTAGTATAAATAAGAAGCTGAGCCCAACGTTCAATTCATACCTTTCTCGGCCTTTTGGCTAAGATCAAGTGTAGTATCTGTTCTTATCAGTTTAATATCTGATATGTGGACCATCGGTCCACACGATATTAACTCTATTTTTTAAGGGAGAAGGCCCGCTAAGATAGCTTGCTATCTGGGTTTTCGCGAGTCGCCCATGCGTTGCACTACTGCACGGGCTTGGCTCAACCCGCCAAACTACTAGTTAAAATTTTGAGATCTCAGACTCTTTAAAAGTTTGGGTCGGTAAGTCTTATAAGATAAGTAAATCTGTGATTCTTTTGTATTTATCTGTGACATTGTCTATCTCTCTTTGTGGTAAATTTGTAGGTATCAGAAATTAGCTACTTCTGAAGTATATCTTTGAACTTTTGTTTATCTCTGGGTAAAAATCTGAATGGTAATGTTTCAGACTGCAGCCACAATGGCATTGGCTGGCTATGAAATATGGCTACAAAAAGAATCTTCAATCAAATTGTGTCATGTGAATCTCATCTGCGATCTACGGTTTGATGGATAATCATCATGATGCTATGTTTATGAATCTGTTTTACCAGGCTAGCAGAATCTACGTTATATCAATGTTTATGTCTATAGGTTTTGTTAGTTAAAGATTGCAGCTGGAAGCGTGTGCTATACTATACTATCACTGAGACGCAGTAAGAAGAATGATGAAGACAGGCCAAAGATGATCGGAGTAGCTTAATTAAGGAACTCAAAGTGGATTCAGATATCACATTAGAGATCCTCTGTTCTGATATATATAGACTCTATTGTAAAGTTTTATTACATTTGCTTGGATTATGTGAAGCTTAAGTAAACAATCCTTACATTATGGATTATGAAACTCAGATTCTTACATACAACATATATCGTAAAGAAGCTCAAAAAACAAGAAGATCATAACAACTTTTTCACTACTAAGACTGTAAAATAATAGATAGATCTGATCAGTCTCACCAGGTTTGCGGTCAGGTCTGGTTTTCTATCCGCTTGAGTTCTTTTGCAACATCTATCATATGAAGCTTGGTTTCTTCTGGTCTGAATCTAACACATCTCAAAGCAAGTTCAACAAATGCTTCCATTTGAAGTTTTGAATGATTAGGAATGTCGTCATCCGCACTGTTTAACATCGATGGGTCTATTCTATCAGTTTAGCTAACGGTACTCGCCCCAAACACTTCTCAACATAATCATGTTATAACTGTCACCATTAGCCGGTTCACGATAGTATCCATGCTTTCCTGTCAAAAGACTTAGCATGATGAATCCAAAGCTATAGATGTCAACATTCTCAGTGACAAAACCTGTTCCCATATACTGGGGCTCCCCAAAGCCTTGCACTACTGCACGGGCCGGGCTCAACCCGCCAAACTAATAGCTAAACTTTTTCACTGGCCGGTAAGGAATACAAGTGAATGGAGAAAAACTTCCTAAAACAACGTTTTGTGAGATTGGATAAGTAAATCTGTGAGTTTATAATATTAGCTTCTTTCCGTATCCTTGTGTTTCAAAATCATTAGCTTTGGATCAACTAATGTAATTTAAACACGAATAAAAATTATGTATGTACAAATGTGAATGTAATAAATGATATAGTTTATGGAAAAATATGCCGTTTCTCCGTAGTTGGTTATCATCTTAAAATAAACTATTTTGATCATAGCTTGAAGAAACCGAATTTACGACTCTGTTCGACCAAACAGAAGTCGAATAAACAAATAATTTACGGCCCATTTGCTAAAGTTAAAAGCAAACTTGGGCTTCGCCGGTGATTACCCTTGTGATAAATTATTGTGCCCTACCTCTTGTCTTCTTCCCCAAGCAACAATAAGTGTCTCGCCTTCCTCCAAGACTCCGACGGTCATCATCCCTATGAATCCGACCGACAACTATAAGCGTGTTCGCTCAAGGTAAGCTCTATGGTTTTGTAGGTTTTGTACCTTTGCCGATTCAATTTTGTGGCTGAATTTGATTTGGGAAGGAAAAAATCAAGGCTTTTGCTGAGCGCCATTGGAATTAGGTTGTTTTTCGGCATCGTTAGGTGAAAAGGCTTTTCCTTTGTGTTGATTCTCACTGACAAGTAGCTGTGCTTGTGAACTTACCAAGTTTAAGAGTTTGAAGCTGCTTTCGATCAGATATAATTGAAGCTTTTGATCCAATATATAATTGTAGCTCTAGCACATATTATAAGCTTTCCATCTAATATACTGTAGTGTATTAGCTTCTTTCCGTATCCTTGTGTTTCAAAATCATTAGCTTTGGATCAACCCAGAGCTGTGACCATATATATATCGCTGGTATAATAAATAATCTAGTGGCTACCCTAATTTTCAGCTGCAGCCTTCTAGAACGCATAGTGTCTAGGGGTAGTCTCTTGGCTGATATGAAGGCCTCTTTTTTAACCAATTCGGAGTTTTTGGAAAGGATAAGTTTACGCAGACCCTCGAGAGAGTTCCTAAGGAGGCTGTTTGAACGGTTTACTGAGGAAGCGATGAAGGCCATAATGTTTTCCGAAGAGGAAACTCGCAAGCGCTGCCATGTTCGTGTCGCGACTGATAAAATACTGATTGGTCTACTACATGCCCCCCAAAACAACATTGCTAAAAAGGTTCTTGAATCCATGGGAATCAATCCAAAAGATGTATCTGTGGAGGCTGACAAAATAGCTCGGAGACCTGCTTACGTAGGTACGGATCAGGAGGTTCAAAAGACAAGTGAAATCACCGCAATCGATGTACCATTTAACCACCGTGCTTTGCACATACTAGAGTTGTCATATCAAGAAGCTCGGAAACTTGGTAAGGTTTTTACGATTTTTTTTTTTGAGATATGTTGAGTTTCTAATACATTTTTCTGTTGCTAGGTCATAATTATATTGGATCAGGACATCTTCTGCTTGGTCTTGTTAGTTATGAAGTATGTTTAGCGTCTCTGGTCCTGGCCAAGTTTGGTGCAACCGCTAGCAACATTCGGGCAGAGGTATGAAGGCCGCATGCATATAATTTACAGATCAAGAATTATTTTTTTTAATATATACTAGCTAGGCTCTCTAGAACAATACTCAAAATACATTGCCATTTGCGTTAAATAAGGTGCTACGCTTGTTTGGGGAAAACAACAATGAGACAATATTGGAGCTCACAAGTTATCAACCAACTGTTGAAGATGTTGCTAAGGTTCATTTCATAATAGTAAATGCTTCCCTTTATATCTCCTTTTAAGTTTATAGCTAAAAAATGGTTGTTGTTAATTAGCTTGATGAGGAACTAAGCGAGCTCGAAAAGATACGCAGACGGATGGGCAAAGAGATTAGAGAAGCTTACGATGCCCTACAATTCGAAAAGGTGATAATACTCTCTTATAATTATCCTGAACGTTGGCAACATATAACACAAATTTTTTTTGGATTTGCTCAACAGGGTTATGATCTTTTTAGCCGACAGAGTGAAGTAAGACTGGAGATATCTGCTCTTGTAGCCAAAAGGGCAAACCTGAGCATGTGGTGCTGATTAATAAGGAGATTGGGATAAAATAAACGTGATTTAGCGCATCTTTCATTTTTATAAGCGCATATTCATGCTCTCGTGTTTCAGTTTCGGACTTCTTTTTTTTTTATCTGTAGTTTTCTTTTAAGGTTTTATCTACTTGATTTGTTTCAGTTCTTGGGATCTAAATTATTTTCTTTCTTTATTTTAATAATTTGGGTTCTAGTTTCTGAGACTAAAATTATGCTTTCGATTAGCAAACATACTTTGGATATGCCTTGAATCTAGCTCGGTCGAGTAAAACTGAAATTTTATCCACTGATGTTTATGCAGATTGGTATGGGCAGCAGTGTTTGGGCTTTAACCAAGCAAGTCCAATCCGTTTAGGGTTTCTTTTATAAACACTCTATTTACCCTAGTGTAGAAATTTTCGTCTTCAATTATAAACCAATCTCTTTTCTTCGTAGATGTAGTAGTCAACACTTGACACTGTTTGCGGAAGCACATTACATCGGTGTCGTGTGCTTTAATTTATGTTTTTCTGCTTATCTTCTTGCTTATGTCATAAGAAACTGGTATTAGAAGCAGGTTCTAGGAGTTCCGGCGTCTATAATTTGGTGAGAAGATTTGTGCAATGACCATGAAGATCGACATGTTTAGTAGAGAGAACACTTCCAATCTTGGAATTATAGTAGTATCACAAGTTATGTCGGCATATAGGGTCAGCGTTACTGAATTATCGAGTGGGAAAACAAACAAATCCATATTAAACTAAAATGAAATTACCAAAATTTTATGTATAAACTTTTTGGTGGAAAAAGAGTACAAATAGTTGCATGGAAACAATTTCAATATTCAAAGAAGGTTGATTAGGATTTTGGGATTGGGCCAAGTTTTTTTTTTTTTTTTTTTGGATTAGGCCAAGTTTAAATCTAATGATGCTCTTCGGGTAAAACAAGCATGTCATATAACTTGACATCCAAATTCTCTTTTTGCCCGTGTAATGAAGCTCATTATTTTCGAGGTAATTCCGTACTAGTTGCAAAACCTAGGAAACTTCAATCTTATGGTTGGTCTTCTATTCTAACGGGACTCTCTCTTCTGAAGATAGGCACACATTTTATTGTTGGGGATGGCTCCAACATGCGTTTAGGAATGCATACTTTGATTGTACACAACACTTTTTTCATGGAGATCTTGAAGAAGAAGTGTACATGACATTGCTTCCTCGACCCGATATCGTATATTTCTGTTCACCTTTTGCCACAGTTTATGAATGCACCTCTTGAAGAACACTAGACTGCAGCCCTCCGGGTCATTCGTTATCTCAAAGATAGTCCGAGGCATGGTATATATTTTGCTTCAAGCAGTTTGTGATCTGTAACTCTACGGATCGTGTGACGCCGACTGGGCCGAATGCCCATTAACACGGCGATCTTCGACATGTTGGTTCGTACAACTTGTAAGTCAATCATCGGCTGATGCCGAATACAGAGCAAAATCGTGGATGACGAAGGAGCTGAAATGGTTCAAAGCTCTCCTTCTTGGTTTAGGTTTCACATCGACTCAACTTTGCGTCTTTATTGTAACAACATGACAGCTCTCCATATTAGCGCGAATCCAGTTTATTCGAGACAACGTCGTTACAATACATGTTTTTTTCTTCTTAATTTTTGTATATAAAGAATTTTGTTAAATTTGATTTCGTTTTTTTGTTTTATATTTGACAATCATATAACAATTTGACCCAAAAAAAACCATTTTAGCACAATTGGTGAAAGAAAAGAACTGTGAATTAGCGGTATATAACGGAATTAGCCAAAACTATAAACATTTTCCCCAAATATAGTTTTCGTGGAATAATAATAAACACAAATTTATGTGGTCGACAACCAAATAATCCGGAAACTAAATCAAACATTGATATAAAACTATGGGGTGTTATTGGTTTGTGCATGTAGGTGGAGTTACAAGGATTTAAATTTCATGAACGTTCTATTGTTATTCAGCTAAGATTTCTAGAAGAACTCTATCAAAGTTTGGTGTTATTAGTTTACATTTTGGAAAAAGTAGTCAATGAGTAAAATCTTAATATCTTAAAAGTTGAGACTAATTGGATCCGGTCCATGATTATAGAAAGTCAATGAAAATTTTGTAGAAAATATTTGGATTCACTTCTAGGGGTGAACCCATTTATTCACTTTTTTCTTCTCCAAACCAAAAAGCATCTCCCACCTAATAATAATTAATTTTCACAATTACAAATAAATTGTCCAATAATTATTTATATTTAAACAAATTTGCCGAAGATTTAAAGTTTATCCAACAAAATTTGGACGCAGATTAGTAAAAGAAATAATTATGATTATATTCGTTTTGGACTAGTGAAGTAACTAGACGTGTATAATATACGCAACTGGTTTTTGTCCTTTTTCCTCTGTTTCAGGATCACAGCTGTTCTTTTTTCAGGCTTTACTTGAAAGTTGTTAAGTAATACAGTTGCTTTGGCTGCAATGGAAGAAAACTGAAAAGAGTTTGATGATGAAGGGAAAAACAACCAACAGCAGTGTACAGTCGAATCGGTCTACAAAGAATGGAAAAAGAGATCAAAAGCCACAGAAGACAAACGGTGCTAAAAGATCTCTAGAGCAAGAAAGACTCAAAGCTTTTAAAGAGGAATCTAATGTCTCAGTAGTAGTAGATGATACAACTACACAATCAAAGCTCTCCGATGATGATGATCATGCAGTGAATGACTCTTCAGAGAAAACTGACAAGGAAGAGACTATAAATGGCTTGGCCTGTGATGGTGAAGAAGAGGAGGAGAATGAAGAAAGCAAAGAATTTAATGCTAAAGCTCATGAGAAGACGGATTCTGTATCTTATTCTGAAACTTGCCAAGGCACCAATGTTGATAAGGCAGTCGAAGTTTGGGATGATGCTTCGAATGGTGGTCTAAGCTGTGGAAGTGAAAACGAGGCAGGCGATGTTAAAGAGAAAAGTGAGAAACTTGAGGAGGAAGAAGAAGCATTGAACCAAAAGGTTGAGGATTTGGAGAAAAGAATTTCGAAACTTGAAGAAGAGCTAAGAGAAGTTGCAGCGCGCGAGATTTCGCTATATTCGGTTGTACCAGACCACTCCAGCTCAGCACACAAGCTTCACACGCCTGCTCGGCGAATTTCAAGACTCTATATTCACGCTTGTAAACATTGTAGTCAAGGAAAGCGAGCAACTGTTGCTAGAAACTCTGTGTCTGTTCTCATTTTAGCTTCTAAATTTTGCGGAAATTCTGAGGTAACATAAACACAATTTTAACATGTTGCGTGTTTTAGCGGTTAGGATCTTGATTTTCTCAGCCTTTTCTTGGTTCCTTCTGTTTCAGGTTGACCTTCTGGTTATCAAACATCATTGCTTTGAGAGAGATCATTTTACAGGCATTTGGTAAACTAGTGTTCCTAGTCACTTACCTCTGGATCAAATGGGAGTGAACATTTTGGTCTAGGGAAGCTAGGAAGGAAGAAGAACCAATGGACTAAGCAGTCAAATGGTTTCAAGCAGGTTTTCGAAAATTGGTAGGAATCAGAAACCTTCACTGCCGCATTAGAGAAAGTCGAATTCTGGATTTTCTCTAGAATTGTTGAATCTGTTTGGTGGCAGTTGAAATTTTAAGAAAGACTCTTTAATTCATTGAAACTTTAAGAAAGATTCTTTCTTTAAGGTATCTCAAATTTGCTCTTGTTCTCTTCTGTCTCTCAGGTTTTCACTCCTCACATGCAATCACCGGAAAATGGCGGTAAAACGAATGAGAAACTAATGAGACCTGTCTTGGCCCTTGGGAGATCATGAGCAAGGAAAATAGAATATTTAAGATAGGCGTGGTCAAAAAAACCGAAACCGAGTATCCGAACCGGAACCGATCCGAAAAATTTGACCCGAATCTGACTATTTATATAATTTGGAAAATAGAATATATGAGACGTAGTTAAATCTTTAGTGAATATGATAAGAGTTGGACAAAAAGAATCCACACCCTTCATAATATGTCAACAAAGGCCTCGAAGTTTTCTCCTGTACACAGACAGGTTCATTGATATATCTACTAGGTAAAAGAAAAAAAGCAGCAACCCTCCTTCTCAGCTTTCTTCTATTCTGCTTCTGCAAGACTCTTAACGAACTCAAGAAAAGTTTTCTCCTGTACACAGGTTCATTGATATATCTACTAGATAAAAGAAAAACAGCAGCAACCGTCCTTCTCAGCTTTCTTCTATTCTGCTTCTGCAAGACTCTTAAAGAACTCGAGTAACTCTACTTCGAAGGCTTTCTTCATACTCTCAAAGAGCTCAGTATCTCCAAACTGCAAATTATTCATATCATCAATCAAGCACAGAAGAAAGAAGAAAACATAATCAATACTAGCCTTTACTTACATTTTCCAACGCTTCAAGCACAGATAAAAGCAAATCATAGAGCTTATCCAACTCTTTCTTCAACTCTTCGCTTAACTCTCCTTGTTTCTTCTCTACAGCGAAGATCCTCGCTGACCGCCCTATTTCCAGCATCGCTGAAACAGCTTCTCTTCTTACCTCGTCTTCTTCAGCATGTGACAATGGAACCAAATAAGAAGCTAACCTGCTGACCCATTCGTAAAAATCCCCACCTAATATTCTTGAGCACAGACCCACCATCTCACAAGCTTTAACAGCTTGTTTACAAGCATATAATCTTTTAGCTTCAGCTTTTTCCATCGATCCATGGATAATCATCAACAAGCTGCATCAAAAGATAGTTGATAATTTAGTTTGATTTCAAAACAAAAGTATAACTGAGAAAATAGCAAACAAACCTTTCATCTATGGATTTTTCAGCTCCATCATTATCAGATTTAATCTGATCAAAATCAAGTGCAGCCCACTGCAACATACATTGCAACAAGTATTCAACCACATTAATCATGTGTGGTTGAACATCTTCACCTATAAGAATCAAGTGTATGAGCCATGCCATATCCATCTGATGCCTGTTGTCGGTTAAATAGCCATCATGCATCTTATGCCTGTTTTCGGTCAAATAGCCATCATGCAGGGACTTGAATGTATTGATTACCTGTCAATACATGACTAGAATGATTAGACAGCATAACAGGGAGAAAAAAATAAAATAAAAAAAGGAGTGATCGTGTGAACATACCTGAGATGCATCATCCTTAAGCCCATCGCTTTTATTTACCATGAACATATAATTGATGCATTTCATGGATAAACAAGAAATCCCCTCATTGAATAATACACTGCTTCCCAAGCTAATCAACGAATCAATCACTTTTTTACAGAGGTGTTGGGGGTGAGACACATAACAAGCTAGAACCCAAGAAAGGGCCTCTAAAGCTGTCGGTAGAACAGTTTCATTTTGCTCCGCTACCCGTCCAAGCAATATCTCTACAATTTCGTCCAAGTAAACTGCCTGAATATCCTTTGGACAAAGCTTGACCAATTCGATTAGTGCCAAAAGACCATGCATTTGAACCGTTATTTCCAAATCTTCTATAGCTCTAACAAGTATAGGGAAAAGAGTTTGCTGATGCTCTTGTCGTACAAGAGAACCCATAAGATAACACAATAGTCTTGTAGCATTTAGAACAGCACATTTTACCCATACATGATCATAAAGAATGTTATTCGACAATAACAACATCACCTCCTCTAGTTTTCCTATTAGTAGCTTAGGGCAACCGTCGACAATAGCATGCAGTGCAGAGAAAGCAGCAAACTTCTCTTGCCACAAAAAGGATTCAAAGTAGTGGCTTATTATCGTATACGCCACTGAATCATCTTGTGCTCCCACAACGGTTGCCAACTTATGCAATTGTGCAATTTCAAAGGAGTCTGTATACCACGAAGTCGGTGAAAGATGACACCAATCCGCAGTGTCGCTGTCTAAATCCGAAAGGCGCTCTAATAAGATAGGAAACAACTTTTCTGTGATGAGACTTGGATCCAGTTCAGGGAATTGCAAGGATAGTTTGACCAAAACCAAGAGAGAACTCGTACATGTTGATTCATCGCCGCCATCCAATAGACCAAACAACAACCTGATCAGCACATCAAGATTTGCTTGAAGAGAAGTTGGATCAAAACTTACAAGTGTATCCAAAATATTGATTGACTCATCTAATCGATCTTTATTATCAGTCTCCTTTAGGCCCAAAAGCAACATTTCAATCTCTTTAGCCAAAATACGTTGCAAACGTTGTGCCTCAGTTGGAAATGAGGCTGACAAAAAATTGATAAAGTTGATCAACGCTTCTACGGCAGAAGTTCGTTCCAGGTCAATGTCTTCGCATAACATATTAGTGAACAAACGTTCTAGTTTCTCTATGCCATGGACCAAGAACTCTGGAGACAATGCCGCAAAGAGTAGCATGGCTGCTTCATTATCCCTCAGTTCTGTTGAAAAAATCAATTCGTCAATCGATAGCCAAAATTCCGGCCAATCTGGCAGGTAAACCGAAGCAACAACAGACACCACCACGCAAAGTTTCCGGCGGATGTCTTCATTCTCCTCCTCGTTAATTCGGTCTAGCAATCCCGTTGTGACAGATGGTTTCGTGTTTGGGGACAGACGCAGCAAGAAATCGTCGGTAAACAACTTCCGGAGGAGCATGGCGGCCATGGCGCGCTTCTTCAAATCGGGCGATTCTAGAAGACGACACAGATCCAATGTTAGACGATCAGGACTGCTCTGCTTCGCAAGATCGAAGGCACTCTCGGCGGAGCACCTCCGCTCAACAGAATTCGACATGAAATCATCGATCAACTCCATCTTATCCGTCGTTCTCTCTTTTCTGACCTAAACCCTAAGATCGCCGATATCGATCAAATTTAGTAACACACTCGAGTCGCTACGTCTTTACTTGAAATGACAAGTAGGGATAGCTTAAAATTATTTATTTTTAAATGTGATAATTGTGATCAAATTCCCTTATTCAATGACCAAACATTTCGTTTTTTTTTTTTTCTCTACAAAGTTGGGAAAGAATGCAAACTAATGGAGATGTGTTAAATTAAAATTAAAACTCATCACAAAAATCTGGTGCATGTAGCATTTTTTTTTTTTTTAAAAAAGAAGCTGTTTACACGATTTAAAAACTTTTGAATGATAATAATTCTTGTGAAATTCCATTAAAAAGTTGAAATGACTCTTGCATTAATGCATATACTAAAAGGTCCCGGACCTCTTGTTTGTGATCCAACACCAACATGCATGAGATTGCATTATTATCAGTACAAAACTACAAATGATATATGGAAATTGGTTATTCAAAACTTGTTCCCATTAACATAATGAAAGAATTGCCAAAACACAAACCTGGCGAATATATTTGCTGTTTGATTGTTACGAATACTTCCTATTTCGTGATTTAGGAAATCATTAGGATATCTATTTTGTTATATCCTTAATGTTTAGTTTGTGAAACTCATCCAAGCAATAGAGAGCTTTGGAGGTTTCCATCAGGCTGAGGAAAACTCTTGGGAGTTTTTACTCAATTCTTTTTACATTTTTCTCAGTTTTAATAAAAAGATCTAGTTTCGAAATTAATTATGGTTTTGGGATTTTATCTCTAACACTAATCTTGTCCGGTAATCTTCATAGTATTCAAGATCACAGAAAAGATCTTCAAAATACTCAGGGCTCTTTCCATACACCAAGATCTTCAAGATTCTCGGGGCTCAGAAAAGATCTTCAAAATACATACACCAAGCCCATGTATCCCCTTTATTGTATCATGCCTAACTCATGGTATTTCTGTAATGTATCATCATGAACAAATGTCTTTCCTTCTGGAATTGTGATACAGTTGCAGAAATTCTCGAGCTTTGCGACCCCATTTCCATCTAAGAAAATGGTGAAAGGATCTAGATTCGAATGGATGAAAACTCTTGAAAAGATAAGTCAAAGAGTTTGCAACCTCTCTTGCTATCTTTATCCTCCTCAGATTTCTCGGATGAGATACAAGCAACGGACCAAGAGTTATAATCTCTGCATACTCAAAAACTAAGACAGGAGGAGTGAACTCAAGACAACATCCCAATAGCTTGAGGAAGTTCTTATGACCACTAACCATCGATGAGATCGCTATGTCGCGACAAATCTCTTTCATATCAAGTGTGTATTTCCCTTTCTTGATAAGTACTGGGCGGTCATCGAGCATGCCTTCAGAGCAACGGTAATAAACATCAATCCGAGAAGCACAGTAGTTACTTTGGGAGAAGTTATCTGTTGCTTTGATGATCTGATCGTAAGAGAAGTTCTCGATAGGATTGCATTTTCCATCACAACATTCAATGAGCTCTTTTAGAACAACCTCGCCATTCTCTTTGACATTCCTCTTCCTTATCTTGGCTCCGATTATTTTTGTTCTCAACCAATCCATCGTAAAGACTCTCTACAAGGTTTATCCTTAGGAGCACCAAATTTCATGTGTGTAAACTCCTCAGAGAAACTCCATTAATCCACTCTCAACAGCTGAAATAAAGAGAGAATATTTCAAATCATTGGTACTGCAATGAAGAAAAGTAGATTAGATATCCAGCAAATAAACCCAGTCCCACTTTCTCTCGATCTCTATTCTCCACAGAACAAGACTGGAACTAAGAAATTTTTAACAGCAGTTGATGAGTTTATCACAATCAATGATAGCTAATGAACACCAAAATGGAAAGGGAGATATGTAAACAAGAAATGGAATCCAACCTGTAATAATGTCTACGAAATTGAATTCATAATTGAAATTGTACCTCAGAAAGCCAGAAGCGAAAACACCATGACAGCTGCAGAATAAGAGAAGGAAGGAAGCCATATCAAAATTGAATATAGTTTATTCCCTAAAAAGTGGGTATGGTCCACTAACCAAAGCGAGTAATGTAGTCGGCTAAAGAAAAGAGTTGACTTTGAGAAGCACCAACATGAGACTAAATGTGTTCACACTTTGTTTGTTTCACATTGGAGAAAAAGTTACTATCTATTTGGCTTATGCACTAATCGAGAACGAAATCAATCAAGAAAATGAGCTCAACATTTGACATCTGAGTTCTTGAAAGAAAAATACAAAGACAAGTAGCAACAAGAACTCAAACACATTAAGACATCATCACTAAAAAATGCACACTTAGGCGAGCAAAGCTACTCTCTTTGGCTTGCCAAGATTATGTCTTTATTCGATAATGGAATCAATGAAAAATGAGCTCAATATTTGACATTTGAGTTCTTGATAGAACAAGACAAACACTAGCTAGTAACACAAGAACTCAAACTCATTGAGACATCAGTAAAACTTCTCAGAAGTTATCATTCTCTCAAGAATAAAGAAACTAACAAGAGAAGGAAGACTAATTAAGAGAGTTTCTCAATCAATTTGAGCTCTTTAGCAACTTCAAGCATACTACTCACTGGATCTTCCTTCTTATATCGTACACATCTCAACGCTAATCTAAGAAACGCTTCAACCTGAGACCGTCTCAAAACCAAATCATCACCACCACCCAAATCATTCCATATCTCTTTATCAACAATCTCATCAAACTCACCTTTCTCCATTACCTCAGACACATGATCGTTAAGCGACATAGGAGCCTCATCTGGTCCATTAAACACAGCAGCTCTTCCAGACAACAAAACCAACATCACAACACCAAAGCTATAAATATCCACTTTCTCTGTAACTTTCATTGTCCAGTAATAATCTGGATCAACAAAACCAATCACACCTTTCACATCATCTTCAACATACAATTCTCCTTCTGGTATAGCAACACAGAACCAGAAATCAGAAAGCTTCGCCGTCCAATTCTCATCAACGAAAATGTTCGTCGGATTTATATTCCGATGGATTATAGTCTCTGGAAACGCCGTGTGAAGATAAGTCACAGAACTAGCTATCTCTTTAGCAATCTTCAATCTCACTTTCCATGGTAAAACCTCTCCACTTGAGAGTCCTCCGTCTCTATTAAGCGGTCCATGTTCTGTGTATTCACAGATTAAAGCTGGAAGATCAAATTCCAAACAACAACCTATAAGCTTTAAAGTATTCTTGTGTCCACTCATCTGAGAGGATACAGAGATATCTCGATACGCTTCTGTGAAGCTTGAGAGATTCTGACTCGACCATTT
The DNA here is from genome assembly GCA_905216605.1 of Arabidopsis arenosa. Taxonomy (NCBI): domain Eukaryota; kingdom Viridiplantae; phylum Streptophyta; class Magnoliopsida; order Brassicales; family Brassicaceae; genus Arabidopsis; species Arabidopsis arenosa. The sequence continues at coordinate 14,181,068 of LR999455.1, read as the reverse complement.
CTTGATTGAAACTGGTCTTTCTTCGATTACGCCTTTGTACCAGATGAAGTATCCCCAGCTGGAGATTATTCTGCTCTCGGAGAAATTGTCGGTCGCTTTAAGGATCTGATCGGAGGAGAAGCAACGAATCGGATTGGTTTTGCCGTCGAAGGAAGCGATTAGCTCCTCCAATAGAATCCCTCCGTTCTTCAAATCCGATCTTCTCTTCTTCTTGTTGTTCTTGCTCATCTCTAGATAATTGTAACAGAAAGATCGAAACTTTGGCTTTTGCAAAGGAGCAAACTTGATTTGTGATAGTCAACTCATGACAGTCAAATTCCGACAATTAGATCATTTCAATTTTACCCATGTCTTTTTAATTATTGAAACTTCACCCAATACATTTATTATATCAATTCTACACCCATAATTAGATATTTCAATTTGATCCACATCTTCTTTACTATTACACATTGAGCCAATAAATGTACAATAGCTACTATATGCCCCCTCTAGCTACTGTGTAAAATCCACTCTATGTCCATCTCTCAATCCTTTTGAGTTCCTTGGCAACTTCCATCATCTTTGGAACATCACCTCTGTGACCAGTGCATCTGAGTGACAGCATAAGAACTGCTTCCATTCGCCGTATCTTGTGTTCTTCGGTTTCATCATCACCCATACTTGCCAACATTTTTGGATCCAACATCTCAAAGATTCTTCCCTCTTCCATAAATTTGGATATCCTATCTGAAATCCTCATGTTCATTACATTTTGTTTGTCTTCAAACTCTTCAAATAGACTCTCATCTTCACTGCAACAACAATCAACCACTCCATACATTCTGGTGAAAAAGTTTTGCAACAACACTCCGAAGCTAAAAACATCGGTATACTCAGTGATCAATCCTGTCGCCGCATAGTTATACTCTAGATAATCTAAAGTTCCTTCTACTCTATCAGCATGAACCTTAACAAATGTCTCTCCTTCTGGAATTGAGATACAAAGACAAAACCCACTTAGCTTTGCTGTCCCATTTGAATCCAAGAAAATGTTAGAAGGTTGTATATCCGTATGAATCATAGTTCTTGAAAACGCGGTGTGAAGGTAAGAAACCGCAATCGCAATCTCTTTCGCAATCTTTATTCGCATTCCCCACGGTAACAACATTTCCGGGTTTGGAGTATTGAAAGGTATACGTTCTGCATACTCACAAACTAAGACCGGATGCTCAAACTCAAGACAACATCCTAACAATTTGAGGAAATTCTTGTGACCACTCACCATTGATGAGACCGCTATGTCACGACAGATCTTTCCTAATGTATCGGGTTTGTAGTAACTCCATATGGCTCTTTTGATTAGAACAGGACGGTTTTGGAGCATACCTCTATACATAAACTCGAATCGAATCACGAGATTGCTCTCGCTGAAGTTATCGGTGGCTTGGAGGATTTCGTTAGCAGAGAAGGTTTTAATTGGATTGGATTTGCCATTGCAAAGCTCGATGAGATCTTCTAAGAGTACCTTCCCGTTCTCTTGGAACAATTTTTGACGTTGATTTGCTTCTGAGTTCTTCTTCTTCTTCGTCTTGTTCCTCCAACAACTCATCTTCTGATCATTCATCAATATACAGATGGATCAGTATCAAAGCATCGCCCCAAGAAGATTTTCCCGTGAAAAGATGAGAAAGTGTATGATTGATTTTGTTTATGTCTCTTTCTTTCGAGTATAATCATTTGAGGTAAAAGAAATCTCTTACTAATAAAAGGAGTTGTTTGAGGCTTCTAAGGCTAGCCACATCAGCTTTCTAAATTACTACCTTAAGTTGACACATCATCAGAATTATCCATGTCAGCATACCTAGAAAAAATCTCCACATCAGCTCTCCTCACGTTGGAATCGTTACATTTTCCTCCGATTTCTTCGTAACGGCGCAATCGCTCCATCTTCTCCATCGATTTGTATGCGCTTAGACGATTTAAATTAGGCATATCACTGTTTCTTCCTCTTCCATTCTCTCTCTTGCAATCTTCGACTACGCTAACTCTGCGGCCGACTATGGCTCATGCTCCATCATGGCTGAATTGAATGTTTTGAAACAACTTGGAAAGTTCAAGGGAGAACAAAATAATTTAGATCCCAAATACCGATAATCTGTTACACATAGCAAGCATGACTAGAAGGGATGATCTGGAATCTCTTTCCTTCTAGAAAGGTAAATGAATAACCTCCACTTTTGTTTTATTTCTCATGTGATAGTCGTTTCTAATCCTTAGTTTCTGTGTCAGTCTTTCTTGGCAAGGCCTTTTCAAGTACCAAAAAGCACAAGCATCATAAGATTCCCGAAAAGAAAAGGTATTTATCCGGCTCCAATAAAAAGAAACTTTTGTTGTATATAATTTGCGAGGTTTTACAGTATTATGAATTCAAAGTTATGAAGTTCAATTCTTTTAAGATTTTGTAAGCTCTTGAGATTGTGTTAATTAATACTTAATACTCACGACCTTTAAAATCACCATTGATAGGCCATCTGTAGAAAACTTTCACCTTAGTTCGCATCATCTTTTCTCTATATTTTTAAAAAATCTAAAGAGATCTTGATACATTTTAACTCAGAGTTTCTCCGCTGTATTCATCACTCGCCAGTGTCACAATACCTTTGAAAGGTAGCCTTACTCCCAAAAATGGTTGTAGAAAGACTTCGGTTTGGAATATAACTTGAACTACTAATTTGTTTCTATTGTACTTTTGATTCATGACCTTACTTCATCAGGAAGGATAGTGCTCAAATTGGCCGGTCTTTTATTATGTTCTTTGCAGTTTAAAGGCAGAGGACGTCACAAGTTAAGTGCATGAGTTCTTCTTCGTGTAAGTTCTTTTAGCATTTCTTTTCTACATCTCTCTTTTCACAAATTCAGTTTGTTCTATATCTCTCTCTATCTCTCTTTCTCTCTCATGTAGTCTGGAATCACTTACCGTAAGAATTGTTTGTTGAGTTTGGTCTTTGCTTAAGAAACCAAAGAGTTTTCCTACCTCCATTTAAGTGTGTGTCTATACAAATACTGGAAGTAATTGTTGGTACAAGTAAAATTAATGCAAATTTGAATTCGTAATTAAGATCTTGGAGTTACCTCTAATTTGTAAGTAGTTAAAACAATTATAGTTCATAATAGTTTGGAGTATACATTCAACCAATTGTTTCTTTTGAAGAAGGTGACCATGAAAAAAATTAATATTAATATATCTATTTAACAAGGTGGAGTGTTGGTACATGCTCTCATGGGGTTTTGTCTCTGGGAATTCTGGTGTCCGTAAGCTCACATAATAAGTTAATTTCATCGAAGGTGGGAGAAAACCAAAGCTACCGTATATAATCATGAGATGGATATCAAAGTAAGGTTAATGGTTTCAGGTGTCATGTAGCAGTTTGTTGAAGATGTTCTTGCATTATTAATTTAAAATAGCGTAATTCGTGATCCATAATGTTTAGAAGTTAATTAGATGCTATGACTGTTTGCGTGCTTCCGATTTGCTGCCTGGGTTTATAAAGATACAAAATGCCTCTCTACGGTGAAAACTGCAAGGCCTTTAAAGTTTGGAAGATTATTGAGTCATGCAAATTTATCTCATACACTTTATAAGTGCAGATTAATTGGGACTAACCAATTTTTGGCCCTAACAACTCATTCTACAACCAAATAAAGAAACGTCCAAGCCGTGCTGGAGTTAGAAGAAAATGTATCTGTTATTGAAGTAAACCATTGAGGTAAAAAAGGGCAGAGCATAAGATTGGAAAAAGACGATCCATGTTTAATTCCAAGATTAAAAGCAAAGAGTTATATACAAATCATAGAGCATTAGTGTGTTATATACAAGTCCCCAAAAAAAGTTGGAAATCTCTTCAAACGTACAAATATGGATACAAGTTAGGAAAATTTGGTTCAATATACAAAAATATTAAGCAGAACTTATAAGTTATGATTAACTTTAACTGGCTCATAAACTAATTATTTTGGTTATTCATGAGAAGTCTAACAAAAATCACTACAAGAGATCATAATAAAAAGAAAACGAAACTAAAATAGAACAATCATGTGCTCATATGTTTATAAAGACAAACCGCGCGTAGCGCGGGATAGCCCCTAGTACAAATAAAAACATTAAAAAACACGTCTTTTGGTCCCAGACCGCTATTTAGAACAAAGTTTTAGTGTTTCTTCGGGTCAAACTTTATAAAGGTTAGACTTTTTCTGTCTGAGGAGCTAAAATCGACGATGAGATCATCTTGGAGAAGGAAGAAGAATGTGAAAGACGAGCGTAGAGAATGGTACTTCAACAATGGAGACACTTTTCTTCATGAACTTATCGCCGATTCTAACGGTATCTCAAACCCTATTCGATTCTTCTCTGCCGATCAAATCCTCAAGGCCACGGATCGATTCAGTCCCGATTCTAATCTATCTCGTCATAGACTCTTCACCTGGTACAAAGGCGTAATCGAAGGAAGACCTTACGCGATTAAGAAATTCACAGAGTCAGAGTTTACGAAAGATAGAGTACGAGAGGTTTACAACGACATTGTCTTATCTACTCGAGTAAGCAACCAAAGTAGTTTTCTTAGACTTCTGGGTTGTTCTCTCGAATTTCCTCTTCCGGTTATGGTGTTCGAATTCCCAGAGAATGGTGTTTTGAACGAGCGAGGAGGTTTTGGTTGCGAGGATGGGCCATTGTTGCCTTGGCTTGTTCGATTGAAGATTGCCAAGGAGGTTGCGATTGCTGTGACTTATCTTCACACAGCTTTTCCTAGGATTATTATACATAGAGATATCAAGCCGACGAATATTTTCTTGGATAAGAATTGGACGCCTAAGTTGACTGATTTCACGTTTGCAGTATCACTCCCTGAAGGTAAGTCCTGGATTGAAGATGATGTGATGGGAACTTTTGGATACATGGATCCGATTTATTACACCACTTGTTTAGTGACACAATACACAGATGTGTTCAGCTTTGGAATCTTTATGTTGGTTCTTCTGTTGGGAAGACCAGCTGTTTTTGCTGTGTCGAGTGGGGTTCATTGTAATATTCTTTATTATGTGAAGGATCTGCAGGAGAGAGGACAAAGTATTGAATTTGGGGATGATTTGAACGACATGAGGCCTGGTCAGATGAAAATGTTTCTTGATTTGGCACTGAGATGCTGCGAGGAAAGGAGTGAAGACAGGCCAAAGATGATCGATGCTGCCAAGGAGCTTAAACGAATAGAGAGATCACTAGTTGATAGACCTGCTGGTCCCAGGTAAACAAGGCTATATAGATCCGTTTTGGTTCCTGAAATATGCATAAACTCTTGGAAGAATATAAGATCTCTCGTAGACTTGTAGTGATGTGTATTCCCATGGATGGGGATGCATAACTGAAAAGCTTGAGGCAACATTCCAATAACGTGAAAAGCAAAACCCTGTGAACAAATTATCACAATGTTGACATCTTGACGATTGTTAGTCTTTAATGAAAAGTTTGTAACAATTTATATTGTTTCTTGTTTCATGTTAAGAATACGTTCTGTGGACACGAATTGGGGATGACTGATGAGTCAGGTCAAAATTGGGACCCAAAATGTAGCCAATGTTGGAATTTTCAACCAAGGGACTGGGAAAAGTACTGTCTTTGTATTCTTGAAAGATTAAATTGATTTTTTCAGAAGCACCTTTAGGTCTTTCTTGTTTTTGGAAGAAAACTGGAAACCTCTTTGCCAAGAAATTGATTATTTGTTTAATGGAATCGATGGTGAAGAAGCTGAAGCAGAATCTGAGATCTGGGTTTTCCAGAAGAAGTAAGGAAGAAAGGAGGTTCTTGGAGAACGGAGGCATCTTCTTAAAAGAGCTCATCGCTGATTGTAACGGTAAATCCATTCCTTTACGTAGCTTTCCTTCTTCCCAGATCTTGAAAGCCACCAAGAATTTTGCCTCCAGTTGTTTTGTCTCGGAGGGCGCAATCTACAAGTCGTTTAAAGGTATCATCGAAGATAATTCTTACTTGATCAAGAGATTCCACGAGGGTAAATTTATAGATAACGAAGTTAGAGAGCCTTACAAAGACATAGTCTTGTCGGCTCGGATGAGCAATCACATCAACTTTCTGAAACTAGTTGGATGCTGCTTCGAGTTTAGTTTTCCGGTATTTGTGTTTGAATATGCAGAACATGGAGTTCTGAATCAGCGTGGATGTATCACGGTTAACGGGGAAGAATCTATATTGCCATGGAGTGTACGGTTGAAGATGGGAAAGGAGATTGCAAATGCCGTGACTTATCTTCACATGGCATTCCCTAAGATCACTATACATAGAGACATTAAGCCAACGAATATTTTCTTGGACAAGAATTGGACTGCAAAGTTGTCTGATTTCTCGCTCTCCATAACGCTCCCTGAGGGAAAATCAAGAATAGAAGCTGAAAGAATTGGGGGATCCTATGGATACCTCGATCCATTACATTATACCACAAAACTCGTGACGGAATATACCGATGTGTACAGCTTTGGAGCCTGTTTGTTGGTTTTTCTCACTGGCAGACCGCCTTACGAATACGGTAGATCTGATGGGGATATTAAACATATTGCTGTCTGTGTGAAAGGCTTATATGAGAATCGGAAGCTCGATGAAGTAATCGATCCAATGATGGCAAAAGACATCACAAATGGCCAAAGATTGCAAGTGGAAGCATGTGTGGTGCTGGCTTTGAGATGCTGCGAGGAGAGAGATGAAGACAGACCAAAGATGATCCAAGTAGCTAAGGAACTCAAGCGGATTGAGCGAATGGAACCGTCACTAGATGCTAAATCTGGATTGTTAAAGCCTGAGATGTTGGAAGATGGGTCAAGTATGGTCAAGTGGACAAAGAAATTCGGAATCAAGATTGAGATCATGCTCATACTAAGTTTATGTATCGCTGGATGTCTTATTGCATTACTTTTCGGGGTAAAGCTTCGGTTTAATTGGGAACTATCAGAAGAGTAAATGAATCTGCCTTTAGGTTTCAAAAGCTGGCAGAACATGTAGAATGGTTTTAAAGTTTCCGTAGAAGCTTTGGTGTTGAACTAAGGATGAGTGTGATTCTAAGCTTAAATCCAATAAGAATATATATTTGAAATTTTGGCTTGAATGATCTATTTTTTATAACCGATTTCTATATTAGGCGGCAAAGATGAAATTGCTGTGTTGATCATTTATACTACATATGTTTCAAAATTTCAGACTTTGTGCTTCAAATTCAACACAACATTGTTTTGTTTTTCCACAATGAGGCAACTGCCTAACATATACGGAGGTGATTAAAGATACAAGATCTAGCTCTAACAATGGAGTATCTCTCTCAATTTTCTGTTACAAGAGTAATGAACAGAAGAGAGAAGAAGAAAACGTATACGGAGTAAGACCCTTCTTCAAGAACAAAATACCTTCTCCCATGAAAAGAAGGTTTCCTTTACCTCTTCAATTCCGGTTCATCACCAAACCATCAAATCGGAAATCAGCTCTTCACAATCCTCTGATTAAACCAACCACAAAATTGAATCAGAAAAACACAATTAACCACAACAGTACAGACCAGTCCTTCTCTTTGACCAACCTCACTCTCACTGTTCCAGAAGGTCGAATCTATCAATTCGATGGTCTAATTTTCCAACAATAAAAAATGGTTTTGTACTGTGGAATTTTCAACGATGGGTTCCGTCTTCTGTCTTCAAACCGGGGAAAGGTATTGTCTTGTATGCACCCAGAAAGTTTAAAGATTGGATTTCCAGAAGCACCTTTTCGGTCAGAAATATCAGATGTTTTTGGTTTTGGGGGAAAACTTGAACATCTATATGTAGAATGGAATCGATAGTGAAGAAAATGAAGCAAAATCTGAGATCTGGGTCCCGGAAAAAGACGGAAAAAAGCATGAAGAAGGAAAGATGGTTCTTCGAGAACGGAAGTATCTTCTTAAAAGAGCTCATCGCTGATTGTAATGGTAAATCCATTCCTATACGTAGCTTTACCTCTTCCCAGATTCGTAAAGCCACCAAGAATTTCGATTCCAGTTGTTTTGTCACTGAAGAAGGGTTCTACATATGGTACAAAGGTGTTATCGAAGATAGATCTTACATGATCAAGAGATTTTCTGAGTATAGAGTCACAGATTACAGAGTAGGAGAGGTTTATAAAGACATTGTCTTGTCTGCTCGGATGAGCAACCACAACAACTTTCTTAAATTATTAGGATGTTGTCTTGATTTCCCTTTTCCGGTTCTTGTGTTTGAATTTGCTGAACATGGATTTTTGAATCATCGAGGAGGTGTTACGGTTAATGGGGAGGAATCTTTATTGCCTTTGAGTTTGATGTTGAAGATTGGGAAGGAGATTGCAAATGCCTTGGCTTATCTTCACATGGCGTTTCCTAAGATCATCATATTTAGAGATGTGAAGCCAATGCATGTTTTCTTGGACAAGAACTGGACGGCAAAGTTGTCTGATTTATCTTTCTCAATATCGCTCGACGAGGGAAAATCACAGATAGAAGCGGAAGATGTGCTGGGCACATATGGTTACCTTGATCCATTATACTTTGCAACTAGAATTGTGACAGAATATACTGATGTGTACAGCTTTGGAGTCCTTTTGATGGTTGTTATGACTGGCAGATCGGTTTACTTTACTGGACCTGACGGATATCGAGTAGGTATTCTTGCATATGTGAAAGGTTTATCTGAGAATGGGAAGCTCAGTGAAGTAATATGTCCTATGATGATGCAAGACATGACAAGTGCTCAAAGATTGCAGGTGGAAGCATGCGTTTTACTTGCACTGAGATGCTGCGAGGAGAGGGTTGAAGACAGACCGAAGATGATTCAGGTAGCTAAAGAACTCAAGCGGATAGAACATCATGTTTTGAGATCCTAGCTAGTGATCATCTCTACTCTTAGACTGTATAGCCAAGTTTCAAATTTATTAGTTTTGAAAGTTTGGAACTCAAGCGGATTATGGACCTGAAGGATGCCAAAGAGTTAAGGGGTTAGAAAGACTTTTGAAAGCCTCTATGTCCGACCCAAACAAAGTCTACTTTGTGTAGAGTTGTCTAAAAGCCTTTGCTTATATATGGTCTTTCTCTGTTTTTCAGATTTCTCTAGTATTTTTGTTGATATGTAACATGAGCTTAGATAGCTAGATTTCAGTTTGGGCCTAATGCCGTCATAATGAAACTGCAAAGCTATCTCTGCAATATTAGTTCCAGAAGTTACAAAGATGATTTACATCTACTGCTTCCAGCTGAGTTTTCCTGCAAGTTAGGTATATCATAGACATAACCTATCATGGAAACAATAACCACTTCTATTTAACAGGAAATTGCTTTAAGAATCCAAAAAATGGGAAACATAGATGCACAGATTCATGAAGAAAATGTTTCTTTTCAGTCATTATATAGTGCAAGCATATATAGAAAAACACACTAGACTCATAGAAGGTCATATGTTTCTCTGAGCTTCTCTGAGTTATTGCTATATGTACGAATTTGAGTTCCACGCTTCAGAAAGAAATTTTATTCAAACTTTTGACTTCACAGTCCAAGAACAGATAAGAAGTCTTTAGCTAGAATCTTTCAATGATGTCTCAAAAGCTGTACACATCGTGGCAATATATGATGGATCCAGGTACCCTACTGTTCCCATTACTCTTTCAGTTTCAATTCTTCTTGTTTTTCTTTCAGGGAGAGAGATGGAAAACGATAAACTGGACAGCATTGCGTTCCAGTTCTTATCCAAGAAAATCCTCACTGGATTAACATCTCTATGTATGATGATCTTAGGAAACATCATGCGAAGATAAGTCAATGCGTCAATGCGCACTCCGCGGCAATAAAGCTTCCTCCCTGTTAACTTTAATAGCAACATCCAAATAGCTTGAGAAAGTTGCTATGGTTGTTCGTGTTAGGATTTCCAAAATAATGTCTCAATCTGCTTGAGTTCTTTATATCTGGATCATCTTTGGTCTGTTTTCATCTTTCAGCTCGCAGCATCTCAGCGCCAACACCACACACGCTTCCACATGCACTTTTTGAGCACTTTTCATGTCTTGCATCATCATAGGACATATTACTTCACTGAGCTTCCCATTCTCAGTTAAACCTTTCACATATGTTTAACAGCCTACAGATTAGTCTGTTACATAACAGCATCGTCAACCTCAGGTTTAATACTTTACTACTGTGTCCTACTTATTCTACCCAAGTGGGCAGAACGTATGAACTTTCTAATGTACGTCACTTCATGCCGACTTAGCCAAGCTTATCCTACATTTCTCTCTCTGTCAGGTCTAGTCTTATGTCTGTTTTTAAAAACTGACAAAGAAGTGAACATGTTTCATCTCATGCTGTCATCTTAAAGGACTCATGACACATATATCGTTGGTTGGGGCCAAACTGAAATTAGGAATCGTGTTACATTCTCAAACCGAAATGTAAAGAAAATCTGAAAACAGAGAAAGATCATTCAATAAAAGAAAGGCATTTAGACGAAGCGGTGACAATTCCTTCGATTAACTTGAGCTCTCTGGCCACATCGATCATCGTAAGAAAGTCTTTTCCAGGCCAGAACCTAACGCATCTTAACGCAAGTGCAAAAAATGCTTTCACTTGCACATCCAAACCCTTAATATCACTGTTCCAGATGGTCTGGTCTATCAGGTCGATGAAATGTTCCGATAATTTTCCAACCGAGAGAGGAAATGGGAATCCAAACTCCCGAATCATAGCAGCTAACCATTGGACTCCAAGTTCTCCAGCCAAAAGAAATAGCATTGTAACTCCAAAGCTATAGACATCAAACTTTTCCGACACTAAACCTGTTCCATAGTAATCAGGGTCAACGGATATCCCATAAACTTCTGCTTCATCATCAAAAACGCATGATTCTCCTTTCGGGATCGATATGCACAAACAGAACGAGGAAAGCTTTGCGGTCCCATTCTCGTCTAAGAATATGTTTCGAGGGTTAATTTCCCTATTAATTATGACCTGAGGAAACGCGGTGTGAAGATAAGTTATGGCACTCGCAATCTCCTTCCCGATCTTCAACCTTGTACTCCAAGGTAATGGAAACCCTTCCTTGTCCACGACTTGTAAAGGTCCTTTCTCTGCATACTCACACACCATTACCGGATTATGAAACTCTACACAGCAACCCAAGAGCTTCAAAACGTTTTTGTGGCTGCTCATCATAGATAAAATCGAGATATCGCGGTAAACATTGTCAGGGGAAAGGACATGATCTCCTTCCCATTTCTTGACAAGCACTCTCCGTTCTTCGATAGTACCCTTGTACCATATGAATCTATCTTTTGCTATGATATGATCTGCGTCGAAATTGTTTGTTGCTTTAAGAATTTGATCAGACGAAAACATTCGGATTGGATTGTATTTACCATCCGACGATGCGATCAGCTCTTCCAGTAATAAGCTCCCATTCTTGTCTGAATGTTTCCTTGTCTCACTCTTCATTTTAAAGAAACCCTTCATGTCTTTAATCAGGACACAAACAGGATATTTTCTCTGTTAATCCTTAACTTTTCATTGCCAATGCAAAGCAGAGGAAAAGACATGTAAGAAAAGGTATCTTTCAACGTGACACCAAGTTGCATTTGCATAATAATAAAAAAGAAGAAGCAACTTGCTATTCATTATTGCCGTGGAAAACAATGAATTAATTGTAATAGGTAGAATCCTTTTCAACCCCAACAATTTGGGCGGATCTTAGGAAACGTCATGCGAAGATAAGTCAATGCATTTGCAATCTTTTTTCCAATCTTCAACCGCGCACTCCACGGCAATAAAGCCTCCTCCCTGTTAACTTTAATAGCTCCTCGATGGTTCATGACTTGAAACACAAGAACCACAAAAGGAACTCCAGCAACATCCAAATAGCTTGAGAAAGTTGCTATGGTTTCTCATGCTAGGATGGCCGTGTTCTTTTCCTCTAAAGCTGCGACAGCGACAGCAAAGAAGAAAAACATTTCCGGCGAAGAGAAATTAACACAGTGATAAGAGGAAACAGTCGCAGAAGATGAACCCAGATGAAGATTGAGGTGTCGCTGATGAAGATTGAGGTGCCGCTGGTTATTTTAGCGACTCATGTGATGCCTTCCGCGACTCATCTGCTGCCTTCCGCGACTCATCTGAAGCTGTTACTTTCAAGCACATGTGTCGTTTAATTTGTTGCTACTCTTCATTCCACGTCGTTTTACTCTGTCGCTGTCGCTATCGCTGCGTTGAGAAAAAGAACAGGCCCGATCTCCAAAATAATGCCTCAATCTGCTTGAGTTCTTTAGCTATTTGGATCATCTTCGGTCTGTTTTCATCTCTCAGCTCACAACATCTCAGCGCTAACACCACACACGCTTCCACAAGCACTTTTTGAGCACTTGTAATGTCTTCCATCACCTTTGGATCTATTATTCCATCGAGCTGCCCATTCTCATGAAAGCCTTTCACATAGCCAGCAATATGTTTGTAGTCCCCATCAGAGCTAGTGGATGCGAGAGCTGGTTTACCAGTGAGAATAACCATCAAGAAGACTCCAAAGCTGTACACGTCGGTATATTCCGTCACCATTTTCGTGGTATAATATACTGGATCGAGGTACCCGATTGTTCCCTGAACGCATTCAACTTCTATTCTTGATTTTCCCTCAGGGATGTTTATGGAGATGGAGAAATCAGACAACTTTGCGGTCCAATTCTTGTCCAAAAAAACATTCCTTGGCTTAATGTGTCTATGTATGGGGAACGCCATGTGAAGATAAGTCACAGCAAAAAAAAAAAAAAAAAAAAAAAAAAAAAAAAAAAAAAAAAAAAAGATAAGTCACAGCATTTGCAATCTCCTTTCCAATCTTCAACCTTAAACTCAAAGGCAATAAATATTCCTCCCCGTTAACCATAACACCTCCTCTGTGATTCAAAACTCCATGCTCTGCATATTCAAACACAAGAACCGGAAGACTAAACTCAAGACAAAATCCTATTAGTTTAAGAAAGTTGTTGTGGTTGCTCATCCGAGCAGACAAGACAATCTCGTTGTAAACCTCTGCTACTCTGTAATGAGTAACTTTATACTCGGAGAATCTCTTGATCATGTAAGATCTATCTTCTATGATACCTTTGTACCAGACGTAGAACCCCTCTGCGGTTACAAAACAACTGGAACTGAAGTTACTTGTAGCTTTCAAGATCTGGTCAGAAGAAAAGCTACGTATAGGAATGGATTTACCGTTACAATCAGCAATAAGTTCTGTCAAGAAGATGCTTCCGTTGTCCAAGAACCACTTTTCTTCCTGAATGTGTTTTTCCTTTTCCTTCCTTTTCTCTAACGATCCAGATCTCAGACTCTGCTTCAACTTCTTCACCATTGATTTCATTTAACAAATACTATTGTTACAGTTTCCCTCTTTGCTTAGCATTCAAAATGAGCAGCTCTTCCCGATTTGAAGAATGGAAACAAATTCCAACCAGACGTTTTGTGATAGGGACTTCACATCCCAAACAAATTTTTATCCATCAGTCTCTTGTAAAAAAACTATTTGGTTTGGCGTGTTATTGCCACCTTTATGAATTTTTGGATGGGCTTATTTTGTGTTCCCACCTAATGAACTTTTGGTTGGGCTTTATTTTTCCATAGGCCCATAAACTTGACCCAACACATTTTATTGCTTCAACCTTTCTTATGACAGCTACCGTTTTCAACCGACTCGTTTGGGATCAGAAAAGAACAGACTTTTGATTTTCAGAAGCTTTTAGGTAAGAAAGGTGTCCTCTTTATTCATTTCACCAACAAAAGGTTAATACTTTGATAAAGGAACTAATGAAGAAGCAGTATCTGAAATCTGGGTCTGGGACAAGGAAGGAAAAGGACAAGGCGAAGAGGTGGTTCTTGGAGAACGGAAGCATCTTCTTAAAAGAGCTCATCGCTGATTGTAATGGTAAATCCATTCCTATTCGCAGTTTTTCTCCTGAGCAGATCTTGAAAGCCACCAACAATTTCGATTCTACTTGTTTTGTCTCGCAAGATGTATACTATAAGTGGTATAGAGGTAAAATCGAAGACAGATCATACATGATCAAGAGATTCTCAGAGGATGAAATTGCAGGACGACCACATAGAGTTAAAGAGGTTTACAACGACATAGTCTTGTCTGCTCGGATGAGCAATCACAGCAACTTTCTTCAACTATTAGGATGTTGTCTCGAGTTTCCTTTTCCGGTTCTTGTGTTTGAATTCGCAGAACATGGAGCTATGAATCAGCGTGGAGGTATTATGGTTAATGGTGAAGAATCTTTGTTGCCGTGGAATGTACGGTTGAAGATTGGGAAAGAGATTGCAAATGCTGTGAGTTATCTTCACATGGCATTCCCTAAGATCATCATACATAGAGATGTTAAACCAATGCACGTTTTCTTGGACAAGAACTGGACCGCAAAGTTGTCTGATTTATCCTTCTCAATATCTCTCCCTGAAGGAAAATCAAGAATAGAAGCTGAATGGGTTCTTGGAACGTTTGGGTACCTCGATCCATTATATCATAAGACGAGTTTTGTGACTGAATATACCGATGTCTACAGCTTTGGAATCTGTTTTCTGGTTATTCTTACTGGTAAACCGGCTATCATCACTATTTCTGATGGAGATCTCCAAGGTATTCTTAGCTATGTGAGAGGGTTATGTGAGAATGGGAAGCTCGATGAAGTAATAGATCCAATGTTGATGATAGATATCACAAGTGGTCAAAGGTTGCAAGTGGAAGCTTGTGTGGAGCTTGCTTTGAGATGCTGCGAGGAGAGAGATGAAAACAGGCCAAAGATGATCCAAGTAGCTAAAGAACTTAAGCGGATTGAAGCATCACTGAGAAATTCTAGCTAGAGATCCTCAAGGAAGTTGTTGAGATAAACGTTGAGGCATCACAAGAACATGACTGAAGATGGGGAGCATCTTTGGTGTTCAAAAGAAGAGTTATCAGTTGCTTGGACTATGTATAGCTAAGTGAAAAATCCTTGGATTAAGAATTAGAGAAACTCAGAATCTTTAATACAAGAGAAATCGTGAAAGAAAGCTCGAAAATGAGAAGATCATAATAACTTTTCACTACTAAGACTGCATAAGAGATAGATTTGTTTCGAGTCTCACAAAAAAAGTTTGTGGCGTCAGGATTGTTTTTCTATCTTCTTGAGTTCTTTTGTGATGTCTATCATACGAGGCACGTTCTCTCCTGGTCTAAATCTTACACATCTAAAAGCAAGCTCAATGAACGCTTCCATTTGCAGTCTTGAATGCTGAGGAATGTCGTCACTCGCACTGTCCAACATCGACAGGTCTATCAGTTGCAGTCGACAAACCTCGCTCCGTAAACTTCCCAACATACACAGGCAATACAGGAAGATAAACAGCGACTTCGGAATTATATTCAGACTTTCCTGTCAAAAGAACTAGCATGATGATCCCAAGGCTATAGATGTCGACATTCTCGGTGACCAAACCTGTATTAAAGTAATCAGGCTCGATATAGCGTGATGTCCTGCAAACCATGTCATTTACGCCTGTTTCTCCCTCTGGATTCAGTATGCTGAGGCTAAAAGAAGAGAGCTTGACAGACCAATTTTCGTCAAGGACAATATTTGCAAAATATTTTGCAACATCTATCATATGAAGCTTGGTTTCTCCAGGTCTGAATCTAACACATCTCAAAGCAAGATCAACAAATGCTTCCATTTGCAGTTTTGAATGATCAGGAATGTCGTCATCCGCACTGTTTAACATCGA
This sequence comes from Arabidopsis arenosa, assembly GCA_905216605.1. Classification (NCBI taxonomy): domain Eukaryota; kingdom Viridiplantae; phylum Streptophyta; class Magnoliopsida; order Brassicales; family Brassicaceae; genus Arabidopsis; species Arabidopsis arenosa. Next base: position 14,165,241 of record LR999455.1, on the reverse strand, counting down.
TGGGTCTATCAGTTTAGCTAACAGTCCTCGCCCCAAACACTTCTCAACATAATCAGGTTATAACTGTCACCATTATCCGGTTCTTCATAGTATCCATGCTTTTTCCTGTCAAAAGACTTAGCATGATGAACCTAAGGTTATAGATGTCAACATTCTCGTTGACAAAACCTGTTCCGCTATACTGAGTCTCCACAAAGCCTGTTGTCCCGCAGATGTCTTGTACGCCCGAGTCTCCCTCTGGAATCTCCCTCTGGAATTGGTATGCTGAGGATGAAAGAAGAGAGCTTAGTAGTCCAATTCTCGTCCAAGAAAATATTTGTAAGCTTTAAATCCCCCGTTGGATTATAGTCCTAGGGAATTCTGTATGCAGATTCGTTATGTTTCTTCTTCTTCTTCCTCAACGAGCACAACATCTTTTCACTCATAAATTGAGGTCAATGATCTTCTTGCCAAGGAAGGGACGCAGGAAAGAAAGAGAGAAGCGAGAAACAAGTCAAGTCAACTTGGGTTGGCTCTGGTTTTCTGGAGGACATCAATGAGTTTGTTTATTGGGCCTAGAAGATGGGCTAGAGAAGGTAATGATTTGCGAAAAAGCAGAGAACAGATCTTTACAACTTGAAGCATACAGTTTGAAGATCGGGAAGGAGATACTAGAAATTACATTGTAGCACTGTCTCTATAAAGAGCCTTATATTTGCTGATGGATATTCAATGTTCTGTTCCAGATGCATTTTTTGCAAAGTTAGAGAATTCATATACATAAACTAGCATGAGAATTGAGAAACAAAGAGCGGCATTTATTTAACAGGAAGGAAAAAAGCATTAAGAATTTAAAACAGCTGTGATACATTCTGAATCTCTGATACACAAAAACAGGAGAGGGCAGAACACATTGTCATTTGTACATCTGATAGTTTTGTTTTATGTATGAGTTTGAGTTTCATACTTCATACGTAAATATGATTTCCAGACTTCGCTTTGTATTCCAAGAACTGAGGGTCTCTTAAAATGATGTCTGAATCCGCTTGAGTTCTTGAGCTACCTGAATCATCTTTGGTCTGTCTTCATTACTCTCTGCGCAACATCTCAGCGCAAGTACAACACACGCATCCACCTGCAATCCTTGAGCACCTGTATTCTCTTCCATCAGTGGATCTATTAGTTCATCGAGCTTCCCTTTCTCATATAATCCTTTCACATATATAGCAATATGTTTGCACTCCCCATGAGATCTAGTGGAGCCGAGAGCTGGTCTGCCAGTGAGCATAACCATCAAGAATACTCCAAAAGCGTACACGTCCGTATATTCTGTCACAAAACTTGTGATAAAGTATGATGGATCGAGGTACCCGAGTGTCCCTATTACCAGAGTTTCTACTTTTGATTTTCCCTCAGGGAGAGTTATGCATATTGAGAGACCCGACAACTTAGCTGTCCAGTTCTTATCCAAGACAATGCTTGCTGGCTTAACATCTCTATGTATGGTGATCTTAGGGAACGCCGTGTGAAGATAAGTCACCGCATTTGCAATCTCCTTTGCAATCTTCAACCGTACACTCCATGGCAATATAGATTCTTCCCCGTTAACCATTACACGTCCTCGCGAATTCAGAACTCCGTGTTCTGCGTTTTCAAACACAAGAACCGGAGAAGGGAACTCGAGACAACATCCTAATAGTTTAAGAAAGTTGTTGTGGTTGCTCATCCGAGCAGACAAAACAATGTCATTGTAAACGTCTCTGCCTTCTGTATCTCTATCCTCGTAGAATCTCTTGATCAAATAAGATTTATCTTCGATGATACTTTTATACAATTTATGGTCCCCATCTTCGGTGACAAAACAACTGGAATCGAAATTCTTGGTGGATATAAGGATCTGAGAAGAAGTAAAGCTGCGTATAGGAATGGACTTACCGTTACAATCAGCGATAAGCTCTTTCAAGAAAATGCTTCCGTTCTCCAAGAACCAGCTTTTTTCCTGGCTGTCCTTTTCCTTCCTTTTCCCGGGCGACCCAGATCTCAGACTCTGCTTCAAGTTCTTCACCATTGATTCCATTTAATAAATTAAAAAATTATGTGCTAAGAGGTTCACAGTTTTACATCCAGAGAAAAGAAAGACATGATTTGTGAATGCACTCAAGATAAACAATTTGGGGTTTGAAAAGGAAAAACAAATTCCAACCATTAATTGACTTTTTGATCGAGACTCATTACATTGACCCTATTAATTAACGTTATTTGTTATTGGAGGAGTCCTTAAACAAGTTTCATCCTCTAATACAAAAGCATATGGGTTTGAAAAATATTAAATAAGAACATAGAAGGTTAAGAAAAATAAGAAGAGTTGGAGATCACATAACTTTCAAGATACAAGATCGAGAACTTTACTTTAAGTAGTGGATCGAGTTCTTTGGAGCTAAGGCAATCACGCAAGTGCCCGAGTTTCGCGGTTCGGAATCAATGTTTCTTCCTCGGATCTATACTGGCTGCTTTTGGCTTATGCTTTCCTTGTAGTATTTTTGCTGTATATAGATTCTTCTCTCGTATGCAAAGTTAAATAATCCGAACTATTTCAAATATAGAAACATGTACATACGTAATCATCCCATTACAGCTTCTTTTGGTTGGGCCCATATATATGACCCACTACATTGTATAATTCACGACTTGCTTCTTCATGTCATAGGCCACAAATTCAGATTCAAAGAGAAAAGGATCATTTGAGCTCAGAAAGAAAAGAGTTTGACTTTATGTAGCAAAAAGGTGTTTCTATACTTTCTGGAGCAAAATAATCATCTTTTCCCCCAAAGATTGGTGATTTGATAATGGAATCAATGAAGAAGAAGCAATTGAAATCGGGGTCCGGGAAGAACAAGGAAAATGAGAAGAAGAAGACCTGGTTTTTGGATAACGGAAGCATCTTGTTAAGAGATCTTATCGCTGATTGTAACGGTAAATCCATTCCTATTCGCAGCTTTTCTTCTGACCAGATCCTTAAAGCCACCAATAAGTTCGATTCAACCTGTTTTGTCTCGCAAGGTGTGTACCATGAGTGGTATAGTGGTAAAATCGAAGACAGATCTTATATGATCAAGAGATTCTCCGAGGATAAAATTACAAGATACAGAGTTGGACTGGTTTACAATGATATTGTCTTGTCTGCTCGGATGAGCAATCACAGCAACTTTCTTAAACTGTTAGGATGTTGTCTCGAGTTTCCTTTTCCGGTTCTGCTGTTTGAATTCGCACAACATGGAGTTTTGAATCATCGAGGAGGTGTTACGGTTAACGGGGAGGAATCTTCATTGCCTTTGAGTTTACGATTAAAGATTGGGAAAGAGATTGCAAATGCTGTGAGTTATCTTCACATGGCATTCCCTAAGATCATCATACATAGAGATGTTAAACCGATGCACGTCTTCTTGGACAAGAACTGGACCGCAAAGTTGTCTGATTTATCCTTCTCAATATCTCTCCCTGAAGGAAAAACAAGAATAGAAGCTGAATGGGTTCTGGGAACATTTGGGTACCTCGATCCATTATATTATGCCACGAGTTTTGTGACCGAATATACCGATGTTTACAGCTTCGGGGTATTTTTGTTGGTTATTCTCACTGGCAAACCGGTCGTCTTCACTGGATCTGATGGAGATCCCCAAGGTGTTCTTAGCTATGTGAGAGAGTTATGTGAGAATGGGAAGCTCGATGATGTAATAGATCCAATGATATTGAAAGATATCACAAGTGGTCACAGGTTGCAGGTGGAAGCGTGTGTAGTGCTGGCTTTGAGATGCTGCGAGGAGAGAGATGAAGACAGACCAAAGATGATCCAAGTCGCTAAAGAACTCAAGCGGATGGAGACATCATTCTAGCTAGAGATCCTCAAGGAACTTGTTGGATATTGAGATATCTTCGCAAAGTAGGCATCACAAGAACATGGCTGAAGATAGGAGCATCTTTGGTGCCCAAAAGAAGAGGTATCAGTTACTTGGACTAGATATAGCTAAGTAAACAATTCTTGCATTATGTAGTATGGAAACTCAGATTCTTACATACAACATATTTGTGGATAAAAGCTCGATTAAAAACAAGATACAGTTATTGCAACTTTCACTACTAAGCCTGCATAATAGATAGATCTGTTTCGAGTCACACCAGAAAAGTTTGCAGGGTCAGATATGTTTCTCTATCATTTTGAGTTCTTTTGCAACGTCTATCATGTGAGGCAAGTTCTCTCCTGGTCTGAATCTTACATATCTCAAAGCAAGCTCAATGAACGCTTCCATTTGCAGTCTTGAATGCTGGGGAATATCGTCACTCGCGCTGTCCAACATCGACGGGTCTATTAGTTCAGTCAACAAACCTCGCTCCAAAAACTTCCCAACATAGACAGGCAATGCAGGAAGATAAACAGCAACTTCGGAAGTGTATTCAGACTTTCCTCTCAAAAGAACTAGGATGATGATCCCAAGGTTATAGATGTCGACATTCTCAGTAACCAAACCTGTATTGAGGTAATTGGGCTCGATATAGCTTGATGTCCTGCAAACCATGTCATTTACGCCCGATTCTCCTTCTGGAATCAGTATACTGAGGCTGAAAGAAGAGTGCTTGTCGGACCAATTCTCGTCCAGGATAATATTTGCAAGCTTTAAATCCCTATGGATTATAGTCTTGGGGAATTCGGTATGAAGATACGCTACAGCATCTGCAATCTCCTTAGCGATTCTCAACCTTACATTCCAAGGGAATGGCCGGACGCCTTCTTTTCCACGTCTTATACAGTTTAGAGCTCCATTTTCTGGGTATTCACACACGAGAACAGGACGAGGAAACTCTAGACAACACCCTAGAAGCTTGAGAACATTCTTATGGCTACTCATCAAAGATGAAACCGCAATGTCACGGTAAAAGTTGTCAGCGTCGAAAACAGAACAGTCTTGGAATTTCTTGATCAGTACGAGTCTGTTTCCAATCATACCTTTGTACCACACGAATCTGTCTTCAGAGATTACGTAGTTCCAGTCAAATTGATTTGTGGCTTGAAGGATTTGGTCGGAAGAAAACGTACGGATGGGATTGTATATACCTCCTGAAGTTGCAATGAGTTCTTCCAACAATAAGCTCCCATTCTTCTGGAAATTGATCTCCTTTTCTTTCTTCTGCTTCTTCTTCTTCTTCTTCTTCTTCTTCTTTCTGAACAGACGCAACATCTCTAATCCTAGTAAAGGAGATTAAAGAATGTAGATTGTCTTGTGAAGAAAGGAAGAAAGAAAGAAAGAAAGAAAGAGAGCCAGAGACGCAAGAACAAGTCAAGTCAACGAGGTCACTTCAAAAGTCAACAACAACTTCTTTTTTGTGGTCGAAGTCAACAACTTATGTAATGTGAATAATAAGATTTTTCTCTTGATGACATTATGTAATGATTAATTTACAAATTTGTTGAAGATTATTTTAAAAATCATTATTATAAGCTATAATATTTGTCCAATAACCAGATTTAAAACACCATCAAAAACCAGTAGTCAAAAATTATAATGAATATAATCAAGAAGAGAAAATTTATTCTTGAATTACTTTCTCTGTTTTATTAATAAACAATGAAATGGAATAGATAGGAAATGAATAAGATCACATAATTAATTTTTAATACATAATGAAAGATAGCTTAGTGCAAGTAGTAGCTGAAGAGGGACACAAGGGAAGCTCCAACCAAAGAGCCAAGAGCTGGCAACGCAACCGAGGCGGCAGATGCAGCGGGTCCTGGTGCCGGAGCTCCGACTTCGTCAGCAGCCATGACGGCGGTCATGGAGGCAGCAGCGAAAAGCACACCGCAAGCAATCTTCTTCATCTCCATTGTTGAGACCTGAAAGGCTTTTCTTTTCTTCTTTTTATTTAGTTTTTGTGTTTTTTTGAAGTTCTTGCAGGTCTGAGGAATATGGATTGTGTTGATGGGCAATTTATATGTGTGGAACTTTTGTTATTTTTAGTAATATTTACTTTTGCTTTACCTAAAAATAACAGAGTTTAAGGAACAACATTAGGAGAGTAACAAAAATTCTGATGGTCAAAAATAACTTAGTCGCCGTTAAATGTAACTATAATCACGGTGAAAAGAGTTGCAATATGTGGCTTAGATTTATTTTCGCATTTCTGTTTGTATATTCTTGTTACAGAAACTTGAGTTTCAATTTCGTTACAGAAAGATAAAATTTAGATCTTTCACATACAATGATACAACATATTAGGTAATCAAATGCAAAATTCTTTTGTACATCTCTAGTTGGTTAATTCGAAGAAAATTTGTGTTAAATTACACAAAACCTATATACAAAATAAAATCTAATTGTTAGTAAGGTGTTGTTTTCGATATTAACAAACTCCAAATGCTACATTCAAAGATGATAACGTTTTATAGATCTGCAACATGACCCATCAAAAAAAACATTAACTGGGGGCAAAACAAATGTAAACAATATCCCCTATATAAAATTACCATCATATTATATGATATAATAGTAAATAAAACATTAGGGAAACAAAATATTGAATTATGTAAGCAGTGACGTCGGATCGTACACGAATCGTGTGGCTTTTTTTATTCATATTATCTATACTATTAATTAGGAAGCATTAGATAATAAATAACCTTATAAAGGGTAAAGAATTACAAAGAATGCCATTAGGAATTTTGCATTCAAAGAGTAAAAAAATAAACACGTAAAAGGGTAAAACAATAATTTGAAAGGAAGTAACCCGCGGATCTTGGGCTACTGGACCGAATAAACACGCGGATCTTGGGGTTCTTTGGCGGGTCGATACGCGGATCATGGGCTCGATCCTTTGCTTGATCCGGTCAGTTGAGATTTTGGCAATCTGAACAAAATTAATTGGAAACCAAATATGACATTTACGAATTTAAAGATATTACCAAAACAAACGTATCCCTTTAATTTCGAATACAAAATAAGGATAGATAGTAATTAATGGTAACAATAATTCGTTTCAAAAATATCCAAATTTGAAGGTTGTTTTCAATCATATTCGAATTCAGTTAATATATTTTCCAAATATAACAATAACTATATATTCTATACCTCTCAAATCAAGTATATACCTTAAAACTTTATTTAAAAAATGGATTTGCAAATATATTCTTTTGATCTAATAGGTTTAACCCTAGCCGACCTCTTTTCCCTATAAATATAGAATGTCTAATACCATTTTCCATACTCATTAAGCTTTCAAACGACCCCTAACCTTTTGCTACTCCTTTTTTTAAGATGACTGCAAAAGACCAATCTTGCTACTTCAATATTGCTACTTCGTTTCTCATTTCTAACAATGGATGAAATCTTATATCACCAATCTTGCTAACATCAAACCTTTCAAGACAAGATGCAGAATCCAAGTGAAAATCGTTCATTCGTGTAAAGGTGATTAATGCATATCAAACAATGGCAGAATTTTTAATACTTTGCATTTCTTATTTAGTACTTTCATTTTAACATACTAGAGAAAAACAAAGTTTTCTATATTAAGTAACCACAACTAGACTCAATAACAGTAGGTAAATATGCAAATCTAATAAACAAAATGTATAAATTATGATCTCACTAACCTTTTAACCAATAGATTTTTGAATAGCTCCAATGACAAAACTTGATAGCCTCCTCCACATTTTTAGGTTACTCGCAATTTATGCTTGACCTGAATACATTCCTTTTTTTTTTTGTCAATCACCTGAATACATTCCATGTTTAAATTTTTGGTAATAGCTATTGTTTTCTAATAATCGTATCAGTTTTTCTTTCTTTGTTTATCCTTTTCTTCCATTAACATCATTATATTTGAAATATATATAGAAGCTAAATTAAGTAGAACTCTTTTCAGCTGACATAAATATACTGTAAAAAATTGATGGGTTTTAAAAAAAAATAGCTCGGTAAACTGGAATTTTAATGTTCATCTTGCTTCTGTAGCTAACGAGAAAAACTACACGAAATCAAATTCGTGTTAGTTGATTTAATTCAGTGAAAACAAAAATTTGGATATTCAATTGACAATAGTTACCCGTAGAAGATCTGGTTTCTTGATAATCCTTGGACAAGGATCTCTATTCAAACATAAAAATTCACAAATTGGGAATTGAGGCAGTAGAACTATAGATCTGATTCAATAATAACCTTACCTCTTTAAAGAATTCACGATTTGCAACACAGTATAAACGGAGACGAAATAGCTGTCGCAATTGATTCTTCGATCAAGCCATGTTCTTAGTTTTGTTCGGTGGGTTTTCCCTTTTTTTTTTAAGATGAGACAACGATTATTTTTTTTGACATTTTTGTTTCTCTGAATTTTATTAATATAAGACAACATACATTCACAAGAGTACATAATGGGTTTACAAAATTAAGCAGCCCATTAAAAGTCCAGTCGATACGTTAAGGAAGAAGAAGAGATGTCTTCACTCAGACACGTGTTAGGCAGTAAGAAGCAACAACGATTGTTCTAAAATAAAAAATAAATCTGTCCAGATAAATAAATTAAAATTCATTTATATACTAAATATCAATTTATTTAAACGAAAATATTAAATGGGTGAAGGAGGCTTTATAATTGGATCAACATTAACATTATATTCCGCCCACAAAAAAATATCTCTGCTTGAATTATTGTGCCAGTAAATTATATTTCGGTAAAATGTTTGAGAATTACCGAATAGTAATTTATAAACAATTATGTTGCATTACCAAATATTTAATTTATAAATTTTAAAATATTAAATTCTTTCAATTTTTAACATTTGTATAATAACTTTTAGACACATAACTTCTCCAACGGTTCAAATTATTTTTTATGCACCAATCTATATATTTAAAAAAACACATATAAAATTATTTAAATCTGATGCTAATTTATTTTTAAAACTCTCAATTTTCAATTCTAAATTTAAAACTAATCAAATAGAAAACACAAACTTATGCGCCAGACAATTTTTAAAACACAAAACATAATTCTACAATGATTATGATAAGTTTAGGGTATCTATACTATTATATAATTCACTAACCAACAAAATAATATATTAATACAAACTTTATGCAAAGACATTCATTAAAAAATTTTCCCCCGCACGAATATGCGGGTCAGGATCTAGACACCCTAAAAACAATATAAATCAAAATAATAATTTGGTTACACAATATTACAACCAATTTTGCAACTTTCTAAATAATTCAACAAAACCAAACAAAGATATCCAATCATTCACCAATCAAAATTACTAAATTCTTACTAATTTTTCTTTCCAAACTTTTAAACCAATCAAACAAAAAAACCTCGCACGTACGTTATACAACACTATATGTTATACCCGTTTTCACTATATGTTATACAACACATATTCAACCCGCATATTTCAAAATATAAAACTCCGCACGTACGTGCGGGTCCGGACCTAGTTTTTTACTTAATTAGTCTGTCTGTATATTTGTTTGTTTTAGAAGAAAACTGAAATGTTATAAATAAATCATTGATTTGGTTTGATTTGGTCTTTTCATGTTATTTTACCATCCGATTATCAGATTTCTTTGCATGACTTTTCTCTCTCTCTTTTTCATCTAATCTAGGACTTTAATTAATATGAAAAGTTTCACGTTCAATTATTTGGGGTGTGAATCAATGTTACAATATCTAAGGAAAAGAAGATCCTTACGACTCTTTTACTAATCTAGTTCACTAAACTTACGTATACAAGGCAACAACAACAAGTGCCAAATAGATTTATACATGGAACGATTAATATATACACTATATACTTGTCCTATTAATTCATATTGAAACCCCTCCAAACCCTCAAGAAGCTGTTCCATTGGATCGTCGAGTCTCAAGTTCGTGCTCAGCGACCATAACACATGAGTCTGCTTCAAGCAATGGAACCGAACTGTTCATCTTCTTAAGTATCTCACCGGTCAAAGAATCGATCATATCCGTGGTACACTGAACATCGGGTGCAATCCCTACTTGATCAATTTCGTGTAATGACGGAGACAAATACTTAGCTACCGTCACAAACAAAGCTGACCCATCGTTTAGCTCCGTTACGCTCTTGCAAAATCACAAAACATACAACAAATTTTCATAAGATCAATATTAATAAATTTGTATTGTTTAGAGCTGATTAATGTATATACCTGAATTTTCCCTTTACCAAATGTCCGGTTACCGACAAGTATAGCTCGACCGTTATCATGTAAAGCACCCGCCAAAATCTCACTTGCACTCGCACTTCCTTCATTCACCTGTTCACCATTTAATCCAGACATGAATTGGGAGTGGACTAATATACCAACCCGAACCAAACTTAAATTTCGACAAACCAAACTGAACAAAAAAAAACGATTAGGTTCCGTTTAACATTCTCCGAACCGAATAAACCTAAGAAACGATAAAACAGAAATTTCGTCGCGTTGATTGATCACCTAGTCAGCTTATATATATATATATCCCTTATACATTAATAGAGAAACACTCTAAAAAATTAACCTTACTTTGACGTGTTATTAACTAAACTGCCATGCTGACGTGTCGCTTTCAGAGTGATTTTCCATCCATTTAAATTATTACCCAAATTTTACTAGACTATTTACAGATTTTGCCATTAGTCTTAATATATATATATATATATCACACAAATAAAAAACGAAATTATAACCAAAAAGCAAATAATTAGGCAACTAATCTTCATATCTATATTTAATAAGAAATCACGAGAGCTTTGTTTATTTATATTAATAATTTATTTTTTAATAATTAGAAAACATACACTCTTTGTTCTTCTTAAATTAATAAATCTTTATATTTATATTTTTCTTTATATATATTTATATAAATCTTCGTCAATACTTTTTTTACCACGTTGAAGCTTTATTCCAGGTTTAAATATTTCACGGGTGAAACGTATTCTTATACGAAATAGTCCCAAATTTGAATTAAAAAAAAAAATTATTACATGTTTCGTTTTACACAAAGGGATCTTGGATTCTAGATAATAATTTTAATCATAATAATTTTACTTAAATCACTTTATCCCGCACATAGTGCGGGCTGTTATCTAGTATATATATATATGTACTTACAAGCACAACAAGTGGATCGTGTGTCACAGCGTGTCCATTGATCATGTTGATCGATGTTACCCCTTCACGGTCGATTGTATACACAAGAGTCTCATCTCCGTCAAGCCATAATTGTGCAACATCAAGGCCAGCTTTAACCAGACCTCCCTAATATGGAATAGCCAAAAGCTAAGTGTCGGAAAATGAACAGGAGACGATAATTCACATTAAAAACAAAACCTGAAAAAATACCGGATTGTTCCTTAGGTCTAGGATATATGACTGAACATCCTGATTCTCCATCTCGTGTACCGCATTTTCCATATCGGATGCTGCAGTCTATCGGAAAGTTCAAATCAATGAATACATATCAATTTTTCATCCTTTCTTGTTTCCCGGTTTTCAAAAACACTCACCTGAGAAAACGCTGTGAGTTTGACATAACCCGTCTTTGCTAAACGTCCATCAGGTGTTGTATGTGGGATTATAGCACTGGATATTGGAGATAACTTAATGTAATCTCGAGGTAACTTGACCTTTACATATATGAGAGATACTTATTTAGTAAGTAACCCGAACAAATCTAATAATAGCAGCGGTAACTATTACCTCTCTGATACCGGAATCTGTCCCTGATCCATTCACCTGCAAGAGATGACAATAACTTACTTGGTTTTACTTCAGCTTTACCGGGTTTTCCACAAAGAGAATACAGAGGTAACCGAATAGTACACTTTTAAGTTTTATGGTAACAAATGTTCCAACTCGGCCTCTCAGCTTCTGTGCTGCTGCTTCACTATCAACACCATCCAATTTCTCACCTAAAATGTCATAAAGAAACAACAGAGTTATAGCCAATTTTCAGCAATCTAGTTGGTAGGGATAAGGACCAATGTACCATTTATCTCGACTAATTCCTCGCCTTCATGTATACCAGCATGATCTGCCGGGCTACCTTCTATGCAAGACATAACAACCTACATTGGGCTCTACCATGAAACAAGATCTATCTACTTCATGCTCAGAAAATAAAAAATAGGTATTGAACACAAAAACGAAATTCCAAGCTTCTTTGGGTCTCAAGATGTATTTGGTCACTAACCAGGTGACCTGTTCTTGGTTCTGAGTTTATGAAAAGGCCAACACCTTGGAGATTTCCGTCGCTACCAATTCTGAAACTTTGGTACTCCTGTAAGTCATAAGATTTGTCTCAAGGCAAAACCAACTTCAAATCATGCCCAGAAACACTACAGAGCACACTCATAGAGAATCAAAATTTGCAAGTACCTTTGGGCTAATGAGTCGAGTAAAGGGATCACCAAGCGTAGAGAGCATAGCTTTGAGCTTTCCATAAGCAGCATCTGCTGATCTTAGAGGAAACATTTCCACCATTGTCTGTTGCAACTTAGAATCCCAATCTGCAAATATCAAACACTGTCCTCAAGACCATTCTACAAATCCTACACAAATTCATCCAAAACTCTAAGAATTTACCCTGATGATTAAAAGTTGGATCAACGAATGTTTCTCTAATTAAACCCCAAGCTTCCACAAGAGTTCTCTGTACTGTAGTAACCTTAACAAAACATCAAAATCCAAACTTTATTTCTCAGAGACGTTAAAAACAGAGAAACAGAGCTCAATGAAAAACCTCGATCACCTCACGAGCACGTGAAACAGGGAAAGCGATCGTCAGAGACTCAGCTAGTGCCGGAGAATCACAAAAAATCGACGAAGAAACAGCTACTGCAACGGCGGCGGCTAAACCAAGCAATCTTCTTCCAACGGTACTGTTCTCAACTACCACATCATGGCTCTCTGAAACAGTCACAGTCTTGGTCTCTGTTTCGGAAGACGATGCAAGACAAGGACGTTTCTTACGAAGATTGAAGCTTGAAAATCGAAGAACCGGAGATGGAATCGAAAAGGGTTTCCGAGAATTCGGGAAGTGTAACAGAGGTAGATCATGATTTAGGGTTACAATTTTTTCCATTTGAAATTTGCAATCACTATGAATCAATCAGTTAATCGAGTGAAAAATCTGAATTTCCTTTTATCATAGCTAATCTAATGACGTGTTTAAAAAGTTTACGACATTTAACTCAAATTGTGGAAGATTCTTTAAGTGGGCCTACTTGAATCTTTGTGGCTTAGGGATTATGCTGTTGCGTAAGAACTGGAATCAAGATCTACACGTGTTGTGACTGATGTTACGTCAGTGACTCAGTGATACAGCAGCGGATCTGAGGATGGACCAGAGCGAGTCTCAAACTCAAAATCTGTTTTATCTGAATATGGGCTGGACTATTTACTTGTACAAATAGAATCACAAGGCCCAATTTATGTACCTTCCATTTGGGCCTGAGACTGGAACTTTCGGATCACACTTCCATATGGGAAGGGACATGACGACCTGTTTATGTGGTTTGGTTTGTTTTGAATCAACGAAATAAATTTTCGAAGATTAACTAAACTTTTGGGTTAGATTGTCAATGTTGTTACTTGTTAGGCAGATGATATTTCAAATGTTGCTTCGAATACTAAAATTACAAATTCCTCAAAATGTTATCAGAGCTCTATTTGAGTACTTTTAATATGACTTCAGAGTCCACATAAACCAAAAATTTATAACCATGAATATTTTGACAATGTCTCGTAAATAATTGATCAAACATTCATCATAAATATGTTGCAAGTTTTAGCGTTATCGTGTGCTCAAGAAAACTTTCTATAAAAGGACATGACGACCTGTTTATACATAGATGATCACCATCCACCATGACACGTGAATGAAATTAATTAAAGTGTTGCATGTGCATGCATCGGGAAAAAACTTATCAAGTTTGGAACTGAAATTTAGGGTTTTGACTTTAGAGATGGAATGTTTAGAAGATGGACATACACTTCATCTCCGAATTGATTGCTTCTCCTTTGGAAGGCAAGTTTTGTAAGTATGGGGTTCCTCATAATTCATAAACCCATCCCTCTCGTATTTTGTCTTTCACATTAGTCCCAACGTGAACGTACCTTTTTGTTATGAGTTCCGAGACCAATATTCTTAATTAATGGTTTTCTTATTACCAATATAAAGTACTAGTAATATTCATCACCACACATATCTAGAGTCTAGAGAAATACATTTGCTATCTAATAAGATACGGAAATTTTCATGATAGCTTATTATATAATTAAGCTTGTGAGAAGTGCATCGGTTGAAAGTAATTTCTATATCTGTGATATTTTTATATATATGGTTGTGACTTGTGAGTTGATAGAACGAACACTATTAGATTACAAAACCACTTTACTATAGTAAAATATCTTGTTATATATACTACTATAAGAAAGATTATATATATTATACAAAATAGTTTTTAAAGTATATCCAATTATACGGTTTACCAGAAAAAAAAAAATGTAGCCAATCATACGTTCGTATACATGTCTCTTACCACTATATAATTAACTATTATCATATATATTTTCAAATACATAGTCGAATCGTAACTTTTTTTTTTTTGAAAATCTCAACATAGTCGAATTGACCTAGTAACACGCAGATGTGGTACTTTAATTTCTCTTTGGTTTCCTCTAAATTATTCCTTGTAAGAAAAAGGAAAAATATTAGAAAATAACCGGATACCCTTACAAAAAGAAAATATGATCAAGTAGCTCTTCTTTTTTAAAAGAACAGTAATAAATTCATCTTTTAATTTTGGTTGGTTTTCTGAAAAGTAATTGAACAAAAAAGAAAACAAAGGAGGTATGGGAAAGGAGATAAAGACACATTTCACTTAAAGCACATTGTTGCAGACAAAAAAGAGAGGGTTGAAAATAAAAGACAAGAAAAAAAGGAAAAATAAACGAGCAAATGAAAAAAAACAAAAACAGGAAAATAAGAGAGAGAGAAAGAGAGAGAGAGGGGATAACAGAGCTGCTCTTATCAAAGTCCACTGTTCATAAAAGAAAAGAGTACCTGAATGAAAATACCTTCACTGACAATTTACTTATGTTATGTGGTCCATTTTTTTGTTGTTGTCAATATTGTAAATGGAAGTAACATACTAAAATTATCAAATGTGTAACTAGTTAGTTGACCAACAAACCACTTGATGAAATTGATTGTGATCTTCCAATCAAGCATCTAAACATTAAAGTGAAATAGATATGTTAGGTCTCAATCGATGAAATTTTTTTATATTGTATAGGAAAGATTGTGTATATTGGGATGTATACATACGATTTTAATGGTAATTAATGTAGGAAAGGTTGCATGGGTAAAATTGGGAAAAGAGAGTGGGTATTTCTTTGGAGTTATGTTAACCTCAAAATAGAATCTCTCCTCAAAGTAATTGGAAAGACAAAAGTCGATGCCATGTCCAATCATATAAATAAATAAATATATTTTGCTCTTATGTAAAAGCAACAATTAAATCAGATTTGATTTTCTTCCACCTTTTCTGTTTCTATTTCTTTCTCCTGGTATCATCTGCCCCTCCGTTCTGTGATGATCTCACGCTCTAGCTTCAGTGCTTCACACACATATACTATATGTATGGATATGTGTGCATGTGTATAGATGATACATATGAAAACTTTTTTCCTATTCAAAATAAGTGTCGCTGAGATTAATATTAACCCTAATTAAAACCAAAAGAGAAAAGTGTCACTGAGATTAATCCATATAGAAAATATGATTTACATTCATCTATAAATAAGATTTGGGATAATATATTGGATATAAACCCATGCCACAAGAAAGGTGTTAATCTAGTATCATTTGATCTTTGTGTAACTATTAATTTCACTATTATCATTGTATGTAACACTAAAAAACTTGACAGAAAAGTTTTGTGATATATATTGTTTTCTTGAACTTTTATATATATTTCCTTGGGATAATATTCGCTGGTGAAAGAAACCCAACACTACATACAACTTGGAGAATCTACAAGAGCATGATGATCAAATAGCTTTAACAGGAGTAGAAAAAATAAAGTTGATCAAATAAAGAATATGGACAAAAGAACACGCTCGGACAATCATCACGAGCTAACGAAACGGCCTCATCTCTAACGATTATATAATAATATTATTTGTATCACAAGAAAGAAGAAATTGTTTTAAGAATATTACCATAATGACTTCGCCAAATGGATTATATTATATTGTTAATAGCATCAGACGTTCAATTGCGCTCGATCGACTAATAATTCAGGCGAACAGCTGGTTTGAATCTAAGTTTATTTCAAGCCGATTCTCGTGTTAATTGTTAAGTTGAAGTCCAAAAACGAAACGGTCCCAAATAAATAATTTAATTACGTATACAAATAAATTTGAAAATTTTAAATTGGGATTTCAACTTACAACTAAAACAATCATCAAAAAAAAGATTATCAAAAAAAATTAAAACAATCATTAAAGTAACTAGCTAGGTACATATATAGACAAAATTATCTTACAAAGTTTGCGAATGATTCTGTAAACAAAAAAAAAAGGAGTTTGCGAATGAAACCTTTAAATCTCAATGAACACTCTTCCCATTCATCATATTGTTTAAGAAATGATTAGAAGGCACATCATACGTACCTACATATTTTCCCTCTTATTAATTGTCCTTTTTTACTTGTGGTATAAAGAAATTTTTCTATACTAATTTAAATGTAACAAATATATAAATACTTCTAAAAAACAAATTATATAGATGTATATATGTGTTTTTTTTTACTTCGATATATGTTGTTCATACATTTATTCTTTTGAAAATAAATATGAAATTAGTTTATTCAATTTTTTTTGTTTGCTCTTTTGAGGTACCCGTGATTAATCATGAGTCAAGCTCAATTTGGCCTCTTTCTCCCTTTATCTTTTGCATGTTGGGGCCTCCTTCAAACAAAGTTGTCGAAAATCATATCTATAGCTACATTAATCTTCTTTATGTGCGACTTAATCTTTCGTTACATTTTTACGTATATGTATAGACAAAACGAATACGTCAAGGGAAGATTTTTTCCATAATAAAAAAATATTAATGTAAACAGTGTACGTACGTGTGTCCATTAAATTAAATTAAATGTGGGAGATGGAGATTTGAGCCACGGCAGACAAAGCTGTCTCCTTCAGATCAGCCTTGGAATATGAACAGTAAAACTAAATACTTAAATTGAGTTAGTACTAATTTACACATTTGCATTTCTCGACATGAACATAGGAAATTGTAAAGTAATTAAAATTTCGTTTAACTGATTCAGAATATTGCTTCGGGATTTTAAAAAGCAGGAATTAAGGCCTTTTATTCAAGTTTTTTCAGACAAGGAAAATTGTCTACGTGAGAATAACCAATGTATAAACTTTGGTTTTATAAATGCATTAGTTAATGTAACAGCATAGATACGGAACAAAGTGAAGTCCAATGTTCGGATTCTTTCCGGCAACAGTAGGAAAATCCAAATATATATTGCTCGGATTTTGAAAATGTCTTTTAGATAAATGCACACTAGCTCACACAGAACAATTCAGTTTCGAGATTCGAAAACTTTTAACTAGTACTCCATTAATATATCAATAATGTTTCTTTGTGTGATCTATCTGTTTTTATATATAAACATGTGCATGTAGACCTAAAACTGGATATAAATTTCTAAGAAAGTATTCATTTGACCAAAAAATAATACTGTTCATAACTAAGTTGTAAAATTAAAAAATTCAAAGACTTATTATGTTAACCTATATGATTCATTTATATAACTATATTAAAACAAAAGAGTTTCTCTTGCTTTTTTTATCACTTTTCAGTTTGATAAACTGTTGGACCTTTTTAATAGTTTAATCATAAAGCTATATATAATACATAGATTCCAAAAATATAAAGTGATAAATTTATAGTCTAGAGGTTTTATACCGTATATAAAAAATGTCGATTTAAATGACTAGCGAAAACTTTTGCTGCTTAAATTTTAGGGATCTGTCAACGCATGACTTATGTTTTACCGCAAATAAACGATGATCTAGCATTCAATAGGAACCACGCTTAAGTGTTTATTTATATACCATATACCAGTATATATGTACATATTTATCTGTAGAAATTTCTGGAGAAGTGTTGGGAAAATGAGAGGGGTCAAAGGAAGAGAGGTAGGGATGGTCTATTTTTCCCAACAAAGGGGTAGGATATTGATTGGCAATAAATATTGTCTGAATCCTACATAATTTAAAGATGTGCGTTCATAACTTTTCCAGATTTTCTACTGTTTAGTTTCAGCTTGTGACCAATGTAAAAACCATCCATACATTATTGTATGTATATCCCTCACTAAAACAAAAAGGGCTTTAATTTGTGCAAATTATTGTTTGTATATCCCTCCCATTTATTGTTTGTATTAAATAACGGTAAATGTTAGGGACACAACTATTGTAACATTTTAGATTTAGGTTCAAATACATTAAAAAAAAAAAAAGATGAGTAACCTTGAATATGAAATGAATACAAAAGAGGCAAGCATGTGGGTTTTGATTGGATGAGATGATGAAAGTTGTGTCATTTGTGTGAGAGTGTGTGTAGAGAGAGAGATGGTCAAAGGAAAAAATGAGATGTCAAATCAAATAACAGTGAGTGAGAGAGAAAGAAAGAGAGCAAAAAAAAAAAAAAAAAAACTGTTGATACCATCAATCTTTGCTCCCAAATCTGCCCAACCCATCACACCCTTAGGGCTCCACTCTCTTCTCTTTTGTTTTCTTATCACTCTCCTTCACATTACTTTGTGCCCCTTCTTCGCCCATTTATCACCATCTTCATGTACATACATACACGTGTATATACATGACTGCATGCATACGTATGCAAATACAGGAACCGAAGGAATATTCACTGTTTATGAATACCTTTATACATAAACGAAGATTAGGTCAATATCTATGCCTAAATCGAGAGATAATCATTTGGTGTCGAATTTTAAGATGAAATATTAAAAGTGAATCATATATAGTTAAAGAGGTGTAATGTTCCTTCAATGAGCAAATATGTCTCTCCACTAACAAAAAGGAGAAGAGAGAAAAGAAAAAAAAGATTGAAAAAAGGAGCATATTGAAAAGCTCTTTGCAGGAAGAAAGCCTCTCTTTAACTGTAATCTTAGTATACAATCATATCCAAATTGGATCTTGAATTCTACATTACCAACAAACTGACACACAACAAAAACTGTAACTACAATATTAACTTGTAGTCCGGTAATTTTGTTTCCTGAAATATATAGTAAAATAAAGAATTCGTTTTAATAAGCTGCATGCACGTTAACAAATGCAATATTCATTTGGGGCTTATTAATCCGAAAGTTTTTTTTTTTTTTTTTTTTTTTTTTTTTTTTACCTTATATTATTAATAAACCCCCAAATGGGCTGGGCCTTTGGGCTTACAAAGGAAGTGCAGTTACAAAATAGAGGTCATCGGAAAGTTCACTGGAATCGGAGCCGTGGCTCGGATCTTGCTGTCGACCGGAGGCAGAGAATCAGACGCACCACCTCTGGCGGTTTCAAGGACCACGGCTTTGAGGAAACGTCGAAGGGATGAGGCCAACGATGGAAGAAACCGATCTCCGCCGTCGACTTCACTCCGCCAAGCCACCGTGCCCGCTACAGTCCTCCCAGGATGCGCAACTCACCAACAACCAGCTCTACGGAATCAGATCCCATGCCTAGCAATCCGAAACTCTGGGATCTATCCCCACACTCCAACACCGGAAACCCTAAGACCTCACAGAGCCGAGAAAACTTCGATTCGATTCAGTGGACACCACCGCGGAAGATCTAGAGGACGAAGGCTCAGGCGAACACTCTAGATCTTGGATCCGCAGCAGCCATCAAGATCGCCGGTCTACCGTGAACCACCGAACAACTCAGCGAAACCCACCACTTCTCCGCCGACTTCCGCCGTTGCTACAGCGACCAGTCAGATGGCTGAGCCACGGGACGTCACCGATGAAACCTCCAGCGTCCTCAACCAGAGGCGACAACACCAGAACATCCCACCACCCCACCGGAGCCACCGCAAGATCGACGGAGAAGACACCACACCACCGCTGACGAAGAAGGAAACCGACCCACTACTGCACCTCAAATTGCAAGACCGCTGGCTAACGATGAAGCTCTTAAGAGAAACCTAGATCTAGAAACGGATCTGAAAAATTTTGCCTTCGAGGAGAGAGAAGAGAGAAAAGCTACAGGAACGATTGTCCTCCTCCTACTTGTTTACTTTGTTTTTAATCCGAAAGTTAGTCGTCTGAACATCACTAGACATATATAGGACAATTTTATCATGCGAACGAAACCAACAAAACATTTTATTGAAGAACAGTATAATATATATTACAGTTATTTAATTTGTGCCTGATATATTTAAAAGTTGAGTATTGAAACCCGTATAATAATTAAGAAAAATATATAAATTAACACAGATGTTCTGAACAAAAAAAAAGCAATTTATTTTAAACGTTTCATTTCAAGTACTTGTAACCATTCAAAAACATAGGGTATTAGGCAAACGATACAAACAAAAATTGAAGTGTTTCAACTGTTGATTATTAGATCAGCAACATATACATAAAGTAAAAAACAAAAGAGAAAACTCGACGGACGAGAGTAGCTTTTGAAACTAATTGCTATGAATCGGTAGATATGCCATTAACTAACATCGGCAAATTGATTTGTTTTCTCACATTCGTATGAGTTCGTGAGAATTAATTGTTTATTTTTCCCTTCTATTTTAAACATGCTATATCTTTTGGTAAATTATGTACTACAGATTTGAATTATTTTAATTTAATTTTACATAACAAATTAACCAAAACACATACATCTATAATTTTTATGTATTATTATATTCTCAAAACATATGGTATGCGTATCATCATCACATTATGTATCAATTGGTATTTAATTTGATCTTCCTAATAAAGGTCTGCACTTGAGTAGCAATATTCTCTAGTGTCCATTCTCTCTCATTATTCTCCATGATGTCACTAGACAATTAAGTATCATAAGTATTCTTATAAAATATTTTCAAAGATAACTCCACCAGAAAACAAATATCTTTTGGGAATAAATAACTAGAATCTATTATTACTCAAATTGAAATTTGGAAATATTCATTTTGATCTAGAATATGGTATATTTAGAGAAAATTCTTAACATAATGCATGCATGAATGTATAGCATCTACTTTTCTAGTCTTTTACTATCCTAACAAACATAATTTAAACATTTATAAGTTATGTCCTTCGAATTAACGAAAGGTGAAACTAATACAAAAATAATATATATACAAATACAAAGAAACCGTTGGAAACCTCATTAGTTAGAGTGCTACATTGTCTTGCAATAAATTTAACTAGGAAGCTAGCTAAAGATACAATTTAAAAATTTCCAAGTGATCTTGATTCATTTTGTTCTATGATCAATTAGATGATATAGCTTTTACTTTGAAAAGCCCTACCTCCATCAAAACTTGGTCCATAGATTCTTATAATTAATATATATATACCGAATTACTTAGTACTTATACTAATTCATATAAGCTATTTGGACTGCATTGACTCATGATCATTGTCTAACTGTTCTACCTCAGAGGCAGGCTCATCTTCTTCATCAAACCCATCAATGCCATACGCTCCATGGCCATTTCCAAAAGCCTTGATGTGATCTTTGAGAGATCTTTTGTGCTTAAAATCAGATCCACAAATGCAATACCAAAGCTTGCCACAATTCTTCTCATGCGTTCTCCAGTCCCCTCGGACTGCGAAAGCCTTTCCACATTTCCTACACATGAAAGGTTTGATCCCATGTTTCCTCTTGTAATGTGTTTGAAGTGTTCTGAAGTCTTTGAGAGGCTTTGCCCTTGGATGGTCAATGTTGTTGCGGCAGCCTGGTGCGCAGCAGTAGCACGGAAGCCTTAGCATTCCTGTTGGCTGTGTTCCCCTTAGAGATTCAGGTCCTTTTCTGTATTGTGATCCATGTCCCCACATATGCATCTGTAAACAAAATCATGCATATATATATGATCATCATGTAGGGTTTGGATAACTTATAGTATATGTTCGAAAAGTTCTAAAAGTGTGAATAAGATGTAATGATTAATCTAGCCAGCATACATAGATTAACTAGCAGATCAATGTTATGATGATTATTCTAACCAGCGTACACAGTATATTAGCAGATCAACCTTGAAGCATATGTAAAAAGACAACAAGATGTCAAACAAATGCTGAAATGTAATCAAAATTATAGAAACGAATTTCATAAACAAAAAAAGAAGTATAAATCTATATATATAACAATAAGATATATCAATGCATGCTTAGGTTAACAAATTAATTAAGCGATAACTGAAAAAAAGGATGCTTAGTTTATGTTCAGTACAAAATCTTATCAAGCTTATATATGGAGCAAAATAAGTCTTACATATATCTATATGTATATTAATTGAATATGGGTATGTGAAATCGTATGACGACTACTGTTTTTTTACACGTTAGACATTTAAAGACTCTCATACAAAAAAAGGGTGACACAGTTGCCAATATTGTAGAGAAAAGCAGCAAAACCACAGAGACTCTGAAAGTACTAAAGACATAAAGAACATTTACTGTCTTGTTAAATCTCAGTCTCAGACTTCACAGTCTCAAGTCTCTCGGTTCTTTGTAATGCAATGATTTATTCATGCATCAGTGAGCAAAGACACGTCCTTTGATTGATTTGAAAACAGTATGTATTTGTATATATATTATAAATATTTACCGATTAAAGGTGAAAACGTTTTTGTTTTTTTCGAGGAAATTTAGTGAGCAAACATATTTTCTTTGGTTTTTACCTTTTGGGTTTACTCGGAAAAAAAGAAGTCGATTTACATGGAAAAGAAAACGAAATTCTTCAAAAAAATATGCGTATAGAGATATGTTAAGGATTCAGATTAATGAGAGTGTGATTAATTAAGAACCTGCATGTTGTTGTATCTGTTGAAGGTTTTGAAGCAAACAGGACATGAGAACTGAGTAGGGCCAATGAGAATCTGAGAAGGTGTAGGGATCCAATATTGGCCCTTGTTCAGTCTGCTGATTCTACAGCCGCCGTCTCCGCCGACTGAATCTTCATCGTCGTCTTCTCCTCCTCCGGCAGCGCCGTGACTATAATCATGGTCGAGATCTTTCTTGTGATTCATGTCGTCATGATGATGAGTTGTCCTCGAGGAAGAGGAAGAAGAAGACATCATGAGCAAAGAGGCCATCTCTTGAGCACTAGGGCTTGGAAGGCCTATGTGAAGAGCAACGGTGACGTCATGGTCATCGTCATCGAGGTTATGATGATCATCTTGATGGTGATGATCGTAGTCGACATCCATGGAGGTTGAAGGTGGTTCTTGAATTAGATGGTCATGGTTGTGATGGTGGTCTTGTTGTTTATTGGCGGGGCTGAGGCTGAGGAGTGGTAGGGCTTCGCGGAGAGGAGGAGAAGGAGGAGGAGTTGGTGGCGGCGGTGGACGGCGGAGGTCGCCGGATTGAGGGAAGAAGAAAAAGGAAGAGGGAGGAGGAAGAGGAAGAGGAGGAGGGTGAGGGTGAGGAGAGGGGTTAGTGGAGGAATTAGGGTAATGGTGAAAAGGATTAGACTTGAACCAGTCTGTGAAGAAATTGGAATAAGGATCAGTCATGGTGAAGAGAGAGAGAGAGAAAGAGAAAGGAATAGTTTTTAGACTTGTGGGATTATCTTTATACAAGAGACATAGATGGAGATGAAGATGGAGATGGAGAGATTGTGATGGGATGGGGAGAGAGAGAGAGTTTTTTTTTTTTTTTTGGTTGCAAAGAAAGATTGTCTTTGAGAGAGAGAGAGAGCTAGAAATTATTAATTATGGACTGAAAACTAAAAACTGACTTTAACGAAAACAAAAAAAAAAATTAAGTAAAAAGCAAGTCAAATACGAATGTATATTAGTCTACGCAAAGTACGTAATTATTTCATTCAGATATGTAGGTCCGTATTCTTTGTAAAAACTTTTAACCGATGTTTAGAAAAAAACCAGTGCGGTTAAGACTGTTTAGGATGTTTTGAAGATAACATTTATAGATTAGGCAGTATGCATTTGAAATTCAGAATAGTAAATTAAACGTTTTTATGGGTGATTTGTTTTTGTTTAAATATAGAATTAAAATGATATTTTAATCAAATTAAAATGTTTTCAAAATCTATTAAGTTGTTATTATAGATTACAAATTAATTTCGTAATATATTGCTATTATTATAAGATGTCTTAATTTTCGGACGAATTCATAGTCTCATAATTCGTGTGATTGAGAGTTCTTCTACGTGTGATCATCACTAAACACAGCATTTGAAAGCTGTACATCAGAACCAACACAACATATTACTTCATTTTATTGTCTAAAGCCGTAAAAAGATCTAACTTTTGATCCTTATTCAATTTGTGTATCTCTTGTACCTGGATACTTATAAGGAATGCAAAACCATTTAATGATGTGAATAATTGTTGTTCGTATGTTCAAGTCTGAATTCACTTAGTTTATTGTCAGACTATGGTCGTTGAAAAAAAGAGAGTAAAACTGTGCTTGAATATGGTGACTTTTAATGATAATTTTTTTACTAATTAAACGAAGTAAAGTATAAACCTCTAATTATATGTATATCTAATTTATTAATATTATCATATTACGTAAGGCCCGCTCTAATATTGTGTTTACTATATAAACAGGAAATTGCATTACCATATTTAAATCATAAAAGTTCTAAAGTATTCCACATCTGTGGATTATGTACTTAATTAAAAGCATTAATGGATGCCATTTCACACAACTAGGTTAAAATGTAAGTAAAGATAATGTCAATAGTCATCGAGGATTAGGGCTCGCTTGAAGAGTATATATACATACGCTAAAATACCAAACACAAATAATCTTATAGCTAATATGACAAAACAAAAAGTTATTCGAGTTCGACCTTACTTTTTATTTTATATTCAGTATGAGTGAAACAGGACTGATCTAAGAACGTATTTGGCAAATAAAAATAAAAATATATGAGGTTCAGATACATCATACAAAGATAATGTCACTGCTTTTTGGAGATTGGCTCTCATCCCAATTCCCAAACAAAATTTCTTATCTTAAAAGCCTTTCCTCAGAAAAAGAATTGAAGCCATATCTTATCAGTTTGAGACTTAAAATTAGTTTCGAAACAGGGTAGATTTGAAAATAATGTAACTAAATACTGATGGACGAATTATTTGCATAAAATTGTGGCGTCTTGCCTGACTCATGAGTTAATCAAAAAAAAAAAAGCATAAATTTAGGACACAATTCTGATTTTACTACACTATTTGTTTTTAGTTTTAGTTCATAAAAAGACATAAATATCATTAAAATCTATTCCTGTGACTTAGTTTCAAAAACATATAGATTAGAAGAAAGTTAGATGAATAGTATCTTTTTAGTTTTTAGAAGGACGACAATACTTCCAAGTTTCTGCGAAATTTGAAGTATTATCCCAGATTTATGCTGGTTTTTAATTAGATTTATTTAGAATATAGATTCACATCTAATGGATGTTTTCATCATAAAAAATTAATTATAAAAGAAACAAGAAAAAAGTTGAAAAGACACACAGAAATTCAATACCTAATAAAATTGCTAATCAAGTACGAGGACCCGAGAAAAACTGGAAGGTATGTATTCTCAAAAGCTTTTTGGGGTTTTGATTGCCTATTAATTTGTTAATACTATGAACCAAATAAAAACATTATTTAATTTTGCTTATGTTAATTGTTGATTTAGTTTATGAGTTTTAATATTAGATATTTTATAAGAAAAAAAAAGGGAAGCAATTGCATTGGTGTGCGCATCAATGGTCGGCTTTCCCTCAAACGGTAAGATCATTGAATGTCCAAATCCCCACCGCAGATCCTGCCTCACTGTTCCTTTTCCTTCTCCACTTTACCCAATATCTATAATTCTTTAATTATACTGTATATTATTTCTTTGTTAGCACAATGATATATATTTAAATATATATACATATGAACAATGGAAGAATGAAATATTGGTCGAATAAAAATGCGGAACACATTTATTTTAGGCTGAAAAGCTATTTATTGTAGTCGGTGAAAAAAGCAAAATAAAAATACACACACACAAAAACATTTAGGTATGCTGAATTGTGTTTTTTTTTTTTTTTAAGTTACGAAATGCAATTCTATCATTTTGAAAATAGTACGTTAAAAAGAAAATTAAATAACTAGGAAAAGTCTGTCTAGAAAATTCTAGGCTTTCCGTCCATAGCCTTATATACTTGATAATATATGTGGAAATATATAATTTCTGACGGTGACCCAAAGTCTATTGTAAACAAAATTTCAGTTTCTCTCCAAAATAACTTTTTGCTCAGTGAGTGAGTTATCCATGTTTGTTATGATGATGCAAAGTAATTCAGTTGATGATATAGTATATGTTCTAGATTCGGTTTTAATATATGGACCCACATTACCACATATCGTTCTTCAAACTAAAAATCTGATTTACAATCTGATTAATCTGATTCTCACTAAACTCATTCAAATTATTCGAATTTATATAGATATGTGAGTTGGCATTAATCACTTTTAATTAGTATATCAAAGTTGTGATGATTAATTAGGCATTTATAATTAAGTTCAGAAGATTAATAAACATCGTGATCTTAAATTTATTGTCACGATAGTGTATTTTTTTGTGATGACATAATTTGGTTTTGTATATCCATCACGACACTATTTATGCACAAAACGAACCACATGTTCACAAAGAACATTTCATGTTCACTGTTGCAATTGTAATGTTGTTGTTTTTGGCAATATATGTAGGTTATAAACATGAGTACTATTTTCACCAGTAACATCTACATTGGATTTCGACCTCATCTTTTATTCGACCAACCAGTTAATTATGCAAAACAGATTCACATCACAACTTAATCGATTGCAGCATTGATCTATCTAGATGCATGATGTATAATTTATATACTGGAGTTGAATATGCCCAAATTAAATCTTGATATTATAGTGGTTGAATAATTCCGCTGTAGAATTTGTTTTTCATGGTGAAACTTCTAACATGTGATATTTACGTAGCTAAACAATTGTGGAATTTTTCATTTTTATCTTTATCCAACATATGTTAATGGAAAATACCTAGTGTTAAGAGCATATAATAATAATGAATAATAATCTTAGGATATAACTTGAGAAACATTCTTTGGAATTGATATAATATGGGTCTTAGTAGGTAAAACTCATATTGAGCAGAATTTCAACGCAATAAGACTTCGGGCCTTATACAAGAGGCTGGGCCCTCACAAGCAACACATTGTGACGATTTGTAATGTATGTACACTTATATATCTATACATTATATGCATAGAGAAGGAGAGAGAAGCCATCACCATATGGTTCTTCTATGTCCCTCTTTGTGCTTAGGTTTTATTTTGGATGTGACGTTTTATGTATATATGATAAATTTAAAATCTATGTGTCGGGTCATGACATCATTAATTCTATATAGAACATTTATATTGCATGTGATGTTTCTTATTTGAAACAGTTTTATCGATACTACGACTAAAGGTTTAAATAGTGATTCTGTTTGCTGAGTTCAACTGGTAGAACCGCAATAAATACATAGAGTCATTATTTTATTTTTTTAACTTACATATTGCAGTAAAAAGAGATATTTTGCTGAGTTGTGAAACGTTAATCTTGGATATATATGCTGTGAAGATACGACGATTAGATCAGATGACGAGATCAACTTATATATAAGAGTGTTGTAAGAATCTTTTGGATATCTTAGACTTGTATTAGCTTGTCATCTAGTTTTCATCTTTGTTTATTGTGTGTATTGCTCTTTCCATTTTTTGTAAAAGCACAAAAAAGATAAATTTGTAACCTCAAAAATGTCTTATAGTGAAATCTGCATTGGCGAAAACTGAACATAACTTTCATATGAACAAAAACAAAAACAATTGTGGATGAAGTTTTTTGTTATAATGAAAAAAAAATGTATTAGCTAGTTTATGGTTTATATTGATAATATAAAAATTTTAAAAGATTAGCTGAAATTTTAATGTTACAAATTATTTTGAATCATTCTTTTACCTCATTTGTTTCTTTTGTTCTGATTTCTTTATTAACCACGTTTGTTCAATTTCGTTACATTCGTTTATATATTCTGCACAACTCTTTCTATTTAAAAATAAAACAAAATAAAAGACAGTCTCTAAGACAACTGCGCCAATTAATATAAGAAAACCAAAATATATATAATACTAGTAGTTACCCCGTGCTACGCACGGGTTTTGTTTACAATTTTTGTTGTAATTTTGGTATTTTGTGATTTTTTTTATTGACATCTTCAGTTTGCCATGTTTTTTTTTTTAATATTGTAAATAGTGTACGTAGAAGGAGTTAACTCATATGAGAATGTATAACAATGCATATAATTTAAGACTTATTTTTATTGAATATTAAAATGTTTAAAATCATGATGTTTTATTGAATAACAAAATGTATTAAAGCTTAGAGTAATTGTGTTCTACAAATAGGACATGTTGTTCTGTGACGTAACCAATTTGTTATACATTCATGGTGAAATTTGTGATTGCATATCAGAGTGTTTATGCTTTCTTCTCCATGTAGATCGTCAAGACATATTGAACATTCACCATCATCTTCTTCTGTGGGTTGGGTTTGCGCCATTTCTAGCTCTCCTATTACCACTTCGACATCTAGTCTTGATGACGCATTTGGGTTGTTATCTTCGATTTCCAAAAACACTTCGAGTGTTTGTGTGTTGTCCGTTCCAACTAATAGAATAGCTGAGTGTATAAATTCCGTCAAATTATTGATTAAAGTACCTGATGTTGCTTCGTCGATATCATGGAAGGTAAGATAGAAGCTGGTTATCTCTTTGAAATGATTATCACTTGGATGTAGTATTTGGTCGTTTGAGAACGGGATTGTATAGCTGATGTTGTTTTCTCCTCGATGTGGTCTCCTAAGTTTGAGATGGAGCTGGTTGGCGGGATGCGTTGCTATTGAACTCGAGTCATAGTACCTTGCATATAGTATATAATCCATTGGATTTGTTTTTTTTTTTTTTGATCAACCCATTGGATTTGTTTTTGATGTACTAACAATAGTGTTTTTGAAACTTTGATGTGTTAGTTATGATTTTGTTATTGATATTTATAGCCTTTTGTAATGTATATTTGTCATTTAGTTTTTTTTTTGATATTGTATTTATTTGCTATTTAATTTCCATAATGATTTGTTTGTAGCCGTTGAGAGTTGTTTTTTTTTTTGTAACATATGAGTACTTTATTGACATTATTGTGTATTTAATTGTAATTTTTTTTTTTCCTATCAGTTAACGTAAACTTTGCCTAAGACGATGGCATCTGCGCTTCATTTGTATGATACTTGTACTCCCATTACTTTACGTGACGTAAACTTTGTGTGAAAATATTTGGGCTAAATAAACATCAAAATGGGCCCATCTGTACCGAAGCCCCTACGTCCACTAATAATAATTAGCTTAACATTCACTTTTCTTTTACTCCGACGCCGCTCCCTTTGTAATTATAGTAACGTTTTTCCATCAGGCATTAGTCACATATTCTTTTCTCATTAATTTCACATAATATCTATTTATTTGTTGTCCGTTCATTCTATCCGTCAAATGATTACGTTAACTAATACGTATTAATCAAATGATATTGGCTTTTATGGGTTTTGACTTTTCATTTCATATTGGACCCAAATTTTTTTAATGTGTTTCATTTGTGTCTTTACTATTGTTGACCCCAAATTGTTGACTTGATATTATTGTTGAGTAGTTAATGTCTTTATATTTGACTGTCCGTTTTTATCCTTAAAATTGTAACAACAATACATATATATAATATTGTATACTGTATAACTTCTATATATCCTCTCAACGTCGTTTACTTTGTTATTAGCTACAAAGGTTTGCTTGGTAAATATGGTTACTGTCTCTGAGCTAAAACTCTCTTTTCATATACCGGAGAAACAATGGTATTTCAACGATGACGAAGGTGTTGAAGAATCTATGTTTTTAGCTTGGTTGAAATTGAATAGGATCAACTCATTTGCTAGAACACTCACGTATGCCGAAATTCCAAGTTTCTTTATTTGGAATAGAAGAGAGAAACAGTTTAAGGCAAGAAAAAGAGGATCCCAAATAGGAAGGATAATTCATGTTCCTCGTAATATGGAAGAATTATATTTTTTGAGAATCTTGCTTGGTATAGTGAGAGGTCCCACATGTGGTGAAGATTTGAGAATTTTCGAAGGTGTTGTTTACGGAACATATAAAGAAGCATGTTGGGCACGTGGTATATTTGAATAATAATTTGGTTCACATTTCAATTAAAGTAATAAATTATATTTGTAAGGAGATTGCATATTTCCCGTTTTATTATTTTAAAATGTAATGCAGTAATAATATTATTTCTTGTTATTTTTAATTTTATTTTTCCTTTAATTTTTTTTCCTTGAAATATTAATAGATCTGTATAACAATATCAAACGAACCTAATTATTACAATATGAACGTGTAATTTTTAAGTTGTTCTTTGTTTTGTATAATCATGATGGCTATGTTCATTGTCGATGGCTTTGTTCACACTGGAGTGGGAGTAAGTTTAGCAACTTTTTTTTTCTTTTGAGGTTCTGTTTAAGTCCTTTACTTTGGTTTTGTTTGAAGATTGTATTCTCCTCGGGTATAATTGATTTCTTATTTTGGGCTTTAAGTTTTCGGGGATATTTAGTATTTTCGCCGGCTTATGTATTTGAACAATAGATCTTTTTTTGCGATATTACGAAAAAAAAAAGAAAATTTCATTAGATGGTAAGACAGGAGAGGTTGTTCTCGAGTACTATGTTTAGCAATATGAAATTCATATTGTAATTATTTTAACTCAATTTTTTTTCTTTTTAAAATTTAAGATCTTTGATTTACGGTTCTATGATTTTGGTCGATTTTTCCTGGTTTGTTGGTCTTAGTTAAATTTTTCTAAGGTTACTTGTGATGCCGGTTTTACTTTGCAAATAACGAACATGATTTTATGGGCCATTATAGGTGTGGCCCAATTTTAATGTTGTATTTCCCACGAGTCAATTACTTATCCACACAGTGATCGGTGGTCATTGAAGTCTTTCTCTGTTAGTTTTAAAATTGAAGCACTCTCAATTGTCTAGCTGGTTGGGTCACCTCCATCACTGTCGATTAAATTCATCTCGATCTGGGTTTTCTAAGGTAACACTTCTCTATTAGTTATTATATATTTTAATGGGTGTTTTTCCCCAGCGAGGCCATATGTGTACTTAACCTGTGTTGTATCTTTTTTTTCTCTTCTTTAGTAATTCCCTCTAATGTGTTTAAACGATTTCATATGTTGAAAAGAAATTTGGGTACTAATTTTTTGGATGTGTTCCTGTGGTGGTTGCCAATTAGAATTTTGGCTTTGTGACTTTGTTGTGTTTGCAATCATGTCTTTGGTTTTGTTACTGCTCTCTGAGTGCCACATTAAAGCATCACAATAACGGCAGTTAACCAGAGCATTTTTAAGTGGTACACTTCGACGACGTTTACCTATCAATAGAATGTTATTGTTCGTTAATTTACGTAAGCATATTATATAATATTATATATGATTTTATTTTACAGTTATTATAGAAACTGTACATATCAAAAGAACCACAGGTTTGTTTTTTAGAAATTCAAAAATTGATTGATCCACAGAATTCACTTGTGAATGTGTTGTAATTATTTTATATATAAATTTGCCACAATATATGTAACTCCCGTATTCAAGACAATTATATATTCACGTTAATTTAGTTATTTTTATCTGTTTTGATTTTAAAAATCTTATATTTATAACTGAAATCTTGGATGATGAAAAAAGGGGAAAAAAAAAATCTAGGATGATAACGATTTTTGAAAAACAATTGTAATTTTAAGACTTTCTTATATACCAAGCTTTAATCGTATAAAATAAAGTTGTAATGAAACCTGTCTTCTCCACAATTTCACTTATTTCGGATGCTCGCCGTTTACCACGATTACTAGATCATCACCCGTACTACAGTACGGGTTGAATTTTATTTATTACAAAATTTATATATTATATAGTTATAGAATAAAATCGTGATATATTATAATAGTAAGTAAAAAAAAAAAAAAAATTATGTCAGTCCATATATATATCATATTAGAATGAATATATTTTTATTTTTCTGTAATCCTCAATCCGAATCCATAAATACCTTTTAGTCAGTAAATTATGGATATATTTTTTAAAGATATGAAAACGGAAAATAATATTATTTTTAAAAAAAATAATATTGTTTGAACAATGAGTTAATTTATGTTAACAACCACAAAATGGGAGTGCATATAATTTAGTTAGATCAAAAATCAAAATATCATAAATGAATCGCATCTAAAACGTAGATTATTTTGAATTAGTTAAAAAAGTTAGCTATTATTTTGAATTAACTTAGGAAATTATTTTTTCAAATTCTAATTCATTGATTGTTGAAATAGAGATTTGTTTGAGCTAATTACGGAATTTACCAATTATTCACATAATCGAATATGTTATGAACATATATTTGGTATATAATAATACCAAAATCGATCCGTATGTGGAGTCTATATTTTCATTTTACAATCCCT
This sequence comes from Arabidopsis arenosa, assembly GCA_905216605.1. Classification (NCBI taxonomy): domain Eukaryota; kingdom Viridiplantae; phylum Streptophyta; class Magnoliopsida; order Brassicales; family Brassicaceae; genus Arabidopsis; species Arabidopsis arenosa. The sequence goes on along the minus strand of LR999455.1, from coordinate 14,132,330 downwards.
ATGAAAATATTGTGGCACAATCTATTATTCATTATTTCCAAAATTGCTTGCAGAATTAAATTTTCAAATATTTAGAAGTGTCAAACCTTATTTAACTCATCTCATCATAAAATCTTAAAATGTCGTCTATTATAAGGATCATAACTTTCTATCATATAATACATTACTTTTAACCCGCCGCCTACTATAAATATATTAAACATATCTTTTTAGAAAATCAAATTAGTATTTATAATTTTTTATCTTTTTAATCTATTAAATATTTATGATATTCTTTAATATATTAAATTAAAATTTTTTTAAATGTTCCAAATTAAAATCTTTAAAATTTTTATTGTAGTATGTAAAATTATGAATTTAAAAAATATATATATGAAATTAAATATAAATATTCAAAATAGTTATAAGGATCATAACTCATTTAATCATATAATACATTATATTTAACCCGCCGCCTATTATAAATATTTGTTTCAAAAAATCAAATTAGAGTATTTATATTTCTTAACTTTTTGATCTATTAAGTATTGATGATATTAAAAAAAGGAATATATTACTCAAATATGAATTTTTGACCCGTTAAATTTGTTTTTTCATACATTGAACAATTTATATTCGTTTTTAAAAATTTAAATCTTTGTATATGCGGAAAAAAATTTACTTTTTTTTTATTATGTAGATGATATAATAATTTATTTATTTTATAGAAATAGAATAATATAAAGATGAGAGGTGAAGTATAATGATTAATAACAAATTAATATGATAAGTTAGATATCAAATCTTATATGTTCATTTTGATTGGTCATTCTTTTAAAAAAAATTAATAATACATTTTGGTTTTTATAAATAAATTAAATTAATTAAATTGCATAAAATAGTATTTGACTTGTTTATCCTTAATGAGTTGAATTAATTTACTCTATAAAATTTTATTTCTAATGGCATTCTTAAGTAAATTTTTACAAAAGGGAAGGTTAGTTAAGGGTATCTTATAAAGTGTACTCCCCAAATAATAGTATAGGATTCTCACTTATTCCTAAAACATTATAATCAAGTTAATAAATTCCAATTAAACGGCTACAAGTGTAGAAATGTTTTCCCTTGCCCTTACCATGCTGCATCTGTGGACCTTCATCCGTAGAATTACTTCCCACCGCATTTTTGGATAATTGTGGTTCGCCTGTTTAAAAATTTATGTGAATGTGTTACCAGTCTGTTTGTAAGGAAGTCGGAGCCCAGTAAGTTTTTAAACAAATTACTTACGTTGTTGTCGTATTAGTTCTCGCCTTTCTCGTCGAGCCTCAATTCGTTTCTCTCTATATTCTATGGGATTTGTTGAAGTTGCTGATTTCACCACATCTAGATTTGAAATTATATAAGTGAATAAAATCATTTGGAAACAATCAATCAGTACATATGGTAAATGGTGAACCTGAACATGTAGTCAATGATGTTGACGTGGAGGGAGAGACAAGCTTTTGAATTCTCCTTGGATGTTTTGCTAATATTTGTCTTCTTTTCATCCTATTTCTTTGAATATCCATTAAATCTGGAGAAATAGAGAAGATCTTATCATTACATATAAGGGTAATACAAATGTTCCAAACATTTGTAGGATTACAATTTTCCCTAGGGAGTAACCTTCTAATTTTTAAAACACAAACCTGGTGGAATTTGGTGGCCTTTAGATGTATCCTGTTGTGATGTAAAGAAAAGTGTGTTCATTTGTAATGTTTTTTTTTTTAGTTTTAGTTACGGAAAACAGAGAAAGAGATTAAGAGTGGGTCTAACAATGAGTGTTTGCTATTTATGTGGTGGTAGTTGTTACGTAGGGTATTAGTTTTTTTATGGAAATTCAAATCTTTTTTAATAATTAATTTGGGCCGTTAGTTAATTTGGGATATAAAAATATGCTGAATTTTGAAAAAGGAGACCTATTAATTAGCAATTCCATTAATCTTGCCTGATTTAAATGATTTGTTTAAATATAAGATGATTCCATTAATCTTGCCATATAATATGTTTGTGTCAGTTACATATTATATGATTTTAAAATATGTTAGAAATTACTTAAAACAAAAGAAATTAGAGATTGCTTAAATATGCATTAGATTTATTAATAAAAATAATAAGTCTAATATGAAACTGGGTACCTATGATACTTTTGGCGTTTATTTTGTGGTAGGGGATAAACCATTTCTACAAGATACTATTCACGTTGTCTCCCTTTCTATAATTGTGCAACAAAGTTTTAGCTTTATGGTTCCAAAATCTGATGTACATATACATAATTATTACCGAAGGTTGGTTTGAAGATTTTTCTTAAATTAAATTGATAAAAAAATAGCAATCAACATGCATAAATTGAAAACGTTGAATATGACATCTCATCTCTCGTACGATCGTAGCAAGGAGCTCTGATTTTTTGATCCGGAATGACCTAATCTTTCGTGAGCGTCTCATGTTTTCCAGCTTTATTCTTCTTGATCTTGTAAATCCATTTGACACCCAATTTTTTCTTCTCTGTTGGGGCGTCCATACGATACCAAACTTGTGTTTCACCATCGGTGAACATCCTAAGTGCCTTTTTCATATCACGTTTCCACTCTTTGAATTTGTTAACTTCAAAAATCCCAAATTTGATTGCATGTCATGAAATGTAGTGAAACATATTTTATTAATGAAGGGAATGTTGGGAATATTTCCAAATAGAGATAATACAGACCTGTGGTAGCTTCCGTTTGAATGTGGAGGCCTTGTGATGACTCAACATGTGCTTTAGAGGAGGCAGTGTTCATGGTGAAACTTTATAAAGAGTAGGTGAATTGTAAATGAGGTTATGAATACATGTAAAAATGGTAATACAAATACCAATATATAGATGTTTGGATGTGTTGTTGGTTTTGTAAAGAGGTAGTTTTGAATTTGAAATGGTTTAGAAGATTTTTACAAAAAATATAGATTATATATTTAATGTTTTAAGATTTATTTGATTGTATGATATAATAATTAAATCGTTTTTGAATCAGAAACCAGTGGACATATTTTAAAAATTTATGGTAGGATATATAGTTTGAAAAACCGAAAAATTCATCAAGCTTTTTTCAAAATTAGAGATGCTCTTTCCAGCTCTAATATCGGATACTCAAATTGTTAAATGTTGTCTGGTCTTTCTTTTAATATATGACAAGGTAACTATAAATCAATGATGTAGTTTGGAAGGTTGTTTTTTAGACTTTAATAGTAATAAGATATTTTTTTTATTTCAGAACCAGGAAATGAAACAAAATGTATTAAAAGAAATAACTTGGGAAACAAAAGTAACTTGTGAAACAAAAGTTTTGAGAACTAAGCTAAGATATGATCTTGAGACGATAGTAACGTTAAGTTACATCAACAGATGATCTAAGGTGTCGTCTAGTCGTCGTCTAAATGTTCATCAATAACTTGCCTCTTGCTTTTCCTGTTGCAAAAATACGAAATTAATAATGGCTTTTATAGGGCCATGGTTGACCACACATGAGACAGGGACATCTAAGTTATGTTAGAATCACCTGTTTCGAGTGGATTTTTTAAGTTCTTTCAACGTTGTTTCATCTTCAGATTCAGCAGAAAGATTTTGTTTTTTGAGGGATCTCCTAACACCAGAAAAACACATTAGTAGGAACTGTTAAGTACCCATTTAGTTAGGCGTTAGATATTTAAGCAGATATTTATCAAAACCTTGTGGTGGGTGTTTTCATCGACGTTGATACGGGCAAATCGTGCAGTTCGTCATATTTCCTGTTTGTTACACAAAGATTTTGGAAAATAACGTTGACAGGCCCATATCACATGGTATTTGAACTTTATTTAAAATCACCTGTTAGGGCGTCGCTTCCTTTTTGTTCTTCCAGAAATAGCAGAGTCCTCAATCTTTTATAGAAAACCAATATATAAGTTATGAAATAACAATATGTTTCTAATTTTTTTGTTTAAATTAACCTGTGTGTCATCGTTGTCATCTCCTTCCTCTTCTTCTTCTGGTCGGTGGGTTTTTTTAATGGCATCAGATGAACTGAATATTACAGACAATAAAGCATTCAGAGATTTTTAAATAATAACCTCCTAGATGTTTGTTGTAGATTTAACAATTAACCTATTAGGACGTAGTCTCCGTAGTGGTCTTCCGGAAGTAGCGGTGATCTACCCAAATGACAAATATGGAATGGAATGTTATATTCCTTAGCACAATGAAATTTTGTTTTTTTTTAAAAGAAAAACGTGTCGAATATGAAATCTTTTAAACATGTTATACCTGTGATGGCAAATTGCTTTTTCTATCTTCTTCGTTTACAGTAGTGTCATCTTCAGATTCAGAATAGACGATTTGTGATCTTCTTACCGAAGTAATTTTACGATTTGTGTTTCCCCCATCGGTAGTTAGCTATTAAGATAACCAAGTAAGATGTGGTAAATTAAGAAATCTTTTTTTTTTTTTAATGACATACCTGTGTATTGGGTACATCTGAGGGTAAGTTGTCGTTATAATCTTTGATGGATGTGACAGTGAAACTCTGGAACGTAGCTGTGTAATTGAAGGAAGACACTTTAACATTAAAATAAAAAGACTTCCCTATTAAGTCTTTGATGAGCTGAGGTGGCTGGTCTGCCAATTCATCGAAGTTTGCCTTACAATGGTTAAAGTCACATAATTAGTAAAGAAAATGAAGGAAAAGAGATAAGAATAACAATGTACAATAGAGTTTGTTTGGATAATATATACCTTCTCTTCAACCAAAGTAGATGCGGATCTTTTAAATAATTGTGTTGCTTCTTCATCCAGAATAACAAAGTTTGTTGTGTTGTGTCCATCGTCAACAATAATTTCAATACGATACCTAAATGGCTATTCTATTAATAAAATAATCTAAATCAGATCGAAATACCAATGGATATAACACGCACCGAAGTATTCCCACAACTTGGGATGGTGTGCAAGTGACACATGTTAAACTCGACCCCATTTTCTTCATTTTCAGATTACAGGTTGTGCATGATATGTAATTCCATCCATTGCGTAAAACAACGTCAACCACTTTGACTTTACACCAAAAAGTTTTTACCTAGAAAACATTCAAACCGGGGTAAAGAAACCTTGGAAAAAGTTTGATTATTTAAATTGATTTTATATATTTAAAATTGTAAAAAACATATTACCTGGCCGCTTTGTTCTTTGACATAGTTCTCGATTTGGTCAATCATGTACAAATCATTTGGGTCTAATTCAGTTCTGCCGACCAAAATTGAGGGAGCAACACTCTTCTTGAAATAGTCGCTGTAAAACAAATAATAATAGTAGGCTATAACTATTGGAATATAGAAGTGGAAATTTTTTTTAAAAAGGTAAGGTGGTAAATAAGAAGAACCTTTGAGAGAATTGATGGACGATGTCATTGTTGGGGTTTAAGAACATTTGGGTGGAGGATGTTCCATTCAAATACAAGTGGCCTGGTTATAGAATAAGATTGTAAACATGAGTTAGACTTAATTCAAAACATAGCACATAAGCAAAAACAAAAAATAAAATTGAAAATATGAGTGGAAAGAACTTAACGGCCAACTTTTCTTGGGTTAACGTGTGTTGCAATCAGGACAACAGTTTGGTCTTTTAGTGTAATAAGCTCCGCATGTGTGTCAGTGGCAATTTTATCCCAAAGAGAGACATATGCAGTGTCACCGCTATAAAAATGTTTTAAAATGCTATGTCAATTGCATTTGGTGTCTTGTAAAAACAGACAAAAGCAAGGTTTTCAAAAAAAAAAATCTTACCTGCCAAAAATGCAGGTTAATACAATATTGAATGTTGTCTTAGAAGGGTTTGCCTGGTCTTTGTTTTCAGATGTGCGGTAAGATGAGATTTGGGCAACAATATCTGAGAGAAGAAAGTGGAAATATGAATCTTGTTTGCATAAGATAGATTGTTAGTAGAAAACAAAGTATGAGATTGACTAAATTTATTACCTGGTAGTTCCTCACCCTTGTCTCCAAGATCAAGCAACTCATTAAACGTAGATAATCTAAAATAATCAAAACCAATAGAGCATTGGCGTTCAAGAACACTATCCAGATATGTTCTGTCCGTAAAAACAATTCTCCACTTGTGGTTGGTTCGACGATAGCGGTTGGAAGCTGCGACGACATCAAAATCACTGATTGCATATAAATTGCCTCGGATCAGCAGGTCTTTGAACTTAGCCAGGCGAGTAGGAAGGATAGAGGCCTGAATTGCACAATCCTGGAAAGGGAAAAAAACAGTTAGAAAGGGAATTACAAAATTCAGTGTCAAGATAGGTGTGTTTAATTAGGAGTGTGAATTACATTCTCATCTAGCAGAAGACATTCAAAGCTTAGTAGAAGATTGTTTCTCCTAAAGTCTCGAACTTCCCATGTATGGATGATACGAACAACGATTCTATTTTTACCTGTGGTTTCTTTTTCGTTGGATACTGTATCTAGAGTAGAGTATGGAGCAATTCTTTTAGGTTTAGGCATTTTCAGATTTTGGAATAGTAATTAGTGAGTGAATGTTGATTCCCGAAAGAACTATATATAATGAGTGTTGCAGATAAATCAGGGATTGAAATTTTGAAATAATGATCAGACAATTAATTTGGAATTTTAAAAACTGACGACAAGAATGAAGGGATAAAAATTAATAGTTTTAATCTCAAATTAATGACAAAACAATAATTATAAACGTTACTAAAATTTCAGACGTTACCAGAGTCTTACACAATAATTATAAAAACTTTAAATTTTAAAGTACCTTATATCTGCAACCGACGACGAAAGATGGAGGAAGGAGCGGCGTAGGAGATAAGTGTAAAGTGAATGTGTTAACCTAGGCAAAGTTAGTGTGGAATTGTTTTATTATTAGGCCCAGTTTTTTGACAAAGTGAATGGACGTAGGCAAAGTTTTGACAAAGGGGCTCACTTTGACTTTTATTAGGCCCAGTTTTTTGCAGACAAAGTTTACGTTGAGTAATTGAAGGACAGGTGTCAAACAATCAAAGCGCCAGATGTCATTGTGTTAGGCAAAGTTTTGGAGAACCTTCTCATATTATATAAGATGTTGGTGGGGACATTGTGGAAGAGAAATAGTGACCTACTAATTTTTTTGGACAATTCAAATTTAAAGGAAGTGTACCACAAACTCTAGGCTTCACCTAATGTGTATATCACCTACTCTTTTGTTAAAATTATGCTTATATACATATACACCATCGCAAAGACAATTCATGGCAATCTAGTAGTTATTCTCATCATATTTTTTCAATTATTCTCATCATTTGTTATGATAGATAGGAGCGCATTTATCATTTAAACTATCATATTATTTAATATAATCGTATTTCTATAACTAAAAACATTCCAGCGATGTTATCAAATTTCCAACTTTTTTTTTCCTTTAAAGCAAAAGGGTGAATATTTAATAAAAGGACGAAAAAATGAGTGCAGCATTCAAATAAAGTTTAAATAAAATCTTTAGACCACCTTTTCTTGTTTGGTGGGTACACATACGAGAAAATTAGTGTAATTCAAGAAAGCAAGAAAGAATCGTTCCAATGATCTATTCGTTAACAAAAATAAAGAATTGTTAAATAACTAAATCTAAACACAATTAACTACTCCAATGATTGAAGTAGAAATTCTGTATATTTTCACTTGTTATTAATGTTGTTTTTGTCGGTTATAAACACGTATATGATGCTAACATTCCACAATGAAACACCGTACCCTTTTAAGACATAAAAAGATATAAGAATTGACTATGCAAATATATATATATATAAATATATATATATATATATATATATATATATTTATATATTATATAAACTTGTACTTCATTTCTTGTAATGATCTTGTAGTCTAGTTAAGTTGTTTTGGAATTCATCGTTAATGGAAAATCTATAATATATATATTTTTTATCAAGGGTTAAGCTAGTAGTGACTTGAGCATCAACCTTTCCAAAGAAGCGAATAGTCTGGTCTCTCTAATTCCATTCTCGATTGGAAAAAAAATGTAAAGAAAAGATTTCTAGTCCCAACAGATAGAGAAATGTATGAAATTTAGTATAGAGATTTATTCGATTTATCGTTACAGAAGAAAAAAAAAAGATAACGACACGAAAAGAAATTACCCATGGTAGTTAATCATCTGAAAAAAAAAAAACCCATTTAAAAAAGACAAATAAACTCTTTTTTGAATCTTGCTTAATACTAAAATAATGTATTGGTGAGCTAGTGAAAATGAATGGAACAAATAAAATATTAGTCTTGGACTCTTGGGTTTGGGAAAGAAAGAGCAAATGTTAGTGAAACATGCAAGCATTTTGCAGCGATGGAGGACATCGATCTGAGTGTGATAAAAAACATCCATTGCTGCTACTAAATCAACTAAGATTACATTTCTAATAATATATGGAAACAAGTTAAAGAATTGTAAAAAAAAAAATTAGATAAGTAGTAATAATCATGAGAAATGCAATGAATCAAGTAAATAATACTAATTTTTAAGACAAAAGCTAGGGAGAGTACGTAATAAAAGAGGTGTCGGGAGGAGTTGACCAAATTCACAACTTGGGGCAGTCTTTCAAGACAGCACGAGGGGCAGTCTCAAGAGTCAAGACGTCGTCGTTTTCCTCCACTCTTGTGTTTTGTGTTTTTTTTTTGCTTCTTTCTCTAAACATCCTCTTCATTCTTTTCCTTCATCTTTATCAGTTATTTTTTAGATAATTGATGTACTATATATTGTCAAATCAGAATGTGTGGAAGGAAAACATTTTCTTCTATGGTGATATTGTGATATGTACTATTTTAAAAGAACTTAAATTTAGATGATTAACTGTCGAAACAGAACTTTTGAGATACAGTATGTTTTTCTACATTTTACTAGTTTCAATTTTAATGCATACGTACTATGAGGAGCGCAATTAATTATACCAAATGCAATGCATTTGTGTCCGTATCCAAGTTTATCAGTAAGAATTAGAAAAAACATTCATTAAATTTATATCAAACAACATATAAACTTCTTATAACTATGTATATGAAATTTGGAGGAATATCAAACTCGTGTATCATTTCATCTCATACCATTTGCTTCACGGGTTAAGTTGACTGCTGAATTGATTGTCTTTGCTTCTATGTTTTTTTTGGGCCATAAGACCAATTCTATAAATTTAAAATCCATGATCGTAAACCTAAATGTTATCATTTTCTTAATGAATATTTACATTCCTAGCAACAACAACAAAAACGAACAAATTTTTAACATTAGATAATAATTGATTAACGATTATGTATGACCGTCTAGGACCCGCCCAAACATCTTAAATATGTTTAAATAACAAAAATACCTAATTCCAATACTTAAAAGATAATCTCCACGATGTATAAACGTCTAGACGACCGTTTTTTAAAACACTAGTTAGCACCAAAACAATAAATACTTGATTTTGGCAACACGTAATTGTCACTACACATGTTCAACTAATGACCAAATTCCAAAATCAAGACTTTGAACTAGTACTTCTTAGGACACATATGTATTGAGATGGTGCGGTGTGGGGAAGGATGGGAGCAAACAGAATAACATCAAAAGAATTACATGTAAATTTATTTTCTATTGTCCCGCACTGCACATATTGATCCGTCCGTGAAGCCATAATCGAAAACCGACACCAAATTATTCAAGAAAACAGAAAGCACCTAACACAATTAGGTGGCATAACAATTTTAAGTTGGTTATTATAACATCGTAAGTGAAACACATCAAATCAGATCAGATCAAAACGTCACTCAAAAATGCCTCCAAACGTTTTCTCAATATGTCGGCAGATACATCTATCCACTTATGGGATAACAGAAAGTCTAAAATAAAATAAGAAAACTTAAAACTACAAATATATATATGATTAGAGATAATTGAGCAAGAGGCTCCACCTGAGGATTTGACAGAATCAGACTCAAAAAAACAAAAACCTCACACGATCTGAAAGGAAGAGCCAAAACTGTGGATCATAATGAAAGTTTACTGAATCTCAGAGCTCCACTCTCTGCATCAAATCAAAGCATCCGGTTCCTGAAAGCGCGGGCAAGCCGAGACAGATTCTAGCAGAGGGAGTTTCTAATGTGTCCTTTTCTCCATAAGTAGCTGCTTGGACAATGAACTTAGTGGCTGTTTCAAATGTCATTCTGCAGAATGGTGAAGTTGATTCTGCAATTCCTCCCATACGGCTCATTGGTCGGTATCCACCGGAAAAGGTCATATAATCCGCAATGAGGTTCAAGTGTCTGATGCTTACAGAAATACCATATGATTTGAAGACATGGTTTATTTCCCTGATTATTGTTTCTCTAGCTGCTTCAACTCCAAAAACGTTGAGCATATCGTGAATGCTGTTGCTGTACAAGTACCTGACGTCAAGTTTATCTTGGAATTCCCAGAGTGCAGGGAAATCAACTCCTGATGCGTGGAGAGCTGGCGAAGCTTTCTTTTCATCGTTGGATATTTCTCTTCTCTCCTTTGGATTGTCTCCATGGTAGATCACCTGAGGATCACCACAATTAGCCACTGTGCATCGTTCAATCTTCCCAGAATTCTGGATGTAAACCTTCTGCGCTGTTTTTTGAGCAATCTGTAAACAAAAAAAAATGTTTAAATTACATTTGTTTCAAATTAGGGCTTTGCACCCATCATCAAAGTCATAGGAGACGTAGCTTTAATATATATAAAAAGGTACCTGGGCAAGTAAAATATGAGGTTCATCTTTAGCAAACTGGAAATGGACCTCAAATTTCTCTCCTTCACCTCTCACGAAGATATGTCTGTCACTTGTAGCTCCAACAAATTTCCGTCTCTTTTTTTTACTCTGTTCTTTGACATTCTTTACCGCTTTTACCTCTTTTTGTGGTTCCATAGTCTCTTCCTTGCTAACATCTGCCTCTTCCTGCGGTTCCGGAGTATCTTCCTTGCTAACTTCTGCGTCCTCATTCTCACTATCCATCTCAGGGTCCTCTACTCCACTGATTGACGATGGTTCGTTCGTTTCATCTTCAGAGTTTTCTTCATAATCCATCTCATCTGTTGCTTGTTTCTTCTGCTTCTGTGCATCTGAACCAAGATCATCAACCTCTGTACCCTCGCCATCATCATCACCATCATCTTTATTCTGCTTTCCACTTACAGAATCATCATTATCAGTTTCATTTCCAGCTTCTGGACCCTTGTCATTGCATATGCCCCTTATTCTATGGAGCATTTTCATGTGGATCTCTATAGCGTCCTCCAACTTCCTCAAAAACACAACCGTCATCGTCTCTTCCCAGTCTTTTTCGGTGATATCAGTGTGCTTCGGATAATGTTCTGGCTTATAGAGATTTATCTTAAGCTTGTGAATACTACAAACTTCATTCTTATAAACCGTATATGGTACAACTGAAAGGTCCATACTCTTTATTATATCTGCCACCGTAATCTTCCTCAACTTACCAGTGATATCATTTGCATCCTCCCTGCACAAACGACAGAGCATAAAAGTTGAATCTTTTAACATGTAATATCTCCAAGATGTTGACAGTCAATGGCCAAAATGTTACACTTTCATATGATATGTCACCACAAAAAATACAATTCTAAGAGAAGCTGGCCATCAATTTTCCTGTTTTCTAATGTTATTAATGCAAGTAGTTGAGCGTATAGTTAACGCCAACGTAGCTAAACCAACTTACTTTGTTTTGCCCTTCAGCAACGGGCATGTCATTATTGGTGTCTTAATGTCTGCTGCAGCTGTCATCAAAATCTCTTGTAAACGTGGAATTCCAAGTGTCACATTCATCTCTCCACGTCCAGCAAGATGGAAAGTATTCAACCTGTAAATTGACAGAACAGAGGATTTTATAAGCAAATATTTCATGAATGATGCAAAAGCAAAGGCAAAAAGCTGCAAGCATCCTCATATTATTTAGAAATTTAAGATTTATAAATATGAGTACCAATGTTCCTAATATGCAACGGTGAAAGGATTAGCAAGACCACAATACAAGAAAGGAAAACAACTCACGTCATCTGTGTTGATGGCTCTCCTACAGATTGAGCAGCAAGTACACCTACAGGCTCCCCTGGCTGCGCAAGACTTGCAAAGAATTTTGACTTCACCAGCTTCAGTAGTTCTTCTTGTCTCACAAATTTAGAAGCAATACGTTCATTCATAGGCATTGCCTCTACAAACTTCTCAGCTCCGTTCTTAAGACTAATAGGCAGATCACTGATGTAACTATTGGCTCCAGATAGCATGTCTTCACTGCATCTTTGAAGGACCATATCTTGATTCTGAACCAGAGTAAGTTAAAATAACCACATAAGTTTCCCAAGAGCAGATAAGGAAAAGGCTAAACCGTTAAGGCTAAACCGTTCAAAAACGAATACTTACTATTGCCAGTTCTTTGAACTTTTCAATGAAGCTAGACCGATGAACATCCACACCATCTTCACCATATTGGAACTGAATGATGGACCCGTCAGCATCCCGGACAGTACAATCATAGTTGACTTTAAGGCTCTCAAGATTTTTCATCAAGCATCTTTGCAGATACCCACTACGCGATGTCTTCACTGCAGTATCAACTAACCTGCAGACCAGAATTTTTTAAGTGTTCACAATCGAAATAAAGATGACAAACCAGCTGATGCTGACCGACTCTTAACAAAATTATCATAGGGACTACAACAGAAAACCTCAACCCAGTAAAAGTTTAACACAGAAACCAGTTATATCAAAGCGAATGCCCACACAAAAATTGGAAATGCAACAGCATTCCTAAAAGATTAGCATGCATCACATCCTTTTAAAGTCGAACAGTAGAAAATTTGACAGCTCCACTATCTGGTGTATTAGAAAAGAAGTTTGAAACACCTTCTATCTATTTTGGAAAAAAATATTTTTAAAAGTAATTAACATATAATTTATGTGAATAAGATGACACTTCAGTTAAAAGTGTTAGTTACCCTTCTCGTCCAGCCATGCAATGGAAGTAATATTCTTGGGGGCGAAGACCACTAAGGAATCTGTCACTAATAAATCCCCCAGCTCTAGGGGACCAGTCCCATGGATGGAAACAAGGTAATGTCTTCCCAGAAACCATTCGGGGAACTCTTTTTCCTTCTAAATCTTGCTGGCCAAGATGCGAAGAGATTTGCTGGAAGTTGACCTGCTCAAAGTCGACAACAAGAGAAGGAAATGATAAAGCTTAGCCTCCCAAAAATTGTAAATTGCTCTCCACCAAACTATATCCCTATAATATCAGATGTTTAGAGCTAGCAATTCCACCCAGTTGAATGCAGAGAAAGTTGTTAAATTTAGTTTCAGCTCTAATAGCCTCCATTGGAAAAACAACAAAAGTAAATCTATATCAAATTGATGAGAATAAGCTAAGTAAATCTATATCAACTTGTTTCCTTTCCCTAAAAAAATAAAAGTTTTAGCCTGGTAAAGTTGGCATGAGATAAAAATCTGCAGAAGGATGACAAGATGGGTTCTAAGAACACATAAGCTACAAACCGACTTTTAGATACTGCAAATACGTACTTGAATAATCAAATACACCGTGAATATCAAAGAAGGCACTACAAACTCACCTTACTGCCCTTAGCCCCAGATATAGTCATTAGTGATATACAATTCATTCCGGGTGTTTTCAGTAACCCATCAGACAGCAAATCGTTCATCACACCCTTGCTTGAACACTGATTGAGATCATTTACGATGCTCCTGTCCAAAGATGCCAAAGCAGATTCCCCGTCCTCATAAAGAATTCGTTCTATTCTGGATCTCATGTCCTGAGGATCTGCAGGTAAGACAGAATAATCTGTGATTAGATATCAAGTTTATTTGATAAACTACAATTTCAATGCCTCATACTATACAAAGGGACATCCGTGCTCCAGAATGTAACAAACGACCATGGTGGCAAGCATGCACACATTAATGCAAGATATACATACCTATCTGAACATCAACATCTATGCCAAAGGTCTTACGGAGTACTCTTTCACCAACATTTTCACACTCTTGAAGTTGCTTCGTCCTCTCTTCATCCATATCTTTTAAAATAATAAGATCATCAACTCCACAGGTGAAACCGTGAATCTGTAAGTTGTAAAAACCAGGATTCAGGATGCAAAACTCTGTAACAAATGAAAATAAAATTATCAACACCACGAGAGCAAACCTGAAGAAAGACTGTAAAGAGACGACTAAAAACGGAGAGCAGATTTCCTGCAGCATTTGAACCATAAAGCTCATGCACTGTATGAACCAACCCATAGTCAGCAAACTGAGCCTTGTCAATCACACCGCAAACAAATTCATTTTTTCTGATGAGCAATTTATCTTCATTAAGATTCTGTTTCCATGACTCGTCAATCTTTTTCTTTTTGGTCAAATCTCCACTGTTAGGTTTTACTTCTCTAGTTCTACATTTGAAGAAATCAACTGGAAGTTTGGTAGCTTTCTCTACGGTGAACGGCGGGTGACCTTTGGTTATCTGATTCAACACTGCAGTGATGACCTAGCAGAAACACATAACCAGAACTCAGCTCATGAGACGTAAAAGCATTCTTTAGATGCATAATGATATTTAGTGAACCCACTAATGAATCCCTAGATACAGTTTGTATACCAAAAGCACATAGCTACACATGTTGGGAAAACCAGCTTGGTTAAAAACTAAGATAAAAAAAAAAAAGTGCATATAAAGATTACCTGCTTCCCAGTCCAAAGAGGCACTGGTTTCAAAATAGCAGGCGTGACTGTCAACAGTTCTGCATCAGAAGCTGATACCGTGACTTTCTTGCCAGATCTTCCAGAAAAAGAACTGAGTACCATGTCAGTCACACCGGAACTGAAGAGAAGCTGATTAAAATGATCTTTGTCCAAAAATGTGTCCCTTTTAGTAAGCAAAACGGAACTGACAATATGATCCTATTAAGAAAATACAAAGTCAATAAACATCACTGGTAAACAACCCAATTCGTGAAATCAAGACAAGGATAGAGCAAACTAAAGGTTTGAAGAAATAGCATGGAAGTACAACCTGAATTAAAGCTCGAAGTGGATCGCCATTAGAGGGCCTAGCATATTGGTTGTTAGCATTGACAATATTGTAGGCCTCAGCACGTGAAATCTCATCTTGTGGAAAATGCACATTCATCTCATCACCATCAAAATCTGCATTGTATGTACTGGCAACAAAGCAAATATTTTAAGCCACTTTCGAGATAAAAGTCAAATGCATGTGGAAAATCAATCAAGACATGGTAAAGGTCCACAAATGTAAATTTGAAAAGAGATTGCAAACAACGTAAATAATGACATCTGGGAGAGTCGGAATTCTCTATATCCACAGAGTCTACCTGCAATTTGCATAGTGGAGACGAAGTGTTTTCTCCCCCCTTAGAACACGGACGATGTGCGCCATTAAGCTAGGTTTATGTAATGTTGGCTGCCAGAGAAAAAAATACTTGAGAAGATAAATACACATTTCGCACAGACAAAAAGATGTAGACCAAACAATGCCTGAGACCGCACTAAATACTGAAGAAAGAAATAAAAAACGTCCTGGAAAACCCCCAAGTACAGGACTTCACAAAATTTGAGAAACATTTTAGATAGGCAATATTGATGAAATAAAACAATATGTGTCCACACCTGACGATTCACAAGGACGACGTCACCATCTCGCATATGTCGATGGACAGTTTTACCTTCAAAGTTGATATCACAAGTTTTCCCAAGTTCTGTAGTGGCTCCTCGTGAGGACAGTAATTTTCTTGCAATTGCTCTTCGTGCTTTTTCGGTAGAAGGCAACTTCACTGTAGATAATTTGTCAGAGTAATGTGTAGCTCCAGGATGAATATCAGGACCATTAATGATAGCTTCCCTTAACTTCTCCACATTCCAAGGAGTCACCCTCTGCAGAAATACACTTAACTTTCACTATCGGAAAAACAAACATAAGGTTCCACTATAGGTTGAACAAGTATTTTTGTACATCTAAGCATAGCCACAAGCCATCTCCACACAATAATGGCAAAAAAGGAAAATGATGTAAAATCTGATAGGATATCAAATTTGGAATGAGACTACGTATAAAAATTTTCAAATATTACAAGTAAAAGTAACAGTTGTTGTCATCATAAGACTCTTCAGATGAAAAAAACCAATATTTTATCCATCTAAGCCTGTTGGGACGTGTGATTTAACAGCCAAAGATTACTGGTCGAATTCAGGCAAGTAATGATGTGTCAGATAACAAGTGCAATTTACTGATATATGACATCATACCTCGGGATACGTCAATTTCAAAGCAAAACAAGGAGGAATTCCGATGTCATTAACAGCGATATAAGGATCTGGAGATATCACAGATCTGCATGCATGATTCACTCTCTTTCCCATCATTTTTTGCCGAAATAGTCCCTCTTTCTTCTCCAGCAATTGACATATTCCAGAGCCCTCTCTCTGGCTTTGAACTGTAAAGGAAATTAGGGATAATAGTCAGTCTACACCAATACAAGATGCTCAAAAGAGGCTGTCAAGTCAATAAGACAACAGATAGGAAAGTGGGGCAGCCAGTTGCTACACTATACATAGCTAGAAAACTAAGGAAGCTCTTTAGTAATAGATGCATATCAAACAAGGAAATTCGTAAGAAGCTAACCTGTCGCAGTTTTGCTATCAAACAAGACATTGACTGATTCTTGAAGATTCATCCATCTAGAAATTATCTTAGACTGATCTAATTTGTTAGTACACGCATTCCCGAGTTGTATATTGGAACCTAAGACCTTATTTAGTCCTACGGTTTGAGGATGTTCCATAACCTGAAAGAAACAAAATCCTAAAAGAATTATGGTCCTACAGGAGTTAATGGGAACACCCATTTGTTAATACAGGAGATATAAAAATGAAAAAGGAAAATTGAGAGAACATGGACAGAAAGTGGCGCACAGAGGCAACGCCAAAAGTTATAAAATTAAAAGTAACTTCAAAAATTAGATAGGATATAGAAGCGCCCAAACAGTATCATTTGTAAGGAGTTACTCACACTATCACCTCCTTTTGTTGAAGGTCTAAATTTAATAGGGGGCACTAGAACACTCTCCAAAAAGAACATAGAGTAGTCAATTTTTTCAGATCCACTCTGCCAAAGATCACCAATGAAGGAGCAAAAGTCGTGCTCATTCTCCCACAGATCTTTTAAGATTTCCCTGACCTGATACAAGTGTATCAATAGCAATAAACTATTACAAATTTGGAACATTTTGACCATGCCTAATTATAAAGTTAGGCCATACTAGAAACAAACCTCAGTCGGCAAAAGGTCTCTTTTAGAACTATTGTTATGCTCTTCAAACTCTTTCACTACTTCTGTAGACTTTTCTCTTGTCTCTTTATCACCATCTTCAACTTCTGATAATGCATCGATGCCACTATCATCAAAGTCATCTGGATTTTCAACACTGCTAGTGGACTTCTTTAGCTTAAGCCCTCGAATTACATTAGCTACAATGTCGGATCCTTTCATTGCTTTCTGTTTAAAAAGATCGTTATCGAAAGGAATATCACAGCTTTTGCTGATATCAAGGAGGAGCATAACATAGAGAATTGAAAGCAAGAAAAAAAACACAGAAACATGCTGGACATGGAAAATTCACTTTGGCAATCCAGTGCACACATGTTATATATAATGTCCACGAATAGGCCTTTATTAGGGACAAACTACAGGAGTATGGGGGCAACAAATACATTCTCTAGAATCAATACAAAAAAAAGTACGAGGTCCTATATGTGTCTGTCTTTGTTTAATGTTCCAAACTAATAGAATGTCACGGAAGAAATAATACGACAGAAATGAGAAGGGTTAAATAAAACTATTGTCAAAGTAATATATCTTCCAGTGCCAAAATCAATTGTGAAAGTTATTGTTACTAAGATAAAAAAGAAAATGATAAAACAGAATCATAGTGAACTTGATGGGATTCGGCTAATCATGGTTCCTAAGACAGTTTTCATACGCACACTAAACTACAGAGCAAGCATCAGGGCTAAATGGAACAACCCAAGACCTACAACTCCAAAAGACTCTAAAATAACAAGAATGTAGTCTGTTTCCGCCAATAACAGAACAAAGACTAAATTCTCATTTAAGCATACCATAATAAAATTTACCTTGGAAGAACAAAATCCGATACGAGAATATCCAATAAGTTTCAAGAGGACATACCATGCGAACCCATCCGAACATAGGCTTCTCTAGTTGAGGATTTACTGCTTTGCATCTATTACACGACTTTGATGACAACCTCATAAAATTCTTCATGACAGCAGTGACTTCAGCAAACTGAAGAGATGTCCATCTCTGATCTTCCATGTCAGAATCTTCACATCCTTCGGATGAATCAGTGGTTACACCTGATTCACAGCTTACATCACTAGAATCTGACTTAGTGGGAGTGTTGGACTCCAATTGCTTTGCAGAAACTATATCACCTTTAATGATGAGTTTCAGCTGAGAAACAGCTCTTTCAACCTTAAATTGAAAAAAAAAAAAAAAAAGAGAGAATGGAGCATGAAGCACATTAGTAAGTGCGAATGAGATGCAACTATGTGAAACTTATCTCATGTATATCTTACATCGTTCGGTTTTGCCATAAAATGATGACAGATGAAACAGGTCCTCTGCAAAAAATTGTAAAGAAGATTGAAGAGCAAAGGATGGTAAATAGGATAGACAAGCTCGATATGACCACAATGTCCTGGACAAGCAAGATTGAGCTGACCACATGTATCACAACTGCATTAAGAGGACAAGAAAAGCTTTAGATTAAGCAAAGAAAAAAGACCAAACATAATGCGGAACTCTAAACAAGATTATCAGATAAGTAAAGATCAATAGCTACTTCCAAACGAAACGCTGTAGCTGCTACCAAATATGTATTATCCCTAACCAACTTAGAATCGACAATTCAAAGCGGAGACAAGTATAAAAAGAAGGTCTTTATAAAAACCAAACCATGGTAAAACATATGGAAGAAAACTTACGCTTTTTTATCCTCTATAGGACCAAGTTTAGGATCATAGAGACCACCAGGATAAGGTTCGCCCACGTTATCGAGTAATATAGGACTCGTAACTTTCAGGAAACTATGCTTTCGAACATCTTGCTCTGTCATGAAACTGAATCTAACAGAGTCGACCACCTGGGAAGCTCCCTGGATAAAACAAAACCTCGAAAGCATAAGATAAACCATCCAAAGCCGAACAAAAACAGGAACCGAACACCATGGGAAACAATATGGAGCGGTGAAAACTCAAACACACCTCTGTGGTTTGAACGTGAGCCATTGCGTCGGTGCCGGTTCTGCAGGGTGTGTAAACTGCGCGACTGTGTCCACCAGATTAGGGTTTCAACAAGAACGTAGACAATCAGGGTTTATCAATTGATACGACTGGGGACTTTGATCGGAGTTTGAAAGAGAGAGAAAGCGGCGCGAGCAACCGGCCTTGAAGGGTTTTTTTTTTCTTTTCAAAATCGGCGTGAAAGGGTTTTAGGGTTGAGGAAATAAAAATAAAAAATAAAATGTGTTCTGTCTGAAAAATGGAAATAAAAAACCTGTTATTTTACGTTTTTCTCCCTGTAATCACCGTCATTGATACATAACCCAGTACTGTAGTAGAATTTGTCTAATCACAATTAATTCCATCTACGGATTTCTGTTTTTTCTTCTCCAAAATGGAAACAAAAAAAGTTACCCGCATAACCCAGTAGTTTAGTTGAATTTGTCTAATCAGAAAATAATTTTACATGAACGGAATTCTGTTTTTATTTCTAACATGTGTCTAAATAATTTTGTTCTAATAATTCTACACTATCAACGAGAAAGAACGGAAAAAAAAAAAACAGTTTTTAAAGAAAGAAAGTCTAATATCAATCCCAAATTCCAATCTAAAAATAGAAAGTTATACAAGGCCTATGCACTTGAGAAAAAAATCCCAAGGTCTATAGGGATTAAATCGTTGATTTGATCATGACCCTATACATCAATCGACTAAGACACATAGGCTGCGTAGTAGTAGTAGTAATAGTAGCTGAACAAAACGGAGTTGATAATATTAAGGGATTTCACTTGAGATGTTTTTTTTTTTGGTTTATGTTTCTTATAACAAAACTGACACGCGCTTCTTCTTGTGTTTGATGTTTCATCTGTGAGAACCAGCTTTTACTCCTGCTTCTCCATTTCTGTTTGGGAGGATGGTTCTGGTTCTGAGTGGTTATGGTCTTTTGGCTTGGCTGGAACAACTTTAGCTGGGGTCGAACGCTCTGACTGAGACGAGCGTATCAGGATCTGCATACAGAGAGTGATGATACCTAGACCGACCGCCGATAGCGTGATACCTTTCCATGAGGAAAAGAGTTGTGCCCAGTGTAGGAACTTTATTGCTCCAAGAGTTAGTACGCATGCCCATGATAGAACCACCTGGAAAAAGATCAAAAGATTTGTGAGTTTATGGATGGCATTAAGAGAATGTTATGACTTTTATAGACTCACCGCAAGGGACTTTATGGGACGGCCAATGTTCTGTTCTTGTTGACCGGGGAAAGTGTCTGCAGCTATGTGTTTGTCTAACAGAGCATCCTGTATCACAGAGCCGAGATGAGAGAATATCAAAATGAAAGCTTTTCGTAGCTGTCTCTATCAAATCTTGACCAAGAAAAGTGGAAATACCAGTACATCCATAATTTGTACCTTAGCCACAAACTGATCTCTGCACCACTGTGCAATTGCGTCATCTGATTCAGGCAAGTCTTTCATTGAGTGACACTTGATGTGAACATGCACCTGAAACCAGCAGCAATGGTTTGCGTTTATGGGGTCAGGAGTTAAAAAAAGCTTTTCCTACGATTTATTACACATTATGCAAGCAAAGGTGATATAAGTTATGTTCGTTTCAGTTCCAGTGAAAGAAAATGGATGGTGATGTGATCCAAGGCAGTATATACTTTGAAACGTTGTGAGGAGAGTGAAAGATTCATCTGCTATACGACCTATTCATATTTTTACTTGCTTACCACAGAAGGTTGTCCTTTGAATAGTCTTAGCATCGTGGGTGGTGGAGAAGTTTTTGGAATAGTCACTGTCATATCATAAATGGCTGGGACAAACGAGCGCATATTACTAACAGCTGACACAAAACCCTGAAACAAAAATACAAGCAAGTCTCGTAATTAGGGCACAAAACACAATAACAACCACCAAGTGGATCTGATGGAACGTATAAAGGTTACACAGGCATTGATATTTTGGATCAATCATAGTAATCATTTTGCTCTTTAAAGGTCACAGTGAAGATATCAAGTTGCCCCAGTAATGAGCAAAGACAAGGATACTACAACTTACTTTGGTGCGAGGAATCAACACATTTCGAGGGATAGGCAATTCAGAGGAGGCTGCATACTCTTGTGCGGCTTTAAGTTTAGCCTCTGTAAATCGAGTTCCCTCCACAAAAAGGGCTAACCAGAAAGGTCGAGGGAAGTCACTCAAGCGCTGAAGACCTGACTGTAAATTTAGACAAACACACATAACTCAAGGTCTGGAAATGAAGATTATGCATTTTCAGGCTAATCCCTCTGTGAACGAAGTAGATGCATGTGCTAATAAGCATTTTACACGGGAGCAAAAACTAAATGAGTTGCACAAGACTAATATAAACCCATACCTTTAGAGTGCTTTCATCCTTGGCCCAATTCCTTTCCAGAAACAGATACTCCGAGAACCACATTGACCAGCCTATGACCTGTATGTGTGTGAAAATTCTGTTTATGAATACTATGGAGTATATAACGGATAAGAAAGCAGAAGAAGTGTATTAACCTAAAACAATTATCTTTTTCTCAGACCCAAAGCCAGGTATCAAATTTCTAACTTATAGCAGAGATTCAGAAATAGAATTAAAGATTACTATTTTCTGTAAAATCTAGCAAGCACAGCAATAAGCCAAGCTAATATATTCACATACTGGAAGGAATTTGGAAGACTTCTTCATTACAGCTAATGCGCTTCCCAGACAACCTGACCGCTGCAAGGAAAGAAAATATGAAAATAAATTAAAAGTTGTAAACAGCATAACATGGAGCCTGTTAGAGAAAATATGATGATGCTAATTTCTCTCTTATCTCATCAGTGGATCACACTAGGACTGTCACCTTCTACCTAAGAGAATCTCTATTCACTAGAAACTCGGAAGCAACACATGGTCCCATCAAGTATACAAGATTGCTCATCAAGAAGTCTATGTTGATCTCCATTTATGAATTCAAACAAAAACGTTTCTTTAGAAGGAAGATAGATGAAACTGTGAAATTAAATTATGTACCTGAGCCAGAACCCATCCCACAAGCCAATCAATATCACTTCGGTGATTACAAACGACAAGAGCGTGTTCTTTGCCTGGACGAAAATTGTAGGACAGTCACTGAAGTTACAGATTCGTTCTTATACAGGAATTTTTATTTTTGAAGACATCAGAAACTGTTTTGATTGCCTATAAGTATACGAACTTACCCATTCGATTGAAGGTCTCATTATCAGCAAACACTTGGATCTAGGGCAAAAGAAACAAGAGGAACTTATATAGTTAGATAAGATAAACAAAATCTATGTATATCCAAGCGCAGGTCTGCTTAATAGCCATTTACAAAAAGGAGAAAGCTTGTGGATACCTTAACTCCAGCCCACCAGTCTACTATCCATACAAGCTCCAACCACAAGGTTTCTGCAACCACCCGGTTAATTTTTCTGTATGTGTTCTTAGACAGTGGCCGAATGAGTACATAGCAAACTGCCTGAAACGATATGTAGTAAACATCAAAACATAAATCTGAAAAAAGTGATACTTAATCGCAGAATCAAACAACACTCTTTAGCTCACTGCATGAGCTCCACGAGTCGATTTTGAGCTTATATACTCATGTGTTCTCTCTCTATCTCTCCCACACACATACACACTCAGAATTTAACACAATCGCCGACCAAAAAAACGAAAGAATCAAACTTCTGGAGAAGGAAACCCTAAAAACAGTGAATCAATACGAAAGAGGGAAAAAGAAGAAAGGATCTACAATGTAGAACATGAACGGAATCTAAAACGAGTAACACCAGAAACGAATCAGACAAACCTAAAAAGAAGCTTGGGAAATCAGAAACCAAACCTGAAAGAGATTGACAACGAGACCAGATATGAAGAAGAGAAGGCCCAAAGGCACGATGACAGCTGCAGCAATCACCATGGAGAAATGTCCTCAGAAAAAAAAGCTAATGTGAGGAGAGAGTATAAAGAAAACCCAAAAATCGTTCCCCGAGATTTCCAGAAACCAATTGCAGAAATTTTTACCCCAGATTTCAAGACAAGTTGCAGAATTTTTTTAAAAGGAGAAAATAAATAAGCCAACCAGAAAAATAAAAGAAAAAAAAAAATCGCAAAATTAACTTTGCGATTTAATGGGAGCGATCGGAAAATTTGAGGAGTGTGTAACTCTGGATTTTTATTGATTGATTGATTATATACGGAGATGATCACGAGGACACACATAAACTTTCGAACACGGCACAAGCGTTTTTTCTTGTTATTTGATTTTAGTCCCTCTATTTGTTTTCATACTCCAAATTGTTCCCTTATCTCTTATAATCGATTGAATTGACCAACATTTGAGTTTTGTTTTACCACTATTTGAACTATGCAATGGGCAAGGGGAAAAAAAACGTCTGCCGGAAATTGATCTCTACACTACCAAGATGTGATTAGTCCTAATTAGGATTATGTGTTTCCCCTTTTCATGTGGTTAAAAGTGCTAGCTGGACTTTCCAATAATTATAATGTTCATATGCTAAGTTAAAAAAGGAAAATTTCTTTTTAAATATGGAAATGTAACATCCAAATATTTCAAATCAACATTTATTTCAGATGAATCCAAAACAAAACATGTTACAAAATTCTTAACACTCATTGACGACTACCGAAATGGTTTTACCAATAAAATGGCTTACAGGCGGAACTTAAAGAGAAGGTAATTGGAGAAGGATTGTCATGGTGTGACAAAGAAGATGACCAAAAATTGCTTTAATTTTTTCTTGAGACAGGTTGTGCGAACATCTCAACATGACACAATCACTGATGGATTTCTAGATTGATGTAATTTCAAGTTAATGTGTTAGCACGGTCAGGACGAATCCTCAATCCTTTTTCAATGCCCGGCCTTAGCGTGAAGTGACTACTCTACTAATATTATCGTGGATGTTAACTGTTAAGTGTCTCCACTTTGTTCCATACGTTTTCAATTTTCCCGTTCACTTCTTCCTCTTTTTGCCATTCTCTTTGCCGATGCCTTTTGTTTTTTTTCTTGCGAAGCATGACCTCTTTGTGATTTCATTCACATGGTTTGGTATGGTTCTGATTGTTTATATATGTGCGGTGTAGAGTGCGAGAGTATTTCGTGGTTTGTAGAAATTAAATGATATTTAACACGTTAAATTCTTTAGTATTCTAATACCGAAATTTCTTTTCAGTAAAGTTCAAAATTTTATTTTCAGTATTGTTGAAGTGGTTGATCTATCTAACCAAATTTTCTTTTAATATAGAAATAAATGAAGAATCAAAACAAACTAAAGAACAATTTCATCATCTAGTTTTTTTTAGCTGTACTTTGCTCACAGCTTTATTCAGATTCTCCAATATATTTTGCAGCAAAGGGAAAAAGATAACAAAAATAACAAATAAGGGTTGTTGAGTTTGGTTACAACTTTCCTTATGTAAGATCCTTTGCCTAAATTCACGTAACATAGTCACATGCTATTCTTTATATGTGAATATGTGATTGTACATATTCATAACAAATAGTTGACTGCCAGACAAAATCTGTTAGAAACGTTTGCATACACTTTTTTTTTTACAACAATATAATATGCATACACTTGACGCATCTTTATACATATTATGATTTTTTTTTTGTTTGTTTGTCAATGTGGACTAAATTATCCAATTCTAAGAAGAACAATGCGAATCGAACCTGAAATATTGAGGCGCCAACATTTTTACTCATAATTTAAAAAATGATTTATGTAAAACATTGCTTGTAAGTTTTAACTAGGGATTTTGGTCTAATGTGCCATGTACTGTAGCAAAACTTATAGAAATTGCCACAAAACATTTGTCTTTCCAAATGTGCCATAATGGTGGACAAGACGTTGAAACGAAAATTTTTGGTAGACAAGAAATGTTATCCACCTTTGAAACAACAGATTGGAAAGATATTTGGTGGACAAAAAATCTTCTCCACCTTTGAAACAACAGACTTTTGGTGGACAAGAATTCGAAAAGACATAACAAAAATTTTGGTAGACAAGAAATGTTATCCACCATTATGGCACATTTGGAAAGATTTATGTTTTGTGGCAATTTTGCTAAGTTTTTAAACAGTAAGTGGCACATTAGTTAGATTTCTCTTTTAACTATAGTCTACAAAAATGACACCAGAAATTGAAGTTAGTCATTCCTCTGTTTTTAATTACCTTTTTTTTTGGTTAGAGACTAAATCATTTATTTTGCAGTTTTTTTTTTTTTTTTTTTGCATAGTATTACCAAAGAGAATTTTAGTTTTGTTTCTAGTCTCCTAAATTGTAGCAAAGAACCAATGGAACAATGACAAACAAAAAAAGAAGAACAATATTCTTTAATAGATCTAAAAATGCTAGTGTCGTGGAAAATAAAAATGAATATAGCGGAGGAGATTGCAACTGCGTTTAGCTTATCTTTCACACTGCTTTCCCAAGGGCGATCGTATATGTGAATATATTACTTGATGAAGATGGTGTTGCGAAGTTGAGTAAGACTTCATAAACAAACCGTGAGGATGCTGACACGTGGCTAATAAAAACAGATCGAACGGTTGGTATATGTGGGAGCTCTGATCTTAGGGTGTAGACTTTTACTGTTGAAACGACGGCGTATAAGGTCAGGGCTTGTGCTGGAGACTCGAGAGATCTTAAATAACCCTAACAGTAGTGTCTCTCTTATCGTATCACACAAGGTTAAACGTTTTCTATTTTCTTCTTGGTTGCTTTTCCTTTTCTCTGCAGTTTTTTTATTTCTCTGCAATTTTTTATCTTGGATTTTACTTTTATTCGATTCAGGTTTTCCTAATTACCTTAGGAACTAAAAGCTAAGCTTTCTTATAAATAGTCCTCTAATGCCTTGTAAAGAGGCAATTCTCAAACCTCTGTTTCTTCAGTGAAAAGACAGATTCTCCTTGTTGTTTTCTCTAGCTTCTCGGGAACTTGAGCAACAAGCTTCGTCCGCTTCATCAAAACCTCTGTTTCTTCGGTGTCCTCTTCTTGTTGTCTCTAGTTTCTCGGGAAACTTGAGAAACAAGCTCCGTTTCGTACTTCCGCTCCATCACTCTCTTAGCAAGTAATCTCCGTCGAAATTATGAGCAGAGATTTATCCAGTAAGAAGTGTAAGATCTCTGCTCACACATGCGTTTTCTGGGACGTCGAGGATTTCCAGGTCCCTGATGGTCACGATCCTGATTGGGTTTATCAGAAAATCAAATCAGCTCTTGCGAAAAAGGGTTATCGTGGTATTGTGGAAATTAAGGCTTATGGTGAGAAGAACAAGATCCGGGATGAGTTTCTACTTGCCGGAACCATTGTTGTACCCGAAGGAGATAAATGTGCGAGAGTTTATAGGATGATGAGCGACGTTCTTTTCTGGGCATTGGACAATCCTTCAGATTATCCTGTACTACTGCCAAATGTGATGGTTATCTCCAAAAACATCTCACAAGAGGAGGGTTTCCTCAGGGTTCTTCGAATTTTGCAATGTAGAGGTTACAACATTCTCTTAGCAGATTCTGATTATGATGTCGCATCACAAAATGAGCTTCACTTTGTTAGCTCTTTATGGCTTTGGAAAAGCCTAGTAGATGGAGGAAAACCTATCGACCAAACCGGAAGCTCACAATCTGATGACAATAAGGAGTAAGTAGCGCAAGAACGAAAGTAGCTAGCTACACTTTTATTTAAATGATCCCTTGTTTTTTTTGTCTTTAACTCTCTGAAGAGTCTTTGGGTTGTGTGTATGATAAAAACATTGACATTTCATCTTGTTCTCTGTATTGGGTTCAAATGCTCTGCTCGTCCTAATGAATTGTTCAATTTCTCCAAGATTGCTTAATTTCATAACATGTTTGGTCAAATTTGTCTCGTGAGAAAATATGGGTACCAAGCAGATCTTAATCTTTTTTGGACCAACAAGCTAAGTGACTGGTAATGCCCAAGTTAGTCTCTTTTTGATCAAGTCCTACTTGATGATTTCTTTCTAGTCTTTGACCTGTAGTGTATTACATAACCTCCAGCTAATCATTTGTAGACCATTGTTCATTGCCTTTTGTTTGTTTGAATTTGTTGGTGTGGACTAAGAAAATGGTGGGAAACAGTGATCGCCAAGAGTGTCTCTTAATGGGATTAATTAGGAGGAAATAGATATTCCGAATGTTTTAAGTTATAATTTAACTAAGATGTACCATGCAACTAATTGGAAGCTTAATTTTTAGACCAAGGAAGTCTTACTCCGAAATGGTGTTTCGTTGACTTCACGTTACAAGTTTTCAACACAAGTGTGTGGTCTTAATTCTGCCTTTGTTGTTGTTTGAGATGAATTGGTGGAAGAAGAAGAGTTTACGAGCCGTAGTTAAAAAAGGAGAGATTGGTCCTCGAGGTGGGATATTGTTGGGATCGCTCATCAAATGTTGGGATCGCTCATCAAATGTTAAGAAAATGCTTTTAGATTGCTAAAGAAAATTTATTGGAAGATTTGGTCAATATCTAAAAACGTATTGAATACTCACTCATTCATTCCATCCATCACTATATAAAGCGACATTGTCGACATATTGTAATATCATCTCAATTCTCAAACAAATCTAATGATTTATACATATTTTATAATGTTAATGTTTGTTTATTTAGTAAATCTTTATTATTAATTTTATACGTTTTACATATAGAAATCTATCAACTAAACGTTTTTCTAATTGATTTGTTTTGTTAATAGGCAATTGAAAAAGAAATAAAATTAAAAGCAGAAAATCGCTGTCAAAGTCATTGACCTGGTATGATTTTTTAAGTTACTAGTATTAATTAGGATTATGTGTTTCCCCTTTACATGTGGTAAAAAGTGCTAGCTGTACTTTATAAAAAGGAAATTTTCTTTGAATATGTTAAACATGGCAGGGGATAAAATAGGTAATTGCCTTTTAACAAATACTTATGTTAAGCCTTTTGGCTATATAATGTAAACTACGAGGAAGAGCTAAAGACCATCATCCGATCAATAAACGAATTCTTCGAATATTGAATTCAAAGACTGGAGAGAGAGACATAATAACCCTCACAGTGAGATCTCTCTTATAGCCGATCGAACCCTAATACTCTTCTCTCATTATCTTCCCAGTCGAAACCATGAGCTATAATCGTTACTGTACTAACAAGTACAGTCAATTATACATCGCGCCATCACCATCGCCATCGCCGTCGCCGTCGCCATCGCCGTCGCCATCGCCGTCGCCGTCGCCATCGCCGTCGCCATCGCCGTCGCTATCACCATCGCCATCTCCATCGCCGTCGCCATCGCCATCACCAGTTCCAGTTGAAACCACGAGCAGAGATTTCTCCAGTAAGATTACTCTCTTTATCTCCTCCTTTGAAATTGTTTTGTTTAGATTTCATCTGATCGATCTGTCTTAGTGAATTAGCGGATCTAATCAAATCTGTTTTACTAGATTTCAATGGATATAAGCAAATTGTAATCACGATTTGATTGTTGATTTCGTAATTGTTTTTCTGAAACCTCGCAGGGGCAAAAATAGGGGTCTTCTGGGACGTGGAGGATTGTCCAACGCCTGATGGTCACGATCCTGTTTCGGTTTATGAGACTGTCGAATCAACTCTTGCTAATGAGGGCTATCGTGATAACACCATGGAAATACGGGTTTATGGTGGGAACAAGAGTGAGATTACGGAAACATTGCGGCGTGAATATCTGTATGCCGGAGTCTACTACCCACCCGAAGTTTCAGGGGGACCATGTGCGAGAGTTAATCAAATGTTAATCGACATTCTTATCTGGACAGTAGACCATCCTGAACCTTCAAATTTGATGGTAATCGCAAAAACCATCTTAGAAGACACCAAGTTTCGCAGAGTTCTTCAAGTTTTGAAATCGAGAGATCACAATGTTCTCTTCGTACAGCCTGATGCACTCTCATTAGAATTGCTACGTCCTTTTGTACGCTCGGTATGGCTTTGGAAAAGCCTATTTGGTGGAGGAAAACCTATCGACCTAATCAGAAGCTCACAATGTGTTGACAATACTTCCACTTGTTGTACCGACCAAAGTGGAAGCTCAGAAGATGTTGCCAGCAGTAAGCTTGAGCGGAAGAAACGTCGGAAGATCAGAGCTGATACTGATGCTGAGGTGTAGCGGAAGGACACGACTATGAAAGTAGTAGATTGAGCTTTGAAGTAGGTGAATATAGACATAGATGTGCAAAGAACGATAATGATTACTATAATATGAGAAAAATGAGGTGTTACATGTGTGAATTTATATGCTTATCGTTTATCATTGTGATGGTGACATGTGGGATAGAAAGATTTTGAAGTTATGAAAAGTTATTGGAATGGTTTTTGATAGCAGGACGTTTGAGGAAAATAAACGAACATGATTATACTTGCAATAATAATCATGCAAAGCCGTTAAAAAGATTAATAAAACTCTTTAAGAGGACCCATAAAGGTTTAGCTTGTGGCTCCTCAAACGCCTTTTTTTTAATATCTATGAAAGCGTCTAAATTAAATCTATGTCTAGAACATGAAACAAGAACTAAAGTTGTCTGCTTAGCAGCACTGCACCATTTTACTAGATACAAGGCCAATAAGGCAAAAAGCTCAATTATGTAAGATCTATTAGTGTGTGTATTAGACGGTTAATACACTTATTATTGAAACGACGGCGTATACTACCGACGGCGAGGTGGAGAGATCTGAAAGAAAAGTCTCTAATTTGCTCTTGATCTCCGTCGGAAGCATGAGCAGTAAGATATCTCTCTCTCTCTCTCTCTCGCTGTCATCGATCTGATTGTTTTTTTTTGTTCCCGTCCGTTTGGTAATTGTTTCCCGATTTGTTAAACCTCGCAGAGGCTAACACATGCGTCTTCTGGGACGTGGAGGATTATCCAATCCCTGATGGTCACGATCCTGGTACGATTTATCAGAATATAAAATCAGCTCTTGCGAATAAAGGCTATCGTGGTAATGTGGAAATCTGGGTTTATGGTGAGAAGAATAAGATCTGGGATGAGTTTCTATTCGTCGGAATCCCCGTTATACCCGAAGGTGAGCTTTCCTAAACAAAACTCTGGTTAACATGCTGCTGCTTTTCGATCTGTAATCGTTTTTATATATTGGTGGTAACTTACAGGAGATAAATGTGCGAGAGTTTATAGGATGATGAGCGACGTTCTTCTCTGGGCTCTAGACAATCCTTCAGATTATCCTGTACTACTGCCAAATGTGATGGTTATCTCCAAAAACATCTCACAAGACGAGGGTTTCCTCAGGGTTCTTCGAATTTTGCAATGTAGAGGTTAC
This sequence comes from Arabidopsis arenosa, assembly GCA_905216605.1. Lineage (NCBI taxonomy): Eukaryota > Viridiplantae > Streptophyta > Magnoliopsida > Brassicales > Brassicaceae > Arabidopsis > Arabidopsis arenosa. The sequence goes on along the minus strand of LR999455.1, from coordinate 14,101,513 downwards.
AACATTCTCTTAGCAGATTCTGATTATGATGTCGCATCAGAAAATCAGCTTCACTTTGTTAGCTCTTTATGGCTTTGGAAAAGCCTAGTAGATGGAGGAAAACCTATCGACCAAACCCAGTAGCGCAAGTACCTACATTAATCTTTATTTAAATGGATGATCCCTTGTTTTTCAGAGTCTTTGGGTTGTGTATAATAAAAACATTGACATTTCATCTTCTTGTTCTGATAAACTCTGTACTGGGTTCAAATGCTCTGCTCCTTGTAATGCATTCTTCAAGAAAATGCTGCTCAATTTCCCTAAACAAACTAAAAGCACTAGTTCATCATCTAGTTATTTTTCGCTCTATTTTGTTCACCGCTTTATCTAGTGTTCTTCGTTTACAGCTGAGAACTATTTTGTCAACTTTATGGTTGGAATAAATGGTATAGACGTGTAAGGTTTAGGGTTAGTATTGGAGACTGGAGAGATCCTAAACAATGTTGGAGTAAGCTTGAAGAATGAAGAAGAGTCGATCCATGAAACGATGGTGAATGTAGGGATTGAAAATGGTTTCTACGAAGAAAAGAAGAAGATGATTAAGTGAGACATGTGCCAAACACATGAGCAATACAAAAAAAAAAAACAAAAAGGAAAAAGTCTCGTTTAGCAATTAGCATTATTAAGATAGGAAATTAATTAGTTTTTACTTTATTGAATAGGAAATTTCCTTTTCAGCAATTATGTTATGATCCTATAAAATTATAAATATGTAGGTTACGAGAGAAGTTTTATTCATCCAATCAATAATAAGCTTTTCCAAACATTGTTATTCTGAAAGCAATTCTCTGTTGTCGTTTCTTAATCACAAATTCTAACAAATAACCCTAACAGTGTCCCTCTTAGCAAGTAATCTCCGTCGAAATCATGAGCAAAGATTTATCCAGTAAGTGTAAGATCTCTGCTCACACATGCGTCTTCTGGGACGTCGAGGATTTCCAGGCCCCTGAAGGTCGCGATCCTGATTGGGTTTATCAGAATATCAAATCAGCTCTTGCCTAAAAGGGTTATCGTGGTATTGTTGAAATTAGGGCTTATGGTGAGAAGAATAAGATCCGGGATGCGTTTCTACTCGCCGGAATCATGGTTGTACCCGAAGGAGATAAATGTGCGAGAGTTAATAGGATGATGAAAGACATTCTTTTCTGGGCGCTGGACAATCCTGTGCAGGAATCTATGATACGAACTGTGATGGTAATCTCAAAAAACATCTCAGAAGACTTTGAGTTCCTCAGTGTTCTTCATGGTTTGCATTCGAGAGGTTACAAAGTTTTCTTGGCAGACTCTGATGAAAATGTCGAATCATTGAAGCAAAATGAGTTTGCACGTTCATTATGGCTTTGGACAAGTCTATTAGATGGAGGATATCCTATTGGCAAAAGTGGAAGCTCGCAATCTGTTGACAATAAGCTGAAGCGGAAGGAGCCTAGTACTGCCACTTGTAGTGGAAGCTCACAAGGTGCACCCAAAGCGAGTGAGAGCGGAGCTGCTACAGATTCTCAGGACATGAAATCGAAGTCTCCCAAAACAGAGAGCAGAGCCTGAGGATCGAGTAAGGACTAGCTTCGAAAGTAGTTAATCTGTCGCACTTTTTTTATCCTTTGTTTTTAACTCTTTAGTCTTTGGGTTTGTGTATGAAAAGCATTGACGTTTCATATTTTCTGTTAAACTCTTGTGTTTGGATCTATATGATTTGCAGTTTTAACCTCTGCTCGTCCTAATGCACAGCAAGGATAGGCAGAACTTTGGAATCTAGGATAGGATGGATCAGAGACAAGATCCGTGGGAATCTGACTCACGCAGAATTGCGTTGAACATGGCTACATCAGTTCGAGCTATACACTTCTGACTTCTCCATCACTTTTTGTTACATAGTATGGACAGAATGTATATAAAAGTTAAGTTTCCAATAGCTTTTACAAAATTAATGCTATTGGCTTTAGCTTAAAAATGTAGAATCTGAATACCATTTTAGCCAAGATAGGTAAGCAACAGCACTAGTGCCCTGCTCCTCACATGGGACAGAGCCGCGATAGAGCGACTTTGAAAATTGAAAGTATTTTTCCATAGGCTAATTGAAAAGCTTCCTTGCTCATGATTTTCCAAAACATGTCCCATTAGTTTTTCATTCGTTTTATCGCCATTTTCCGGGACTGCATGTGAGGGGTGAAAACCTGAAAGACAGGAGTAAACAAAAGCAAATTTGAGATGTCTTAAAGAATGAATCTTTCTTAAAGTTTCACCTGCCACCACCAAACAGATTCAACGATTCTAGAGAAAATCCAGAATTCAACTTTCTCTAATGTGGCAATGAAAGTTTCTGATTCCTGCCAATCTTCGAAAACCTGCTTGAAACCATTTTGGACTGCTTAGTCCATTGTTAGCTTCCCTAAACCAATATGTTCACTCCCATTTGATTCAGAGGTCTCTGTCCTCTGTGAAATCACTAGAAACACTAGTTTTACCAAATGCCTGCAAAATGATCTCTCTCAAAGCAATGATGTTTGATAACCAGAAGGTCAACCTGTAACATAAGGAACCAAGAAAAAGCTGAGAAGATCAAGATCCTAAACGCTACTACACGCACAATGTTAAATTGTGTTTTTGTTACCTTGAAACATCATTTCCGCAAGATTTAGAAGCTAAAATGAGACCATAGAAGCTAAAATGAGACCAGACAAGGAGTTTCTAGCGACAGTTGCTGGCATTCCTTGACCAGACGCATTCTTTAACGAACAGTAAATGTTTTAACTAGTAGTTTGGCGGGTTGAGCCAGGCCCGTGCAGTAGTGCAACGCATGGGCGACTCATGAAAGCCCAGATAGCAAGCTATCTTAATGGGCTTTCTCCCTTAAAAAATAGAGTTAATATCGTGTGAGCCGATGGCCCACATATCAGATATTAAACTGATAAGAACAGATACTACACTTGATCTTAGCCAAAAGGCCGAGAAAGGTATGAATTGAACATTGGGCTCAGCTTCTTATTTATACTACAAAGCTTATGACCAACGCTCTCTAACTTGTCGATGTGGGACTTTTAGAGAAATATACTCTTCAGTCTTCTCTTCGCATCTTTCTTCCTTGACATACTGTATTAATGAAAGACACAACAATATGATATAAATTCTGTGTCTACGCATCTTTATTCTCTCTGTGCGTTCTTTGCCATTGATCACAGAACTATATAAACCCAAAGAAGAAAGATGGAAACTTAAGAAAGAATCTTCAAAGCAAAAACGGAGGAACTTTTTCTGCTCTGGGAATTGATGCTGAATCCATTGAGTTCACTAGGCTTGAATTAAGGCACTTTCCTAGAACAGTCTGAGCTGCTCTTATATATTTTTCATTTTGAACCCTGGTGGGAAGTTTATGTTGTCTGAGCAGTTCCAAGATTTAGGTTTTGTTATTTCTTCCTCCAATGTGATTCTCCATCTCTTTTGCAGAGTATTTAGTGTTTCCATCGATTTGTGCTCAGATTCTTTATTATATATCCCTTTACTGGTCTCAGTTTGACATTAATAGCTAGAGTCAAATTCTAAGGTAACAACATGTCAGAAGAAGGAAGTAAGAATCTTGATGGTTTCTTGAGGACAAAGAAACAATTAGGAAACACAAGAATTATTTTTCAGGAGAAAGGTAGCTTGTTGTTAAAAGAGTTGACTGCCTCTGCAGACGCTAAATACAGTCCTCTAGGAGCACATTCATCTGATAAAACACTTACTGCGGCTACAAATAACTTCAACAAGACTTAGTTTGTTTCAGTAGATGGTTCCCTAAACATTTGGCTTCCAATCACTCACATATATAGACCACACTTCTGATGAGAAACAAACAAAAAAAGTATAGTGAGTGCTAAGCAGAGAACAGATGAGTGAAGGATATCAATTTGTTACCTCGTTATTAAGCTCTTCTAGGATTGCTCCAGAGTCATCATCAGGACAAAACTCATCAGGTGTAAAGTTGCAGAGTATTCTTTTGATCAACGGAAGACTTATCGATGGCATATCTATGAATCAATCGAGATAAAATTTCTGTGATCAAGAAAGTTTAATCAAGAACTTAAAGCATGATAAAGATAACAAAACCTCTTTTCTAGTGGATAGGTCCATAAGCATGTCTTTTGGGAGCATAAGTAGATGGCTAAGTTCGTTTAGCAAACCGAAAGATTTCTCATTTTCTATTGGATCATTTTCTTCAACTGAATCTCTAGTGTTTATGGAAAACATTTCAGCCAGGCATCTTGACCAATTGCCAATCTACAAGCGAGGGATCACAACATTAAAGAACATTAGTACTTTCTCATGTTAAGTTAATATAACAATCTGATCAGAACATTGGAATCTAGGATAGGATCAGAGACAGGATCAGTGGGAATCGGATGCTCTGACTCACGCAGAATTGCGTTGAACATGGCTACATCAATTCGAGCTATACACTTCTCCATCACCAATCTAAGAATCCAAAATATCAATGTAGTAAATCAGTTTGTCTCTTCTCTCTTCTAAAACTTTTATGTCTTTGTACTTAAAACATAAGAGGGAGTAACAGAGGAGAGAAACAGAGAGTATAAGAGAGAGAGGGAGCTGAACCGAGAAAGAGGTGAAGAATTTCAACAGCATTTCTCTAAAAGATAAACCTTGTCGAATCTATAAGATGGATTGGTTGAGAACAAAATCAACTGGAGCCAAGACACGGCAGAGAAATGTCAAAGAGAATGGCGAGTTTAAGACCAAGGAAGTCTTACTGTGCAATGGTGTTTCGTTGACTTCACGTTACAACTTTTCAACACAAGTGTGTGGTCTTCAATCAATCTTGGTCATGTTATCCTCAAAAGAAAAAGAATCTTTTGTTATTGTTGTTGTTTGAGATGGATTGGTGGAAGAAGAAGAGTTTACGAGCCCTAGTTAAAAAGGAGAGATTGGTCCGAGGACACGAGAGAGGTGGGATATTGTTAGAAGAGATCATCAAATCTTGCAATGGCGGAGCAAATCCTATCAAATTCTTCTCCGCTGATCAAATCCTCGAAGCCACCGACACTTTCAGCGAATCCAATCGTGTTTCTGAACTATTCGATGAGATTCCATACGATTGGTATTATTCAGGTAAAAACAATAACCATCATCATCATCAAATGTTACTCATCAAGAAATGGAGATATAGGTTTAGTGAACATAACGGAGGAAACTTTTGCCGCGACATAGCGATCTCATCGATTGTGAGTGGTCATAAAAACTTCATGCAGTTGGTTGGATGTTGTCTTGAATCTGAACATCCAGTTTTGGTTTATCGTGCATTAAAGAAACCTTCTAGTTTAGATTTGAAAACGGTTGTGTCATGGAGACAGAGATTGAAGATAGCAGAGGAGATTGCAACTGCTTTAGCTTATCTTCACACTGCTTTTCCAAGACCTTTCGTATATAGGATTCTACGTTTAGAAGATATCTTATTGGATGATGAAGATGGTGTTGCTAAGTTGTGTAACTTCTCTCACTGTGTCTCAATTCCACAAGGAGAAACATTTGTGAAGCTTGGTAGTGGTTGTATAGGTGGAGATTATGATTACATGGACGATAATTATTTGAACAATGGTGTTGTCTCTGAGAAAACTGATACGTTTGGATTTGGGATTTTCATGCAAAAGCTTCTGATGGGAGAAGAGAGATTTCGTGAGCTTTGTTATGGTCGGAGTGAATTGGCAACTTTTGAAAACAGAAGAAAGTTTGCAAAATCCATTGATGAGATTGTTGATTCAAAGATTTTAGAGAAAATAGGTGAAGTTACAGAAGAAGAGCGTTGTCGAATGGAAGCTTTCATTGTTCTCTTAGAAAGATGCATTGGTCTTAGAGGGGAAGTTCCAAAAATGGTGGAAGTTGCCAAAGAACTTAAAAGATTTCTTAGAGATTCTTTTTCTTCTTCTTCCGATGAAACAAGTTTAAAGATGACAAGATTATTATATAAATAGTTTAAAAACAAATTTCTTCAAGGTTTAAAACAGATTATCAAGTTTTGCTTAAAACAGATGGCCAAGTTTCATTTATATTCTGTATAAATTTAGAATTTTATTTTTCAAGATGTTGCATATTCTTGTAGACACGTCTCTTCTTGTTTATTTTGGATTTTTGGAAAAGGAAAATGAACCGTCTGCAAAATGTCAAAATTTATGCTTTCATTTTCAAATAATGCTATGGAACTGGAAAGCCTTGTCGGTTGTCATTTGTCAATGTCATCATATTTTATAGACTGAGGAAGCATTCTTTGTGGTATTTCGTTGACTTCACTTTTAATTTGACATAAAAAAAATTCAAACTAAACTTGCATAAATTTAAATTTAATAAAAACTAGAACATCTAGTTGTTTCGTCCAGTAACATTACAGTATCATGCTCAGAGCAAAATATGCATCGCCATTATTTCCCCCAAAAAAATGTATTTGTTGTTAATTTATATCGACATTCAAAAGTCTCTCACGTTTTCACCACATTCCATGAGCTTCCTCTCTCTTTTCTGTTTCAATTTAGATTCCAATTTAGATTCCAGTTATTGACAACGATTTATGGTTGATTGTGACAACTTAACAATTTTGAATGGCTGATTGAAAAAAGTGGCATAATTTGGTTTTAAATACATGTTGGGAGCAATATTAAATAAAAATTATTGTAAAATACAAAATGATTAAAAAGTTTGAATATTCAAAGGAAAAAATGTAGTAGTAGACTTTTTTATTTTGAGGAGTCGTTGCTGAAATCCTAACCAATGAAGAAGTGCTACGTTCACGTGAGTCTGATTTTCAATTATTCACATAAAAATAATACTACTAAAAAAGATACGTATTTACCGTTTTGCCCACAGCGAACACATTGCTATCAAACGGGGCTATATTGGTAAATTACGCAATAGTCCGTTACAGGAGTGCGTCACCCACCACGGTCTTTCTCAGACAATGAAACGATAACTAAAATAATACTACTAAAAAAGATACGTATTTACCGTTTTGCCCACAGCCGTCGACGCAACCACATTATTAATTTTTAGATATTCGGTTCGATTTACTACTCCAAAACGGTATAACTTTTTTACCAGATAAAAAAAAAAACCGAAATAGTAAGAACGGTAATAAATAGTGATTATGAAGAAGGCGATTTGAGAAAACGAAAATGTGAAGAAGAAGTAATTGACAAATGCTCTCAATCAAAGTGTAAATGATGGTATCGTTTGTCTTGGATTTGAATTAATAGTAAAAATGATCTAATACCTTTTCAAGAAAATCGGTTTGGTCAGAGTTGAAAATCAAAGAGTGGCTTGACTTGGTAATTGTTTGAAGAAAATCATAATTGATGAGATAAAAGTAAAACCAAGGGAAACCGGTTAAGAAGATCAAACCGGGAAAGGCGGCGAATGCTCAGAAGGTTAAGAAAGGTAATTAAAATTAGAGAATCGAAGAAGAGGAAGAAGATGACGCACACGAACACGAGACGACCACTTCCATAATCAATCAACAATTGCTTTCCTTCCCTGCCAGCGAGAGATCTCCGTGGCCCTCTCTCTCTCTCTCTCTAATTATTATTATAATTATTATATAATCATCTCTCTGTAAGTAATAATTATCTTATAAATCCTCCCCATTGTTTGATGTAAACCCATGACGTTTTCCGTCAAAGCTGGTGAGTTCCGTCAAATCTCCTCTTCCTTTCTGTTTTTTCTCTGCTTAAAAATGTTCTGTCTCATTCTCGTTATTCTTGTAACTTGTTTAATAGCTCAAATGTTCTGTTTTGGATCCGGTTAATGTATGGAAACACTGTTTCAAATCCCCATGATTCAATGTTACTTACTCCTCTGGGTTTTGTTTTTCTGGGAGTCATTAATGTATTCGCATTTCGACTTTGCAAGTACTCCATTGTTTCTCGGTCAAAGCTCACTTCTTTTACCTTTTTTTCTATGCATGTTTTAATAATTGTTGCGCAATTATGGTTATTGCCCAACCTTGTGGTCTATCTTTCCTTTATTTCAGTTCAGTTTCTTTGACGATTCTGTAAAATCCATTAATTTTATGTTTCGTGAGAATTTTGGTTTATGTAATCAAACTGCTGCCTTTTTTTTTTATGATTCTCAGGCGGTCAACTTTGAAAAACTAGAACTTTTGGATCCTCTTTGTTAGAAGATCATGTTTTCTCACCAGAAATGGAAGTTCTCATGGTCTCAGATAGCCGCTGTTGCTTCTGTCATTGTTCTGGTTTCACTGGTTCATCTGTTTCTTGGTCCAGTAGTTCCTTCTTTTGATTCTATTACTGTAAGGCAAGCTCAGAATCTTTCTGGACCAAGTAATGAATCAATCACACAAGTCACTAAGGACTTAAGTCAATCACTTGTTGTTGCCTTTGATCGCCGGTTTCCTGCTGACTCACACGGTGCTGTAGTTTATCGAAATGCTTCGTGGAAAGCTGAGATCGGACAATGGCTTTCTAGTTGTGATGCAGTTGCCAAAGAAGTTGACATCATTGAAGTAAGTTTTGTTTTGGTACCTTGAAACAATGTTGTTTGTTTGATTATGTTATAATGGGTGTGTGTCTTTTTTGGCAGCCAATTGGTGGGAGAAAGTGTATGAATGATTGTAGTGGTCAAGGTGTTTGTAACTATGAATTTGGAATATGTCGTTGCTTCCATGGATTTACAGGTTAGTGTTTATGCTATTTTAATCTTCCTAAACCCAAAGTTGATTGCTTTGTAAATGATCAAGTCAAACACAATCCTCCAAAAATTAACAACAGGAATTATTTTTGATCAACATTGGTGTGTAAATGTAGCTACTTTGACCGGTTCTGTGTAGGCGAAGATTGTTCACAAAAGCTTCGTTTAGATTGCAATTATGAGAAAACACCTGAGATGCCATATGGGAAATGGGTTGTTTCGATTTGTTCCAGACATTGTGACACCACAAGAGCAATGTGCTTTTGTGGAGAAGGCACAAAATATCCAAATCGTCCAGTGCCAGAGTCATGTGGATTTCAAATCAAGTAAGTTTTACCTGATTCTTTTCTTTGACAGTCTCAATGCTTCTCAAGTCAAGCTTAAAAACTCTCTAACTTAAGACATGTATTTTCAGTTCGCCGGAGAATCCTGATGAACCTAAAATGACAGATTGGTCAAAACCAGACTTAGATATTCTAACAACAAACAGTAGCAAACAAGGATGGTGCAATGTGGATCCAGAAGATGCATATGCTTCAAAGGTGCAAATCAAAGAGGAATGTGACTGTAAATATGACTGTCTTTGGGGACGGTTCTGCGAAATTCCAGTACAGTGCACCTGCGTTAATCAGTGCTCTGGGCATGGCAAATGCAGAGGAGGTTTCTGCCAGGTAAAATTGTGTATCCACAGTTACCAAGCTTGACATTTTGGTACCGAGAGGTTGCATATTCTTAATCTAAATTTTCCTAACTTTGTGTGTTTTTACCGCTTTTTCAGTGTGATAAAGGCTGGTTTGGAACAGATTGTAGTATTCCATCCACTCTCTCGACGGTAGGAGAGTGGCCACAGTGGCTTCGACCAGCACATCTTGAAGTTCCAAGTGAAAAAAATGTCCCTGGTAATCTCATTAATCTGAGTGCTGTGGTGAAGAAAAAAAGGCCTCTTATATACATCTATGATCTACCCCCAGACTTCAACAGTTTACTTCTTGAGGTCACAATCCAAACTTTTATTTTTTCTTCTACAAAAAGTTAAAATCACCTTCTCAGTCTCCTCTGATTTGAATTTGATGTTGCAGGGCCGGCATTATAAACTTGAGTGTGTTAATAGGATCTATGATGAGAGGAATGCAACAGTATGGACAGATTATCTATATGGTTCCCAGGTTTCCTACTAAACTTGAGTCGAATACCAGATAGTTCCGCGATTTTCTCCTGAGTTTGAATTGAAATTAAGATAACTTTGCCCCTTCTTTGTCTCTTTTGGTTTTAAAGATGGCATTCTATGAGAACATTTTGGCCACCGCTCATCGTACACTGAATGGAGAAGAGGCAGATTTCTTCTTTGTTCCTGTTCTGGATTCATGCATTATAAATCGTGCTGATGATGCACCTCACATTAACATGCAGGTTGGGTCGAGAAACTCACCTTTTGTATTCTCTGCTTGCAGAAGCTTTAGAGCTCATGTATTGCATATGTTTTTATTACTTTCAGAATCATACCAGATTAAGAAGCTCATTTACCTTAGAGTTCTACAAAAGGGCTTATGAACACATCGTTGAGAAATATCCATACTGGAACCGGTCAGCTGGGAGAGACCATATTTGGGTATGATGATGCATACATAAATAGGATTGGATCTCAAAGCTTGTTTCTTGATTTTTTACACGGATCTCTCCACAATAATGTGGCTAATCTTTTTACGCCTGAAAAGGCAGTTTTTCTCATGGGATGAAGGTGCTTGCTATGCTCCTAAAGAGATATGGAATAGCATGATGCTAGTTCACTGGGGTAACACGAACTCTAAGCACAACCATTCAACAACAGCTTATTGGGGTGATAACTGGGATGATATATCTGATGAGAGGAGAGGAGATCATCCTTGCTTTGACCCCCGCAAAGATCTCGTGATTCCAGCCTGGAAACTTCCTGACCCTTACTCAATGCGTGCAAATTACTGGGCAAGGTATATTCTCTGATAGTTCTTGGACATTGTTTTCAGTCATGTTGCTGGAAACTCAAAGCCTGAAAGTTGTTACTTATTATTAGGCCACGGGAGAAGCGGAAAACATTGTTTTACTTTAATGGGAATCTCGGACCTGCTTATGAAAAGGGAAGGCCTGAAGATTCGTAAGTCTTCGACTTAAAAGACTCACTCATGTTGAAATCATTTGCGAAAGTCGAGATGTGCTTCAAACAGCATTCCTAATGGAGATGTATATAACGGTCTCATAACATCTAATGCAGGTATAGCATGGGAATCAGGCAGAAGCTAGCAGAAGAGTTTGGTTCTAGCCCTAACAAAGAAGGTAAGCTTGGGAAGCAACATGCAGAAGATGTGATTGTAACTCCATTGCGCTCTGACAATTACCACAAGGACATAGCCAGTTCAATCTTTTGTGGTGCGTTCCCTGGAGATGGTTGGAGTGGACGCATGGAAGATAGTATCTTACAAGGATGTGTCCCAGTCATCATTCAGGTATATACCTTAAACTTACCGCATTCAATACATTAATCCAAAAACTTAAGCTGTCTGATCCGAAAATGACGGTTTGTTGGTTCCCGTTGATTGATGTCTCTTTATTAGGATGGAATCTACTTGCCCTATGAGAACATGCTCAATTACGAAAGCTTTGCAGTTCGTGTCAGCGAAGATGACATTCCAAATCTCATAAACACACTCCGGGTAACCACACACACACTCTCTCTCTCAGTCGAGTCCTCAACTAACTAACTGCTCCTAATCTCATACTCATTTTAATCTGAAATCTTCCACAGGGATTCAGTGAGACAGAGATACAATTCAGACTGGCTAATGTAAAGAAACTCTGGCAAAGATTTTTGTTCCGAGACTCTATTTTGCTTGAAGCAGAGAGACAAAAGGCTAGTTATGGACATGAAGAAGACTGGGCTGTTCAATTCTCTAAACTGAAGCATGACGACATCTTTGCTACTTTCATACAAACTCTGCATTTCAAGCTACACAATGATCCATGGAGACGAGAGCAAGTCATAAACCGGACTAAAGATTACGGATTGCCTCAAGAATGTCTCCATAAAACCAACTGATCAATAATCTCAAGTTGGAAACTTTGGAAGTAAATACCTCAGAAGCTGCAGAAGCATATACATATATACACGGCAGAATCATTCAAGATTCATTGCCAGATCGATTCTTTTTGAAAAGGAATAATCTTGGGTTTTGAATTAGGTACACGATCAGTCATATTATATAAGCAAAACGCTGTTTGTTAAATTCAAGCCCTTTTCTATAAAATTAACGCAAGTAAACAATTTATTCAGCATATTATCTAATCTCTTCCTCTCTCTTATTTTGTATTCATCATGCAACATACATTTCAAACTATTCATAATCTATTTAAGGATCACTCAATTTGCACCCAAGCGGCTGAGCTGGGAATACCTGCATGCACCAGAAACATCATATAGTATCCCGGAGGAGCAATCTCAGCCGTTGATGGACCCAATGCACTGACTCTATAAGAATTTGTTAGCTGGCCACGCGTCACAGAGAGTAGCTTCAAGATTACCATCCTCTGATTCATCGCAAACGAGTGTGTAGTGAAAGAAGGTGCAACTATCCTCACAGAGAGAAGATCAACGGTCAGAAACTGAGCTATAGAGAAATCGACGTTAAACAATCTCTTATAACTCAATACTTTGTCGCTTGTCAATAATATCTTGGGACGTATTGGGTCAGATGTGAAAGATAGATATGGTGGAGAATAAGCCTCGAGGCTTAAATCCGTTGGATATTCGACGTTTGTGAAATTGTAATAAACGTGAGGATTACTTCCGCCAACTAAAACCCGACCGTCTGGTAATAAAACCGCTGAGGAATGGTACATCCTAGGGCGTGATGGTGTGGACATGACAGAGAAGAGATGATCAAACGGTTGATATATCAGGGGTTGGATAACCGGGTCACGTGCTTTCTCCCACCCGGCCGTACCAGCTCCGGCTCCGTTTACGATGATGACGTCACCTGTGGGTAAGAGTAGCATGTCCCCCATAACACGTGGCAAAGGCATGGTTTCCATTTCCCAACTTGGATTCTGATCGGACAGTTTTAGCCTCCCGCAAGTGGAAGTGGCACGTGTGAATCCATGTGAGAAGCCGCCTTTAGGAGAGCCTCCACATACCATTATCTCAACTTGTACGTTAGTATTGTTGGTTTCATCTAGTGGAAGAAGTATAGAAGAACCACTGCTTGGATAATTCCTTGGATCACCACCTGGAATCTCTGGGAACTCTTTCACGATTCGGTTCTTTTTGTAATCGAACACAATGGATCTTGTGTTAGCGAAGACAAATAAGTTTCCATCGGGTAAAAGATGTAGGAACGGATATAAGTTGTTTTCGTTACTTCCATCTGAAGTTTCTCTGAGAAACTCAAATCTTAAGCTTCTAGACCGAGAATCGTGTCGGGGGAAGATTTCATAGTTGAACTGTCTTCTTCCTCCGACCACAATGATCCGTCCATCGGGTAAAATTTGGTTGGTGGCATACCATCTACGTTGGGATAAATACTGAGGAAACTCAATCCAATCACATGTTTCACTATAACCACAAGGGGTAAACATTCGAGCTGCGCGCTCACCATCATTGTATCCACCGGTTTGAACCAATGTTCCGTTGGGAAGAACCGCACCTGAAGAACACCATGTATCGGTTTGGACATTCAAGGGACGGTATGTGTTGGAGACAACATCGTAGAGAACCGAGTGTGCGCTGCAATCGAACTTGACGGCGGTGTCAGTAGGATCGTATCGACATATGCCTCCGGGTAGAGAAACATTTGAGGTACCGAAATCTGTACGATCGAACATTATGACCATGCCGTTGTGGAGGAGTTGCATGTGCATGGCCGATATACCAATGCTTGGTAGCAATATTTCCCATCGATCGAGTTGCAATAGGAAAGGGTTAGCTTGACCTTCGGATAATATGGCCATGGAGAGGCATAAGATAGTTGTTGTGACGATGATCATCATAGTGCTTCCTTAACTCTTTGTTCTTGGTTGATGGTGAATTTTAAGTTAGAGGTTGGTTGATCTATTTTCTTGTTGAAGAGTATGGTTGGAGTACGTCCAATTATATATTCTTTCACATAAACTCTTACTTTATTAGATTGATGATTCTTGTTTATATACTTGGACAACTCTTTAACTCTACTACATTCATGCCGGAGTTTTAGATAGTCTTTATGAAACGTAGTAGAAATGCATCAAACAATAGATAGTTCATTTTAATCAAAATAAAGGAAATTTTTTAATAATAGATTAAATATAATTTTACCATCACTCTTTGAAATTGTCGTAATATTTGGAAATAAGTAAGGAGCACATCTAGTGAAATGTACACCTGCATGATGATTTCTATCATTTCGCAAGATGCAAAGAGAATGCCAAAAAATCTTAGAGAAAATTTTAAGTTAGAAACATTACATAAACATATTTCCTTTTTCTTATATGTTAATAAATCAAAATGACCAAAATATCACCTAAAATAGTAATGATTGTATTTTACATGATATTCATACAAAAAAACTGAAAAGTTAGTATGTTGTTACATGATATATATACACATAAAATAAATACATGGGTGAAGTTCCTCCGATGGCCTAAATATTAAGATGGAGTCGTCTACTTGCCCAGTGAGAACATGCTCAATTACGAAAGCTTTGCAGCTCGTGTCAGCTAGCGAAGATGACATTCCATCTCATAATCACTCTCCGCTACTTTCATACAAACTCTACGTACATTTCAAGCGACACAATGATCCATGGAGAGGAAAGCAAATAGTAAACCGGGCTAAAGATTACGGATAGCCTCAAGAATGTCTCCATAAAACCGGCTGATCAAAATCTCAAAAAAAAAAAGTGTGGAACTTTGGGAGTAAACAGCTCAGAATTATTATTTTTTTTGGTTGTAAATGTTAAATAGCTCAGAAGACAGAAGTTACAGAACCATATATATACATATACTTGGCAGAATCATTGCCATATCGATTATTTTCTGAATAATCTTGGCTTTTGAATTACACCATTCAATCATGTGTTAAGAAAACGCTGTCTTTTAGTTTTAAATTCAGTTTAGTTATTGCTTTGTGTTAAGACCGGTTTTAGTCTCGGTTTAACCATATTAAATTCATTCAATATTCGGTTCAATTGATAACTCGAACTAAAGAAATTATGAACCGTTAAATTGGGTTTCGGTTGAAACAATTTTTGTTGTGTCCGGTTCGGTTTATCGTTGATTTAGAACATATTTCATGTAAAGGTCAAAATGGTCATTTTAGTTCACCTGAGCTCAGTTTGAAAAAAGGTCTTCCTCAGGTTTCCCCATACTCAAGTGCCGGCGAACCCTAAAGACTTCTCTTCTCTCTCTTCAAAGATGTCTCTCTCTTCCCTCTCTCTCGACTCCAATCCAAGATTCGCTGTTGGTGGTCCATATCACCGCCGTTATCCTCCACTTCATCACCCTCGAAGCTTCGTCTCTTGCTCTGCTAAACGTCCAGCTGTCTCGGCTTCACTGAGCGTTGCCACTGATTCAGCCGCCACTGAGTCTCTCGGACGGATTGGATCACTGAGTCAAGTATCGGGTGTACTCGGTTGCCAATGGGGAGATGAGGGTAAAGGCAAACTCGTTGACATCTTAGCCCAACACTTTGACATCGTTGCTCGTTGTCAGGTAAAGTTTACATTTTTACCTTTTTGTCAGATTCTTTTCAGCTTTTCGTGAACATTAAGGATTTGAATCATTATCTGTGGTCAATTGGAGATTTGCGAACATTTGAATTGGATTTGTTGATTCGATTAGTAAGTTTCTGTTCCTGATTTGATTGTTCCGGCAAAGTTTAAGTTTTTGTCGTTTGAATTGTGGTTTGGTTACCATAGGGTGGAGCAAATGCTGGACACACTATATACAATTCAGAGGGAAAGAAATTCGCACTTCACCTTGTGCCTTCAGGTATTCTGAATGAGGATACTACTTGTGTGATTGGAAACGGAGTTGTGGTGCATTTGCCTGGTCTCTTCAAAGAGATTGATGGTTTGGAGTCCAATGGCGTCTCATGTAAAGGAAGGATCTTGGTCTCTGATCGCGCTCATTTGTTATTCGATTTTCATCAAGAGGTTGATGGGCTCAGGGAATCTGAGCTTGCGAAGTCGTTCATTGGCACCACGAAGAGGGGAATTGGTCCTGCCTACTCTAGTAAAGTGATAAGGAATGGTATTAGAGTAGGTGATCTCAGGCACATGGATACTTTACCTCAGAAGCTTGACCTCTTACTATCAGATGCAGCGGCAAGATTTCAAGGGTTCAAATATACTCCAGACATGCTTCGGGAAGAAGTCGAAGCATACAAGAGATATGCTGACAGATTGGAGCCCTACATTACTGACACTGTCCATTTCATGAATGACTCGATTTCTCAGAAGAAAAAGATTTTGGTCGAAGGTGGTCAAGCTACAATGTTGGACATTGACTTTGGGACTTATCCTTTTGTTACTTCCTCCAGCCCCTCTGCCGGTGGGATCTGCACAGGTCTTGGTATTGCACCAAGAGTTGTTGGTGATCTAATTGGAGTGGTAAGCATCATATTCACTCATAGACTTGACTTTCTGCATTGGCCTTCAAATTGTTTTAATCTATGTTGTTATGAGTTAGTAGCATTGATGTTCAATAACATTTAATCTGCGAACAATGAAAGATATATGTAAGCATTGTGATGATCCTGTTTTGTCAGGTAAAAGCATACACTACAAGAGTTGGTTCAGGCCCATTCCCAACAGAAAATTTGGGCCCAGGTGGTGACCTTCTTAGGTTGGCTGGACAGGAGTTTGGCACTACAACTGGGCGTCCTCGTCGGTGTGGCTGGCTTGACATTGTTGCGCTGAAATTTTCTTGCCAAATCAATGGATTTGCATCACTTAATCTCACTAAGCTTGATGTACTTTCGGATCTGAATGAAATCCAGCTGGGTGTGGCTTATAAGAGGAGTGATGGCACTCCTGTTGAATCATTCCCTGGTGATCTTCGTCTTCTCGAAGAACTGCAAGTAAGTGTCGTTCTTTGACATATGTCCGACTGTCTCCTTTTATCGATTGGGCAACTTCTCTAGTTATTAATTTGGTTATAAAGGTTAATCTGACAGGCAAATCATTTGCTTTTGCTGTTCCTATAGTATCTGATAAAGTCTTGAAAACAGAGTTCATCTTATTGTCTAGGAAATGGTGCCTATTACTTACTGTGGGGTTGATGAATAACTCTCTTTATTTGTGAAAATGTTTGTAGGTGGAGTATGAAGTCTTACCGGGATGGAAGTCTGACATTTCCTCGGTCAGAAATTACTCTGATCTTCCGAAGGCTGCACAGCAGTATGTTGAGAGGATTGAAGAACTTGTGGGTGTGCCCATTCATTACATTGGTATTGGGCCTGGTCGTGATGCCCTTATATACAAATGATTTTTAGTGTTAGTTTTTTTTTTGCTCTCCTCCACAAGCTCAAAAATTGATCAAGTGTCAAGTTACTGAGAATTGTTACTCTCTTTGGAATGACTAGTGTATCTGTTGCATTGTTTCTTATATTGGAATGAAGAGGAATTCTGTGCTTAGGCAGTGAGGTTGTTATGTTCATAAAGTTTACGCTTTCGTGTTTGATCTTTACTCTATTCCTTGAATTATTTCCATTGATAAGAGATCCTTGTATGGCTTAAACCTGAGAAAGTCGTGAAGGTTCAGTGTAGCTGCTGTTTAGGCTTGTTGAAGATCTGTAGATGTTGTCTATACGTGGTCATAAAGATATCAACAGAAACAAAATGGACAGTCCCACGATTAGATTGACGAGGATAATTCCTACATCTCCCTCCCTTGGATTTTCTTTTGCAAATTTTTTCAGATTTTGATCAGTGCTGGCAGGTGAAACGTTCTGGTGGGAGTTAATGCATCATGTGATGTGTCTCTAGGTTGTTCAGTTTAGTCGCTTTCTTTTCTGGACAGAATGTTTGCGCTGGTCAATTCGAAGGCAAATCTCGGTTTACAGGTATATCTGTTCATACCATCATACTCTTTATTTATTGTTTTTCTAGTATTATACTATTATTGGGATATTAGATGTGATCTTCATGAAAAGGGCTATGATAGGTAAGCTTTTGCATGGTTACTTGCACAAAACATATCATTCTTTTTAGGATTGTGACTTTCACTACTATTTAAACTATCAAGCTAAAGGATTGCGAAAAAGTGACCATGCTTCATTAATATCCCAAAAAAAGCGAACAACTCAGTTCATATTCAGAAGTACAATGACTCACTTTATTGCTGCATAATAATAGACTGCACTCTTAGTCTCTTACTACCTATGTCTCTATTCCAGAACACTACACTAAACCCAAAACCATTTGCGTTCTTCTGAATCTGATCTACCATGAATTGCTTGTACTCAATCTAAGCTTCCGCAGTAGTCCCAGATGGAAGGGAAAGATACATCATCCTCAAAATCATAGCTTCCGAAATTGCTGGAGTCGAATTGCATAGTTGTAGGTTCAGTTCTTGGCATCTCGATCAGCGTATCCCAGCTGAAATTCTGAGCTCTGAAAGGACTTCCAGTTTCTTCTTGCTCGTTCCACGGTGGAGGGGAATGACACTCTGCTACCTCACTTGGTTCTGCTTGATTTTCATCCTTCAAGATTCCTAGCTGCTGAAGAAACTCGGTTAGGTCGATCTCTGGTTTCTTCTGATCACCACCTTCGAACAAATTATCTGTTTCTCCCTTGCTGGTCTTTTCATCAAGAAAGCTAGTATTAGTTTTTGATTCGGTGGAGGAAGAACTAGAAGAATAGGATTGAGATAAAAGTCCAGTTTTCTTAAGTTCCTCTAGTCTTTGCTGGATAATGTGAACACTAGGCTGAGCATTCACGTTTAGCATACCACAAGAAGGAAACATAGATATAAACTTCCTTGAAGGTACCCATTTGAACCTCTGAGAGTTAGTCAGAGAAGGTCTCGTATTCCGCTGAAGATGAGGTAAGTTGAGGTATGCATCGTGCCCATAGAGTTTCAGGGCAGCTTCATCATAAGCCATGGCTGCTTCTTCAGCTGTAGCGAAAGATCCAAGCCAAAGTCTTGCCCTCTTCTTGGGCTCCCTGATCTCAGCTACCCATTTGCCCCACGTCCTTTGCCTGACTCCACGGTACTGACAAAGAGCGTTCTGTGGACCGCCTTTACCCCGAGCAGGACCCTTCTTCCATTGTTTGATTGAGGATGATTTCTCCATTTGTGTTGCAGTGAAGAAGAAGATTGAGAGTGAAGAAGGAAGAAGAGGATAATGGAGCTTAGAAAGAGTTATGTGAGTGCTTAAATAATGTCACGGTTCGCTTCAATTCCTAGAGAATTGCTTTTTTCACCCGCGCATGTGACCGTTGCTTTCTCATATTCTGTTATTTTCAAAAGAAAAAAAAAAGTCTTTTAACCATTTGATCTCAACTTCATATTTATATAATTCTACCTATAGGCTAAAACTAGAATAATATAATCCCTAGTTGTAGATGTCCCCTGCATTCCAAACAGTCGTAATGCCGACCTTATTACACAATTTTGATGATAGCTTAAGAAGTTAGTAAAATTGCACACACACACACGTTTTTTTTTTATTTGGATTATTATGTTCAAAAAATTCTTTAATCATTTGGAACTCAAATGTGTTTTCTTCTTCTGTTTGTTATGACTAGTTCTAATATTGTATATGTTAGGGGTGTTTTTTTGGGTTCCTACAATAATTTTTCTTGAGACACTTTAAAGCTTTAAAGCTTTTACGATTTATCTTTACCTTTTTGTTGTTTCCTTCTTTCGTCGGAGAATCGGAGAGCCATGCATGAGAAAAAGAGAGGCAAGAGTCACGAGTCGTCGCAGCACACAAGAATCACATGTTCGATCGTGAGAGTGAAGTGACGTGTTTTCTTCATTCTCGAGATTTTCAGATTTAAGCGCCGCTCCCTTCACCATTATCCCATGCTTCCTTCTTCTCTTATCATCACATTTAACTCACCACTTTGTTCCCTAACCCCATTTCTTATTTTAATATACATACTTCAACCAAACCCAAAAAAAAGAAAAGTAATAGTTGAACCCATTTTATTCTGTTTCACTGAAAAAAAACACATTGAGTATATTTCTTTTTTGTTTATATTATTTTTAATCCAAAAAAAAGTAGTGCTAAATAAGCCTAATAAATTTATCTTCATACACATTCGCTACCAAATACTAAGCTTTTGCTTTAGCAATTCAACAATTGGTTGTTGTTATCCAGGAGTTTCATCCTAAATCAGAAAGCAATCTAACTGTTTTTTTTTTGCTAGTTAGCATCACTTAGCAATATATATTTGGTCTTTGCATTTTACATGATAATTAGAATCCTTATGAAAACTAGTCCATCATTTGCTACCACATATCTAACATACCGAATCATTGGCACGTGAGAGAACAACAAACCAAAAGTCCCAATTATCGCAATGAATAAGTGGGCTTAGCTCATTCACAACTATGCTAAAGCCCAAAGGCCCATCAAATTCCAACCTTGTCGTCGTCGTATCCCTAAACCTCTCCTTCTCCGACGAAACAATTACGCACTCCGGCGACATTAAACGCTTCTTCGAATCCGATGAAAAGAGGAAAACTCATGGAACCAATCCCAACTGATCTCATTCTCGAGATATTCTCGAGATTGCCGGCGAAGTCAGTCGCTGGATTTCGTACACTGTCGAAGCACTGGGCGTCTACGCTTCGCAGTCCAGGTTTCACCGAGCTCTTCCTGAGCAGATCCTCGAATCGTCCACGTCTCTTGTTGGCGGCCGAACGAAATGGTGAGTGGCTCTTCTTCTCGTCGACTCAGCCACAGAATCGATATGAGAAGTCGTCTCATTTGGATTATCATACCAAGTTCTCAGGAGACGTTAGCCGATACATTTGTAGCTATTCCTCAGGTTTGCTCTATTTTCCTGATTTGTGGCTCTCAAAAGATGCGTCGCCTGTGATTTGTAACCCTATCACCGGAATGTATGAGAGCTTACCTGATCTGATGAGGTACAGAAATTCTCGAGGCTTTTTAGGATTTGATCCCATTGATAAGCAATTCAAGGTATTGTCTGAGGCTTATCCGTTTTGTGATCAAAGGGAGCATCATGAGATTCTTACATTAGGAACTGGAGAAGTGAGCTGGAGGAGTAATATCATCAGTTGTCCTGCATACTATCGTTCTTTGAGTGAAGGGATATGCATCAATGGCGTTTTGTATTACTTAGCTCAGACAGTTGGTGTATCGTCTTGTGTGATCATTTGCTTTGATGTTAGGTCTGAGGAGTTCAAGTTTATTGACGCAGAATGCTTCAATGATCAACTTGATGATACTAGTGAGTTGATTTTGGTCAACTATGAGGGTAAATTAGGAGGGATTAATTGGAAGTATGGTCAAGCTGGTGAAAGGCGTACCGTTGAGTTGTGTATGTGGGTTCTAGAGGATGTCGAGAAGCAGGGATGGTTTAAATATTCCTACACTATGCCAGAGAATGAAGTCCTTGATTCCTGTGATTTTTCAGTTGCTGGAGTGACTAGTAGAGGTGACATTGTTTTGTGTATGAAATATACATGTAAACTGTTTTATGTGTTCTACTTCAATCCCGAGAGGAACACTCTCCAAAGCGTTGAAATCAAAGGTTTTGGAGCTAACCTTGAAGCGGTTGAGAATCGTGGTAGAGTTTATGCCTTTGTTAACCATGTAGAGGATCTTAGAGTTGACGATGCAAAACAACTCAAGTCAAGCATCTCTCAAGTCAAGCATCTT
Organism: Arabidopsis arenosa; assembly: GCA_905216605.1. Taxonomy (NCBI): domain Eukaryota; kingdom Viridiplantae; phylum Streptophyta; class Magnoliopsida; order Brassicales; family Brassicaceae; genus Arabidopsis; species Arabidopsis arenosa. The sequence goes on along the minus strand of LR999455.1, from coordinate 14,079,927 downwards.
TGCTCCTGCTGTAATAAGGTATCGCAGCCTAACTATCATTACTAAAAGGCCTAAACCAAAGGCAGTAGGGAAGAGATGAAGACAGAAGAAGACGATCATCAGAGTGATAGAGTATAAGAGGGATGAAAAGAGAGAAGTGATAAGGTAAAAAGCAGTAGGGCATGTCATATATGTGTAATGTGTTTATGTTCTTTAGTTGTAGACGTTGGAAGGTCTGTGTGAGTGTGAATCAAATCTAGCTTTGGTAGTGTATTACTGTATTGCAAATCTTTTGCAGAGAATCGTATTGTAGCATTGTTGACTTTTTTTGGTTATACATGGTTTAATGCTATCCTCTACCTGAAATCAAAGTATAATTTCTACTGTCTATTTGATAATCAGTAGCTGGAGATTCCATACCCAAACTTAATTTCGTCTTCGCATTTCACATACTGACTTCATTGGCACGTGAGAGAACAAACCAAAAAATACGACAATAAATAAATGGGCTTAGCTCATTCACAATTACGTTAAAGCCCAAAGGCCCATCAAATTCACTGTATTTCTTTCTTTTTAGGGAATTATTACTGAATAGCCAAATTAGACACACAAATTAAGTAAATAGCAGAGAGAAATTTTTTTGTTGCAAAATAGCCATGGTCCCACCTTGTCAGAAGAAGTGAAATAACGAAATCATCCTTCGTTTGTTGCAAGTTCAACCGTATGCAAGACAATTTCGTGAGATTTTGCAAAATAGCATGTAACATTTAAAGTTCACATGTTATATTAAACTGAAATACATGATATTTGGAAAAATATAGTGATTTTTTAAGAAAAAACATCGTTATGGAAAAATCTAACCTGAAAAAAATCTTTTTTAAAAAAAATTACATGTGATCTTAATAAAAACCGTGTAATATTACAAAATAAGAATCTTTTTTTAAAGAAATCACATGTAATCTAAAGAAAAAACATGTATTACTATAAAATAACATGATAAAGAGAGATATTAAACTAAATAGAATGTTTTTTCAAGAAATACCATGTGCTTTTTATAAATAATGTGTAATACGAGAAAATAACATGATAAAAAGATCTATATTACGTTATAACATGTAATTCGAGAAAAATACGTGTTACAAATGACACTTACGTAATTTCACAAGCATTCCGACATGTTCCCGACATGTTACTGTAGCTCATGGTTAGTTTGTATATTCTTTTTGAATTCATGGTTACTTTATATATATTCCCTTCTTTTTACTCGGACGAATTTAGAAAGAAGAAACAAAAGAGGCACAAATTTCAATCAACCTTGTCGTCGTCGTATTCCTAAAATCCTATCATTCTTCTCCGGCGGAACAATCACGAACTCCGGCGAGTCCGATGGATAGAGGAAAAACCAGGGAATCACTCCCAGCTGACCTCATTCGCGAGATATTCACGAGATTGCCGTCGAAGTCAGTGGCTAGGTTTCGTACACTGTCAAAGCACTGGGCGTCTATGCTTCGCAGTCCTGAATTCACCAAGCTCTTCCTGACCAGATCGTCGACTCGTCCACGTCTCTTATTTGCGGTCGAACGATACAGATGTAATGAGTGGCAATTTTTCTCGACGCCTCAGTCACAGAATCGGTATGAGAAGTCTGCTCATTTGGATTTTCATAGCAAGTTCTCAGGAGACGTTAGCCAATACATTTGTAGCTATGCCTCAGGTTTGATCTATTTTCCTGCTGTGCGGATCGTTGATACTGACACGATTTTGATTTGTAACCCTATCACCGGAATGTATGTGGGCTTACCTGAAATCATGAAGGGCAGAAGGTCTCGAGGCTTTTTAGTTTTTGATCCCATTGATAAGCAATTCAAGGCATTGGATCATCAGTTCATTCTAACATTAGGATCTGGAGAACTCAAGTGGAGGAGTAACGATATCCCTTGTCCTCTGTATGAGCGTTGTTCTTCGACTCAAGGGATATGCATCAATGGGGTTTTGTATTACTTAGCTAAAACTCTCTTAGCTGAAACACATTTTGGATTGACGTTTTTGATAGTTCGCGTTGATGTTAAGTCTGAGGAGTTCAAGTTTATTGACGCAGCCCGCTTTAATGATCGTCTAGCGGATCCTACTAGATTGAGTTTGGTCAACTGTATGGGTAAATTAGGTGTGACTAATTGCAAGTGTGTTAAGGCTGGTGGAAGACGTACCGTTGAGTTGTCTATGTCGGTTCTAGAGGATGTCGAGAAATTGGAATGGGTGAAATATGTCTATACTCTGCCAGAGAATGAAGTCCTTGGTTCCTCCAAATTTTCAGTTGCCGGAGTGACTGGTACAGGTGATATTGTTTTGTGTATGAAATATACATGTAAACCCTACTATGTGTTCTACTTCAATCCCGAAAAGAACACTCTCCAAAGTGTTGAAATCCAAGGTTTTGGAGCTAAGCTTGAAGAGGTTGAGAATCGTGGTGAAGTTTTTGCCTATGTTGACTATGTAGAGGATCTTAGTGTAAACGATGCAAAGCAACTCAAGTCAAGCATTTCTCATGTCAAGAGTCGCTGCTCCTGCTGTCAAAAGTTAGCAGTCTGACAACATCAGGGAAGAGGTATGAGGATGGTGTGTAGGGAGAAGAAATGAAAGAGACATCAGTGAAGGTGAAGACAGAAGAAGAGAAGAAGAGTATAAGAGAGTAAAACAATGAGACAAGGAATAGGTAAAAAGCAATAGGGCATGTCATGTATGCGTTTATGTTCTTTAGTTAATAGTATTAGACGTCGGTAAAAGTCTGTGCGAGTCCAATCTAGCTTTGGTAAAATCGTATGTACCTTTTGACTATCTTTGGTTATATAGTTTTCATTTATAATTCCATCTCTCTTCAGTTCTATATCAATAAAATCATCCCCTGTTCTATAGTTAGATGCTGCCTCTACCATTGCACACAATTTTTGCCTTGTTACCATCATCAGGAAGCGGTCTCTGCAACTCGGCTCCATCTGTGAAGAACAAGCGCAGCAGAACAGGTACGAGTGCTAACCTAGAATGAGGACTGGTGTTGTTTTGATTTTCTAATCAGATCTTCGAGTCCAAGCCAAATTAAAAAAGTCAAGACTCAGTTTCAGAAAACACAAAATGGTAGCTGCAGGTTCCGACCATAACTGGTTACTGAAACGTATTTGGTCTTTGCATATTACATACTCCCTCCGTATTTTAATAATTGTCGTTTTAGGATTTTTATTTTTTTGAATTGGATGTCGTTTTCAAATTTCTATGCAAAATTTATTACTTTTTAATGTTTTATGATCATAAAACATTAAAAAGTAATAAATTTTGCATAGAAATTTGAAAACGATATCTAATTTTTTAAAAAAGAAAATCCTAAAACGACACTTATTAAAATACGGAGGGAGTAATATTTACAATCCCTATGAAAGTTAGGCCACCGTTTGCTACCACATATCTACATACCGACTTCATTGGCACGAACAAACCAAAAGTGGCAAAAAAAAGAAAGAACACAGGTTACAACGGCGTTATGCATGCCAAGAGCTTAGCACAGACTTCACGTACGTCTTGAGAAGGATCTGACAAAGATGCTTTGGATAGAACTGATCTTGCTTCGAGCAATCCCTCTGAAATGTTTTCCAGTATCATGTCTTCACTCGCCATCAGTGATGCCATCAGCTTAGCGCCAGCCAGCTTTTCCTACACAACAAGAGCATGATTTAACTTCCGCATAAGCTTAAAAACCAAGGCAGGCATAAATATTCGAGTTCAGATTTTTATAGATGCAGATAGTTCCGGAAATGGATTGTGGGATTCACAATTGTCGACAGTAGTCACTTGAGAAAGGATGTTTCATGTCTAAAATTGAAGTTCTTATTCTACTTCCATACCATTGTATACATACATGCTAGAAATAAGTTTAATAGATTTCTGATACCTTTTCGGATCCTTGTTCAAGAAATCTCAGGGAAAGTTTCAGTAGATCAGATGAAACAGGAAGAAGTGTGGACTTAAGATAGTACATGGCCGAGAATAAGACTTGGATACAGGCTGCACGGACCTCAGGTACAGATATGACCTGCGAAAAATTCAGGAATTCTGTTGAAAACTAAACAAGATGCAAACAAATTTAGCCAAATCCAAAATGAGTGAAAGCAGTCAAAAGTACCTTGAGGGAATGAATAAGCGGCGGAAGAGCTTTTCGAGCAAAAGTCTTCTTGGAAGACTCGGGGATTTTTTGACAAGCACTAATGATCACATTTGCCATGCACAGACGAAATGGAACAGGAAGAGGATTTTCACCAGTACTCAGCTTTGAGATAGACGAGCAGTTACTTCTGTCTTCTACTAAACAATGGATTGTGTAATCTAGGACAGAATTACCTGACGCATCAACACCTACAGATCAGGATACAATTTATACACAAGTCTTGAAAAACTATTGTTAGCCCTACAGACATGAAATAGAACGATACTAACCAGATGTGTCCTTCCCTGTTGTACGTATTTGTTCTCCTCCAGATGTTTTCAAAGATTTAAGATGTTGCAGTTCAGCACATATCATCAGTGCCAGACAATCAATGCACCCATGTTGTACTTTGGAAACTGTAAGGAAAAATAACAGCCATGAAGTGAGGAAGTGAAAGGTAACAGAGCTTGAGATATAAATCAACAGCCACTAGCCTGTGTCTTACTTTCATCTTCAACAGAAGGCCATAACAAAATATTTTCCAGGACTTTCCTGATCTTAGGTGTCACACTGTGTGAGAAAGACTCCCAGCCTCGAACCTGCAAGTGCCGGAAAATTTGTAACGTACAAAAATAATCCAATTGATAGTGCATCGAAAGATCACTGAATATGTTCATATAGAACACGAAAGATGAAAATATTACCACAAGGGATGTGCATATAGAAAATAGGCAAGCTTTAATCTTGAGGCTGTCTTGTAGCTCTGTGGCCCTTTCAAGTTGCAATAAAATAGTTGGAAATAGCACCTGTCAAATAAAAGTGCTCGCATATTACAAATTTGGATGATGATGCGTAGGCTAGACTGTTGTATATGTAAAACTGAAGTCGAGCATTTAGAAATTTTCAGATATAAGAAAATGCACCAAGCCCTTCTCCTTACTAACAGAACCTAGTTATGACGGGTGAAAATTTCGTATGTGCTTTGCTTTCTCATAAAGATAGCAGTGAACTTAAGAGGAAACCTATTAATGAGCATCTACCATTGTTTCTTGGTAAATAAAAATTTACTTTCAAACAAAGGCTTAAAACATATATAAACATTTACACAAGATTGACCAACAATACAAGTGCAAGGAAGGAAGTCAGTTAGCACCTGGGGATGGAGACGTCCACATAGCTCAGCAGAGAGTTTCCTAACTTCTTCAAATTCGAACTTAGAAAATGCCCTGTATTACTAGATTTAGTTCGGTAGATATAAAATAAGTATTAGAGTAGATGACATTTGATGATCACTGAGAGTAAAATAACCTTTCCAAAATGAAAGCGGCAATGCATTGACAATCCTCAAACTTGATGTCTTGGTAGTCTGATAAGTACCACATGACAAGAAATAGATGTGGTAAGTCTAAGATCGTCAGTATCTACTCTGGATCATGCCGCTTAGGAAAATATAGCTAAAGTGTTGAATCTAATTGAGAATAAGGGTCAAACGACCTTATGATAAATACCCACTCTTCTCTTATCAGGAAAAGGAAATCAAAGGCATAAGCATGCTTACCATTCACAGAGTCCCCGCTGAGGAATTTACCATAAATTGTAGAAGAATCAATATCATCAAACACTCTTTGGGGAAGCAGTCTTAATATAAGCAGTGGGCAAAGGTGGTCAAATAGAGATTTCTCCGATTTAGTTTCGTCAACTGAACTTTTAGTATCAGATCTGGATATGAAGCTCTCATCCACCCTAAGAATTGACATTATCGATAATCAATATTTTATATCTTGGGAAGTTGTTAAAAGTTTTTCTTACCACAGAAATCACAATTATGGTGCGTATTTTACTTACTTGTTTTGCTTCTTCATATGTGAAAGTACATGCGGAAGGACCAAGTCCGACTTATCTGCCAAATATTCACTGATGCAACTAAGAAACCTAACCAAGATGGCATTGGATGGCTCCAAGAACATCTTCTCAAGCAAAGGTCCGATCAGTGAGTCCCAGTTTTGTACCTGTAAGAATTTGATTTCAGTCAACAAGCAGAAATATCTTATAATTGCCTGATCATAGCTGGCACAAGCTTTGGTCATTCCCATGCGAATAGTTTCACAGCACATACACAAGGAAATGATCAGATAAAAGGTAATAGTACTTGGAAGGGAACAAAAGGAACAACCAATGCCTGAAAAAGTTTGTATTGAAGTTCAGAGTTAAAAGTTCAGTTATCATTTTCTATTCAGTAGTGCACCAACAGTTCGTAAATGGTACATATACAGACAGGCACTTAAGCAACTAAAAAAAAATTATTTCAAAGATAGCATATAATTTAGTAAGTATGACGTATTCCCGTACTTACACTTCTAGCCCACTCTGGTATCAGCTTTAGCACTCGATCACTGTCAAAAGTTGAACCTGTAACAGTAAAAGAAGATGATGAGCATGCTCTTGCCAAAGAAAAACTTGATAGTGTCCAGTTTGTATTTCAGCTAGATTAGTACATATTTTACATCGTTCAAGTTTCACATTCCAGTAATTTTATTTCTTATCCAGCTTACATTTGAAGTGTTGAACCATTTATATACAATACATTTGGATTGTGCATATATAAGAAAAATGTTTAACACGAGATGGAAAACAACAAATTGAAGTTTTACCACAAATTATGTATAGCATGTAGCCTATGGCAATGAAATAAGAAGTCAAATACCTTCAGTGGAATGTCCATTACTATCTGAAGTATCCAAAGCTTGAATATTACTACAAGAGAAAAGTGGAGATCAGAAGCAGAAAGGTCTTTTCAGTATTAGCGTGATACAATGCAAAAACGGATTTAAAAACCAAACCAGGTAGTCAAGTCAATATTTTCACGTATGAAGCATTCATAAGTTTACTTTTACAAACTTGACCTATGAATCCGGCTTGTTCTCACTTAGGGTAAATGGGAGTAAACAAACAACTACGTATACATGGGGGAGAGGAGAAAAACAGACAGAGCACAATACCTAAGACAGGTCAGCAACATACATATAACATCAGAATCCTCCTTATGATGTTTCAGGACCCCAAGCAAGGTTTCGGTAGCTGATGATTGTACTTTTCCATTGGGTGCATAAATGAGGGTTACTAAATCTGGTAGCACAAAAGATGGCTCTGGAAGAAAAAACAAAAACAAAAATCATTCAGTTGATTGGCTTAATTCTATAGAAAAGCTAAAACAAATGTTATCATATATTGGGATCTTTACAAGTTTTCCTCATCTGTATAATAAATAACTAACATAACTCTTCCTTTCAACAAAATACTTCAGCAAACTTTATGAAATTAATCTTATAAAATGAAGAGAGGCCAGATCTCGAGGGCATAGGTGACATAACACTGCCAATACCAGGAATTGATAACGGCCACAAACAAAAGCTTCCAAAGGAATCGCGTATAAAGGCAAAAAGAAGACCAACCAATTGACTTCAGCAACTCTGAAGTTTGTTTACAGATACAAGTTTCCTCGTCTCCAAGGCACTTTAACAAGCAGTCCGCAATCTCTTTCCTGAAATAAGTGCAGAAATGAGTTCTAACTTCTGAGGAGAAGAGAATGCAAATCAACTCAAGGAACTAAAGAAGAAGCAGAAAAACGAGAGAAAGAAAATTGAGACGAAAAAACATAAATGATGGTATACCAGGGTATATGAGAAGGAAATGAATCTTTTGACATAAGGATTACTTCTGATATCACATCCATAGAATTCAGCCTTTGCGCAGAAGTTCCAGAAACAAGGCGTTGTAGAACTTCACTGAGACAGTTATTATCTGCATTCCTGGTGAATGTTTCTTTTAAGTCAGAAGACAAACTGGGAACCGTGACTGGTAACTAGAAAGCTACTTTCATGATTTAGCACTAAAAGTAAAGCAAGAATAGACATACTTGGAACAATAGTCAGCGAGGAGGACACTAACAGCTTTGGCCGCGCCATCCCTTTCATCAAGAAGGTGAAGCAGCGATGGTATCACAACATCCATGCACATTGTATCAGAAAAGCTGTCTCCGGACTGAGATTGTAGTTTAAAGATGACTGCCTTAAATATAGCAACAACGTCTTCTGATATCTCTTCATTGTTACTGCGAAGCTTCGAATGCAAAGGAAGAATGTAAGTACTAAGATGATCGCATGGGTAATATATCCTTCAAGATTAACTGTATGAGGAGATGTTCTAATCATGGCATCAATTGAGCAGAACCAAACTTATGGGTTTCATAATGAGTAGGAAGTCAGAAAAGTCTATATAAGAAATGAATTCTAGCATAACTATTAGAACAACCTATATAACTTCAAGAGAAATTCATATAAAGTGTGTCATCACTCCCTATTTAATAAAAAATGGTGAAAGATACCTGATGTAGAAGACAAGGCACGAGCTTCATTCCATACTCTGATAGTATGCACTCAAATTTCTTTCCCTCAAAGCGGCCCAACAAAAGGCATAAACAGTTTAGGAAAAACTTTTGTGTCTCTATACCACCAGTTTTGGAGTCAGAACATCCCTGGGGATAACTTTCTGAATAATACTGCATCATTATTATCATTATTATTAGCTTCCCGATGACCCAATCAATTAGGAAAACACTAATAAGAGAAAGAGCAGAAAGCTAGAGAAGCATTAAAACCAGTAGTGCGTCATATTAATGCTATGAGCTTCTTACAAACCCAATCAAATTGGACAACACTAACCAGAAGTTAAACAGAAAGCTAGTACACAGCCGTTAACCAATATAACATCTACAACTTCTCTCTGTGTAGCTTATATATGTTTTCCGCGTGAAATAAAAGACTCCAGACCAAATAATCTAACTCATATGCCATGCAAACACATTCCATTAAATTTCAAGCAAACTCTACTAAATGTTACTGCACATTTTCTATCTTCTTAACAAAGAATAAAAGTCGAAACTGTAGATGGCAATGCCATTTTTGAAACCAAAAAGATTGTCGATTATGTCTAACCTTAATACCAGACAAATATTGCTCCAACAAATCCTTACTAATCTTTGAAAACTTTTGATCTTCCATGTGGAGCAAGACACTGTAATGCCTCCAACAAGAAGAGAGCAGTAGAGCTCCACTCACAGATGCTTCTGAGCCTGAATTCCAGGTATAAAACAAAAAATTTGATAAGCAAGAATCATAAACAGAAACAGAAAAGAACAAGGACAGGCGGCATTTGTCAAAGACCTGCCTCCTTTTGGGAGCCACCATGATGCTCTTTTAACTCAATTAACCACTTCATCACTTGACTTAAGCCCTTTGCATGCAGTAGTCGAGTTTTTCTGTTCCACTGGAAGGAATGTTTTGTCAATATTACTCAACTCAAATCAAATCAAGGATAAACTTCATCACTTCAAAATTTTGAACACAGCTCGAGCATATTTAGAAGGATCAGTGAACATACAGCAAAGAGACATTGTACAAGGCGTGTCAGATCCTCCAGGTGGTTCCACAGTAAACAATTTGCCTCAATGTTCGAGTCTTCAGGTAGAAAACTCTGCTTCTTTTTCTTCTCGCTAATATTAGGTATCAAAGCAACAGGTTGATGAGACCCCGTAATGGTTGATGGCTTTGGTCTATTGACCAGAGTATTATCCCTCTTTGCTAAGGCTCCAGTAATTGACAGCAAGCAATCAGCAGCAGAAAGAGAAAGACGAGATGGCACTTCATATCCATCCTGTAAAATGCTAAACAAAATAACAACAGCTCAGAACAAAGTGGAAATGACTATGTATATAACTATATAAGTGTACCAACTTGCTCCATATAGAACCAAAAATAGAGAGCAGGAGATGATATTTATACCCACTGACAAAGAAGTTGTATACCTTCCATTGCGTACGATCATCAACAAGTGAGGCACACAAGATGAAACAATCTCCAGAAACATAGAATGTTTCTCCCTAATTCCTGTCAACAAAGAAAAGTATACAAGTACATAAATAAGGAGACCGTTTTATTTCCCCAAGAGAGATAGCCGGTATTGAATAAGGACGGTTATATTGCTCACCATGCCAAAAACCTTGATCCCCAGTATCCTCACATTCTACAAGACGTCGGATAAGTAAACACCATCCAAGCGCTAAAAACCTGTCCTCGTTCCTCAAAATGATATTCGACAGATTTCTCGAAACGGCTTGAAAGAGAACTTCATCTTGAAATAGCCAATTTAGAAGTATCATAGCTGGGTTACCATGCTTAGAATCCTTAAACCTTAATGTCTAAACAACAAAAGTATAGAAACCAATCCGTAAGAACATACAAGATAAAAGACCGGACATTACAACAATCAAGCAAGGTTTTCACAGGGTTTAAGATATTACATGTTCAATAATGGGTACAAGAATTTCACCCATGGCTTCGTCTTTCTCAGCAGCGTCTCTAACGCATTTTTCCAAAAACCAGAGTGCCTCATCGATAGAGCCTAACGCAGCCATCGAAAACAAAAACAGATTAGAAACCCCAAAAGCGCATGTGTAAACATTAACACAGATTAAAAATCAAATTGAAACACTTATTACCTGAGGAACCCTTTTGAGAATCAGGAGAAAGACGGGAAATAGACTCCCGTAGCTTTTTAGGGCGAGCTGAGAGAAGCGTACTCATGAACCTACCTACAGTGACGGAGACCAGAGACTCCGGTTCTGATCTTCGTATCAATTCCTCTTCCAATCGCTCCATTTAACTGTGAATAATCGGCAATTCCAGATAATTTCGTACCGATTGAAATTACTCTTGAGTCTAATTTGTAGCAATCTCACGGAGACGACGAAGAATGAAAAAGTCGAGCTCTGTTTATTTCCCGCTGCAAGATAAACGACATCGTTTATGTACAAGATAAAAAGACAGAACAACGCCACAAATACGTCGTCGTTTATACTTAGGGCTAGGACAGCATCTTTGTGTCTACGCTCCACGTGGACATTAATCATTGGTTCATTTTGTTGTTTAACTGAAATCATCGAAGAAGATCTGAGAGATCATCTAGCTTCAGCTCATTCGCCGCCGCTTCCTCCTCCTCCTCCGGTAAGGGTCAGAAATGGCCACCGTCTCATCAAATGCTTCACCTAAATCCTTCTCCTTCACTGTTTCCAATCCTCTTAAATCCAAAATCCCAACAAAATCTCCATCCCTCAAATATCCACCTCGCAAGAACCATCACCGTCTAGGTTTATCGATAAACGCCACCGTATCAACACCACCTTCAATCGCAACCGGAAATGCACCTTCACCGGATTACAGAGTCGAGATTCTCTCCGAATCTTTACCATTTATCCAAAAATTCCGTGGTAAAACCATAGTTGTCAAATACGGCGGCGCAGCCATGACTTCGCCGGAGCTTAAATCCTCCGTCGTAAGCGATCTCGTTCTTCTCGCGTGCGTTGGTCTACGTCCGATCCTCGTTCACGGCGGTGGTCCTGATATTAACCGTTACCTGAAACAACTCAACATTCCAGCTGAGTTTCGTGACGGACTTCGTGTCACTGACGCCACCACGATGGAGATCGTCTCTATGGTTTTAGTCGGAAAAGTTAATAAGAATCTGGTTTCGCTTATTAACGCCGCCGGGGCAACCGCCGTGGGGTTATCAGGACACGACGGTCGTCTTCTCACTGCGCGACCTGTTCCCAATTCAGCTCAATTAGGTTTCGTTGGTGAAGTTGCAAGAGTAGATCCATCAGTATTGCGTCCGCTTGTTGATTACGGTTACATTCCAGTGATTGCCTCTGTTGCTGCTGATGATTCTGGTCAAGCTTACAATATCAATGCAGATACAGTTGCTGGAGAGCTTGCGGCGGCGCTTGGAGCTGAGAAATTGATTCTGCTGACTGATGTAGCTGGAATCTTGGAGAATAAAGAGGATCCAAGTAGTTTGGTGAAGGAGATTGATATAAAAGGAGTGAAGAAGATGATTGAAGATGGTAAAGTTGCTGGTGGGATGATTCCTAAGGTGAAGTGTTGTATAAGGTCTCTTGCTCAAGGAGTTAAGACGGCTAGTATTATTGATGGAAGGATACAACATTCTCTGCTTCATGAGATTATGTCTGATGAAGGAGCTGGAACTATGATTACTGGATAAATTTGTTATAGTGTGTGATCATCAAAGTTGAGGTTTTTGTATTTGAGAATGCCAGTGTTTGGCATTAGGATGTCAAATCTTATGATCATTTCTTATTAGTCTATCAAAGACAAGATTTTCGGCAGTTTTTGTGGTTAGCAACTTAGTATTTGCACCGTTGTTGTCTCATGATTATCCTTAGTCTTAAACAGTTACATTTTTGGAGACACTTAGCTGCTCTAAGGATAGTTGTCTGAGTAAATCTTCTTCTTTCTCATTTGTTTATTTGTTTAGCTCTGTTTCTTCTTCTTCTTTCTAATTTGTTTAGCTTTGTTTCTTCTTACACTGCTACTTTCTATATCTTTTGAAAGAACCTATCTGATCTGATCCAAAGGAACAGGCTTGGCTTATTTGACTCCGGCTAAACATCTTTCTTGTCCAACTGCTCCAAGTTAATTGGTATAGTATTGTTAGGATCGCAGAACATTTTCAGCTCCTTCATGCTTTCGTCAGTTCCTGATTTTACTTGTAGCTAAAGACTCCCCTCATAGATTGTGTTATGATCCTTATGCAGTCGACTGTTGTTACTAAAGCTCTTTGGCTATACTTGTTAGATGCAAAGAACTCTTCTTTAAACCTTATAACTGAGATTCATTTCCTAAAACTGAAATGGTATGAAATCTGATTGCATATCTCACAGGTCACAGAAAATGTCTTCGTTGTCTTGTCTGTTTCGACCTCCACTAGACTTTCTTGTTCTACGGCTTCTTTGGTGTTCAGGTCAACGAGTAGTGCTTAGTTGGACCCTAATTCCGTTTTGGGCTTTCTTTAGGCCCAACATAGTTTCATTTCCATTGTTCGTCTGACCCAACCTGAACCTGCTGCATCAAAAGCTTTACATCGAGACCTCTGTAGCGTGATTTGGGTTGGCCCCAGAAGAGAGATACCTTTACCTACGCGTGAAAGCCACACGCGTCAGTCTACTTGGTAGTACAGATTACAGAGTGTCACCGTGACACTGTAGTCACGTGACAAGTGTGTGTGGTTGAGTAGGACGTGAGAGGGATGGACCATAAGTGCATAATCTTTAATTATTTTCTTTAAGTAAAGTGAAGCTGTGGTGGGCTACAACGAACCTTCCTTCAATTTACACTGACCGATTTTGGACCCACGAATCAATGCAAGTTGCTATCTTTCGAGGACCCATTTTAGCTCCAAAGTCCCACAACTTGGTCTCTTTTTTTATAGCTTTGTCATATTCCTCTCTTATTGAGATGCTTTGCTTTTACATTATTGGCTGATATTCAACTGTAAACTGGCACTAACTGCCATCCTTTTGTCCGAGAAGATCTCGAGTCATGTACGATATACTAAACACTGTTGTGTGGGATCAATTTTTAAATATACATCCCCATTTCGATGTTATTTCTTTGTTTGTCCTATCCCAGTAGGAGAATCTCAAGAAACAATTGCAGAGATTTCAACTTTTTGGTACTTTTTATGTCCTAATAACACCAAAAAATGGATTCTTTCAAGATTTAGATTAAACAAAATCTTTATCAGTAAAATGAACAAAAAAACCTTATTCCATCATCTCTCAGAAGAGATCATGACTTTCTTGAAATCATAATCATAAGAACCATAATCATCATCATCATCAGTGTCTATCTAGTGATCGCATAACACTACCTTCCAACCACAGTCATAAAACAACGAGCAATGTTCATCATCATCATCTAAATGTTTCCTCCTTAGCTTCCCGCAGCGAAATAAAAAGACTCATTGTCAACTGGACTTAACCGTGTCCAGAACGATCCCTCTTGTTCTTCCCGGTGCTCCCCCGTTAATTGAAGATAGATCCAACACGATCCTGCCCACCAAAAGACGTTTCATTAATAAACTCTACATAAAAATCATCTAGACAACATAAAAAAAAAGAACATTAGTTGGTTAAAACCGTGTACATTTTGTTTTTGGTTCCTTCTCCAGTTTCTTGAATCAAAATCTTGTCATCCATCTTTGTTACTGTGTGCTCCTTGGGCAGATCGATCCCTTCTACTGCTTTTATCAAACAATCACAAAACCCATCAGACTTCCTTTCTTCCTTTCCTACTTAATTAGTATACATTGTGTCTAACTCTTTGGTTTTATTACCTTCTACACCATTCACAGGAGCAAGGTCGTTTATCCCCAAGAGGTTCTGAAACAGAGAGCCATTGTTGTTTCAAATATAAGTGGTTTAAGAGGAATTTATTCATAACAAAAGGTGGGTTAAGTCACCTTAAGGTTCTTGTAGCATTCCTCAAGGTTGTCATTATACAGAATGTGTTCAAAAATGCCAGAGGATTTCCCCGCTTTGATCTCTGCTTCAGCGTTTCTAAGCCGCTTTTGGATCTGCTCCTCTGTCTCGGTTCCTCTGTTTTTTTCAGCACTTAAATTTGAGAACTTGCAATGAAAGATCTGAGGAGAAAAACAACTCTAATATCTGATTTTTACCGAGCACGAAGCCGATCTTCAAGTTCCTTCATTGAAGGAGGACAGACGAATATGAATATCGCATCCAGTGAACTCGCCTTCACTGACCTCGCTCCTTGAACATCAATGTCCAAAATGCATCTCTATACACACCAAAAGATATGATCATTTGATGGATCAACGGCATGAAAGAGATGATACAAAGATAATCTTTTTCTTACCTTTCCTGAATCAGTTACAACCTCAACGGATTCAATGCTGGTTCCGTATAGATTACCATGAACAGACGCAAATTCGAGAAACTTCCCGTCTTTAATTTCTTTCTCCATAACAGTCTTATCAGTGAAATGGTAGTGAACACCATTCTTCTCCATACACCTTGGAGCTCGAGTTGTATGGCTCACAGAGAACCCAAACATTGAAGGAAACTCCTTCATTAGCATCGATATAAGTGTTCCTTTTCCAACTCCAGAAGGACCGCTTATAACAATAGGCTTCTCAGCATTTCCCCTTACTCCTTTACTCCAAGCAACAACCTCTCTTCCAAGCAATTTATTTTGTTCCCGGATAAAAGGAGTATCCACCTATATGAATAATCAAACATATGAGAATGAGAACACCAAAAACTCTACACTAACAACATCAATTTCATTCTTCTCCATATACTTACCTCAAGGAACCAAATGGAGTCATCAGAAGCTGAGCCTTTTTTGATAACCAAAATCCGACCTTTTGGAAGAACAATGGCAGAGTAACCCTTGCAGGGTTTAGGGCCTGTTCCAAGAACAGTAGGACTAGACCTGAAAAAAACAAACATATTGACTTCAAATCCTTAAGATTCCACACTGATGGAAGAAACTAATAGATCAAGATATAATCAATGAACACACACCACTTGTTAGTGATTTTGTCATGAATCTGAACACCAAGGAACAATGGGTTTCCTTCATGATTTCCACCAATCACAAACTGCAAAAGATAAACCTCAGATCAAATCAAAGTCGACGTATTGAGAACAGTTTCACATTCTAAAACATAAAGGTTGAGACTTACGGATCGATCCCCAATTTGGACAGACGTATCTCTGTTCTTAGGCTCGGATTTGACACCAAAGCCATTGGTGTATCCATTCTCCAGATGATCCACAAAGAAAGCTGGTGCTTCTCCCTATTAACAACAAATCAAACAAATGTGAGAAATCTATGAACACAGAAGAGCAACGAAGTGAATCGCGCCAAAAAAAAAAGCTCACCATAGAGATTTTCTATGCCTCCAAGAAGACACAACACAGCCTGAGCAATGGCACACAAATAAGAGATCAAAATAAAACAAACAACAAAATTAACTTTTTCCCTAAATCTCACATCAAACAAAAAAAAGGTTAGACCTTTTCTTTGTTTTCTCCAGAAACAGTAAACCAACAAAAAAACAAATGCAGATTCATCAAAATACAAACACAAAACTTTAGAAACATGAACAACAGATCTCATCATAAAGCAATGAAAAGACATACAAAACAAAAACGATCTAAGCAAAACCCTTTTTTCCTACCTCGAATATGAACACCGGAAAACGCAGAGGAAAGACGAGACCTTTTGGATCGAATTGGCTTATTAGAGGACGAGAAGATGCTTATTTATATCCGTCAGATTGTGAAAAAAAGGGCCAAACGAGAGAATTGAGAAACAAGTTTATGGGTGCTCTTTTTCAACAACAAGATTCAGTTTTTATGCAATTGATTATCTCTCTGGAAATTTTCTGGTTCGGCTACGAGAAGAATATATAAATGTTATAAGTAAATATATGTGTACATCGTCGACGAGTCCCAAGACAACTTGGAGACAAGCGGCCGTGACGGTGTGTGAGGAAAGCTACCTCTAGGAAATCTCGGAGGTTCTTTATAGGTTAATAAAATTATTAAAATTAAAAATATTATTATTCTTAGAATAATGCCTATTTTTTAATAGAAAATAACAAAAAAAAATAGTCTTAATAGAAAAATTTATTTTATGGGATGAAATTCCTCTAAATTTCTTTGTATGGAAGATAATAACAAAATAAATGGAAAAAAATTAATACTCATGGAATCCATTACAAATTTACTCAGCAACAATTATTTTAGTTTTAAAAAAATAAATAGAAAATATATATCATTGAACTTATTAGTTTACTTTTAGTCAATGATAACTCAATTTCAGTTATTTATTTATTTAACTAATAATTTAAATTTTCAATTTTATAGAATTAGTTAAATGAAAATAATAATACATTTCATATTTGAATAAATCTAAAATATAAATGATAATATTAAACTAGTGGCATAACATATCCAACCAAATATTTTTGTATTCGATGATTAAAAAAATAAACTCGCAATTTATTATTTAGCTTATTTGATATTTGTTTTTTTAAAATTGACTCCACCTAAATTTCAGTTTTATTTCAACAAATAAGTAAAGCTAAAATTTAGGTGGTGCTAACTTCAAGGAAAGACACCGTATCTTTTTCTTTAATTTTTGTTAATTTTGATGCACTATAATAATTTTAATTTAAAAATAATTAATTTTGATTTGTCCGTAAGTCACGTATAGTTATTTTTGTATTATGTGATAATTATCATTTATTTATTTTTTCTTTTTTATATTTGATTTGGTGTTTTCTTTTTCCCCATAATTTTGTCTTTAATCACGAAAGAATTTTTGAAATAAAAATGATATTATATATAGTAAAAAAAATGATTCGAAGAAAATTCTCAACTGACTATAAGACCACACCATTTATGGTTTACCAAATGTATATATTACGTAAAAATGGACAAGTTAGACTAACAAATCTACTCTAACCATTATGTAATCAGAAGATTTGTTTTTTTTTTGTCAAAGTAAATGGAAGATGTGTGAATATCAAACAAACGGAATCTAAGTGAATATAAAACATACTCATACGACAGTTATAATCAAAGTTATGACATGATGAGATGGATATGATTTAAAGCAACATTTCTGGATAACAAGCCAAAAGTGGTAGAATTTGAAAGAGATTTAGATGAATAAAACAAAAAGGTTACAGTGAGTAAACGTAGAGAAGAGGTCAATATTTAATTTGGTTACGCAAAATGTGAAAATGAGCCAATAATGTTTTTAGACAAGGCCATATGGGATTGGTTAGAAACATGGGATTTGTCCCCAAAAATTCAAACTTCCATTCAAACATGACATGATTTTGACCAAACCATCAATCCTCCAATTTTGAATATCGGAAAGTGGATAAGGACACCAATTGGTGTTTTTGTCCTCATCTCTTTTTTGTATTTGAACATTCTCTTTTTCGTTATTCCAATACTTTGTACAAAGACGAGTCCACTATGACCATTTGGGTAAAGAATATTATCCATGATCGATCAATTAAAACACTTTTAGAATCAATTTATAAGCCATTATGTTTGAAATTTCATCGGCTATGAAGTGTCAACTCAGCTTGGTCAGGTTGATTCCCCCCCCCAAACTTTGTTGTTTTAACGGAAATCTAACAGCGTTAGGGAGTTTGATGGATTAAGCCTGATTTATTTTGTTCGTGTAGGAAATTCAAAATTATTGTAAGTTCATGTAGTTATACGCACACAACAAAGTTCTGTGTATAAATACGATAAAGCAACTTAATTCGGGGGGGAATTGGCCATTTTCCCGGTTATTTTGGTTAAAAGTATTCAATTCAGGAAAAAAAAAAAAAAAAAAAAACTGAACCAATCTATTTTTTTAAAAAAATGAATTTTAACGTGGCTGAAATAGTTCCTATTCAAATAATCAGATTAGTATATATGGAATTTATAAAATCGACCTTACAATACAAAAAAAATACACATATGCCTAAAGAGTGTGTGGGTGGTGAACTATTGGAAAGATGACTTCAAGGAGGCTTAATTGAGAAAAGTTTGTTGTTTGAGGCAAAATGTTATGTCTATGGTTTTGAATGGTAGAATCATAAAGACACCCTCTAGAAATTATGATCTTTTGGCTAATTCATTCCTCAATTTGAATCCCACTTTTTTTGGAGGTTATGTGTTTGAACTTATGAAATTTTATACCGTGTAAAGATTCATTAGTTTTTGACTCAACACCGATCATGAATATATATTGTCATATACTCATATGTCCTTTATATATACATAGTAGTTTTGGTTGTTTTACAACTGATTTTAGATACTAACAGGACATAAAGTTTTCAAGTCGTTTTGCACCAAATTTCAAAACAAAAAAGTTAGGCCCGTATAAATTTCAAGAACCGTGATTGGTAACCGTTGAAAAAAAAACATAAGACTTAAAAACTTGTTTAGGGATATGGCCTAAAACCAACCTCTTTCGGATCATGAAAATGAGATTACAGGAGATGAACAAGAAAAAGTTATGAAAAATATTTTGTAAAAACAAACTTGAATACCAAAATGATCCAGGGAAGATTTAATTTCAGTTTAGTTAATTACTACCTTTTTTTGTAAACCAAAAAGATAATGTCTAAGACTATTAGATGGATGTATAAGACAACGTCGTGGACTAGGTCGTGGTCTTCTCGTGGATGCTAACCTTAACGTGTTTACGACGTCATTACCACATAGTGTCAATAATTTGTCAGTTTTCGAGTGGTTTCTAAAATCAAGCGTGTGAACCTTTTATTTTTACGTTGACAAGTTTCTAACAATCCTAAGCCTTTTAACAAAAAAGTTTCTAACAATCCTAATTTTTTTTTGGGATATGTCAATTTCATTATACAGATATATCAACCAAAAGAAAAACACATCTAGCCTTATCACATGATCAAAAGATTCAAATGTACCTGATTGGGCTCTTTAAGAAAATGTGATAATTAGTAGCCCATGCAGGCCCATTTTTTAGCGCAATCTAACAAAACTGATTCTACAAATATTATAATTTTGGATGCTCTCTTTTACCTTGACACACAAACTATCATTGGAGCTTGATTCGGCGAATCAATTCATACCGTGCGGAATAAATTTGGCAACATCCTTAACTCAATCGCTCTTTTTTTTTTTTTTTTTTTTTTTTTTTTTTTTTGAATAACCGCGGATCTCCCAAAGGTTTCCTAGGCCCAAGGACTAATCCCACGAGGCTGGCAATTCCCCTATGTAAATCTGCCAGTGGCCGTGCCTCGAACCCTGTGGCGGAAGTCACAGCTGTGACCCCTTTACCACTAGGCCACAAGGCCCGGTTAATCGCTCTTTTTTTTATGTTTAGAAGATAAACACAAAATACCAATTTTGGGGTCAATGAATCAGAAAATGATAAGAAATAATATTAATTAGCAATTTAGCAGTGAGAATTGAGAAAAAAACGATTATAATCTGAACTGATGTTTAAGACGTGGCATCTTTCCAGTGGGACTTCCGAGCACATTCATGAAGCTGACGTGAGTAGCTTCTTCTGGCGGGAATACACTACCACTCACTTAATGCCACGTAGATAACCTTTGCTATGATAAGACACGTGTCAAAAGCACTATCTCCGTTCTTCGTGGTCGGTCCTATTTTGCCGACGCTTCTCTCACTACGATCATCTATTTTTCTTTTGCCTTGTGAAGGCTTCAATTAATTATTTTCTAATTAAAGATCTCTCACGATGCTCTCGAATATAAAAAAAATTGTACCGAATTTAGGTTAAAGGTTTAGTTAAATTAAAACAAGCAATTAGAATAATTTCCACCGAATTAATAAATCAATTTCTTGCTAAATATCTTAAAAGAACACGTCTTAATAAATGTAGTCGCATATTTACTGGACGAACGTGGCTTTCATGGAAAAGACTTTACACTTGTTATCATTTTACCTCTCATGGAAACTAAACGTTTTAATTCGTTACACGAATTATTAAATCCTAATCATTGATTATTTATGCCTTACCTTGTTTCTTCTCCTTCCATCACCTAATTATAATCAGACCTAAACTATCTAATTACAACACTCCACTACTAACTACTACTACTACAACTCTTCTGAGTTCTGATGTTGACTTTGTACGGTCACGAAAGTTCAACGGAGAACTCCACCACAAGTACGGCCGATGCTTCCGATCGCCGGGATGAGACACCGCCGTCGGAAACCGTCGTGAGAGATATTCACGCGATGACAACGACGACGGAGCTTACTCGGCCACAACAAAGGGGAGGAGGAGGATACTTGTCTCCGTCGAGGTCTATTGCTTTTAGCGACGGAACTACTTCTTCCGGTGAGAATTTCACCACCGTGAGCAGAGAGTTCAACGCTCTAGTCATCGCTGGATCTTCCATGGACAACAACAGTAACGGAAGTAACCAGTCAGGTGGTCACCGTGACGTCATACGTGATGAAAGGAACGAGCTGACTAGGATCGGCGAAAACGATGACGTTAGAGATCATGGTCAGGTGCCTGAGGAGGATGCAAATCCATGGGCGATTGTACCGGACGGTTACAATAACCGCGACGGTTCGGAGGATAATAATATTGTGTTGGCCTCATCAAGTGGTCAGAATCGGATGGTGACGACTGCTTCGGTGCAGAGGGTGAAGAGAGAAGAGGTGGAAGCGAAGATAACGGCATGGCAAACGGCGAAAGTGGCTAAGATTAATAATAGGTTTAAGAGACAAGACGCCGTTATTAACGGTTGGTTGAATGAGCAGGTTCATAAAGCTAACTCTTGGATGAAGAAAATCGAGGTGACTCATTTTTCTCTTTTACGAATACCTTAATTAGTTAGATCCGATCGATTAAGAGAACAAGGTGACTTGTTAGGCTCTGATTATTCTTGAAACTGTTTGCTTTTACATGTGTAACAAAAGTAATTTAGAAAAAATATGTAACGTTTTCAAACTACAAACGATAAACGTGAACAAGCATTCTTCTTTTGTTTGTAATTGAAGTTTTGCAATTAGCAAATGAAATTTTTATTCAAAATGCATATCACAGAAGAAGAAAAAATGTAAAGATAGTGGGTTTATTTTTTAAAAAGGCAGAAACACAAATAATTCATAGATCAAAATGTGTGATACATTAAATATTTGAGATGTAAGAAAACGATCCAAATGACTGACTAGCTAGACGGTCGATTTTGTCTTTGGAATAATAGATTATGCCATTGATACATTTATGTGGATGCAGAGGAAATTGGAAGATAGGAGAGCAAAGGCCATGGAGAAAACACAAAACAAAGTGGCAAAAGCTCAAAGGAAGGCGGAAGAGAGGAGAGCGACGGCAGAAGGAAAAAGAGGGACGGAGGTTGCGAGGGTGCTTGAAGTCGCAAATCTAATGAGAGCCGTGGGACGACCTCCGGCCAAACGATCCTTCTTCACTTTCTCCTAGCTAAGCTATTGCTAGTTTTAATTACATCCAAATTTCTCAATATATATATAGGCTACAAAGTACCATTTTCTGATGGGAATCAATGTGTGTATATATAGAATGTAAGAGTTTTAAAGGTACTTATATACTGTAGTTATATGTTTTCAACTTTGTATACAAAAAACAATAAAATGTTATTTGTGACAGTGGCGGAGCTACATCAGTAAGAGGGGGGTCACTTGACCCCCATAACTTTTATAAATTCCCTTTATAAAGCTTAAATATTTGGTATTTAGTTTATAATTTGGCTTGAAATATTAAATTGACCCCTTTACTCCACGTTCACATTCTATATTTGCACCCTTTGTTAATTTTGTTTCTTCCATTTAAGCATATCTTTTAATTCTTTCCTTTTTTCTAATATATCAATTTCTAATTTTCTTCTATTTCCTAGCCCTATTTTAAACAGTTTCTTTGGTAACTGTTTTCATTATTTCCCCTATTAATTGTTTAATATGTCTTTCCTCTAAACTTAACAGGAATTTACCTAGACGTGTGGATAAATAATCATTTTGAGTAACAAAAAAGATGTATAACATATGGATGTTCTTGTATTTCACACAAAAAAAAATTAAGAATTTCTAAAGCAATGTATATTTTATCCAAAAACAACAATAATTTATGAAGTGTACAACACTAACAATATTATTTGTGGTTCTCGTTTTTTAATGAAAAAAACTAATAGTAATACCTAAAAAATTTTGAAAAAAAATCAAAGATAAACTTTTATTCCAAATAAATAATTAAATATTATAACACAATATTGACCCCCGTAAAGAATATTTCTGGCTCCGCCACTGATTTGTGATATCGTTTTGTCATTCCATATGCGTGTCTCAAACCATACGTCTCCCTGGAAAGGAATCCCGAAAATCCACCAAAATCTCGCTCAAACGAGCGTTAAACATATTTACATACAAGGTCTATGTAATTCTTACCACAAACAGGATCTTAATTCTTACACACGAGTGCAAGAAAGAGAGAGGAAGTGAAACAGGAGGAGATTTTGAGATGGGCTAATGAAGAAAGGCTTATTTTCGGTTGTGCTTCCGCCATAATGGGCTACCTAGCCTTTCTTTGTTAAGTCTTACATTTTTCTTTTGATTTGTCCATTTGTATAGATAGAATAATTTATGTTAACAAATGATGTAAAATGATCAAACACTATAGTGTATAAAACAAAACCCCTCATTTTCTTCACTAATTATCTATTACAGTTAACGGTCTTTTTATTAATGCTAATCTAAGTAAACAAATTGAATAAATCATTGTCTTGGTAAGAGTAATAGAAACACTCGTGTAAGGAAAGGAATGTTCATCAGGAGCTCTGGATATGACGCATCTAACAAAGTCTCTTACCTCATTCCTACTCCGTTGACTTTGGTAAATTATTTTATATATAGACTAACTTTGAAGTAAGTTTTAAAGTATTTA
Source organism: Arabidopsis arenosa (assembly GCA_905216605.1). NCBI lineage: Eukaryota > Viridiplantae > Streptophyta > Magnoliopsida > Brassicales > Brassicaceae > Arabidopsis > Arabidopsis arenosa. The sequence continues at coordinate 14,056,368 of LR999455.1, read as the reverse complement.
TGTTCCTTTTAAATCCAGGTTTCGACCCAATTGCAGATATATCTGTAGTCTAAATAAGTATTAAATTAGTTGACAAAAAAAAAGAAAAAAAATCGATTTCTTCATCAAAATGCGTTTATCTATTTGATTGTAGAGTCTGCAAGATTTTTAATTGAAAACCATAATCATCTCTACTTGACAGAAAAAAGCAAATAACTTTGAGTAATTATGTTGTTTGGTTGTATCGAAGTCAAAAAATTTAGTTAGTTGGGTCCGACGAAAGTGATTAAAAATAGTCAAAATCGCCGGGTTTGACCTTTTTTAATTAACAAAAAAAGGAAAACATAAAATAAAGGTTGCCGCTTAGTTACGATTTCACCCTTAATTTTTTTTTCCACGGCACATAGTTAAGAACGTGTCACAGACTCCCGCTTCATGTTTAATTCCTCTGGTAAATTCCTGAAACACCCCTATCTTCGTATTTAACTGTATGATTTATTTCACGGAGATAAATAGGCATTCTATCAAAATAAAGAGCTTGGAAAGAAAACAATTGGTGTATTTAAGCCTGACCTTAAGATCACATGGAGGGCAATATTGTCAATAGTAATTCAGTAAAGCTAAAGGCATTTTGATTTCACATTAGAGTAATGTAATGGGAAACATTCCTAAAAATTAAAAAAATTTAAGTAAAAAAAAAGAAACAGACAAAAAAAAAAAAAGGAAAAATCGAAAATCAATCATAGAGCAGCTGGAGAAGAAGGGAGGGAAGAAGATTCTCTTGACCTTCCTTCCATCATCTCTCTCTCTGTAATTAATTTTCATTTTTATGATTTTCGAAGAACCATCGAACAATGATTTTGACGTTCTTCTTCGTAATCACGCGTTGAAAATTTCCACCCTTTCATATATGTTCTTCATCTTCTTCGTTTTTCTCATCCATCTCTTCAGATTTCTCTCAAAGTTCAATTCTTTAAAGTTTCCCACTTTCCTGGAATTTAGTCCTCAATCTCTCAAGCTGCATCGGATTTGATTTGTTTTTTTTTTGTGGCGTGGGAGAGAAGATTTGATCGGAAAAATCATGGGTAATTGTTGTGGAACAGCAGGATCATTGGCTCAAAACGATAACAAACCCAAAAAAGGAAGGAAGAAGCAAAACCCTTTCTCGATTGATTACGGTCTTCACCACGGTGGTGGAGATGGAGGTGGAAGACGTCTTAAGCTTATCGTTTTGAATGATCCAACAGGTCGTGAGATAGAGTCTAAATACACGTTGGGGAGAGAGTTAGGTCGTGGAGAATTCGGTGTTACGTATCTTTGTACTGATAAGGAGACAGACGACGTGTTTGCTTGTAAATCGATTTTGAAGAAGAAGCTGAGGACAGCTGTTGATATTGAGGATGTTAGGAGAGAAGTTGAGATCATGAGGCATATGCCTGAGCATCCTAATGTTGTTACTTTGAAGGAGACTTTTGAGGATGAGCATGCTGTGCATTTGGTTATGGAGCTTTGTGAAGGTGGTGAATTGTTTGATAGGATTGTTGCTAGAGGGCATTATACCGAGAGAGCTGCTGCTGCTGTCACTAAGACCATCATGGAAGTTGTTCAGGTTCGTCAAGGTTTTGGCTTTCTATTTATCACTTTATTTGTTTACAGGATTGAGAGTTGTTTAATGTCTTGGTTTCAGTTTCTTGGACATTATTGATTTGTAGCATTGCTTTAAAGGGCTCAATTTGCTGCATAAAAATTCAAAATTCATTTCTTTTCATGTAAATTGAAAGTCTTGTGGATTGATTTTAGATGTGAGTTTAATGAGTGTGTTCTTGCAGGTGTGTCACAAGCATGGGGTAATGCACAGGGACCTGAAACCTGAGAACTTCTTGTTTGGAAATAAGAAGGAGACTGCACCTCTCAAGGCCATTGATTTCGGTCTCTCTGTTTTCTTTAAGCCAGGTAATGTGGTCTTGGTGCTCAATTGAAAGCTGATCCACTTTGCGGTATGGCAACAATCTTAACCCACATCATTGTTTTCTTTGCAGGCGAGAGGTTTGACGAAATCGTTGGTAGTCCGTACTACATGGCTCCCGAGGTGCTAAAACGGAATTATGGTCCAGAAGTTGACATTTGGAGTGCCGGTGTAATTCTCTACATACTGCTCTGTGGTGTCCCGCCTTTCTGGGCAGGTTAGTTTTGTCAGTCTATGTTCCCTTCTTTGTGGGCCGTCTGTGGCAATTGTGTCTCAAGAGGACATATTTGGAGTGATCATAAGAATAATGAACCTTGTCTTCTGTTTGTTTATACCATTTTCAGAAACTGAACAAGGAGTTGCACAAGCAATTATTCGATCTGTACTAGACTTCAGAAGGGACCCATGGCCCAAGGTTTCTGAAAACGCAAAAGACCTTATCAGGAAAATGCTTGATCCTGACCAAAAGCGTCGTCTTACAGCTCAACAAGTCCTAGGTACATATTTATGGTTTCTGATGATGCAATTTGCTTATATGGAATCTGAGACAGACAAAGAGTAATAATCGGTCTTTGCTTCGTTTTCCCCAGATCATCCGTGGTTACAGAATGCAAAGACAGCTCCCAATGTATCATTGGGTGAAACAGTCAGGGCAAGGTTGAAGCAGTTCACCGTCATGAACAAGCTCAAGAAACGAGCACTCAGGGTAAAATACATACTATTATCTATAAACTATCCGAACATATATATCTCTTCTGATCCAAAAAGCCTAACAATAGTTTCCTTTGGTCTTTTTACGTTTTCTCGATAGGTTATTGCTGAGCATTTATCAGATGAAGAAGCTTCAGGTATAAGAGAAGGGTTCCAAATAATGGACACAAGCCAAAGAGGGAAGATTAACATCGACGAGCTTAAAATCGGGTTGCAGAAACTTGGTCATGCCATTCCCCAAGATGATCTACAAATTCTGATGGATGCTGTAAGCTTTACTTACCATTACTTTTCAATACCGATTTTGTGAATTAACGCAGTTCACTGAGCTCTGGATGCTTTATTCTTTTTGCAGGGAGATATCGATAGAGATGGATATTTGGACTGTGACGAGTTTATTGCCATATCGGTACACCTAAGGAAAATGGGCAATGACGAGCATCTCAAGAAAGCATTTGCGTTCTTTGATCAAAACAATAACGGATATATCGAAATAGAGGAGTTAAGGGAAGCGTTGTCTGACGAACTTGGTACAAGCGAAGAAGTCGTTGATGCCATTATTCGTGATGTTGATACCGATAAGGTTGGTTAACTTCACCATTTCACTCTCGTTTTCTTGTTGAAAAAAGTCCCATCTCATAGAAGAACTAACCATCATGAATTTGTTTTTTTGCAGGATGGAAGAATAAGTTACGAAGAGTTTGTGACGATGATGAAAACAGGAACAGATTGGAGAAAAGCTTCGAGACAATACTCGAGAGAACGGTTTAACAGTATCAGTCTCAAACTGATGCAAGATGCGTCGTTGCAGGTAAATGGTGATACAAGATGAGAGGCTGAATCTGTGTAACTAAGCATGGGAAGATTGAATCAAAGGGATGCAAATCTTTCTTCATTTCTTTATTTTTATCTTTTGGTTTTTCTTTTAATGACACCACGATTAAAGCTTTAGGCATATAAAGTTGTACAAGTTGTGTGTTTGATTTCCTGGCTGAAGAGCGACCGAGTACGGATCAAGAGAGAACAAGATTGTTGGCCTTTGGCTGTGTGTAGATATTTTGTATAATCATATGTGGATAAGATATATCATCAATTTTTCTTGTGATCAATCTGTAATTTTCTATAATCATTCAAGAATTATATGAGAGGTTGGATTTTTTTTTTTTTTTTTTTGGGAAATCCAGAAGATGTAGAGCCTTTTATCAGAGTAGAGTTGCACAATCAACAAGAACTTAACAAACCTCAACAAATCTCCTCAAAACTCATCAAGCAAATGAGTTATGGATTTTGACAATGAGAGGTTGCTTTACAAATAAACTTACACTGCAAATTGTAATCAAAATCTTAAGTCCCATTTCGTTTTTTCCTGGAAAAGGAACAAAAAAACAGTGTAAACCGTTGTCGTTTTGTCAAGGGTCGACTTTGCCTTTGTGCCTTCACTTTTGTGGTCACAGTTTTTGAAAAAGCAAAATTGTACAATGTTTTAAATAAGTATTAACGAAAGTCGGAAAATATACTATTGGCTCTAAACTTTTATCAACACATATAAGGAGCTATATATAGTTTAGTTGAGAAAAAAATTCAGACCAAACGATAATAAACGTCGTTATTGGCTTATCTCGCGGCATCAAATCTGAACAAGTGGACTAAATTTTGTGTCCTCTATATCATTGCCATCAAGCATCAAAACACCTATCATTTGATCAACAATCGTATAAAAAGTGAAATTTTTAGAAATCATTTTTACTAGCTGAGTTCACAACTGTTCATGATATTGATATACTACAAATTTGATACCCACAAATAGTATATGGAAATAGCATCGCTGACATCTGTTAAGTATTACAATCACAAACATACAAGTAAAAAGACAATTTAACTCAAATCATTGCTTTTTAGTACGTCTAATAAATATCCACGTCATAGTAGTCTCATCGACACGGGAGACTTACGTGGCGATTTTGTATTGTTACCAAATTTGATTGAAAATCATTAAAACAAATCAATCATGCAAAAGGCGTGAGGATGAACGGTACACGAAGGATACACATGTCCGATGTCGACCTTGTAGTAAATAAACTATATGCTTTGGAACGACACTAATCATGATTACAGAGTTAACATTATAGTAATCACCGTAATTATCATTGATTAATCGTCGTATAAAAATTATATACATAGAGCCAACAAAATTTATAATCGTATCACACATGACACCAAATGATAAAAGTCGAAAGTGAAAAAGGAATCTAGACAAGGACATGGTGAACTGATCAATGCTAGATACTTTAGATCTTTTTAACATTTGATTAACTAGAGCTGACGTGGATGAGACCCACTTGCGCCGTTTCATTACAAAAACTTCACCAACTTTATTTGACTACTTGTTGTTTCTCTTTTAGTTATTTTGGGAAAAATATACTCCATCTTAATCCGAATTAAAATGCAATGATTAGGAATGACTGAACGAGAGGAGATTGTGTGTGTTTCTTTTTTTTCTTTTTCGTTTTAATTGAATCAACGATGGAGAAAAAACCAAGTGTTCGAAATGCAAACCAACAAAGAAAAACGATAAGATAATGAGTCAATATATATCAAACTCTATCTTCATAATCCATACCGATCGACGGACCTACTACGAATATGTATTAGATTCGATTTAAAACATTATCGTAACATGCATTATTATTAATTATCGGTGTGTCGTTCCATGTATTATCCATAACAAGAAGTGGCTTTTAGTACGAAAGAGCAGCCACAAGTGAAGAATTAATCAACCCGGTTCAAACCGGTCGTCGAGTGTTGACCACACACGTGGTTCCAGATAAGCGGATAAGGATCGTGACATCAAGTGAGTATGTGTTACGGTCCGTATCTCTCAGCGACGTTGTTATGTTTTGCTCCGCAAAGGAGTCAAACTAAAACACAACTTGCATTATATCTTCTCCCCAGTTCTCAATTTAAAGTAACGTATTAAACATGTGTCTGTTTATATCGTGTGTTTATAGTATTGGGCGGCTTCGATCGTCGTTTTGTTGAAAAGTTTTGAGGACAGTTTTTAAGTACTCTGAACCAAACTTACATTAATGGAATTGCTTCGGTCTTCGGTCCATACAATGTTCTGGTTGAAGTTTTAACATAATATTACTTGCAACATAGGAAAAGTAGATATTTGCCTTGAAGATTATCCGATGTCACAATTTTGTCTTCTTTTAGAACAAAATATTGAATCCAAGAATCGAGGTATACCTGAATATTACCAATGACCAATGTGATAATGTTATATTATCGAGATACCTGAATACCCACTGAACAAGACTCGTGAATTGACTTTGTCCTTAAGGTTTTCAAATCTGATCAGCAATAATACAGATATGTCATTTCCTAGGACTATAAAAAAATCAAACAAAAGTATTAATTAAAGATACATAAAACTTATGGGTGAATCGGTGAGGCATGTGTATATGTTACTGGCATTCCCAAAGACACGCGATTCAACTAGGAAATTTAATTTAAAAAGACGCGTATGGAACTACGTTACACGTTTCTTGTACATTTGGACTTCGTTATGATTTGTATCAATGAGTAAAAGATTAACTACGATTTATAGTTTCGTAATTTGATTTGATTCGATATTTAATATGATTTCTTGCACAGCTTGAAAAAAAACCCATAATTTCAACATTTCAGAGTAGCAATTTCTCTACTGACAACATTTCACCGTTTCATTGTAGTTGACATTTTAAAATTAGGCCAAATTTGGTATGTTTTAATAGATTTTCAACCACTAATTTTTAATTTATATCCACTACAATTATTATAATTCATTTATAAAAATATAAGAAATCAATGTAAATGCTATTTTGGAGAAAAAGATTATAAAAAAAAAAATTGACACAATCGAAAGAAAGTAAAAACAAAAGAACAACAGAAATATTATACTCCCTCTGTCCCAATATATAAGATGTTATAGGCATTTTTATTTGTTCCATTATATAAGATTTTCTCTACTTTCAATGCATGATTTATATTAGTTTAATAGTTTTTAATTATTTTAATTATGCAGTATCTTCTTCTATTGGTTGAATTTTCATAAATGAGAAAACATTTATTGTTTCTTAATCTATGTGCTTTTAGTCTAAACATCTAATAAAATGGGACAGAGGGAGTATTTTTTTTTGTAATGAGTTGTCTCTGATTCAGCAAATAAGAGAGAGACAAAAACATCACGATTTTTCCTAGCAACTTTTTCATCTCCACGGAAAAAGGTAATAATATGACACGTGTCAACATCGCAACGGCTCTTGCCAAATCTCCTCGCATATATAAAGCGTCTTCTCCGCCACCTTCATTAGCCAAACTCACCGTTCCGATTACTGATTCACCACTGCATCTTCTTCATTGACGGCGCTACCACTTTTGGCGGCGTTTCCGTGTTCTCTATTTTTTTTTGCACACGCAACATTTAGCTTCTGCAAACTCATATCGCCCTCATATCGCCGTGTTTCGAGCTCGGACGAAACAAGTAGCTATCCGGTGAGTACTTCTGGTTTCATTCTTATGTTTCAAACTCAAATTTTATTGAATGTTTTAAGTCATTGTTTCGAATTTTCTAGACCTTTGTGGTAGGAGCGGGTTTAAGTTTCGATTTGATAGTTTGTTGCTCCTTTAGGATAGTATTTTTCCGATGATGATTCCGTTTATCTCACCGTCATCTGCAGTTCTTTGGAAGAATCTGAAATGAATGATATTTGAAATCTCCAAATGGCATCTTTAGATTCATATTCTATTTTTGGAAAGATTCTAATTTGGATTTTGTTTGTTTAATTCCTCTTGAAGGATCTGTTTCCTGACGTTGTTTGTTTATCTGTTATGATTATCTGAGACAGTTAATCTATAAGCGGCGTTGAGAAGATGACGATTACATCAAATATCTCTGTACAGAACGACAACCTCGTTGTTCAAGGGAAGACTATCCTAACCAAAATCCCCGACAACATTATCCTTACTCCGGTTACCGGTAATGGATTCGTTTCCGGTGCATTTATAGGCGCAACGTTTGAACAAAGCAAGAGTCTTCATGTGTTCCCCGTCGGTGTATTGGAGTAAGCACCTAAATACGTGTTCTTCTATAACTTATTTGAGCAATTCAGGTCCTTTGATGGTTGTTTAAGCTTATTGTTCTTTAATCTTTCGTAGGGGTCTTCGATTCATGTGCTGTTTCCGGTTTAAACTATGGTGGATGACGCAGAGAATGGGAAGCTGTGGAAAAGATATTCCTTTGGAGACACAGTTCATGCTACTGGAGAGCAAGGATGAAGTTGAAGGAAATGGGGATGATGCTCCGACTATTTATACCGTCTTTCTTCCTCTTCTTGAAGGCCAGTTCAGAGCTGTTCTTCAAGGAAATGAGAAGAATGAGATAGAGATTTGTCTTGAGAGCGGTACGGGAATTTGTTGTACAGATGATCTATAAAAACTAGCTCACAACTTCCAGACCTAAGAATTTAAATTTCGTTTTGGTTGATTTTTGTATTTGCAGGAGATAAGGCGGTGGAAACTAGCCAGGGAACTCACCTTGTCTATGTTCATGCTGGAACCAATCCCTTTGAAGTTATCAGACAATCCGTAAAGTATGTTCAAAACAATAGCCAAAATATTATGCTCTGCTTCTGTTTCATTGATGTGAAGGTTGTATATGTTTTCTTATGCGGAATACTTTGTGTTTTACAGGGCTGTGGAGAGACACATGCAGACATTTCATCATCGTGAGAAGAAGAAGGTGAGTGAACATTTCATGGCTCTGGTCACAGAAAGAGTTCACTCTGATTTGATATGATCTCATCATTGTCTTTGTCTTTGTTTGTTTAGCTTCCTTCTTTCCTTGACTGGTTTGGCTGGTGCACATGGGACGCGTTCTACACAGATGTGACTGCCGAAGGTGTTGATGAAGGCCTTAAAAGGTACTTTCATATGGAAGTAGAGCGGCATATTGTTAATATACTTGTAATTGCTTAACGCTGTATAAGTTTATTGAGTCACTGATGTGTTTGGTTTATTGCAGTCTTTCTGGAGGAGGTACCCCTCCAAAGTTTCTGATCATAGACGATGGTTGGCAACAAATAGAAAACAAAGAGAAAGATGAAAACTGCGTTGTCCAGGAAGGAGCACAGTAAGATCTCTCGCTCTTTTAATTTTGTATACATGTAGATGGGCATCTTAAATACAGTTCACCAAATAATAGTCCAGCAAAACTAGATCGAGGCTTGAGTATTTTAAAATAAAGCTCATGTGGGTGAAAAAATTAGATTCATCTGTTTCAGTCTGTGCATTGGAATTTTTAAATCTTTAGTTCATAAGTAAGGTGTGAGTGTGCTCACTAGGCAGCTCGAGCTTGAGGATATCCTACAGTTGTTAGATTTTATTGGAATTTGGCATGGAAAATGCTAAATTTTCCTGTGTTCTTATGTATGCAGGTTTGCTACTAGACTTGTTGGTATCAAGGAGAATGCAAAATTTCAGAAGGGTGATCAGAAGGATACGCAAGTATCAGGACTAAAGAGTGTAGTTGACAATGCGAAGCAGCGCCATAATGTGAAGTATGTCCTTTCTTCTTAATTTGTAACACTCTGGTCTTCAAGCTGATTGTTTAATCACAACATCGAGCAATTGACAAAAAGCATTGCATACTTACATGGCTTGACTTCTTTATTCACAGGCAAGTTTATGCGTGGCATGCTTTAGCTGGATACTGGGGTGGAGTTAAACCCGCTGCTTCGGGAATGGAACACTATGATAGTGAATTAGCATACCCAGTTCAGTCCCCAGGTGTCTTAGGGAACCAACCAGATATAGTAATGGACAGCCTTGCTGTTCATGGTCTCGGACTTGTCAACCCCAAGAAAGTTTTCAACTTCTACAACGAACTGCATTCCTACTTGGCTTCATGTGGTGTAGATGGAGTCAAAGTTGATGTCCAGAACATCATCGAAACCCTCGGTGCTGGTCTTGGTGGGAGAGTCTCTCTCACTCGTAGCTACCACCAAGCTTTAGAAGCTTCCATTGCCCGGAACTTCACAGATAATGGTTGCATATCTTGCATGTGTCACAACACAGATGGACTTTACAGTGCGAAACAAACCGCTATTGTTAGAGCATCCGATGATTTCTACCCAAGAGATCCTGCTTCTCACACCATCCACATTGCATCGGTTGCATATAACAGCCTTTTCCTTGGAGAGTTCATGCAACCAGACTGGGATATGTTCCATGTAAGTAAAGAGAAATTTTATGTCTTTACAAGTCTAAGAATCATGAGTTTATTTCTAACTGAAGCTTTGATGTTTTCAGAGTCTACACCCAACTGCAGAGTACCATGCTGCAGCGCGTGCAGTGGGTGGATGCGCAATCTATGTCAGGTAAAGCCTTCCTCTCATCTTTTAACTTAATTCTGTTCTGACTACGTAATGTTTAGTCAGAGGTTTAACTGGAGATATGTTTTGTCAAATTACATGAGCAGTGATAAGCCAGGAAACCACAACTTTGATCTATTGAGGAAGCTGGTCCTTCCCGATGGTTCAGTTCTTCGTGCTAAGCTTCCGGGTAGGCCTACTCGTGACTGCTTATTCGCTGATCCAGCTAGAGATGGAATCAGGTTTGCCTGCTTTCTAACTAACTCTTCTCTTCTTTATTTTCCACTCCTAAGTCTAAGCCTAACACTTGCGAAAACTGATTTTTTTTTTCAGCTTGCTCAAGATCTGGAACATGAATAAGTTTACTGGTATTGTGGGTGTGTTCAACTGTCAAGGTGCTGGTTGGTGCAAGGAAACGAAGAAGAACCAGATTCATGATACTTCTCCTGGCACACTCACGGGTTCAGTCTGTGCGGATGATGCTGATCAAATCTCTCAAGTGGCTGGTGAAGATTGGAGTGGAGATTCAATAGTCTATGCTTACAGATCAGGTATAAAAATCAATCAATCTACTTTCCTCAAACAAGCAAAAAAAAACTCGAAAATTCAGATCAATACTAAAAGCATGAGCTTGGTTTTGATTTACAGGAGAGGTGGTAAGACTACCAAAAGGTGCTTCAATTCCTCTCACCCTCAAAGTTCTTGAATATGAACTCTTCCACATTTCTCCTTTGAAGGTACGTTTAGCGTTGTTGTATATTACTATGACTTGGATTGATAACAACTTGGAATCATAATGTGAATGACGAAATCTTTTTTCTTATCTTTTGGAAATTTGGCTATACAGGAAATCACTGGAAACATCTCGTTCGCACCTATTGGACTGCTAGACATGTTCAACTCAAGCGGGGCTATCGAGTCGATGGATATCAATCCCGTGACAGACAAGAAACCTGAACTCTTCGATGGAGAGGTCTCTTCGGCTTCTCCTGCGCTCAGCGATAACCGTTCTCCAACAGCTCTGATATCTCTCAGTGTGAGAGGCTGTGGTCGTTTTGGAGCTTACTCTTCTCAGCGTCCACTAAGATGCGCCGTTGAAAGCACAGAGACCGATTTCACGTACGACGCGGAGGTTGGACTTGTGACATTGAATCTGCCGGTGACTAGGGAGGAAATGTTCAGATGGCATGTTGAGATTCTGGTCTAGACCAAAAAGCTTCAATGTAGTTTGGGCTATTCTTTCACTATTTTGTCATTCATCATTTTGTAGTATAAGGTATCAATAAATTAGGAATTTAATGATTGTAGTATCTTGGCTTTGTAATAATGTAATCTCGTTAAGTTAGGGAACCACCGTACCCTTGTAGTTTTGTTCTAATAATATTCCTTTGAAAAATAATTTGCTCCTAAATTCCTAATCAACTATTTTTGGCTTTCCTCTCAAATGAAACTGGAGTTTTACCAACCTCAAATCCCCAAATAGTAATAGTCGGTGAAGTAATTATCCAAAATAAATGAGTGTCTGGCTGACACGGATAGATCGATCTGAAATTAAATCCTGGTTATTTGGTCTGTCTATTTGGAAGGAATTAAACCAAACGAAAGCCTAACGAGGTTACGAGGGTAATGATTAGGCTTTTAGAATATATTTTTTGATAAAGAGGCTAATGATTTATTTTTAGAATTGTTGGTGCATTTTTTCTTATAACAAATCTATAGTCTTAGCGAAACAAATTGAAAACCGACACTCTTACAAGTTACAATTCCTAAAAAATCAGAACAAGTTTCATATAGAGTAACGTAACTTAAGGGGTCAATACGAATAATGATGACAAGTCAGTTATATGATGATCATAAACTTTTTAACACCTTCCATACTATATATTCACACCAACGAAATTAACAGATACTAGCTAGTACCATTATTTTGAACAATAAAATGTCCATGAATACGTCATCATCTCGTCTCTTCGAAATTCATTTTGTTTTACGACAATCTGACGACTCAACACGGAATAATTTCTGTTCCAGATTTTACTTGATTGGTGTTAAAAAAAAACTCAAATAAACGAATATTTTACTCTGTTTTTTGTTGATATTTTTCCATTCCATGAAACGTTACACACTAATCACACCCTTTAGGATCTCTAACGAGTAACATAGTACAACATTAATTTCACAAATTTAAAACCCCCAAAGCATTCAATTTCAAACGTACATGTCTTTTCTATCTTTTCCAGAGTTTGAGTTTATCTTTCTTTGCTCTTTTACCAACAACAAGTAATTAAAAAAAAAAAAAAGTAAGATGAAAAATTGACATCCATGAAAACGATGAGCAAGTTGAATCCTAACCATTAATTAAGAAAAATACAAGAGATAAATTCAAAGAAGGAAGCAATAACTAAGGCCAAGTTATAACAACGACTAGATAAATTTCCAAAGACATGACTTTCGAGTTTCGACCATACCTTTAGGTCTCTCAAGCAAACTACGCACATGCCTTTAACTTCTGCCTATTTTTACCCCATATGTATGTATACATATTCAAATATTTGTATTAATTATTTGGTAACTATACCACAAAACAATTAGATAAAGTATTCGTATGATAAAGGATAAGTACGTGATCTTTTGTGCTTATTAATCGATAAGAATATACGTATGGGCATCAAGTCTTCACCATTGTTCTTGAAGTCCCATGCATTGTAGTATTTCTTAGGTTTCTTTTGGCCGCACCGCAAGTTTCTTTGAAAGACACCTTGAAATCATAGAAAATAATGCTTAAGATGATTTTTTTTTTTTTGGACAAACTTAGCATATCATAAAAAGGATAAGAGTTTAACCTCTACTAAGAGAGGATACATCATGGCTACAAAGAACCGAATAAGCCAAAACATCGACTAACAAAGTGGTCGAGCAAAAGCAAAAGCTAACATAAACAACAATGCTCAAAATGAGACTTTGGGATAAGGGTGAACTAGCAAGTTCTACCAGAGAAGCATCAGCCCAAGAGCATCCAATAAAGCAGCCACCTTTAGCTTGGAAGTCCTTGTCGACACCACAAGGAGGAGGAAACAAAGCCTCCAGCGACACTACCGTCAAACAGTCAGCAAAAGCTGAACGAAAATAGTCTTGAACAACAATCCTCGCTTCTACTTCAAGCAGAACAGTCTTGAACATCATGCTTCCAATAACAATACCACTAAACACAAGTGAAGTATTTGGAAGGAAAATAAGCTCCATAAAGGAAAGATGAAGGCTATGAAAGCCCCAAGGAACCAGGAAACCTGGCTGGTTGTCTATACTCAAAGAACTTTGTCCAAGCTGCAACAAAACAACTGTAAACATAGCCAAATAGATATAGAATCCGCATACTGCGGTAAATGATCGCATTGAAGCGATAAGTGTAAGGGCGCTACACGAGAGCACAAATGTAGATACAAAAGTATCTAAGCCCATGGAAAGCGAATGAGTTACATTTGAATTCCACAATACCAACTTACTCAAAACCAGATTCCACAAGACCAAAGCCACAAGCTCTACCAACATCCATATCCTTCCCATCTTAGAAGAATTAGAGGGCGAACAGCAAGAGCATACCTGGGGGAAATTCTGAGGAGTTAAAGTGATGGCTTCGGCAAGGTAGTGGACATCACTGACCGGAGCAGTGGTTGAAGAGGTCGGACAGGGAAGAGAACCAAACTCTCCAAACCAGATCGCAAAGGGAGAGTCATCGGGAAGCAGTGGAAAGCTTTGCTGGATGGAGGAGGAGCTACGCTGTGACTGAAGAGGACTCAAAGGCTGAGCAATAGATTCAGTAAAGGTGAGGGTGTGGCAGATTTGAGGGTCTGGCGGATCCGGTGGCTCCGGTGGAGTCGGCGGAGAAGGAGGCTCCGGTGGTGGTGCAGGAGGGGGCCTCAGAACGAGGAAGGCGACCGAAGAAAACGGTAAGCGACGAGAGTGGCTCGAACTCAACAGACAAAAGGAAGTCATCTCATGTGAAAAACTCGCCGGAAAACAGATACGTCACCGGAAAAGGAGGTTCACTAGAGAGATCTCACCTTAGAAGTACCACCGATTAGAAGAGAAGGCTGCCGGAGAAGCAACGCTGGTGGAAAAAACTCATCCCGTGAAGGCTTGCGGCTGCCTTGGTTTTCGTGTCTGGGAGAGAAGTTTTTAGGGCGAACTCTTCCCCAAGCAAAAAATTTTGCTTAAGATGATTTCAATAACAAAATACGTACTTAAAAATAATTTGACATTATCAGTAGATCATAAGGTTCATAACTAAATTTCTAAAGTAACTTGGTATTTTTATTTTATTTTTTGGAAGAAAATTGGTATTTTCATATGGTTTTGATCAACTAATCAACCATACCAAAATTTACGAGACGTGTTGTACTAAAGAGTTTGAGACTAATATTTTTCATCATTTGAGAGTTGAATGCAAAGTTGTTCCCGATCAACTTTTCAGTTGATTTTCCAACAAATTAGATCATGTTGGCATGAATAATTTGAATTATATTATCGTTATCATTTACCACACCTTTTCAATCATTAATTACATTAGGTATTTGCCGTTTACGTATTTACAATTCTAATTTGAATTTGGTACTTTTGCACATTATGTTACTCTGGCGGTTCGTATATATCATCCTAACTTTCTTCAAAATTAAATGAATTATAACTATTTAACACATTCGTTTGTCACCAGCTTGGCAACGTGTTGATTTCAAATAAGTATTGATAACTGACCATGACTCTAATTAATTTAAAGTCCACAACATAGCAATCTGCACTTTCTCAGTGGGACATCCGGACATGTACTTAATGAGTTCATTCTAATCTCACGAGTGCGCCTAACAATTCAATTTCGTTATACCAATTCATGTTGGTTTAATGATTAGTAGATTTATTAGAGGTTGGAAAATCAGGTGTAGTTCATTAATTTTTAATCATGTTTGGTTATGAGTAACATTTTAGATAGCAAAAATATCCAGATTTTAACATATCCAAGATAATAATCCAGATTAGTCCTCTGTCTATTATTTTTTTTTACTCTCATGTTAGTTGGAACTTACAAGTCTATGACGCCGTTTGAGGAAACTTTTGAAAACTAATGATAAAAGCATCTAGTTAATATGAGAGTTTTAAAATAAACATGCCAAGCTGAGGAATATAAGAGCTTTTTTCTAAGAAAAGCATGAGATTTAATATGCGATACAACGAAATATGATGAAAATAAGTCTCACACACACAAAAAAAAAGAAGAGGCAAGAAATAATAAAAGGGAACCCAAAACTAATACCGAACTTTGAGAGACACAGGACACAACGATGTTTTCTTGTCACTTTTGTTGATTTTTTTTTTTTCCAACTTTTGATATCTATGTATGGAAATACATCACGCATTGCTTAGCTCAGTAATTACACATGATGAAATGTTACTGTGAATAGTATATATACGATGATGAAAATTAACTCTTTTTCTAAATTAATATAGAGAAAAAACGTAACTAAACTGTGAAACTCTCAATGAAGAATTAAAACTATAAAATAAATAAATAAATGAAAAAAAAAATAGGGGGAGAGGAGGTAAGGCTTGAAGCTTAAAGTGATGTTTTCGTATCAATCTCAATTTCTCTCCATACCTCCGACGCCATTAAAACTTTAATAAACCTAACTTTTTTCCTCTCAATTCGTCTATAAATACTCATACCTCCCACTTCTTCAATTTCATATTACATAATCCCGAATAAAACAGCAAACATTCTCATCTAACTCACAAGGAAACAACACTCATTCTTTTTTTTTCAGCACAACCGAAACCGAAATGGCTCGTTGTTGCAAACTTCTTGCTGTTTTCTTATGCGTTATTTTGATGCTCTCTTTGTGTGAAGCTTTGAGTAGCAACGTTGATGATGGATATGGTCATGAAGATGGGAGCTTCGAATCCGATAGCTTGATCAAGCTTAACAACGATGATGTTCTTAGCTTGAAAAGCTCCGATGAAACCACTTCGGAATCATCAACCGTTAGTGTTTTAAACTTCGGAGCCAAAGGAGATGGAAAAACCGATGATACTCAGGTTAGTAGTATACTATATATACATGTTTGCAATGTTGAATATAATTTTTTTTTGTTTTATCAATAACTAGTTACGGTATTTTCGGTGTGAAACCGATCATAGATGTAGAAGATAAATATATATAGATATATTTTATTTTGTATAGGTATATTTTATTTTGTATTGATGATGCATGCATGTATGGGTGTAAAATATATGCTTAGGCCTTCAAGAAAGCATGGAAAAAAGCATGTTCAACAAATGGAGTTACTACTTTCCTGGTTCCTAAAGGGAAGACTTATCTCCTTAAGTCTACTCGATTCAGAGGTCCATGCAAATCCCTACGTAACTTTCAGGTAATGTTTGTTTTTGTTTTTTTTGGCAACTTTAATTAGTCAATAATCTTCGATTAATTAATAAATTTAATTAGTTGATTTTTTCACTGTTTAATTAACTGCAGATTCTAGGCACTTTATCAGCATCTACGAAACGTTCAGATTACAAAGACAAAAACCATTGGCTTATCTTAGAGGACGTTAACAATCTATCACTCGATGGTGGCTCGACGGGAATTATTAATGGCAACGGCAAAATCTGGTGGCAAAACTCATGCAAAATCGACAAATCTAAGGTATACACATATACTCCACCAATTAGTATATCTTTCACACAAAGATTATTGTGTACATTTATTTAAATTACACCTATAGTTAACTGTCATCATGTTAATCAATTTTTCTTTGTCAGCATCTCTAATATTAATTGGTGACATCTTTTTTTTTTTTTTTTTTTTTGATGCAGCCATGCACAAAAGCGCCAACGGTACTTAAATAAAATTAAAGTTCCATGTATATCCATGTATATGGATAGAATTAATTTCTTTCACATCCAAACTAGGTGAACGTTTGATTTTGAAATTTGCATGTGTATGTGTATATGCAAATGCAGGCTCTTACTTTATACAATTTAAAGAATTTGAATGTGAAGAATCTGAGGGTAAGAAATGCGCAGCAGATTCAAATTTCAATTGAGAAATGCAACAAAGTTGAAGTTAGTAATGTTGTGATCACTGCTCCCGGCGATAGTCCCAACACCGATGGTATCCATATCACTAATACTCAGAACATTCGAGTCTCCAACTCAGATATTGGAACAGGTAATGATTCATATATGATTGTACTTTATTGTGTATTTATGTGTAACAAACACATGTTAATACTAAACTAAGTACGGTAACTATCCTTTGATTCAGAAATAATCATAATCGTCTTCTTGGTTGCTTTTATATAGGTGATGATTGTATATCCATTGAGGATGGAACGCAAAATCTTCAAATCTTTGATTTAACTTGCGGCCCCGGTCACGGGATCAGGTAAATTAATACATATTTAAAAAAATTCAAAATCCTAATATAAGGGTAGCAAAACTATATTTTTGAAAATACTGATGTTAATTTGATTCTTCTAATTACAATTCAATGAAGTAAGTATATACCTAATATATTGATCTTTGTTTGATCGTTATGATGAGAAGCATTGGGAGCTTGGGGGACGACAATTCGAAAGCTTATGTCTCGGGAATTAATGTAGATGGTGCTAAGTTCTCTGAGAGTGATAATGGAGTTAGGATTAAGACTTATCAGGTGACTGCTTTTGATTTTCTTCACAAGCATCCCCACTAAAGTTTTGTAATTAAAAATCTCTTGAAACGTACCTACCATTTGTTTTGAAATTGTCAATAACAAGTCCTTACTGATTTCAGGGAGGATCAGGAACTGCCAAGAACATTAAATTTCAAAACATTCGAATGGAAAATGTCAAGAATCCGATTATAATCGACCAGAACTACTGCGACAAGGACAAATGCGAAGACCAAGTAATTGATTGATCGATTGATCTAGCCATTCTTACTTTTTTCTTTACTAGACTAGCCTTCGCTCGGATTGAAAATGTGAAATATGTTATCAGGACTCCGCCGTGCAAGTGAAAAACGTTGTGTACAAGAACATATCCGGTACGAGCGCAACGGATGTGGCGATAACGTTGAATTGCAGTGAGAAGTATCCATGCCAAGGGATTGTGCTTGAGAACGTGAACATAAAAGGAGGAACAGCTTCTTGCAAAAATGCCAATGTTAAAAATCAAGGCACCGTTTCTCCTAAATGCTCTTAACTGAGCTAACTATGTAATACACATATATACATAGATATACATATTTACATATAGCCTGTATATTGTACAATACGCATTGCTTCTTAATACATGTAGTAAAGAATATTTGTTATCTACATATAAATTACTAATATTAGTTGTTTGTATTTCCATGAATAAATTAATAAGATTATTTGTCTGATATTTTGATTTACTAGTATTAAAATGAAAAGGAATATGCAAAATTTCAGTATAGTGAATTGATTATTCCAGCATTATAGTTTGGTAGGCAAAATAGAATGAGAATAGAGTTCATACTAATAAGATTCTTAATTGTGCAAATAGTTGTTGATACAAGCCACATGGGCCAAGTTTGTAAATCTTAAATCGAAATATGCCTTCTTCTTTTTTGCATGAAAATGCTAGTAATTTATAGTGTGTTTTTCAATAAGATGCTAAATCCCAAAATTAACCTAGTTTTCAGTGAGCTCTTGCATTATTGTGGCCTTCTTTACTCTTAGTCCATTCAATAATCAATACTTATATAAAAATGTTAAATCCCATAAGCAACCAAAAGGACCAAGGCATTTAAGCGAACCCTTGTGTTTTGGCCTACTTTACTAAAAAGTCCAATATATTAAAAATCTTGATTTACTTTTTACGTGATTGTTCTTCTTATTATGTTGCTATAAAATACAACATGAGGATAAAGTAAAATCTTGATGTTTTTTTTTTGGGTAATGCCGTTGCTCTCTAATCTCAACGGATTTATTTTAAAGTTAAAAGTTGACAAAGAACTTTACTTTTTTTCTTTCTTTTGAAAGAAATAATAAAACCATAAAACATCCGAGGAAATTCCGAAATCAATGTCCGTAGACTAAGGTACATAACAAAAAAAGGAAGATGTCCTCAAAATTAATGATATTACATAATGTTAAAGCTAGCTAAATCGAAGAATGTAGTTTTACCCTCTTTTAACTTCACTTCTTGGTTTGATCCTCGGCTGCTGGCTTACTCTGCTCTTCCACCGTTGCTGCCGGTGGCGGCGGTGGAGGTGGAGGTGGAGGGGTGGCAGCAACGGTGGGAACGCCGGCATCGATGCAGCTACGACACTTTCTCTCAACCCAACCTTCGATGTCGTGGTCTCCACCGTCAGATAAATGGCGGCCGCCACAAAGCCGAGCGAACACGCCGGCTAAGACGGATAAAATGGTGATGACAGCTAAGACGACAACGAGTGTTTCTATTGAACGGTGGTCCGAGTTGTGACTCGGCTGGTCTTGGGTGGGTGGGTCTATGTATATGGTAGTTGGGGTGGTTGTGGTGCTGAGTTGGTCATCGAGCCTTGCCGTGACTCCAAACATGAGAAAGAGAGGGTGAGAGAAAAGAAGAGAGAGGGAGAAAGAGATAGAGAGTTTCAGGTGAGCTTGTGGGAGCAAAGGTTTAAGACTTGAAGTAGAGAGTGGGGTTAATTATATCGACTTTTGATAAAAAAAAAAAAAACAAATTTTCATAATAGAAAACATTTTTTTTTTTGATCAAATAATATTCCTGGAAAACATCTTTACAACATTGAACACTAATGGTCTCATTGTAATTATGATGGTTTCTTTTTCCTTTTCTATCCATGATTCTATGTACTCAATTGGTTCATAGGCATTGGATTAGTGTATATGTAAGTATAAAAATAATGACCTAAATAAAAATGTTTCTATTTTTTTACCCACGTATATTAAAAGAGTTTCTATTTTGAAAAAAATTAAAATTCTCAATTCCCAATTTGTCCTCAGTGTGTGTAAAAACCAAAAACCACATGCATTTGGTTAAAACGAAGAGGTGTTTGTTTTGTTGTCCCCATCACTTCTTCAATGACCACCACCCTCTCTCTGCCACTTCTACTCTCCCTATTGACTCCACTTTGACTCAACTAACCATTATTTACTCTTACAACATAAATGTGATAATCATGACTATACATATATGTATAGATTCATTTTATCTATGAAGTCACTAGTAACTAATTTAGATTTTTATGTGGTCATCTTGTCTTTTTATTTGTCAGTTTAAGTTTTGGCAGGTGATATCAATGGTGGGGTTTGTTCATCTTGTTCTATCTCTGCATCTTCTTATTTTTTTATATGTCAATGTGTCAGCTCAATAATGTTTATTCAGTAAAAATAAATATCACTAACAAAAAAAATATCTCAAGAAAATCAAGAAACAGGCAATAAGTGACAGAGAAAATTAACGAATCGAGAAACAGTCCATTACATGTCACGAAATCATATGTTGGGTCTAAGTTTAGTATTGGGCTTAGAAACCCAATAAGCTCGGTTTAGTCAGGAAACCCTAATTATCTATTTTTCGTCTGGAGCTTATATGTGAATCATATTTTTTGCCGCCGTTTCTCACGAACACACAAACTGAATCAAATTCTCCAGCTCTTCTACGCAAAATCGAGCGCATTGACAATGGCGGAACGTGGTGGTGAGCGTGGTGTCGAACGTGGTGGTGATCGCGGCGATTTCGGACGTGGATTCGGCGGTCGTGGCGGTGGAAGAGGTGGTCCGAGAGGCCGTGGTCGCCGTGCAGGTCGTGCTCCAGAAGAGGAGAAATGGGTGCCAGTGACTAAGCTTGGTCGTCTCGTAAAGGAAGGTAAGATCAAACAGCTTGAGCAGATCTACCTCCATTCTCTCCCAGTCAAGGAGTACCAGATCATAGATTTACTTGTCGGTCCTTCATTGAAAGACGAAGTGATGAAAATCATGCCGGTTCAAAAACAAACCAGAGCCGGTCAGAGAACGAGATTCAAGGCCTTCGTCGTCGTTGGAGATAGTAACGGTCACGTTGGATTAGGAGTGAAATGCTCTAAGGAAGTTGCGACGGCGATCAGAGGCGCGATTATTCTCGCGAAATTGTCTGTGGTTCCGATCCGAAGAGGTTATTGGGGTAACAAGATCGGAAAACCACACACGGTTCCGTGTAAAGTAACCGGGAAATGTGGATCTGTTACCGTACGTATGGTTCCAGCTCCAAGAGGTTCTGGAATTGTGGCGGCTAGAGTTCCTAAGAAGGTTCTTCAATTCGCTGGAATTGATGATGTATTCACTTCTTCTAGAGGATCCACGAAAACACTTGGAAACTTCGTTAAGGTATGTACTCAAAAATGGCTGTTTTGGGTTGATGAACTCTGAATTAGGCAGTGAATAAGTAATCATTACCAGTTAAGGGAATTTATAGCGAAGATTAGGATTTAGCTGAAATGTTATTGGTTTGAGCATGTGAGTTTGGTTTTAAGTACTAATCTGATGAACAATGGTTGTATTCAAAGATTTGGTTTATAATGATAGTTTTGTGTTTAAGATTGCTTGAATCCGAATGCTCTTAGGTTGGTCTGATTATGCTAAATTCTGACTAATGTAATTCAAACTGTTGTATTTGGTCAGGCAACATTTGATTGTCTTCAGAAGACTTACGGATTCCTTACACCGGAATTCTGGAAAGAGACGAGATTCTCAAAATCACCATACCAAGAGCACACTGATTACTTGCTTATGCCTCCTGCCGCCAAGATCAGGGAGGTTGTAAACAAAAGCGTAGAGTAATACCACTTTATCTTGTTACATGAGATTCAAAGTGTTATCAAAAGCTTGAGTCAGATTTTGTTCGTTTATCTTTAGTAATTTAGATATTTGTTTGACACTTTGAATTCAAGCATACGAATCTTCTTATAATTGTTTTTTAAGCAGACTAAGGTGGTGTTATTCAATGATGGATTTTAATAGAATTGAAATCCAACACTATGTTATTAATCTAATGATTTTAAAGTTTGGTGTTATTCAACTAAAATTTAAAATGTTTCATTAAAATCCAGTGTTATTCAAAACTAAAAGACTTGTAAAATCTTTGTATATCAAATTATTTGAAATGAAACATCTTTGGAGTTTCATGAGTAAATTATTAGAATCATAATCCAAGATATACTGCAGAGATTTTGAACTCTACACAAACCGATTGTTAAAAACAATATCAGAAATCAAATCTAAACCTTTAAGAATTGACTTTAATTCCATGAGTGAATAACACCCCTAAGTCAGTAAATCTCAGCAATGAAATTTGAATGGAAATTCGTTATGACTAAATATATGGTGTTAAAGGTTTAATTCAAAGTTTACTTACCTGGAAAATATGTTTAATCAGACATTAATTAATACATGGGCCTTTTCTCAACATCTAAATAGGTGACCAGCCCAATTTTGAAACGAAATGAGCAAAGCCTAGGCCCTAAGCCCGATCTGAGTTTTATTTGATTTTGGTGGTAAATCGTGTTTTGTTTTTTTTTTAATGTTCAGAGAGAAAGATTGACTTTGAATGGAAGAAAATAAGAAGATGGAATGACGTTGACTTTCCTTTACAAATTTCTTCTTCTTCCTTCCCGGTATCTCCGAGTTTTCTGTTCATCTAAATACTCGGAATCTGGGGATATTCTTTTCCCGGTGTATCTCTCTCGCCGGGAAACTCTATTATCTTGTCTGATTTCTCTTCTCTTTCAACATTATTTTTTTCCTAGGATTGCTTTTCGATTTTGTCGGAATTGTTGCCGAAAGCTCGGTCTCAACAATGGGGACTCCAGAATTTCCAGATCTAGGGAAACACTGCTCCGTCGATTATTGCAAACAGATCGATTTCTTGCCCTTCACATGCGATCGCTGCCTTCAGGTTCCTTTCTCCCTTGTCTTTTTGATACCGTCAAAATTGAATCAGTGTCGTCATGTCCACGCTCGTCATGAATCATTAATCCCGACCCAATGCCATAGTTTTTCCAAATATAGGATCATCGTGGCTTCTCTAAATCTCAAGTCAATGATATGATTTAGACTGGAAAATGTTTTCGTCTCTTCTTATGTTCAAATTCTGTAGTTGAGTTGAATCTTGACTACTTTTCACACAATTATTTGTGATCAACTTCCATAAATGATCTTCATTTAGAAGAATTTTATGCTAAACGATTGAAAAGATTCATTTGTTTTATCGAAGGTGTTTTGTCTGGATCATCGTAGCTATATGAAACACGATTGTCCAAAAGGAAACAGAGGAGATGTCACTGTGGTTATCTGTCCATTATGTGCTAAAGGAGTTCGATTAAACCCTGACGAAGATCCCAACATTACCTGGGAGAAACATGTTAATACAGATTGTGATCCATCTAACTACGAAAAAGCTGTCAAGAAGAAGAAATGTCCTGTTCCAAGATGCAGAGAACTCTTGACATTCTCTAATACTATTAAATGTCGAGATTGCAGCATTGATCATTGTTTGAAACATCGGTTTGGACCTGATCATAGTTGTTCTGGACCCAAGAAGCCTGAATCGAGTTTCTCATTCATGGGTTTCTTAGGTACTAACACAAAAGAAGCTCCTGCATCATCATCTTCTTCTTCGAGATGGTCTAGTCTTT
Source organism: Arabidopsis arenosa (assembly GCA_905216605.1). NCBI lineage: Eukaryota > Viridiplantae > Streptophyta > Magnoliopsida > Brassicales > Brassicaceae > Arabidopsis > Arabidopsis arenosa. The sequence goes on along the minus strand of LR999455.1, from coordinate 14,032,629 downwards.
TCGCTTCTGCGGAAGCAAGTATTAGCAGACTCGGTAACGATATTAGCCAGAAGTTACAGTTTGCGAGTGGTAGTGATGGTAATGCAGAGAAAACGCAAGAGAGGAATGGAAAACAGAATTGTGGCAAAGTTACGGTTGATGTTTGTCCCAAATGTAGCAGAGGGTTTCGTGATCCGGTGGATCTATTGAAGCATATCGATAAAGACCATCGTGGCACTTCTAAAGCCTAGAAGAAAAGAAGTGAAGTGAAGTGGTTTTATATTTGTGTGATTGTATCATTCTTTGTAACACAGCCATGTAAAGGAAGAAAAGAAACTCCATATTCTTTGAGCTCAGTTTTTGTTTTGTTAGCCAATTCTGCATTTCTTCTGTTATGGATTTTGTTCAACATTGGGTCTCTTGTTCTTTTTGCCTCTTCAGGTCAAACTTACTCTGTTTTTGTTGAGACAATTTTCTCACAAATGTTAGTTAGCTCTAGAGTCCTTCCCTCTCATAGCATAAACGAGTTACATTGTATTATTCTTTTACATTCAATCACAGAGTTTTGTATTATCTTCTTTGAGATAGTTCCTCTGATTATAGTGTCCTCTATCAATGGAACATATGCTTTTAGATCTCACTATATAGACAGTTCAAAATGGCTGCCAAATTAAGCTTTTGGAAACATATATAGAGAGAGGCTCACAATCATGGATAACATACAACCACACTGGATAATTTCTTCTCGCCTCACACGAAAAAGAAAGACTAAAAATTGGCTTTTCTCACCGTTAGATCTTTACCAACATGAGGACATATACACCGTTAATAAATAGTCCTACATAGACAGACAGTAGACTGTACCACACTAGATAATTTATACTCAGCTAGTCAGCTCCATTATTGTCCTTGCTTGCTTCCTCTTAGAAAATAAATGAAAGACGTAGTAGACACATTCATAAGAGAAGCCTACTAAACAATCCCAAGTAATCGAACGGAGATGGTGGTTGGAACGGAGAACGCGACGGCGAAGACAGCGGCGTCTGGTGAATGTGGCGAGATACTTAAGCCACGCACTGACAAGAGAGACTATAGGAGGATTGTTCTCAAGAATTCGCTGGAGGTGTTGTTAATCAGCGACCCAGAGACTGATAAGGTAAAACTCGATTCCTGTTATAATTTTGCTGCAAAACACGAGTTGAAATTTTATCTGTTTACCTGCTTCTAGTGTGCTGCTTCAATGAACGTTAGCGTCGGGTCGTTCTCGGACCCGGACGGATTGGAAGGGCTAGCTCATTTCCTTGGTACTTTTATTCTCGTGTTTTAATGCTTCTCTTCTTCATACCAGGATTCAATCACTGAGCTGAGTCTAAACTGTCTCTATAAACAGTGATTTATCAACTCTTTCCTGTGATCTGAAGTCGATTTTTAGTGTGGATTTTGATGGCCATGGTGAATAACTTCTGATTTTATGCTTCTCGTTTTATTATTTTTGGGTGTCAGAGCATATGCTGTTTTATGCTAGTGAAAAATACCCTGAGGAAGATAGTTACTCCAAGTATATTACAGAGGTAATGTTCTTCTCCAGCTCTGGAATACAAACTTGATCATAATTGATGTTCTTCCATCGGTCTCTTCTCTCAGTTTAAGGAAGCTTTAATAGGAAGAAAATGGGATGTGCTTATTGGATGGAATTCTGTTTTTTTTTTTAGCATGGAGGGAGCACAAATGCTTATACATCCACTGAAGATACAAACTACCATTTCGATATCAACACAGATTCTTTTGATGAAGCTTTGGACAGGTAGACTTCCATTTGTTTTTTTTTTTCTCTCTTGCTTACTAATTTTTCTTTGACAGTGTTGGATTCTTATGTTATTGCCTGACCAGGTTTGCACAGTTCTTTATCCAACCACTCATGTCAACTGATGCCACCATGAGGGAGATCAAGGCTGTCGGGTCTGGTTAGATTTTGAATTTCTCTGTAGCTTTCCTGTTGAAATTTGTTAATAATACAAATTCTAACAAGTTCTCCCATCCAGAGCATCAGAAAAATTTGTTGTCTGATTCTTGGCGTATGGGCCAGGTATTTTTCCCTTCTCTCAAGAACAAATATCTGAGTTAATTGTACTATATCTATCCATCTGGTTATTGGCACTGAAGATTGCATTTCATTGGTTTTCTTTGAAAAAGTGTGTTGATGTGTTTGTAACATCTAAGTTGAACTGTATCTTCTTTTTTCTTTGACACAGTTACAGAAGCAGTTAAGTAGAGAAGACCATCCATATCACAGATTTAACACAGGTTTATCTTCGACCTATTCTTATTTGGTATTGACTGGCGTTCATAGAAGATTTGGTGCTTTGGTTCATAAGAAAAGTCAGTGGTCCTTCCCAATTTTATATATCCTGCTAAGAAAGTGATATTTTTGCTTAGGGAACATGGATACTCTTCATGTACGACCCCAAGCAAATGGAGTGGATACAAGGAGTGAACTAATTAAATTCTATGATGAACACTATTCTGCCAACATCATGCATTTGGTTGTTTATGGCAAGGGTACGTTTTGGAGCTAACCCAAAACGCAGATTTATATTACTTTCAGAAAACCAAAGTATTAGTATATATAACATTTATACATCTCTTTGCTCTGGATTTTTTTCAGAAAATCTTGATAAAACTCAAGGTCTAGTGGAAGAGTTGTTCCAGGGAATTCGAAACACCAACCTGGGTATTCCTAGATTTCCTGGTCAGCCGTGTACTCTAGACCATTTGCAGGTTTTGTTCCTTATTTTAGCTTTAGTATTTACAGGAAACGAAGATAAATTCATGCTAGAATGTTTCTAAGGTGGTATCTTCTGTGGTTGTGGCTTTCATTTGTTTTAGGTTCTCGTGAAGGCTGTTCCTATAATGCAGGGTCACGAGCTTAGTGTTTCATGGCCTGTAACTCCTAGCATCTATCATTATGAAGAGGCACCATGCAGGTATCTTGGTGATCTAATTGGTCATGAAGGCGAAGGAAGTTTGTTTCATGCCTTAAAAATCTTAGGTAGGTTTTCTTTAGGGCCAAACTTATAAAATTTTGAGCAGATTCTACCTGAAAGAGATAAATTGCAAAGTAATTGTAGGCTTCAGCTCTCTAATTCTGATTTCCAAACTTATGTCTTTATTTTTTGGAGGATAAGCTGTTGCTGCTAATAGTGACTAGAAATCTGAAAGATTAATTGTTTCCTCTGTATTAATTTCGAAGTTGTTGCTTGCTTGATCTTTATATTCCTTGCTCTTATCCGCTGTGAATATTACACACACTTTTTAGGGTGTCTCGCAGATATTTAGAAAAGTGCTTCAGAAACTACAGCTATTTGTTGCTTCAACTGTAGATGGTAGCTAGAAAATTTCTGCCATTTCTTAGCGTGTCATATAGGCTGCACTAAAAAGCTTATGGCTAGACAGTAACATTGGAGGATTTTGTGGAGCTGGCTAGAGAAGTTCCATTCTAGTCGAATAGGGTTTTATTGCTCAGCTGCTTGTTTACTTAATTTTTTGATGTGGACGTGTGCATTAGGCTATTAGAAGCTCGACATCTAGTAGTCTAGCTTAATTCTTCCTAATATTTGCACAGGTTGGGCAACAGGACTGTATGCTGGCGAAGCAGACTGGAGTATGGAATATTCTTTCTTCAATGTTTCGATTGATCTTACTGATGCTGGTCATGGTGGGTTTCTGTATTCTTCTTTGTTTTGTTCTAATATTCTTATGTTGATTAGATGGTGTCGGTGTGCTCGATGTTTTAGTCAGTACCTGATATTTTCTGAATTTGGTTTGATTTCTTGATTGGTATACAGAGCATATGCAAGATATTTTAGGGTTGTTGTTCAAACACATTAAGGTTTTACAACAGTCTGGTGTTTCCCAGTGGATTTTTGATGAGGTATTGGTGTTACTAAGTTTCCACCTTTTGTGTTGTTGTCTGCTTTTAATCTGCCTAGTTTTCTTTATGATACATTTGTTATTGTTGTTATAGCTCTCAGCTATATGTGAGGCAGAATTTCATTATCAAGGCAAGATAGACCCAATTTCTTATGCAGTGGATATTTCATCAAACATGACGGTAATAGTATTTTTCAGCTGTTCAATCCACATATCATACTTTTCCTGTCGTTTAAGCTTCTTATATAAACCTATTTTTGCTTGATATATGTATATGGCCTTTACGATGAACAAGAAGTAGAATAGATGTTTACCTCTTACAATCTTATCAAGCATTACTAGTTCACCTATATGAAGTTTGATCTCTGTGGCTGAAGTTCGGGAACTTGGTTTCTTGGCTAGACATTTTTTTTTGTATATTTTTGAAAAAATATTCTGTGTCCTTTTGCAATTATGCTTCAGATATATCCAACCAAGCATTGGCTGGTTGGATCATCACTGCCTTCGAAATTTAATCCAGCTATTGTACAAAAGGTTCTCGATGAGCTTTCTCCCAATAATGTTCGGTAAGTCTCTGTTCCTGGAATGCATGCCTTGCTGCCTACTATTTTCTAAATGTCTTATAATCTCAATAGGTTTTCACCAAGCTAATTTGTATTTCTCCCATTCATTCTGAGAAAAGCTGAGGATGGTGCTAAATGTTTTTATTGCAATCGGCCATATGATCTCTATTTTATGCAAAATTTCCATTAGCTTTTTGGCGGTTTACTTTAAGCAGCCCTCAGTCCCCAATGTGTCATGTTCATAGAATTTACAGATAGTTCAAGCATTGAAATCCTGACTGCTTACGGCCTAGTAAGCTCGTCATGTCACAGAATCTAATGCCATTATATCTGTAGAATCTTTTGGGAGTCAAATAAATTTGAAGGTCAAACTGACAAGGTTGAGCCATGGTATAACACTGCTTATTCTCTTGAGAAGTTAACCAAATTCATTATTCAGGTTGGCTTTTAATGTATTAATTTCTTGAAGATTCGATTATACTTGCATGTTTATTCTCTGCTGCTCAAATTTATATTCTATTTGATTCAATATTTTTCTGTTACTTTGGAGGAAGTTCAATTTTTTTTGTGCTTAACAATTACAGGAGTGGGTGCAGTCTGCCCCTGATGTAAACCTGCTTCTACCAACACCTAATGTCTTCATTCCTACGGATTTTTCATTAAAGGATTTAAAGGATAAGGTTCAGTTCCATCACTCTAGTTACAATTTACAACTGTCTTTCAAATTTTAATGTATAAGCATTAATCTTATATCACGTAATCAAGTTCTGGAACAGGATATCTTTCCTGTTTTGTTGAGAAAGACATCATACTCAAGATTGTGGTATAAGCCTGATACAAAGTTCTTCAAACCGAAGGCATATGTTAAGATGGATTTCAACTGCCCCCTTGCAGTCAGCTCCCCTGACGCTGCGGTTCTTTCGGATATTTTTGTTTGGTTGCTAGTGGCCTATTTGAATGAATATGGTAAGATTTGATAGCTAGACTTCTTTCGGTCATTTCTCTATTAACTACGGCTTTCTCTTGATATTATTTAAGAAAATTGTATGTTAAGTATGTGGAACTACGGCTCTGAAAGGAAAGGTCGACTTCCGAGTAAGGTCAATACGATAAAATTTAGGGGAAATTTTCAAAGTTGTCTCATATAATATGCTTCCATGTGATGGTTCTGCTGGGAATTCCTTCTAGCTCTCTTCAATTCACATAACTTTTATCAGTATCATTTTGATTATCAAGATGACGAGTCTGCTTCTTCATATTGGATCTCTTATTTTTCTTTATATTGTAGCTCTCATCAATCTTTACTATGTTTCAGCTTATTATGCTCAAACTGCTGGTCTTGACTATGGATTAAGTCTTTCGGACAATGGTTTTGAGGTGGGTTTGCTGAGATTTCCTTGTGTATTTTTCTCAATGAGTTTCATGTTTGACTAACAGTTTCTCATTTCCAGCTCTCTCTTGCTGGCTTTAATCACAAATTGAGGATCTTGCTGGAAGCTGTCATTCAAAAGATAGCAAACTTCGAAGTTAAACCTGACAGGTTTTCCGTTATCAAGGTATACTTGTTAGTAGACTTCGTCCTTCTTTTAAAATCACCACGACTCTCCTTTTTATGGTCTGTACGTGGTAAGATATTAACAACTTCCTCCTACACCCAAGAAGCTGTGTGACCAGATTTACCGAATCCATGTTTTCTGCTTCCCTGTCCTGTAATAGGAAACAGTCACAAAGGCATACCAAAATAACAAATTCCAACAGCCATATGAACAAGCAACGAATTACTGCTCACTAGTATTACAAAATCAGATTTGGCCTTGGACAGAGGAACTAGATGCTCTTTCTCATTTGGAAGCTGAAGACTTGGCTAAATTCGTCCCAATGCTGTTATCAAGGACATTTGTTGAGTGCTATATAGCAGGTATCAACATTATCCCTATTGTATGATTGTATTTGGTCTCTAATTTTTTTCCTTTTCTTATAGCTGTTGCGGTGTCTCATTCCAGGAAATGTTGAGAAGGAAGAAGCTGAGTCAATGGTCAAGCATATTGAAGATGTTCTTTTTACCAACCCAAAACCTATTTGTCGTCCGTTATTTCCATCCCAGTTCCTGACAAATAGGGTTACAGAGCTCGGAACAGGAAAGACATACTTTTACCATCAGGAAGGTTCAAACTCCAGTGATGAAAATTCTGCTCTAGTGCATTATATTCAGGTATAGTTGTGACAAGATTAGTAGGATAGCCTTCGAACTAAGTAGTATATATCAACCAGTTTCTTGCAAGTCTTATAAGCTTTACTTGTAGATCTTGTTACTTAGACTCTTCGCGAGTTTTTCTTTTTATTGACCTTCGTGTTCTTGGTAATGGAAATTGGTTTACCACGAACAGGTTCATCAAGATGAATATTCCATGAACAGTAAACTCCAGCTTTTCGAGCTAATTGCAAAGCAAGCCACGTTTCACCAGCTTAGAACGATTGAGCAACTTGGCTACATCACTTTGCTTTCTCTGAGGTACATAGGAGTTTCTCGTGTGTTTGAATATTTACTGAGTTCATGCATAACCACTTTTCTGCAACACAGCAACGAATCTGGCGTCTATGGTGTACAGTTCATTATCCAGTCTTCAGATAAGGTACAAACTTGTATTGCCTCTCTACCACTCAGACTTTGTATAATCGATTCAGATCTCTTTAATTGTCTTTGAATTAATCGTTAACAGGGTCCTGGACATATTGATTCGAGAGTTGAGTCACTACTAAAGGACCTTGAGAGTAAACTTTACAATATGAGCGATGAAGAATTCAAGGTGAGATGACACAAGCTAGATGATATTTGCTTTGCTTGAGATAAACATTGATTGATGTACTAATTGACATGACTTTCTCCTCAGAGCAATGTAACAACTTTGATAGACATGAAGCTTGAAAAAGACAAGAACTTGGACGAGGAATCCTGGTTTTACTGGGCAGAGATTCAAACTGGGACACTCAAATTCAACCGCATAGATGCAGAGGTAATTCCTCCCTTTGCAACTCCTCCCTACCAATTCTTTGAATTAAGAACTCCAATGTTGGGGTTTGCTTCATGCTTTAGGTTGCTGCACTGAGAGAGCTAAAGAAGGAAGAATTGATAGATTTCTTTGACGAATACATAAAGGTTGACGCACCAAAAAAGAAATCGTTGAGCCTATGTGTTTATGGAAACCAACATTTGAAGGAAATGGCAAATGACAAAAACAAAATCCCATCAACATCCATAGAAATCGAAGACATAGTCTGTTTCAGAAAGTCTCAACCTCTTTACGGGTCTTTGAAACTTTGAGGAGGTCCCAACTCTATTCAGAGATAAACACAAACACACATAGGCCAAAATTTTATTCAAAACACTATAATAAAGATGATTAAACTTGGCATCATATATACAAAATTTTATTCGATAAAAATTTATGGCATAGTTATTCAATATAGCATACTTATTTTTCATAGTTATCATATTCAACTACACTTTCGGTCCCTATTTTATAAACTACAACAAATCAACGTTGGAGTTGGCAACTTGGTATTGTTGACGAAATCTGTGCCAAGTTTTGTTGGCGCGGCGTTATCGCCGTTGGATCTCTATTAATTGGGAAAATATAGACCGTCGATAATAGTCAGACGCAGATTCTAACCACACTGGATAATGACACTAGATTAGAGACAAAAGGAAAGACGTTGGACCATAGTTAATACATTAACACTAGCCAAAGAGGCCCAAGACCCAGCCTAGCGAAGACCCAAGTAATCGCCGTTGGATCTGTATTACTTAGGAAAATATTCACCGTTGATATTAGTCAGACGTAGACTGTACCACATTTGATAATTCTTCTTTGCTCTTACTAAAAGAAAGACGTTAGACATTCATAAGAGCAAAGAAGAAGACTCAGCGTAGACTAAAACTATCCCAAAGTAATCGAAGGGAGATGGCGGTTGAAACGGAGACCACGACGGCGACGGCGGATGGAAGTGACACCATACTAAAGGCACGTACGGACAAGAGAGAGTATAGGAGGATTGTACTCAAAAATTCGCTGGAGGTGTTGTTGATCAGCGACCCAGAGACTGACAAGGTAAGCTAGATTTTTTGTTCTAATTGTACTGATGATGATAAAATCATGAAGATTCATTTTTGTGTCTTTTGCTTTTTAGTGTGCTGCTTCAATGAACGTTAGCGTCGGGTCGTTCTCGGACCCGGACGGATTGGAAGGCCTTGCCCATTTCCTTGGTACTTTTATCTTTCCATTTCTAAGAATTCAAATTAGTTTAATGATGTCTTCATAGCAGAGTTCAATCACTGAGACGAGATTGAGTCAGTTCTCTTTTTATAAACTCTTTCCTTTAATGTAAAATTGATGTCGATTTTTAATGTGGATTTTGGTGAATAATCTTTTATGCTGCCCGGTTTATTTTATTCCGGGGGATCAAGAGCATATGCTATTTTATGCAAGTGAAAAATTCCCTGAGGAACATGGTTTGTTCAAGTATGTCAATGAGGTAATACATAATTGATGTTCTTGTATCGGTGCTTTTCTATTAAATTAAGGCATCTTTAAATCAAGAGAATATGATGTGCTTGTTTTTTCTTTAGCATGGAGGGAGCTCAAATGCTTATACATCCACTGAAGATACAAACTACCATTTTGATATCAACACTGATTCTTTTGATGAAGCTTTGGACAGGTAGATTTGCAATTTTTTTTTTCTATCTTGCTTAGTAAGCAATACTTACTAATGTTATGTGATTTCCTTTTGACAATGTCAAATTTTTCTGTTATTGCCTAAACCAGGTTTGCACAGTTCTTTATCAAACCACTGATGTCAGCTGATGCCACCATGAGGGAGATCAAATCTGTCGACTCTGGTTAGCTTTTCAATTTCTTGATAGCTCTCCTGTTCATTTTTGTTGATACAACAAATTCTAATGAGTTCTCTCTCATCCAGAGAATAAAAAAAACTTGTTGACTGATTCTCGGCGTATGCGCCAGGTATTTTCCCTTGCTCTCAAGAACAATTATATGGGTTACTTGTATTACATCTATCCATTTAGTTATTAGCATTGGATGTGTACATTTAAGTATGAAAAATGAGGTTTTTCTTTTAACTTGTAGTACTTCTATCTAAGCCTTGCATATTTGATAACCCACAAGTCTGTTGATGTGTATATAGCATCTAACTTGAGTTTTGTCTTCCTTTTTCGTTGGCACAGTTACAGAAGCATCTAAGTAGAGAAGACCATCCATATCACAAATTTAGCACAGGTTCATGTTTGACCTATTCTTAAGTGGTCGCTTCCTATTTATTTTCTCCTGCTAAGAAAGTGATCATTTTGCCTAGGTAACATGGATACTCTCTGTGTACAACCCGAAGCAAAAGGAATAGATATAAGGAGTGAGCTAATTAAGTTCTATGATGAACACTATTCTTCCAACATCATGCATCTGGTTGTTTATGGCAAGGGTAGGTTTTGAAGCTAACCCAATACTCAAATTTCTTTCTAGTTTCAGAAAAAAGTACAGAATTAACATATATAACAGTTATACATCTATTTGCTCTGGATGTCTTCAGAAAGCCTTGATAAAACTCAAGGTCTAGTGGAAGAGTTATTCCAAGAAATTAGAAACACCGACAAGAGTATTCCTAGATTTCCTGGTCAGCCGTGTACTGTAGACCATTTGCAGGTTTTTGCTCCTTATTTCAGTTATAGCATTTATATGAGAAGATAAATTCATGCTAAAATGTTTAAGGTGGTATTTTCGGTGGTGGTGTGTTTTTCATTGGTTTTAGGTTCTTGTGAAGGCTGTTCCCATAAGGCAGGGTCACGAGCTTACTGTTTCATGGCCTGTAACTCCTAGCATCCATCATTATGAAGAAGCACCATGCAGGTACATTGGTCGTCTAATTGGTCATGAAGGCGAAGGAAGTTTGTTTCATGCCTTGAAAATGAGGGGTAGGTTTTATTTGGGGCCAAACTAATAAATGTTTTGGAAGGTAAAAATTTGAAAAGCTGTAATAGTCTTCGGCTCTCTATTTCTGCTTCTCAGAATGATATCTTACTTTTTTGGAGGATAAATTGTCTCGGATAATAGTTACGAGAAATCTTAAAGATGAGTTGTTTCCCCTGTATTTTACTGAGGTGTTTCTTGCTTGTTTACTTAATTTTGTGATGCAGACCTATGTATCAGCAGTTCTGCATTTAGTAAGTTTTCCTTTATTTTTCTTAACACTTCCACAGGTTGGGCAACGAGTCTGCATGCTGGTGAAGCAGGGTGTACCATGGAGTATTCTTTCTTCAATGTTTCAATTAATCTTACTGATGCTGGCCATGGTGGGTTTCTGTATTCTCTCGTGTTTTGTTTTAATATTCTACGGAAGCTTGCAACAATCTTTTTTTGTTGTTGATAAGATGGTATTGGTGTGCTTGATGCTTAGTCAGTACCTGATATATCTGGATTTGGTTTGATTTGTTTCTTGCTTGGTATACAGAGAATATTCAAGATATTGTAGGGTTGTTGTTCAGACAAATTAAGCTTTTACAACTGTCTGGTGTTTCCCAGTGGATTTTTGATGAGGTACTGGTATTATCAAAAATACAATTTCTAGGACCTATGTTTCCATTTTTTGTGTTGTTGTTATTGTCTGCTTTTTGATCTGGCTAGTATTCCTATTGATTCAGTGTTCTTATAGAGCTTGATACATCTGTTATTGTTGTTAAAGCTCTCATCTATCTGTGAGGCAAAATTTCACTATCAAGCCAAAATACACCCAATGTCTTATGCCAAAAGTATTTCATCAAAAATGAAGGTAATAGTATTTTCAGCTGTTCAATCTACTTCTCGTTATTTTCCTGTCATTTAAGCTGTTTGATCTCTGTGGCTGAACATTTCACTTTTTTTTTTCTAATCTTCTGTGTCTTATTCCAATTATGCTTCAGATGTACCCAACCAAGCATTGGCTGGTTGGATCATCACTGCCATCGAAATTTAATCCAGCTACTGTGGAAAAGGTTCTAGATGATCTTTCTCCAGATAATGTTCGGTAAGTCTCTGTTCGTGGAATGCATCCCTTTGCAAAAGCAATTGATGACCTAATGGATTATTTTGCCTTGCTGCCTACTATTCTCTAAATTTTTGTCTGTCCTATTTATTCCGACGACGGTGCTATATATTTTTATCCGCCATATGATCTCTACTTTAAGCATTTAAATCTTGACTACTTAAAGCGAAATGTTATATTTGTAGAATCTTTTGGAAATCAAATAAATTTGAAGGGCAAACTGACAAGGTTGAGCCATGGTATAACACTGCTTATTCTCTTGAGAAGATATCCAAACTCACCATTCAGGTTGGCTTTTGATGTATTGATTTCCTGTTATGCTTTATTTTCCTCTGCTCGAATTTATTAATGTGCTTAACAATTACAGGAGTGGGTGCAGTCTGCTCCTGATGAAAACCTGCATCTACCAACACCTAATGTCTTCATTCCTACGGATTTTTCATTAAAGGATTTTGATGATGAGGTTCAGTTCCATCACTCTAGTTACAGTTTACAAATGTATTTTGAATAGTGTATGAAGCAGTTATCTTATGTCACAGAATCAAGTTCTGAAACAGGATAATATATTTCCTGTTTTGTTGAGAAAGACATCATTCTCAAGATTGTGGTATAAGCCTGATACAAAGTTCTTCAAACCAAAGGCGTACGTTAAGATGGATTTCAACTGCCCCCTTGCACTCAGCTCTCCCGACGCTGCGGTTCTTTCAAATATTTTTGTTTGGTTGCTGGTGGACTATTTGAATGAATATGGTAAGATTTGATAGATATACCTCTTTTTGTTATTTCTCTTTTAACTACGGCGTTATTTAGACATTTACACAAGACAACTGTTTGCTAAGTATGTGGAACCAAGCTTCTAAAAGGCAAGGTCGATTCCAAGTAAGGTCAATCGAATTTGATTAATTTAAGAGGTTAATCTCCGAAGTTGTGTCACGTAAAATGTGATAGTTCTGCTGGGAGTTCCTTATAGTTCTCTTCAAATTGCATAACTTTTATACAATATCAGTACTCATTTTGATTATCGAGATGACGAGTCTGCTATGTATTTCTTTTAAGACAAGTTAAAATATGCTATAATGAAGAGCGAAATAAAACCAGAGTAAGGTGATAAGCCTTCATAGTTAGTTATTATATCAGGAAAATTGTTTTATCAATCTGTAATTCTATGTTTCAGCTTATTATGCTCAGGTTGCTGGTCTTCACTATGGATTAAGTCTTTCTAACAATGGTTTTGAGGTGGGTTTTGTACAAAATTCTGACGTTCTCGTGTCTTTTGCTCTACGAATTTCAGGTTTGACTAACAGTTTCTCATTTTCAGCTCTCTCTTGATGGCTTTAATCACAAATTGAGGATCTTGCTGGAAGCTGTCATTGAAAAGATATCAAATTTTGAAGTCAAACCCGACCGGTTTTCTGTTATCAAGGTAACAGTATTAGTAGACTTCGTCCCTCTTTCTAAATTAGGACACTCTCCTTTTTAAGGTTTTGTACATGGATAGAGATATTAACCAATAAGCATTGTACCATATTTGTTAAATAATCCATGTTTTTCTGCTTCCCTCCTATCCTATATAATAGGAAACAGTCACAAAGGCATACAGAAATTACAAATTTCGACAACCATATCATCAAGCAATGAGTTACTGCTCAATGGTATTACAAGATCACTCTTGGCCTTGGACAGAGAAACTAGATGCTCTTTCTTGTTTGAAAGCTGAAGACTTGGTGAATTTCGTTCCAATGTTGTTATCGAGGACATTTGTTGAGTGCTATATTGCAGGTGTCAACATTATCCCTGTTCTATGATAATCTTTGGTACTATGGTCCTATAACCCTTTGGTCCTATAATACTCGTTGTGGTGTGTCAGTGATATAATTAGAAACTCGTTTCAGGAAATGTTGAGAAGAGCGAAGCTGAGTCAATGGTCAAGCATATTGAAGATGTTCTCTTTAACGACCCAAAACCTATCTGTCGTCCGTTATATCCATCCCAGTTCCTGACAAGCCGAGTTGCAGAGCTCGAAGCAGGAATGAAATACTTCTACCATCAAGAAGGCTCAAACCCCAGCGATGAAAACTCTGCTCTAGTGCATTATATTCAGGTATATTTGCGACAAGATTAGTAGATCTTACTGGTCTCATCAACCAGTTTTTGCATGTTTTATAAAGCTTTTCTTGTAGATCTTATTGGTCTCATCAACCAGTTTTGGTACTTAGACTCATCGTGAGTGTAGAAGGTTTCTTCTTGTAGACCTTGGTTTTCTTGCTAACGGAAATTGTATTGCCACGGACAGGTTCATCAAGATGAATTTTCCATGAATATCAAACTTCAGCTTTTTAAACTTATCACAAAGCAAGCCACTTTTCACCAGCTTAGGACTGTCGAGCAACTTGGTTACATCGCTTCACTATCTCAAAGGTACATAAGAATTTCTCATACGTTTGAATGCTCCTGTTATCGCTGATACATAAATAATTACGTTTCTGCGACACAGAAACGACTCTGGTGTCTATGGTCTACAGTTCTTTATTCAGTCTTCAGTTAAGGTACCAAACTACCAATCTGTCTTGCCTCTTTGCCATCGGACTCTGCATAACCCTTTCTAGTTAATGCATTATTCGCCTTTGAGTTTGTTGTTAATAGGGTCCTGGACATATTGATTCAAGGGTCGAGTCACTACTCAATGATCTTGAGAGTAAACTTTACAATCTGAGCGATGACGAATTTATGGTGAGAAGGCCCAATCAGATATTATATATGCTTTGCTGGAACTAAACATTGTGGTGCAAATATACATCCCACTAACTGACATGACTTGCTCCTCAGAGCAATGTAACAGCTTTGATAGACATAAAGCTTGAAAAACACAAGAACTTGAATGAGGAATCCGGGTTTTACTGGGGAGAGATTAAACAAGGGACACTTAAATTCAACCGCAAAGATGCAGAGGTAATAACGACAAAACACCTCTTTCCAACTTCTTCCTAGCAATCTCTGAATTAAGTACCTTGTACTTGCATTGTGAGTCTTCTTCAAAGAAATGTTAACACAGCCTATTGACCGATGAAGTTGGGGTTTCTTGTGTAATTTAGGTGGCTGCACTGAGAGAGCTAAAGAAGGAAGAATTGATAGATTTCTTTGACGAATACATAAAGGTTGGCGCACCAAAAAAGAAATCGCTGAGCGTATACATTTACGGAAACCAACATTTGAAGGAAATGTCATCTGACAAAGAGAAAGTTGTAACACCATCCATAGAAATCGAAGACATTGTTGGTTTCAGAAAGTCTCAACCTCTTTATGGATCGTTGAAAGGATGTGGCCAGTTGAAACTGGGATGAGGTTCCGACACATTTCATAGATTTATACACTCACACTCATATACCAAAATGTGAACCTGTATTCAACTGGTTTGTTAGAAAACAGAGTTTTAAAGATATTTGATTATAGATGAATTGGGAACCACTTTTAAATAATCGAGAGAGACTATATATTGAAATTAAAGTGCAGAAGCTTAATGAACAATACGGAGATGTCACATCTTTGATGAGGTATCGGTTGGTTTTTGGCTGTGAACAAGTTGATTAGATCACATCATGAAGACAAGTACAAGATAGACTAAAGCTTCTACACAAGTTTTAATATGTCCACAAGAAGAAAGCGTCTTCTTCCACAAAGAAGAAAGTGTCTTCTACCTTCTATAGATAAACACGGAACACCTCCAACCCACTAACTTTTCCTGGAACGTCTCTTTCCTTATCTCAGTAAGGTAAGAGATCAACACAACACAACCTTAGCACAATAACAGAAAAAGAAATGTCAAATTCCCACTTTATTAAGACTTTCCAAGAAAAACCTTATGATAAGTTTGCAATTAAATTAATAAGAAGTATAATGGAAATAAGATCCTAAGAATTAAGGATTCTACAATTATTATCTGATGAAAACTTATGGCATAAATTCAAGTCTAAAATCTGTATGATGATCTATTATTTAGTCAATGTAAACCAACGCCACGTGAGTCAAGTTTATATGTTGGACTTGGACATATATGCGAGCGAAGACTTCAACTATCCATAGTAATCACCGTTGGATCTGTACCACGTGGGGAAATATAGACCGTTGATTAAAGTCAGACGTAGACTATACCACACCAGATAATTTCTTCTGAGCTCCCTCTCCCTCTGAAGTTTAGAAAAAGTAAAAGAAAGACGTTACTTGGTTATATTATATAGCAAAGATTCAGCAAAAGTAATCCAACATCGATGGCGATTGAGAACGCCGCTGCGGCCACGAATGCGGCCGATAAAGGTGGCGAGATACTTAAGGCACGTACGGACAAGAGAGAGTATCGGAGGATTGTTTTGAAGAATTCGCTGGAGGTGTTGTTAATCAGCGACCCAGAGACTGACAAGGTAAAACTCGATTCCTGTTATAATTTTGCTGCTAAAACAAACAAGAGCTGAAGTTTTTATCTGTGTTTACCTGCTTCATTCTAGTGTGCTGCTTCAATGAACGTTAGCGTCGGATCTTTCTCGGACCCACAAGGATTGGAAGGCCTTGCTCATTTCCTTGGTACCACTTTTTTTTTTTTTTTTACTATTTTTCTTTCTAAGAATGTAAATCAGTTAAATGTGGATTTTGATGGCCATGGTGATCGATAACTTCTGATTTCTAATTATGCTGCTCATTTTATTATTTTTGGGGGGGTCAGAGCATATGCTGTTTTATGCAAGTGAAAAATACCCTGAGGAAGATAGTTACTCCAAGTATATTACAGAGGTAATGTTCTTCTCCAGCTCTGGAATACAAACTTGATCATAATTGTGTCTCTTCTATTAAGTTGAGGAACGGAAATTGGAATGTGCTTATTCGAAATTATTTGTTTGTAGCATGGAGGGAGCACAAATGCTTATACATCCACTGAAGATACAAATTACCATTTCGATATCAACACTGATTCTTTTGATGAGGCTTTGGACAGGTTGACTTGCATTTTTTGTTTTTTCCATTTACTAACTGATCTTGTCTGATTTCACTTCTGATACAGTTTGATACTTATGTTACGTTATTGCCTATAACCAGGTTTGCACAGTTCTTTATCCAACCATTGATGTCAGCTGATGCCACCATGAGGGAGATTAAGGCTGTTGACTCTGGTTAGCTATCTTTTTACCTTTTGAGATAGCTTTCTTGTTTCAGTTTCTTAACTAAAAAATTCTAACGAGTTCTCTCTTATCCAGAGAATCAGAAAAACTTGTTGTCTGATTCTTGGCGTATGCATCAGGTATTTTCCTTTGCTCTCAAGAACAAATATTTGTATTCTTTCTCTCCATTTTGTTATTAGCATTGAAGGATGCATTTCACTAATTATCCATGGAGAGGAAAAGAACCTAAGTATGATAAATGAGGTTTCCTGGAACTTGTAGTACTTATATCTAAGCCCTGCATATTTGACAACCCACAAGTCTGTTGACTTATATTTTAGCTTCTAACATAAGTTTTGTTTTCCTTCTTTTTCACACAGTTAAAGAAGCATCTAAGTAGAGAAGACCACCCATATCACAAATTTAATACAGGTCCATCTTCTACCTCTTCTTAATTGGTGTTGTGATGCTTAAGAAAAGTCAGAGGTCCTTCCCAATTTTTTTCTCATGCTAATAAAGTTATGTTTTTTCTTAGGGAACATCGATACTCTTCATGTACGACCCGAAGCAAATGGAGTGGATACAAGGAGTGAACTTATTAAATTCTACGAGAAACACTATTCTGCCAACACCATGCATCTGGTTGTTTATGGCAAAGGTAGGTTTTGGATCTAACTCAAAACTCAAATTTCTTTACTTTCAGAAAACAAAAGTATCAACATATGTAACATTTTTTTCATCTCTTTTCTCTGGATGTCTTCAGAAAACCTTGATAAAATTCAAGGTCTAGTGGAAGAGATGTTCCAGGAAATTCGAAACACCAACACGGAAATTCCTCGATTTCCTGGTCAGCCGTGTACTCAGGAACATTTGCAGGTTTTTGTTTCTTCTTTCAGCTTTAAGCCTTTACACGAGACGGAGATAAACTCATGCCAGAATGTTTCTAAGGTGGTATCTTTTGTGGTTGTGTTTTTATACTGGTACTAGGTTCTTGTGAAAGCTGTTCCTATAAAGCAGGGCCATAATCTTACTGTTTCGTGGCCTGTAACTCCTAGCATCCATCATTATGAAGAAGCACCATGCACGTACGTTGGTCATCTAATTGGTCATGAAGGCAAAGGAAGTTTGTTTCATGCTTTAAAAATCTTGGGTACGTTTTCTTTGGGGCCAAACTAATAAATGTTTTGGCAGATTTTACCTGAAAGAGGTAATAAATTGAAAAGTAGTTAGTCTTCAGCTCTCGGTTTCTTGCTTTCAAAATGATATCCTACCATTTTTGGAGGATAAGCTGTTGCTACCAAGTCACGAGAAATCGTAAAGATTAGTTGTTTTGTATGTACTAATTTCGAGGGTGTGTTTTGCATGATCTTTATTATTCTTGTTCTTACCCGCTGTATTTATTGCAGAACACGTTTAGTTTGTCTCGCAGATATTTGGGAAAGTGTTTCGGAAACTACGGTTCTTTGTTGTTTTAGTTAGCTGTAGATTACCTAGATAATTTTTGCACTATCTTGGCTGCACTAAAAAAGTATATGGTGCCCAAACTATTTTCCATAGAGAGTAACATGAAAGGATGGTGTGGAGTTGGCTAGAGAAGTGTGTAGTTTTACATCTAATAGTCTTGCTGAATTCTTGCTAATACTTGCACAGGTTGGGCAACGGGACTGTGTGCTGGCGAACCAGACTGGACTATGGAGTATTCTTTCTTCAATGTTTCGATTAATCTTACTGATGCTGGGCATGGTGGGTTTCTGTTTTCTTTCTTGTTTGTTTTAATATTCTTTAGACGCTCGCAACATTCTTATGTTGAATAGATGGTCTTGGTGTGCTTGATGTTTAGTCAGTGCCTATTATTTTCTGGATTTTGGTTTGATTTGTTTCGTGCTTGGTGTACAGAGCATATGCAAGATATTTTAGGGTTGTTGTTCAGACATATTAACCTTTTACAACAATCTGGTGTTTCCCAGTGGATTTTTGATGAGGTATTCGTAATATTAAAGTTTTACAATCTATGTTTCCACCTTTTCTACTGTTGTGCTTATAATCTTGTTAGTATTCCTATTGATACTTCTTTTTTTTTTTCTGTTGAAGCTCTCAGCTATATGTGAGGCAGAGTTTCATTATCAAGCCAAAATAGACCCACTTTCTTATGCAGTGAATATTTCATCAAACATGACGGTAATACTTTCTTTCAAGGGAATCGACTTCTCATATTTTTCCTACCATCTAAGCTTCTTATTTCAATTTTATATATTTATTTATCTTGTGAGTCCTTTTGCATTTATTCTTCAGATATACCCAACCAAGCATTGGCTGATTGGATCGTCACTGCCTTCAAAATTTAATCCAGCTAGTGTGCAAAAGGTTATCGATGATCTTTCTCCAGATAATGTTCGGTAAGTCTCTGTTCCTGGAATGCAACCCTTCGCAAAAGCAATCAATGACCAAATGTATCTAAATGGCTAAATGATTTATTCTATCGGCCATGTGATCTCTATTTACTCATAATATTTCCATAGTAGTTCAAGCATTGAAATCCTGACCTTCTTTTATGGGCTTATGGCCAAGTAAGATTGTCTTGTTGCAGAATCTAATGCCATTATATTTGTAGAATCTTTTGGGAGTCAAATAAATTTGAAGGGCAAACTGACAAGGTTGAGCCATGGTATAACACTGCTTATTCTCTTGAGAAGATATCCAAATTCACCATTCAGGTTGGCTTTTGATGTATTGATTTCCTTCTATGCTTTATTTTCCTCTGCTCGAATTTATAATTGTGTTTAACAATTACAGGAGTTGGTGCAGTCTGCACCTGATGTAAACCTGTTTCTACCAACATCTAATGTCTTCATTCCTACGGATTTTTCATTGAAGCATTTTACGGATAAGGTTCAGTTTCTACCAACACTCTAGTTACAATTTACAAATGTCTTTTGAATAGTGTATGAAGCAGTTATCTTATGTCACAGAATCAAGTTCTCGAACAAGATAATATATTTCCTGTTTTGCTGAGAAAAACATCCTTCTCAAGATTGTGGTATAAGCCTGATACAAAGTTCTTCAAACCAAAGGCATATGTTAATATGGATTTTAACTGCCCCCTTGCGGTCAGCTCTCCTGACGCTGTAGTTCTTTCAAATCTTTTTGTTTGGTTGCTGGTAGACTATTTGAATGAATATGGTAAGATTTGATAGATATACCTCTTTACGTCATTTCTCTTTGGTAGAACAAATTAGGTGATAAGCGTTCCTAATTTGTTATTATATCATGAAAATTGTTCCATCAATCTGTACTTGTATGTTTCAGCTTATTATGCTCAAGCTGCTGGTCTTGACTATGGATTAAGTCTTTCGGACAATGGTTTTGAGGTGGGTTTGTACAAGGATGCTGACGTTTCCTTGTGTATTTTTCTCAATGAATTTCATGTTTGACTAATAGTTCCTCATTTCCAGCTCTCTCTTGTTGGCTTTAATCACAAATTGAGGATCTTGCTGGAAGCTATCATTCAAAAGATAGCAAACTTCGAAGTTAAACCTGACAGGTTTTCTGTTGTCAAGGTATACTTGTTAGTAGACTTCGTCCTTCTTTCTAAATTACGGTTGACTTCCTCACTACATGCAATAAGCCTTGATACCAGATTTTATTGAAACCATATTTTTCTGTTTCCTTATCCTTTAATAGGAAACGGTCATAAAGGCATACCAAAATTACAAATTCCGACAACCACATAATCAAGCAATGAGTTACTGCTCAATGGTATTACAAGATCACACTTGGCCTTGGACAGACGAACTAGATGCTCTTTCTCATTTGGAAGCTGAAGACTTGACAAATTTCGTTCCGATGTTATTATCGAGGACATTTGTTGAATGCTACATAGCAGGTATCAACATTATCCCTATTGTATGATAGTCTTTGGTCTCTACTCTTGTTTTATTCGTTCTAGTCGTTGCGGTATCAATTATATAATTATACACTCATTTCAGGAAATGTTGAGAAGGACGAAGCTGAGTCAATGGTCAAGCATATTGAAGATGTTCTCTTTAAGGACCCAAAACCTATCTGTCGTCCGTTATATCCATCCCAGTTCCTGACAAGCCGAGTTGCAGAGCTCGGAACAGGAATGAAATACTTCTACCATCAAGAAGGCTCAAACCCCAGCGATGAAAATTCTGCTCTAGTGCATTATATCCAGGTATACATGTGACAAGATTAGTAGGATAGCCTTGGAACTAAGTGGTATCATCAACCAATTTTTTGCATTATCTTATAAAGCTTTTCTTGTAGATCTTGTTACTTAGACTCTTTGCGAGTTTTTCTTCTTATTGACCTTCGTATTTTTGGTAATGGAAATTGGTTTACCACGAATAGGTTCATCAAGATGAATTTTCCATGAATAGTAAACTTCAGCTTTTCGAACTAATTGCAAAGCAAGCCACGTTTCACCAGCTTAGAACGATTGAGCAACTTGGTTACATCACTTCACTTTCTCAAAGGTACATAAGAATTTCTCATACTTTTGAATGCTCCTGATCAGTTATTGTTGACACATAAATAATCATTTTGCTGCGACGTAGAAACGACTCTGGTGTCTATGGTGTACAGTTCATTATCCAGTCTTCAGTCAAGGTACCAAACAACCAATCTGTCTTGCCTCTTTTCCATCGGACTTTGCATAACCCTTTCTAGTTTACTTATATCTCCTTAATCCCCTTGATTTTTTTCATTAATAGGGTCCTGGACATGTAGATTCGAGGGTCGAGTCACTACTCAAGGATCTTGAGAGTAAACTTTACAAGATGAGTGATGAGGAATTTAAGGTGAGGAGGCCCAACCAGATATTATAGATGATTTATAATGCTTTGCTGGAACTAAACATTGACTTGCTCCACAGAGCAATGTAACAGCTTTGATAGACATGAAGCTTGAAAAGCACAAGAACTTGAGCGAAGAATCCTTGTTTTACTGGGGAGAGATTCAAGAAGGGACACTCAAATTCAACCGTATAGACGCAGAGGTAATAGACAAACTCTGAAGAAACCTCTTTACTTCCATAATGCAAATTTCGTCAGTCTACCTTTTTGGATAGTTGAGGCCAATATATAACACATCTCATTGTGGTTTATTTTGCGGTTAGGTGGCTACTCTGAGAGAGATAAAGAAGGAAGAATTGATAGATTTTTTCGACGAATACATAAAGGTTGGCGCACCAAAAAAGAAATCGCTGAGCGTACGCGTTTACGGAAACCAGCATTTGAAGGAAATGCCATCTGACAAGGACAAAGTTGTATCACCATCCGTAGAAATCGAAGACATTGTTGGTTTCAGAAAGTCTCAATCACTTTACGGATCGTTGAAAGGATGTAGCCAGCTGAAACTGTGAGGAGATCCCACAATTCTTTTCAAGTAATATATACACAAACAAACACTTATATCCCAAAACGACATTTTATACTTGAATCTGTATTAGAAAACAGAGCTTTATCGTTTAAGCTCTGTTGATTGTAGCTTTTGTCGAACAAAGACAATAACAAAGACTTGTTACCTACTTCAGTTGTTGAATTGTGGAATTGTCTAACCTACCAAATCTTTTTGGCTCAGTTGTTGAATTGTGAAATCTTTTATAATTTTGTTTAATTCGATCTTTCATAGCAAATCAGTTCTTCCGTATTTGTTAAACAATTGGGACAGCAAAGATGCTATAGTCCAAAATCGGCGAATCATTCATTGTTTAGCTCCAGAATCTTCGGGTGTGGTTCAACGAATGATAGGATTGATCCAATTGTTGATATATTCTTAAGAAATCCACAATATAATAGTAATAAACAGCTGATAATTTAAAAGATTTTGCTCATAATCAACTTGCAGCTGTAGGCAAGGAATTTAATATCACCGAAAGGGTAAAAGACTAAAAGTCTTCGACAATAAATTTAGGGTTTAAACCAAAGATGCGGCAACCTAAATCCGAACGAAGTCAAACAAAAATAATTAAGAACAGAATCGAACAACAAATTAATCAAATTTAATTTCTCATCAACATCCAATTTATCCCCAGAAAATTTTGGAATCCAGAGATGATTAAATAGTATCACAAATCCTCTCAAGAACATACAGTTTTCTCAATAATAATTAAAAAAGCACAACCAAACGCTCATGAAATCTCTCTCCCGCACCAACCAATATTTCGTCAAATAAATTAAATCAAATAACAGAGAATAACAAGAGATCTCTAGCGTCATCGTATCCTTGAGAAGATTTGATACCGCAACCACCCGTAGTTCCGGTTCCTAAACCACCAACCAAACCGGTCGAATCTTGGCCCGACCCCAAAACCCCAACACCTCCGATTAGATCTTTGACTCCGCCGTGATGGTGATGGCCGTCGGATGGAGGATGGTAATAAAGACGAGCTGTCTGAGGACAGTGTGAATGAAACCTCGCCGCGATTCTCACGCCGACGTCCAACATCTCCGTGTATTTCCCCATTTCCTTGAAGAATCTATTGTTTCTAAATTCTTCTTTCTAATTTTTTTTTTCTGCTCTTTCTCGTGAAGAGAGAGAGAGGACGGAGACGATGAGGAAGGTTTTACAAAGTCGCGTTCAATTTATAAGAGGCAGGAAAAAGCGAACGAGTCTCCGCTTTCTTCTTTTTGAGGGTTTTTTTATTATTTAATTGCTTTTCTTGCACTTTTCCCTTGGCTCCCATATGTTTTATTTTATTTCATATTTGCCCCTTTCTTTGTTTTTTTTAAATCTCTCTCTAATCTTACCATTCCATAAGTGATTAGTAGTTTATTGTTTCCATGACCTATAATATAACTTATATAAGATATAGAATAATATTTCCAGATAAAGACTGATTAGGGTAAGATTGCAATTTATTAAAAAAGTATTGGGACTGAAATCTTATTCATAAAAATATAGGGTCGATATTAGGGGAAACTGAAAAACTTATTCTGAGCTGTAAATTAACGTTTTTTGAGTACAAGGAAGGAATCAGTTTAGCGTTTCTTGTCAGTTTCCTTTTCCTTTTTTTTTTTTTAATTAACAAATTTATTTCACGTTCCTTTTTTCTTATTTGTGATAATTAATTAGAAAATTAATGAATCCGCGTGAGTGTGGGTCGTCACTATACCCCAACCAAACAGTCGCCGCGTATTTTTGACTGCGGCAATACCGTGAAAGTCGCTTGAAAAGTAAGCGTTTACTTTAAGCATATTTCTCGATGGATGGACATTTTTCATCGACTTTTCTGGACTCAAATTGCGCTCTAATTGACCTTTGGACTTAACACTTTTCGACTTTTAATTGTAACGTATGTTTTTTCCCGTAAGAATTTAATTTTGAATCTCTTTTTTTCTTACATCTAATATTTCAAACTTAATTAACATAACATGACACGTACCATTATGAACTTACAAATGTCACAACAAATTACAATTGTCACTTGATTTATGTAGGTCAGCTAGCTTTTAAGTTTTAGATCACTTTTTAGTCTAAAATCTTAATTAGATCACTTTTTTAATCTAAAATTTTGGACTAATATAAGTACTACTTTGAAATTTAATATGCTTAGATATTATATCCAAAAAAAACTTAAATTAAAAAGTTGTTAAAAAAAAACTTAGATTAAACTACTTTTTCACAGAATTTTTTTTTTTTTTTTTTTTCACAGAATTTTAAATGAACTATATAATTAAAGTAATTTGATTCCCTAACTAGTGATTTAAATTTGTAATTTTAAAATAAATCAAGACTGATTTAGTCTTTGTAAGATAAACATAACACATGTTGTAAGCAATACATCATGCACCGAAAATTCGTAGAAGATAATCCAGTGAAATTTGATTATTTTGCTCTATCCCATTAGTATGATTTAAAATATATTTTGCAAAATCACATATACTAGATTAGTGAAGTAGTAAGTCATCAACCAATAATAGTATTTAACAGCTCACAAGGAATCAACCAATAGGCCGAGGTTCAAACAAGCAAACAACCATGATATCTTATAATAACTAACATCGGTTCTATATTTTATATAGTTACTTCAGTTATTTCTCTGTATGTAACAGAGCCACTTCTTATATAGCGAGCGTTTTAGACCATATATATCTAGCTATATATATAAACTCCCGTAATCCCGTTATAGTTTTCGTTTTCCTAATCCATATCAGGATCAAACTTTATATAACTAGATGGTGGGGAAAGGGGGGTATAAGTGTTACCTGCCTCCAGCATTAATGTCTTAATCTTTCATGCAATCTACAGAAAAATAAGGAGGCAAAAAGATCAATTTAAGGTACTTATTGCTAAATTATATATCACAATGAAGGATGTGAAAGTTTAACTTTCATACCTTGTAAATAAAGGGATCAAGTCTTCCTCCTGTGCCAAACCTCTTCACTTCCTCCATCTTCAACAACCTGCATCAGAACTTGATCAGTGCTAAGAGACTTGAAAATGTATTGCTTAACTAAAAAATGAAACCTAATTCATGGATAAAACTTGTAACAAGTATGGGTTAGTGTGTGTTGTTGTTATGTGAGAGAGAAGCATAGTAAGTATACATTCTGAGAGCTTTACTGGTATCGGGACTGTCGCCAAGAATCTGACGGATATGAACTTCGGAAGAAGATTCAGAGGAAAGAAACTCCAAGATGTCTTTGGCTCTACGGCGAATAGAACTCGACCTGCTACTTTCTTTCATCTTCTTCCCTTCTCCTCTTAGCTTCTCATTGCTTTTCTGATTCCTGACTTTGATTCTGCTTTCTACGCTAGAAACCTCGCTTGAACCAGTTGACAAGCATGACTCATCTTTGGATTCAACAGAGCATGTTGAGAGAACATCACACGCAGGATTCATCATCAAATGTGTTGGCTTAAAATTGAAGGATCCCCAAATGACCTGAGATCGGCGTTTTCTCGCTGTCTGCATAATCAATGAAAATCACCCTACTCAAAGTTTTGTTCTCTGAAATATATGTTTCTTACTAAAATCAGAGCATAACAAAGCGTCATAAATTAGAAATTTCAAATTCCAGAAATGATCCGTTTCTGGTAAACTAATTACTAATTCAAGATTGGGACATCTAAGAGCTAGCGATTATCATTCAGGTTGAAGAACGAAACAGTAACTTCAAAAATCTAGCACAAACGGAAGAAATCAACAAATAGAAGTTACTAGTCAATAAAATCTCTCAGAATTTCGAATTTCTTAAGCACAAATTCAGATCTAGATAACAACAACCAAACGAAAACTCTGAAAAACAGAGACGTGAAGAAGAAGAGTTTCGCACCTTGAAATTCATGAGATGAAACGGATCTCCAGTATAATTGATTTTGAATCCGCGATCCTCACTCATCCCAAACGAACCATCGCTGGACAAAGCCGAGCCACAAGATCTCGATCCGCTAGATCCCAACTTCAAGCTCAGGTTCGAGCTTCCTTCGTCACACCACTTCCTCACATAGCTCGATTCCTCTACAGATTCCGACCTAATAATCACCCAAGACGATAATCGTAACCAAACGAGTAAAAACGAGGAAGAAAACACAGATCTGAAACCGCGAGCCTCACAATTAACACAGAAATTGAAACGAGATTGGGTTATGCGAACCTTGTAGGTGAGAAGAACACTGGTCCATAGGAAAGGAGAAGAAGAGACGAAGCCACTGATCTCTCAATCGCAGAAGGATACTTCGCCATCTCTGAGTTTTTCTTCCGAGTGAAGCTTTTCTCTGAGCTTCTGCTAATGGCGCGATGATCTGATTTTGTTTTGTTTTTGAATTCCTCTTTCTCTCTCTAACTTTCACTAGTCACTACAATTCATGCACACACTGTTATATTGCAGCGACTTATGTGGCATAATAATTGGTGAGCCCATATATTAGGCCCATTAAAGGCCTCTTAGCCCATATATATCCTCTATCTCCTTCTTCGTCTTCCTCGCCTCGTCTACGCATTACTGATACAGTACATCAGAAATCTTCACGAAACTCGAATTTTTTTTATAGTTAATTAAATATATAACGATATTTTCGGAGAAATATCTTCATGTCATGTCCTCTTGCCTTCACCTTCTCTCTCCCGTTTCCTTCTCAACCGCTTCCATTTTCCCGCCACAAACCTTCTTATCTTCTTCGCGCCACACCAACCTCTGCAACCGAAGATGTTGCCTCCGCCGTTTATGGCGCACCTTCGAAAATTATCACTCAATCACACTCTCCGGAGTGGTGGATTGACTTGCTCCGGTCCAAAGTTCGATCTAATTTGCTCCGTGAAGCCGTCTTGACTTACATTAACATGATTGTTTTGGGTATAAAACCTGATAATTTTGCGTTCCCTGCTTTGTTGAAAGCTGTCGCTGATCTTCAGGACATGGATTTGGGGAAACAGATTCATGCCCATGTGTATAAATTTGGGTATGGAGTGGATTCCGTGACTGTAGCTAATACCCTTGTGAATTTGTATAGAAAGTGTGGAGATTTCGGGGCTGTGTATAAGGTGTTCGATAGAATATCTGAGAGAAACCAAGTCTCTTGGAATTCTTTGATTTCTTCTTTGTGTAGTTTTGAGAAGTGGGAAATGGCGTTAGAAGCATTTCGGTGTATGTTGGATGAAAATGTGGAGCCTAGTTCGTTTACCTTGGTGAGTGTGGCTCTTGCTTGCTCGAATTTGCCTATGCCCGAGGGATTAGTGATGGGTAAGCAGGTTCACGCCTATAGTTTGAGAAAGGGTGAATTGAATTCGTTTATTATCAACACATTGGTGGCTATGTATGGTAAAATGGGAAAATTAGCATCTTCCAAAGTCTTGCTTGGATCTTTTGAAGGCCGTGACTTGGTCACATGGAACACTGTGTTGAGCTCCTTATGTAAGAACGAGCAGTTTCTTGAAGCATTGGAGTATTTGCGTGAAATGGTGCTTGAAGGTGTTGAACCAGATGGCTTCACTATTTCAAGTGTTCTTCCTGCTTGTTCACACTTGGAGATGCTTCGCACAGGGAAAGAATTGCATGCCTATGCTTTGAAAAATGGCTCTTTGGATGAGAATTCTTTTGTTGGCAGTGCTTTGGTTGACATGTATTGCAATTGCAAGCAAGTCTTGAGTGGTCGTCGAGTATTTGATGGAATGTTTGATAGAAAGATTGGTCTTTGGAATGCTATGATCACTGGTTATGCCCAGAACGAGTATGACGAGGAAGCGTTGTTGCTGTTTATTGAAATGGAAGAAAGTGCTGGGCTTCTGGCTAACTCAACCACAATGGCAGGTGTTGTTCCTGCTTGTGTCCGTTCTGGTGCGTTCTCCAAAAAGGAAGCTATCCATGGATTTGTTGTAAAAAGAGGTTTAGATAGAGACAGGTTTGTGCAGAATGCACTGATGGATATGTATTCTAGGCTGGGAAAGATCAATATTGCCAAGCGGATATTCGGTAAAATGGAACATAGAGATTTAGTAACATGGAACACAATTATTACGGGTTATGTATTCTCAGAACGCCATGAGGACGCGCTTCTTATGCTACACAAGATGCAAATCCTCGAAAGAAAAGCAAGTGAGCGAGCTAGCCGAGTTATTCTGAAACCTAATTCCATCACTCTGATGACAATCCTCCCCAGTTGTGCTGCACTATCAGCATTAGCAAAAGGAAAAGAAATCCATGCTTATGCCATCAAGAACAATTTGGCAACTGATGTGGCTGTGGGAAGCGCTTTAGTTGACATGTACGCAAAATGCGGGTGCCTACAGATGTCGAGAAAAGTTTTTGATCAGATTCCTATCAGAAATGTTATAACCTGGAATGTGATTATAATGGCGTATGGGATGCACGGGAACAGCCAAGACGCCATAGATATGCTAAGAATGATGATGGTTCAGGGAGTAAAACCTAACGAGGTTACATTCATTTCAGTATTTGCAGCTTGTAGCCACTCAGGCATGGTGAATGAAGGATTAAGGATTTTCTACAATATGAAGAAGGACTACGGTGTTGAACCTAGCTCAGATCATTATGCTTGTGTTGTAGATTTGCTAGGAAGGGCAGGCAGAGTCAAAGAAGCTCATCAACTCATCAACCTGATTCCTCGAAATTTCGACAAAGCTGGAGCTTGGAGTAGCCTCCTTGGTGCTTGTCGGATTCACAATAACCTAGAGATTGGAGAAATTGCTGCTCAGAACCTCATTCAGTTGGAACCAAATGTAGCTAGTCACTATGTGCTACTTGCCAATATATATTCATCAGCAGGCCTCTGGGATAAAGCAACAGAGGTAAGGAGAAATATGAAAGCGCAAGGCGTGAGAAAAGAACCTGGATGTAGCTGGATTGAGCATGGCGATGAAGTACATAAATTCGTAGCCGGTGACTCATCTCACCCGCAAAGCGAAAAGCTCCGTGGATATCTAGAGACCTTGTGGGAGAGAATGAGAAAAGAAGGATATGTACCTGACACATCTTGTGT
Source organism: Arabidopsis arenosa (assembly GCA_905216605.1). NCBI lineage: Eukaryota > Viridiplantae > Streptophyta > Magnoliopsida > Brassicales > Brassicaceae > Arabidopsis > Arabidopsis arenosa. Next base: position 14,003,456 of record LR999455.1, on the reverse strand, counting down.
GCTTCACAATGTAGAAGAAGATGAAAAAGAGATTCTGCTTTGTGGACACAGTGAGAAGCTAGCAATTGCGTTTGGGATACTTAACACATCTCCGGGCACGATTATTAGGGTGGCTAAAAACCTCAGGGTTTGTAATGACTGTCATCTTGCAACAAAGTTTATCTCAAAGATTGTTGACAGAGAAATCATCTTGAGAGATGTTAGGAGGTTCCATCATTTCAAGAATGGAACTTGCTCCTGTGGAGACTATTGGTGAAAGACAAGCTGCATAAAATTGTCTCTCCTCTTTCTTCATTGTATATCAAGTGTTGATTCTTTGTATAATACACAGTTGAGCAGTAAAAAGCTGACAAACACGCTTATCTCAGCAAAATTATTTAGTATTAAACGTAATAACACGTATTTGGTCTACGTAGTCCAATACGTTTATTCTTTTTCTTCCACATCTTCTTGAAATAGCAAATGTTTTGTGATTAAACAAATAAATTAGATCAGTTAAACAAATAAATCAGATAATTTAATAAAGGAAAAACTACAAAATCTACCACTTATTCCCAATTTCTTTCAAAATCTACCACATTCCTTCCCTTCTTTCAACTCATACCACATTTCGATGTAGAGTTACCATTTTGCCCTCCCTTTTTATCTTCCCTTTTATTTTTCCTCCCTAATTATTTCCCCTCCCTATTTATCTCTCCTCCCTATTTATCTTCCCTACAACATTAGCTTTCCTATTTATCACTCTCTTCCTCGAAACACGTGCACTTTAACCAAGAAACATTATATCTCATGAGACTAAACAATTAACTTTCGTTTTTGTCTCCAGATCTTGTCCCCGATTGGAAATTCTCTGTTGCGTCTAGATCTTGTCCCCGATTTCATCATCTTGCTCTATTATCATGAATTCCACATCTTGTCCACCAATTATTCTCATTTAATGGTTTCGAATTTTATTTAGATTTTTCACCATATATTTTGGTCCACAGATTAGTTGAGCATTATTGTCTTCACCTACCCGGATTATTGAATTTTTTTTTCTTTCTATTGCAAAATAACAAAAATATCCAGTTGTCCATGAGTACTATTACTCATTCTATTACTCATTCGATATGAACTTGTCCCCGATCTAATTCTATTACTCATTCGATCTGAACTTGTCCCCGATCTAATTCTATTACTCATTCGATCTGAACTTGTCCCCGATCTAATTCTATTACCCATTCGATCTGAACTTGTCCTCGATCTATATCTATTACCCATTCGATCTGAATTTGTCCCCGATCTAATTCTCTTACTCATTCGATCTGAACTTGTCCCCGATATAACATATTCGATCTGATTCTCTTACTCATTCGATCTAAACTTGTCCCCGATCTAATTCTATTACTCATTCGATATGAACTTGTCCCCGATCTAATTCTATTTCCCATTCGATCTGAACTTGTCCTCGATCTAATTATATCACCCATTCGATCTGAAATTGTCCATGATCTAATTATATTACTCATTAGATCTGAATTTGTCCCTGATATAACATATTATTTAAATAACTGTGCAGCATTTATTGCAGACCTGCTCCTTCTTTGGAAGCGCCAGACAAAACTGTCTCTGTCTCTGACACAGACTCTGTCCCTGACACAGACTCTGTCCCAATCAGGGGTATTTTGGTCCAGCATTCCACATGTGCTATTGAAATATGGTAGATTTTGAAAGCTTTTTGAAATTGTGGTAGATTTTGAATGCCAGTTATTGAAATGTGGTAGATTTTGCAATATTCCCTTTAATAAACTGATTAGATTATTAATATTTACCTTTTTCAACCATGTGATGGTTTCTCTGGTCCTACAGATCTGCTCTATAGTTGTTGTCTCTTTATGCATAGAAAGATAGATCAGTGATGTAGGCATTGTTGTAGTGTTTCAGTAATCAAAACGTAAACAACAAACAAAGGAAGAGAAAAATTACTAAGAAATTCCCAAAAGGGGAAGACATTGACCTCGCAGCTCAACCAACGACTTCGCTTTCGCAGTTTGCATTGGATTGAAGCATAAGCAACCTCCAATTCCGACAACAACCGATTTGCAGAGAGTCTCTCTTTGTTTGCCCTGGAAAGGAAAATTACACTAATCTTTGTGTTTGATTTGATTTTGGTAGCTCTGATTTAGAGTCTTGTTTCTGGGTTTTGGAGGTTTAGTGCTTGAATCTGATGTTGGTTCAAGATCGTGTGGCTCCTAAGCCACCAAAATCTCGGATCAGAGAACTTCCTAGTCGGGACCGATTCGCTGAACCCAAAAACCTAGATTTTTCTTCATGGGTTTCCGACAATGTCTATAGAATCGTAATCTTCTTCCTCTTCATCGTCACCGTTGCTGCTTTCTTCTTCCTCTACAACACCACCGACACTGCTTCTCTCCTTTGTTTCCAATCCCAATCAACTCAATCTCTTCAATCTCTCACTCGACCTCAAATCAACTGGAATTCGATCCAAATTGTCTCCGACAAAACCTCACCTTACGCTAATTTCCGTACAGAGAAATGGATCGTTGTGTCGGTGACCAAGTACCCAACAGAGGAGCTCAAGGGTTTGGTGAAGATTAAAGGATGGCAAGTTCTAGCGATTGGAAACTCTTTAACTCCTAAAGATTGGAATCTCAAAGGTGCGATTTTTCTATCTCTAGATGCTCAAGCTGAGCTGAATTACCGGATTTTGGATCATTTGCCTTATGATTCCTTTGTACGCAAAAGTGTCGGTTACTTGTTTGCGATTCAGCATGGTGCAAAGAAGATCTACGATGCAGATGATCGTGGTGAAGTGATTGATGGAGATCTTGGGAAACATTTTGATGTAGAGTTAGTTGGAGAAGACGCTAGGCAAGAACCAATCTTACAGTATAGTCACGAAAACCCGAATCGAACTGTGGTGAATCCGTATATCCATTTCGGGCAACGATCAGTTTGGCCTAGAGGTTTGCCATTAGAGAATGTAGGTGAGATCAATCATGAAGAGTATTACACTGAGGTTTTTGGTGGTAAACAGTTTATTCAGCAAGGGATTTCGAACGGTTTACCGGATGTTGATTCTGTGTATTATTCCACTAGGAAGACGACTTTCGAACCATTTGATATCAGATTCGATGAGCATTCTCCTAAAGTGGCGTTGCCTCAAGGTATGATGGTGCCTGTGAATTCGTTTAACACGTTGTATCATTCCTCAGCGTTTTGGGGGTTGATGCTTCCTGTTTCGGTTAGTTCCATGGCTTCAGATGTGATTAGAGGTTACTGGGGACAAAGGCTTTTATGGGAGCTTGGTGGTTATGTTGCTGTTTATCCACCAACTGTTCACCGGTATGATCGAGTCGAAGCTTACCCTTTCTCTGATGAGAAAGATCTCCATGTCAATGTCGGTCGTTTGATCAAATTCTTGCTTGCTTGGAGATCAAATAAGCATAGGTTCTTCGAGACGATTCTTGATTTGAGCTTTGTTATGGCTGAACAAGGGTTTTGGACAGAACTCGACGTGAAATTCACAGCTGCTTGGCTCCAGGATTTGCTTATGGTCGGATACCAACAGCCTCGGTTAATGTCACTTGAGTTGGACCGCCCACGAGCAACCATCGGTCATGGAGATAGAAAAGAGTTTGTTCCTAGGAAATTGCCTTCAGTTCACCTCGGGGTCGAAGAGATAGGCACAGTAAGTTCTGAAATTGGGAACTTGATTAAGTGGAGGAAGAATTTTGGGAATGTAGTGCTTATAATGTTCTGTAACGGACCAGTAGAACGCACCGCTCTTGAATGGAGATTACTTTACGGGCGAATATTCAAAACCGTGGTCATTTTGTCCTCTCGGAAAGACTCAGATCTTTACGTCCAAGAAGCTAAACTCGATCACATTTACAAGTAATTATAGAAACTTGTCTATAATCTTGGTTTCAACTTATTCTTTCCCAATGTGAGCTTTCTAACTGTTATTCTGTTAAATATATATCAGGCGGCTACCGAAGATATTTGATCGGTATAGCAGCGCAGACGGGTTTTTGTTTGTTGAAGATGATACAATTCTTAATTACTGGAATTTACTTCAAGCCGACAAAACTAAGCTCTGGACTACAGACAAGGTACTCATCAAGTTGCTAGTTGTTCGGCATAAACATAATGTTACCAATTGGTTTTTAGAAAATATTTCGATTTGGGGAGTTTTGGTTGGCTTCTGTTTTATAACAGAGAGTCCTTTTTATAGGTAACGGAGTCATGGACAACAGTGAGAGCAGCTGGGAATGCTGATTGGTATTCGGTTCAGGCGGAATTAGTCAAGAAAATTGTCAGTACAATGCCGGTTCATTTCCAAGTCAATTACAAGGAAGCCACAAAGGAGACCGATGACAAAACCTTAACGATGTGCAGCTCGGAAGTGTTCTATGTCCCTAAACGCTTCGTCTCAGACTTTACAGATCTTGTTAATCTCGTGGGCGATATGGATTTGCATTACAAAGTGGCTGTGCCTATGTTCTTCCTATCGATGGATTCGCCTCAAAATTTTGACCCGGTCCTAGGCTCGATGGTATATAAGTCGGAACCAGCTTCGTTAAACTCTTCTGTGAGTTTGTATTCAGCGGAAGCACCTGCGGTTCATCCTTGGAGCATTTCGAGCGAACAAGATTTCATTAAATTGGTTAGGGAGATGGCGGAAGGCGATCCGCTTTTGATGGAATTGGTATAATGATGAGTCAAAACAAGAGTAAGTAGCTGCAGCGATGAAAGGATGTTTAGAAACAGATTTACCATTTGTGTTATACAAAAAATGCTTCATTGATTTTTTTTATTTTATTTTGGTTCTCTTGATGTAATTTTTCCATGTAATCATATAATTTTCCTTTCGATGTTTATAACTTTCACATTTACAATGTTTTGAAGAAGAAAGATCCACTTGAACTAGACTGTGTTATTGTGACGCTTATGTTATGCGCATTGCTCGGACGGCAAAACATAGTTTCATCGAACAATGAGAGAGGATTATGGAAAATTGGTTGGACGCAAATGGTAAACGAAGTGTAATTAAGGTGGACAAAAGAAATTAAATATTATCCACTTGGAGTGAGTCTTAATAACCTTTTCTTCTCTAACAAAAAAAATACTTGTATTAAAAAAAAAAATCACATGGATCGTTGTCAGCTACTTCGACCGGCAACAAATAAATATTATTATTCAGATGGCTAAAATTGAACATAATTAGATTATATATTGAAAGTATAAATGGATATCTTTCTTCTTCTTTTTGACTGCATGAATAATGGAAAACGACCAATTTCTAATTTTTCCTTTTGAGTTGTCATTGTATGGCCTTCATGATGAGTTGGCTTTTTGCTTCTTATTAATGTATACTTTTCTCATAACGCATAAAAAAAACGATAGTGGTATTTTCGTAAAATATTGATGAAACAACTCGGAGGTTAGCAAAAGTATATAATATTGGTTGAGGTTAATTGGTCGGCACCGGCGGAGATATGGTGACCGCCATCATTCTGCACGTAATTTTGCTACCTTTTTTTTTTTATTAGAGATATAACGATAAAATTTTCAGAAAAAAAAAAGATATATATAACGATAAAAACCAAAATAAACGAGTATATATGTTTATCAGTTTATGATTGTCAATTTTCTATGTGGGAAAAGGGAAGGAAAGGTGATAGAAACATACATGAATGAGAATGAGTGCCCACATATGTCGTCTGCTTAGAGAATCAAATAATGTTGTTGTTCCTTATATATTTGATTGTTTTCAAGATTTCTTAATTATGATTGTAGAGCCCGGAAAAAGAAGATACATGTAATATTAATGTATTTCTATGATAATACTGAAAGTTCATATGCATAAAATGTAAATATAATGTATCCTCTTAAAATTAAAAGAGTTTGTTTGTGTCTATTCACATGCGAAATGGACCCAATGTCGTTTTGAAATGATGAGGTTTTTAATATAATAATAGTGTAAATATTTTTATAATATGCTTCAAACTTTTTGTTTATTCTTTTTTTTCTGTTCATGTTAGAGAGCTTTAACATCGTGTGCCAAGTTCAAACTCAGCATGAACAAACCAAATTGTCGACTTTAACAAAAAAAAAAAAAACAAATTGTCGAACCTGGCAGTTTTTAGTTTTTACCAATCACACATTTATGGGAAATTCGAATAGTATACTCCACAAAATTGTTGACAAATAAAAGATATTTTATCTCTTCGTTGCATTTGTAGATTTTTTATTTTTGAAAGTTCAAATTTGCTCGAAATCATTTCTCTAAAATTTACGATCCAAAATCGGTATGTATATTAATGTTACATATTTCTCGTTGACTGGTTGAACTATATTTTTTTCTTTTTTTTCCATTAATACTATATTATAAGAATTTAAATTTAAGATGGAGACATAACATCAATTAGCCCTGGGCGTTCGGTTTAGTCGGTTTAATCGGGTCGGTTTATTCGGTTTTCCGGTTTTTTCGGTTATTTAAAATTCTGCCGAATTGAACCGAATAAATATTCGGTTCGGTTCGGTTCGGTACTCGGTTTTTTCGGTTCGGTTTTAGGGTCAAAAATCAATTCCGAAAATAAACCGAATTTATTTTTTCCTCGGTTCATTCGGTTAACCGAAAATCTTTGACGGCGAAATCAGCCTCTTCCATGGGGAATATTTGACCTAAAATCAAGAAGAAGAAGCCATATGTATGCACAACAAACCAATCGGAAACAGAAGGAAAAAAAAAGCTGTAAGAAGAAGAAATCGGAACTGATAGAGTCAGAGAAAGCCGCACGATCGAACGCAATCATCCCCATCATCTTCGATTTTCCCATCTTCTCGTCGTGACTCTGTGACATCTCTTTTATATATGATCCACCATGATTTGGTTTGACAGAATCTAGAGAATAGAGTTTTGGCGATTATTGGATGAGATCCAGAGAGAGAAACGAAGGATGGAGAACCAGAAGGTGATGAAATGGAAAGGGAATAATAGAAAAAGGGTTTTGAGTTTGTGGGCCGTGCAACAATTAGTAAAGCTAGGCCCATATAATTGTCAAACATACATTTTTTATTTAAACAAACCCATATTAGCCCAAAGATAAAACACAACAACCCTAGCGTTTTAACCATCTTCTTCATTTAAAGCTTTCTCATGGCCGATAATTAACATCTCCATCATCCTTATTTCTTCTATCTCAGTTACAGACGGGATCTTCAGGGGTTATGGTGATGATTGGAGGAGAACCGAATAACCGTTCGGTTATTGGGTGCCGAACCGAACCGAATCAAAAACCGAATGTTATTTCAAATCTCGCCGATCGGTTCGTAGCTCAAAACTAAACTGAAGCCGAAAACCGAAAATGTCGGTTTGTTCGGTTCGGTTTGTCCGGTTTTTGCCGAATGCCCAGGCCTAACATCAATACTTATACAAACCAATACGCTACACATTAATACTATATTATAAGGAAAATACGCTACACATTATAAAAGTTTTTTTTTTTTTTTGTGTGTGCTCAAAAAGATAATAAAATGAAAATAATTCGAAGGTAAAAAATAAAAAGCCATGGTGGCGTCACAGTCTTTTAATCTCTCGCCTTAAAAGTGTTTAATCACAGTCTCGCTCGCGTCTTTCCTCAAACCTCTCTGTCTCTTCTTCTTCCTCGCCTCGTCTACGCAATAATAATAATACTCTGCATATCACGAAATCTCCACGAAACTCTCTAAAAGGTTTGTAGAAAGAGATGCTATAACACAGCACACATCTCCTTTCAATAATTCGATTTTGCTTCTCTCTTCTTTTTTTTTTCTCTCTTCTTTTTCTTCTTCCTTTTTCATGTTTTATTGTTCCCTGATCTCTCCATTGCTTTTTTTGCCATCTCTTTGTCTTCCTCAGCACTACTCGAAGATCTGTCTTTTCAGGTATGATGGGTTTGTTTGGATCAGCTGATTTCGATTCAATTAGCGTTTTTTTCCCTGCTCATGAATTGGATCTCTGATTGGTTTACTTCAATCTCAGTCTCTTGGTCTGCTTCGTGCTTGATCTCTGCTTTTAATTTATTGTTTTCTTCTTTCGGTTGTCTGATTATATCAGCTTACTTTAGGATTTCTCAAAACTAAGGCTTTATCCGTTAAGAAACAAGAACCAACAAGTTGATGAAGTTCAGGGTATTTTGACCCGAAATTCGGTCTTAAGTAGGCTAAGGCAGAATTGAAGTTTGCGTTGATCTTGAAACCAATACAAGTGGTGGATACCTCCATAGGATTTGTGAGTGTGTTAGCTAGTTGTTTGTGGTCACTATAACGTGAAATGCTTGAGATCCATGGAATTAAAGGTTAGGTGTAATCAATTTAGAGCCTTGCTACTGTAGTTTTATGGATTACTACGATTATTTGGTGGCGGGAGAAGGAAGGTTTGATTCAGCATTCATCGAGGCTAATCTTATAAGAGTTCACTGCATTTCCTCTCCTGCTCATCTCCAGAGATGTATATTCACAACAGAGCTTATAGCAAGACATGAAACTCTGAGTAATAGCCAGGCTCAGTTTAGAACCCCTGCATTACTTTCCTTGAGGAATCATGATATTTTGAATGTTTTCTAGACAATGATGAGTTGTGGGAGAGATCTCTTTGCAAGATTGTTGTTGAGTTAATATATAGCTCAAACACGCTTCTACGTAATACTGTATACTCTCATACATGATTGTCGTTTAGAAATTCAATTATAAAACCTTGACCGTCGTGTTGCTCTTTATTGTTTTATAGGCTCCTATCCAATCGCCAGTTTCAGCTTATAAAACAATCTCTTACCTTCTTATTTTTTCTGCTCACTTTGGCAGGTAGTTTATGTATTTTCTCTTGAAGGAAGAGATTAACCACTATATACAAAATGTCTGGGTCAACAAAAGTATTGGATCCTGCGTTTCAAGGAGTCGGGCAGAAACCGTATCTTTTGAAAAAAATTATTTTTCTGCTTTGCCTTAGTATTAGATGTCAGGGGGAGCAATATAAGTGTTTCCTTCTGATAAACGGAAGTACAGTGAGGAAAATGAAATTTCTTGTGGCTATCCCTTTTGTATGCTCTAGTTTGTTGATATTGTTGATGTTTTACTGCTGTCTGAGATGTTGAACTTAACATTTCTTAGAGGTATTGAAATCTGGAGAATTGAAAATTTTGAGCCAGTCCCAGTACCGAAGTCTGAACATGGAAAGTTCTATATGGGAGATACTTACATTGTCTTGCAGGTTTGGAATTTCTTCCACTGTTCTTCTCCCCTTTTTATATACACTTATCAAGAATAGATAATAAGATATTGCCTTGATATTAGCTTACAGAACAGAAGAACATACTTTCTTGCCTGATCATATGTGTAAATATATGCTCCTTTTATCTTTCACATTTATCATGTTTATCTTTCATATGTGCAGACAACACAGAATAAGGGGGGTGCTTATCTATTTGATATACATTTTTGGATTGGTAAAGATACAAGCCAGGTATCTATTTTTGGAATTTTTTTGGCATGAAAGCATATATTACGTTCTAACTTAGTGTATTTTGAAGACAAGCAAAGGTGAATCGTCATTATTACTAATCAGCGATTGATAATTCCAGGATGAAGCTGGAACAGCAGCTGTCAAGACAGTTGAACTTGATGCAGCTCTTGGAGGCCGAGCTGTCCAATACCGTGAAATTCAAGGTCATGAATCTGATAAATTCTTGTCTTACTTCAAGCCTTGCATTATACCACTAGAGGGTGGTGTTGCATCTGGATTTAGAAAACCCGAGGAGGAGGAGTTTGAAACCCGGCTGTATACCTGCAAAGGGAAACGTGCTGTCCACTTGAAGCAGGTTTCCTTTTCTGCAGATTTTTGGATGCGTTGTACTCTATTCGCATGAGTGTTTACTATGTATATACTCATCTGTTTTCTTTTGTAGGTTCCTTTTGCACGCTCATCACTGAATCATGATGATGTGTTTATCTTGGACACCAAGGAAAAGATTTATCAGTTTAATGGTGCAAATTCAAATATCCAAGAGAGAGCTAAAGCGTTGGTAGTCGTTCAATATTTGAAAGACAAGTTTCATGAAGGAACTTGTGACGTTGCTATTGTTGGTAAGTTGTATTAGACGCATTTACAGTTGATATTTGAATATCATTTTTTTTTGTTTTTTTTTGTCATACATATTTGGATATCTACTTTTTTCACGTTTTACTCTGTCAATCAAGCAGCAGTTGGATGCTCAATTAGGTTTTATTTATGTGGTACTCATGTATGTATAATAATTTCCTTGCATAACAGATGATGGAAAATTAGATACAGAATCAGATTCTGGCGAGTTTTGGGTCCTCTTTGGGGGTTTTGCTCCAATAGCAAGGAAAGTTGCTAGTGAGGATGAAATTATTCCGGAGACAACTCCGCCTAAGCTTTATAGGTACTTGTCTCCCTTTTGATCTACTCTATTGGTTTTCAGATGGATTTTGCTTTACAATGTTGTAAACGCTTAATAGTCATTTCTTTTTCATATTACTCGTTTTATGGAAGTTGATTTATAGTTGCCCTATTTTAGTATCGCTGATGGTCAGGTGGAATCGATAGACGGCGATTTATCCAAATCTATGCTGGAAAACAGTAAATGCTACCTTTTGGACTGCGGTTCTGAGGTATTTATCTGGGTTGGCCGAGTAACTCAAGTGGAAGAGAGGAAAACTGCTATCCAAGCTGCTGAGGTAAAGCTAGAATCGTCTAACTTGCTTAGCCTTAGAATATCTGAGCATTGGTTCTCATTTTTACTTTCCTCTCCAGGATTTTGTTGCTAGTGAAAATAGGCCAAAGGCAACACGCATAACTCGTGTTATTCAAGGTTATGAGCCCCATTCTTTCAAGTCTAACTTTGACTCTTGGCCATCAGGCTCGGCAACTCCTGCTAACGAAGAAGGACGAGGAAAAGTTGCTGGTAAAGATTGCTTTGATACTCTAATCACTATAAAAATGAGTGATCTGTTACCCTGACTTACTTTGGTACTTTGCTATTGTGTAGCATTACTTAAGCAACAAGGTGTTGGGTTAAAGGGCCTGTCAAAAAGCACACCAGTGAATGAAGATATTCCACCATTGCTTGAAGGAGGTGGAAAGTTGGAGGTCTGTTGTATCTCCTGACTTCTTATGCTGTTATTTGCTAAATCTAATTGGTCATTTTCATTCGAACTCATTAAGCTCATGTAATAGGTTTGGTACATTGATGGCAACTCCAAGACTCCTCTATCCAAAGATGATGTCGGAAAACTCTATTCTGGGGATTGCTATCTGGTCCTTTATACCTACCATTCTGGTGAAAGGAAAGAAGACTACTTCTTGTGCTGTTGGTTTGGAAAGAATAGTAATCAGGTAATCATGGGAAAAGGTGCATCTTTAATATTTTTATTTATATAAACAAGAAGTCCATGTTTCTTCTATCAGTATTTTTAGCTCCTCTGTTAATAATTGGAAAGAGGATAGTAAGACATAATTTATTGACTAAGCCTGCATGTTTTAGCTTCTTCTTGGTTTGTCTTGTAAGACATTTTATAAGTAAGCTTGAAACCTAGTTGGGTCTGTATGATTTCATCTTCTTTTTGGGTATCAATCTTTTAAGCAGCAAGATGTTGCAAATTCAAATTTATTGTTATTAGTTGTTACCTCTCGACTTTTGAGGTAGCGCTCAATGTTTGGGTACATATTGTGATATATTTCATCTATTCAGTTTTTGGCTTTAAGTATCTATTTGAACATGTTAAATATTTAGCCATCTAAATTTTGTTTTCTCCCGAGTATAGGAGGATCAAGAAACAGCAGTTCGTCTAGCAAGCACAATGACAAATTCGTTGAAGGGAAGACCAGTGCAGGTACCATGTTTTGTTATTGTAAGTAATGGCCACTAGCACTATAAGATTGTTGGATAACTTGATCTTCTTGCAGGCCCGTATATTTGAGGGTAAAGAGCCTCCACAATTTGTTGCACTTTTTCAACATATGGTTGTTCTTAAGGTATGTATTTCTTTTGATTATTAATACAAGATGATTGTTGCTGCAAGACAATATATTGGCAATTGATATAGTTACACTAACTTTTAGGGTGGTTTGAGCTCTGGTTACAAAAATAGCATGACAGAGAAAGGTTCATCAGACGAAACCTACACACCGGAATCAATTGCACTTATTCAAGTATCTGGAACTGGAGTTCACAATAATAAGGCACTACAAGTTGAAGCGGTAATTTTCTACCTTACTTTATCTCTTGCTAAGTGCTTTTTCTACCTTACAATGTTCAAAACTTGGCTACCTATTCGTGTAATGTTAGAATCTGAAAAATGATGCCTAGATGTTGTTAGTTTGTATTAAGAACGACGCATATTACATTTTGCTTTCAGTATTCTGTAGCATATTGTCTGTGACATTTGTGCAATCCTTTCCGCAGGTGGCAACTTCTTTGAACTCTTATGACTGCTTCCTTCTGCAATCTGGTACTTCCATGTTCCTTTGGGTTGGAAACCATAGTACGCATGAGCAGCAAGAACTGGCTGCTAAAGTTGCTGAATTCTTAAAGGTAGTTTCTAGTGGTGTTATCTTTGATTTTAATTTAGCTGAAATTGTCTAAGTAGTAACAACTCACTCGTACTTCTTATAATATTTCTTTAACTCGTAAATTTAATCATCTTCGTTCTTGCTAAGTCAGCCTGGGATTACTATCAAGCACGCAAAAGAGGGGACAGAGAGCTCGTCCTTTTGGTTTGCACTTGGGGGAAAACAGAACTTCACCAGCAAGAAGGTTTCCTCTGAGACGGTCAGGGATCCTCACTTGTTCTCCTTTTCATTCAACAAAGGTAATTAAAGTCGGGACATCAATTATGAAGGTCGAAGCATCTCTAATAGGGTCATATTGTTGTTGATAAACTTGCATATTCTGACTTTGTCTTCTTCTTTTCAATGTGTCTACATGGATCCACAGGAAAGTTTCAGGTGAGAATTTAGATAAATATTCAACGTTATTTTATCAAGGTGTGTGCATGTTATAACATTACCTTGCACAGGTTGAAGAGATTCACAACTTTGATCAAGATGACCTCTTGACGGAGGAAATGCATTTACTAGATACTCATGCTGAAGTTTTTGTCTGGGTTGGTCAATGTGTGGATCCCAAGGAAAAACAAACTGCCTTTGAGATTGGCCAAGTAATATGCTTCATCAATTTTGCTTCTCAGCATAAGTTATTGCTTTTCTGTCTTGTATGCTTAGTGTACAGTTTTGCGCAGAGATACATAAATCTGGCTGGTTCCCTGGAAGGCTTGTCTCCAAAAGTTCCATTATACAAAATCACTGAGGGAAATGAACCATGCTTCTTCACCACTTATTTTTCATGGGATTCTACTAAAGCTACTGTAAGGTTTCTGTTTGCAGATATCTTTTGGGTTATTAGCATGAGAAAGGGGTCTATTTTTATTAGGGTGGTAGTTAATGTGATTGTGTTAGAGAGGGTTTGGGAACATACTCATTTAAAAGCAATTAAGTTTGTTACACTGTACGCAAATGCCAGTTCTGTTTTCAGCACCCTTATATAGAATGACGTTATAGTGCACATCTCCTTTGTTAAAATGACCAGTAGACTAATTAAAACTGAGGAAGCTCTGCATTTATAGAGGAACAAAGATTTACATTAAACTGATGGGAAAGCTGCCAGAACATTCGAAATTAACTCTGATTGTCATTGAATTTTTGTTAACTTCCACTACTTTTTCTCATTAAATTTAGCTTTGGTATGTTTACCTGTCATACAGGTGCAAGGGAATTCCTTCCAAAAGAAGGCAGCATTATTACTTGGTACACACCACGTTGTGGAGGTAAACACTTAGTTATGAAGCTTACTGGGGAAATTGGAGACACTACATACACTACTTGTTTTTGCGTCTAAACGTAGCAGATAAGAACAGATCTGGCGATGGAAAAAAACTGCTGTTGATGACTCTGCTTTGAAATATACTATATTACATTCCCGAAACGTTGGTTTGTAATTTACCTTTCTGCTGCAGGATCAGTCAAGCAGTGGGAACCAAGGGCCAAGGCAAAGGGCTGCTGCTTTAGCTGCCTTGACTTCTGCATTTAATTCTTCTTCTGGGAGAACAAGCTCTCCGGTAAATAGTCTTAAGCTCATTTTCGATGTTTGTGCTTTGTACTAGATTCTTTCGGATACATGTACGAAGATATTGGCATATCATGTGAACTTTCATGAAGAAAAAAGGCTCTGGATCTCATTTTCTGGGGTTCCGACTCATGAATTTCTCAGATTTATGAAAACCTTTGAGTTTCCATCAAATAATATCTCGAATCCCTAGATATATTAGAGGTTAAGGCGCATATCTGGCTGGAAACTGCTTTTGCTTACTGCCTTTCAGCTTAGGCGCAGAATGTAAATCCAATTAGAACCTGGCATTTAAACTTTGTTGTTCTAGTCGTTTTTCGTAACTCTGACATGTGAATCAAATCACAGCTACTAGTGTCCCATGTTCTTGATCTGTTGACATAGACGCTCATTTCTTTAACTGCAGAGCCGAGACAGATCAAATGGAAGTCAAGGGGGTCCAAGACAAAGGGCTGAAGCTTTAGCCGCCTTAACATCCGCATTCAATTCTTCACCATCATCAAAGTCACCTCCCCGAAGACCAGGATTGACAAGTCAGGCGTCACAAAGAGCAGCAGCAGTGGCTGCTCTCTCCCAAGTTCTCACTGCTGAGAAGAAGAAATCACCTGATACCAGCCCTTCTGGTAAGTTCTTTACCAGAATTGATCTATTGCAGATGAGTGAAAGGGTTTATATTCGTAAGTACAAACCATACAAGACGTGATTTATGTCAGCATACCTTGAACTCTTCTATCACTTAAATTAAACATCGTGAGCTTGCTTTTCGTATTTTTGGCCTTGGTTTAAATACGTTGATAACTGTGAGTACAGCTGAAGCAAAAGATGAGAAAGCTTTCTCAGAAGTGGAGGCTTCCGAAGAAGCTTCTGAAGCCAAGGAGGAAGAGGAAGTTTCACCTGCCGCAGAAGTGAGTGCTGAGGAAGCAAAATCAAAGCAGGATGATTCTGAAGTAGAAACTACTGGAGCAACCTTCACCTACGAACGGCTACAAGCCAAATCTGGGAAACCAGTGACAGGCATTGACTTCAAACGCAGAGAGGTGAATCAATTGAGCCGAATTAGCTTTTTATCTTGTCATAATTTGTTGGTATCTTATTCCTCAAACCGATCTTTCAGGCTTACCTCTCTGAGGAAGAGTTCAAGACTGTATTTGGGATGGAGAAAGAAGCATTCTACAAATTGCCTAGATGGAAGCAAGATTTACTGAAGAAGAAATATGACTTGTTCTAAGGATTCTCAAAAAAAAAATAGCAGGTGGAACATCACAAACATCCTTAAATCTCATGATCCTCCATGTCAAATATATACTGGAGGAAAGACACGATTTGCCAGTGTGTTATTGGTTACGTAGTGACCTCAGCGCTGCAGCTATGAAGACAATGAACAGTTCCTTTTTTTTTGTTCCTTCATTTTTCCTCTTATTGTTTTGGTTTCTCAAAATATTTCTTTCTCATGGGTGGGGTTTGGGTTTGATTCTTCATATTCTTACCACAAAATGGTGTGTTATTGTAATGAATGATTTGTCTTAAACTTGTGTTCATTTTTGGGGGGTTTTTTTTTTGGGTCAGGAGAGTTGTGTGGTGGTGGTTAGTAAATTCTTTGATCTGGATTTCACATTACTTTGATTGTATAAGAACATTGTCTACTTGTAAACTCATGAAATATATCAAGATATCGGTGTTAGCAAAGCTGCACATAGTACATGACAGAAACGTGTGTTGGAGTAAATGCAGTTAAATTATTTCATCAGAATCATGAAGTGACAAGAAAAGAAAGCAATTTATAGAGCAACAACAACCACATTTATGTCTGACCTGGTCTCCCACCAATTTGGTATCATTTTCTTCTATCTTTTCTTTTTACTGTGCGACAAATCAAGGAACAAAATTAGTAGGGGAATCAGAATGATTACGTCAATTTTGCATTATCTTCCAAGGTAATAATGAGAATAAAACACACACAAGATTCGTTTGACTCAAACAAACGTATAAGAATGGTTGTCATCTTCTACACAATCTACTTAAGTTTGTGACTTTTCCTACACGAATATTTAAGAATTTTTGCTTTTGCCTAACTGCAATTATAGTCTCACTAGTTACACAAACTTAATAAACGAAATTAAACCACAAACAACGTAAGAATCCCATTAAACACACTTATGTTTATTGAACTGTCAGAACCCGACTGATATTCTGATAACACTAACAAAAACCATTTAACTTACATGTGTTTATCTAAAATCGATTTTCTTATAACTTCAAAACATTAGTTTTTCAAAAGTTTATAATCGTCGTTACTATGATGACATTGATCTAAAGAATCGACCATAAAAACAATTCTTTGGAATTTACGTGTGAATTGTTGAGATGGGCAATGTTGAACGACGACGTCGTTTTGAACGAGACAGGTCAGCAGCAGCCATATCAGTCTCTGCACGAACTCTGTCTAAGCTAGAGGGTCCACCCTCCAAAAGGCAAATGAAACCTGTATGACCAATGATAAATTGACACGTGTGTGGAAGAAAGAGTGTCGGTTCCTTTTTGTCCTTACTCTTTTTTATATAATGAATTATATTAACAAATACTTAAGGAAAATACTTATAAAAAGTTCCTATGAAATGGTTTTCAAAAAAAAAAAAAAAAAAGTTCCTATGAAATGAAAAGAAAGACAAAAAAAGATTATTTATTACTCTGATTGATCAATATATACGGTATTTGATTAATTTTACATGTCGAATAAACATGCATATAATCCTCTGCTTAACTTTGAGTACTAAGATATGTAGCCAATGTGCCAACAACAAAAAAAAACATGCATATAATATAACATATTAATGTTATTAGTTTAGAAGGAAGAATGTTATTTTCATCCTGCTGGATCGTATGACATAAGTAGTAAGAACAAAACCCTCCATTACCAAAAAAGTATTCTTTCAGAAAATTTAACTTTATTTCTAACAAACTGCTTCACAAATTCATTAAATGAATTTCATCATTTTGTCACTTGTCAGTGTTCTACTATTAAAGAAATAAAGGCCCGGTTGGGCCACCTTTAATTTAATTAAATTTATGGTTCCTCTTCTTCTTTTGTAAGCAAATTAAAATTTTTTATAATCCATGGTTGGAAGCTCCCATAACTTGCCATGTATACAAAGCTCATTAGAAAACTCCAACATCAACTAAAAGTGTTTTTCAATACATTAAAAATTAGTAATGTTTTGAATACAGAGACTATAATTGATCAGTCATCAGTACGATATTTGATTAATGAACTAGACTACTTTTAGAGTAAAATAGTCGTTGAAATGGTGAAATAAAGAAAAAGCAAAGCACGCTTGTTATGGATAAATGTGAATTCTTGGCTTCTAAATGAAGCCATTGTAGTAGAGAGACTTAACTTGCTACTCCTTGAAAGAACCCCACTTTTGTATTTTTTAATGTCTTTCTTCTTTGTTTTCTTTTGTTGTTGATAATCTTTTCTTTTCACAACCTCACGCCTTTAATGTGTGTGGACATACAAAGATACTGACTTCATCTATATCCACAACAATTAGTGATTTACTTTATGATACTATTACTATATGTTTAATCTACAATGTGTGATACTATTACATTATGACCATTATACAATGAATGAGTGTAGAACTAATGTTTTCAACAACAACGAAAATGACATATATAACTAGTGACTGTAATGAGTGGAGATAAAAAGTTTCAACCGAATAAAGTGATTAGACGATGAGCTTTTTGATTTATGTGTTTATGTCACCAGTCACCACCACCTTTGAGGCTTCGATGATAGATAATTGGGAAGATTGGAGAATCCGATTCCAACGATGAATCTCGTGATGGCATTATTATTTAGTTAAAGTAATAGGTTTCAATAATTGAAGAAAGAACAAAAGACGTTTTCTAAAGTTTTAGTGTTAGACAAAAATAAAAATGGTGGGCAAATTGACTTTAACCAGCTCAAAAGACCAAATAAACACATGCGACGTGTGTCTTTATACCAACAAAAACAAACCAATATAGTAATTAAATTTTCTAATTATGAAACATGTGATATCATCATCATCATAATTGTCTTGTAAAGGCCTCCTTTCGTAGACTGATTATTTAGCCCGAGTCATATAGGTTATCGTGGTATGTTATCTAAACTTTTGTTTTGAATGTATTATGTATTGGGATTTTTGTTGTGCTGTATTCCGATTTTTTTTGTACTTTCTAAAATATGCTATCTGAAAAACTAAATATAAGCAATAGTCTATTTTAAAAATATATATGTTCCGTTACAATCAGATATTTGTAGCCCACATCGTTAAGAATCAAATTTTGTGGAGTTTATCTACAGACTGAGAATCAATTATATATATCTCAGAAGAAAATAATTTCGAGGTTTCTAGCAAAATAAATAAATACAAAAAATGGTCCATTACCGACATTTTCCAGTATAAAATCCAAAACAATCGTATTTTCCTGATTTTATCAATGATTATATCGAAGGAGACCAAATCAATAATGAATAGTGAATACAGAACGTGGACACACTAATAGAACATCCGTGAAAAATCAAAAATCTAACAACATAACAACTGTCAAATGTGTACAAAAATCTTCAAACAAAAAATAAAAATTTCCCTATTTTTTTTCTTTTGTAATTTTAATAATGCTAACAGTAACTATAAACAGAAGAATCTAATTCACAAGAACAAATACGTTTCATAATAATAGCCATAATATCAATAATATGATTACTATTACCACCACCTCTTTGTATTATATCATGATTCTTTATCGACGAAGCCGCCGAGTTTCTCGTCCTCAACTCAGCCAGTGAACTCGCTTCCGGTACCACCGACTCACTCGTAACCACCTCAAAATTCTTCGTCATGTGCACATTCCCAACGAGTTGACTCAACACAACCGATTCCGTAACCGAGTTCTTCTTCTTATGCTGCTGCATCGTCGCTCTCACAATCTCAGTGTGCATTGAGCTCGATAATCTCCTGATTCCTTTAGCTCCACCGATCAAAATCGCCGGATTAACCTCGGAGCTTTTCTTGCTACTACTGTGTTTAGAGAAGAAGAGGACTGACTCGGGGCTCCGGTTACGAATCCGGGTTAACGGATCACCGAGAAACAAGGAGGTTTTAGCGTCCACGAGCATAACGTGTTTGAAATTGCGTCTTACTCGACCTAGCAGCATTGGGTAACACGCCCATCTTCTCAAGCTTATCGGAACGTGATCCATGAACCCAGATAGCGAGTTTTCAGGATCCAACTCAGTCACGTCGAAACCCACTACTGACCCATGAGTCAACAACTCGGTTGACTCGGTCGTGTTGTTCAATGACGACGAATCGTTGAAATTATTCGCTCGATGAGTCTTCTTCCCCCAAATTGGCTCGGACGATGATGTCTCCTTCTTACTCGATTGCTTCTTCATGAATTTCGCCAGATTGAATCCCCAAACGGAGTCGATTTGATTCGACGAATTCGAATTCCGATGAACATCGACGAGTTTTAAGAAGGAGTCGTTCTCTTCTTCGATCAATTCGGTGAATCTCGAACCGGAAGAAGGAGAATTGAAGAGTAGGACGACGTCGGATTTGGAAGTGACTCCGGAGCGGTGAAGCAACCGCATGAAGAGACGGAGATCGTCTTCCGTCGTATCGGAAGCTACATGAGCAACAATCAAATCGTGCATGCTCTTGGTTCCTCTGAGAAACAGAGTACCCATCCCTTGGAGAGCGAATCGGTTATAACGACGACGAGATTCAGAGCCGGAGATGTCGCGATTGAGGAGAAATCGACGGTGAGGACGAGAAGAAACGGCGGGAAAGCCAGAGGAAGGTTCGAAGGTGGAGAGAGTGAAGAGGAAGAGAGTGAGGAAGAGGAGGAGGATACAGATTGAGATTGTGGATTGAGCTTTGGAGAGGAGAAGACGAGAAGATCTGGACCGGAGGAGAGTTGTTGCCGGAGAAGAAGAAGAAGGAGAGTCGTCGTTGTTGTGGTGGTCGGGGAAGAAGACTAGGAGCAAACCCATTCCTCTAGTGTTGTTCTTCGTCTCCTTCGCTGATATCAAACCCATTGATTCTCTCTCTCTGAGAATTCTTCTGGGGTTAGTGGTGAAGAGAGGCTGAGACTGAGAGCATTTTCTTTTTGGCTTTCTTCTCGAATTTTGGCCTTTTTTTGCATCAAAATTATTTCTTCTGTTTGATTTATTTTAATGAAGATAACAACGAAAAAGGAAAGCCGGGTCGGGTCTTCCGGGTCAGATTATTATTTTTGGTAACGACAACAAATATGGTGGATATTAAATCAAGGGATGTTTTTAATTAACGACCCCATGATGTCGAATTTTAAATTTAACTTAAAATTTAGAGAGGAAAGTTATTAGTAAGAGACCCTAAAAGTGAAGTTAGAAGATCCGTAAATCTATATAGAGATTTCACTAAATCTAAGTTTGTTAAATAAAGATAAACACAAATGTAAATGATACATTTATAGATAAATGTAAATAAACTGAGATATTCACAAATATACAGTAGTTAACATTTTACAGAAAATAATCGGATATTGTTTTCATTTTGAGCTCTTGTGTTAAAAAAAAAAGTAAATAAAGAGGTTAGTTTTATGGTATGTTGCCTTTACTTTAGTTATGAATACGATCACATGTTTATTGCGCAATGTGCTTCCTATATAAAAAAATGATAAATTCATATTAATGAGAAGTGAGAACCTTCCTTATTAAATTCAGTGTATCAAAGCTTTTAAAGAGAGAGTACTTATGTGTATAGTAATTAAACCAGATTTTTTCAAAGGATGTGCCTAATTTTCTTTTTAAGAAAACAAAGTTTGACCGTTCTCACTCTACTTTTTCTGTATGTAAAATAATTACATTGACCGGTTAAGTTGCATTACGTATTCGGATTTCTGAAGCTCTTTTACATGGAGTATTTATTGGTTACCAATAACATGATTAATCATTATGGAATATCGTTTTCCAACGACATTTTCCTGATTTTAGTGTAAAAATCGTTTTACATTGGACAAATTGTAATGGAAATAGTAATTGAAGCCAAAAGATTCAGTTGAATGCAGTTGAATGTTGAGTACTACTGAAATGGGGGTTGAATTCTTAGCAACATCCTCTTAATAAATGGTGAGTAATTTCTGGAATTTAATGAATATTACAAGTATATGAAAATCGAAAATGTAGTCGTTGATTTTGGAGTATTCGTTAACAATGTAAAAAAAAAAAACAAAGAAAACATAATGTAAACGCTGGCATAAAAATTGATCGAATTCACCATTTCGTATCTCAAACATGCTTTTTTTGACCAATGTAAATAGTAAATACTAGTTTTGAACGACCTAAAAACAAACAAAGCAATCGTATCTAACCAAAATTAGTTTATGAAAGAGTTTTGGGATCATTAATCATCCTATAATAAACCAAAAATGGCAAAATACTTAGAAGAAAACAATAAATGCCAAGATACGTGAAGAAGGCAGTTACTCATCATAGCCCCACTTCATTAAATCTGCCCCCTTGATTACAGCTAGGATCCGTGATCGGACGGTGGAGAAATGAGGAAGGAAGTGTCTCGTAATAATGAATAATAGTAATGGGTCTCTCTATTAAACATGGGGAAAAAACCCGAAAAAACCGTCATCTATTTTTTATTTGGCCGTTTAATACCTGTACTTTTAAAATTGGAATAAAAATTCCTTCTTTATTTTTTGTTGTCTTTTAAAACCATGGTGTTTTAAAACTTGGTAATTTGGTACCTGCGAGTTAACAGTCGTTAACTTTGCTAACGGAATGGTTAACTGGGGTTAAATCTTAACCCATGTATTTAAATAGATATACATACAACATGTTTACGTAATATTGCGAACAAACTGACATGGTCTGGTGGTAGGAAGCAGTTTTGGCCCAGTCTGCACCCGGGTTCGAATCCTACCATCAACATTTTTTTGATTTTGTTTTTCTTCCATTTTTAATATTCGTCGCCATCTCTCTCGAAGAGGGCCTTGTTGTGATTGTTTCCTTCTTCTACAGCTTCTAATCGAATTCGTATCGAATTGAAAGTTTCGACCTTCAATTCTCCGTTTGTTATTGGATCTCTACCAAATTGGGCGTTGGTTTTGGAATAATGCCACCGTTTATGTCTGGCCTGAGAGCTGTATCTTCCTTAATTTCATGTCGAAACGCGATTAGCAGGAAATTGGTTAGTCGTTCGGGGATCCGTCAGGGGAGTTTTGTATCCGATCAAATTAGGAGATTTGGTTCTCTTTCCGGCGACGAGAGATCTACGAAGGTGGTGGAGATGGGGAAGAAGGTGGTGGTGGAGATGGGGAAGAAGGTGGTGGTGAGTTATCAAAGATCTACGAAGAGAGACGTGTTTTAGGGTAATTACTTGAAAACTTTGATCCCATTTTGGATCTATCCTTTGTTTCAGATGTTTATCGATTATCTCCTGTATTGGCCGTCGGAGGAATTGTGGCCGGAGTTTTGTTGTCGACAGCGGCTAGGGTTTCTCTGAAGGAGGAAAAAAAATTAGTAAAAAAAAAAAGAATTTCGTTATCAGGAGTCCTCGAACCCGGGTGCAGACTGGGCCAAAACTGCTTCCTACCACCAGACCATGTCAGTTTGTTCGCAATATTACGTAAACATGTTGTATGTATATCTATTTAAATACATGGGTTAAGATTTAACCCCAGTTAACCATTCCGTTAGCAAAGTTAACGACTGTTAACTCGCAGGTACCAAATTACCAAGTTTTAAAACACCATGGTTTTAAAAGACAACAAAAAATAAAGAAGGAATTTTTATTCCAATTTTAAAAGTACAGGTATTAAACGGCCAAATAAAAAATAGATGGCGGTTTTTCGGATTTTTTCCCATTAAACATGTAAATAAAGTGAACGGTGATTTGACTTTTGTTGGGGACTCCGTCAGAACAAGTGTGTGTTTTGATGACGGTGGTGGATCTCATTCTCATTGGAACCTTCTCTTCAAGCTCCTGCACACGTGGCGTTTCTGATTTTCCGTTTTTAGGTCCGGGACTTGTGCTTATTATTCTCTTTCTTTCCCACATTTCTTTAATTATTTCGTCATTTAGACTCATTTCCAATTTTTATGTCGACTAGACGACTAACATTTTCTTTATTTTCAGTCAAACCAGCTGCTTTCTCTGAAGAAGATCTATAAGTATATATTTGTAAAGATTTTTCTGCATTACTAGGTACGAGTATTAATTTGAGTGTCCACTATCAAAAACTTGTACTGTTGTTGTACTTACTGACAAGAAAAGTAACATGTACTTATTGCCGCTTGTCAACCCTCTGGTGATTTATTTCTCTGAACAGAAATATTTATTGTATGGGTCTGGTGATGATCTGAGCAAGCCTATTTCTAAGCCGTCGGCGACCTTTGAATTGTCGGTGGCCTTAAATGCCAGACACATTTCAGAGCATCCTTTTAGAAAAGCCCAAAATAAAACATTGTTGGCCCAATTAAAGAAGAGGGCCAGAAAAAAGGGTGTAAGACGCTTCCGTTTATTGTCAACGAGTTTATGCAGCCCAGATTTGCTGAGTGATACAAATTTCCTTGCTGACCTGAATCATCTGCAATCGACTAACCATGTCTAGGAGCATTTACTCTTTATTCTTTAACTCTCTATTCACCAAACTTCTGATTTCAATAATGTTTAATCATCCTAATGTAGTGGCATTATGTATTTTCAAATTCGAATCACCAAAACTATTCAAGAATTGGGTATTAGTTAAAGCAAAAAAAAGAAAAGAAAAGAATGCACGATTGATTTGTTGTTCTTGACTTCACTGAAAATCTGTTTAGAAAATTTAAATTCATCACACATATTGTGTGGTGCGTTGGCAACTTTAACTAAGAAAATCTAATGTTATTGATTGATCAAATCCTTCTTGATTGAGGAAAAATGTTCACCTAAACATTAAGAAAACTCTACTTGAGATGAAATAAAGCAAAAGAACAGCCCGCAACAAGAAGATACACATAGAAGACCCTAAACACCAGGATTAGAAGAATAATCGATTCCATCAATCAGAAGCCACTTGACTCCCAGAGTTATCGCAGACCAGTTCGATCTTCGGCTTCTTTCTCTTTGTGCAATACCCCGTCGACGACAACCTAAGAAAGAATAAAACCAACAAGTTTGTAAACTTCTCAGAGACAATAAAAGCTTGTAACAGAAGCTAGGGTTTTGTTTGCAGTTTACCCCAACTGCAAGGAAGTCTCGGAATGGTGCTCCTCGTTGTCATTCTCATCCTCGTCTGATGAAGAGCTCTCGGGATCGGCTTCTGGGCTAGAAACTTGAGGCCTTTCGTTCAACACTTTTGGTCCTGAACCTCTCCCCAACATCTCCACCTGAGGGTAAATTAGAATTGAACTCAGTTATGAATGGTGAAGACTGAAGACCAGACCAAGCTAATTTAAGGATTTTGATGAGCCCTTTACCTGTTTGCGCAAGATTTGGTTTTCTTCCAATGCTCTTTTCTCCTAACAATGACAAGGAAACAAAACAAGAATATTGAGATTCAACATTGTATACGAATTGATAATAACAATGATTCTGACATTTGAGGAGGCTCTGTTCGTACCTGTATCCTGGATCTTTCAATCTGGTTGAGCAGGATTTGTGTCTGAATCAAAACAGAACTTTTCAAGTCAGGAATTAATCAAAAACTGTCTCTCTATGCTTGAATAAATTAACACTTTGTCTTCACCTTTTGATCCTTGACACTATGCAAGCTCTCGTTCAACTGGTTTTCAAGAGAAATAAGATCCGGGAAACTCATACCGTCAAGCGCCTTACCCTTAAGTCTCCTGTTCAGGAACAAATAGAAAAACACGATGAACAAGAATGAAAGACCAAAACTTTAAACAAGAACAAACACAATTTGGTTTTCCAGTGAGATACATACTCAATTGCAAGCTGTAATCTTTCAAGTTCCCCTTTCATAGAATCATCATTTCGCAACTGCAACAACGAGTTCCATGTAGAATTAACAAAAACTTGAGCAAGACAAAGGGATACAAAAAGTCTTGGTAGAGAATCTCTGCTCTGCTCTGCTTACCACAGCTTCATTTTCATGTGAAGCACAAATTAGAAGTTGTTTTTCTCTTTGTTTATGCTCAGTAGACGCAGTAGTGTATCCATATCTGGAAAGAATTTGCTCCATACTTCAGAAATTGAACAAAACTCTCCGTTAGTAAAACCCCTTAATTGGTTTGATCATTACAGAAAAAAAATCATAAATCTCAACTCCTGCATTCTCAATTTTTTCACAAAGATGAGATAAACACACCAATTCCCAAACAAATAAACTCTTCTATGGTCTAATAATCTTAGAAATTATCGATCTTTCAGATTCTAACAACTGATATACCAACAGATAGTACCAAATTGCAGTTTCTTTCAACAGTTAGGGTTTATAAAACTCACAAACTAATCCGATTGCAAAAATCCTAATCTCAATTCTCCAAACCTTAAACCCATCAAAAAGATTTCATCATCAACCTCAAGATTTAGCCAGATTAGCATCATCGAGACAATATAAACAGGGTTTGCTCTGTTTTCAATTGCTTTAGACACAAAAACCCAAAAAAAGCAAATCTTTTTATTTCCCCAGAAAAAGAAAAACACAAAATCATGAGATGATGATGATTTAGTTACCAGCCGCTGGAGAAATCGTAAATCTTGCCGGTGCTGGAGAAGATGATAAGAGCAACCTCGGCGTCACAGAGAATCGAAAGCTCTTTAGCCTTCTTCATCAAACCGTTTCGTCGTTTAGAGAAAGTGACTTGACGACTGTTGACATTCTCAATCTTCTTAATCTCAATCCTTCCTCTCCCCATATCTCTCTGAACAACAAAATCAATCAATCTGGGCTCTGTAGAATCAAAAAAACAGGGTAAAGAAGAGATAGAGAGAAGAGATGAGAACAGAGGAAACAAGTAGAGAGATTGAGAAAGATTTTGTATATATAGGAGGACTAGTTACAAGGGTTTTCTTTAGAAATTGATCAAATATATGAGAGACAATTGGGAAAGGGGCTAAGGAAGGAAAATTAGGACCAAAATTAGGGTATTATGTAAAAATATGGAGTTACTATAAGTAGCAATTTTCCATATTTGGTGGCTTTGCTAATTTGCTTTGCTTGGTGTGAGTGGCTGTTTTCTTCTTTTGGAACTTCTTCCCTTTTATAACGCGTTGTTTTCGTTTTGGATCTCTTCTCTTTTTTCTTATATCGCCTCCCTTTTTTTATTTTTTTCTAGGGTTTTCTTTTTTGGCTTTGCTTTTGCCTTTTAGGTCATGCTTTTTATTACGTTTCTAAAAAACTTAATCTACCATAATTTTATATTTTTATTGCTTTAAAGAAATGTGCTTTATATATAGTCAAATAAAGTTGACTGTATATTAAGGAAATATTTGATCAACTATTTCATTTTATTATAGTGTTTATTTTTAGTTATTTTGTATACCATGTTTATTTAATAACTGATATTTTCATATCTTTAAAAGATATATAAAATAACTACTGTGTTCTTTTTTATTTTCTCTTTAACTTTGTTTTCTTTTTGGTTGAGATCTTGTTTCTTTTTTCTTGTTTGTTGAGATCTAGTAGAATGGCCAAACGTGGCCTTATTTGAAGAAGAATATGACAAGAAAAGCAAAAGGTGTGGCTTTAACGTTTCTATAGATGGTAAAATCTCACAAGGAAGATTACTTTCCCCTCCAAACCGAGTTTGTTGTATTTTTAGTAAAAGAAAAATATCCCTTTTCAAAGAAGACTTTCTATTGTAACCGAAATTATATTTAGAGAATTAAACTCTATTTTGGAATTATCTAAATATTAGAAATATAAAAATTAATTAGTTCTGTTGTGAAATTTTGGTAAACAGATATTGTGAAACAAATATTTTTGTATAAATATGGAAGTATTTAAGTAAAATATTAATACAGCTCAACACTTTTGTTTTGCAATGTAAATAATTCAGATGGGTGTTTCTAAATATAGTGTTAAGTCATTTAATGGTGCTCTTTTCATTCTTGGTCAATATTCTCCCTTTTCCTTTTTTTTTTTTTTCGTCTGAATAATCATATTAAACCTTCGAAAGATACAAAGATCGGCGGAAAGAGTTAATATCCCCGATAAGATGAGTCGGCGGAAAATAGTGATATCCCCGAAGCCAAAAGCCCAAAAGAGGGAAGCTAACAAACAACCAAATACAAGACCATAAGCTAAACTTAGAAAACTAATCGATAAACCTCCAAAGATTGAATTAACTAGAAAACACAAGAATCTCAAAGGAAAAGGCCTGAACTTGAAGCTAAGGGATCGACGCACAAATGCCTTATTTGTCTTGTGGAGAGGAACCGAATCAAAACCCATGAATAGCTCCTCTCTCTGCTGAAAGAATTGATAGAGCTTTGGGTAGTATTAAACGTTCCAAACCAACCCCGAGAAGACGATAAACTCAAGTGGAAGAGATACCGCATATGATGGCAAAATAGCGACCCACGAACTCCAAACGAAGCAAATCTTGATGAGACAGAAGAACCAGCCAGGGAAGATGAGCAAAGAGCCAATGGCAAAAGGCATCGAGTCCGTCTCACCACACGAGAGATTTTCCAGGACATTCGATACAAAACACAACACCAAGGCAGAGGAACAATGGCCAGAACCGAAACTTCACTCAAACAAGATCCAACCACAGAACAGACAAAAACCCCACAAAAGTAAGACTCAGAGAATTCAAAAACAATCAGGAGGAGAAACCGCTATCCAGAGCAACTCTGGAACCCTAAAATCGCCCGACGAAATGAGAGGAAAAGAGGCGAGGAACAGCTTACAAAACAACAGGGGAAGACCATGGAATAACTTGACAAATGCCAAGACCGAAGAAGAAAAGCGCAAGCAGATCTTTTTCACCACAACACCCCGAGCCGTTCCCGATCCATGGCTAAAAACAGCCTATGCCGCACAAAGAGGAAACCCACCAAAAGCCGGTCGCATCCACGCCGTTTCTGGCCAGCCTCCACTCCGTAGAAGATGAAGCAAACAACAGATCCGCCCGATTCCTCCCCTCACCGCGATTTAAAACTACAAAACTAAGCTGGAAAGGAAAATGGGAAGCCAATCACGGTGACGACAAGAAACGCCGACCACCGGAGTGACTTCCCGGCCACAGATCTGAGAACTCGTCTAGGGTTTAACTGTTTGGGGGCGATTTACTTTCTCTTTTATTCTTTTGTGATATTCTCCCTTTTCCAAAATTGAAATTAATACTAGACTAGAGAAAAAGAAATAATATACTAGTATTAAATACTTTACACATTTTTAACACTTTACTCAATTAAGTTGTTGCCAAAAAAATAACATCTCTTAACCACATGGTGGTGGGCGAGTGGTTCTCGTTTGGTTGGAAGGATCGCCCTGTTGGTCTAGGCCAGGGATCGATCCTCCCCAGACGCAGTTTCTCTCTCTCACTCCTGTGGCCACCTGGGAATTTACCTGCGGACTTGCTCAGGCGCCCCAGACCACCAGTTTATCAGGGGGCCCTTAAGTGGAGGCTTAAAAATCCCTGTGACGCGGGCTTAGGCCCAGTGGGCTAGTCAGATCACTGTGTGGTCTGGATACTGGGTTATCAAAAAAAATAACATCTCGTATGCATTAAAGTTTACATATGGGAAAGCATTAACGCGTTGAGTATTTCTTTCAGAATTTATAAACTACCATCCAATACGAAAATAACGTGATTTCTTAAGATTTTGTTTTCTTCTATGAAAGGAAACAAAATTAATTTTGTGGTGAAATTTTGTTACAGAAATTCCCATAAATGAATTGAAAATTCGTAAATATATAATAAGAAACTGTTTTGGGATATTACATACACAACAAGGTTGGTTTGTGTACAAAAATAAAATAAAAGAAAGTTAATTTCTTTTCATTAACCAGACACTTCTGTAACATACTATAAAAGAGAATGAGCCACTTGTCGTAGTTACATGCAATTTGTTTCCATTTTACTTTTCTGTGTGCAGTCTTCTAAATTAATTTTAATCATATTTGTTTATGAAAAAACAATGAAATTTGATGATAATTCTAACAAGGTACAATAAACTAAAAATATAGTTGAATAATCTTATCAAATTGAAACGAAAAAAAAAATCTTAACAAATAGAGATCTACTACGCAAATCTCGGTGTTTTACTTTGCAAACACACAAATTTGTAAAAAGATGTATGAAGGAATTTTGACAAAAAGAAAAAAAAAAAAAATATATGTATGAAGGAATTATGAAAGATTAGCATGTTTGGGGCTTTGGGCCTATAAGGCAAAATAATATTTGGGCACTTAGACCCAGTTAGGTGTGGTTTGAACTCAGTGACGAATGAGTGAAAAACTCGGTTTAGTTGGTATTCTCCGGTTAGTGATTTCTATACAGAACAAAAGCTTGTAAATTTGTGTCATTCATCTCCAAACTGTTTTATACAATCTCAAACCCGGTTTAATTAGTAACATCCGGTCAGTGACTACTATACACCGGTCCAATTCGCTTCATTGAGAAATCATAAGCACGAGACAACGGTTTCCTGAATCTTTTCAAATCAAGCTTCACGTTCTGGCGCTCGAGATAAATCTTCTTAGTGTAGTCCCATCCTTTTTGAGTAAAACTCTTAGGATCTCGGATTATGGGATCATCTTTGCCATATTCATCATATAAAGAGCTCTCTTTCGGTTTAATCTTGTAACCAATGTACTTCAATCTCATCTTCTTGGCTGGTTTTCCATAGTAAGTCTCAGCTGCCCATTCGGTTCCTATTGGTATAATCTGTATAAAGACAGTTTTCGGTTTCAAGAAAAGGAAATGTGTCATTGCAGCTCCGTGAACACCGATCATCACATCGCTAGAATTCAAACATTTGTAGATTTTTGCCAGCTCTGTTGTTTTATCCGGTCTCAAAACATAGACGATGAATCCAATTTCCTCGGCTAATTCCACCAAAAGACTCTCATTTAGTATCTCCCTCGATCCATTTCTCGACAGAATCACCATTTTCGGTTTCTTGAAACTGTCTTCTTGAACCCTTTTAGCGGTCTTGTTGGCTGCCTCGAGTTCTTCCTCTTGAATCAATCCACGGATACGAGGCCAATAAGCCTGATCCAACACATTTCTGAAATCAAGAATCGTTTTATTCCCAAACATCAACGATGAATCAACGGTTAAATCGTCGTGAATCTTCAATCCCACAATAGCTTCCTTGAAACAATGCGTTCTCTTGTCGCTATTAAAGTCGACAGGAGGATAATCGGATAGCTTAGAAACGATATCTCCATATTTCATAACCCACCAACTATGATACTCAGCAATCACAAACACAACCTTCTTGTTGAAGTGATGTGAAGTGATGAACAAAGGGATGATTCCGTCGTTGAATTCGTGGTAAACATTTCCGGTATATCCACCAGTTGAGAAAAACACAGCGGGAACGTTATAGAACACATCGCAGATGTTGTTATTATGTTCATCAACAGAGACTTTAGAATTGTTCTTTTCATCTCTGTAAACGAGATTGAGTTGTTGAACTGTTTGCATCACACTAGTTTCCCATTTTCTTGTGTAAGGTTTGATCTTTTTAGTGATCTTTGTCTTGTTATTGAGGGAAGTGAAGAGGAAGACTGATGAAGAAGCAGAGTTTGTCCTAACATCTCCTTTCATGATACAAACGTCGGATCTAAAACCGGTTCTGTCACAACAAATTGTTCCTGTAATTGAGATAAATCATTAAACAGAGCTTGTTAAAATCAAAAACAGGTTTTAGATGAAAGAAGAGATTTCAAAAGATAAAATATATACCATTTGAGGTTCCTAAACAAAGAGGTGCAATGAACAGTTCATAAGGACCAAATCCTTTACTTTCTCTGCTAAAAGCATCTTCACAAGGAAATTCACAGTCGAAGAAGTTATGAGAAAATCTAGAAAAGAATTAATGAAAGAGATTATGAAAAAGGTGATTTTACCTAGAAGAGAGAAAGAGGAGAAGCTGAAGATGTAACAGCATGAGAGTAAAGAGAGAAAGATAATAAAGAGAATCTTCTGTTTGGTTGTCTTTGAGTAGCCACCGCCGGAGACGGCGACGACGTTGGCACCGGAGCCACCTTCTTTTACAGGAAGTCTAAGCTTTTCCCCTTTTTTGATTAGTCTCTTGTATTGAACCATTATCTGTAGAACAAAAGAAGAAACCAACAAGCAAAGTTTTGATTTTTACGATGCTTCAGATCGACTTTTGATGTTCTGACTAAGAATCAGGTGACCCAGAAGAAGAAACATAGGGCTGGGTTATTATGATGGTGCTTTCTCTTACATCAAGAGAGAAACAGAGAAGGAGAGACTTTTGAGAGAGAGGATGTTTTCAAATTTCTTTAAAATATTACTAATTTTATTTGTTTTGTTTTCATCGAGTTTCTTTCGTCAGCTGATGGAAACAATGAAAGACGTGTCAAAGAAGAGGATGGAACTGCTTTTACTCTTTCTTTTTTGAGAAATTGCACTAGATAACTTTAAAAAAAAACAAAATTAAATATCTAACCTCTAACCCTCCTATTCACTCTCTTTCTCTTCCTATCTCTCTCTACCTTTTTTCTAAAAAACTAATTTTTCTTTTTTTTTGGGTTATTCACCTAAATCACGGGAAAAAACCCGAAAAAATCGTCATCTATTTTTTTTTTGGCCGTTTAATACCTGTGTTTTTAAATTTGGAATAAAAATACCTCATTTAATTTCGATTGCCTTTTAAAACTATCGTTTTTTAAAACTTGGTAATTTCGAACCCGAGACTTAACGGTCGTTACTGGGCGTAACGGAATTATTTAACAGTGTTAAATTTTAACCCCACGTGTTTATATAAATATATATTATCTGTTTGCATAACGTTATGTAATTGTTAATGTGGCCTGGTGGTTGCACGTTGGTTTTGAAAATCTCAGGTCCTTGGTTCGAACTCTTCAACCTCCATTTTTTTTTTTTTTTTTTTTTGGTTCTTCGTCTTCTTCTACAGAAACCAAATTCGATCCTTCATATTCACCACAAAAAAAAAATCCGATCCTTCATTGCTTCTCACTCGATCAAAAACCAACGACCAAGCAATTTCAAATTTCGGAGCTTTACACAGAGAATTGATAACATAATTAAACAGTGAAGGAGATAGCGTAAACCCAGGTTTCATCTCCGCCCATTTGAACACCGAGTGAAGCAACATCGGCGATGAACTTAACCGATCAAACAACGCTAGAACCAACTCAACACTCGGTTCGATTCCGGTTTCGTCCAAAGCCGACTCGAGTCTCGAACCGGGAACAACATTAGGGTTTTCAATCTATGAAGAAGGAATTTGTGGTGAGGATTAGGGTTTAAGAAGAGGTTACGGCGGAAGGGGAGGTGAACACAAAAAGAAATTAAAAAAAAAAAAAATGGAGGTTGAGGGGTTTGAACCCAGGTTCTGAGATTTACAAAACCAACGTTTAACCACCAGGCCACATTAACTAACGTGTAATGTTTAGCAAACAGATGATATATATTTATATAAATACGTTGGGTTAAAATTTAACGCCGTCAAATAAGGGTGATTTGCATGTTAAGGCACTTATAGAGAAAGTTCTTACACTTTAGACACTTTAAAAACTAGAGGCACTTTCTCATCTTTTTGAAGAAAAATTGGACCTTTATACCCTCTTACTTAAAAGAGCCAAACATTAACTAAGCTTATGTCTCAATTATTTTTCCACCAAACAATTTAAACACAAACTAGTTTAGTTATGATGTTTTTGATATAGACCATTGGATTGAAAAATAAACATTAAGATCTATGGCTAAGATTAAAGCAAAATAAATAGAATTTTTTTTTTTTATGTGATAGATCTGATGAGAAAAAAATGTCTCTCTTCGTCTCTAGAAACAAATCCCTCTCTATTAAACAACCATCGTTTATGATTTATCCTTCTGTGAAAATCATTTCTCATAGAAGATTCCAGTGACTAGCCATGGATTCTTGGCAAAGAATCCAACTTTAGCTTCCCTGCGAAATAAACGAGTTCAGATCCACCGAGTCAAACGATTCAACACCGAGTAAGCTAGAAACAGACCTCTTTTCTCTCCGCCGTTGATCGCCACCTTCAGCAACAGCGGTATCTCCACCTTCAGCAGCGGCGGCTTTAACCGGTTTCAGAATCTCTCTTTTCTCTCCGCCGTTGATCGCCGACGAATCGAGAAGAAGAATCGGACGAAGCTGACGACCGGAGATCAGATTCGCTCCTTCTCCGATTCCTCCGTTTGGTTTAACCGAGAACGACGACGAAGAAGACGACGCAGTGCTGAATTGATGGTGGATCGCTCCGATTGGTCGTCTCAATTTCAAAATTCCGACGACATTCGCGGTGGCGCGTAACAGCACGCGTGTGACTCCATTGAAATCGAAATTCAGAGTTTAGATAGTGAGAGCAAAGAGAAAGCGAAAATGTGAGGTTGCTAGTGGAATGAATTGCAGCAAACACGAGGCCTTTTGTGTTTCTGGTTGCTAGTGGATTGGCGAGGAGAAGAGCTTCAATGTCCGTGCTTTCAATTGGTGGGGAGTTTTGGTTTCTATGAATCTTAAATCAGTCTCGGTTTATATGAGATTGTTCTGTGAAATTGTGCTTGTTATAGGATATTAACTTGAAACAATTGTAATTTCAAATTAGATGAGAAGCAGTTAAATTTCTCTGAAAACTGCTAGGGAAGCCTAAGTAGCTAAGAAAACCATGTTAAGAATGATAGTGAGAAGGAGAAAAATACAAACTCCATACTTGATACTTAGGTCAGAGTTGAGGTCAAAAGCTGAAGAAGCTGATCGGCGACACCGATCTATTAGATCGTCTGCTTAAGTACATAGTAGGTAATGTGGCTCCTGTATGTCAAGATAGGTTTACGAAAAAACACTAAAATGCATATCCATTTGGTCGCCGCTAGATGGATACACCATCATTTCTTACACTATATCCATTTGTTCGATGTTACATGGATACACCTCCACTCCACTCCTAAAGCCGCTAGATGAATACACCATCATTTCTTACAATATATCCATTTGTTCGATGTTACATGGATACACTTCCACTCCTAAATTTCATATATGTACGTGTACTTGCGGATTGTCAACCATAGGAATCCGTCCATTACCCTTCAAATATATGGTAAGAAACGGACGATCCATGACAATATATTCAAGATGGATTATCCACACAATATCTCTTTGGTCAAAATCATCATTATTTACTTACCCTTATGTTTTTTTTTAAAACCAATTTTATCATGATAACTTGTTCACTTAAACTTGACCATGCTTTTCTTTACTTACCCCTATACAAAACAATAATTGTAAAACCAATTAAACCTAAATC
This sequence comes from Arabidopsis arenosa, assembly GCA_905216605.1. NCBI lineage: Eukaryota > Viridiplantae > Streptophyta > Magnoliopsida > Brassicales > Brassicaceae > Arabidopsis > Arabidopsis arenosa. The sequence continues at coordinate 13,968,777 of LR999455.1, read as the reverse complement.
GCTTTTTTACTTTTTTAAAATATATAACACTAAACCCTACCCCATACCTAATAAACCTAAACTGATATCTAATTTCGTCGACAATATAAACCTAAAACGACATGAAAATTCGGTTTAAATGTTTAACCCTAAACCCTACCCCCTACCTACTAAACCCAAACCAATATTTAACTTCTTGTTAATATATAACACTAAACCATATTCCCTACCTACTAAACCTAAACCGATATCTAGCTTTTTTAACAATATAAACCCAAACCGATATTTAACTCCTTTTAAATATATAACACTAAACCCTACTCCCTACCTACTAAACCCAAACCGATATTTAACTTCTTTTAAATATATAACACTAAACCCTACTCTACCTAGTAAACCAAACGGATATCTAACTTTGTTAACAATATAAACCCAAACCGATATTTAACTCCTTTTAAATATATAACACTAAACCCTACCCCCTACCTACTAAACCCAAACCGATATTTAACTTCTTTAAATATATAACACTAAACCCTACCCCTATCTACTAAACCCAAACCGATATTTAACTTCTTTAAATATTTAACACTAAAACCTACCCCCTATCTACTAAACCCAAACCGATATTTAACTTCTTTAAATATATAACACTAAACCCTACCCCCTACCTACTAAACCCAAACCGATATTTAACTTCTTTAAATATTTTACACTAAACCCTACCCCTACCTAGTAAACCCAAACCGATATCTAACTTCGTCAACAATATAAACCTAAAACGAGAAGAAAATTCGGTTTAAAGTTTAACACTAAACCCTACCCCCTACCTAGTAAACCCAAACCGATGTTTACCTTCTTTTAAATATATAACACTATACCCTACCCCCTACATACTAAACCCAAACCGAAATCTAACTTCGTCAACAATATAAACTCAAACTAATATTTAATTTCTTTTAAATATATAACACTAACCCTACGACCTACCTACTAAACCCAAACTGATATATATTTAACTCTTTAAAATATAACACTAAACCCTACCCCCTATCTACTAAACCCAAATCGATATCTAACTTCGTCAACAATATAAATCCAAATACATAGTAGGCCATCCGATTATTATAGAACATTTTGTCATTTTAAAAACATTTAAAAATTCTTTTAAAACTACACACTAAACTTTAAATCTAAACCCTAAACATCTAACACCTAACCCTTTTCCACTCAACCTTATATCCTAAAATCATAATCTTTAAACATAAACTAGATTTTAAACCGTAAACCAATACTCAAAACCATACAATATATCATAATCTTCCATTGGTGAGTGTCCAAGAAGTCAAGTCCTAATGGTCATCTAGTAACTCACATGGTCGTTTTATATCAATAATCAAATTTATACATGAACGATAATCGACAACTAAAAGTACACCATCCATTTTTCTTTGACCAATATTCACTTGTGTATGGACACTACCATCATTATAAAATGGATCCATACCATATACGTTGTTTATTGATGTTTGTCCAAGCTGTGCAATCCATATGGTCATCTTGTGACTCACATGGTCGTCGTTTCATACCAAGACAAAAGTTTATACATAAATGAAAATCACCAATCACGAAAAGCGTCCATTTTTCGCTGACCATTTGTTCACTTGTATGTAGACACTCCAATCATTTTATAACATTTAGTCAAGCATGAGGGATATGTATGGTTATACATCTTGAGGTTTTGTTCTGATACAAGCATGAAAGACAAAGAAGAAAGCCGATAGAAGCATGAAAAATTCATTAATCTTGTTTACACAATAAAACAAACAAAAAAAAATCTTGTTTACACTATCGATAATCGAAAAAGTCTGAATATAACAATGCAGACAGAAGAATTTTAATATACTCACAAAGCAATTCTAATCATAGATATAGATACCTTGAGTTTATAGTTTAGAATTTGGAGAGAAGCAATTTTAGTTTCCTACCCTTCTGTTTGTTAAATAAATAAAAAAGTCTTTCATTAGTTGCTATATTTTTTTTTATTGGTTTGTATAGAAAACAAAGTTCCATGTCCATATGGTCATATTCTCGTGACATCAATACATCGTTTTGAAGGTGGAGATCTCTACAAAATGAAAGAAAAATCAATAAATAATTTTTCAAAGGGTAAGTGACACTTTAGCACACTAAACTCTAAACTCTAAACTCTAAACCCTAAACACTAAATTTTAACCTCTAAACCCTAAACCATAAACCAAAAATCCAAAATTATTAAACTTAAATATACACCAGAAAATTAAAAAAGAGATTTTAAAAATAGTTATTTGAGTCAATAGTCCACCTAAACTATTTTGAGTACAAAAAGAATAAACCAACATATAAAAATGGACACTAAACCTGCAAAAGTACATTGTTCATATGGACAATACAAAATGGATACCAAAAAATTGGAAAAAAGAAGCATTTGGCGGATGATTTGGTGTTCAATTAATCTATATTGGATCATACACTAGAAATGGTTCATTTGATATAAATACTTTGGCAGTGACAAGACGGTAAATACTCAAAAAAAATCGTTTCATATCAATACACATATTATATAGATACATAAGCTTAACAAGGGTAGTAACAAATGAGTTCATTGAAAAATTCATTGGTAACAGATGAGTCCCTTAGTCTCCAATAACAGATGAGTTCGTGGACAACATTGCACTTGTTACATTAACCTAGTCAACCATACACGGTTCATGCAATTAGCAGTGTAATTGGACGGGTCTAAATGGATAAATATTTTCATTAAGATAGAGTTTAATATCTCTCTCTCTTTGAACATTCAAACAACAAATATAAAAATGAAGTAGCCAAGCAACATCACGAGAGAGGAACAAAACTGAAACGTGCCTCTATTTCTAAAACCCAAATCCTTGTTTTAGTACAAAGGACACAATCTCTCTTAAATGCCAAAGGTCGTTTTTTTCCTTCTTCTACAACTCTTCCAATACTTCTTACAAATCTGGCCACGTTTTGAAATCCACATTCATTCGCTGAGTTTCCGGGAAATTCTACACGAATCCAGAACCGCAACTGTAAAAAGCCACCACCTGCTTGAGTCATAAATGCTACGTAGTATTAAGAAGCATTAAGAAGCTGCAACTGAAGCAACAGAACATAAAGGAGTAAGCTTTTTACCTAATGGAGAAGTGACAAACAGAGAGCCTCATCAAACACTTGATCCCAGAAATCTCGCTCAAAAGGGTCAAAGCCGAAGATAGTATAGTATGTTAATGTTTCACCACCTAACACAATCATGTTGAGAAGATAAGCTCACTCTTATATTGTCTAGACCAAATTTGAAATAAGACACACACTAACAATTAATCTTCATTTTACTGTGATAATTGACAAAGCTAAATCAAACGACAAACAGCTTGGATTTGTTAGATTCAAGATCATCAAATCAAAGCAGTCTCATCACAGACCAATCAGATTTCATCAAATCACAGCGGAACAATTACACAGACTCAATAGTTTATCTCAAAATAGTCATGATTCAATCTTATTATCCCCAGAAAATATGATTTGGGGCAACATCAGATAAATCAACAAAGGAGAAAACAGAGGGATGGTAAAAGAACCTGAGAGATAAGCCTAGAGAGCAAAAGCTGATCATCGTCGTCTTCAATGAAAGCGTCACCAGAAGCTGCTCTATTCCTCTTCTCATTAGGAAGCTTCTCGATAGCTCTACTCAGATTCTCCACATCCTGACTCGACTCCATTTCACAAACCCCTTCTCCTACAACCTCACCGACGATCCAAAGATGTGTTTTGTTGTTTATTGTTTTTTTTAGGTAGAGAGTATTTGTTTGTATTGAGAATGCAAAGTCAGGACACGTGACATCAATTGACGGCACGGCACCTCCATTTTTGAGATGGGCAATAGCGTATACTCCACTGAATAAATTATTATTACAGAATAATAAAACATGTAATAATGAACCCCAGAATTTCTTGGTTGGAGAAAAAATTGAAGCTAACCCCAATTTAATTGAGGAATATAGTTTATAAATTTCGATGAAATCAAGCTGAATTTTTTTTTTTTTTTTTATTATATCCAGTTCTGTGTTTTATTATTGGAGAAGAGGTGAAAGAGATGGTGAGAGAGAGTTGTAGTTAAGAGGGCAAATTGGACAATTTGATTTGGCAAAGTGCCTTCTCCTTTGAAAGTGCCTAAAGGCACAAATAAGTTGAGGAAAGTGCCTAAATGTGCAATAATTCCGTCAAATAATTCCGTTACGCCCAGTAACGACTGTTAAGTCTCGGGTTCGAAATTACCAAGTTTTAAAAAACGATAGTTTTAAAAGACAATGGAAATTAACTAAGGTATTTTTATTCCAAATTTAAAAACACAGGTATTAAACGGCCAAAAAAAAAATAGATGACGGTTTTTTCGGGTTTTTTCCCCTTCTTTTTTTCCTCTTCTCAGTACTTCCTTAATTATTGCTTTATTAGTTATAACTTATAACTAATATTCTTATTTACCCAAATTTGAATTTTTTTTATAAGAGTGAAATGAAATCCAAAGTAAATTATGGGTATTAATTTATGATAATTAATTTGCAATGAAATATATAAATCCTTGCTTCGACATAATATTTCTTTTAAAACTGTTAAGACTGATTTGTATTATGCATTTTGTATATAATTTCGTATTGTTGTGATAGTAAATGTACTATTTTCGTTGGAAACCTTAAATTGAGGTGAACAAAAAATTCGTGATTTACGCAAACGAATAAATTGATGGGCATGGTCAGCTGTTGCCCCGTCACCATCGCCTAATTAAACAAAGGTATATAATATTTACTTTTGAGGATGTGTTACCAGTTACCATTATTGTGATCACATTCAATAACCAATTAGGTGGTGGTCTGGTCAGAGTAATAACATTTTCCAGTGTTTTCTTTGTGTATGTTGAATTTACATATGTTGTCAATGGATACCATATACAATCGTCTACTAGCTATTGCAATCATAATCCAACTAATTTTATTATTTTCAACTCTATATATATGTACAGTTTCTTGTATTTTGGAACAAGTTTGTATTATCAATAAACCTACAGTTTATGATCAAAATTAGAGCACTTTCTTGAAAATAGCCCTAGAGCACTTTGATCATAAACTGTATTATCCAAATTTCTACAGTGATTATTTGTACTAATCCTGTTTTAGAGCATATTAATTACAAAATCATGTTTTTGATTTAATCATTAAATTCGAGGAGAAAGGAAGAAAAAAACGGCACTGGTTTTAGTGACGTGGCCTTGAAACGGCACGAAGTTCCCATCTCCTATAAATAGACGCTCAAATAAACCATTTTCGTGTTTTATCTGTAAACGATTAGAGACCGTCCGATCAAATATTAATGGGTCACACCTCATCTCAACGTTCCAGATTGTTTCAATTACCTGCACCAGACCACAGCTGAATTCTCACCCTTCTCTTCTTTTTGTCTATAAAATGAGAAGCAACCGTTAATTCTGTTCACTCCCTCCATTTTTTTTTTCTCTTTTCGAAATCTCCACTTTGACTCCATTGAAAGAAGAAGAATCCTAAAATCAGGATAGAAAATTAGGGTTTCGATGACGATGAAGTGGGGTAACTGTTGCAGGAGATGTAAACAGGCCACTGTCGTGACTAATCACGTTGAGAGGAGGACACGATGCTCCGGGTGTGGTCTTGAATTTAAATATCGCTCGATCGGAGATGGTGTCCATGTAGCAGAGAACAATACTGTTCGTCTCTCTGATCCGACGAACCCAGTTTTAAGCAATAGTGGTCTCTCCATTGTCACAACCGAGCACAAGAATGGCTCATTCGATGATCCCTTGTCCCCTAATCTTGAAAATTCGTTGAAACCTCGCTTGGATCCAGTCTCTATAGCCACCACCGCGCCGAAGAATGGTTCCTCCAATGATTTCTTGTCCCTTACTCTTGGAACTTCGCAGAACTCCGAGACGATTACTGCTTCTTCCGATGAAGTCTTGCGCTCTGATCTTGGAAATTTTCAGAATAAAGCTTTGTCCATCGAAGCTATTTCCGATGGGTACCCTTTTTTCGTTCTTTCGTTTCTTAGTAGACAAGAAACTTCTTTTACAGAGAAGTTAAGATGTGCAGAGTTTAAATATCGCTTCATCTATTATTACAGGTTGGATCTTCCTGCGACAATCAAGGTAATTAAGCCTTTTGTTCGTCTCTGGACTCTGGAGGAATAGTTAGTATACACAGATAAGTTTGAATTGGTGTGTTTCTTGATCTGCAGGATCATGCTAATGAGATCTTTAAGGAAGTGGAGGATTACAGCAGAGGAAAGGAACGAAACGTCCTGTTTGCTGCTTGTATCTACATTGCTTGTCGAGAGAATGATAGCACTCTGTCTATGGGTGGTATATATAGTTCAAACCTGAAAGATTCTGCTTCCTTTCTTGATGTAGCTTCATCCATTGTAGCTGAATCAGCTTTTTCTAAACTATTTCTGTGTAGAAATATCTAAGGTTGCCAATGAAGCCACAATTTCGGGTATTAGTAAGACAATTGGGTTCATAGCTGAGAAACTGAACATAGACAAAAATTGGTTGATGAATATCAAAGCTACTGACTTTATAGTGAGTTTTTGCATTAAGCTTTTGTTGCATTGACCACGTGGTCAATAGCTCTTGTTTACTGACATTGTATTCATCTGCAGAAGCGGTTTTGTTCTGAACTGGGATTGGATAGCGAAGCAGTTGAAGCTGCTCAAGCAGCTGCGGAAACTTATGATTATATTAGTATTGGGTAACTTCATTATTTGAGCAGTTTCTGGAGTTTAGTGGATGTGTAAGCAGATATAATGATATATGATGCAGCAGACTTAAAAACCATATTTCTACTTATTGCAGCCGTAGGTCTCCTGTATCAGTTGCCGCAGGAGTCGTATATGCCATTGCTCGAATTTCTTATGAGAAGAAGCTGCTCAAAGGTCACATTTAAATCTCCATCTACATAGCAAGCCTTAAAGCAAAGTCTGATCAGATCTTCTCTTTCTCTAATATATTGACACATAATGAGTTGCAGGTATTATCGAAGCCACTGGAGTTGCAGAAAACACGATAAAAGGAACATACGAGGACTTGCTTCCAAAACTGCCAACAATAATACCCAAGTGGTTTGCTAAGGCAAAGGACCTGAAAAACCTTGGCGGTTCTTAGATCTTGATGTGCGAGGATACAAGCAATCTCACTCAAAGAAGCTTTTGTTTTTCCATTTTTTTCTGAAGCCCTTTACAAGATTCTTCCTATGCCTCGTAGAATTTTTTTTTTTTAAAAAACATAAAGTTGTACATATACCCTATGAATACGCATCATCAAAGTTACTCCAAATGTATGTAAACTCTCAGTTTGATTCGTGACTTGTCTATCGAATACTAGACCATTCCGTTTTTTTCTATTACATTTTATGGTAAGACAGGGAGGTCTATGGAACTGAAGGAAAAGAAACTGGCACGGCCCTGAGCGACATGACAGAACATTAATGGTGCAGCTATGCGCTTTTGCAGGACTTTAATATCTTTTTTGCTTGGTGGAGAGTCCCTGTAAAAGAGGATGAGTATATTTAGAAAGACGTGTAATGAAAAACTTGCATTCATAGTTCGAACTAACAAAAACGCTTACCCAGAGAAGCAAGCTACAAAGCTCGGTTCACCAGGAGAAGACTTCTTGAACCGGCTGTTTGGTAGATACACGTCAAACACAGCTTTTGCATCACAAATCTGCATATCTCCCAAGAGTTTAGTTACAGTATCCTTGTCTTCAAGACATTCACCTGCACAAGCTGACTCTTCTTCACCATATGGTCTCGTAATTGCAGCATCCTTTAACGTCCAAGAAATTCCATTCCTGCCTAGTATGTAACCTAGACCCTTTAAGTATCTATAAACCTCATAGTTATCCCAAGAGCAACCGCTTTTTTCCTCTGCCATTTTCTCATACAAGTCCTTCAATGGGATCGCTATGTCATCCTCATTACCCAAGATCTGTAACTCTCCTATTTCACTCAAATACCTGCAACAAGAAGGAAGAATAAACGAAAAAGAAAGAGACTTTCATCAGATCGTTGAGTAAAAAACTAATCTTTGGTAAAGACTGATCTAAAATACTAGTAAAATGTTTAGTTTGCCACATACAGAGCCTCTTCTATGAAGCAATATGTCTTTCCACTACGAATGATTCCAGTTGTCGTCCAAAGTTTTCCCCTTTTAACCTCAACTTCAGCCATTCCTAACTCAGCAATCCAACGAGCCTTGGAAGATCCTACTCTACATTTTTGCAAACACAAAAAAAGAGAAACTGATTCTAAGAATAGTTGACTTAGCAGTTTATGATTTGGGCAGGTAAAAAGACAAAGTTATTGCCGATTTTTATTCACCTGAACTGTAACTTGGGTACAGAACCACCAGAATGAAACTCTTCGTCATCATCGTTTGGAAAACCAGCTTCGTTATCGCTTGAAGAAGAAACTTCCCAGTCTTTTTCCTCCATAAGCTTAAAGTATAAAACCCTCGTTTCCGGTGAAGAAGATGTTCAAGGAGGCAATTCGTCGAACAGTTGGTGTACAACTAAATCTGTCTCTTTAGATCGTGCTGGGTCGTGTGTGTGTATTCTTTCTCTTTTTCGTTGGTTTGAGTTTTATTGGGAAAAAACCCGAAAAATACCTCATCTATTTTTTATTTGGACGTTTAATACCTAACTTTTTTTTGTTGGAAGAAAAACACCTTCTTTAATTATAATTGGTCGAAAAATATCTTATCTTTAAATTGTTGGTAGATTCAAACTTCTGATTTAACGGTCGTTAACGGACGTAACGATAGCAGTAAACGACGTTAAATTATAACAAAAAAATAGCCGAAAAATACCCAATCTATTTATTTTTGGAATTTTAATACCCCAACTTTTTGGTTAGAAGAAAAATACCTCATGTAAAATATCTTTGTCTAAAAATACTTCATTTTAAATTATTAGTGGATTCAAGTCTGCGACTTAACAATCGTTAACAATATTACAAACATATTTAACGTCGTTAAATATTAACCCTGTGTATATAAATAGATATATACAATTTATTTTCAAAATTTTACAAATATATTGGTGTGATCAAAACTCAATATTACTTCGTTAATACGATCAAAACTCAATCTTTCTCGAACCATTTCTTTCATCTCTCCACTTTTACCTAAATTCTTCTCCACTTCCGCAACTATGCTACTCCACGACCACAAAAATGACAAATCTATCGTCGTCGTCATCTTTGTCACAATCTCTCATTTGTTAGTTGCAGAATCGTTACATTCCATCATCAAAATCACTATCACAAAAAACCCTTCTAACTCCAACGATGCCTTTAGGAATGAAAAAATGATGTATTTAAATTTGTAGGAGTGAAGCAAATGATGTATTTAAATTTGTATGTCATTCATTAAAGAAAATAGGAGATCAAAAGAAGTTTTATGCGGGTTAAAAATCATACGTGTTACCTGTTGGTGTCGGATCCCGCACCAGTAGACCGGGACCAACCAAAGATCGCCACGTAGTCAGGATGAAGGCCCGCAAAGAATAAGGCCCATTAAAACCCAAGGTGTACAGGATATAGTCGAAGTGGGCATCATCACTAAGGGAACTCGAAGTGGTCCATTTCGGGATATGACTCGGAGTCAAAGTCAGGATGGTTCAAAGTAAGTTGGGCCAAAAGGCGAAGCCCATGAAGATCGGAATCAATTCAAATTCAAACGTTGAGCATTAAACTCGAAGACCAAAACGGACACATTTAAGAGAGAATAATTGTGTTTAATTGAGAGTTAAATGTCGTTTGTCAATATAAATAAGAGGGCTAATAGCCATGTAAAGGATACGCAATTTTTCTAGCAAATACACTATAGTTATTCCCATTACAATTCATAGCTTTTTTATCATATTTTTGTCCTCAAGAGTAATCATTCCCACTAAATAAACAAATATTCAAGTGTGCGAATCCGACATCCACATTACCATTAGATCAAGTAATATATTTGTAAAAGTTTGTATAAATATTGTATATACTAACAATTCAAAAATGAGGTCTTTTTAGACAAAAATATTTAAATGAAGTATTTTTCTTCCAACCAAAAAGTTTGGGTATTAAAAATCCAAAAATAAATAGATGAAGCATTTTTCGGCTATTTGTTTTGTTATAATATAACGTCGTTTACTGATACCGTAACGTCCGTTAACGACCGTTAAATCAGAGGTTTGAATTTACCAATAATATAAAGATAAAGTATTTTTCGACCAATTATAATTAAAGAAGGTATTTTTCTTCCAACAAAAAAAAGTTAGGTATTAAACGTCCAAATTAAAAATAGATGGGGTATTTTTCGGGTTTTTTCCCGAGTTTTATTGTACCGAATCGATAAATAAGTAATCAAGACCCGAACCGATCTAACCGGTTTGAGAAAATAAGAAAAAATCGTTTTAAAATGTTCGAATCCTAAACCCTTGACATTCTTCTTCTCCTTCTCCTTCTCCTTCTCCTGAGCTCAAACTCTCAATATCAATGGCGAACGACCAGGAGATGAGTGGATGGACTGATCTTCTCCATTCTTCTACTAAGCTCCTTGAGCAAGCGACTCCTTCGTCTCAGTTTCCTCCTCTTCAGGTCCTTCTACTAACCACCACTCTTTTCGATTTCGACTCTCCGTTTGTTTGTAGGAAATATTCGCTGTTGGTTTCTTTGGATTGTAGAACTGGTTTATGTGCTTCTCTTATCCCGATGGGATTGATTCGTATTGATATATCTGTGTGGTTTATAGAGGAATTTGGATCAATTGGAAGCATTGTCGAGGAAACTCAAAGCTAAAACCCTAAGAAACGAAGCTCCTTCACAGTCTATTGCTGCCACAAGGTACTACAACTTCGAATTTCTCTTTCCCTAGGTCTTGCGTTTTAGTCTTACAGAGCGAGTCCTTGAGAATTCCACATTGGTGACTCAGTTTTGGCATTATAGAAGTTAGGTCCGACGACCTAACACAGTAGAATCCTCTGGTCTATATTTTGAGAAATTGAGGGTCTTATGTTGTTATAACTTTCATAAGAGAGTGATGATGATTCTGGTGTCTTTATTTTTGCTTTGATACGCAGACTACTTGCACGGGAGGGAATCAATGCAGATCAATTATCTCGTGATCTTAAGTCATTTGAGTTGAAGGCGAGCATTTTCTCTATTTCCTGTCTCTATCTTCTTTGGATAATTTGACATTTTATCTGTGTACTGAATGAGCTTTGCCTAAATTTTTTTTCCAATTGTTAATAGACCACATTTGAGGATGTATTCCCTGCCGAGACAACAAATGTTGAAGAATACCTGCAACAGGTTTTCTATATCTAAATGCTCTTCGAAAATTCCCTATTTTTAGATTACACTACAGCTCGTTCTATATTCATTATTCTTGTCTCTAGGTTCATGAAATGGCAATGGTATCGGCTATTCAGGAGGCTCAAAAAGATAATGTTCGTAGCTTTAACAACTACATGTTGAAAGTGTTGGAGGTCAGTATTGCAACTATCACAAACTGTTTTGACTTGATTTCCATGTTAGTTTCTTCATCTGTCACATTTTCTGCCTTCATACAATGTTCTCCTGCTTCTAATTGTTTTAAAGTTTTGCATTGCTTCTTCTCATTATGCTATTACAGACAAAGACTGGTATATGATATTAGCATGAAACCATCATTGTTAAACGGAGGAACATGTTTTTCATCCCTACATATTTATGGCATTGTAATTTGAAATTCTTTCTATAGAATCAGTTAGAAACTGGTTGAGGTTCTTATTGCTAATTAGAATTAGAAGGATATTTATTTTGAATTTATTCATGTCCTTTCTCATAAATACTTCAATGTGAAACCTGTTTATGGCAGGAGGACTGTAGGAAAGAAAAACGTGACTTTCTTCATAGCCTTAGCAAAATTTCAATGTTACCTAAGACCAAGATGATCGATTCAAGCAGAGGCTCTCACGCTGATTCACTAGTGCCTTTGAGTCCTCAAGTATCTTCAAAACCTGGAACGGAGCTCGTGTCTATGACTAACAAACCCATTCATGAGAAAAAGGCTTATGTCTATGCCGAGGTTGTGAAGAAACTAAACTCTGCAAGAGAACGAGGCTTGCCATTTAAAGTATGACCTTCGAAAACCTCCTTGTAAATTCTATAATATTGTTGCATTTTGAATGTCGGCCTGCTTGGTAATTGCAGCTGAAAATTGTGCATTTTTGGTTACTGTTCTTAGAAGTGAAGCTAAATCTAAAAAATAATCTGTACACCTTTCACCTTTTGATGATGATTGCTTTTTGTTCAGCAGTAATTCTAACGTGCTGACCTTTTACTCATTTGTTTAGCTCTGTTTCCTACTAATTTCTTATTTGTGCGTTTGTATAGCCTGCAACATCGTTCAATGGTGCATATGAAAGTCTAGGAATTGATTTGACTCGTGGAAAATCAGTCAACATGCAGAAAATTTGGCAACTTATTCAGGTGATCTTTTCCTACCATTGGCACCTTAAAGGACTGTTCTTACATTTCCAAGGCCTTTAACAATTTATAAAACAGGCAATGACGGGTGAAGATTCAGCAGTACAACATGGTGTTTCCAAGAGGATGGCCCTCGTGATAGGTGCAAGACGCCACTTGGAATGTGGGCATGGGAAACATATAATGGATACAATTCAAAGTCATCCTACACAAGTACTCTTTTATATCTTGTATTAAATTTTGCTTGTAATTGCTATTTAAGGCATGTTACATGTGTCTTGATGCATCTTTTTAATTACTTTCTTAACTTCAAGAATGCTTTCTTGAAAATATGCCCTTGATCTTTCACTGAGTTCAAGTGCGTTATTAATCACAACATGTTTCTATCCCTTTTTTCGAATCTTGTTCTAGGCTGCTCTTGGTGGATCAGTTGGAAATTTGCAAAGAATTCGTGCTTTTCTTCGGGTGAGTGCCACAGGTCTAATAAAGCTTAACACGAAGCATATATACACAGAAATATTATTTTGTGGCAAATATACATTGGTTTGTGTGCATTTCTTGATTCTTCTTCAATACTGTGCAGATTCGTCTGAGAGATTATGGGATTTTGGATTTTGATTCAGGTGATGCTCGTAGGCAGCCTCCAGTTGATACTACTTGGCAGCAGGTTTCACATATTTTCACTCACGCTTTAAATTTTCACTTTGTCCTTAACAATTAAGTTGAACTGCAGAATTTTTTTTATTGCTGTTCCCCAAGTTTCTTAACGTAAGAGATTAGTTAAATATACCTCTCTGATTACAGATATATTTTTGCTTGAGAACTGGTTATTATGAGGAAGCTAGAGAAATTGCCCAGTCATCTCGGTCATCTCAACAACAGTTTGCCCCTCTGGTACATTTTTTGGTCTTAATAACCTACATTAATGTTTTGGAGTTGCCGTTTTGATTTCCCATTTTTTTGGCAGCTTACAGAGTGGATTACCACAGGTGGTACTGTGGCTGCACATACCGCTGCTATTGCTTCTGAGGAATGTGAGAAATTGTTAAGGATGGGTGATCGGTTTGGCCAAACAACATATGACAAGAAGAAGCTCCTACTCTACACTATCATATCTGGTTCCCGAAGGCAAATTGATCGCATCTTGAGGGATTTTTCGACGCTCTTTAACACAATAGAAGATTTTCTCTGGTTCAAACTATCATGTGTACGTGACGTAGCTGGTGGATCTTCATCTGTGATCTTGAATGATGGGCTAGTGCCTTACAGTTTGGATGATCTTCAGGTTTATCTTAATAAATTTGAGCCATCTTACTACACTAAGAATGGCAAAGACCCTCTGGTATACCCATATGTTTTGCTTCTTAGCATCCAGTTACTACCGGCGATCATGCACATGTCCTTCGAAGCTGGAGATGAAGGGTATAACATTGATGCTGTCCATGTAGCTATTTCGCTAGTGGACCATTCCATTCTATCTGAAGGATCTGGGACTGGGCACAAACTAAGTGTGATGGATGCTAATGCCGAGGCATCTAGCATGATTAGGCAATATGGGTCAATGTATTTGCATCATGGTGATCTGCAAATGACGCTGGAGTACTATGCACAAGCTGCTATTGCAGTAGGTGGGGGGCAACAAGCTTGGTCTGGAAGAAGTAATGTTGATCAACAAAGGCAAAGGAACTTGATGCTAAAGCAACTACTGACTGAGATTTTGTTACAAGAGAATGGTGTTTACTTTCTGCTTGGTGCTAGAGGTTCCGGTGAAGAAGGTGAGCTTGGAAGATTTCTGCCTGATATAAAATTGAGGCAGCAGTTCTTGATAGAAGCTGCACATCAATGTCAAGAAGCTGGATTATATGACCAAGTAAGTAGCTTTTGTGCTTTTTGACCATATACTAACTACTTCATGCTTTAGTAAACTGTCCATTGGTTATTTGTTCAATTGGAGTGCTTTCACATACAAATCATTTATTTCTTTTACCATGTTTCATTTTATTACTGTTTGTTATCTGATGCAGTCGATAGAACTACAAAAGAGAGTTGGTGCGTATTCGTCTGCCTTGGAAACGATAAACAAATGTCTATCTGAAGCCATTTGCTCCCTCGTCCGTGGAAGGCCAGATGGTGAAACTCAAACAGTGGGGCTTGTTCGCTCAGGCAACGACATTCTCAATACATACAAATATCACCCTGATGTCAGGTAAATTGCAGACTCCAATGGACTCACTCATTTACTTGTCTTAAGTTTTGGAGTTGTTGAATAGGGAGTTTCTCACTGGAAGTGTCACACTCTTGTATATTACAGTGGCCAGGAAAGAGATCGGGTTATGGAACAAGAAACAATACTGAGAGAGCTTGAGGCAATACTATCGATCCACAAGTTAGCCAGACTAAACAAACATCTAGATGCCATAAGAGAAGTCGCGAAACTTCCGTTCCTTCATCTCGATCCAAGACTACCCGACACCACCTCAGATGAGTTCCAGAGAGCATCCTCTTACTTTCAGACTTGTGTCCCTGATTTACTTAAGGTTGCTCTGACCTGTTTGGATAACGTAGCTGACACTGATGGATCGATCAGGGGCATGAGATCTAAGGTACACTTTAACAGTTTGCTTAATAAGGCATATGTATGATCAGTAGAGATCATGATAGGGATATTAATCATGAATTTATTATGCAGATTGCTGGGTTTCTTGCAAGCAACACACAACGGAACTGGCCTCGAGATTTGTACGAGAAGGTTGCTCGAAGCTTTTGAATCTGAGAAACTCGAATGAAGATTTTGAATCTAAGAAACTAGAATATGTGTCTTTTTGTTACTTTACCTCAAGGATCTTTTTTTTTCTTCTTTTGGGCTCAAACAGGCATGATTAGCAAAAACAAAATCTTAATATAGAGATAATCACACAAAATCCAAAGATCGTATGTTAGGTTCTAAAGCGTTATAATCCAAAACAAAAACAAAAACATATATCAGTTTGACACGTGAAGGCATTGACATGATAAATGTTTATAAGCTGATCATTCATTACCAATGTGTGCCTCGTTCTTGGTACTACTAGCTTCAGTTGTTTTAAGCAGCAGCTGTATCAAATCTCCTCATCATGTCACAATGAGGCGTTTCACGAACAAATCCCCATTGTTTCCTCTGCAGCTCGTACCTACAATTCTGACTAAGTATAGACACATAATCTCTCTCAACTTGTTCTTCCAGAGTGTGTCGATCGTTGCTATCTTGTGGGTAATCCTGCTCGAATTTAGATGATTTCACAAAGTAATTGACACCTTTCTGTGTAGTGAACTTGTAATGGTAAGGATAAGTTGCAGAGAGTTGGTAAACTGGTTGAGAAGAAGGTATGAAGTTGAGCAGAAGTATGAACACAACAGGAAGAAGCTGGAGAAGTATACGAGCATTGAAACCTGCATCAGGAGCTTGATTGTTATTAGCTGTTCTATGACGAGTAGCTCCGAAATTGAATGATCGGAATTGAGCAGTCGCAGGAGGCATTCCTCCTCCACCGAATCCTCCTCCACCAAAGAAGCTTCGGAAAATCTCGTTGGGATCGAATTCGTCTTCGTAATAGTATCCACCATTGAATCCATTACTTCTAGCAGATCGACGTGGTTGATAGATTGGTTCATCGGAACCACTAACATCGTATTTTTTCCTAGCTTCCTCATTGCTTAAGCATTGAAAGGCCTTGGAGACGGATTTGAAAGCTTCTTCTGAACCAGGAGCTTGATTCTTATCAGGATGAACTTTCAATGAGAGTTTCCGATAAGCTTTCCTCACATCATCCACTGAACAGTTGGATTCAAGACCTAAGATCTCGTAATAATCCTTCTTCGATTTTATCTTTCTCACGATTGAGATCTGTTCTTCAGTGTAAGACATGGTAGAAGACGATGACGACGATCCACGTTGGCGTAAAGAAGGCCGATCTGAAGAATTAGGCGGATCTTTTGCGGTTGCAGATCCAGGCGATTTTGCAGATCCTGATTCGTCTGATTTGTTGTCATTAAGCTCAGATACGAGATCATCGATCGGGAGATTCGGATCAAGACGACGAGCTTTAGCCAGGAATTTCAAAGCGCGAGGTCGATCTCCAGCTTCCATAGCATTTTTGCAGATTTTCAAGCACTTCAACGCATCGTCTTTGTTTCCATCCATGTCCTAGCAATCAGAAATCAGAACAAGCGGCGAGCCCTAGAAAACAAGAGATTGAGAGAATCAGGAGGAGCGAAAAAAACAGAGTGTATAGAAGACGCAAATCTCGATCATGAGACTGTACGAAATTAGGGTTTCTCCTCACCGATCAGATTTCAGATTCGAAGAATTTACAAGACGACTAATGGATTGGATGGTAACAACGATTTTGATGTGGAGAGAGATAAGTCACAATTCCGACTAAATCTGAGATTAGCGTACCAATGTCGGTACGATGTACCCGACAAATACTAGTTCCGGTTATGGAAAATTGTTTGAGCAATTTGGTCTGGTTTTGTTCCGGTTACAAACTTGTTAATGAGTCGAATCAACCGGTCCGGATTATCAAACCGATTCGGTTCAGTAAGATTACTTTTGTGAAATTTCTTGTTAGTCATATATAATCTGACGTTTTTGCCAATCAAAACCAAAATCTGATAGGCAAAATCCTTGAATAAGATTTTTACGTTGTTATTGACGAGCCAGTGAGAGTAATCTTCATCCTAATGCACTTTTCAGATTCCAAGTCATTAGCTAGTTTTAGGTTTCATTTGATTTCATCTTTCGTCAAGGATGTTGGATCCGTAACTACAAGATGCATTGAAGTGATTACTTAATATCAAGTGCGGCTATTGAAGGCCTAACCAACTTTCTTCTGTACTATTGTATCAAGAAGGCCCAAGATCAATAGTGCACTAGCTTGGCAGTCTTTAAAGCTGTGAGTTGTTTTGTTTACTCCATGTGCTTTTATTCTTTTTCTTTCTGCAATCATAAGGTATTGAAATGATCATAATCTGCTGAGAGAAGTTATTGCCATGACACAGATTATAGAAAGATTGTCAATCTTTCATTAGTTTGCGGTAACATTTGATATCTTCATATTCATTCTCGAAATCGCACCTTTCGATAGAAAGATGTCCATTATCTTATAGTAAATGGTTATGAAATAGTTCTCAATGTAAAAGAATTGTTAGAATGTTATATAATGTTGTGCTTCTTGATTTGTGGGCTGGAAATAAAATTAAAAGACTAGTTTCTAGCTACTTTTGTGTTACATATCAAGACTTACTTGGCTCCTAATTTTTTCTTGTTGTTAAATAAAGACTTTGCTCTTTAGGAGAAACTGGGTCAAACATGGGTGACAAGCCAATGGGCAGCTAGGAATTCCCTATTAATATATTAAATGCATGTTTCTGACTATAGAGCTAACCTTTTATTACATTAATAATTACAAAACGTCACATATGTATGTGTTATAATTGACCAGCTTTCTGAATTCTCTTTAGTAGTTTTTTAAAAGAGCATGATTGTTCGCAAGTCTAAAGATGTGTCTGTATTGGATCTATAATTCTTCTTAATGTGAATTCTTTAAAGGCTACCAGATTTGTGATCAACATGTATTATTTTTTGTCAACTTGTTTAAACAGCATTTATACATAAAGCTAGGTTTAAACTTTTCCGAATAACTTGTTCTATATAAGATGGAAACTTTTAGTGAAAAAAAAAAAAAAAAACTTTTCCGAATATTAAACCAATAGATTAAAGGCTATTTTGGGCCGTCTCGTATTTGTTTAGTAGCAAATAATCAGTTTTAAAATGGATTTGCGTACATAGAAACAAAAAGTCTTTGAATATTTGGTGGGGAAAGCCCTAGGGGTGAGACCAATTATCCGGGATCCGGGATCCGATCCGGGATCCGCTCCGATCCGCTCCGAAAAACAGGATATCCGGGTGGGGCGGATCCGGATCCGGATAATGAAAAAGCGGATCCGGCCGGATCCGGATCCGGATAATAGAAAAATTAAAGCCGGATATCCGGATCCGGGATATTTTATATTATAATAATATTTTTTAATATTTTATTACTATTATTTAAATTTTATTAATAATTTTTATTATCTTTTATATAATAATAATACTTTTAATAATATTTTTAATTATTTATGTTAAATTATTTGTTTTTAAATAATTTTCTTTAATTTTGTATTAATAAAAAAGAAATTATATAAAAAAAAACCCGGATCCGGATATCCGCCGGGTATCCGGTTATTTTTACGGATATCCTAAATCCGGATATCCGGGTGGAGCGGATCCGGATCCGGATAATGAAAAGACAGATCCGGCCGGATCCGGATCCGGATACCCTAAAAAAGCCGGATATCCGGATCCGGCCCACCCCTAGGGAAAGGTGTAATATAATTAATATTTCAAAGAGTTGATAATGGGGTTATATTAGAAGGCAGCGCAGCCTCATAAAGTGGCGATACCTTAAAACAGAGCAACTTGGATGGAACTTGCTATTAGTGTCCACGCACCTTCAAAGCAACTATGTATTTACTTTATACGTTTTAATGTTAGTGGTTTTTTGTTAAATAAAATAAAAAAGGTAAGAGATTTATGTATTATAATATTTTCAGATTAAACACTAGATTTGATTAATCTCTTGCTACAATTTCAATTAAAAATCCCGGTCTACCTCTACAATTTCATAACATTGCTATATTTGTTAATTTGATTAATATTACATGTAACAATTGTAAAAATGCACATGAAAATGAAGAGAACATAAACTAAGGTAAATAAAGACAAAATTATGTGGAAAAAAATAACTAACAACATTAATCAACATGCTAAAAATAGCGTTTCATTGAAAAATCTGTACAATTCTGCGATTTCTAATATATTTAATGTCACATATTCTGCAATTTAGTAGAAACAGAGACTGAAAAAAAAATTGCGAAAAGAAAAACTGAAAAAAATCAATGGTGTATTTATAGAAAACTTAATACAACAAAACCTAATAATATTAGGCAGATTTATCGGGTCGGATATTTGAACATGGATATTTATGCACATAATTCCCATTAATCACCACCAACAACAACAATACATACATGCGAAACCCACGAAAAGAGGACGCACGACAAGACTTTCTCTTCAAAGTTGGATTGCGTCAAAATAATTTTTTAAAAGAACGATCCAATGGATGCGAAAAGGCGGCCCGGCCCGATTACCCGACTAAACCGGGTTTGGAGTTTTGTAACACTACATAAAAATTGCTCTCTACACAACAAACTCCCACGTTTGCCAGAGAGAGATTTAGCATAAAAGAATAGGGGAAGAAGGAGCCTTCACTCTCCTCTCTCTCTTCTCTTCACCTTTCTTCGCGCCGGCGAAGAATACTCTCTGTTTAGAGAAAAGTAAACGGAGAGAGATTTTTTTGAAAAAAAAATGTCTAATCTCTTAAAGGATTTCGAGGTCGAAGCTAAGAATCCGTCGCTCGAAGCTCGTCAACGATGGCGGTCCTCCGTCGGACTCGTCAAAAATCGGGCTCGTCGATTCCGTATGATCAGCAATCTCGAGAAACTCGCTGAGAATGACAAGAAGAGATGCGAGATCCAGGTCTGTTGTTTCCTCCCTCCGATTTCATTACTTTTCTCTGTTCTCGTGATGGATTGTGGTACTTGACTCTCGTTTTTAGTGGCTATTACTGATTTTCTTATGATCTGGATTTCTGGAAAATGTTTGGTTTCCGAGAAAATGCCTGCGAATCGTTAATGTTTTCGGTGACAGTTTTCGTTTGTAGATCACGATCCGTTAGATGTATAACAAATTAATTCATTATTAAAACTTAAAACTTATACGATCCTTCGGTTTAGGAAATTTTTTGCTCCATTCAAAAAATGTTTTTTTTTTTTTTTTTGTCATCAAAAAATGTTTTGGTTTCAAACTTTTTTTTTTTCTCTGTTCACCATTTTTTTCCCTCGATTATTTTCCGCGATTAGCAAAAGAATCGTTCTAATTTTCTTCTCTGATATAGTGAAATCATCCTCTTTTCAAATCTTTTTTCGTTGTGAACAGATAAATTATAGTTGGCACATTTCAAACCCACATAGTGCACTTTTTTTTTTCTTCTAATTTACAGTCAACCAAAACACAAAATGACGCGTAAATTAGTGTTCAATGAGTCTTTAAGATTAATTTGAAATATTGATTATGATCGAATGTGTAACGGATGAGTTATTTACTATGGGCTATTCAATTGCCAACAAACTAGAGAATGACATAATTTTTTATGTCATGCTTTCGTGTCTCCCATTTTATAAATCAAACAAATTTACTGTACCTTACTTAGCATCCCATCGCTGCACGTTTTTTTTTGTTAAGCTCAAAGATACTAATTAAGAATCCATTTTTCTGGACGTTAAATGTAATTGTAATCTACTTAAGAAAGATATGGTCTCTAATATTCATATAGGTGTTGACTTTTTGGGTATAGCATTCTTTTTGACTTGTCGTGCAATTACCTTAGCTTTTACGAAGTTTCGAGGAAATTTCGTGGAGCGGATCCATACCATTCTCAAACATAGACATCAACTTTATTTGTCCACTTGCTTGCGTGTGAATAAAATATATAAACAGTTTGGGAATCTCTTTGAATTTAAGTCCTTTGGTCCCTTTCTTCTCTGTTTTGGTCTTTTCTTTTTTCTTTCTTATTGAAATTCAAACATTTTTGCAGATTTTTTTTTATTAGCGAACTACTGAACAAAAGAGTAGGATGTTTGACTATTATGACTGAAAAATGACTTTTATGTTGAGAAACCAAATATAAATCTTGCCTGCTTTAACACAATTTTCAAAACGTAATTTGTGAGGCAAAACACGTTACCAATTTCCAGAGTTTTAGCTTCAAAGGTATATACAATTTTTATTACGTTAGCTCCGGTTGTATCTTGTTTGATCACTGAAAAACTTTTGACATACAACAACAATTAGCTGGTGCATAAAAAGCATAATGCAATGAAATAAACAAATCAAAATTTGTAGTGGTTGGCATGTTTTGATGCTGTTATTTAGTCCGGAAAAGATCAATGGCTGTTAGTTCTTTCTTAGTGATTAATGATTTAGTTGTTGTAGTGTTCTTCTATGAGCTCACTTTTCTTTATGTCATTATCAGGAAAAGATTCGGGTTGCCTTCTATGTTCAAAAGGCAGCTCTTCAGTTCATTGATGGTAAGAATTACATTTTTGAGTTTCAGAGATGCATGATTTGCATCATTGGCGGGCGACTGGGTTTAATTTTTTTCTTTTTATTGTGTGTTTCTTCAGCTGGTGCCCGCCGTGAATATAAACTCACTGATGAGGTCAAACAAGCAGGATTTTATGTCGAAGCAGATGAGCTTGCTTCTATGGTTCGCAATCATGACACAAAGAGCCTTACCAAGAGCGGAGGACCTGAAGGAATTGCTCAGAAAGTGTCTGTATCTCTCGCTGAAGGTGTCCGTTCGAGTGAACTACACATCAGAGAGAAAATCTATGGAGAAAACCGTTATCCTGAGAAACCTGCCAGATCATTTTTAACGTTTGTTTGGGAAGCGCTTCAAGACATAACCCTTATCATCCTTATGGTCTGCGCTGTAGTATCGATAGGAGTGGGAGTTGCCACAGAAGGATTTCCAAAGGGCATGTATGATGGGACGGGGATCTTGCTTAGTATAATCTTGGTGGTCATGGTTACTGCTATCAGTGACTACAAGCAATCTTTGCAGTTCAGAGATTTGGATCGAGAGAAAAAGAAGATTATTATTCAAGTCACCAGGGATGGGAGCAGACAAGAGATCTCCATCCATGACTTGGTTGTTGGAGATGTGGTTCATTTATCTATTGGGGATCAAGTTCCAGCTGATGGAATTTTTATATCCGGATACAATCTGGAGATAGATGAATCAAGCTTATCGGGCGAGAGTGAACCATCACATGTGAATAAAGAGAAGCCGTTTCTGCTTTCAGGAACCAAAGTCCAAAACGGCTCTGCAAAAATGCTGGTTACAACCGTTGGTATGAGGACTGAGTGGGGAAAGTTGATGGATACTCTGAGTGAGGGTGGAGAGGATGAGACCCCTCTGCAGGTGAAACTAAACGGTGTTGCAACAATCATAGGTAAGATTGGTTTAGGATTTGCAGTGACTACGTTTTTGGTGTTGTGCATAAGGTTCGTTGTGGAGAAAGCCACGGCTGGTAGCATCACTGAGTGGTCTTCTGAAGATGCACTAACATTTCTTGACTACTTTGCAATTGCTGTTACCATTATAGTTGTTGCTGTACCTGAAGGATTACCTTTGGCTGTGACCTTAAGTCTAGCATTTGCTATGAAGAAGTTAATGAGTGACAGGGCACTTGTTAGGCATCTGGCTGCATGTGAGACGATGGGTTCTTCTACCTGCATCTGCACGGATAAAACAGGGACCTTAACCACTAACCACATGGTAGTCAACAAAGTTTGGATATGTGAAAATATCAAGGAGAGGCAAGAGGAAAACTTCCAGTTGAACCTATCTGAACAAGTTAAGAATATCCTTATACAGGCCATCTTTCAGAACACTGGTTCTGAAGTCGTTAAGGATAAGGAAGGAAAAACTCAGATCCTGGGTTCACCTACAGAAAGGGCTATACTGGAATTTGGTTTGCTTTTGGGTGGTGACGTTGACACACAACGCCGAGAACATAAGATACTCAAGATAGAGCCATTCAACTCAGACAAGAAGAAAATGTCTGTTCTTACATCTCATTCTGGTGGTAAAGTACGTGCTTTCTGCAAAGGTGCATCTGAAATAGTCTTGAAAATGTGTGAGAAGGTTGTGGATTCAAACGGAGAATCTGTTCCTTTATCTGAAGAAAAGATTGCAAGTATCTCTGATGTCATAGAGGGATTTGCTTCAGAGGCTCTGAGGACTCTCTGCTTAGTTTACACGGATCTTGATGAAGCTCCCAGTGGGAATCTTCCTGATGGTGGCTACACATTGGTTGCAGTTGTTGGAATCAAGGACCCGGTTCGGCCTGGTGTTAGGGAAGCCGTTCAGACTTGTCAAGCTGCTGGAATCACTGTTCGTATGGTCACTGGTGATAACATAAGCACTGCCAAAGCAATTGCCAAGGAATGTGGTATACTTACAGCAGGAGGTGTAGCTATAGAAGGTTCAGAATTCCGTAATCTGCCTCCACATGAAATGAGGGCCATTTTACCCAAAATTCAGGTTCTGATTTAGATTAATAGAATGGAATGGATTCTTGAAATGTTTTAAAGCATCTTATAATATTCTTCATAACTGATTTCAGGTGATGGCTCGGTCTTTGCCATTGGACAAACATACATTAGTCAACAACTTGAGGAAAATGGGAGAGGTAGTTGCAGTGACTGGGGATGGAACAAATGATGCTCCTGCATTGCATGAGGCTGACATTGGACTTGCCATGGGAATAGCTGGAACAGAGGTAGCCTTTGGTTCTTCTCTGTTACTAAGTTATTAAATCATTGGATGTTAAAATTCCCGGGTATACACACAGGTTGCAAAAGAGAATGCTGATGTAATCATAATGGACGACAACTTTGCAACAATAGTGAATGTGGCGAAATGGGGACGTGCTGTGTATATAAACATCCAGAAGTTTGTTCAGTTCCAGCTAACAGTTAATGTTGTTGCTTTGATCATCAACTTTGTCTCTGCTTGCATCACCGGTAAGTAAAATCAAACACATGTTCAATTTTCACTAATGATTTATGAAGAACAGTTTCACCAATGATTGTTTTGCACCTTTTCAGGATCTGCGCCACTCACTGCAGTGCAACTACTTTGGGTGAACATGATCATGGACACACTCGGAGCATTGGCTCTAGCAACCGAACCTCCCAACGAAGGTTTAATGAAACGCCCACCAATTGCTAGAACCGCAAGCTTCATCACCAGAGCTATGTGGAGAAACATCATTGGTCAAAGCATTTATCAGTTAATCGTCCTCGGCATTCTCAACTTTGCTGGCAAACAAATACTCAACCTCAACGGCCCAGATTCAACAGCTGTTCTCAATACCATCATCTTCAACTCCTTCGTCTTTTGTCAGGTAATAACAACATTAACCATAAAAAAAAAAGTTAAATGAAATTAAACACTAATGCTTTGCACAAAACAGGTGTTTAATGAAGTAAACAGCCGAGAGATAGAGAAGATAAACGTGTTCAAAGGAATGTTCAAGAGTTGGGTGTTTGTTGCTGTAATGACTGCAACAGTTGGATTCCAAGTGATCATTGTTGAGTTCCTTGGAGCATTTGCAAACACTGTTCCTTTGAGCTGGCAACATTGGCTACTCTGCATTTTGATTGGTTCCGTAAGCATGATTCTAGCCGTTGGTCTTAAATGTATACCGGTTGAGTTTAACCGTCATCACGATGGCTATGAGCTGCTTCCTTCTGGTCCATCCGACTCTGCCTAACCCACCTTCTAGTAATCGCTACGTCCATTTTATATTTGATTTTTTTTTTTCCTTTTTCAACTCCGGGCTAATGATCTGATCTCAATTTGTATAAAATCGTTGCTGGATTTTTCTATTTTGGGTGTGGGTTTGATTTTTTTTTGTCTACCGAGTTTCCCACTTGACCCAATCATTTGGTTTCTGAAGAATCTTAAAATCGTATTTTGGACTTAGTTACAAACTTCTCATGGTAATATTCACTTATTCAGTAAAGCTTCAGAAACATCAGCCGTAAACAAGAGCAATACAGAAAAGCGTTCATCAAACTGTCCACTGTGTTGCACATCATCATTTGCTTATGAGGCTTTTGGTTTCAAAATCGAAAGGAAAAAAATGCAATGCTCTCTATAGCTGAAAAGAGGTTCTTATGATTTTGGTCACAAAAGAATATGGAGACAGATTGATGGATCTAAGCATTGCTGCATAAGAACCTTTTTAGTTTTTACCATGGAGCTGATTTTAGACCTTGCTTCTCGAGCCAGCATGACGAATGGCTACTAAGCAACGCCTTGGTAAATCTAACAAGTGCCAGCCAGCCAGCCAGCCAGCCAGATTCTGAGCAATTCAAAGAAACCAGCAAAGTGACCAATGATTTAAGGTCAGAGCAAAACCACTATAAAATGCAGTATTAATGTAAGCACAAGAAAAATGATTCGAATTGAATAGCTAAACTTATAATTGAATCTACAGAGTAGGTGGTGGGCATTAATGCTTTATGTTCCTAAGCTCACTTAAAATGTGGAGTAAACTTTAATCAACTCTTCCTCGGGATGACATGTATAGACATTGCTTAGCTACAAACTGCAGATTTGCTTATGACACACACACACACACAACGAGATAAGAGTGGCAAACAATCAATCCATTATGATATCTTGTCAGTTAAAGTAGGAAAACTTTTCTTTAGTAAGGATGTTAAAGAAAAGGAATCACAAGAAGAATGAAATCATTTAGAGAGTTTCTCAAGCTTCTCATCTGCTTCCCTTAGCGCCCGCACAAGATGCAATATACGGTACTTTTGCTTCGCGTTTTCAATGGTCAACTCCTTCACCTAGTAGTAGTAGAAATCCATAATCAAAAACTCCAAAAACCAACAGATATGATAAAAACTAAGGTGATGCAACAATGTGAAGAGAAAGAGGATTACCTTAGTCTGTTCTTGCTTCACCGTGACGTTAGCTTCTTCGAGCTTTGACTGAATTTGTTTGTTCTCCTCCACAAGTTTAGCATCCGGAATGTCTGATAACAAAGAATACATAAAACTCAATCACTTGTTCCAGAATTCAGAGATTATTGGGAAAAATTCCTGTAAAAAGGAAAAGGAAAAAAACCTGTCTTGGTCGACGCAAGAGCAGCTTCAAGCCTAGCCAATCGCTCCTGCCAAATAAAACATGAATTGAGAGAGATTAATCTCATCATACCTTTGAATGTGATTTTAAAAAATTCTAGATTCAGCGGTAACTCCAGAAGAAACAAAACCCTAAATTTGAATTAATGGATATGTGCTAATGGTGTTCGAATGATGATTAGAGAATAAAATTTCACGAACCTGAGCTTCAGTGGCTCTGTGAAAGAAAGGTTTCAAATTCTCGGAAAGATGATGACCCTCCATGATTTTCCTCTCTAATAAGCAGCTATGGAGGCTTTCGCTCAAATCATAAACCTCTCTTCCCGAATAATTACAAAAATATCCTTACATATATTATTCTCCTTTTTTCGATATTTAATAAAAAATCCAGTGCTATTCAAAAAAAAAAAATGTATAATCTTTGTATGTTAAATTTATGAAGACAATACTCAACACGTCGATATGAAATGTACAAATTGGAGAAGAAGTCACTAGTCTTTCAAAATATGAAGTTCACATCATTAATGTTCATCGCATTCGTGACAGTTATTATTCTGTCATCTCTAGCTCCGACCATATCAATCGTGACGGGTGGAGGTAGAGCACAGTGTCTAGGAGAGCTCCGTGCATGCTTACCAGCGTTTCACGCGAGAGAACAGCCATCGGCACATTGTTGCGAAACGTTGAAAAAATCACAATGTCTTTGTTTTTATTTATATCCTCCGTTTTTTTCATGCTTTTAACCGTCAAAATGTTCGCAAAGCAATAACAACTTGTGGGGTTCCTCTTCGGCTCTTCCTGTTTGTTAAAAAGCCAAGATACAGTGGTGATGATTGAGGTTTCATTATGTCATGGTTTATTATATGTGTGAAGAGCATATTATACAATTTATAAGGTTAGCCAATCGCGCCTGCCAAGTAACACATGAATTGGGAGATTATACGTACAAGTATGGAATCAATTTCAAGTTTTAGTCATTGCCTCATTGGTTTATTATCACTTGGTATGCTTTTTCAATTTCAAGTCTTTTCCATGTTTAAGGCAGTTCCGAATCCTTGACTATATGCGGATGTGACCGAAAAACAGAAATATTTGTTTCCAAAGATTCCAGGTCTTCGATTGTTTTCTTTTTTTTGGTAAGAAGGTCTTCGATTGTTTTCTATAATGGAATTAAATGTTTCCAGTGATTTCTAAATACTTTTATTATTTTGTAAGAAGTTGCTAATATGTGTCGGAATCTAAATATGCATAGATACTTGTCAAATGGTATGAATAACAAAAACAATCCAAATCACGTTGATGATAATGATCGTATTAAATTATAGTCAACATAATGAAATAATAACGATACACTGCCTAAAACTCGCACTTGTTTCTTATTATTCGTTGAAACTCCATATATTTATTATAGCTTTTACCATCCCTCAAAACCCAAAACTCAAAATCTCAAATATTATTTGAAGGAATTGAAATTGGAGAAGTGGCGGTCGTTAGGGTTTCGAAACATGAAGTTGACATCATTAGTGTTCATCGTATTCGTATTCGTGACGGTGATCTTGTCATCTCTAGTTCCGACCATAGCAAAACCAATCTCGGATGAAGAAAGGTTACAGTGTCATAGAGTGTTCTCCACATGCTGGGTGGCGTTGTTTGCAAATAAACAGCCATCAGCAGATTGTTGCAAGACGATGAAAGAGCCATCATGTGTTTTATTAAGTCCTGACTACCACAAAGATATTTGCAGAGTTTTAAAGTCTTGTGGTATTCCTAATCGTAGTTGTTAAAAATTCAAATATTTATAAGATATAATGATGATGATTGAGGTTTATTATGTCATATGGTTCTAAAGTTAAATTATTTTAGATATAGACATATAAATTAGTATATGTAAAGAATATTTTTTTAGTTTTTTTTAGTTTTTAATGAAAAAAAAAAGTTTAAGCTGATCCTATTCATATGCTGCATCTTTTATTTCTCTTTTTACAATACATATCATATTCACAACAAGCCTCATTATCATTCATCTTTTAAGTTGCATATCTTGAATATCTGTAAACTTTTTAAATTTCATTGGATACGTACATTTCTTTTTTCTTCTAATTTGCAGATTTGTATAGAATTCAAAATTTCCATTTTCTTTATCAATACCAAATCTTCTTATTCATATTTTAAATCTTTGAATGTCTGCAAGTCTGACTTTCATATCAAATTTGCAAGTAAACTATTATGGTAAAAAATCCATACAGATACAGGTATAGTATATCATTTGATCTGTTCCTAATAAATATTTTCAATTCTTTTCTAATTATTCTACACTTGTAAAACAATTTATCAGTACCATTTAAAATGACTATACAGTACGTGATAGTTATATCGTAATTAAAAACCAAATCTCAAATAATTTTTATAAGTAAATATATACAATTAGAGAGGAAAACTAATAGGCATGAAGTTCACGAAATTATTGTTCATGGTATTTGTTATGATCGTCATGTCATCTCTGGCTCCAACCAGAGCAACTGTGGTTAGAGGTTGGGGTATAGAGGAGAAAGCGGCATGCATCGTGACAGACCTCATGTCATGCTTACCAGCGATACTCAAAGGAAGTCAGCCACCGGCATATTGTTGCGAGATGCTGAAAGAGCAGCAGTCTTGTCTTTTTGGTTACATAAAGACTCCAACGTTTGGTCACTATGTCATCCCTAAAAATGCTCACAAACTTCTAGTGGCTTGTGGTATTCCTTACCCAAAATGTTGAAACTCAAAACATTCATTTCTTAGTGATCATACATATCAAAATCTTACGTAATAATGATGATGAATGGGGATTTATTATCTCCTTGTTCAAACTGATAAATTTGTTTTGGAAAAATTTAGTGGATAAGTGATCAGGCTATCAATATTATAAGAATCGCTACGTATTTACGTTGACGGAGCTAGTAAATTATCACGCTTAGAAAAGATCTGACGATGATTTTAGAAACAATGAAATCTGTATCAATCAAAATAAAGATAAATCACAAATAACGACATAGAAATCCAGATAGACTGTTAAAAAATCTTCATATCATACTAAATTTAATATAGCATCCACTAAATAAGATGGTGATGAATTGACGATTATCGTTAAATCGACATTAATAATATTTATACATATATGTACCATTCAATTCAACTCAAGACCGATGTACGTTAAAGAAAACTGAGTCAAATCTGTACACTTGGCTCAAAAACTAGGAACCATTTTGCTAAAACCTGCCTGAAGTTAACATATCTAATCATCTTCAGATTAGTTAGCGGAGCTACTTGGATCGAATCCTCTATTTGTTTCTGTAACAGAGGCAGAGAAGACAGGTTCAAGACTCTCGTTTATGCTCTTTGTTTGTCTCTTTACCCTTTTTGTCCTTTGAGGAGTATCTTCACCATTTGCTTCTTCCTTTGCTTTCTGAGGAGCTCTAGATTTCGGAGTTGAAGCAGCTCTCCTCTGCAAATCACCACACATAACCATATGCTTTTAGTATATATACTCAAGCCAGAAGTTATCAACTTAGCACCATGGCAAGCTCCATAAGTAGACCAACTCATGTTTCATTTGCAGCTAGGCCTTGTCTAGTGCATAATAGATCATATGAACCGAACCAAATAGATACCTACTTTTGG
This sequence comes from Arabidopsis arenosa, assembly GCA_905216605.1. Taxonomy (NCBI): domain Eukaryota; kingdom Viridiplantae; phylum Streptophyta; class Magnoliopsida; order Brassicales; family Brassicaceae; genus Arabidopsis; species Arabidopsis arenosa. The sequence goes on along the minus strand of LR999455.1, from coordinate 13,938,672 downwards.
TAATAAGAAAGGTAAAAAAAAGAGTGAGTTTGTAGCATATATACCTTTTTATTACTGGATTTTGGCTTTTCCGGTTCTTCCAAAGGTTCCTGTCCATTATCCTGTCGTTCAGCATCTTCTAACTCTTCCAAAGTTGCATCTCCTTCAGCATCTATTCTGATACGTTTCGTCTTTTTCTTCTGCCTGTCCTTTACCTGGATGACGTAAAGAAGTTATGAGTGGCAGAATTTTAAGTTCGTGAAATATTAAATGTAAGAAGCAAGTCGTCCCCACCTGTAATGGTAGTTCTCTGAATTTCTGCTCCAGTTGTGCTGCCTCTGCATCATCCATTAGCAGCGATACCACATCCGCAGCTCCAAGAAAATCCTCACCCTGAACATGCCCTCCAGTCATAACAAGCTGTTGAACTGTATTTTTCTGACTTGCCCTGTGCAAAATTTTCTCTTCCACCGTCTCCTTACAGATGAGCCGATAAACAGTAACCTATTAAGAGGATTTCATTTCAGAAAAAGAGATCAGGAAAATAATCCATTGGCAGATGCTTGTTCACTTGTATAAAACTTTGGTTATATAAAGAAGCAACAAAGAAATTGGTTGTCAATGCACAGTTTTTTTTGGGAAATGAATGCGATTAGAAGAATAAAAGCAGAGAATAATCACTGACATCTTTTGTCTGTCCAAGACGATGAGCTCTGTCCATAGCTTGTAAATCCAAGGTGGGATTCCAATCACTTTCATAGAAAATGACAGTGTCTGCAGCCGTCAAGTTGATACCAAGTCCTCCAGCTCTCGTGCTCAGCAAGAATACAAAAATATCGCTCCTGCAACCATGTATGGTTTACACTTGTGCACAGAAAGCCTCATAGGAACGTAAAAAAAAAAGGCTTGAGAAAGTTAAATCCTACCTATGCTGAAAATCCCTAACCATATCTCGGCGATCCATGATGGTGGAGGATCCATCAAGCCTGAGGTACTTGTACTTTCTATAGTTCATGTAATCCTGCATAAACATAAAATAAAATAAATGTAAAGCAAAGGTGTAGATAGGGATGCTTGTTACATGTAAAAGTTACAAATTCATTTGTACAGTGAGGTCAAAGACTTGTGTCTAGATACTACCTCGAGAATGTTCAGCATCTTTGTCATTTGTGCAAACAGGAGCACCCTGTGATTTCCAGCTCGAAGCCGCTTCAATAATATATCAAGTGTCTGCAGCTTCCCAGAGTCCTACAATCCACATTTGTGATTAGAAACACTAGCTCATATTAAAGCAAGTAAATTTAAAAGGAAGTTGCAACAGAAAAGAAACTACCGTGAGCAACTTTGCTGGGTCAAAACTTTGCATTGGAGGGCAAGAACCAAATATTCTGTGTGTCAGTTGAAGCGCAGGCTGCACAACTGGAAGTTCTGAATCAATTTCTTGGATTAAAGGATGTGGAAAGCTGTTCGGCATCCTAGGTCCGTTAGCTTCTGACGTCCGTGCAAAACCGATTAATAGTCTCTTGAGCCATGGTTGATGTAATTCTTCTGTAACTCTGTATGCAGAATTTCTGTCCGAGCAATGAATGCTTACCTGACACATGCAAGTTCAAATAGAGCATGGTTGAGAAGACTTGGTACGGAACTATCCAGGTTATTAGTCAACAACTTAACAATTCAAAGCAATCATACCGGTGGAGCTCTGGCTTTTGGGATATAAGTATATGCAGAATGCAGGAGTTTGATATTTGAAAGAAGCCTATCCTGATGAGAGATCACTAGCGCTTCAAATGAAGGACGGGTAGGCCCTGTGCTTAGTCTCCTTTTCTGAAAATTTGTTTCAACTTTTGATGGCATCAGTAACATTCTTGTGACAGCTTTGGTTTTAACTCTCTCGATGTTATTGTCACTAAGATCATCATCCTTGGATTCCATAAGAGAGTTCACTAATTCATCCAAAAATTGCCGCTCCCATCTCAGTATAGAGAATAATAGCCTTTCTGCAACAGAACACAGCGCCAGATATCCAACTTCTACCGGTGATAGATCCATCAAGCGTGAAAAGCCAAATGCTCCACTTTCACTAACCATTTGATCTACCCCACTATCAGATGGGAATATTGACCTAAGAATATACTCAGGTGAATATATATTAAAATGCTTCAGAAAGGATTCTCTTGAGATGCCACGCCCCACGGAAGAACAAAATGTTTCAGAATTTTGGAGGACCTCTTGGTGTAATAGTTTAGGCATCTGTAAGAGAATCAAAAGATCAAACCCAAAGGCAGGATTCAGTGAAAGACTAGAGGATATCTCTACTTGAACACCTTTTTGTTTACTATATTGAATTGCACCTTGTATATTATCGGATTTTGACCACCAGAATAATGTACATCCTCTAGCTCACCAAAGGGATGGGGTAAAAGAGAATTGGAAGTCACTCCAAAGTAGAGATACGAGCTCCCTTCATTCCTTTCGAACAACTCTGGATGGTTGCAAACCTGGAATCAGAAACACAAACATGTACTAGCATAAGCCATAGTCTTGTCAAACCTGACACCAGAAACACTGGATGTCTTCTCATATATCTTGTTTGTATAATATACGAGAAAACAGGACAAGACGTTAGAAGAAAGCAGGGAAGTAAACCCGACTAGACAAGAGAGCTTACCTTCCTAAGTTGAATGACAATATTCATTAAATTCAGTACTTTCTTATCAGTAAATTGTCCGCGGTTGCTATCAAACAACTCAGCCAGAGAAATTTTGTTCTTAATAGCCTGATAAAAAGCTTGTTGTCGTGAACTGAGCTTGCAGTGTACTGTAACTTCCGTCTTTGTAGTTAGCTCAGAAACCACATCCTTTTTTACCCGTCGAAGCATGAACGGTTTCAAGATCGCATGCTGTTTGGGAAAAGAAACAAAATGTGAGTGACTAAACAACTTTAACTCGTAAGAAGATGCATATGCAGTAGAAATTTGAAGAATTCCTGGAGAACCAGGAACGGCTAACTGGAATTAACAAATCCTTCTAACCGCAAAGGAAGAGGCGGAAGATTGGCTGTCAGAAACAAAACAAAAACGAGAACCCCAGCACTAGGAGTGACCATTGTTGATTAACTTGGGAGCCTCTCGTTCATGACATATGCATATACATGAATGTAGTTATATAAAAATCAATGTTGTTTTCTAAAAGTCTCAAGACGGAATCATGCGGTGAAAATGGAAAGTAATGCGATACCCTAATCAAGGAGGCTAGCAAACTAAAAGACAGAAGCAGACAGAAACTAAAAGAACTTGAAGTGTCGCCACAATATTGCTGCAATCAGAAAATGAAATCTCACCAGTCTGTTAAGCTGGTGCTCATTTAAAGTGCCTCCGTGTTCAGCATGATTCTCAATTCTGTTAATCAATATGGATCATGTATCAGAAACAATTTCCTACATTATTGACTACATACTTTTACATGGCAATTAAAGCAGAAAAATAGTACTAACCCTTTTGAGAACCACTCATTAAATTGATCATGGTTGTCAAACAACATTGGCATGATGAAATGCAGCAGGGCCCATAACTCTGCCATGTTGTTCTGAATTGGAGTACCAGTCAGAAGCAATCGGTTCCGACAGTTAAAACTAAGAAGGGTTTTCCATCTTATACTGTCAAAAAAAAGGAAATGGGACTTGCATGAGAATTTAGCATTTCAAGTGATCTACAAGGAAATTCACAAAAAGTAACATTCTCATGCATGGCACCATCAAACACTGGGAATTCAACTGACTCAAGAGAAAAGTACGAACCTGGCGGAACTCTTGATTGCTTGGGCCTCATCTAGCACCATATATTGCCACTTCACCCGGCGAAAATACTTTTCATCGGTGACTAATAGCTGATAGCTAGTAATCAAAATATGAAAGCCAGCATCCCTGGAAAAAAAAGAGGGGAGTCAACAGAGAACCTTTAGAAAAGCGCAAAGAAGATTCATTGATCGCGCAGCCTTTGATAGAACCATCAATTAAATAACGTGAATTCTAACAATTGACATGGTTTCCTCTCGAGCAATAACATGTACAATTAAACAAGGATGGTGCAAAACTGGCAGTACATATCACATAGCGGTTACCTCCGGTACATACGCTTGGGATTGATATTCTTTCTTAAAATTGTTCGTTCTTGCAATCCTCCCCAATATGGAAGAGTTTTCAAATCAGGACAGAAACGACTGATTTCATCAGCCCAATTGTTAAGAACAGAGGCAGGGGCAACAACCAGAAATGGACCCCAAATGTTCTTTTCCTGTGTGAGAGAACTGATGAGTTTAACATAACCAAATCACAACAAATATAAAGGTCCAACAACAATATTTACCTCAGCCAAATGTGCCAAGAACGCCATAGCTTGAATAGTCTTACCCAAGCCCATTTCATCAGCAAGTATGCCATTCAAACCCTGGAGTATATCAAACAACAATCTTAGTACAAACCCATCTGAAAGAGGATTTCTGAGGGGAAGAATTTCTTCCATTAAGTCCCACACAACAAAATAACAAATGTAAATAGAGATAGAGTGAACCTGCTCATAACAATTGACTAGCCACTGAAGGCCTTTCATCTGGTATTCTTTAAGGGTTCCTTTAAATAACTCTGGAGTCTGAACTGTTGATGTAACAGGCATTGTAGATCTGCAAGTAGAGAGATTTAATTGGCTTGATAGACTAAAATCGTAAAGACAAAGGATGGAGACAAGAACACAAACTCACGGGTTATGCAAATCTATATTGCTCGAGCCAGAAACTGATATATCATTTAAAGGACCTTCCATTTCAGAAGTTTGGCGTAGCTTCATATATTCAGTGTCAAATGCATCTGTTATTTGCTTCTGCTTAGACACCGCATCTTGGGCAGCTCTCAGGACCTTTTCCTTCAGTTCAGCCTCTTCAGGATCCTCCACCTCAGAAGGTCCTACCGCTGAAGTTTCTGGGAGCACTTCGTCAATCGGATTTTCATCACCTATTGGGAAGGCTTCGGAAGGATTTGAATCAGTCTTGTTTTGCATGAAGTGACTGTAAAGCTCAGTCTGTTTAATAAGAAAATTGAGCCTTTGTTGCTGCCTTTTTGCCTCTCGAAGCTCCTGTTCACGTTTAAAAGCCTCTGCAGCTTCCTTCTCTTGCTTTTTCCTCTCTTCTGCCTGTCAACATCGTCAAATTATTCCAAGTGCACCGTTCAAAAGAGTACCAGCTGAAGAATGATATTAAAAAATTCCAAGTCTACAACATAACTTCATCCATTTCTATAGCCAAGTTTATAGAGTTGTGATTATTGTTCAAGTCCGTATTCTACGAGAAAGGGCAAATAAACCCGTGCAAAAAGCATGTATAATTAAGCAAAATTGGCAGCAGAATCTGTAACCCGATCTAGTTGGCAGGCTGAAAGTGTACTACAAAGTCAAAAGGAGAACAGAAATTGTACCATCTGCTTGTCATGTCGCTTCCAGAATAGCAGCATGTCTCTGGATATCTTCCTAGTGCGAATCGGTGCAGTCCTTGGGATTTTGTATGATCTACCCACCTTCATTCGCACCTGTGAACTCAAAGTAATCAAATGAGAGATCTACTCTAAAATGAAATGAAAGAGAATATCCGTCTAGAAAAGGAAATATAATAAAGACTAATATGAGAGTCAATTTCAATTACCTCTCTTTGGCAACCATCTGCAAACCTCTTGGCATCAATTGATAGTTTTCGATGAAAAGTAGTGAAAATTTTATGGTGTTTTGCTATATCTCTTCTGACTATATTGATCCAGGCTTTTCTAATTTTATCCCTTTCTGTTTTCTCAATGACTGCAGGATCATTCTTCGCTTTCAGCTTCTTCGGTAGACTTCGTCTAACAATCTGAAGAAAGGATACATAAAACAATGTCGGAACAAAAAGATAATGTTGCTAGAGCCATGAAGGATTCAAAATTATGATTCATAAAATACTGCCACAGGATCCAAACCTCGTATGTATCCCCCTTCTCCAGAACCTTCACGTAATGGACCTGTAAAACACCACCCTCAGACAGAATTGTCCGTGCAGTACTTCCAGCAGATCCTTCTGGAATGGCAGAATTCATTGCAGCTTCTGACACCTTGAGGCTAAAATTTGGGGTGGAGTTTGAAGGTGACAGGGCCTTCATTCTAGCTTGAAGAGATTCATATTGAGGTCGAGGCTCACCCATTCCATTACGGCTTCTTACCCCAGACCTTTTATCACTAGCCATCAGTTCTGCTAATGATCTCAGATCCAGAGCTCCTTTCAAGTAAAATTCTTCCACATGAATATCTGAAAAGCTTGGTAAGTTTAATGATGCCACCAGCTTGTCATAACTTGGGGGGATTTTGTAGATGACACCATCACCAATGTCCAAATACGAAGGTTCAAATGCTATTCTGCAAATGATGCAAAATTCAACGTGTCAATCTAGGAAACCCAACACCGTTAGTTATCTAAGCGGATTACACAGGGTTACACGCTCTCCATGGAACACGAAAAACATATGATCAACATACTTGGGGGTAATATCACGATCATGGTAGCTTCCTCGCCTATGTGGGATCACATCAGCTGCAAAATTTGGAGAGCTGTCCATGTCATAGAATCTCCCATAGTGATCATTCCCTGGTTTCCTACCTCTGTAACTGCCCACATTGCTCTTTAGCACCGGAACACCCATCAGATGTGGAGGATTCCCTTGAGACTCCTTGGACCTAGTTTTGAATTTTTGTACATGCTCCCCAAGCATTGATCGGTAGTGCTCCTCAGTAACATGTTGATTGTAGAGGTCATCATCATCATCTGCATCATCAGCTTCTGTCCACCGCTTTCTCTTCTTGGAGCTCACATTCATTCTCGATTTAGAACCATTGCTGTAGTTTGCCACTACCCCACCTTTGACCATATAGACAGACACAGATAAACGTAACTCAAAACTGTCACAGTTGATGGCAAAAGTAATTCCATAAAACCAATAAAAATTTGTACCTTGAGTGCTTCTACTTTCATCCTGGCTACTACTCCCATAATAATCAACTTCATCTTCAGGTTTCGGAATTCGGAACTTCATCAACGGCTGCAAGAGTGAAGAATTTAGCCACAAAACCCACACTGAATTTCAATAGTAAAACAAAAACCCACTATAGAAACAAGGACAAGCTATAGAATTGCAAGATTTTCAATCACCAAAACTACATTCATCACAGTCACATGATCATCATCCAACAAGTACAAACCACACAGCATAAATTTACAATTTCAAGGCAATCACAAAAAATTTGAGACCGGACAGACCTCGAGATCGAAGAGATTCGCGTAAGGAGAATCCTTCGGTGGTCGTCTTGAAGGATCCATGAAAGACAGAAGAGAATGACACGGCGTCAAAAATTTTGAGAGTCTAACGCTTAAAAGCTGCTAGACGGAAACATTCGTCACGAGAAAGAAAAAGAGTTCGTCTCGAAGAAGAACCCTAATCCAGTATGATAGAGGAAGAGGGCCAAAGGTTAAAGACGAACATGCGCAAGTTAGTGGACACAGGCGGTACGGGAAGGAGTCCAGACTACTAACATACGCCATTCGAATAAAGCTTCTTACCGTGCGCCCCTCCACAAAAATCATTTAATTTCCTTTTTTTATTATTTTTTCTTAACCCCTCCGGTACCGGTCGATCAGATAACGACGGCTAGTTATCGTTTTGGAGAAAAATAAGTTGTGGGGGTAAAAAAAATATATAAGAAGTAAAGGGGCAAATTTATAAATATTGAAAGCTCTTATTCGAGAAAACCCTAATTTCAGTATACAAGATTTTTACCTCATCGTCTCTGAAACTCCATCTCTGCCGTCTTAAGAAGATTTTGCCACTGGGAAGCGGCGGAGATTGAGAGATTTGCGACGATGGAGGAAATCAAAGAGAACTATGACCTGACACCACGAGTAGCACCTAACCTGGACAGACACTTGGTGTTTCCTATACTCGAGTTCCTTCAAGAGCGTCAGCTTTACCCTGATGAGCAGATCCTGAAGTTTAAGATCGAGCTTTTGAACCAGACGAACATGGTTGATTACGCCATGGATATTCACAAGAGCCTCTACCACACTGAAGACGCTCCTCAAGGTATTCTTGTGTATTCCTCTCTGGAAATGTCTGTGAATTTGCGTTTTTTCTGTACTTGGTTTGTTTGTTTGATGATGAATGTTGAAATTTGTGGTGATAGATATGGTGGAGAGAAGAGCAGAGGTTGTGGCTAGGCTCAAGTCTTTGGAGGAGGCTGCTGCACCACTTGTGTCTTTTCTATTGAACCCTACCGCTGTGCAGGAGCTAAGAGCTGACAAGCAGTACAATCTCCAGATGCTCAAGGAACGTTACCAGGTTGTGATTTGGATGATAAAGTTATTTAATTTTGTTAAATGTTATCCAGATTTGTATTTGTTTGGTATTTAGGAACGCAAATCTTATATGGCATGTTGTCTTATCAGATTGGTCCAGACCAGATTGAGGCTTTGTATCAGTACGCCAAGTTTCAGTTTGAATGTGGGAACTATTCTGGTGCTGCTGATTATCTTTACCAGTACAGGACCCTGTGCTCTAACCTTGAGAGAAGTTTGAGTGCCTTGTGGGGAAAGCTCGCATCTGAAATATTGATGCAAAACTGGGACATTGCTCTTGAAGAGCTCAACCGTCTTAAAGAGATTATTGACTCAAAGGTTAGCATTTAAAACTTCTTCTAGCTTGCGACCTTTGAGATCAATATAGATGTGAGTATATTTGCTAACTACCATTTGTTTTTTCAGAGTTTTTCATCACCTTTAAACCAGGTGCAGAACAGGATTTGGTTGATGCATTGGGGCCTCTATATCTTTTTTAACCATGATAATGGAAGGACACAGATCATTGATCTTTTTAACCAAGACAAGTAAGTGAAAACCTTTCTGTCATCTGCATCACTTCGTCATACCTTGCATCTCCTTCCTTATGTTTTAACACCTTTTCCATAAGACAATCATGATCTGGATGCTTTGAAGTTATGCATAGGTGGTGATTGTGTGTCAAACAGTGTTTATAGTTAAAGTTAGTCCTGATGTGCTAACAAGTAATTAGCAGTCACTAGTTGGAGAGTCTTCTCTTTCTTATATCCAGACCTCTTCTTAGAATTCTGCTTTGTGTATGGGCATTTGCTGGAAAATAATTCACTTTGTTTCCATGCTGCAGTACTGTATACTAATTTGGTTTACCTTTTCAGGTATCTGAATGCCATACAAACTAGTGCTCCACACTTGTTGCGTTACTTGGCAACTGCTTTCATTGTCAATAAAAGGAGAAGACCTCAATTGAAAGAATTCATTAAGGTCATTCAGCAAGAGCACTACTCCTACAAAGATCCTATTATCGAGTTCCTAGCATGTGTGTTTGTCAATTATGACTTTGATGGGGCTCAAAAAAAGATGAAAGAGTGTGAAGAGGTAACTCATCTCATATGTATAGATAAATATTTTGTTGGTGCAGAACTGTACAATCAACACTCTGACGTCTTAACATGATGTAGGTCATTGTGAATGATCCATTCCTTGGCAAACGAGTTGAGGATGGAAACTTTTCAACAGTACCACTTAGAGATGAATTTCTTGAAAATGCCCGCCTATTTATCTTTGAAACCTACTGCAAAATTCATCAAAGGATTGACATGGGGTAAGTTCTCACATTTGGTTGTATATGTAACCACATAACTCTGCTCTCAGGATTGCTCATTTTTTGGAACTTTTTCTATTCCTTCCTTGTCTTTCTCCACACGTCAAAATTTTATGCCATATCCATCTATTTAAGCTAAGACAAATTGTTGCGGTCTTGTGGTTTAACTTTGTACTCATATCTTGTCTATTTTGACAAGGGTGCTTGCTGAAAAATTGAACCTGAACTATGAGGAGGCCGAGAGATGGATTGTGAACCTAATCCGCACCTCAAAGCTTGATGCCAAGATTGATTCCGAGTCAGGAACTGTAATCATGGAGCCTACTCAGCCCAACGTGTAAGAAGAATAAGCATCTCTTCTACAACATCATTCTTATCTAGTCCTTGATTTTGAAATTTCTACAATCTAATATTGTTTCCGCTTTTTGCAGGCATGAGCAGTTGATAAACCACACCAAAGGCTTATCAGGACGGACTTACAAGTTAGTGAATCAGCTCTTGGAACATACACAGGCGCAAGCAACTCGCTAATCAAATTTTTGCTGTGGAAACCTTTCCTTGATAAAACTCAGCTTCGCTTGACTGGAATTTCTTGTTTTTGCTCTGAATTCACATTTTACTTTGAAAAAGTTTATTATGGAGTTGTTCTATTTTGAAATGTTGGATCCACACTTCGGAACATTCACCAACCAAATTAGCCTTTTGTTTCCACTCAAAGCATTTTGACTCGTGATTAAGCCAGCATAAGTTTCTGCCTTACATTGAGCATCTCTGATTCGCTTAAGAGTAAGGACAAATCATAAGCATATGTCACAAATATATCAATTCGTAAAAAGTATAAAGTTACACCAGAAATCCAACACAACAGAGTCATCAAAAGAGAGAGGATCTCCATTATAAAAATCTAATCTATGTGAAGTCCTCTCAGAATGAAGGACTAGTAGCAGATGGTTTCAATTTTTGGAGGTGGGTTCCCTCCAGAGAGCACATCATACGAATAGAAACACAACATGCAAAGCACTGCAATGAAAAAGACAAATCAAATGTTTTACATGTATCCACAAAAGGCATAAACACATGGTCACACGGTTACATCAGACGCTGTTGTAGATCACAAAAGGATTTCTTACCTGACAACAGCAAAAAGCCCGGATGGAATCAGCTTATTAGTCTGCATAAGTACAAAACTAAGTAGTTGAAGTCTATTAGACTTTGGTTTATATTGGTTTATTCATTTGTATATACCTAACCGGTTTGTCCCGGGTTTAGTAGGTTAGATAAGGAAAGTGTATATAAGGCTTGTATCTTCACATTAATGAAAGCAACAGAAACATTTTCTACTTTCGGCTCCTTGCTTCTCCATCTCTAAGATCTTCTTCGATCTCAGTTTCTTCTTGCTTTGAGCTCTCTTTCTGTTCACATTTACTTCTAATATGGTATCAGAGCACCCGGATTTTAAGAGACCAAATCGAAGGTAAAACAAAATCAGAGAGACCAAGAGTCTCTCTGCTTCCTTCCGGCGAAATCAAGAAACACCAAGACACAGTCCATACCAGCCGGCTGCTTTTTTGTTACTATTAAAATACATTTTACATGCAACGCGCCAACGTGACGAGTGAACCAGATATTGCTTTTTGCGCAAAGTATGATAGTCCTCTTTGTCCTTTCTTCAAAATTTTGTCACCACTTGTTACTTTTAAGCGACAAACTAAGTATGTATCTCTGTATTTTCTTTTTGTGCAAAGTATGTATATCTCTACAAAGAGTATAAATTTTATGATTTTTTTTCTTACAAAATGAGAAGGAAATATAAATTTCTACATATAAATATAAAATAAACTCTCTCTTTGAAATAAGAAAGCTTATACACAATTTATATCCATATAAGAATTGAAATTTAGATTTTTTTCTAAAGTAATTAAGAAAAAATATGGTATTAGATGATTGGAAAAACATATAAACTTTCTCATTTCATAATAGATATAAAGATATGCATAGAAGATAAAACACTCCTAGATTATTTCCTTTACTCAGCATGATTCCAAATCATGTATCTTGTATATATATACTCAAGCATAAGAAGTTTGACTAATGACCAAAAAAAACGCAAACATAAGTTTCATCAAGCGCATAACAAAACAAAAAAACTATATCAATGGAAGATCAAGAGAGAGGAAACCATAAACCTAAACTTGGGGTGTGGGAGAGAGAAGTTAATGGGATTAAAAGGCCAACTATAATGTTACCTCACCATCTTGTGGAAAAGATTCTAGAGAAGCTTCCGGTTGAATCTCTCATTAAATTCAAATGTGTATCAAAAGAATGGAAATTAACGATGATGTCTCAATATTTTAAGGAGAGACAGATGATGTTTAGTCAGCGATCTCATGATCCGAATATCCTCTTTGTCCAGACAAATCGTAACTATTGGAACGCACCCACTAAAATTTGTGTAAACACATTAACGTTGAAGTCATCGGTTTTCGTGAAGAGTCGCTCTTATTATCCTTTATGCGATAAATCGTTTGCTTTAGTCACTAAGAGTTGCGATGGTCTAATATGCATGTACGGTTTCATGCGATGGATTTATGTGATCAATCCTTCGATAAAATGGTATCGGAGTCTTCCCTTGGCAAGGTTTCAAAATCTTGTTGAACATTTGGACACTCGACGTGGTAAGTTCACTTTATCAATTTATGTTCATGGAACTCAGTAAGTTTTATTCGAAGATCCATATTAGGATTTTCTTGTTTAGAATTTTTTTATATTGAATTTCTTTTTCAACTTTTTAGTAATTTCGTTGGTTTTGAATTGTTAGTTTTTCAACTCTTTTATTTTTGTCTAGCTCCCGATGAACGTATAGCTTTCCCCTTGCTTGGATTGGGAAGAGACAATAAAAATGGAGTATATAAGTTGGTATGGTTATATAATTCGAAAGAGTTGGATTTAGACAACACAACCACATGCGAGGTTTTCTCTTTTAATACAAACACTTGGAGGAACGTGACTGGTTCTCCCTATGAAGTCGCTTATTGTGATCATCCAACATACGTAGATGGATCACTTCATTGGCTAAGCACAGTTACCAATTCGAAAAGGCATATAGTGTGTTTTGATCTTTCCAGTGAAACTTTTGAAGTGAGTATGAAAATACCATTTACAACTGATGGTCAAGTTACTATAAGCAACATGAAGGACCGTTTGTGTATATCAGAGGGGAAGGACATGAAACAAGAGATATGGTCATTAAACTCTGGCAAAAAATGGGAGAAGACGTATTCTATTGATTTGAATAGAACTTCCATTTGGTTTCGCCACGATCCGAATTTGCCAACACAAACAATCACAACATTTCAGAAAAATAAGATTTTGCTTCATAGTTGGAAGATAATTGGCCATACTTTAATAATACATGACCCGGAACATAATTCTTATGGTTTAGCTTTTAAATTCAAGCATAGAGGGATTTCTATCGCTTATTTCCCAAGTTTACTCACTGTTTAAGGGATGGAAGCATTAAAAATAGATATATTTTCTTATTATTGTTTCAGCATTGAGCTAGCAATAACTTTTCTATATTATTTTCAATAAAAATAACATTTTAAGATACTCATAGACTCATAGTCATACACAATTCAATCAAGATTAATGAGACTGCACGAAATAAAATTAAAAATGGCTATGAATATGATGATAAGAAAATAATCAAGCAAGTACTCTTCGGGACCTCATCGATGGTTAAATTCTTTGTATATATCTACTACTATTATTTGAAAAGTATATTTATGAATACCTCCTTGAAGTTTCAAAGTGTTTACGATATAATGCCCTTAGTATAAAATTTGCAAAGACATAAAAAGATCTGTTTGAAAACACGCGGATCTAAAAACCCGGTTTAAAAAAATTCGGATCCTAATCAAGAGTTACGAAAATTAAATAAACCATAAGTTAGGAAATGTAATTTAGAAAAGGTATCAATTCGGAATTGGTACATTGCATGTCCTATGGTATTTAGCAGGTTCAAGTGTCGAATGAGTAAGACGCTAGGCACAAAATTAGGCTGCAAATTACTCTTCCATTTTGCTTTTGCATTGGTTAAAATTGTTTTGAATGAAATCATCAAAAATTGTGTTGCCTTTAGCTTTGGTGTTTTTCTTCTGCTTTTTTTATGCATATCTGTGAGCTTTTGATTTTTAAGGTTTTAATGAGCTGCAAAAAATAGAAAAAGAAAACTGGGCCTATAGGCCCAGTAATAATATAAGCTTGCTTACAAAATGTGAGACCCAAAGTCTGTCTAATCAACCTCTATGCCAAAAGGCCCAAAACAATAGAGGACAAAAATTCCCAAGAGAGACAGAGAGAGAAAGCAGCTCTCTCTCATGTGGGATATCAATCCTTGGCTGCCTTAATTCCCTCACATTTCTCAACCAAAATTCATCTTCTGAAACTCACTTACCACCTACAACTTCCAGACCAATGCTCTCTGCTTCATTCCGGCGAATTCAAGAAACACCAAGAACCAGTCCATACCAGCCGGCTGCTTTTTTGTTACTATTAAAATACATTTTACATGCAACGCGCCATCGTGACGCGTGAACCAGATATTGCGTGCTGATTGGTGGAACTTTTGGTAAAAGCAGGGGACGAAGCGAGCGGACGACAGAGAGGAGAATGGAGCTGGCGCCTTTGGCCGCCCCAGGTACTTTTACCTTTTTTAGTTTTACTACTCTTCATTTTAATTCTTTTTGAAATTTGATTTCTATTGGCTTTTAACAATAAATTTTAACATTCTTTTGCAGATGATGCATACTGTTTTTTTTATTTTTTTATTTTATGGTTTATGTGTAATTAAATTAGATGTGAAAGCGCGTGATTAAAGCGCATGTTTTACCAATGTCGTGAACTGATAACGACCGTCTTCTCTTCTTTATTTTTTTCTAACTTATGTTGTTGCGAATTTACATCTTTCTTTTATTTTGAGAAAGTGGGGCACATTGTAAACCGGGACAAGTAAAGACAGAGAAATAGTCTACTAGTATCACACTATACCCAAAAAAGGAATGTTAAGGACATATAAATGGTATATTTTCTTCTATACCAGAATTAAAGTTTTTTTTGACAATCTGCTGGGTATTTCTCCGTTAAGAAAGACGTGTTAAATTATCTTCTACACACATTTAATAAATTTTGACTTGTAAAAGATGTGGCGTTTTCTACTTTTTAATTGCTTTTCTCGTATTTAGAAGAAAACAAAATCAGTTTGAGAATTAGGTAAACGAACTGTTAAAGTAAAGGTGGATCGAGAATTCGAAAGCTACTTATCCATCGGGAACGATTTTCATAGCAAAGGAAGGAAGCTAAGGATATCACAAATTCTTATTCTTTTATTGCCGGATGTTGTTGTTTTGTTGTATGAATCGCATGTAGATACGACTTGTATGTAAGCGTGAAACGCGATACCAGAAACTGGGCCTGACTCGTTTGTGATTTGGGCTTTGGGCCTGTAATATTTTAGTTCAGAATTTGACAAGTTTGCTTCTTCCTCAAACAATGGTTCTGATAGACGAAGGTCATCTTTTTCGTTTACACTTGTTTCCTTTGATCATTTTAAGATATAGAAGAAATATTGGGTTAACACACTGAGCTCACGAAAGAAGCAGAGATACTTCCTTTTTGTCCTTTAACACGTTTTATTTTTCTTCTACCAATTGTTCATTTCTGTTTTTTCTGGTTCTGAAATATCTTTCATTTGCAAAATTTAGATATTTTTTCTGGGTAAAAAATGGATCATATATAATAGAAATTAGAAAGTAACAAACACTACGAAGCGAAACAATGTTAAATTATAAGAAATAATATTCACATATATATTGATAAAATGAAAGTAATATTTTTGGACATAGATCTCATCTTTTATTTACGTAGAAAAAAAAGAAAAAAAAAGGATCTCATAATTATTTATCAACAGCGACGATGGTGTATGTTCGGTCGCAGAGATCAGAGACGTTGAAATACGGTAATTAATTACTACATAGATAGAATTAAAGTTACTTTTTTGTCCTCTTAAGACGTAAGATATTGTCTTTGACATGACTGATACTCCACCTGCTTGTTTCGCCTACGTTGTTCGAGCCGGATGCTTCTCCAGTAAATTGGACGAGTAAACTGTTGTTGTTGACACGAATCTGGCATTCTCTGTGGAAGCTATCGGTTATATGAAGTTGATTCCTCAACCTAGCTAACACATCATCGCGGAATTCTAGCGAGGAATAATTGAATGTGGTTGCAAGCACCATTGCTTCATACGCTATCTTCCTCTTTTCCTCTGGAGACTCCTCTTCGATGTTCAATAGTTTCTTCACATCATCATCGATCACCTAGAAAACATTTTAATAAAATAAATTGTCAGAGAAAGAACAATTAGGTACGAATCAATAGAAAAATTTAAATTCTCAATACCATAATTTTAAAATATACCTTGTTTACCACGCCAAAGGCACAAAGTAATGCCTCATAGGCCTGCTTCTGGAACTCTTTAAGCATCTGCTTCTTCTCATGTTCACTCAATTTTTTAGGTGGTGAGGTCACACTGTCACCAGTCGACATTTTAGAGAATTATAAGAAAGGCTTATTAGATCAGAGACTTATTAGAGGGACTTTGCAAACAAAAACTTTAATGTTGATATTGTATTGTATGTGGTGAATTCTTACGGTATATATAGAAAAAATAATTAGCAGGTCGGCTCATAAGGTTTCTATTTTTAAAAAGTCCTTCAAGCTGAAGTTTTTTTCATTTACATTAGTGGTATGATGTAAAATGTTAGAACTTATACCGTGTGCTATGTGCTTTTTGAAACTCATAATACTAATCTAGGTAAATTACAGCTATTGGAACAAACTCAGCGCGCAAGCAACTTGCTAATCAAAAATTTGCTTTGTAAACCTTCCTTTGATAAAACTCAGCTTTGCTTTTAACTCGAATTACTTTCTTGTTTTTTACTCTAAATTCCACTCTTACTTTTTTGATAAAGTTTCTTATACATGGAGTTGTTTGATTTGAAATGCTGGAATCACATTCACCAACCAGATTAGCCCTTTGGTTTAACCTCCTGAATAGTGAACAGAGCTTAAGAAAAAAACAAGAATAGCATGTCACAAGTAACAAAATTTTAGATTATGACACTGGAAAGAACAGAGTCACAAACAAGAATAGTTAGCAACTCGTAAAAAGTATAAAATTACACAAGGAACCCAACACACCAGAGTTATCAAAAGAGAGAAGATCTCCATTTTTTGAATTACTGATTGAAAGTAGTGATTACCTGCTTATTGTTCCTGTAGACAGTAAATGTAGCTTACCTGCTTGTCCTAATATATAAGAAGCTAAACTAGACTTTTCCCTGTCACCAAATCTTTTACCTCAATGTACTAAAGGGATAGAAGGCCACCAGGCCCACCACCATAGAGGACACCAGTTGTTAAACTTGTAAAACACAAACCCCAGAAGGCCTCCACTCCTAACGAGACCACCTGAGAAACTGTCATTTATGAAGCAGAATCAAGACCCAAACAATAAACACTCTCCCATATGACATGAAAATGGGGAAAAAAAAACTTAAAAGTTCAAAAAAAAAAAAAAAAACACTTTAACAGGCAACACAGAAATGCTACGATATGAACTTAACTTCGAGTGTCACACAGTACCATTAGGGATGCTAGAACAGAAGTCGTGAATCTTTTGCTGCGCTTATTGGTTGTGTGGCAACATGTTCCTCTACTGGCTCTGTGATAATCTCTTTATTGGTAGCAGTTTCATCCACAGTGGAATACGGTTTGATGTTTTCTCAACGATAGGTTTTGAATCCTCAGCTGTATAGCTTAGAGAAGCCGGTGTTTCAGAGCTATTTCCATCAAAGCTTCTAACTAGAAAAGACTGCACCATTTTGAAGCGAATTAGCCACTTGTGGCGACACTATCAGTCCCAAAAGAACTAGAAGACAGCTCAACAAATGATTCTAAGCACACCTAGAGAACTGGGTATAAAGGTAAAAAAAAAAGATCGAACTATCTAATACTTTATCACAATGTAAGGTAAATTCATTCACGTTCCCTACCAATTCAGCCAGGGAGGCGGGAAGCAATTCAAGTTCCAACCCAACCCAAGAAGAAGCATTTCTAACAAACAAAAGCTAATGTCGAGTACGACGACTAAAAGCAATCAAGCTCGTAACTTTTTGACAGCAATCATAAAATTGAGTAATGGGCATCATCGTAGCCAAATCGAGAAGAAGAAATCTAATGTCTCTGATTGAGGTTATACTCGAGCAGTTTACCTGGGGCGAAACTTAAACGATCGGGTCTGGTAGTGAAATTAGCGGTTGGTGGAGGAGAAAACAAGCAAGCTTTGAGCTTTGAGCTTTGAGCTTTGAGCTTTGAGCTTTTCGCAGCCATCGTCTAAGGGATAGAGAAATGGAGAATCGATATAGGAGCGAGAGAGATGGAGGAGCCGTTGATTTTTGATCCAGCCCGGCGTTCGGTCAAATTTCGGTTTATTTTTGACCTTTTGGGTGGGTGTTTGGCGTTGAGCCTAAATTCTTCGGTTTAGTTGGTCTAGGCTCCGCTTGCCGTTTAGGTTTCAAATGGGCTCAGATTAGTCTCAAGTTCTTTGTTGGGCTCATTCGTTTAAGGCCCAGTGGTATTAGTTGTAATCCTTGTGGAGGTTTTTGTACTCGGTTAAACGAAAGGGAAAATCTTAAATTAAGCCTTTGGCACATCTGTTTTTAAATTTTAATCATTGTCTCTAGATTTTCTGTAGAGCTTAATACATATATATATATATATATATATATATATTTTTTTTTTTTTTTTTGCGCAAAGTATGATAGTCCTCTTTGTTCTTTCTTCAAAATCTTGTCACCACTTGTTATTTTTAAGTGACAAACTAAGTATGTATATCTGTATTTTCTTTTTGTGCAAAGTATGTATATCTCTACAAAGAATATAAATTTTATGATTCTTTTTCTTACAAAATGAGAAGGAAATATAAATTTCAATATAAATATAAAATAAACTCTCTCATTGAAATAAGAAAGCTGATACACAATTTATATCCATATAAGAATTGAAATTTAGATTTTTTTTTCTAAAGTAATTAAGACAAAATATGGTATTAGATGATTGGAAAAAATATAAACTTTCTCATTTAATAATATATATATAATGATATGCATAGAAGATAAAACACTCCTAGATTATTTCCTTTACTCAGCATGATTCCAAATCATGTATCTTGTATATATATACTCAAGCATAAGAAGTTTGACTAATGACCAAAAAAAACGCAAACATAAGTTTCATCAAGCGCATAACAAAACAAAAAAACTATATCAATGGAAGATCAAGAGAGAGGAAACCATAAACCTAAACTTGGGGTGTGGGAGAGAGAAGTTAATGGGATTAAAAGGCCAACTATAATGTTACCTCACCATCTTGTGGAAAAGATTCTAGAGAAGCTTCCGGTTGAATCTCTCATTAAATTCAAATGTGTATCAAAAGAATGGAAATTAACGATGATGTCTCAATATTTTAAGGAGAGACAGATGATGTTTAGTCAGCGATCTCATGATCCGAATATCCTCTTTGTCCAGACAAATCGTAACTATTGGAACGCACCCACTAAAGTTTGTGTAAACACATTAACGTTGAAGTCATCGGTTTTCGTGAAGAGTCGCTCTTATTATCCTTTATGCGATAAATCGTTTGCTTTAGTCACTAAGAGTTGCGATGGTCTAATATGCATGTACGGTTTCATGCGATGGATTTATGTGATCAATCCTTCGATAAAATGGTATCGGAGTCTTCCCTTGGCAAGGTTTCAAAATCTTGTTGAACATTTGGACACTCGACGTGGTAAGTTCACTTTATCAATTTATGTTCATGGAACTCAGTAAGTTTTATTCGAAGATCCATATTAGGATTTTCTTGTTTAGAATTTTTTTATATTGAATTTCTTTTTCAACTTTTTAGTAATTTCGTTGGTTTTGAATTGTTAGTTTTTCAACTCTTTTATTTTTGTCTAGCTCCCGATGGACGTATAGCTTTCCCCTTGCTTGGATTGGGAAGAGACAATAAAAATGGAGTATATAAGTTGGTATGGTTATATAATTCGAAAGAGTTGGAATTAGACAACACAACCACATGCGAGGTTTTCTCTTTTAATACTAACACTTGGAGGAACGTGACTGGTTCTCCCTATGAAGTAGATTATTGTGATAATCCAACATACGTAGATGGATCACTTCATTGGCTAAGCACAGTTACCAATTCGAAAATTCATATAGTGTGTTTTGATCTTTCCAATGAAACTTTTGAAGTGAGTATGAAAATACCATTTACAACTGATGGTGAAGTTACTATAAGCAACATGAAGGACCGTTTGTGTATATCAGAGGGGAAGGACATGAAACAAGAGATATGGTCATTAAACTCTGGCAAAAAATGGGAGAAGACGTATTCTATTGATTTGAATAGAACTTCCATTTGGTTTCGCCACGACCCGAATTTGCCAACACAAACAATCACAACATTTCAGAAAAATAAGATTTTGCTTCATAGTTGGAAGATAATTGGCCATACTTTAATAATACATGATCCGGAACAAAATTCTTATGCTTTAGCTTTTAAATTCAAGCATAGAGGGATTTCTATCGCTTATTTCCCAAGTTTACTCACTGTTTAAGTGATGGAAGCATTGAAAATAGATATATTTTCTTATTATTGTTTCAGCATTGAGCTAGCAATAACTTTTCTATGTTACTTTTATTTTAGTCTAGTTTTCAAGTTTTTTTTTCAATCTTAAATGCTATTGCCCTTTGACTGTGATTTGGCTCTTCTTTTAATCTTTTTTTTTCATTAGTATTATACTACAATATGGACAATCAAAGCATATCTCACAAGTAAGAAAAACAAAACTTTAGATTATGACACTGGAAAGAACAGGTCACAAACAAAACAAGTATATCAATTCGTAAAGAGTATAAAATTACACCAGTAATAATCCAACACACCATAGTTATCAAAAGAGAAGATCTCCATTTTTTTAAATCTAACCTATGTGAAGTCTCTTCAGTATGAAGGAGAAGGACTAGTAGCAGATGGTTTCAATTTCTTTGGAGGTGGGTTTCCTCCAGAGAGCACCACATAGGAATAGAAACACAACATGCAAGCACTGCAAATAAAAAGACGTAAACACATGGTTACATGAATCCACGAAAGATCATCAGAGTCTTTTGTAGATCACAAAAAGTATTTCTTACCTGATGACAGCAAAAAGCCCGGCCGGAAACAGCTTCTTAGTCTGCATAAGTACAACATTATTCAGTTGAAGTCAAGCAAGCAAAAATAAACAATCAGCATGATCACAAATTTAATGAATACCATCGAATAAGCTGTGAAGTTCCTCCAGAAGACGACAGCTGACAGCACTGCAATTTCAGGTTTTGAAAAATGAGTAAGTACGAATGCTTTCATAGATCAAAGGAACACTTCTTATAGAGAATTATGGGCAGATAATGATCTTGGTTCAGAGATGACCACTTCATAGCATGACACAGTATACTACAACTACTTATCTGGATTTTCATATCCACTTATCATGAGTAAGATACCAGTAATCTCTTGATGAAATGAATTACAAATGAAAGCAGTGATAAGAAAACATCCGCTATTGTTCCTGCAGACAATAAATGAAGATTACCTGCTTGTCCTAGTATATAAGGGAAACTAGACTTTCCCTGTCGCCAAATCTTTAAGCTCAATGTACTAAGGGCTAGAAGGCCACCACCATAGAGGACACCAGTACTTAAGCTCGTAAGATTTCGTGAAAACGCAAATCCAAGAAGCCCTCCACTGATAACGAGACCACCTGACAAAGTATCGTTTATGAGGCATAATTAACACCAGTGAGTTACCAGACAATAATCACTCTCATATTGGAAATGAAGAACATGGAAAGCAGAATTTTTTTTATTAAAAAAGCAGCTCAGAAATGCTAGGATTTGAAACTAAGTTTGAGAGTCACAAAGTAGTACCATAAGGAATGCCAAAACAGAAGTCGTGGATCTTTGCTGCTCTAATTGGTTGTGTGGCAACATGTTCTTCTACTGGCTCTGTGATAATATCTTTATCGGTAGCAGTTTCATCAACAGAGGAATACGGTTTCGATGTTTTCTCAACAATAGGTTTTGAAACCTCAGCTGTATAGCTTAGAGAAGCTGGTGTTTCAGAGCTATTCCCATCAACGCTTCTAACTACAAAAGACTGTACCATTTTTAAGCAAATTAGCCACTAGTGGTGACACTATCAATCCCAAAAAATCTAGAAGAGAACTCAACAAAGGATACTTAGCACACAGAGACAACCAAAGAGCTGGATATGATTGTTTCAAGCAATCCGGAACTTTGTCACAAAATGTAAGAACAAACAAAAAGGTTAATTTTTACCACAAGGTACATTCCCAACCAACTCAGCCAGAGAAAACAGAGAAGCAATTCAAAAGAAGAATCATTTGTCATGCCCAAGAAGAATCATTTCTAGAAAACAAAAGCTGGTATTCGATTACGACTAAAATCAATCAAGCTCACAACTTTTTGAGAGTAATCAGGGAAGTAGAACAAATAGAGTATTGGGCATGGACGTAATCAAATCGAGATGAATAAATTCTAAGTCATTTTAACGCGATATCGAGCAGTTTACCTGGGAACGAATCCTAGGGCATGGAAACGATCGGCTCTGGAAGTGAAATTGGCGATTGGTGGATGAGAAACAAGCAAGCTGAGAGATTTGTGTAGCCATCGTCGAGATCTGATACTGAAAAATTGAAGTGAAAAGTCAAAAGGGAAAGAAATGGAGAATCGGAGCGTGGTCAGCACGAGAGAGGGAGTGGTTGATTTTTGATCTAGCCGGCGTTAAGGACTGATCTCTCTTGCTGAGAAGAAGAAGACGATGTTGATCGGACAATCCTGACCGTCCGTTCGTTGGATTTTGAAGTTGTTCGGTCAAAATGTTGCGAAGAAATTACGCGCATATGACAATTTCGGTTTTAGTTGGTTTAATCTTTTGACTTTTTCGGAGATGAAAAAACGAATTCATTTAATTTATTTCGGTTTAGCTGGTTTAAGCTTCGATTTCCGTTTTAGCTTTCCAGTGGGCTCAGATTTGTCTCAGGTTCTTTGTTGGGCTCATTTCGTTTAAGGCCCATTAGTATTAGTTGTAGCTTTAGTTAGCCCAACTAGCATTTGATTTTGTCTGAATTAAAGTCCTTAACGCTTTGTTTGACTTGTGAGTACCATCAAGTCTGTCTCTGATAATGTAGATACCATTTTATTAATTATTCAGAGATTACCAACTCAGACTTTATCTTGTTGCCTAATTCCGTATATTTCATATTGACATTTCACATTTGGTTATATATTTATGTTCTTTCTCTAGAATTTACTATATATACGTATGTTTGCTAAGATCAATGTCATAACAATACATGATTTCCACCTCACTTAATTGTCTAAAAAATCATTAGGTCACATCTGTTTCTTAACCTAACGATGGATCTCCGATTCTTGGCGTCCTTGACCCTTCTTCTCGGTCTATTCTTCGCCAATACAATTCCAGCAGGTCACTAATATCTCTTTATTTCATTATTTATGTAGAAACTATAACATATATGATTATATTATAATATCACTCTGACATAGAGTAATCAAACCATGTCACGATCTTGAACTTTTGAGACCTTTTTTTTTCCTATTATCTAGCTTTAAAACGAAAATTATTCAAATGATTAGATATGTTAATTTTATGATTAATAACAATAACACATTATTAATTCTCTCATGAAATATTCATGCCATATGTGATGAATGATGATGTATTATATATTGGATTTAATATTTAACAGTTGGACAAGTCGGGGTTTGCTACGGAAGAAACGGCGACAACCTCCCTTCGGCGGCAGAAACCGTCGAGCTCTTCAAGCAGAAAAACATCCGACGAGTTAGGCTGTACACTCCAGACCACGACGTTCTAGATGCCCTACGTGGATCCAACATCGAGGTAACGCTGGGCCTTCCCAACTCTTATCTACAGAGCGTGGCCTCGAGCCAATCACAAGCTAACACGTGGGTCCAAACCAACGTCATGAACTACGTGAATGGCGTCAGGTTCCGTTACATATCTGTTGGGAACGAAGTTAAGATCTCTGACTCTTATGCACAGTTCCTAGTCCCGGCCATGATAAACATTGACCGGGCGGTTTTAGCAGCCGGACTAGGTGGTCGTATCAAGGTATTGTTATTACTCATATATATCGATTTATATATTTTCACAATAAAAACATAATCATTTAGCAAATGAATCAAAAACTTCAATCCTTTTCCTTTTGGCACCAACATTAGTCAAGATTTATTTTTAAGTTCACATTCTGCAAACTTATCTTATTAAAAATGGAAATATTCAATGTTTTAATGTAAATATTGTTTTAAGAACTTAGTTACGTTTGACTTTTTTTCTCTCTGTTTTTTTTCACAACAATCGAAATTTGAACTCTGTTTTATTTTAAATGTGCGGATTTTAACAGGTATCCACGGCGGTAGACATGGGAGTGCTCGGAGAGTCTTATCCACCATCGAAAGGTTCGTTTAGGGGAGACGTTATGGTGGTAATGGAACCAATCATACGTTTCTTGGTAAGCAAGAACTCTCCTTTACTCTTAAACCTCTACACTTACTTCAGCTACGCGGGAAACAAAAATCAAATCCGACTCGATTACGCTCTCTTTACGGCTCCTCCGGGAATCGTTTCGGACCCTCCGAGATCTTACCAAAACTTATTTGATGCGATGCTCGATGCGATGTACTCGGCTCTAGAGAGATCCGGTGGCGGATCGTTGGAATTAGTTGTGGCGGAGACCGGATGGCCAACGGGAGGAGGAATCGATACAAATATACAGAATGCGGGAATTTATAACAATAAGTTGATTAATCATGTGAAGAATGGGACACCGAAGAGACCGGGGAGAGAAATCGAGACATATATATTTGCCATGTATGACGAGGATAAGAAGCCGACTCCTCCTTACGTTGAGAAGTTTTGGGGATTGTTCTATCCGAACAAGCAGCCTAAGTACGCTATTACCTTTGGTTGAACCGAACCAATATTCTAACCAAGGATTGGTATATTTTATATTTGAAAAAGATATAGATATTGGTATATCATTATACAGGAAATAAAGTTGGAGATACTGTAATGACTTATCAATACAAGTAATGACTTCAATAAATAACGACTTTAGTGTCTAACGTGTTTGTACTTTGTAATGGTGACTTTATCAATTACAAGTAAAATTATACTTCATGTATTTAAAAACGAAGTCGTATCAATCAGACTCTTGAAATTTATACAAAATTAGTTATTTCAACCCAAGTTTAAATAATTTCTTACAGCATAGCAGGTTAGAAAATCAGTAAGAACAAAAAAAAAAGTAGTACAAAATTCAGACCACAAACTACGAAGGGTGAGTTGGGTACTAGACCATGAGATCACAATCATGAAGGGACGTGTTTTGTGTATTTGTGTAGTGTGTGAATAGTGTGATATTCAAAACCGAGGAAAATTCTTCTAAAGGTCTATTTCAGTTGGACGACAAAAATAGATGCCGTGTTGTTGATGGACTTGATATTAATTATTTTCGATATATCTCTAACGCTACAACAATTTATTTCACCGGCTAAACATTTGTAATTTGATATTTTCTTCTGTATAGAAAAATAAACAAGAAAAAATCCATATTCATCGTGGATTTTATATGCACCTTGTGTTTTACTGAACCAAATTAGTTGAAAGAAAAATTATCGACACAATTCTTTTTCTTTTTTTGGTTTAATGGTTGATATATAAATCCAAAAATGTCAAATAGTTCATCAAGAAGAAAAAATCGACAATATAAAGTCACAAGCTTAGGGTAGAAATAAATTAAATACGAACCGTGTTTTACAAGGCTGAGATCATGAAGAACAAGATCGTCAATCTGAGATCATGAAGAACCACTAAATACGTCGGTAGACCCACAAGCGAAGTTCAATTCTGATTAGATGATATGTGTTCACAGTGGTACTTGGAACCATCCATGGCACCTTAAACACGTTAGACGCTAAAGTCATTACAATCTTGAAGTTTAATGTGAACAATAGTCAATCTATAACCATAATTCAACTTGGCTTGTGGGTCTAACTACGTATTAATTGGTTCACGTTTGACGTACGATTAACGGGAAATATTACCAATGATATATCCAACCTATTACCAAAAAGAATTATAACAATCAATCTATAATTTAGATTAAATATTTTAAAACCAAATATTTTTTGGTTTGGGCGATTCATCATATTAAACAATCGTATCTTGAGCTAGTTAAACCCTATTGATATCTACTTGTGTAGAAAACTCATATTGTTAGACTTTTCAAAGCTTAGATTTAGAGAGATATTTGTAAATTAATGGTGATTAAGGTGAAAAATAACAAAACAGATTATATTGATAGATCGTTGACTCTTAGTTTGATTTCATTCATTGACTGACTTGCACCCCATGCTTGGCTCTATAAATTAGGCGGTAAATGATATGATTTAAACATAGAAATTTTCAGAGTATAATAGAAAAATCAAGAAAATGTCTGAATCAAGGATCTTAGGATCACCACCAATGCTGATGATTCTTCTCAGCCTTGTGATAGCTTCCTTCTTCAACACCACAGGTTCATTCATCTTTTAAGCTACTGTAACATCTTATTAATCATTATCTCCATCTACATAAATTGATTCAATATATTTTTATTAATGATTCTTATTTTGGAAAATAATGAAGCTGGACAAATCGGAGTATGCTACGGGATGCTAGGCGAAACCTTGCCAAGTCCATCGGACGTTGTGGCTCTTTACAAGCAACAGAATATTCAGCGAATGCGGCTCTACGGCCCTGACCCAGACGCTCTTGCCGCTCTCCGTGACTCTAACATAGAGCTCATCCTCGACGTTCCTAGTTCAGATCTTGAACGTCTCGCCTCCAGCCAAACGGAGGCCGACAAGTGGGTTCAAGAAAACGTACAGAGCTACACCGACGGTGTCAGATTCCGGTACATCAACGTCGGAAATGAGGTGAAACCCTCAGCTGGGGGTGTTCTCTTACAAGCAATGCAAAACATCGAGAAAGCAGTTTCTGGAGCAGGGCTTGGAGTCAAGGTCTCTACAGCTATAGCCACTGACACCACTACAGATACATTTCCTCCGTCTCAGGGAAGGTTCACGGATGAGTATAAGAGCTTTCTCGAACCAGTGATAGGTTTCTTGATGAGCAAGCAATCTCCTTTGCTCGTGAATCTCTATCCTTACTTCAGCTACATGGGAGACACGGCCAAGGTCCCTCTAGACTATGCCCTTTTCACCGCTCAGTCCACTGTTGCTGATGATCCGTACTCATACCAAAACCTATTCGACGCAAATCTTGACTCGGTTTATGCAGCATTGGAGAAATCGGGCGGAGGATCGTTGGAAATCGTGGTGTCGGAGAGCGGTTGGCCCACAGAGGGAGGAGTCGGGACGAGTGTGGAAAACGCAAAGACTTATGTTAACAATTTGATACAACATGTGAAGAATGGATCACCGAGAAGGCCAGGGAAAGCTATAGAAACTTATATATTCGCTATGTTTGATGAGAATAAGAAGGAACCTGCGTTTGAGAAGTTTTGGGGACTGTTTCATCCGGATCGACAGCCTAAGTATGAAGTTAATTTCAACTAATCCTTGGAGAGACTTCTTGAAGAAGATGGGACTTATGGGCTTTTTCTGTAAGGGTATTTAAAAAGTGGGAACTTGTTGTAATAATAAGGAATAATGAGCCATAACTATGATTTTTATAATTTTTAACGCTATCATTCAATATAGTGAGAGAAGTTTTTAAAATATACATTCCTTGATTTTATTCAGCATAATAAATCAAAGAAGAAAATTTAAAAGCTGGAAAACCAATGTCTGGACTATTTTGTGTCTGAGCTATGTTAGTGAATATTTAATATTAATATATTATATATCAGAACAGGCTAGTGAATATATACGGGTTCATTGCTCTTTGAAAGAATCGCTTAGTGTTCTTCTCTCTACTCTCTCTCAGGCTTTGATCAATTTGTCCTTATTTTTATATATGTTTCAATATAGTTTTAGTGCAAATTTGTGATTATAAATCCCGACGAGGAAAAAACACTGGTTATGAGTTTATGCAAAACTGGGAAAGTGAGACACATGAATCAGGGATTGGTTTGGTTGTGTGCATAAAAAAAAACTGGAGAAAAGAGAACACTGGTTGTGAGTTTAAAAAAGTAGATCAGAGTTTTTATGCTAGCGTAAAAATAAACAGAAAGCTTTAATTAAAAGAGAAATGTTAGGCTGAGCATAGACAGCCACAAAAGCAAGCAATCATCACAATACAAACTAGCTAGAGCCTTGGCCATACAAAAGACTAATTAAAGGTCGAGGAAGAAAGCAACCACGGTACAAACTAGTGATCCAACAGAAAGAAGGCCACATGGGAGTGGGATTTGGCTACCCCCAGCAGTAAGGTCAACCAAAGTACAAACTAATATTCCAGTAGCAAAAAAGCGTTTTGGGATCCGGCTACACTAAGAAGTATTGTGAAGACGTTGTGAGCTTTCGATTTGGTCATCCAATTGGTTCATATCGCTTACGTATTCGAATTGGGAATCATCGCTTTCGGTTTGGTCGTCAACAATAGGGTCTCCTCCAGCTGATAGGCATTCCCAAAGCCATTTTGCACGCACAACAGGAGGAGCTTTTGATGCGAATGCAGGCTGTGCTAAGAGAACTTTGTATTTTGCCGCATCTAAATTGTATAAAGCACTTATGAACACATGGTCGCTTGAGATGTCTCCCAGGATAAACATCAAATTTACTGCTGTAGGATTGTCAAGTGCCCAGGAAAAAGAGTCTATTATAATCTTCTCAAGTCTCGCATGTTTATCTCCTGAAACCATATACATAAAAAAACGCAGATCAAGATACATAAGACATATAAAGTGAAAGAGAAAGAGTACTACTTAGTTTTAAAGGAAATTTCACCTAAGGGTGTGTCATTGACCACGATATCAGGTGATACAAGGTCTTCCGTATCGCAGATGGATGTTGTACCAAGATACTCCTTATGCGCTTCTTCTAGTGAAACGATATATAACCCCAGATCAACGATACGGAATAATAGGTAAGAGAGAAAGAGTACTGTTAGAGAGTATAAGGTATTCACCTGCGGGTTTATGCTGTTTGACCACGAATCTGGTGTTTTCAAGGCCAGCCTTGATCTGATTCATATCGCCATAAGCATAGATGGACGACGTACCACGATAATTCAAATTCTCAAGAGCCGATCTAATGTTCTGCGAAACAACAACAGTATTGAGACCATCGGGGATTTGGCAATCAACCATGTCCCAGAAGACTGCCGTCTTTGACGTTTCGGCCATGGAAATTATCAGAGGGAGATAATAAATAAAGAAGACGAAGATACAAGGGGAGACAAGAGATATAATAAGAGGGGAGATATTAGGGCAATAAGGATATCCAAAAAACAAAACGATTTATTTAGGGGAAATATGACTCATTAATCTTCTCTATAATCAAAGTTTTTTTAAAAAGTTAACAAACTAGCACTAAAATAGATAAATAAAGCCATATTTTATGTAATACATGTTTAGCCTTTGTTTGAAGTGCACGCTCTTCTTCTTCCTTTTACTTTTTTGTGTGACACATCTTCTCTTTTGGACACTGTTACAATCACAAAATCGCAAGCTAGCTTTTGATTTCTTTTCCTGACAGGTCGTGTAAATTGCACACGCGTCGTTTTCCTCCGGGGGTTTTGATTTACAGAGACATGATCTCAGTTTTGTTCGGAGCATTTACAATTTACTTGGATAAAAACGAAGTTACGTCACTCGACGTCCCTCTCTTCTCAGACGTACTTTTTTTTTGCAAATCACCCATTTTGGGTGGATGCCATTTTAAAAATTGATCCATACAAAAATGAATCCAAAAAGATTTCGAAATCCACAATTTGCGTAAATTTGCCTTCATAAGATAACGAAGCTCAAAAATTAATTGACCTAGCTCATTAATTAATTGCACATGCAAAAATAACTCGGCTTCGTATATAGATGATGGGTGACAGAAACAAGGGCACGAAGACATTTTACACAGATTTTAATCTCAACAGATGGACCGTTAAAAAAATTTCTACTGACCTTCGGACTTCTTCTTTCTACTAATTAACGGGGGTGGCCGTGCGGTGGCAATGTCAAGAGGTTTTCTTTCACGAAATTGCATGAGATGATATCATTCCTACTCACTGATAGCTCCTCGGTTGACACTGCAGGTCCACTATCCCGACTCACCATCCTTGCTTGAACTGCTAGGCTTTCCCAAAGCCACACTGTATCAACACCATCAGGTAGCTGTCCAAATGCCACCTCTTGAGGCTGTGTTAAGATAACATTGAAGTTTCCATGCGAAACCAAAACGCGAATAGCCCTCAATAACCCTGCGTGTCTCGAGATGTCTCCGAGGATCAGCATCAAATTAAGTGGACTATCACGAGACCTAAAAACTGCTTGGCCAAGTAAGTCCACTAAAATCTTGTCCTGTGTCGTTTCTTTAGCACCGGAAACCAAAGTAAGGATTAGTAAAAAGAAGAAGAAAAAGAAGAAGAAGAAAAAAGTGTGTTAGGAATTCTCACCCGAGGTTGCGTAAAAGATAAGAAATCCACAACATTCCCTCTGCAACTTGTAGATATCACCATAAGCCCTCACGGTTAACGGGCCATAATAACCCATATCCCTAATGGCACTTGAGATGTTCGCTTCGACTTCATCAGAAATTATGTCATCAGGGATCGGGCATTCCTCGAATTGCCAGAAGACAATTGTTTTCGCCCCTGCCAAGTTTTATTAAAAAGGAAACGTGTAAGCAATTATGACAAACAAAACTTGTTAGATCCATTAATTTACGATGACATATCGATTAGATCCGCTAAGTTACTACGATAGATCGATCATATGAAATTCCCACGAATCTAAAACTGGTGAACACTTAATCATCAGATCTAATCTAGTTTTTAATCACAGATATCATCGATCAACAACTAAAGAACAACAACTCTAACGCTTCAATGAGAAGGACGATCACAAATCGAATAAGTTAATAAACGAATTAAAACACGTAATTGCAATAAACAATATCGAGGAAGAGATAGAGATAGATCCTACCGTAGAACCGACTTTTGGAGGAATCATCCATGTTTTTAACGGATTAAAACTTAGAGAGATGCGGAAGAAGGCAGACGAGACTGGTGGAGGAAGAGGGTGGCTTAACCTAGGGTTGGAGATCGAAATCGGTAAGTAACATCTTTATATAACTTACGCCTCAAGTATTGCCAAAAGTGGGCCTTATTTGACATTTTACAGGCCCATCCAACAAACGATCTACAAATACTTTCCCTGAATTCTTACAAATACTTTCGATGTTACAGGCCCACTAACATTTGTTTTTTCTCTAATTAGTTTTCGGAAATTTTCTGAGTTTTCATGGTATTCACAAAACGGGCTAAAATGTACATAGATGGGCTAAACAACAAAAAGTGACTATAACTAAAGTGGAAAAAAATGCCAAAAGCCCATAAGGGGGAAATGAGGCCATCACCAACACTATACCAAAAAGCCATCACCATTGGTCTATTTTTGTCGGTGTCTATTTTTGTCGTCGTACTGAACTCGACACCGAGAATTTTCTTTGGCTATTAGTATCACTACACAACGCTTCTACTATTCTACGCAAGACACGTCCCTTTATGAATGTGATCTTCGGTCTATAGTCCCAAACTCAATCTTGTGGTCTGAGGTCTATCTTGTAAACATTTTTGTTTTCTTATATTGATTTTATAGGCAGCTACGATGAGATTACTGATTACTTTTTTTTTGTTAAAAAGATTACTGATTACTACGACTTGATAGTTGATTTTCTTTTCTTTTTTTCGCCAAACGACTTGATAGTTGATATAGAGAACACATTGTAGTATTTCACACATGCAAAAGAATATTATTTAATTAAGACGACGAAGACATTATGTATATAAGAATATTCGCTTCAACTGTTAAACGGTTTAAGAAAGCAGTATTACTATGTAATCGTACTTGTAAATGTGTTATGACAAGAAAATTGGGTATCAGTTTTGAAGTAAGAAAATTTCCGGTCAAGTTTTAGGCTTATAGCCACTACCTTTTTAATGGCCAATCCATAGTATTTTCTACAATATTACACTTGAAAGTACACAGAGAAATGTCGTATTTCTACCTTTTGAGCATCAGAATGTTTCAATTAACTTAAGGTTTTCCAATTTAGCAATTGATTAACGTAATTTAAATTGTCATTGATGGTTCCCTTTCAAGAACTATGTTCGGATCTTCATCGGAAGTTAGGAGGATTTAAAGTAATATACAAGAGACACAGTTATCATTTCAATCACTATAATTAATTGGTTTTGATTTGGAGTCTACGAAATTTAGTATAATGTTATTTTGAATGAATTAGGGTGTATGTATATTGTTGATTATATAGTGAGATTAAGGTTGAGATGGACTGGAAGAACTATCATTTCAGGTTAATGTCAGAATTCACACATCGCAGGTTAAAAAAAAAATAATTAGTAACGTAAGTCATCTAATTATCATAATTGATGTTGGCCAGTTGGTCTAGTGACGTAACAATAAAATTTCAATGGTCCACGATCGACGTGTGATTAACGGCTTGTACCATGATTCCAAAATGCGAGTTCTCGTAGCATTTAATGAATTTTTAGACTTTGCTGCGGTGTGTATAGGGATCAACTATTTAGAAAACTTTGGTCTGAAAGATTAGTGATTCATAATTCTGATTATAAAGAACATTCAATTAATATCTTAAGATTGTATATAGTTTGATCTGGCCAAACATACGTTATAGTATCCATTGAATATTTGAGATTGGGTATTTGATTTTGGGGCTATGGAATGGAGGATTCGTTCCAATTAACATGAAAATTTTAGTGTTTAGCTAGTTAGGCCTATTGAAAGCTACGTGTATAGAAAACTCACATTCTTAGACTTTTCAAAGCATAGGTTTAGAGAGATATTCATGAACGGTGATTTAATATATAACATTCCAAAACTATGATGATATGACGCGATGACTTTGTTTCATTTCATTGACTTGAATCCCTCCATTCCCTCTATAAATTAGCGCAAAATTTTACGATTTAAATATACAAAGTTGCAAGCATAACATTGATACATATCTTAAAATCATCTTTGATTGTTATTTCATGGCGATCTCTAATGGATCGAGTTTCTTAACCTCAAAACCACTGTTACTGCTTCTTCTCAGCTTCCTAATGGCTTCCTTCTTCGACACGGCAGGTTCTATTTTCTTTTAATCTATTGATAATATCACATTAGTCTCTTTAGAATTCATTTCAGAATTTGATTACAATTTATTCTTTTCACTAATAATTCTTATTTTGAAATTTAAGTTGGGCAAATCGGAGTGTGCTACGGGAGAAATGGAAACAACCTGCGTCCTGCGTCGGAAGTCGTGGCTCTTTACCGAGAACGGAACATCCGGCGGATGCGGCTGTACGATCCCAACCAGGAGGCTCTCAACGCTCTCCGCGGCTCCAATATCGAGCTCGTGCTCGATGTTCCAAACCCTGATCTCCAGCGTCTCGCCTCCAGCCAAGCGGAAGCCGACACGTGGGTCCGCAACAACGTCCGTAACTATGCAAACAATGTCAGATTCCGCTACATATCGGTCGGGAACGAGGTACAACCCTCGGACCAAGCCGCCAGGTTTGTCCTCCCTGCGATGCAGAACATAGAGAGAGCAGTTTCAAGCCTTGGGATCAAGGTCTCGACGGCTATAGACACCAGAGGAATTTCCGGGTTTCCACCGTCAAGTGGGACGTTCACACCGGAATTTAGGAACTTTATCGCACCGGTGATAGGTTTCTTGGCGAGCAAGCAATCTCCTCTGCTCGTGAATCTCTACCCTTACTTCAGCTATACGGGAAACATGAGAGACATCCGTTTAGACTACACTTTGTTCACCGCACCGTCCACTGTAGTCAATGACGGACAAAACCAATACCGAAACCTCTTCCACGCAATCTTAGACACTGTTTACGCATCATTAGAGAAAGCTGGAGGTGGATCATTGGAGATCGTGGTTTCCGAGAGTGGTTGGCCGACCTCGGGAGGAGCCGCGACGAGTGTGGAGAATGCGAGGACTTATGTGAACAATTTGATACAAACTGTGAAAAATGGATCTCCGAGAAGGCCAGGGAGAGCTATAGAGACTTATATATTTGCTATGTTCGATGAGAATTCGAAGCAGGGTCCCGAGATTGAGAAGTTTTGGGGACTTTTTCTTCCGAATCTACAGCCTAAGTATGGTGTCAATTTCAACTAATATCCTTGAAGACACGATCACGATGAAGCGATATGAGATAAATGACTTGTATCGTAAAGGTTTCGTAAGAGTGAGAACTTATTGTAATAATAAGGAATAATTATGAGATCACCAGAAAAATAATAAAATTCAAGTATGCTTTTACTTCATCAGTTCGATATAGAACTAGCAATCCACTTGTTTAGAAATCGCACATTCTTACACTTTTCAAAGCATATGATGACTTTGATTAATTTCTTGACTTAAAGTCTTAAACCTTCGTCTCGTTTTATACATTAGCCGAAAATGGTACTATTTAGCCTCACCACCACAGTAACCGCTTCTTTGACACCATAAAGTTCAATCATCTTTAGTTTCAGGCACATTGCATAATACGTCCAAGGTATGGAGTTTTACTAAATTAGAGATGACTTTTAGTGGTATGTTCTACAATTCCAAAACTCATACAATGTGCTTTACTATGTTCCAAAAAAAAAATGTCAAAAAAAAAAACAATTTGCTTTACCATATCATCACAAGTCACAAATCAAGGAAAGTATTAGTCCTCTTGAATAACACAGACAAACTTTATGTTAAAACACTACACTCCTTTATCCTGCAAAGTACATGCTTAAACGCCAAACCAAGGTTCTTTGCAGAGAGAAGAACATTTAAAAAGGTTCAAAGCTGGTGTTTGATAGAAAGGGATTGCAAACTGATACAGTTAATTGAGATATGATTCCGATGAGGTCAACATAAGTGTGTCGGCACACCGAATATATATCATCATGCAATGAAGGAAAAATAGTTGAGTTGGATAGCTTTTGCATGCGTCTCATCAGGCTGCGGTTGGCTGAGCTGAAGATGGACATGTTCGCTCGAGTTATCTCTCATGTCTAGACCATTTGTGAGAAGAAAATTCTTGTTTGTGATTTTCACACCCTCAACCTCTGAAACCTGGAATAACGACATATTATCTTCAGATAAGAACAAAATGTTCTAGCAATGTAAAGATAATCTTGGCTCCCAGTTACTTCCTAAAACCCAAAGGTACCTTTTCATGTAGTTCCTTGTTCTGTTGGTGCATTAGGTTTACTTTCTTGTGGAGGTCTAAATTCTCTTGGTGCACGAGATTCCCCTGCAACCGAATAAATAAGAATCAGCATTGTGCTTACCAACACTGTGGAAAATGTCTAAAACCTATATTACAGTAACCATAGTCCCACCTCTCGGTTGAGTACTTGTATTTCTTCGATTAACATTTGATCCTGCAAAAGGCAAGAAGAGAGTAGATAGAGTAAATCCATTACTTCTTCTAAATGGTACCAAAAGTTGACTTATTTGTCACAGCAACAAAACCTTTTTCATTCGAACGCCACGAAGGCTTAATTCAAGCTGATTTTCCAAATTCTGTAAAGCTTCTACACTTAGTCCAGAGAGCTCCTCCCCCATCATTTGCCTGTCAAGTACAAGCTCTTCTGAATATGCATACTTTTCCAGAGTTACTATATACATTTCCTAATTCACCAAAACAAAACAAGAAAAAGATGGGGAGTGTGAAAGTGTTTGGTTATTTCCTTCTTATGGATGGTTTAAATGTGTGGATGTATATAACTCTGGAGGTGGTAGAGATACAATGGTGATTCTTTGGGGAAAACATCCAGCATCCTGGTAAAACCTTAAGAGGTTGAAAAACACTCTTAATCCATTTGGCTTTTTTGTTATTATTACTATCAACCATTCCTATGAAGGTGGTAGGATACTTTTGGATATGTTATCATTTTGCATTTTAGTACATCATTCCATGTTCAAGAGTGTTTGAAGAACTCAGAGGATGCAAAACATACCGGTGGTTTTCTTGCAAGTTATGTAGCTGTCGCTTTAGAATCGCAGCCTCCTTTTGCCAGAACTAGAATATAGTAGAAATGGTTTTTCAGGTGATTGAAACTGAGAAAACAAGTATTTTGTTTTTGGATTAATATGTTATCTAGTCTAGAACGGATTCTTGAAAAAGAACATGCAACATCACGCATGTAATCTGATGATCACGTTGCATGACATGTGTGTTTATAGCAAACCCTACTTCAACATATGATGTGTTGTATTTATGCTCTGCAAGTCCGATATGAAATCAGGATCAGCTTGAGAGGAATCAAAAGTTGAGAAATGTTAATGAAGTTGTAATAGCCTAACATTAGCAAAAGCACCGAGTAATAGTCTCTATGCTGTAGTATATTACTTGTTTTGCCTACTCTTTACTCAATTACAGAATTGGGTCCCTGAATTCCTCGTTGAAATCCATAGGGAGGAGTAACAAAAAAGGAGTACCTGAATTTCTGAAGCGGGATCATTTTCTGAACTGGCTTCCCCTTTGGCATCGCTGTATCTCTCTATGACCGATTTCATGCTGCCAAAAAAAAGGTAGTTGCAGAGTGTGGTTGGTAGGTAAGGTAACCCAAGCAACATCCACTGCAACATTTCTCCTTACATCTTTCAGTGTCAAAATTTTTACTTAGATAGATTTTGTTACCCTAAGCCATTCTCTGCACCCCAACTACAGATTCGCAATAAATCTAATATGATGTATGAAGTTTAAGCAGAGTTCTAATCAGTAAACAAGAGTATAGATATGGATCAGTGAGACATAAACGTGAAAGACCCTTTAACAACATGCCTCTAATATTTTTCTTATCTAATGCCCCAATCTCTTGGAACCATTACATCTATTTCTGACGATCTTTTCTACTTAAGAATATTTTTATTTCCTTCTCTGCTGTAACACCTCTGATGGATGCTACAAATTCTTTTCTTATTTTGCTGTCTTTATTGAAGAGAAAAAAGAAAGACAAAAACAGAGTCCCAGTTCTAAAAACAGATAAACAACAAAAGCTCTGCACAACAATGGAAGCTTTCTCCCTCTGAAACAGATCTAAGAGCCAGATTTTATTCAACCTTTTTTTAAATATATAATAAACATAAATGATACATTCAAATAAAGAAATGAATGAATTCCTAAAGTAGAAATTCAGAAGGGATTGATGATATAATATTTTTCTAACAAATAGCAAAATGTTTCCAAAAAGAAAGACTATACTCCTACATATCATAAACTAATGACCAAGTTGAATAATTAAAAAAGCAAAAACTTGATTATGGATGACAACGAAATCAGAAATGATTCCCCCACTTGTGTACTAACAATATAGTAAGAGAAGATAATGCAGCTCATTTTAGGTACATCAAACCCACCAACTAGTTGCCAATAAAGAAAAGGGAATAGTGAAAAGAGACGATTCTTTCTAAATCCTCTCTACCCAAACCAAGAAGACTATAAAAAAAAAAAGTGGTTTCAAGACTTGATGAGCGAGAGAGTTAGAGTTTCTTCAACCACTAACCACTTTCTCCCCTCCTTTCCTCTTCTGATAAAGTTTCTACCAAATTTAGTATGTTTCAATAAACACCACAAGTCCTCACAATCTATGCTCCACACAAATATCGTAATCATCTCAAACAACACAGAGAACACACTCTCATATTCCCCTTACAAAACCTATACTCTATGAATCTCAAATCAAACCGTGTTTGGATTTTGTTTAAGTTGATCTACGATTCTTTCCCTAAACCAATTGAATTTGCAGATTAAATAAATTAACAAGAAATCGATTCAAGAAAAAAAAAATCGAGATTTAGAAATTGCTTCATGAATCAATCAAAATCATCAGGACCAATACCAAAAAAAGTCAACCAAAGAGAAAACAAAAAAGGTACCTGGAGCTGGAGAAATCGTAGAGCCTACCGGTGCTAGAGAAGATGATAACACCAACCTCAGCATCGCAGAGAATCGCAAGCTCCTTAGCTTTCTTCAACAATCCATTCCTTCGCTTGGAGAACGTAACCTGACGGCTCGTAGAGTTGTTAATCCTCTTAATCGCGATCTTTCCCCTTCCCATTTTCTCCTCCTGCTGCTATATCAATTTCACCAACAAACATAATCGTCAATTCAAAATCATCTTCCGAATTCAATAAACTCAAAATCGAACATTACCTTTTTCAAAAACCTAAGAAGAAATTAGATCGCGGGAAACGAGATCTGGTAATCCGATAACCGGAAGGGAAGAAGAAAAATGGTTCAGTTCAGAGATGTGGTTTTGTTGATCGAAAGAGAAAAAGGAAAGAGAAAGAGCAGAGAGAGCTACATAAGGAAAGAACATATGACAATTTGGGATATTTAGGGTAAAAGGGTTTTCTTACTATATAAACATACTTCGCTTGTTATGTTTTGACACATGGCATGCCATAAGTGGGTTTCTTTTACGATTCTCCCTCTATTTTTATTACATTCTTTATTCTAGTACGACAGTAGTCTAATATTAAAAGCACATTTTTTTAATCCAAACATAAATGCCTAAATGGACACTTTAATGTATGCTATAAAAGCCTATAGCGAGAGAAATCGATATTATCAGACTTTAATCAAGAAAATTTAGTTTTTTTTAAAAAAAAAAATCCTAGCTAACATAAGATTGGCATTTGTAATTAAAATCTAAAAAAAATATTCAACTGATAATTTTTTTTTTTGTCAAACAAATCATTCTTAGCTAATTTCCTATTTTTTCATTTGTAATCAGTGTACGAATCTTCCTCACTGTAGTGACAACATTCCAAGATAGATGGTTCTGATTCATTTCATTGGCTTGATATTGTTGAGATACACTCGCCTTTAGATGAAAACTCTCTATATAAGTGAACTAAAATGAAATGATGATGCTTATAGATTGGACATGAAGCAAAACAAGTTCTGTATGTGTGATTTGTGAAGGCAGAGAGGGAGATGAAACGAGGAACACGTTTAGAGTTTCTTCATGTTGCAGAGATTTATTTGTACCAACCAGCTAGAAAATGCCTAAGCATGAAACAAAAGGCGCAAGCTAGAGCCTGCAATAGAAAACACAAAAAGACCAAATTTGTGATTTCTCTCTTTCACAACAAGCTGACTTGTATTTAGAGATGATAATATGGGCATTAACAAGTTTACCTGGAAAACAAGAAGATGAATACATAGAGACTTTTCTGATTTCCTACCAAAAATCCTCAAGTAGACGTTCACGAGTGTCCCATCTTTTGTTCCCGTTAACAGTCCCGTAGCAGGATCATACCTGGTTCGAAAGAGAGAGAGGAAGAGTCATGTGTTGTTGACTTGTTGGCTTTGCTTTTTATGAAAAAAAAAAAAAGACAAAAAATAGCTTACTTGGGGAGACGATGTCGTGGACATTTCACAATGCCAGCAAGCTGAAGAGTTATACAATAGCAAGTTATATGCTTTCAAATGAACTGAAAAGTACCAGAAAGTATAAGATGAAGAAAAGTATCAAACCTGCGGCAGTGACAATAAAAAGTTCAACACTTGAGGAAGAAAAAAGATTAAGAGGGTTTCACTGAAAAAACAAATTTTCAAAAGGTGTTAGTTAATTGAAGGCTCACACATTAGTTAAGTGTAAACGATGAATCTGAGTACAGGGAAATAAGGACTGTATGGTTGGAAGTACACCTGAAGTGACCGAGAATGCCAACAACTGCCATAGTCATTCCGGCAAAGACTGTGTAAGTGTCTCCAACAAAAACTGCAGAAGGGTACCTTACAACACCAAAGAGGGGACATGAATGTGGTTAGAGAAAGCATTCTGCTTTGCTTGTTTACCAGATAGATTTAAGAGAAAAGGACTTGAAAGATCAAAATATTACCAATTGTAGGCAAGCATTGCCAAGGATGTTGCCATCAATGGCTGAGTAAGATAGATTGAGAAGGCATGAGCTTGATGATACTCAGTATCAACAGATGCTCCGATTTGCATAATGTTGTGTATCAGAATCTACAAGTTACTGAGATTTATCATATCTTTACTTAGGAGAAACCAACAGAAGGAAAAATGGGACCAAAAAAATGAAGCATTGCGACGCATTTTGACTGCAGAACTTACAGCAGCTGCAATAACTACGGTTTGACCGATTTCTAGGCCATTCAAACCAGCATGAATGTTTATAGAATTTGTACAAAAGACAGCTAGTAGCGCCATATATAACTTATATATCCGTCCTGCCAAGATAAAAATACAATTAAGGAAATCAATTTGAAAACAGCTACTGATGGTTTAACACTATATACAAGAAGAATTGTACCTAGATCAAACACTTCCAAGCCAATATAAGAAACAAGAGGTTTCGGTATGACGATAGTTGTATGTCCAGCATAAGCCATTAACAATGGAAGGGTTGCAAAAGATGGCAAGAGAAGTTTCCTGCAAATTGACAAGAATTAACACGTGAACGAAAATAAAGCATGAATTT
Source organism: Arabidopsis arenosa (assembly GCA_905216605.1). Lineage (NCBI taxonomy): Eukaryota > Viridiplantae > Streptophyta > Magnoliopsida > Brassicales > Brassicaceae > Arabidopsis > Arabidopsis arenosa. The sequence continues at coordinate 13,898,044 of LR999455.1, read as the reverse complement.
TTAATCCAACAAAATAAGAACTGCACCTACACTCTCCAAGGCACATCAAGGACGTCATCTACAAATCCAAGCAAAATCATGAAGCAAATAGACGCCAGTGCTGCATTATACTCCACAAGCCACTGCACCGAGTCATTAAGCCAGATTGATGAATTGCGTTCAAAGTAAATGAGCCAAGAGCTACCAAGTTCATAGTTCACATAAAATGAATGATCAAGCTTGATCTTTTGAGACCAGCACACTTACCACCGAATCTTCAGTGAAATTAAAGAACTGAAATACTATCGCCACTATCAAGAAGACAATACCAACAACAATTCCCAATGACTCAGGCCTACAAAGAAATAAGATTGCAGAAAATAAGCACATCAAAACACTTTAAGCCGACTACACAAGCAGATATCAAGTGTCCCCTGAGATCAAATCAAGCCTAAACATCGATAGAACATCAATCAGAAAATGAGACATGTCATAGTTTTCCTCCCCCACAAAAATCAAATCTAAGAGACATCCATTTTCAAGCAAAACAATGAACACTAATACTAATTTGAAACCTAAACAAGAAATGAGACAAATCAAAGAAGGAAAGACATACACTTTAACTTCTCCTTGAGGCGTGCCTCTTTTGTTGATATCAAAACCAAACATATTACGCCTCAGAACGTATCTAGCAGCCACGGGAATCAATTTGAGTGTGACAAAGAACCCAACCACACTAAGCCCAGCGTTAATGAGGATCGGACGCTTGAGCTCGTTGTCAACATTGTAGTGGAAACAGAGAAGGTAAAGATAAAGCGAACAAAGAAGCGAAGAGATCACAAAGATCACGCCCAATTTGGGCGGCGCGAGACGGAAATCCTCGCCGGAAACTACAGTCTTCAGCTCCGTCGGGGACGATGCTGGTTCAGATAGAGCTGTTTTCGCCGAATTAGTGACTGAAGAAGCTCTCTTACGAGCTGCCATGGCGGATCCGTTGGCTACTTTGGTTCCCCGCCTCTGGATTTGCTTCTTCGACTTTTCGCTGAAGCTTCTCAAGTCTCTCCGCATTCAATTAGCCACTTTAAAACAACAATACGACACCGTATCACACCTCACTTTAAGAATTATTTTTCATGTGAAAAAGAAGAAAAAAAAGGGCCAAAAAAGTTTATAAATTATAACTATGGGATTCATGTGAAATTGCTCAATTACTAATATCTTATTTTTTTCTTTCAAAGTGTAAGAAACAAGTTAACAAGATTAGTATAAAGAATGCAGTAAGAGTAAATCATACGTATAGTTTGGCGAAATCCAAATTGTATAAGCTAATGATATTTTATTCTAAAGTAGTGAATAGTGATAAATTGTTCTTCAAGATAATGCTGGACTAAACCTGAAGAACAACATTCTTATGTAATTAACTCAGCTGAGATGAGTGAAACTTGATTGTAAAAGATCATAACTTAAATTCCTCTTTCTTGAATTTCCTGATAATGATCATATCATCTTCAACAGTTTCCCACATCATACCCTATCACCATTACCATCACTACCTTCAAAACATACCAAAACATTGACACAAGGAAAAAGTCATCAAAGGATTCAGATCCAAACTAAACACAAGCCAATAACCATAACAAGTGAAACTTATCAAGTACAACCTTATCACTTCCTCTAAGTTGTTGGCTGCTACTATTTTGACTTAACTTCTCTTCTTCTAGATTGTTGCTCTTGCTCCAGATCACCAGAAGCTAAAGATGTTCCGAAAAAAAAAGAAAGAAATAAGAAGATTGCAACAATAAAAGGAAAGGGGATTAAGTAAGGGTTGTGAAGCCCAACAGGAGCCCAGAAGTGAGTCGGCCGGATCAATCAGTCGTGTGGCACAAGAAAACCTAAATCGACCACAAAGAGCATCCGACGAAATTTGGATCCAGAGACAATGTTCCTGCGGTTTCAAGGTACCGAATTTGGTAGGAAGGCTCATGAACGTGCGGTGAAGGGCACTAGGGAATCCTTGGAGAAATATGGGGTAATTTTTCCTTTCATCTTCTTTTTATATAAGAGATCATGGATGGATCTTTATAATTAGGTGTTCGACGTCGGGAGTTGTATTGGATTTAGGAGAAAGAACTGTAGTCACAAGTCACCTTGTTGTGGCTTAGTATTCCTTTATGCTTGGATGGGCCTTCATCGTTACAATTTGCTTAAGGTAGGTTTGTTACAATCATTCAAAACTCTTGTCTTCCTTTCTTTATTCACTCCTTCTCTTATTCAGTTTCTTTTGTTGATGATCGATCATCAGGGGACAAACTTTGATCTCTCTCACGTTAAGAGATACAACATGACTCTGACTCTTGCTGCCTCTTACTACATTACTTTGGTTGCAATGGATCCATCTAGTGGAAAACTTGTTCATTTTCAGACTAACGTTAATGAAGAATGTTGTGGCAAGTTTGCTTTGACCTCCTTTATTGCTAGACCTCGTCGAGGTAATTACTTGACTTACTTGCTTGTGGTTCATTTTTGTTGTATACATACATTATTACAACTACTAATTCATCCATCATTTTATATTTAGGCCCTAAAGCTACAGATTCGTCTGGAAGAAGATTCTGTCTCATGGGTAGCTTGCCTGAGTTCCCGCAGGAGAATCCTTTCGAAAACGAAAACCGATTTTACTTGGTGGATGAATCAGAGCTGGAAGACAATGACTGGATTCGTCTGTATTTGGAACTTTCTGTTGCCAGATCTGATTGGACCAGTAAGGATCATGATCTTTCCCGCTTGAAGATTGTGAATGTAGCCATAGAAACTATGGAGCCACCGAGTGAGTCCTCTCTCACTGCCAAAAATGCAACTGTCTACATAAGGTACATTGACTGTTGTGTGGCTCGCTGTGGTCAGAAATTTGATCGCATTGCTGTAGTTAGAAGAAGATTCAATGAGCGTACGGGATGCTTCATTCTCGACGGTTGGAATCAGAGCTCAGAGATTATTCCAGAAAAGGTTCACCAGAATCAGAGTTCAGAAAAAAAGAGTACGAGTCTGAGTAGTAAACTTCTGTCACGGCGTTTAATTCACAAATCACGGCGGATATGGCGGCGGCGCTGTGCTTACATAAACCACGGCATTGGCTTGGCTGATCGTCTTCGCAAAACAAGATCCATAGAATCAGCCATCAGAAAGTATACCCAAAAAGTTGAGTAAATGTATAAAGAAATAACTATGGGATTCATGTGCATTTAGGCAATTACTAATATCTTATTTTCTTTTATATCAAAGTGTAAGAAATAAGTTAACAAGAAAAGTATAAACAATGCAGTAAGAGTAAATAATACGTATAATTTGGCCAGATCCACCATGTACAAGCTAATGACATTTTATTCTCCAGTAACTAGCTAGTCTGAAACATCATTATCTCTAAAATAACATTAAGATATAATGAAACTTATCAACCACAAGGTCCACAACCTTATCAGTTCTTTTCAGTGCCTGTTCTCAGTGTGAAACATTAAGCTGTAAACACTGGGATTCGAAAAATCAGCTGAGTGACTCGGAAGTCTGAACCCATAAGAAGCTAAAGATGTTGAGAAACCAATCTTCACATTTCAGGAAAACCATAAATCTGAATAATGGAAGTTAGAGATAAGTTGATACTTGATGACAGGAGTTCTGGAAACGTAATTGCAAACCCTTGCTCATCGATAAGGACCTAGCAAAACAGAGCGAGAGGAAAGAGAAACACAAGTGTGTAACGCTGAGGATCCACATGTTCATATGAAGTTAAAGGAGCACAAAAGGAAACTAATAGTCAGATCAGGAAGACAATGATTTTGTATTTGAAGTTATAGAATCATCAACATGATCAAGTATGATACAAGCCTGCTATATGACATTCCTCTTCACCTGTAGAATCATCTGTGTGTATAACCTAAACGAAAACTTTCCTAAATGTACACCCAGGTTCAAAAACTGTTAAAGATCTTTCTAAAAAATCCCACTCTTTGTAATCACTTTTCAGATTTCAGATTATTGTTCCATCTGGGTTGCTTCCAAGCCTGGAGGCGATTGTGGTGGTACCGCTGATGCTTGAGATTTACCGTCAAAATCAAGATGGAATTCCAACACCCTCCTCCTACCAGTTGCCTCAGATGATTCTCGGGTAATGCCTGATGTCGAATCAGCAGTTGAAGAGTTCTTCGAGAGAGACATGTGAGCTGCGATTACCACAGAGCTAAAAACACCAGCTTCTCTTAGCTCTTGGATTATAACCTGTAAGAGATGATAGCTTGTGGAAAACTAAACACTAATCGTTCATGTCAAATAAAGAATGTAGTTTGGGTATGTGCAACTAACCATGGGAGCATAAATGCGGGTCAGAATTCCCTTCCTAAGGAGTTTCAACTTCAATTTTTCATCTGTCCACACAACATGCTCTCTGTACCTGTATTAGTGAAGCTTGTTAGATTGAATCAGGGGAAAATGAGATAAAGAGCAGTGATTATATTTAAATCTATATTGATACCATTGAAGCATTTCCTCTGAACTCGCGGTTGAAGCAATAATAAATGCCTACATGTGATGGCCAAGAGCTGTGACTGACTATATATTCCGAAATAAGATGCAGGAAATAGAAAGGAAAAAATATAAATCTCCACTCACAGCTCTGTCAAACTCCAGCATGAAACATCTCTTGACATCCACTTTAGTGGGCTTACAGCCACAACGATCACGTCTTGAAGTAAGATCTGAAAATCTGGGATAAGTGTAGTGCAGCACGGCAGCTTCTTCTAGTTTGACCTCACTGTAAAAAAGATGCCATGAATCAGCCACAAAATTGTCAGCAACCCAAAAACAATTGATATTGACAGCCTCAGGCTAGTCCATGTCCCACTATAAGCTTCTATTGAATAAACCGTAGTAGAATCTAACATACTAATATACTATTATATACAGTGAGAAGCGATGCCAGATACAAAGAGTCAAATGAGAGACAATTTAACGAGAAAAGAGCATACTTTGGACTCTTTCTGTAGTTGTGCCATCGATGAGCACCATTGGGACGAAGATGGTCCTGAACACGGGCAGCAGCTTTCCCATTTCCATAGGTTAAGAAATAGTTTGGATTTCCACGAGTGGCGTCTTTATAGTTTCCAAAGTAGACATCTCTCAGAAGATGGTCATAATTCTTCTTGAACATTGATACCTACAATAAAATGAATGTACAGCAAATAAAGTAGGTTTTAGATCTAATGATCTATAAAGATAATAATGTACCTATGGTAGGTAAACAATCATGTGATCAATTTCTCATGTGAGAAAAATAGCTTCAAATGATAATTTTTATACCTCGCTAAAAGGTTCCCTGATATCATCTCGCTCAACGCTGCTCTCCTGAAACACAGACAATGCTGATGAAGCCAGAAGAAGCATTTTTTCAGAATAAAAATGAACTCCTAACTCCTGTAAGACTCACATAATTTGGAAAGATAACTATATCCACGTCTGCAGAAATATTTCCCAGCAACTTCCGTAAAGAATATTCATGGGTTCCAGAAGGATGTATAAGCTCATCGGTGTCAAGATGAATTATCCATTCCATACCAGCGTCCTAAATACACCGCATAAAATGGCGTGAGAGTCTAAGAGACAGTTGGCTTTTTTACTTTATCTAGTGCAATTACCACAAACCTTATGCAACAACTATGGAAAATGTAAGAGATACCTGAGCCATGGTGATTGCCATTTCCATGTTCAAGGACTGTTTCACGAATAATTCATAGTTACACGGTTTGTAGAAGAAGCTCGACAGCCAAGTCTCATTCCAAATCCGGCTGTTGAAAAACACATTAGTGGATATTTAGATCTAAAAGTAAAGGAACAAAATTTCAATGAAATCACAGCAGATCTATTATTACCAATATCCACAAAGATGCAGACCAGAGAAATACCTTTTAGCCTGTTTTTCTTCCAACTCTTTTGTCCTGTGTATAACTTTTACACCCTGCAAAACAAAACGCATTAGCAATAAGAAGATACTGAGCCAGAAAAACAAAATTCAATGGATCAGGCTAAAGTTCCAGAGCTTACAGGGATGGTCTCCAAAACTCGAGATACATTTGGAGATGCAGCCTTCCCCTCAACAAATAGATAAAATGTTGAAACTCCAATAACTTTGTGAAAGTAAATCCATGGCAATGTTTGCTCTAAGCCAGCAGAAGTGCTTGTTGTAATGCATATCTAGCATTAAAAAAATCACAAAACAAAAGCACATTTTTGCACAAAGTCACAATCTTTTCATAATCACAAGTTTTCCTGCAGGACTCAAATCAAATCTCAGGCCAGAGACAAAAGTAACCAGAAATTTATCAGGAATCAAAGTAGCAACGAATCAACGATATATGGCAATAAAATCAAAATCAGGAAAACCCAAAATTGGATCAGAAAGGGCTCACCCTAGGTTTCAGATCGGAGTCGTAATCAAATTTCCAATTCCGGAAATAAGGAAACGAAGGGGAACGACTCTGACCTAGAAGATCAACGCAACCCGAATCAGAAACTGAACGACGCAAGGACCGTTTCTCTTGGGTTGTAACCATTCCGGGAAACTCGTGATGATCTATTGACCAATGCGTAACCGGGTCGTCGAGTCCGCCACGCCATTGGAGAACGAAAGCGAAACAGGCGAGAGAGAGAGGAAGAAGGGTTACGAGCAAGAAAAGACGCGAGGAAGATGATGATGATGTTGAAGAAGAAGAAGAAGACACAGTGGGCTTGGAGGAGGAGTATAGACCGGCCATGTGAGGAAAACGCTAGAGGCATAGAAGAAGAAGATATATAGACTGTGAATCGAATGTGTATAGAGGTGGTGTGGGAGGGAGACGAAGAAATTGAAACTGAAAAGTTTGAAAGGAGAGAGTCTCGTCAATTTGGTGACGGAGCCGTTTGTCTGTTGGCATTTTCTTCTTATTTTCTTCCTATTTTATCACAAATATAATTTCCTTTTTTGGCCAACTATTTCCTTTTTTCTTATTGACAAAACAACCATTTCCTTTTTTTTTCTGTTGAACGAAGATTATATATATATATATATATAATTATATATATATATATATATGCTGGAAAAAAAAAAGATTATATATATATATATATATCAATAATACATCCAATAAAATTAAATGATAAAATAAAATAATACATCCCATATCATTAATTAGTTAGTTTTTTTTTTCTTCTTCTAAACTGAATTCATTTATTAAATAAAATTATGTCAAATAGTATAGGATTAGACAAATAATCACGTTAAATCGATGGATTATTTATGAGTTCACATACTCTTGGATTAATATGTATAATATATAGTTTTTTTAGTATTTTAATTTTATGTTTCTCAGCTTACAAGTTACTAGTCAAATTTCAACTGGTCGAGTGACTTTTCTTATATTATAATGTAGCCAAAAGTTGATAACTTTAAATTCAATATACTTAAATGACCATAAAAAATTTTGGTAAACAATAAATTAGATTTTTAAAACTATTGAAAACAAACTCGACGAGCTTTTTAATTAATGCTAAAGTAAGTTGAGAAAATGCATTTTAGGTTTAAGGAAAACTGACAAAATAATCGGTCTTCGGATAACGTAAAGTAATCAGATATATTATAGAGTTTTCTGCCAAACCCCTTACGTAAAGTAATCTATAGGAGATTCAATAATTAAAGTTTCTGCCAAACTCTACAACATATATTATAGAGTTTTCTGCCAAACCCCTTATTTATTTACTTTTCATCACAATAGGCTAATCACTAACTCGAGAATGTAATCAACGTGACACGACAATATGACTTTCTCGATTCTGACAATTAAAACAAGAGTTTCATGGTTTTGGTCTAATTGGTAAAACCGTTTCGATATTTATCAAAAGAACTCTAGTTTGAAGTTTTCATGGTGATATTGTAGAGTGTAGACAACAGATTAAATAGAAAACATATAAACCAATAACCAAAAAAATATGATCTCAAACCGGATTTGACAATCGCACATAGTCACCAATTCTTACTTTGTTTGATGGTTAGAATCATATATTGTTCTCGACAACAAATTGTATATACACACACAAGCAACCATTTGTTGCTTTGTATGCAAAAAAAAAAAAAAAATTAAAGTATCAATTGATTAAGCCTAAATCGCATCAATTGATCTTCTCATACTAATATGAGCTCCAAGGAGTGGTCCAATGTTCCCATCCAAGACCGATTTCAGGTCCAGAATCTCTAAACCGGTTTTTGTATCAACCACCATCTTTTGACCCTTAGAGACATATCTCCTCGTTTCTTCCCATGGTTCCAAAATGTTCTTGCTGTTTATTTTATTTACATCCGAATTTTTTTGCTCTTTTGCTATCACAAGCAGCTTCGCCTTTAACCGATTTAGCGCTTTGATCCTGTTTGCAAACCGGTTTCTTTCTCCTGCATCAAAAACCTTGTATTATAATCTGCATAAAATGCAGTAAACTGAAGTGTAATATACTCGATCATACCTGACGATTCAACAGTTATTCCACTCGGTATATGTTGAATACTAACCATATTCTCAGCTATTTTATGGTTCTCTTTTGCAGGATACGAAACAATCAAATCATCTTCCTTTACTTCAAAATCAGGAGATGCTCTCAAGAATAGCGGTATGATATCAACAGTCGCTGAACATTCCTGGCGCAAAGAAAACATCTTTTTAATTCTTTCCCGGGGCATGAAAATGGACAAGAAAGTGATTGATTACGAGAAAGAGGAGTTATAACTTATTATGTATACCTCATTAGAAGTGGAACTTATGATAAGGCGGTGCACGCCTCGCTCACCTAAGAGATAACCATAAGCAAAGTCGAATTCAAACTCTATTGTGGCTGAATTTACACCACTTTTATTGCTCAAGAAGCTACATTTCTCAGCCACTCTCGCGTTTTGGCCTAGCTTTTCTGCCCATTTGATATACATACTTACAACTTGCTCTGTCCATATCTGCAAATCCTCAATATGTGTGTAAGAACATATAGAAACTAAGATACAAGCAAAGAGTTGGAAACTGTAAGTGCCTTGAGAATGATGAAACTGACCTGAGATTTTGCGTCTTGAGATCCAGACTTGATAATCATACAAGCGCCTTCAGCATCATATTGATCCGTAAGAAGCTTAGACATCTCATAGTGATGCAAAGATCTGCTTACATCGAGCGATGAATCGTAAGCTTGCTCAAAGAGACTGTAATCTATCGCATCCATCTCACCCAATTGTATGATTAGCTTAGCCTCTTCAGCCTAAAAACAAACACAATTAAAAACTAAATTTCTTGCACACAATTAAAAAACAAGAAGATTTGTTAAAGAGTAAACAAAAAGAACCTTGTATTTGAGGTCTTTGAGGGAATCAACTGTTTTTGCTCGATCAGCTAGTTTGAGAAGAATCTCATCAGATTTGGCTGGATCATCCCATAAATCATAGTAACGCATTGTTTCTTCTTGCTTTATCCATTGCTCTTCTTCAAGCTCAAGAGCATCCGGTGCAAACATCTCAGCCTTAAGAACAACATCTTTAATCTTCTTCTTTAATGAAAACAATCCTGAGACAAATTTCAAAAACTCACAAATATACCAACTTTCCAAAATCATAAAGCTCCCAACTTTAATCTGAATTCCTAGAACCCAGTTCCAAATTTACTATTTTGCTTCACCTAAAAACTCAACAGAGACATACCCAATTGCTTGTAGACGGTGTCCATATCATCCATGGAACTAGATGCTCGAACAGAGAAAATCAGAAATCGAGATGGTGTTCTCTTCCTGTAAAAGCGTCGCCATGAGCAGCCTCCACCAGTAATCTTTGCCGCCATTTTTTCACCGGAGCTCCGACTAAAATATCAAACGGGGTTTAAGCTTCGTTTCTTGTCCGCGTGATGGGCCTCCACAAGGACAACCTTATCCTTTAAGACTCTGTTTTAAAATTTGAGTCTCTAATGTCTTCCACGTAATTCTCCTTCATTCTCATAAGGTTTAGTCACACAGACACAAAGAGAATCAACAAAACCGAATTTGCAAAACTTATACGATCATTAGATAATTAATTCTTGGGGTAATCAGTGTTTTACGCTCAAACTCTTTGTCGACGTTTCCTCTGAGTTGGAGGGTATTTACGTAATTATCTGTAGGGTTTAGAGTGAAAAATTGAAGTCAGGTTCGAGCCAATACGCTGCGTTTTGATTCTCTCTGACTAATCCTTTCGACGGAGTTGCTTATCCCGGTAAATTTTCGGCGCGATATCATCTCAATTCTGAAGAAGTGACACACTCTCAAACGAAATGGTGGTTTTGATTTCAAGTACAGTGACGATTTGCAGAGTAAAACCAAAGCTTGAAGACGGAAGCTTTCGCGTTAGCCGGTTGATACCCAGACCCGAAGTTCTATTTTTCTCTGGTAAATTTTTATTTCCTTTCGCTGAAATTCGGATTAAGTTTCTCGATTTCGTGATGGGTATCTGAGAAAGTACTCAACTTTTCACTAGGCTTGAGTGATGAGAAGAAGAAGAAATGTGCAGTTTCGGTTACGTGTTTAGCTGTGAAGAAAGAACAAGTTGTTCAAAGCGTGGATAGTGTTAAAGGGACGATTTTTCCGAAGAAAGCAAAAAATCTTATCATGAGCGAAGGAAGAGATGAAGATGAGGAGTATGGGAAGATTATTTGTCCAGGTTGTGGGATTTTTATGCAGGACAATGATCCAGATTTGCCTGGATTTTATCAGAAGAGAAAGGTCATTGCAAAGAACTTGGAAGTTGATGAAGAGGAGGAAGATGATGAGCTTGATGGGTTTGAAATGGTTGATGAGGATGAAGAGGAGGAGGAGGAGGAGGAAGGGGAAGATGATGAAATGGATGATGAGATCAAGAATGCAATAGAAGGTAGCAACTCTGAAAGTGAGAGTGAGTTTGACTGGGAATCAGATGAGTGGGAAGACAAGGAGGAAGTGAATGATGTTGAATTGGATGGTTTTGCTCCGGCTGGTGTTGGATATGGTAATGTCACTGAGGAGAAGGAGAAGAAGAAACGGGTTTCGAAAACAGAGAGGAAGAAGATAGCTAGGGAAGAGGCAAAGAAAGACAATTATGATGATGTGACGGTGTGTGCTCGTTGCCATTCTCTGAGGAATTATGGCCAAGTGAAGAATCAGGCTGCAGAGAACCTCTTACCAGATTTCGATTTTGATAGGTTGATATCAACTAGACTGATAAAACCGATGAGTAATTCCAGCACTACAGTTGTAGTCATGGTTGTTGATTGTGTCGACTTTGATGGTTCGTTTCCCAAACGAGCAGCCAAGTCTCTGTTTCAAGTGCTTCAAAAAGCTGAAAATGATCCTAAGGGTAGCAAAAACCTCCCAAAACTTGTGCTTGTTGCAACAAAAGTAGACTTACTCCCGACACAGATTTCACCAGCTCGGTTAGACCGATGGGTGCGCCACCGTGCCAAGGCTGGAGGAGCGCCTAAGCTGAGTGGGGTTTATATGGTTAGTGCTCGCAAAGATCTTGGTGTTAAGAATCTGTTAGCTTACATTAAAGAGTTGGCTGGTCCAAGAGGAAACGTGTGGGTTATTGGAGCTCAGAACGCGGGGAAATCTACTTTGATTAATGCCTTATCCAAGAAAGATGGTGCAAAGGTCACGAGGCTCACGGAAGCTCCGGTTCCTGGAACAACTCTTGGAATATTGAGAATTGGTGGAATATTGTCTGCAAAGGCGAAGATGTATGACACTCCCGGCCTTTTGCATCCCTACCTTATGTCCCTGAGATTGAATCCAGAGGAGCGGAAAATGGTAGAGATAAGGAAGGAGCTTCAACCTCGGAGTTACAGAGTCAAGGCAAGCTCTCTCTTACTTATATCTAAGCATTTTTTCTAAGCTTTTGGTTTTGGAATTGATGCCTTAATCTCTAAAGTTCTAAACTCTGGAGCTTCTTTTAACCAGTACATTGTTCTAAGAAGAATTCACTGTAACTGTTTTACAGCTTCAAGTAGAAGAATTTCTTATTCCAAGAATTAAGCTGATTTTGTTGAATCTTTTATTTGCAGGCAGGACAGTCAGTTCACATTGGTGGCTTGGTCAGGCTAGACCTCGTTTCTGCTTCAGTTGAAACAATATACATTACAATATGGGCATCACATAGTGTTTCATTGCATCTAGGAAAAACAGAGAATGCCGAAGAAATATTCAAGGGCCATTCCGGTTTACGCCTTCAGGTAAGTAAAGCTTGTTTCTTGCGCATCTCCTCTTTCCCGCAGCATCAGAATGTAACGGAAACCCATTTTCCTTTTATGTATAGCCACCAATTGGAGAGAACAGAGCGTCTGAATTAGGAACATGGGAAGAGAAGGAGATTCAGGTGTCGGGAAATAGCTGGGACGTGAAAAGCATAGACATTTCAGTGGCTGGTCTTGGCTGGTTATCCCTTGGTCTCAAAGGTGCAGCAACACTAGCATTATGGACTTATCAGGGGATTGATGTAACCTTGAGAGAACCGTTGGTTATTGACCGCGCACCATTTCTTGAGCGGCCTGGCTTCTGGTTGCCAAAAGCCATCACCGAAGTGCTTGGAACGCATTCTAGTAAGCTTGATGATGCTCGTAGGAGGAAGAAGCAACAAGACAGCACAGATTTTCTCTCTGATATTGTTTCATAGTAACAACTTGTATGGACATAAATAAGAGAGATTAAGATCTAGTCCAGCTGATTTAGTTACAGATTAGCTTTCATCAGTGTAGTCATTTTGGAAAGTTTATGTTGGTTTGTGTATTTCAAACCATTTTTAAATCCACATCGATCCTTTTTTTTTTTTAATTCATTATATGATTTTAGTATGGATTATCAAATAAGCTAACTACACTTAAGATTTTGTGTCTTTGTATGTTTTAACTTTTAACTAAGAAATCTTCAAGCATTTGTTAACATCCTTGGCTTTTATTACTAAACTACAGTATTAGGAGGGGTTATTGGTTCATGGATTTTTAAGGAATTAGAAATCCAAACAAAAATCATTTGTTATTCAATCAATGATTTTAAAATTCTAATTAAAATCATGTGTTATTGGTTCTATGAATTATAAATACTAGTTGAAATCCTTTGTTATTGGTTTAATCATTTGTTTTTGGATTTGAGAATCCAAATTATGTTTTAAATGGATTTGAATGGAATTGAAAGAGAAAAATAGAAGGATTCAAATCCATGGGTAAACACATGTTATTTCAAAATCCATATATCTTGATTTCATAATTAATAGAAATTTTCAATTTCTATATGGATTTACAAATTAATAAACCAATAACACCCCCTTAATCTAGGATTAGAATTTAGAAATCATAAATCCACCAAAACTCTAAAAAGTCTAATGTAACAAAAAATAAAGAACAAAATGTTGGTTAAATTCAAATTTATTTAAATATTTAATCCAGAACCTCGGTAATTAAGAAAAGGCCCGGCCCATAGTGAAAATATCTATCTCTTCCCTTTGTCGCCGTTGGTCTCCTCGCCGGAATGTATCTTTCTTCCGGTTGCTAAACTAAGTGTCGACTCGAGAGTCGAGACTATCTTCTCCCCTGAAACACGAGGTTCGTCTTTTCGTGATTAGACTAGCATCGAAATTAAGTTGAATTGAAAAAAGTCCTAGGGTTCAGATTTGTGTTATGAATCTCTGTTTATCTTTCCGATCGTCAATTGCCTTGTAGTAGTTGATACTCCTCGTCGTCTCTTCTTCGATTTAGTAAGGATGCGAGTATTTTTCTGGGGTTTTATTGATTTTACTTTACTTACATAGTTCTCTAGCTCACATTTGAAGTTGTCTTCTTAGATCGATAAATTACTCTCTCTTTTTTTTTGAAATTGACTTCTGTATTATGTTCACATTTTCAAATGCTTGTTGATATGCTGTTCTCTTTCGTTTTGCATTTTGGGAATTGTGTGGCAGAGAGCTGAAATGAAGAGAAAATGTAGGATTTGGTTGCCTAAGCAGCTCGCATCAACTGATCATTTAAGTCACAGTCTATTGTTTGGGTGGTTCGTTTGCCAGTCCTCTTCTTGTCTTGACGTTGTTGTGGCCTTTATCTCTGATGAAAGCTCCTTGTCCAATGCCGGATCTAAGCTCCAAGTAATAACTCCACTTCAACAAAAACAATTCTTTTTTTCCATCTCGTTTCGAATTTGTTGTACCTACCCTTTTCTTTAGCAAGTATGCGACATTTTTTCCTTTGTGATTTCTAACAGGACGTACTTCGTGAAACAAATGAGAAGATGCCCTCAACTTTACGGGATAAGGCAGCGTTTACTCTCCTTGGTCGTTATGATATAAGCCGTAATGCTAATGGAAACGTATCAAAGATTATAACAGACAAAGATATGTGCAGCAAGGCTGGATCATATTGCAAATATAGTGGCCTCAGCTGTGGTTGTCAAAGGGTTGATGGCTTGTTAGAGGCTTTCAGGAAAGATTCTATGAGAAATTACTGGATTCAAATGGTGCGTGATTCTGCAGAGCATAGAATTATGGAACTCCATTCAAGTTCTAGATTGCATCATATACACTGGAATGGGGAGATTGTATCTCAATGCGATGTCCACGTATGTAAGTCATGATGTCTTTCTCTTGTATTATTCTTTTCTGAACCTACACGCTGCCAGTATTTGACTCCCTTAAACATGGACATGTCAGGTCATAGTCTATGACACTCCAGTGTTTGGTTCTCACCATTTCTCGTTAAGCTTTTGGAATTCTTCTCCTCAGACAAAAGCTCCTCTTAAGAAACCCAAATGGGTTGATGATCTTCACAACAGGAAACCTCTGAATGAAATGGTTGAGTAGTTTCCAAAATGCTTCTCTTTGTTGTGCTGTTTCTTTCTCGACTTGTTGCTAATATTCTCTCATTCTTATGTAAGCAGGAAACTGTGATTCTTTCCATAAATTGCGCCTCAGCTGCCAAGATTGCCTATAAGAAGATATCCACGCAGCTGGAGACTTCTTCTCAGAACTTTTCCATTTGTTACTTGTAAGCTCTCGTGATATTTTGTTTGCCTTGTTGAATTCGTTTTTTCTTTGTTGTTAGTTGTTCCAAGTTCCAACTGCTTCTATCTTGCTTTTCAGGATATCTTCTTTGACATGGCGGTTACTCGCCACAATTTTAGGCTCTTTATCAAGTTTGTATTATAGCCTTGCGCAATTCTTCTATTTATTTTCAAGTTTTCCGATTTTCTCATGGGTGCACATCGCATCGAGGAGGGTACTCAAGAATACATGGATCAACTTCAGAATACGCAGTTGTCAGATCTTATATTGGCCAATCTTCCTAGAAGAGAATGACATGATGTAAGTTCAACCATATACCCAAATTTACTTCTTTAGTTAGATTTGTAAACTTTTCCTGTTTGCCCTTGGCTCAAAATTGCATCTTCATATTTTTTTTCTTAACAACTGCTTACCTACTAATCTCGGGAAATATAAATGTTTAATTCCAGATACCTTTATGCAATGCATTTCTCATTTTTTCTGAGAAATTTCACACGATTATTGATTTATGACAATTCTTCTGGGTTTCACAAGGTCCATATCCTGTGTGGAACATGCAGAGAAAGCTGCACTGCAAAGACATTCTACATGGTCGGCCATGGCTGTCGATCTTGTTTTGGGGAATTTGATTGGTCTAGGTCTACTGTTTAACACCGAATCTGTCTGCTCATTTGTATTCGACTTTGCAAAGGAGTTTACGAATGGTATTTTGCGGTCTGGTAGTGTGTGGTTGATGGGAGTTCCAGCGGGTTTTAAGTTAAACACAGAATTGGCTGGAGTTTTAGGCATGGTATCTCTTAATGTAATACAGATATGGTCTACTCTCTGGGTCTTCATGGCTTCTTTCATCTTTTATTTGATAAGAGTAATTGCCATCCTTGGAATTACTTTTGGTGCCACAGTATCTGCCGCATTTGTCATAGATGTTATTACTTTTGCAACACTTCATATAATGGCTCTTCACTGGGGAATCACACTTGTATATTCTCACCAAATTCAAGCTTTAGCAGCTTTGTGGAGGCTTTTCAGGTAAATCTTGAGTTTTAAAATTAGCTGAGTTCATTCATTAAGCTGATAATTATACTCAGGTGAATCAGTTTCTTGGTTTATTAAATGTAAAAGCTGGAGACGCAATAATTTTTCCGTTTTCTTTTTAAAGTTCTTGAATCCAAGGAAAATTCTAAGTATTTATTGGTCATCTCAGTTCCTTAAACCTTATGTTGACTTCTTCTTTGTTTTTCCAGAGGGCGAAAATTGAATCCTCTACGTCAAAGGCTGGACAGCTATGGTTACACTGTGAAGCAACATGTAGTGGGATCTCTTCTGTTCACTCCTCTATTACTTCTCTTGCCAACAACATCAGTTTTCTACATCTTTTTCACCATTACGAGCACTACAATCAACTCCATATGTATGTTGATTGAATTTGCCATCTCCGTCATCCATGCAACACCATATGCAGCGGTTTTGATTTGGCTTGTCAGGCGTAAACGATTCCCTTGTGGTGTTTGGTTTGAAATGGAACACTATAGAGAGCATATCCTCAAATCCTCAACTGATGTTTTCGAAGATGCAGACTCCAAAAGTCTACTAGAAGAACATGATACTCCTGATCTAATAGTTTCCAATCTTCGCAGCAATTTTTTAACCTTAGGTGAACTTCTGGCTGTTTCTAAGTCAAATGACAAGTTAATCTAGATGCTCTGTTATACTTTTGTTTGGTATTCAATTTTGGCTGACATTTACATGAACAAATTGCAGGACAGATTCTTTTGCCTCACTATACAACAATATTTTCAGGAATATCAGCTTCTTCTCTGACAACATCAGCTCGCGGAGTCCTCAGTGGGAAAAGGTGAATTGATATGATCTTGATCACAAATTCTAGTCCTTTTATCTCTCTCATTTCAAAATCATTTAACTTCTCTCGCTCTTCCAGAATGCCATCAAAACTGGGGCTTGATCTTCCTCCTCCAAGGCCATGGATGCACATGCCATTGAGACAGTACTGGATCCTATGCCATAATTCCATCATCTCATCAGTGGCAAATGGTGAATTCTCCAATTGATCTTCTAGTAGCGTTTTAATTTAACTCCACAAGACACTGTGATCACTAGGGTGTGAATCGTTAACGTTGGAAAACATGGAGTCCTTTTTTAATATCTGTGGCCCTTTTTTCCAAGATTTGTTCATCAGCTTTATCTCTGGTTGTAAATCTTTTGGTTTGATCTAATATGAAATTACTGATGAATTTTTTTTTTTTTTATGAAACTATATTGCTGATGAAATTTGGTGACGTGTCAAAATATAAATAATTTAATTAAATATATTGTTGTTTTTCTGATTTTCTTAAAAAGTTGTTGAATATGAGAAGTAAAATATAATAAAATGTGGTAAGATTTTTTTTTTCTTAAATATAATTGTTTTTGTGAATTTTTGGAAAACAAAGTCTCTCTGACGTTTGACCAAAATTAAATTAGTTTAAAATACAAGCAAAATAAAAAAATAAAATTGAAACTTTGAAAAAATAAATAAATGTAATTAATATTTTAACATCATGTAATTAAGATTTAAATATAAAAATCCTTCCAAAATAAATTAATGTAATTAATAGTTAAAGATAAATATAACAATATCTTATAGGGAATTGATTAAGGATTCTCTTCCCAAAAAAAAAAAAGTTCATTCCAAAATAATTTTAGGATATACAGTAAAACCTCTATAAATTAATACTCTATAAATTAATAACCTCTCTAAATTAATAAATTCTTCCGGTCCCGAGTTGGGACCAGTGTAAAATATGACATAAATCGATAAATTAATAAGATAATAATTTTTTTGAAAATCTTATGTAAACATATGGTCCCATCTATATCATAAATTAATAATTGTATTAACTTATCAATATATATATATATATATATTATATAAATTTATATATGTTATATATGAATTAATATGATATATATTTAAAATATTGTATGTAAAATTTTTATGAAATATTACTCTATTATTTGAAAAAAGTTTGTGTTGTTTTTTAAACTCAATAATGGTTCTCTACTTGTAATTATTTTTGAAAATATATTGTTTATAAAGAAAAAATTTATTTTTAGATAGAATTTTTTTTTTTAAATTACAAAATTAGTAAAATCTCTCTATAAATTAATAATTATTAATTTATCGATAAATTAATACCTCTCTAAATTAATAAAATTTCATGGTCCCAACATTATTAATTTATAGAGGTTTTACTGTACATTTAAAACATAAAAAAATGTTGACTAATAAACGTGGCTAAAATTGATAGGATAACCGTTAGGAAATACCTTTAAAAGAGTAAACCTAAATTCGCCTACAAATAAGACGCGCTTTTCCTTCTCCTCTTCTTCCCCCACTTGTTCTCTGTTGCATCTTCCAAAGTAGCCAACAAGAAGAAGAAGAAGAAGAAGAAGAAGAGAAAATCACTACGATGAGTCAACCTCCTGCTGTTGGTGTTCCTCCTTCTCAAGGTCACTCCTGATTCTTTTGTTTTTGACTATGATCTCTCTTCTCTTCGTTTTTTTGTTTAAGATTTGAGTTTTTTCAACTACTTCGTTTTTTGATTCAAGGTGTTGTTTCGATCTGAATTTGATTTCGAAATTCATGTTTTCTGCTTCGATGGATCTGAATCCGTAACCTATATGTCGATCTGAATAGGTTATCCTCCGGAAGGACCACCTAAGGACGCTTATCCACCCAAGGTCGACGCTTATCCACCTCCGGGACAACCCTATCCTCAGCAAGGATATCCTCCCCAGAGTTATCCTCCGCAGGGATATCCTCAACAAGGTTATCCTCAACAAGGTTATCCTCCGGAGGGATATCCTCAACAAGGATATCCTCAACAAGGTTACCCACCTCAGCAACCACAACAGAAACACAGTCCTGGTATGCTTGAAGGGTGGTAAGTTATTTGCTCCATCTCATATTGTTCTACCAATGTTTTTCAGTTTTTGGTTCAATAATTGTTGATCCTTGGAGAATTCATGCTTTTGATTTGATTTTATTGAATCGGTAATTCGGTATTACCATGATTTTTTTAGCTCTTTTGTCATGTCACGTTTGTTCATAAGTTTGTTTTCAATGGGATTTAGTCCTCACCTAATGGTAATGCATAGAAAAATGTTGGATCTGATAGTGTTAATTTCAGTGACTTTGCATTTACATTGCAACTCTATACCAATAGAGTGTAAGATATGTAAGGCTATGAGAAAAGATGTGTCATGTCTTCATTCCTCACAAGTTTGTTTTCTTTCTCACTTTGTGGAGTTACCTGGCTTAAACATGTTGTTACATGAGCTATTGTGTAATATATTGATGTATAGTGAATATGACTGAGAATGGTGATTTGCTTTTGCAGTATTGCTGCTCTCTGCTGTTGCTGTGTCTTGGACGCATGTTTCTGAGTGGAGTCTCTGCTTGAAGCTACAAAATTGGTTTACCAATGATGATCTCATCTTATTCTCTTTCGTTTCTTTACAGACTTGTGTTGTCGACTTTCTTCTAAGCATTTTCTCTTATTATATTATTTGGATTTTGCCAATGGGAATGTGAATAGTTGGGAGACCCAATTTAATGTTGCACATTATTGGCTTTTACCTCTGCTTTTTCTTCCTAGTTTCATCTAATGTTGCACCGTATTTATTAAGTATGATCATTTTGATACCAAAATTCTACAATTTGTAAAACTGATAACAAATTCTTAGCAAACTTTATTAATAAGGCAACGCCGCAAATTGCATTGAATATCATAGACACTGGAATTACAAGAAGACGACGATCCACAGAAGCACATTATAGAGGCCTTTTAAAATCTAGAAAACACTCTGTTTTTTTGGGTTAAGGTCAGCCTTAAAAGCAGCCAATCCTGATGTACCCTTGAAAGCTAACTCTAATCAAAAATTCAAACGTGAATCCAAAAGTAAAGTATAGTAGATACTGTCATACTGACCTTATTAGTTATTGCTGTATAAGAAGAGTCAACGAAAGAAAAGACATGAGAACTGTAGCTTAATATATGACAAAAACCAGATGTATCAAAAATATACATCACATGTCCTCTTCGATCCAAAGTGGCTTCTTCTTCCATGTTTGTGACTGATTAGTCTTCTTTTCACGTATAAACAGAGACATAGAAGCACGAGTTTCATCAATCACTACTAAACCATCTCTCTTTTGGATTTTCTCCAGTTTTGGATTGGTGGCGACAAGGCTTGTTGTAGCAGGAGGAGAAGCTCGTGGGTAGAAGAAGTCGGTCGGGAAGAAACTGTATTGAAGTCCGGCCATTTCCTACTTGAGCTAAGTGTTTTCTCTTTTGTGAGTTTTAGGTTTGAAGAAAAATTGTTCGTTTGTTAAGCGACTATTTATTGGCAAAAAAGAGACAGAGAGCCAGAGAGCTGACTTTACCTAATGCGGAAACTTAGAGGTGTAAAATGTAAAAGTTTAAAAGAATGGGACCTATATTCTTGAAGAAACTTGGGGTTCTTTTTGTTCGTTATGCGAATCAGTTAGCGTAAATAAGGATATTCGAAGAATTATTTCACAGAATCTAGGCCGGTGGTTGAATTGGTAAAGAATTTTAGAATCAAATCACAACACTTCACTCAAAACATTTTAAAACAATGATAACTTTTCATGTGTTTGAATGGCCACATAGTTTTTTTATGGTATAATATATGTGGCAAAAGAGAGTATGCAACTATACACTAACTATATTCTTCCATATTTAATTTTTCTGTGGTCAAAACTTGGTTTTAATAATATAAGGATTGTCTTCTTGTTCCTCAAAAGAGACAGACGTCGACTCTAAATATAGACTTAGCACGAGGCGTTATTCATGCTTCATTAGGTTTGTGACCAATCAATACTTCTGACTATATAAGCAGTTTTGTTAATATGAGACCGCAATAATAGACTTGTATCAAGATCAACGATCATATTATATATGTATATGTATAAACCTTTTATCATGGGTCATGCGATTGTGAAAATTCTAACCAAAACAACATTCAATTGTTTCGTATCAAAGGAGAACCTTAATTATCTACTTATATTTTATTATTTACTTTCAACTAGGAGGATCAGATCCATGGATCCTCCTCTAAGTACCATCTAGTTGTACTCTGTTTTTTATTTCTTTTTTGGCAGAGCTCAAATCTTAGGTTTTATTCTGTAACACCACTTTCATTTATATGATATTTACAAGTTTAGCAAAAAAAAAGAAAGGTCTTTAGACTGGTCTTCACTTGATCACTTCACAAAAGATAACATTCAAACTTTTCTCCGGTATATGGACCTCGTTTATTTGGGCATTAAACGAACTGAACTTGTATTAAAGCCCAATAAGAAAAATCAACTCAAGCCCAATAAGGGATTACCTTCAAGCTTCCAATGTCATCACTGTCACCTAAAACCCTAAAAAACCCTAGTCCTTTATAAATTACCAATCAGTCGTCTCCTTCCTCTGCTACAACTTTTTACGCCTCCTCCTCCATTTTTCAAAACCCTAATCCAGCCGGAGCCATGACGGAGGTCGAACTCTCACACTCGGAGAAGAAGAAGCAAGGCAAGACGGAGGACGATGCCGCCGACACCGGAGACTACATGATTAAGCCACAGAGTTTCACTCCCGCCATTGACACTTCTAAGTGGCCCATCCTCCTCAAGAACTACGACCTCCTCAACGTCCGTACCGGTCACTACACTCCAATCAGCGCCGGTTACTCTCCTCTGAAGCGTCCTCTTCAAGAGTATATCAGGTACGGTGTCATCAATCTTGATAAACCCGCGAACCCTTCTTCTCACGAGGTCGTTGCTTGGATTAAGCGTATCCTCCGTGTTGAGAAAACGGGTCACAGTGGTACTCTTGACCCCAAAGTCACTGGAAACCTCATTGTCTGTATTGACCGAGCAACTCGGCTTGTGAAATCGCAGCAAGGTGCGGGTAAAGAGTACGTTTGTGTTGCTCGGCTTCACTCAGCTGTCCCTGATGTTGCTAAAGTGGCTAGAGCTCTTGAATCGCTCACTGGAGCTGTCTTTCAGAGGCCGCCTTTGATCTCTGCTGTTAAAAGACAGCTTAGGATTAGGACAATCTATGAAAGTAAGCTGCTTGAGTATGATGCTGATAGGCATTTGGTTGTTTTCTGGGTTTCTTGTGAGGCGGGTACTTACATTAGGACTATGTGTGTTCACTTGGGTTTGCTTCTTGGGGTTGGTGGGCATATGCAGGAGCTTAGGAGGGTTAGGTCTGGGATTATGGGCGAGAATAATAACATGGTTACTATGCATGATGTGATGGATGCCCAGTTTGTGTATGACAATTCCAGGGATGAGTCTTATCTTAGGAGGGTGATTATGCCTCTTGAGGTGATATTGACGAGTTACAAGAGACTTGTTGTCAAGGATTCTGCTGTGAATGCTATCTGTTATGGTGCTAAGTTGATGATTCCCGGGTTGTTGAGATTCGAGAATGACATTGATGTTGGTACTGAAGTCGTTCTTATGACGACCAAGGGTGAGGCGATTGCTGTTGGGATTGCTGAGATGACGACATCTGTGATGGCTACTTGTGATCACGGTGTGGTAGCTAAGATCAAACGTGTGGTGATGGATAGAGATACTTACCCAAGGAAGTGGGGATTGGGACCAAGGGCTTCGATGAAGAAGAAGCTAATTGCTGATGGGAAATTGGATAAGCACGGGAAGCCTAATGAGAAAACTCCAGTTGAGTGGAGCAGGAATGTGGTTTTACCTACCGGTGGAGATGCTTTGATTGCTGGTGCTGCTGCTGCTCCTGTGGAGATAAAGGCTGAGGCTGAAAATGGAGAAGCAGGGGAAGCCCGTAAGCGTAAGCATGATGATAGCAGTGATAGCCCTGCTCCTGTATCTACCAAGAAATCTAAAACCAAAGAAGTTGAAGGAGACGAGGCTGAAGAGAAGGTGAAGTCTTCTAAGAAGAAGAAGAAGAAGGATAAGGGAGAGGAGAAAGAAGAGGAAGTTGGGTCTGAGAAGAAGGAAAAGAAGAAGAAGAAAGATAAGAAGGAAGAGGTTAAAGAAGAGGTAGCTTCGCCAAAGTCTGAGAAGAAGAAGAAAAAGAAGAGCAAAGACACAGAAGCTGCTGTTGACGCAGAAGATGAATCAGCAGCAGAGAAGAGTGAGAAGAAAAAGAAAAAGAAGGATAAGAAGAAGAAGAACAAAGACAGTGAGGATGATGAGGAATGAGATGGGTTTGTGTTATGGTGCTATTTTAAGTTTTGAACTCTTTTGATTTTGTGGTATCTATCTACTCTGGAACAAAGTGAGACAAAAGGCATTTTATGCTTGTATTCTACGTCTCACTTACGTTTACCAGTTTTTATGTTTTTGTAAGGTTAGTTTCAGTTCTAAGCAGATTCTCCCTTTAGTTATATGACTATGGTCTCTCTCTCTCTCTCTCTCTGTGTTTGGTCTTTGCCCTTCTTGTTTGTCTGTTTGGCAACGAGGATAATAATATTCTGTCTTAAAAGTTACGGGTTTAAACTTTTAACAAACGGGCCTTAGCCCTGACTAAAAAGGAGCCTGATTACGAGAACTCTCTCCTTTGTTGTCGCTTGGGTCGATAAACTCGGATAATACCGAACTTATTTAATACGAACCAAAGATGTTTGAATTCAACGGTTTTATGTTCGTCGCGACACGCGAGTTTCAAAAACAGAGACTATTTGTGCAAAAAGACAAATCATTATTCTTTTTCAATTTGTCGTGTTCGCGAGTTTATGTTCCCAAAATTAGAAAGTCCAAAGATTAGCGTGGGTCTTAGATCGCCATTTTTGTCTCATAGCAAAAATGAATCTCAGGTTTTATTTAAATTAATTTCCTCTGTTCTTCGCTGTAACGAAATCCTGAAGTCCTCCATTATACATCGGAATCTTTTTTTTCTATGTTATCTTGCAGATCCTATGCCTCCCATCACTTGCTGTCTCATCTTTCTCAATTTCATTCCTCCGTGGATTAACGATCTCTCGCTCTCTTCTCTAATGGGTTTGAAAAAATCAATCTTTTGATTCATCTGATTCTGGTCTTACACATCTGGGTCCGTTTCTTTGTGCCTATCGTAAAAACCAGTGATTAGGTTCTCATCTTTGAGTCGGAGACAATGGATATAAGCAACGAAGCAGGCGTTGATGCGTTCTCAATTATAGGACCCACGACTATAATCGGAAGAACAATTGCCTTCCGGATCTTGTTCTGCAACTCCGTGTCTATATTCAGACACAAAGTCTTCAGATTTCTCATGTTTTTCCTCAGAGGAGGTAGGGTTTTACTGTCACCGTTTGTGTCCTTACTACATCCCAGGAATCCACAAGGGATATTAGTAATGGTGACGACGATGGCTTTTCTGTTGAATCGCTACACAAGCTTAAAAGCAAAGGCTGAGATGGCTTACAGAAGGAAATTCTGGAGGAACATGATGAGAGCTGCATTGACATACGAGGAATGGTCTCACGCCGCAAAGATGCTCGATAAAGAGACTCCGAAGGTGAACGAGACAGATCTTTTTGATGTGGAGCTCGTGAGTAATAAGCTTGAGGAGCTTAAGCATAGACGTCATGAGGGCTCTCTGAGAGACATTATCTTCTGTATGAGAGCTGATCTTGTGAGAAATTTAGGTAATATGTGTAACCCTGAGCTTCACAAGGGAAGGCTTCACGTACCGAGACTCATCAAAGAGTATATCGATGAGGTCTCGACACAGCTTAGGATGGTTTGCGACATGGACACTGAAGAGCTTTCTCTGGAGGAGAAACTCTCTTTTATGCATGAGACGAGACACGCATATGGAAGAACGGCTCTGCTTCTGAGTGGAGGAGCTTCTCTAGGGGCTTTCCACCTTGGTGTGGTCAAGACGCTTGTGGAACATAAGCTCTTGCCAAGAATTATAGCTGGTTCAAGTGTGGGGTCTGTAATGTGTGCGGTTGTGGGGACAAGGTCATGGCCTGAGTTACAGAGCTTCTTTGAAGGCTCTTGGCATGCTTTGCAGTTCTTTGATCAGATGGGAGGGATTTTCACTACTGTGAAACGGGTTATGACTCAAGGGGCAGTCCATGAGATCCGGCATTTGCAATGGAAGTTGAGGAATCTCACCAACAATCTCACATTCCAAGAAGCTTTCGACATAACAGGACGGATTCTAGGGATAACAGTTTGTTCCCTGAGAAAACACGAGCCGCCTAGATGTCTCAATTACCTTACTTCGCCTCATGTTGTGATATGGAGTGCAGTGACTGCATCTTGTGCTTTCCCAGGCCTTTTCGAGGCTCAAGAACTCATGGCCAAAGATAGAACTGGAGAGATTGTTCCTTATCATCCACCTTTTAACTTAGATCCTGAAGAGGGCTCAGCATCAGTTCGGCGCTGGAGGGACGGTAGTTTGGAGATGGACTTACCGATGATACAACTCAAAGAGCTTTTCAATGTCAACCATTTCATTGTCAGCCAAGCCAACCCTCACATAGCACCTTTCTTGAGGATGAAGGAGTTTGTAAGAGCTTGCGGAGGTCGATTTGCGGCAAAGGTATAATTCATATATATCTAGTTGGTCCTCAATACTTATGATCCATTGCCTAATTCGATCTCTTAATCTTTCCAAAGCTCGCGCAACTCGCGGAGATGGAAGTGAAGCATAGATGTAATCAAATACTAGAACTCGGGCTTCCTCTGAGAGAAGTAGCTTCACTATTTGCTCAAGAATGGGAAGGCGATGTCACTATCGTCATGCCAGCTACTTTTTCTCAGGTAAACAAAACAATGATTCCAACAAGCAAATTTCCTCACTCTTTATCCAATTATTAATGTATCGAGTTTCTGGATACAGTACTTGAAGATCATACAGAACCCAAG
The DNA here is from genome assembly GCA_905216605.1 of Arabidopsis arenosa. Lineage (NCBI taxonomy): Eukaryota > Viridiplantae > Streptophyta > Magnoliopsida > Brassicales > Brassicaceae > Arabidopsis > Arabidopsis arenosa. Next base: position 13,872,053 of record LR999455.1, on the reverse strand, counting down.
CAATGTAGAGATTCAAAAGGCAGCAAATCAAGGAAGGAGATGCACCTGGGAGAAACTCGCAGTAATCAAAGCAAACTTCGGGATCGAACTAGCACTCGACGAATGCGTCGCCGTTCTTAACCACATGCGCCGCCTAAAACGCAGCGCTGAAAGAGCCGCAGCTTTCTCCGCCATCTCATCCTCACCACCATCTAAACATCTTTTGGCCGGAACCAATAGATTCAACGCCTCCAAAAGAATCCCTTCCTGGAACTGTATAGCTCGTCAGAACTCATCCGGATCCGTCGATGATGATGTGCTAGCTGAAGCTTCACGGTTATACCAGCATATCGTAGTTGGATCCGGGAGGAATAGTAATCGAACCAGCAACTTAAGCCATTCCTATGACGCAGGAAGCGAATGTGATTCTCCAGAAGCTGAAGATTGGACTCGATCTGGTGGACCATTGATGAGGACCAATTCTGCTCAGATGTTCACAGACTACGTCCAGAATCTCGACGCCGTTGATCCCGAACAGATTAGAGCTTCGGAGAACGATTCGATTGTGGCGGCTTCTTCGTCTTCTCATAGCATCACTGTCACGGAAGGCGATTATCTTCAGACGGGAAGAACACACAACGGATTCGTGTTGAATCTCGTAAGAGGAGAGAATTTGAGGATGAATCAAGATCTGGAAGATATCCCAACCGAAAGTGAAACTCCGGAAAGCGTGCAACTCGATTCGCCGGAAAAAGACATTATTGACGGAGATAGCTCGGCGTCGGAAGACGGAGACCCTCAGGCGAATCTAATCCATGAGTAACTGTAGAGACGGTTAGACTGACCAAGTCAAAGAGAATTTCCTCTCTTCTAAAGGACTAGGTTGCAAAATCTATACAGTGCTTCAAAATTTTGTAGAGTAGTCCTCTATATTTGAGAGAATCTCAATTTAGCCATGAAACTTTTCAAGATTCAAATTTCACCTAAATATATTTTTTTTGGCAGCAGAAGAATTGATATTTCATTATTGCGGAATTTTATATTTTCAACCAATTTTTTTTTAAAAAAAGTAAAGAGAAATATATATTTTCGTATAATGGCTACAAAGTTACAAGCTCTGATCATATGTCGTTTGTCTTCGAATACACTAATGTCAATATTGTAGTGGTGATGACATTGACACTTCCATAGATATTGGCTTTTTCTTTTCGTTTTCCCTTTTTTCTTTTGGGTTTTTCTTTTTGTTAACCATTATAATATGTATATATCCATAACTATTTTTGTTGTTTTTGATCGTTCACTCGCACCCAAAAGACAAGGAAATGTTATGGTCAAGATCACTGAAATGCATTGTTTGATTATAAGAAAAATGAATGAATGCAGCAAGGCCTTACCGCTAATAGAAAACCTATATTAATAAGTAAGCTTATACATGACATGTCAACATATAACTCAAGATCTTTAATTATCCATCTATAGGACCCCTTTTTTGGTGTCAAAAAAAAAATCTATATGATCCTTTTGTTTGTGTTCTCCTTCCACTTTCCATGGAATTAACGTTTAAATTTTTTTCGCATGCCCATATACACAGAGAAAGAAGACCATAACAACAAATTAATTAGATATTGAATATGTTTATCTTAATTAAAGGATGATGGTTATCAAAAAAGGATGATATGGACTACAAAGACCTAGAAATGGTGGTGGTGGTGATGATGATACATCGTTGATGGGTCATGATGATGATGATGATGCAGATTCATTCCTTCCCTTTGATTGGTATTGTCATCACTAAGATCACGATTTGTAGCACCAAGATTCAGATAAACCAATCTTGAATCCAAACTACTTCCGCTCGTGTGTTCGTCTTTCATTCTAGGGTAGATCATTGTGTTGTTGTCGTTACTGGTATTGTTTCCTTCTTCGCGTGATATAACCAATGCCGCGGACTGGACCAGCTCGAGACAAAGCCTGAGCTTATTGGGCTCAATATGAGTCAATCCAGGAATCGCCCCCTTGAACAAAAAATCCGACGTTAGGGTTCTAAGGATGTCGAGAGGAGTGATTCCATCCACTGTCTGGACGTTTGGGTCAGCGTGGTGGTCAAGTAAGACAGCCACCATGTCCGGAGAGACCATTTCAGCCGCGATGTGAAGAGCGGTTTTCCCTGTGGGACCGGCGGGATAGTTCACATCGGCTGCTCCAAGCTCAAGAAGTGCCTTCACAACCTCTCTACTACAATTCTCAACGGCGTAAATCAAAGCTAGGGACTCATCTAGATTGAGTCCTTCTCCCATCACCATTAGCTTCACAAGCTCGACATCGGAGGAGTCCAATGCACGTCTCATCCTCCTGATCTTCTGGTCCTCGAGGTCTAAAGACGAGGTTAGGTCATGGTGGTGAGGCATTAGGGAACGAAGAGGCATTGAAGATTTGAGACGGAGCTCCTCAACCTTGGCTACAAGTTCGATTGGGAGATGTTTGGCTAGAATCTCTTGTGGAAGACCGGATTTGGCGATTAGGTAAGAGCAAGTGGTCCATAATTGATGCATGTCTTGCTTTCTTGAAGCTATTAGCACTTTCATCACATCTTCAACGGAGGCTTTCTCCACCATACTTGTCAAATGTTTCTGTGAGGGGAAAAAAAAACACAATTGGCTTTAAAGACAAAAGAATATTGAATTTAAAGACACTATATATCCACCACTTCCATTTCATTGGATGAATGCCATGCATGTTCATTATAAAGGAGTCGTTTCACCAAGGGTTTTCATTTATATAAACCCAAATAAGGAAAGTAAGATAAGATTATAACAGAAGAGAAACACTTTTGTTTATGCTTGATATATATCCTTGTGTGAAAGCCCAAGATTATGAAAAAGAATACAAAATGGAATGGCAAAAAAAATTAAGCGACAAAATTCTAGTTAAAAGCCTATGGCAATGATAAATTTCTCCAAATTTGGTCATTGCATTTGAGGAATGGCAGGAATGCTGAACGTAAATGGCGATCTCACAAATATCTGATTACTAAACTCATGCAAAATCGCAGAATGAAAAGAGTCATAAGACATTTCTCAATTTTGGGGGATACTAATAAAATCACTGTTATTATTCAAAGTTACTATTTTCAAAGATATTTTCTATTAAATAAAGAGTTTTTATATTGAAAAAAAAGAAAACCATCAAAAAGTTTCCATTTCAAGGAAAGTTCTCGGTGTGCAACACATCAGTCACTGCCGTCTAAATCTGGAAAGAAAGTTGCAGTACGTGCAATGCAAGCAATCTTTAAGCTCAGTTACACATGAAATCAAGTCAAGAACAACTCTTATCTATATATTTTCTTATGTTTATCATCAATAGGGTTTCAAAATTAATCTCAACCGAACCAAAACAAATCGGTACAGTAGTTTACCAAGATTAAAGAACAAGAATTGGTAACCTAAAGAGACTTGATATAGTAATGAGAAATAGAACCTGAGTAAGCAACGCGAGCTGCTCGACGCCAAAATAACGAGCGGCGGCTAAGATATCTAAAGAGAGATCGACGGCTGCAGTGCAATGCGTGTGCCAACATCCTCTATCTCCACAATTCGATCTTGGCTCGTGCTTATGTGGTACAATTGAGACTTGACCACTGTATAAGAACTGAAGTAGAAGTAAGAAAACTTCGTAACCGACCGAGTTAACCGGTATCACTCCTCCCACTGCGGCTGCTCTGGCTCCTGATCCGGTTTGGTTAGCCTGTTCAGCTCCGGTTTGAGAAGGATCAGATTCGCAGAAGAACTTGCGGAAGAAGAGACTACGAGCGGCGAGGATGCAACGGTGAGCGTGGACTAAACGGCCTTCGACGCTGAAAGTGACATCAGAGAAAGCTTGACCGTTGATTAAGAGGTTTAGGTAATCCAACGACATAGATTTGAGAGATTCTTCGAAAGTAGTGCTCATGGCTCCTTTATTTCTTTGGTTCTTCTTGGAAAACAAATTAGGGTTTTAAAAGAAACAATGTAAAAAAAAAGTCGTATCCTTTGATTTTATTATGCTGTAGAAGATGAAGAAAAGAGTTTTCTTTCTTAAGCAAAAATTTATAAGTGAAGAAGGGTCACAAGCTTTTATCTTTAGAAGCTTATGGAGAAGATGAAGAAGAGAGAGAGAGACTATAGTGTAGAAGATTGGTTTGTGGGTAGATAGATATAGAGAGAGAAAGAGACAGAGATCTGAATGGGCGGACCGGGGGGTCTCGAATTAAATTTATAATAAAATGATTAATGTCGACGTTTGTGCTTTTATTTATTGGCTAGTAGCATTTGGAGTTTTGTAGTATTTGATTTTTTTTTGTCATCAGAAGGAAATCAGCAATTAGAGTTTAGAGAGAAATGACAAAGTGAGAAAAGGGTATGTTAAGCATAGAAGTATGGGCCGTATCCATTTGGGGGAAATCGAATATGGAAAAGGAAGAAATGATTAGTTTTGTGAATATAAAAATTAGAATTAATTAATTAAGTATTTAATAATCATGAGATATGTAAATATCATTAGCTGCCGACTAGCTAAGGACCCAAATCAACCCCGTGTGTCACGTAACACTTAGTCGTATACATAATCACGTACTTAATTTTTTTTTTTTTTTTTTTTTTTTTTTTTAAATTTTTTTTTTTTTTTTTTGCAAGGAAAATAAAATCAAGAAAAAGAGCCTTTGGCAACTGTCTTTTGGCTTGGTTCACGACATATGTGAAACTTAATCAACGAGATAATATTATACATAAAAACATCTATACATGGGTTCGTGCGTCACCTAATGCTAATAAAATGAGGGCTTTCGATGCAAACAAATTGATTTAGAGAGATATCATAAGAATATAAGCGGTTGGTGCATTTAATATACACATGGTGATGCAGTCAAACGATTTTAAACGGTGCACTATAAGGGTAGAGGAATTTAGCAAAATTGATTTCGACCAACTTTTTAACATGAAAACTTATAATTGGGAATTTGGATCGATCGTATTTACATGTATATGTTTTTGTCTGTGTCGCATTTCTATGTGTGCCATCGTCACAGCACGACACGTCTATGAAACTTTATTTTAAAAAAGCATTCACCATATTTATCGCAGAAAAGTACAAACCAACCATGATCACTATTCGAACCCATATGCATGCGTGTTAAATTGCTAAAATGTAATTTATGTAAAGATGGGATAAAATGGTAAACTGGACAGGACGGTGATGGATAAGAACATTGGCCTAATTCGTTAAGGCAAAACCACTGAAAGTCTCCACTGTACTAACTTAAGTGAATGTGATTTGATGGTTTGGTGTTTGACCGTTGGTCCGTTTCTGACCGTCTCTTCTCTTGTTTCCTAACTTTTTATGCTACATATATTACAATCTCTTTAATTATTTTCTACACGATCATAAATTAGGGTTGAAAATAACGTAAATGGTTATGAGGTTCTGAATTGGAAGTACGTTGACTAAAATAAATTATCACAAAAAAAAATTATCATGTGATGCATTAGATTACAAGTGTTCTCTAAGCAAACAAAAAAAACTTCATGTCCATGATGATATGTGATTACGTTACAGGGGACGTGAAATTTTTTATTATCTAAACTACATTTATTAAAGTTAACAAATTTGTTTGCAATTATAGTTTGTTTGCAAATTTGTATTTATTTATTTCTTTTGGTTCACATTTTGTTTGCAAATTAATAGGCAGAAATGTATACTCCTAATACAGATGGGATAAGAAAAACATAAGTAATAAATAAATAATGAAATTTCTTAAGAAATTGGTGGAGGAGAGTCGAAGGGCATGGGGATGCGTGTCTGCCGGGTTGATCGGGTCCTTCTGTCGGACCGCTACAATATTTCTTAGTTGTTTTTTTATAAAGTTCTAACAAAGTTTAAAAAGATTAAAATTCTTAAGCATGTTTCCTTGATGAAGGCAGAATAATTATATAATTACTAATCGTATCAAATATATGTTGGAAATTTATAAACAGATCATTTCAAACATATATATATATATATATATATTATCAAGAAAAAGAAAACTTAATTATGTTGTTACGATGGTTTTCCCATCCGATGGACCGTTAATCTAGTGTCCTTCTCGAATGAAATATTCTTCAAATGGTACACTATGAGGTCAGTCAGGAACACACGTGCGGGATGATATGCATTTCCTTTTGATTTTCCATATTTTGCTTTGACAGGAAAAAAGGAATAAAAAGACACTATTCCATTTTTCCAAATCCAACTATTCTTAACAAAAAAATATATATACATATTGGTTTTAATTTGTGTTATGGTATAGAAAAAGTGGAAAATATTAGTGAAAAAAAGATGACAACACAAGAAGGCACTGGCAGTCGTATGATAAGATAGAGATCCGATTTGACGTTTGTCTTGTCTTTTCACTCTCTCTCCCTCTCTTTGAAAAAATAAAAATAATTTCCTTTTTTGTTGTTTTCTTCGACCATGAAAATAAATTTCCGTGCATAAAATTAAAATATTACAAATATGATCTATACATACATATGTCACACTCTCACATATTATAATATATTTTAATTTCCTTTTATTATAAAGATTTACTTTCAGTGGATCCCTTGGATGACCGGATCCTAGGGTTTTGCTTTGTGATATCTTTACTGGATTTTTTTGGTCATTCACTTTTGTCAATAGAGAATCATCTCGAAGTAATTACCGATATTAATTAATAAAATTAATGATAGATCTTAGTTAATAAATCAAGGAATCAATGGAACATTCTAATTAATCACTCATTGTCGGATTTCAAATTACACGTCTTACCGACATGATTATTCTCATGTATGACATTTTTTTTATTGCTATTCCTTTTTAACCAAAAATCTCCTATCAAAACTTACACTAATTTTTACTATTTACAACATTCATGTGAATATGTAGTTAGCAAGTGAAAGAGGACATGTCCATCAAACCAATAGACAGCAATTCTCAATCTTTGACAAACGAAATGGTCATTGAATTACTACTATATATATGTGTAGAGAATTAATATAAACCACTTATGAATAATTTAGTTTTGCTATATGAAAAAAAAATTAGCAACTCATTTTATAAATCGCCGTATTTTTATCATTCATAAATCTATTTGTTTTCATTTATTTGAATTTTGTTGTGACCAGCTAAAATTTACTGTAAATTTCCTGAAAACTTTTAATTTTATATTACATATTACAAGATTATTAAATGTCTATAGCACCTAATCACTAAAACTAAATATACATTATGAAGAAGACAAGTGAAATTATCCACTTAACTAGTTTAATTAACACTGCACTGGATTGGTATACTGTTCTTGAACAGTTAATAACTAACGAATGGGTGTGAACTAATAAAGAATATGAACATGTCCTCCGTTGAATGTATTATCTCTTTCAAAATGTAGGTATGAACTATATATCAATTCATAACTACATGTTGTTGTTATGTATCATATTTTCATTTTATTTCAATAAATTAGTAGTAATTCCTTTCACTATTTGCCTTTTCATTATTTTTGACATATAGTCATCAGTATGGTTTACGCCTCTATATCTACACACAAGAGATCCACCTAGATTAGATCAATACAAATCTACAAGTAAGATATAGATTGAATACGTAACATCCTCTACTAATTAAACCGACGGATTATATATGGATTCAAGAAATAATGGTTCAATAAGTCAGAAATGTTCTTACTTTAATTTTAGTTAAAGGAAAAAAGTTATAAGGTTTTTTTTGTTTTGAAAGAAATTTGTCATCTGCCATAATGCTATAATAGGGGTCAAATGGAGACTAGTTTTCCGTTCATTTAGTCAACGATTTGGGCCATGTATGGGTCATCCAATTAATAATTTGCAATATTAGTAATATATAAAATTAAATCGGAAGCTAAAAAGAAAGCATTTAAATACATTATACAAACGTAACTCTACTTCCTTGAACCTGAATCACCGAGAGGGGAAAATCTTTGTTAACACAGAGAAGCAGAGGCATATCGACTGACAGAGACTAGAGATACAAAGAAACTACTCGTGCTTAGTAATTATAGAGTGTGGTCAAATGACCATAAATGAAAAAAACAAACATTAATAAAAAAAATTTCTTATTTTCCAAAACTAAAGGTAAATATTTGTAGAATGCTCAAATATGTATTATATATCATCAATAATATGTGTGTGTGGAAAGAAAGAGACAAGAAAAGCTGGAGTTTCCAGTTCTGCCGCTAAGTGTTGTGGCATAAGACATAAGAAGTGGTTGTTAAGGATTGTACTCCCTCCGTTTTCGAATAGTTGTCGTTTTAGAGCATTTTTTTTGTTTTAAATTAGTGGTCGTTTTAAGGTATTAATGTAACTTATGCCAATAACTACCCAAATTACCCTCATTTAATTAAACACAAATTATTTGTAAATAATTACTTGTCATTTTATGAGGTTAATATAGTCATTGTATACCTTTTCTTAATTTGTCTAAATACAGTTAAAACGACAACTTTTAAAAAACAGAGGGAGTATATGATAAAGAAAATAAATTGTAATTTGAACAAGGAAAGAATAATAGAGAAGACAGGCGGTGAAACAGTAAATCTTAACTGCTCTTTGTTTGGAGAAAGAAGAAGATTTACTACTTCAACAGTTAAAACTTAAAAGTTAAAAAACATGGAACAAAATCTTTTAGTGTGGTCATGTATAATAATGTTCTTGTTTCCAAAGGCTGTTATTACCCTATCTGCAAACTATGTCCACCTACTTTCTCGATCAAAGCTTCTCAACTTTCTAATCAATTGCATGCAAAAACAAAAAATGTGAACATGCATATATATTGTCTCTCAATATATAATTGTGTACTTGTCTTTTTACTACAAGTCTATTTGTCTATTATTTGAAATTCCATAGATCGCTGTTCAAAGTCATACCTCATTTATGAAGGAGTATCTATCATTTAATTCTATCTGAAACGGTGTTCTTAAGATTTTACATAACGGACGACGGACGTAGCCGTATTATTTTATCACCGATTAACCAAGCTAGATTTATCAATTATCCAGAAAAATCGTACTTTCCAATCTCCAAAACAATTTTTTTGCTTCCTATCAAACTCTTAACTAGGTAAACGCGAATACTTTTCCACGAAGTTGAGCTGACACAGGATATGTGTAAAGGCGAATACTCTGTTGAAAATATACAATTTAGTTATAGAAATTCACATTATATTTTAAGAATCACATTATAGTTATAGAATATACATTTCATTACATGTATCCTTATATATTTTTAGATATCCATCTCTTGACACTCTCCTCAAAAATGCTGCCCCATCACTATCGAGCGAATTAATTCCTACGTACCAAGCGAATTCGACTTCTTGTCTAACCACGTTTATTTTCGTAAGTACATACAACTTCAAAGAGTTATTTACTAAAACTGATTTAGAATATTAATTGCTTAGTTTAGATCAGAGAAACGTAGTGCCAAATAAACTCTACGGAAAGTTAACACTGATAAAATGAGCACATATATATGCACTTATACATATATATATGTATGGGAGTAAGATATTGTCGAGATGCAAAAAAAAATGATTTGACAAGACAAGACAGTTGTATGCTTTTGCGTGTGAAGTGATGTGTGATGTGGACTTCTGTTGACTTGACCTCTCATTCTTTTCCTTTCTCTCCTTCTCCTTTTTTTATTCATGATTTTGTCTTCTTTTTTTCTTCTACCCGAATAAATTTATAATCTGCTTATTTGCATTGCCAGTAACTATCAGACCGTTAATCTAACAAAATTCATCCTTTGATGCTCTATTACATTATATGCTGTTATTGAACTAATTCGATAGTATGACATATGTTCTCTTAGATCCTTTTGTGGTACGCATGAATACTTACTTGGTCTTGGAAAGTTTGCTTGTAAATCATAGATTTGTTTGTAGTATAATGCATCATGCAAAATCTCCAACCAAAATATTTTCGTCCACTTTTTTTTTTTTTTTTTGGTTCTTTCCGTTGAACCAACGGCGGCTGACAACAATTCGGCCAAGCAGCATAACATTTTGTTTAGACTTCTTTTTGATATCGTTATAACGAAAACCTTGTTCCAAGCATGTTTCTAGAAGAAGCCCATGTACGTCATTGGACCACGAATATATAAACCCAGTGTCAAGACATATTCAATAGCCCACATTTGTGTTGACTAAGTCAATTCTTTTTACTTCTTAGTTGGTCTATGTCGCGAAAGCAACCTCAAAATGTTTCAAAATCAAAGCTTAGACATGATTCTGAAGAATATAGAAAGCGAATCAATCCACAACACAAAACACACACCATATCTACATATCCGAAGATAACTACAAAAACTTGATTCTGAAACTTATATTTAGTCCAAATGATATAACATTCTTATTAGTCAAAGTTTTATCTAATTCTCAACCTCACGTCTTCGTTAACAAAAAAAGCATTAACGTGAGATCGGTCCCTCATAAGTGTAGACTTAGAGCATCTCCAAAGGGAGGTTCTCTCCAATTTTTTGATGAGTTCTCATCTTTAATTTGATCAAAAATAATTCAAAATTGATTAAACAAGAGAGAAACGACTCTCTTAAGAGAGTTTTGAGAGTTTGTGAGAGGCGGACACGTGTCAGTGGTTGATTGGAAGAAGTATTTTAACAAAAGAAAAAAAAAAACTCTCATTCCTTTTAGTTTTTTTCTCTCTCAACACAATCTCGCGATTGCGATCAAAGGAAGTGATGAACAAACGATTTCGTGAGTTTTCGATGAGTCGACGCCGATCTCGTGGACAAACGTTCAACCACCACCGCCGTTGTTTCTGTACCGGAGGTAGTCGAAATCGGAGAGGAGAAGAAGGGTTTAGATTCGATTCAGATTCAGCCGGCTAGAACATGGCACACTGGCGATTTCTCCGCGGGCTCTTCTCGCCGGCCGGGGATGAGCCTCCGTATGCCGGAAGGATGGCCACCGTGGCTGATTTCTGCTTGCGGCGATTCGATCAAAGACTTAACACCTCGCAGAGCCACCACATACGAAAAGCTCGAGAAGGTAACAAAACACTAATCATTCAATTTAAGCATAATCATTACAAGGTTTGGTATAATTAGGAAGTCTTTTGTTTTGTTATGAACAGATAAGGAAGAAGTTAATGTGTAATGTAGTAGATGGTGATGTTCCATGGGACATGTTCTCTTCTTCGTGTAAAGGATGTTCCTGCTCGGAATCATGAAAGGATGCTCCTGCTCTAGACTCTTCCTTATGATCTACAGAAGATGAGAAGCTTTTGTTTAAAGGAGATGATGACTATGATCGATGATCTCCTTTTTTGTATAATACGGACATATACAATTTATAAATGTTCTTTTTATAAATCGTCTCTAGTGATGTTCTTTTTGTTTTTGTATTTAGATTTGAAGCAGTTTGATATAAAGATACATGAGGTTTTTGGTATAATACGGACATATACAATCTGTAAATGTACGTATTAAGTAGCAATGTTCTATAAGATCAGTTTCTGTTCTTGATCATGAACATTGTATTTAAAATTTCTGAAACTTATACACATTTGTTTAACCAAAGATATTAAACTTATCGAAGTATGCCTACAAATCTCCGGAATATATTGGCATTCGAAATCGAGTTCGTCATCGAGATATGCATCAACAATTGAAAGCTGATTTGGTTGAACATATATGGCAAAAATTTCGCAACAATCAACAGTACAACTAATCGTTATTCCGGTTTTGTTTTTGCACATTTTTTTTTAATGTTTTAAAATAATGTATGTTTAATATTTTTATGACTTGCAATAATTATTAAATTTTATAAAATAAAATATTTAATAATTTTATTTTTTAGGAGAACCCCACTTGAGAACCTACCATTGGACTATGAAAAATTTAAAAAAAAAACAAAAGTTCTCATCTCATATTTTCACAAAATTTAATCATAAAAAATGGAGAGAGCCCATGGAGGGACTCTCTCCATTGGAGATGCTCTTACAAAGCTCATCCACACGACTCTAAAAGCAGATTCCATTACCAACCTTCATACACTTTTCTTCATCGTTTTGACGTTTGAAAACTACTGATATGAATTTAATTCCAATCAATTTCTTAGTTGCTCACAGCTTATATCACAATCTTCATACCCCACGAACACAATAAACTATTATTCTAATTACTCTGCAACAATCTTCAAACGAAGAGATGTCGTAATTACAACCAAATCATCATTAAATTAATTTGGGGAAAAAATTAGCCTACTAACGAATTTACAAAAACTGAAATAAATTAAAAATTAAAAATAGGAAAAAGAAGATTCCCTCATCTGGGAGCGAAGGAGACGGTGATATCCGTTGGCCGTTTCATATTCGCCGACCACTTTTCCGATTCCAAATACATTTGAGATATTTTCCCGGCGACTCTTCCCATCTCCGGCCTATTCACCGGATCATCCTGAACGCAATCCAACGCCAATCGCGTTAATTTTTCCACCACCGTCACAGGAAACGAATCCCCCAATCTCCGATCCATCCACCTCCTCAATCTCACCTCTCTATCACCATCTCCGTCTTCGATCGCCGCTCCCGCTGTTTCAATCACCGACGTCCGCTCGAAATCTCCGGTGGCTTTTTCATACCTATACTTCAACGGCTCCTCGCCTGAGAGAAGCTCCAGCATCATAACTCCGAAAGCGTAAACGTCTGATTTCTGAGTAGCGATTCCCGATGTTTGAAATTCCGGCGACATGTAACCTCTAACTCCTTCGAATCTGATCGCTCTGCTATCAGATCGCCTGGAATTTTTCGATTCGTCTCTCTCCGGTGACATTTCATCTGTTTCACCGCAAAGCTGTGCAGTTCCGAAGTGACAGATCTTAGCGTTGAAATCAGGCTCCGTCACGATCACCGCCGAGCTCTTGATGTGATTGTGAACGAGATTTTCGATCTTTAATCCAGTCTTGTTGTGGATGTAATCGAGTCCATGAGCTAGATCTGTTGCAATTTGAATCCGTGATGTCCAATTCGATAAAACTGTGAAATTAGGGTTCTTAGGGTTTCTCAAGCAATCAGCGAGAGATGCTCCGTTGACGTATTCGTAGACTAGGTAGATGTGATCGCCTCCTCCTCCTCCTCCTCTTCCACCGCCGGAAACAGAAGCGCCGAGTAGATTTATGATGCTTCCGTGGTTGCTCCGGCAAATATCTGAAAGACGATCTCTAAGCTCATCCATGGCGATTCTCCGTCTAAACTTTCTCTGAAACACAACGACTTCTTTCCCTCTCAAATTGCAACGCCACGAGGCTTTAGAGGAAGATGAAGATAAGCGATTAGCGAGGAAATTGTTGGTGGCGGCACGAATCTCGGAGACGTTGTATATGTGAGGATTCTCCGGTAAGGATTCTCGAAGACTAGCGAGAGATGTTCGACTAGCGACTGAAGAAGAAGCACCTGAGGAGGAGGAGGAGGGACCAGTTTTGTTAGAATTCGATGTCGTCGTGGTTGTTGTTGTGCCGGTGGTGCTCGTTGATGGAGATCGTCTCGTCGACGGGTGCCTCCCCTCCGATTGACTAGGTCGCGATCGTGTTCGTTTTGGCTCTGAAGCATTGACTCCCATTTTGGTTTTGCACATTAAGACAAATTCTTGTTCGAATTTGTGGAGGAGACCTAGAAGATCAGACATTAGACGGCGGAGAGAGGCGGACACGGAGACCAGCGCATTATAGAGGGCACGGATATTGGCGTGTTATAGAGAACGCGGATACTGGCGCATTATAGCGGATGATTGAAAGTCTTCTCTTCTTTTGTTTCTCTTTATGTTTGGTTTTTGTCAGATATTTATATAGAGGTCTTTTTGCTTTCTCGTAATCAAAAGATTAATTTGGATTTAAAAAATTTCGAATTTGGAAAAATTGACTAATCTATGAGAAAAGACGGCGACTTCCATTTGATTATATTTAGATTAATTAAGAAACTCTGACTTTAAAATATTCACAATTTTAATATAGTACTAGTCCCGATTGGCCTTGGAACGGGTGAGATAAATAAAATGATTTAAGTGATGTAGATTAGTTAGTACAAATTTGTCTATAAATCTTATAGACTGTTTTTTTTGGTGGACTAGAGCGCATAGAAAAAATATGTATCGGAAAATAAACCAAATACTGAACAAACATGATACGAACAAGTTGCTAGGAGAACAAAAAGAATTAGGAGACAAATCTATTTAACCGATCGGATAAATGGAGGAGAAAGCGGCGCCGACGAGAACATAATGTGAACATCAAAATAGAAACTAGAAAATGTTGCAAAAATGTTTTCTAAATAAGTGACGTGAAGGATGACATCGCTTTAGATTTTACCTTTTTCTAACTCTTTACTTATTATTGATAGTAACAAGTAAAGAAGAATTAAAGAATAAATATCTTCCATGGGTGATATTAAATATCTAGCATATAAATATTAGAAGAATTAAAGAATGAAATTAGACGATTTAATTTACTGCTCATTAGCCGGATTAGTTAAACGTTTGTTGATTCACACCAACAATGTGCTTCAACCTTGGCGTTCGACACATTTAATTGAACCATTCGTTCACCGTTGTCTCTAAATAGATATTTGCGGATGTTACTTTTTTAACTTGAGCACAAAAAAGTGTTACTAGATCCAATTTATCTATAACTTATCCATTCACGTGATTAGGTGATTGTTATATAATTTCTAATTGATTCTTTGACTATTCCTTTCTCATTAAAAATTACAACTACAGCCAATGTGACACCATAGAGAATGTTCTTCGTAGTATCTATTGTACACTTATAATTTTAGAAATATACAACTATGATTTGTATGAGATAATGATACTTATAAAATAAACAGTATTATAAGTATGGAGACAATGAGAACCAAATGTGCGATTATGCCGTATAGGAATATGAGGACGAAGTCTCACTATATCCATAATCCAAGTCGTAATTTAAAATGAAACCCTTAGATTGTAAACACACATTCGTGTTATCTTCGTTTGGATAAAAAAATACTAGAAAGTGGAAGTGAATTTGACCAAAAAAATAGTGGAAGTGTGATTTTGCACAGCTTAATTTACTTTCTATATGGACATGATCGGATCTGGTTAATTCTGACATTATTTCAGTGTTCCGTTTTTGATGGGCTAGATTCGACATGCAGGTTTTTAGCCGACCACAACGTTTATACAAATCCAAGATAAACAAAACAAACTCAAGCCGCCAAACAACAATAGACACAAACGTAAACTTGATCAATATAATATTCAAGGTAAAATATAAGGAATGCCTTATGATCATCCAACGAATACGGTCACATGAAAGTCAACCCCAAATAATCTTGTATTTCCATGACAAAGACTTTTTTTTTGTCTAACCTACGGCATGTTATCTAATGACTAATGCTGATAATTGGGTTTATCTTCAGACAACCTCGGACATTGGTTTTTGGGGATCTAACTGGCACAAACTAATTAATTAGTTTAGTACAAAGCCAACAGAGATAGAATTTAGGGAATGCAAAGACACTTAAAGCATTTGATTCATTGTCACGTTTGTTAGATATACTGAAAAATTCGTTAGAATTTAGTATAAAAAGAAATAAAAAATTGAAGGGAATATTTAGTCGATAGAGTATATATCGTTAAGAGTTTTTGGTAGCAAACAAGCAAAACAAGGTATATTGGTGGAGATGTTTTGGTGGTGGTGCTACCTAAAGAAAAAGGTCAAGGAAGTGATGGAGACTCTTGTCATATATAAAAATCTTGAAACACTAGTGAAAAAATTAGGTATGTTGTGCAATTTAAGTTTAGTTCAAAAACAATTTATACCTTGAATAATTTTAAAATACAATTTTTTTAGCATAAATATATACATTTTGAAATAAAAAATCGTTTTGTAAAACATATAAGAAAAATCGCAACAAACAATAGAGATCTATCCTACCAATTGGTTTAATTGTTGTAGAATCAACAAAAAATCTTTCTTTTACTTAATTTGTTTAATTTTATTCATAGGTGACCGTTGCATCAATTCAAAGATATATTCCCTTTTTTTCCCTAGGTTTATACAACTGTAGAAAAGAAAACAAAAAAAAAAGGAAATGTTAACTTGGCAAAAAATAAGGAAATATTTCTTCACAAAAAAATGGAAATTGTTTACTAATATATATACACGATTGCTGACTAATATTTCTATATTCATTCTTATTCAACTGATCCTTATTGTGAAAGTTTCTTACTCTGTTCTCTAAAAATCGTATTATTTTTTGTTTACTCTGTTCTCTAAACTCGTATTGATCTTTCTTTTGCTTTGCAAAAAACGAAGATGAAAATTTGCAATCCTTTCTTGAGACTCATTCTCAGGCGTAAACCGATCTCCATGATTTCTCCAACAATGTTTCTCCTATCGTCACCTAGCACTTCGTCGTCCATCGGCCACACTAATGGGATGCTGCGATCACGATCAGAAGATAATCTTAAGAAACTTGGCGACTGCATGGAGAATATGGATGAAGACGTCTCTAAACTCTTTATCGAGTTCCAACAAACTGATCTCCGTGAAGATCCCGAGTTGTTCCGTCTTCTCAACCATTACTTTACCACTAGCAAAGGTGTTTCCCAGCTCTGCGAGTCTCTTAAAACGTGCTTAGAGAGATCCGAGAACAACGAGTGTCTCTTAATTGATGAAGCACTAGTTGATTTTGAGCTAGAGAAATTAGGTTATGGTGGGTCACTCGAAGAAGCTAGTTTCAGAAAAACCTTCCGAGATCTGAGGAACTTCAATGCCTTTTATAACAATGACGACGACGACGACTTGGATTATTGCGAGTTTCTCAGAAAGTTTCAGACCTGTCACGAAGAGCTGGCGAAGATGATCGTTAAACTGGAGAAGACGATGAAAGAAATCGACAAAAAGCTGAGACGTGTTCGAGGACGAAGAGTTATTGACTTATTGTTACCGCAGCCTTACTAGCTCCAGTAGTTGCTGTAATCTTCTTGAGCAAACTCGTTGCCGGATTAGTTCCTATGGAGGGATTGACTACATTTGTAGCGTCAAGGTGGAGAAAATCAACAGAATCGTTGAAACGGGAGAAGACGGCCATGAGTTCTATGGAAAGAGCAACGACGGTGGCTCTCAAACAAGTCGAGAAAATTAGTAAACTCGTGAGTCGATTGGATACTGTGGAGAGGTCGATTCGTGTGACGGCGGAGTTTGCCATTAAGAAAAGGTCTCCGGTGACTGTAGCTATGGGAGAGGTGGAGTTGGAACATAAGAGATTGAAGTCAACTCTCGTTGACTTAGACAGAGAGACCGGACTTTGCGATGGTTTTGCTCAGTTTGGGCGTACGGTGGCTTTGGAGAAGATTACCGAGTTTCTTTCTCGTGGCGACAAGAGCTCGAAATAGTTGATCGAGATTGTTTTGTTTTCTACCTTTGTTAATTTGTAGTTACTCGTTAGAATTTTGTTGAATTTTTGTTACTATTTTGTAGATACCATTCTTGTCTCAATTACAGTTGCTTCTGTGCAAGTAATTAAGAATAGCAAATTCCAATAAAATCCAAAAACTGTCAAATTTTGATTGTTTCAGTGCCAAGGAATTACATATCCCAGTGAAATCGTAAAAGACTTAAAAAGAAGAGAAACAAAAGCAATAGAGAGAAATCAAGGAGGCGTTGACTGTTGTGTAGCGTCGACTTTGGCTGAGTCACTCTGAGACTGAGGTATGCAAGGCCTCCACACACTGTTTTTTCCAGGAATATCCATGAGGGAGATCCCTGCAAGTGCCAAGGTGTTTCTAATCTCATCGCTTCTATCAAAGTCTTTATTCTTCCTTGCAATTCTTCTTTCTTCAATCTTCTGCAAAATCTCCTCTTCTCCCATCTTTGCTTTTGCTAAATGCCTTTAGTTTCATATCTTTCAAAAACTCTGTGTAGCTCAGTGTAGAGAGCAAACCAAGCAAATCAAGAACTTCCCTCACTGCTTTCTCGACCTCGAGAAGCGAGACAAGCATCGACATCCGCTGCTTCTCCTGCATTTTCTTGATCTTGGTGATCGAAACGTTGATGAATTTCATCGCCTCTTGGACGCCCAGGTGAGTATAGGAGATGAGTTCAAGTCGTCTGACATTTTCGGTTCAAACTCGCTTTTCACTTTTCTTGTCTCGTCTTTGGCTTCTGAAGTCTGTTTAGCCTTTTCGTTGTCGTCTTTTAATGCTTCTTGATATGGAGACAGAACTTTAACAAGATCTTGTAATGTCTAAAATAAGCAATTTATGACAAGAGTTATTCAACTAAAAAGATTGCAACCACTAGACGGTAATCAAATTGTGAAGCACTGTACCAGATACACATTATATAAAGAATCAGACGAACTTTCTAGTCGTGATTTGGAATAGTTCAGAGGAGACCGGTAATGTGCAGCCACAAGTAAATAAGCCCATTTGAAAAACACGTTAAATTTTTAGCTCTCCATTTTGAACCAGGAAATTAGCATTATGATGTTTCTAGGTAGAAATGGTAAAACCCAAATTAAAGAAAGGTGAAATATCCAACTCAGGCTTACACATATTATAAAACTCTGAAGAATTATTCAAATTGTGAAGCAAGCAGTGGAAAACATAGTCAAAGAGGGTAAAAAAACTTGAAAAAAAAGAGTAAGCTGCCATTGTATACACAGAGAAGAAGTCATGGTTGTGGTTTTCATTTCTTGCGAGACATCGCCGCTACGATACCACCGGCTATGAGACCCACGGCTCCAAAGGCTGTAGCAGTGATCCCTATCCCTATAACACCATCTGAGAATACAAAATAACATTTAGTAACTCTGTGAGTCAACTTGGATGTTGTTACAAACATTTACCATCCCTAGAACCATCCATCAATTCACGTGTTTAAGTTTGACAAGTGGCTTACCCTTTGTGATTTTGTCTTCGATGGTCTTCTTTAGTACCAAAGCTTGTCTCCAATCAGCTTGCATCTATGAAACCAAAGCATCCATCAAAGAGATGCATACATATATAGAAGCACGAGCTGCCTATAAAGAAAAGTGTGAGGAAGTGGATAATACCTCGATACAGCGGTCCACAAGCTGCCTGCTCTTTGAGTAGTCCCCACTTCTGTAATATCCAACAGCAAGAAGATAAAGCTTCTCTCGGTCCTCTAATGGAGGGGCACTGCTTTCCAGAGATGCTGCAAAAACAACAACAAAAACAAATTTATCAATATTCTTGTTTTAATGATGCAGAAGGAAGAGCTTCAGCCTTCTTGTGTCAAAAACATTGCTAAATTTTGCAGCCAAACAACTATGTCAGGCCATAGTTTGCACAAAACACGAAAGGACTCTAACTACCTTCAAGCATGGCTATTCCGCGTTGCACATCTTCGGTTTGACGGGAATGAACAAGAGCCCACGACAATCGCATCAAGCACTCTTTCTTAAGATCTTCAGAGCCAGCATCTGTGGCTTCTCGAACCTCTCTTTCACATCCCTGCACATCAAAACAACACAGTTTAGCTAGTGAAGCTAGACGACTGAAGAAGATACAAAGCTATCAAACAAAAAATCATGATGCTGTGACATTTGGTAAAGTTCTACAGTTATCAAACTCGGATCCAACGTAAGGTCCAAAAATCAGTAATCACGCTCATTTGAAGACGAATTTAACAACATCTCATGAACTTCTGAAGCTCGAATCAAAAAAAAAATTGATAAAGGACAAATCCTAAAGAAAGCAAATCCGATTTCAAAAAATTTCCAAACAAAAACACAAAAACAGGTCTAAATTTCTGCAACCAGTTCGTGATTCCATTCGCTTACAAGAGATGGTTTCTCGTCTTCGGAAACATAGGCGGAAAAAAGCGAAACAAATGAAGGATATAGAGAAAAAAACTTACAGCGATGACATCTCCGTCGCACCATGGGATCTTATCGCTGCCGCTGAAGAAGGAACCGACGGAGTCAAAGAATTGTCCGATCTTAGCATCCATTGAAGGCGATTTTGAGCTTTTGATTAATGAGGTCTTCTTTTCTGGTCTCTCTTTCTTAATTCTTAAGGAGAGAAGTTGGACTTGTTGCCCAAGCTCAGGGAAACAGACGAATATTTATCCCTTGAATTTATTAACAAGATCCCTGTATTGTCAAGATTTACCCACATTTATCCTATATTTTCTGTTTAGTTATTAATAACCCTATAACTGAATTTTTCCAATGGATTTAACAAGATTCATAAGAATTATATAAGAAGAAAAATAACTGATCCTATACTATTATTTGGGGAGTACACTTTATAAGATGCCCTTAACTAACCTTTCCTTTTGTAAAAATTTACTTAAGAATGCCATTACAAAAATCTTCTTTTAGAACAAATTTCATTCAATTTATTAAGGATAAATAAGTAAAATACTAATTTATGTCATTTAATTAATTTAATTAAATTAAAAAACGAAAATCTGTTATTTTATTTTTTTTAAATGACCAATCGAAATGAACATATAAGATTTGATATCTAACTTACCATATTAATTTGTTATTAATCGTTAAACTTCACCTCTCATCTTAATATGATTATATTAATATGAAACAAATAAATCATCATATCATCTACATAATAAAAAAAAAAGTAATTTTTTTCTGCATGTGCCAAGATTTGATTTTTTTTAAACGCATATAGATTGTTCAATCTATAAAGGAAACAAATAAACGGGTCAAAAATTTAGACTTGAGTAATATATTTCTTTTACACAAAAATAAAGTCAACCAAAATTCCGACTGAGCAACGGGTCAGAATTTGAATATTTATATTCGATTTCATACATTTATTTGTTTGAAATGTATAATTTTATAAACTACAATAAAAATTTAAATATTTTAATTTGCAACATTTAAAATAAGTTTTACTTGATATTTTTAGAGAATATCATCAATACTTAATAGTTCAAAAAGTTGAAAATTATAAATACTCTAATTTGATTATTTTAAAAAATATTTATAATAGGTAACGGGTTAAATATAATATATTATATGATGAAATGGGTTTTGATCCTTATAACTATTTGAATAGTTATATTTAATTTCATATAATTTGTTTTTTGAAATTCATAATTTTATAAACTACAAAAAAATTTAAAGATTTTAATTTGGAATATTTAAAAATAGTATTTGAAAATTTGATTCCGCAAGCAATTTTAGAATTAACGAATAATAGATTGTGCACGTAATATTTTAAAATGAAATATCGAGATTCTAAAATAAAAATATAGACTCCACGCACGGGTTGATTTTGGTATTATTATATACTAAATATATGTCTATAACATATTCGATTATGCGAATAATTGGTAAATTCCGTAATTATAAATCTCAAACAAATTCTGTAATTAGATTAGCTCAAACAAATCTCTATTTCAACAACCAAAGAATTATAAATTGAAAAAGAATTTTCTAAATTAATAATAGCTAATTTTCTTAAATAATTCAAAATAATCTATGTTTAATATGCGATTCATTTATGATATTTTAATTTTTGATCTAACTGAAATATATGCAATCCTTTTTTGTGGTTGTTAACATAAATTAACTCATTGTTAAAAAATATTACTTTTTAAAAATAAAATTATTTTCCGTTTTCATATCTTAAAAAAAAAAATTATCCATAATTGAGTATTATAGAAAAAATTCAATATTTATTCTAATATTGTATATAGGGACTGACAAAAAAATTAATATTTTTCACTTACTATTATAATATATTTAAACTTAGTTCTAACATATATATTATATAAATTTTGTAATAAATAAAATTCAACCCGTACTTTAGTACGGGTGATGATCTAGTTGAGTTTAAACATGGAGTTTTACTCAATCAAACAATTTGGATCATTTATGTTTAATTAGCAAATTCCATGTAATTCGATCATTTTACTATTGGTGTGATTTGTAAAAGAATTTCAGATTTTGATGTTAAGTACCATATCGTAGGCAACAAATATCAGATTTAGGTCATATTTCTTTTGTCAACAATATTTAAGGTGATATCTTGTTTAATTGAAAAAAGAAGAAACATGACAGAGGTAGTTAAAATAGAAATGTATCATTTAACTAGAAAATACAAGAGTTAATATAACTCAAAATAATCGGACAGATTTGCTGAAAGTTTGCCAATTCTTAAAGTTAAAACTCTTGGGATCAAAATCACACGCCTCTTCTTTTCTTTCTCTGCCGATTTTTTTGCTACAATATCTAATTGGTTTCATCAGCTTTTTCAGTATCTTATTCAGTCCTAATCGTCGTCTGGCTTGGCTCGCCGGAGCGGCTGTATGTATTGGGGAATCATTGACCACCGCACTGTACATCAAAGAGAAGCCCGACTCAGATAGACTCCGACCAAGTAAGGCATTGTTGAGGTGAGCCTCGAAAGATAACCGCTCAAAGCGATCCATCAACGAGCTTTGATTGTCCTCGAACCTCTGAAGAAATGGTGGAGTCTCCATGGCCTTTTTTTGTGTTTTGATGGCGTGTAGTGACTGCTCTTTGTACGGAAGACATAAAATGGTAATGTTTTTAAGAACAAGCAAAGGATCTTTTGTTTCTGTTTTTTAACTTTTTCTTGGGTTCAAAGCAAAGGATCTTCTAGGATGAGAAACAAAACCTTAGAAACATACAAGTTCTTTTTTTTTTTCCTGAAAATAAGTACACAAGATGGGTTTTTATTGGTTTCTTCACCACACACATCGGTAGGCAACATGCGATTCCGTGAGTTCGCCTCTGTAATTCACCTTCACAACTTGCCCTTTCTCTAATCCGTAGTACCGGACGATCGCATCTTTCTTTGAAATCCGAGGAAGCTGTTAAATAAATGTTAGAATGAACAGTTGGAAAGGTGAGGAGACTAATTTTTATTAAGCTCCAGAGAAATGGATGATGTACCTGTTTTTCCTCAATACTGAACTTCTTGAGAAGTGTTGTCTTCTCTTCATCATTCAAAACCTGATGTTGTGGCTTCAGTGAATGTTTGGTTATGTTGACTAGCAGATCGGTTATCTTAACAAGACCAGCAAGAAGGAAACTAGATGTTACAGATTTGAAGTTGTACCAAGACAAATTAGATAAGGAAGATATATATATACCAACCTGGAATATCTCGACCTTGAAAGAAAAGAGTTCGATGGCTTTCAAGGCTTGTTTGGTTACATGGCTTTGCAGAACCAAAATCAGCCCGGTTATGGTTTCTTGGCTAAGTACATCCGCTGCTATACTGCGGATTGCATTGACTTTAACCATACCAGTACCAAAAAAGACAACCTTGACCTGAAAGAGCAAAATCACCAAATTTCTTGAACTAAACCTTTAATTCCAGAAGATCATTATGAGATATCTGTCGTTATACCATAAGACTAGAGCTGATGCTAGAAGCATCCTGAGTTGAAAATAGAAGGCATTCCAGAGAACTTGTAACAATCAATATATGAAATTGGACTAGTTGTGAAAGCAAGTGACAAGCATGCCTATGAGCATACCAAATCAGTGGCAACATGAAACGAACCAACCAACACAACAAAAGGGTAAGACATTCAACAAAAATTCAACTTAACCGTTCTTTTGCAGTTCAATCTCATTCTACAATCAAACATGGGAACTTGTAGCTATCATCAGAACTCGCACATTTGACATTAACCATGCTCTAAAGATCGGAGAGTTCACTTTGCGTCACAATATATTGTCAAAAATGTTCAATAGCCAGATGCATAGATCTAAGAATCACTTGTTACCAGAAACATTTCACATTACAAAGTTTCAGAGTACAAACAAATGAGGCATATTACTTGATTAGGACAATAAAGTAATAAAGTTTAGTCATCTGAATCCACAAAAGTGACAATTCAAACTTCAATTCGAAGAGTCCAAATTTTATATTCCATCATCTTCTTCACAGCCACAACATGCAAAGACAAAAACCGCTAAGAAAACGAAAAATCACAATCAGTAGGAAATACTTTGATATACCTTTTTGGAAGAATCGGAGCGATGCTGAGCGGAGATGCGGAGACGATCAACATCGGGACGTTCGCCGTAAACAGCTCGAAAATCGTGAAGGGAGAGATTGATATCTTCGTCGGAGACTTGGTAGCCTCTGTCTCGGAGCATCTGCAAGGCATTTTGCCGCGCAAGATAGTATCTATGACTCTCTTCACTCGATGGATCCACGTATTTGCTCAGACACAGACTCGGAGCTGTCTCCTTCCCTTTCACTTCCATTTTGTCGTCTCCCTTATCTGAGAAAAAGCAGTGATAGGATTTAAAGCGACTACAACGATGTCGTTTCTCTGAGATTTATTTGGGATTTAAGGACAAGGGAGCTAATATTATTAGCCAATGAGCCAGCAGGTGACATCAATCAAACTTTAGTCTTTCTTTTATATTATTGATTGATAGGAATCCATTTTTTCTGGGGAATTCCTAAGAAAAAATGCAGCTTTCAAGCTTTTTATTTCTATCACACATCCCACCTAAATGGATTTGAAAATTTTGGTCCATAGGCGATGGGCACGAATATTTGGTATTTGTCCCGTAACCGTTATTTGTCTCGTACCCGCCTAAAAATACAATTATTTGTCGTTGGTAAAGCGGGTAACAAGTATCAAAAATTTATTACTTGCAAGTACACGTCAAGTATCAAATCGTTAAAAAAAAATTGTTACCCGCCTTGTTTGACCCGTACTTGTTTATATATATAAGAGTTTTAATAACTTATTTGTATTTATATTTTACAAAACCCTAAATTTAAAAAAAAAAAAAGATTGAATTTCAAAGCCCAATAATTTTAATCCAACCCTCATAATCTTTTTGTCACTAACAAAGAGTCATGAGAGTCATGAGCCATTGCTCATTAGCCAAGAAGAATCTGAATCTTCTTATCTTTTGGAACTTTGAATATTTTGTGATTTTATAATGTTTGGAACTTTGAATGTTTTGTAATTTGTAGTTTTGAGTGAGATTGTTTTTAAATTCAAGTAGCAAGTATCTGATTTTGGAAAGTAACAAGGCATGTCAAGTTGGCAAGTAATCAGATTTTGGATAGATACTTGTTATATGAAGTACTTGCTTCAGAAAAGTCAAGTATCAAGTCCAAATTTTGGTTTTTAAAGAATTACAAACTAGCTAACTTTAAGTTTCTTGGTAATTTATTTCATAAATTTTCATTAACGGAGGTTATTAAAATTCTTGGTACAAATCTTGATAACACATTTACGAAATGACAATTTCACAATTGTATTAACTAATGAATAAAAATTGTTACTGCACAAATTTTTCATTGATAACCTTGCAAACAAAACAAATCATTCGGCCATTATGCGAATTACCAATCATCATCTAACATTTTATGTACTTATAATATAGTAAGAATCATTTAGTTTAAAATGTTAAAAGGGTCAAGGAGCAAGAACATAAATGGAACAAAAGAACACAACTCATAAGAGAGTAATAATAAAAGGCTTGAGCCAACTTACTTATTTCAATATACATTACTAACCAAATACCAGGTTTAGTCAAGAATCATCAACTCTTTTCTCTTCTTTTCTTCATAATTTCACATCATTAATCAATCTATATCCCCTTTCACCCACACAGCTTTTGATCAAACAGATCACTTAGAGACAACACACGCGACAACGCACCAATCCATTCTCATTGCATTTAGGACATCGCTTGAACCGTTCGTCTTGTTCTTCAAACACTTTGGTGCTTCCGTCGCAGTTAGTACAAGGCACAAACCTTGCGTCCCCACAGCTCCGGCATGTCCCCAAGCGTTCACAAGCAGGGAAATCTTTCAACAT
Source organism: Arabidopsis arenosa (assembly GCA_905216605.1). Taxonomy (NCBI): domain Eukaryota; kingdom Viridiplantae; phylum Streptophyta; class Magnoliopsida; order Brassicales; family Brassicaceae; genus Arabidopsis; species Arabidopsis arenosa. The sequence goes on along the minus strand of LR999455.1, from coordinate 13,846,166 downwards.
CTCTGCTAATTCACCACCATCGTTTAGCTGCATAATCTCCTCTACGCCACCAATGTGAGTTCCTCTGATAAACACCTGAGGCAAACAAACTGGTTTCTCTGCGGCAACAAGCACGCTTTGAAGCTCTTTTCTGTATTTAGAATCCATAGAGATGTCACGTTCGTCTACCGTGACTTGAAGCCCTCTCAATATCGCTCTAACGCAACAGCAATCCTCGTATGTCTTTCGAATTCCTCGGAGGCTTGTGAAGTAGAGTACAATCTTGTCTTCTGTCCCTGGTAATCTCGGTTTGGCCTGTGATGAAATCAGTTGACTAGAGGATACAGATTTTGGTTCTTCACTGATTAAGATGGATGATGGGCTACAAGAGAGGGATTTTGTGGGTCTAAGAGGGTTTCTAGTGTTACTATGATTGCTTAATTGCTTGGAAGACAAAGCTTTCTTGTAAGATGAGACAATGCTGGGATCTAAATCAGAGAGAAATGATTCTTCAGACAAATGCTTCCACAAAGGTTGCTTAGGTTTATAAGTCAAAGGAACCCAATCTCCATCGTCTTCTTCGATTCTCACAATCTCGTAAGATTCATCCAATTTCAACGCAGACCCATTTAAACTCACATTCCGATTCGGGTCGGGTTTAGAGCAAAAATCCGAATTTAGACGCTTACCAGGTTTGGGAATTTCGAATTCGAATTCGTCGTCTAAGCCATCCATAAGCTCCCAAGTGTTTATGACTGAATCAGGAGAGACCGGATCTGGTGTGTTCTTCCCGGAGATGGAGATACGAGGCAGCGTTTGTTGGTCGGAGGAGTTTTTGGATCCATCGAGATCGAGGAGGAGAAGAGAACCGTACGATGTAGATGTAAGGGAAACAAGGTGATGAGTATCGCCTTTTCTCGCCGGAGGATGGTGAACCAACGGCGTCGGAAACGAAAAAGCTCTCTGCACCGCCGGTGAAGATGATGAATCGGAGCCAAATTTGGTCGGCGGTGGAGAAAACGCAGATGAGGAAGAAGTAGAAGAAACAGAAGAAGCGGTCTTTGAAGCAGAAGAACCCATTACGAAATCGAATTAAAAACACTTGACTTTTTGTGAAATAGTAGGTTTTAGACTTTTAGTTTCTTTGCTTTTTCTGGTTTCTTCTGAGCTTATTGATTTTCTCTGGGAATGATAGAGAACAGAGAGAGAAAAGAGAAAGGTGGAGAATAGCTGTCTAGGGCAGTTGGAGGTGGAAGATGGTGAAATTTAATGGCAGCAGAAGAACGATGTTGATGTTGATTTTCGGACACCACAGTTCTCGATTTGATTTTGATTGTGTAACCAAAGCTTATGTATAGAAGAAGAAATGAAGAATCAATTCCAAGAACTTTCCTCCACTGTCTATAAATAAATTGGGCCAACATTTTAAATAAAGTAAAGAAAAATAAAATATTATTAATGAAAATGTCATGATCTACATAACTGCAATCTTTAATTCTTTATGATATTTTTATTAGTACTAAACGAAGATTTGAGGAGAAAAAAAGAGTTGATCAAATTTCGTCAAATAATATATTGACATGTCAGTTTCAAAAGATTTTATAATAACTTTTGGGGGTTCACAATATACATACAATCTAATATTTTATTTAAATTTACAGCATTTATTTTTGCAATGCAATACTTTCTAAACTACTTTTAATTTAAATCATATAAAATTTTATTCCAAAACTTATCTTTTGATATCTGCACCCAAAAAATAAAAACTTATCATTTGATAAAATTTGAAGCAAAACGGTTTGATATGACTCTATCTAGATATAAATATTAAATTACATAAAAATTAAAAATATAGAAATATTATCTATATAGTTATTTATAAAATTAATATATGTATATATATATATATATCGATAGATAAAAATAAAGGTTGGGTGTTAAAAAAAAAAGAACATAAAAGGTTGGAATAATAAATTTCAAGATAGGACCTAGACAGAGTATTCACGTGAATAATTTAATCCTTGACTTTAGGGAAAGTTTCTATATCTGACCTGTTATTAACATAACTTCTACCATAATTTAATATCATCATTTCATTGAACTCTTCCTTATTCATTTTTATTCAGAATGAAACATTTTACTCATTTTGATTGATCTAGATTACACATACCTTTTTCTTTCCTAAGATGAATGTTTTGCTAGCTGGTACTATTTAGTTGACTAGTCTTTGTAATGAAAGCTGTAGATTCTAATCCCCACGAGATAAAGTATGGTGCTTTGCTGTTACATATTGCATTATGTTAATGTATTTTAATTTGGTATTATGTTGTTCAATATGGTTTAGAAAAAGAACAACTAATTTGGACCACATCTTGATTAAATATATTACTAATTGGACCACATTTTATTTAAAAACGTCTAAGATATAGACACATAAACAACACAAAGACATCGAGGAAAAATAAAGCAAGAAGTTGAATTGCACAAGGCAAAAACTCCTTGAAGATTCTTTATTGCTTTTGGTACTTTGCTCTTTGTCTTTTACTCTTTTCAATAAGGGAAGGGGAAAGATTCGACATTCAGAACCTAACACTAAAAATGATATAAGGAAGATATGCATAAGACAAAAAACCTACTATAAGAGGAAAGCTCAATTGTTTTAGTGATGGATCTTGACAGACAAAAAAGTCTGGTTCTTCATTGAATGTAATAGATTTCTTTGATGTCAATGAGCTAAAGATAAACAAGTAAATTCAAAGGATTTTTTATTTTGTGTGATCTTCCAAGCAGAAGAGGCTAAATGATTCTTAAAACTGATAGAACTCAAAATTGTTTTCAACAACATTTTGTTCACTTATGGTCACTTATGGTCTGGAATTCTACAAACTATAGTACTATACACATTTACTGCTCTGCTCTCTCTGTCTCTGTCTCTCTCTGTGTCAAAATGAATGATACAGTAGAGCAACAAGCAGCAATAGATAAGTTTCTTAGTTTAGAACCTTGCCTGCGTACCAGGAGAAGATTTCATAGAACCTTGCTCGTGTACTCTGCACATTTACTGTAGTAATATGCCCTTTCCTGAAATCAGAAAGACATGAGTGCAAAACAATGACTATTAAGCTACGGAGAAAAAGTAATACAAAAGGTTGTCGTGAGATTATAAAACATGATTCCAGGAATGTTTTGGTACTGAAGCTAAGAAGGTATCACTTATGAACTGTTTCCAGACAATCACTTAGGCATATGGATCATATCACCAATGTGATCTACTTTTGTAGAGAAGAGAGAAATTATCTGAGCATGTGAATGATCCTGAGGATACTTCTATCAACACAAGAACACAAAAACCAGCTACTATGAGTGATAAACTCAAGCAGCAGAGCAAAAGGAAACGAGCATTATTTGCATCCCAGAGTTGCTGATCACAAATACAACCAAATTGGAGTTGAGAAATCTCGATTTTGTTCATGGGCCGCCATTAACAAGCATTATCAACATCCATGGAATCCATAACATACATAGTTTCATATACGAAGCCGAACACAACACACACTGAGTGACTGATACATACATAAACGTTTCCACCTAAAATTGTTCCCTTTTCGAGAAAATATGATCTATCTTAGTCTTCTATTAACCCAAACTATTCTCAATTTCGGGGTTTCAAGGGAAATTTGAAGCGACTCTAATCGAAAACAACAGAGAACCAACCAAAAAAAAACGTAAAATTTGGGGAAGAGAAGAACATATACGCACAGAAGGAGATCTAAAGATGTCGAATTCGATCATCCAACATGGAAAGGACCGATATCTCCGTTTCTAAGAGAGCCAGCGATTTCGTCAGCAATAGCCACGCAAGTGAAAACCCAACCACTCAGAGAAAACCAAACCATTCTCATCAGATACATCGCCATGCCCAGCGGCATCGCCATCTCAGAGCTTATCTGCCTCTCTCTATCTCTCTATCTCTCTATCTTTTGTTAGATCAAATGATTGGCCGGAGAAGCCATTGGAGTGGCCAAAAGCTTGGGTAAAAAAAAATCAAAGATGATTCGGTACGTTGAAGGATCTTCCAACCATTTAGATTTGGCCACGTGTTCGTATTTATTCACCAGCTACGTCTCTATCTGGCCAGTTTTATGCCGACGGGAAACGCTTCGTCATCAATTCTAAAATAATTTAATTCGAGATAAATAAATTAGGATCCGACCCGGTTTGTATCCGGAACCCGACCCGATTAGATGATCCATGAATTCCCGCTCCGTTGCCTTTTTCAATTTCATTTTGAAATTGAAACTCCCCAAAAGGCAGATTCCTCTTTCTCTCTCTCCTCTGAGCAACGTCTCTCTCTCTCCCTAGACAAAAATGGCTCCTCCCTTTGTTTTCCCTCAAATTCTACGAGCCCTAGAAGAAGATCCGGAAGACAATCATCGTTTATTCGCTCAGAATCCCGTCGATGTGACCTCTCTTCGTCCTTCCGATCTGGAAGAATTCGTCAAAGGTAAATTATCTTTGTCTCTCCACTGTATGAGCGTATCTGAGATGCAATTCCAAGAGGCTTAAGATTTGCTCTGCAATTGCAATTTGGGAGGAAATTTACATTGTGTCTGTTGATAGTGTCATTAGTCACTTGAGTCCTCAGGTGGGTTTAGTGTGAATTCGTGTAATCAAGCGAAACTGAACGATCGAGATTGATTAATTTAAGTCGAGAGAAATTATATTTAGTGCGTTTCAGGAAATGTGTGGAAGGTCGAATTTCTTCTTTGGCTCTATTGGACATGTGTGAAGTCAAAGAGTTTAAATGTTTATGTTAGTGCTTTCACTAGCTTGCATACTTTCGTGGTTGATATGTGAGGCATTTTGTTTACTTTCTTCTCGTGGAACAGGTGTATCCTTTGACCTATCTGATAGAGAACTGTTCTGTATCGAAGATCAAGATGTTTTTGATCGTGTCTACTCTTTGGTCAGGAGCTTTTTTAGTCTTCCTCCATCTTGCAAGTGTAATCTTGTTGAAAGCCTTCGGTCCAATCTTAGTGTTCTTCTTCCCAATGTCGATTCGATTTCCCGATCTGTCCAAGATCAGGAGGATGATGTTCCAATCATTGATAGGATCACATCACATCGCAATGCCTTGAAGATATACACTTTCTTTCTCCTCACTATTATTATGACTGAAGAATCACACATCAGCTCAGTCGACAGCACAAAGGTGTTTTCTCGTTTTGCAGTTGATAGTGTAATATAATACTGAAAAAAATTCATCTCTTATGTCGTCTTTACGATAGTGATGTTGTGGATGAACAGGTTGCAGCACGAGGGAGGAAAAAGCAAATTATCCAGTCATGGAACTGGGAACCTCAGAGGGGTAGGATGCTCAATTTGGTCGCAAATTCTCTTGAGATCAACCTATCCTTGCTCTTTGGATCATCAGACCTAGATGAAAACTACCTGTCTTTCATTGTCAAGTAATTTCTGTGACCTAATGAATCTGGTTTATCTTTGCATATTCCATGTTAAAGATACATTCTCACAACTTTTTCATACTATTTCCTTGTAGAAACTCGTTCACTCTTTTTGAGAATGCCACAATCTTAAAAGATGCTGAGGCAAAAGATGCACTGTGCCGAATCATTGGAGCCTCTGCTACAAAATACCATTACATTGTGCAGTCATGTGCCTCAATCATGCACTTGATACACAAGTATGATTTTGCTGTTGTACATGTTGCTGATGCAGTTGCTAGAGCTGAAAGTAAGTATTCAGATGGTACGTTGGCCGTGACAATCATTAGAGATATTGGGAGGACTGACCCAAAAGCCTACGTTAAAGATACTGCTGGGGCTGATAATGTGGGGCGTTTCCTGGTCGAGCTTGCTGATCGTTTGCCAAAACTAATGTCGACAAATGTTGGAGTTTTGGTCCCTCATTTTGGCGGTGAATCATACAAGATAAGAAACGCACTAGTTGGTGTTCTTGGAAAATTAGTTGCAAAAGCCTTTAATGATGTCGAGGGAGATATGAGTTCCAAGTCCCTTCGTCTGCGAACTAAGCAAGCTATGTTGGAAATTTTGCTCGAACGATGTAGAGATGTTTCAGCCTATACAAGGAGCCGAGTTCTTCAGGTGTGGGCTGAACTGTGTGAAGAGCATTCTGTTTCAATTGGCCTGTGGAACGAGGTTGCATCAATATCTGCTGGAAGACTGGAAGATAAGAGTGCAATTGTTAGAAAATCCGCATTGAATTTACTGATCACGATGTTGCAACATAACCCCTTTGGTCCACAGCTGCGGATAGCTTCATTTGAAGCAACCCTGGAGCAGTATAAAAGAAAACTGAACGAACTTGAACCAAGCCTCCCTACTGAGCATGCATCAAAAGAGTCAACTTCAGATGGTGACTCCTGTAGTGGAGATGGTGAAATCGATGACTTGCATCTTGAAACTACAAATAAGATGCATCAAGATAGTCTATCTGATAGCTGTCAGCCAGAGAATGGAGAAGGAATCAGTGAGAAGGATGTTTCTGTTCCAGATATTGGTAACCTTGAGCAAACCAAGGCCTTGATTGCTTCCCTTGAGGCTGGATTGAGGTTCTCGAAGTGCATGTCAGCCAGTATGCCGATCCTCGTTCAATTAATGGCTTCATCTTCTGCCACCGATGTTGAGAATGCTATTCTTTTGTTGATGAGGTGTAAGCAGTTCCAAATTGATGGTGCAGAAGCTTGTCTCCGTAAAATTCTACCTCTGGTATAGTCGCTTATCATGTATCGTAACTCATAAGAATCCATTCTTCTGACATTTTTTAGTTAGCATTCCCTTGCTACACTGTGCTAAAAACCTTGTTTATTGTGGTCTCTGTAGGCCTTTTCTCAGGATAAGTCTATCTATGAGGCAGTAGAGAATGCCTTCATCTCAATCTACATAAGGAAAAACCCAGTTGACACGGCGAAACAACTGTTGAACCTTGCTGTAGATTCGAATATAGGAGATCAGGCAGCACTTGAGTTTATTGTTAATGCTTTAGTGTCAAATGGTGAAATATCTAGCAGCACGGTAGGTTCCTTCTGTGACTCCAGCGTATGAGTATGCTATGACTTATGGTCACTTGATATGTCTAGTCTGCTTATTTACGGTCAAGAACAACTAAAAGATAAAGATCGTTGTTATTGATTATTGATTAAGTTTCTCGAGCGAAAATGACTCCACTTGCTAGAGACTAATAAGTGCTTCTATCATTTTTGTGTTTGTAGACATCGGCTCTATGGGACTTCTTTTGCTTTAACATCAATGGGACAACTGCAGAGCAAAGTCGTGGTGCTCTATCTATCCTTTGCATGGCTGCAAAGTCATCCCCTAGGATTCTTGGATCACACATACAGGATATTATTGATATTGGGTTTGGCCGTTGGGCAAAAGTGGAACCTCTACTTGCCAGAACTGCATGCACTGCTATTCAGCGGCTTTCTGAGGAAGATAGGAAAAAGTTATTGCTCAGCAGTGGCAGCCGATTGTTTGGTATTCTTGAAAGCTTGATCACTGGGAACTGGCTTCCAGAAAACATATATTATGCAACTGCTGATAAAGCCATAAGTGCCATATATATGATTCACCCAACTCCAGAAACATTGGCTTCTACTATTATTAAAAAGTCCCTGAGCTCTGTGTTTGATGTAGTTGAACATGATGAAGCACAGAAGGATACCGACAATAATAAAGTTGATATTCTGACTCCAGTTCAAGTAGCAAAACTCAGTAGATTCTTGTTCGCTGTCAGTCACATTGCCATGAACCAGTTGGTGTATATAGAATCCTGTATCCAGAAGATCCGAAGACAGAAGACTAAAAAGGACAAAGCGGCTGCTGAGAGTCAGAATACAGACGAAAATCTTGGGGCTACGCAAGAGGTACAGACCGATTTTCGTAAAGCGCAGCTGGTGGCACAAATGTTGCAACCCTAAATGGTTATTTTTGCTTACTAGTGAAATCTCATGCAAAGTTTTCTTTCTTTTATAGAACAATAGCATAAATGCTGAGCTAGGACTTGCTGCCTCTGATGATGCACTACTTGATACACTCGCTGAAAGAGCAGAGAGAGAAATTGTTTCTGGTGATTCTGACGAGAAGAATCTGATTGGCGAGTGTGCAACTTTTCTCTCAAAACTTTGCAGAAATTTTTCTCTGCTGCAAAAGGTAGTTAGTTTTCCATTCATTTATTCTGTTTCATGGCGTGTGATGTAGTTATAAGCTTGTGTTGTATCTCCTTCTTTTGCTCTCACATTTATTTTGTGATATACATGATGACTATAAATTTGTCTTTTCATTCTTACAGTATCCTGAACTACAAGCTTCAGCAATGCTTGCAATATGCAGGTTTATGATTATTGATGCAAGTTTCTGGTGAGATTAAATCTTTATCATATATTCTCTTTATCCTTTACAAAACTAAAAAATATAGTTAAATTGATGCATTAAACTCAATGTATGCCAGCGAATCCCATCTTCAGCTTCTCTTCACAGTTGTTGAAAATGCACCGTCTGAAGTTGTCCGGTCTAATTGCACCCTTTCCCTTGGAGACTTGGCAGTTCGTTTTCCAAATCTTTTAGAACCTTGGACAGAAAATATGTATGCCAGGTTACGGGATTCTTCAGTTTCTGTCAGGAAAAATGCTGTCCTGGTCCTTTCACATCTTATATTGAATGATATGATGAAGGTTTGACTCCTCACCTCTCTACTTTCTCTCTTATGATATCTGCAGTTATAGTTTGAGGTTTCATTTTTTGAATTCTGATTTCAGGTGAAAGGGCATATAAATGAAATGGCTATATGTATAGAAGATGATGTGGAGAGGATCTCTAGTCTCGCAAAACTATTTTTCCATGAACTGTCTAAGAAAGGTCAGTTGCATTAGCTACTTTACATGACATAGCAACTTCCACCTTTGAATTAAATTTAACACTTGAGCCTCTTTTCTGCCAAACAAATCCAGGATCGAATCCCATATACAATCTACTTCCTGATATACTTGGACAGTTATCCAACCGGAATTTAGAGAGGGAGTCATTCTGTAATGTCATGCAATTCTTGATCGGCTCCATCAAAAAGGTATATAGCTTTTCAATATTGAAGTTAGCGCATGACCAGTATTTGTTCTTATCTAATCACTCATCTGTATTCTAAACAATCTCCAGGACAAACAGATGGAGGCTCTGGTTGAGAAGCTTTGCAATAGGTTTAGCGGAGTCACAGGTATGCTTGTATTGATGATATATCCTTAGACCTGTTATGGGCTAACAGAAAGTATATCCCTTTGACGTCTACACCTAAACTTGCAGATGGAAAACAGTGGGAATACATTTCGTATTCTCTTTCGCTGCTGACATTCACAGAAAAGGGAATCAAAAAGCTTATTGAGTCATTCAAGTCTTACGAGCACGCTTTAGCAGAGGATTTGGTGACCGAGAACTTTAGAAGCATAATCAATAAGGTCCGTTTTTTGTGGTTTTATCACCCTAGCCATTATTTTCGTGCTATATATGAGTTTGACATCTGGTTGTGAATCTGAACAGGGAAAGAAGTTTGCGAAACCAGAACTCAAAGCGTGCATCGAAGAGTTTGAAGAGAAGATCAACAAGTTCCACATGGAGAAGAAAGAACAAGAAGAAACCGCAAGAAATGCCGAGGTTCATAGAGAGAAAACCAAGACCATGGAATCTCTTGCTGTCCTCAGCAAAGTGAAAGAAGAACCTGTAGAAGAATATGATGAAGGTGAAGGTTCGTAATTTTTTTGACTCTTGGCTAAAGCACAGTTCACTGTACCATACTTACGATAATCAAATGCCAGCTAACGACAATCTTTCTAAACATTTGATAGTATCTCTCTTTTTTAAAATGGACTGTTTTGTGTATTCTCAGGTGTTTCAGATAGTGAAATTGTGGATCCATCAAAGGAAGAATCAGGTGATAATTTGATTGTAACTGAGTCAGAGGAGGAGCAATCTGACTCAGAGGAAGAGCCATCTGACTCGGAGGAAGAGCCAGATTCTGCGCAATGTGGCACGACCAATCCTCGTTCCTTAAACCAAAAGACTACGCAATGTGGTACGACCAATCCTCGTTCCTTAAACCAAAAGACTAGTGGCGGTATGTGAAAACTTCCATATGTATCTTCAACAATCTCACATAACTTAAGCTACATTTTTAGATACAGTTAAGTAAAGTTATAAGTTTTTCAGGGGAAGAAGGCGAATCAGAAAGCGAGAGTAGAGAGTCATCGAGCAGCATCAGGAGAGACCTGAGGTCAGGAAGTAGGAGTTAAAAAAACATTGTGTAGATGCAGAGAGAGTGTCTGTTCAAGTTGCTCAACATCTCGAGAGCTATCTCTCTTGTAATTATGTCTGTTTTGGTCACTGCTTTTGTTTCTCTCTATGATGCTTAGATATTGAAAATAGACAATATTTATTTGTCTGATATCTTATGCTGGTTTAGTTGTGACAATATGTAGCCAATTCTTCCAAGTACACGACTCTTGTTTGTATCAAAATTCTTTTTTCTTGTCACTGCCGAATATATTAGTGTTATGGTCTCATTAGAACTTAGAGTAGGTGTTCACCTACTTTCCCCCACGTGTTTTTTTCCTTTCAATTTTTTTTTTTTTTTCAAATTCTTTAGCTTGTTAATGAAATTGATATATGATCCGATCCCATAATGTTATCAAGGGTATGTATATATATACAAATTGCACTAACCATTAACTTTATTGAGTAAAACCAGACCAGAATTATATCGGCTTTCTTTTCGTATCTAACTAAACCGAAAAGAAACCAAAACCGGACTTAAAGCAGCTTCCCCAGTTTTCTCTTCTGTCGTCTTCCGTCTTCACACTCACTTGAGCACGAGAACTGCCTCCGTCGCCGACATTATCTCGTCGGCTAATATCTCAGACGAGAAATCGACGCCGGAGAAGAAGCTTTTTTAATTCTCTATCATCTACCAGAATGGCTTCTTCTCTGTCACTTCACTCCTCCTTCGTACCTTCCTTCGCTGATCTCCCCGACCGAGTATTGCTCTTTACTTTAATATAATTTATTGACCTCTCAAATAAAGTTAATCCTTTTTCTTTTGCTTTTGGTCTCTACCAATTTAAGTGGTATCTAATCCTCTTCGTCTATTGGTGTTTTTCTCTGAAGGGTTTGATCAGTAAGAACTCTCCGACCAGTGTTTCCATTTCCAAGTTTCCAACTTGGGAGAAGAAGCAGATCTCGAATCGCAACTGTTTCAAGCTGAATTGCGTGATGGAGAAAAGTGTCGATGGTCAAATTCATTCTACTGTTAACAATACCGCAGATAGCTTAAATGGTTCTTTTTTAGTGGATCTTATTGATGATTATCGTAAAGTTAGCGTTTTTTAGTTGATTGATGGTGTTTCAATGTTTTTGCAGCTATGAATAATAAAGAAGAAGCTAGTGTCTCTACATTATTGGTAAACTTGGATAATAAATTTGATCCCTTTGAAGCAATGAGCACTCCACTTTACCAAACAGCTACATTTAAGCAGGTACTGAGCCATAAATCGAACAACTTCGTTTATTATGGGAAGATTTTTTCCACTTGATACTAGTTTCTTTGCTTATTGTAGCCTTCTGCTATTGAAAATGGACCTTATGATTATACAAGAAGTGGAAATCCTACACGGGATGCATTGGAAAGGTAATTGTTTCTTAGCATCTTCTCGATTCCTAGGTGATTTAGCTATATTTGTATGTGTGTTCGTACAACATTACTGTTTCATTCGTTTGTTAGCCTCCTTGCGAAGCTTGACAAGGCAGATAGAGCATTTTGCTTTACTAGTGGAATGGCTGCTCTTAGTGCTGTTACACATCTTATCAAAAATGGTAATTTCCGATACTGAGTTCTCCTGGATTGTAATGTCTTTCCATTGGATTGGTAGCATAAATTTTGGTCTCATTGTGGTATATTTAATATTGTTTCCATAGGCGAAGAAATTGTTGCTGGAGATGATGTATATGGTGGCTCGGACAGATTACTATCCCAAGTTGTTCCAAGATCCGGCGTTGTGGTAAAGTTAGTATTCCTACCTATGATTCTTATAACTAGTCATTCTTATAACTTAATGATTTCATTTGATATCTTGTAGACGAGTAAACACAACTAATTTAGACGAGGTTGCTGCTGCGATTGGTCCCCGGACAAAGCTTGTGTGGCTTGAGTCTCCAACAAACCCCAGACAACAAATTTCTGATATACAAGTAAATACTCTGTTTCTACAAATTTTGAAACATGGCGGAAATCGACTTATTCTGCTGTAATGTTTAATTGGTTTGATGGTTTTCTGTCTTTGCAGAAAATAGCTGAGATGGCTCATGCTCAAGGTGCGCTTGTGTTGGTGGACAACAGTATTATGTCACCAGTGCTCTCTCGGCCATTAGAACTTGGAGCTGGTGCGTAAAACAACTCAGACTTGCTTTCTATTGGCTAAACTTTCGTTTTTCTGTTCTCAGATTTACTTCTTAATACTCATGTTTCAACTTGTATGGCTTTCTAGACATCGTGATGCACTCAGCTACTAAGTTTATAGCTGGGCACAGTGATGTGATGGCGGGTGTGCTTGCTGTCAAAGGCGAAAAGTATGTTGCCTCTACTCTTTTCTGTTTTAAGTATCTTCTGATTTCAAGTATCTGAGACATTTCTTTGAAATATCTGCTTTTCTTATATATAATGGTGTTAAAATTTCCAGATTGGCAAAGGAGGTGTATTTCCTCCAAAACTCAGAAGGTTCTGGATTAGCTCCTTTCGACTGTTGGCTTTGCCTACGAGGAATCAAGACAATGGCTTTACGGATTGAAAAGCAACAAGTCTTGACTTTAACCCCCCTAATTATCTTGAAATATTGTTCTCTCTCTTTTTGTTTTTTTTGGGTTGGTTTCATTACTTACAATAGATGGCAAAAATCTTCAGGAAAACGCACGGAAGATTGCAATGTACTTGTCTTCTCATCCAAGAGTGAAGAAAGTGTACTATGCTGGTCTACCAGATCATCCTGGTCACCATCTCCACTTCTCTCAGGTACTAAAAAGCGTGAACTGATATATCGAAGAATAAGAAGAAGATAGTTTAAGTTCTCAATATAACATTAACTCTTTTCATATATGCAGGCTAAGGGTGCAGGATCAGTTTTTAGCTTTATAACTGGATCGGTTGCGCTATCAAAGCATCTTGTAGAAACCACCAAATACTTCAGCATTGCAGTCAGTTTTGGTGAGACTCAAAGAAAACTTATATTTTGTTTCTTCTGGAGAAGCTCTAATAAGCTTTTGGATATTTTGGATTTTGATCTCTTCCACTTTTTCTCTTTGACAACAGGGAGTGTTAAGTCACTTATAAGCATGCCATGCTTCATGTCACATGCAAGCATACCTGCAGAAGTTCGTGAGGCCAGAGGCTTGACGGAAGATCTTGTCCGTATATCTGCTGGCATCGAAGATGCGGATGATTTGATCTCTGATCTTGATATTGCCTTTAATACCTGTCCTCTCTAGCTTCCATTTGTGAAAACTCTGTTTTTCTTGTCTCAACTTTTGTAGTTTCATAGGTTCTTGAAGTAAGAATCTAATTAACAAACCATAAGACATAATTTGGTGTTTGAAAAGAGATCAAGCAATAAATTCATCATTGTTAGATTTTTATGTTGCTTGTTTAGGTTTAAATCATGATTAATTGATTATTATGTAACAAGTACAGATCTTTCTTCGAAGTGACACAATTCTCAACAAGATTCTTGATCTGTGAAGAGAGGACACAGTGAGCAACTTGTCCTGATATTCTGTTTCAGGTTAGGTAGGAAACAATAACATGGAACAAACCATGACACATTTGCACCAGAATTTACCAGATTTATACCTTTTTGTTCGCTAGGACAGGTACGTATCTATACATGAAAACTACAGTGTGCAAATAAAGTGACCTATCGACAGATCCTTCATACCATTTTCAGATAGTTGAGTGCCTTTAAAGCAAAAAGTAAAGAGTGAAACAAAACTGGGAATTGGATTATTCACCATGTAAGATTTACTGATGTACTTATAAACATTATCCCCATACATCATCATCATATCCCCCTCTCTGCGTTCCCTACTGAAACCATGTATTGTACCCGTAGAAGCATTCCTACGACAATCTACAAAACTCTAAATCAGAAACCGGAAAAAGCAGCATTATAGCGGTAGATCAGACAGCGGTTGCGATACCGTCAAATCTAGGTCGTGCTCTATCAGTTGAAATCCCTTCTTCCACTGACTTCCTCTTGTTGTTGGTACTCGATGTTTGCTCCTCTTGTTGTACTAATAGCAGATCTTGTTGCAGAGGCAAGATTTCGATTTCAACTTTTGTTGAATCTTTAATCTCTGGTTCAACTACTGCAGTGGGGACTCCATTTTCGACATTTGAAGTTTTCTCAATCTCCTCCAGCTTCTGGTTCTTCAACTTTGTTTTCATCATATGAGGTTTCAACTTGTTAAGATCAGCCAATCTTACTGGTTTCAAGAAAAACTCTTCAGCTCCTTCTTCTAAACATCTGTTCATGATCAAGACACAAAACACACAAGAATTTCCCATTAATTCATCGGGAAAACTATGATGAATTAAACTCAAACTTCATAGGTTCACTCTTTCTTTACCTGCTGATTCTTGCAGGAACGTTCTCAGAGGACATGATAACTACTGGAATGTCTCTAAAAGCTGATGATTCCTGCAAAATTGCCAGATTAATCAAAAGATATTATCAATAAATTGTACACATCAAATAGCATAAAGTAGAAGGAAATAAACACAAATATTCCAAAGAGATCTTTTATCGACATTCCCTCATTTTCTTGATTGAAAATATGAAAACTTTCTTAGTTTCTCTAAAACTATTTTTCCAAAGATGGAATCGAATAATTTAGGAAGAAAACAAGTACCTTGACTTTCTTGAGCAAATCATAACCAGTCATGCCAGGCATACAATAATCTGTAATTATAAGATTCACTTCAACTACCTGTTAAAAGCAACAATCAAACACAACAACTTTTAACAACAACAACGGAAAAAAAAACAAACAATCAAACAAAAGAAGAAACTTAACATTATAGTGATTTACAAAAAAAAGAGCAAACTTTACGAACCTGGTGATTAACAGGAGCCGTAGAAAGCGCATTTGGGTCGTTACTATCAATACCTTGTCTTAAACCCAGAAACTCCAAAGCCTTTGAGCCAGAATCAACAGTAGTTACTACAAATACCAAACACACAAAAAAGCTTAGATCTTTCTTCGATTTTATCAAACAAAGATTGAGACTTTTTTTTTTCTATTAACACTCATTATACCTTGACACGAAGACTTTTGAAGCAATCTCTCTATAAGTTTCCGATCAAATAAACTATCATCAACAGCTAAAACATGAAACTGCGATTCTGCTGCCATACCCATTGCAAAACTTGAAGATTTTTTTTTTTTGTTAAAGCAAAACTTGAAGATAGAAAAAGGAATCTCAAAGAAGATCAAATCTCAAATCGATGAACCCAGATGTAAAGTCTTCGACTTTTTTTTTTGTTCTTCACTAAAAAGAATCAATTTTTTTTTTTCTGTCTCCGGGATTTGATGCGATTTTAATCTTTAATTTACGATGCTGAAGCCTTAGGTGAAGAAGAGAAATAAAAGAGTTTGCACTTAAAACAAGATCTCTGATTATAACTCTTTTTTTTTTTTCTTCTACCAAATCTTTGCAAAAGAGAGAGGGAAAAATGTATATAGCTAATTTAGCTTTGAATTGTGGAGAAAGCAAAGTTACAAATAGAAAAAAAATTATTTTTGTTTTCTAAGAAGACAGCGCAGAGGAAGGAAAAGAAGACAAAGTTTCTAAAATAAAATAAAATAATCAAAACAAATCTTTTGGAGGATTTTTAAGGATTAGATAAGAGGTGGGCTTTGCTTTATATACTACTAACACAACCGCTTGATTTTACACCAAATCTCAAAAATACATATACAACATCATCATATATGCAAAAATCTAAAATACTTTTATAGAGTTGATAAATTTTATAAATATATATTGGGAAAAATGTCGGAAAATGCGCGAACTTTCAAATTTGGGACAAAAAAAGCATGAACTTTCGAAATGTCATTTAAATCATAAAGTTTAGTTTGACTTTTGATTAAATGGTTAAGTTTTCGTTGACCTGGCCATTTCGGACATGTCGTTAAATTTCCGTTAAAGAGACGATGACGGGGTTAACTTTCCGTTAGAAATCTCCGTTGAATCGAAACGACGGAAAGTGCGATTCTTCACAGACGCAGTTGATTCATTTTATTTTCCAGTGAAATGACGTCGTTTTGTTGTTTTCAAACCGACGTCGTTTCGATTCAACGGAGATTTCTAACGAAAAATTAACCCCGTCAACGTCTCGTTAACGGAAATTTAACGACATGCCCGAAATGGCCAAGTCAACGAAAACTTAACCATTTTATAAAAAGTCAAACTAAACTTTATGATTTAAATGACATTTTGAAAGTTCATGATTTTTTTGTCCCAAATTTGAAAGTTCGCGCATTTTCCGACATTTTTCCCAATATATATTTGTATAACATTTCACATCATCATGTTCATTTATTTTATAGTTATAAATGTATTAGAACATTAATCATCTTTCTCTCCATATTCTTCTACTTTAACCATTTAAAGTTTTAGTAATTTAACATTTTTTCACTTTAAAGATCTGGTGTCTTATTCTTGATAATTCATGTAGACTTATTAACTTTTTCTCCTAGTTTTATTCGTAAAATACTAAAATTTATTAAGGGCCTGATTGGTTCCGGCTGTAGCTGTAGATTTTGGGTCTGATTGGCAAGTGCTTTAGAGTCTTTACAAAGCAAAAAAAATTCTAAAGATTTGAAATACATCCAATCAAGCTTTAGAAGCTTTAGCTTTCCTTTTTTTTCTCACAGCCAAAATATTTCCTTAATTCATTTTTTTGGCTGTAGAAAGCCTTTTTTCCTAAAGCACATAATTTTCAACTTTCCAAAATTTTAAATTCTACAGCCAAAATACTACAGCAATAAAATCTACAGCCACAGCATATAAACCTACAGTCATATTTCTACAGCAAAAAATGTAAAGCTACAGCGGTTACCAATCAGGCCTTTTAGGCTGTAGATGTTTTGGCTGTGACTGTAGATTTTAGTGCTGTAGTATTTTTGCTGTAACATTTAAAATTTTGGAAAGTTAAAAATTGTATGCTTTAGAAAAAAAAGCTTTCTACAGCCAAAAAAATTAATTATGGAAATATTTTGGCTGTGAGAAAAAAAAAAGAAAGCTAAAACTTCTAAAGCTTGATTGGATCTATTTCAATGCTTTAGAAATTTTTTTGTTTTGTAAAGACTCTAAAGCACTTGCCAATCAGGCCCTAAGTCTTCCCAAACCTTTGAAGTCTAAATTCATGAAGAAATAAATGCAGAAACGAGGGACCCGCCAAAATCTTGAGAGATACAGGTGACGTCATCAAAGATACCTCCTTTTTTTGTTTATCATATCATTAAATTGTTTACTTGTTTTTTTGCTCCAATTAAATTCAATAGAGAAAACAATATTCAGCAAAACGTGAAATAATGAGCAGTTGGGTTTGTGGTGGCAACGACATGGCAATTTTAAATCGATTCTCTTGCAAAGATTTGTTTCCCATGGTCATGCCCCATTCATTCATCATCATCATGATTGCCATTACCAACATGTTCATCTACTATATCTGACACGTGTCTAACTTTTGGGGCCACACGTCAAAATCCCTCCAACAATGCGTACTCTCTCGTTAGCCTAGTCACAATGTTTAAAACCCGGTTTAAACGGTGATTATGGATTAGGGTTAATTTCATAAATGTTTTCGTTGCTTCTTATGTCTCTAGTATAGTCCAAATGAAATCTTCTCTTAATTAATCCGAAAAGCTACCGGTCTAAATCAATCGTTACTCAACATGATGAATCCACAAGTTAATAAAAATATAATCGACTTTTTTTTTCTTAACACAAATGGACCAAATAAATGACATGAAAGAGTAAGGCACTCAAGTAATTCAAAGAAGGTGAAGAAGAAGAAATGAGAAAAGGAATCAAAGGATGGTGGAATTGACCAAAAAGATATGGTTCGATCTCGAGTGGTCTATTTAATGTTAATCCACAATGTCGGGAAGACAATGCTTTTAATCCACAATAGTGAGAATGGATCTTCAATTTATTACATATCCTCCTCTCTTAATCGCAACCATCCATTTCTCCTTTATGAGGAGGACCCTGGACCCCTCTCTCCTCTTCCTCTCTCTAACACAAACACCTTCATCATCACAGCTTTTGACCCTAGATAAAACATTACGAGACACTCGTCATTTTATAGACCGGCTGTTTTATCAAAGTATTTGGGTTCGAATCAGATCAACAATCATATTCAGTTGGAAAAAGGATGTAATATAGCTTTTTTACTGACCTAAAATTAAAGCCTAAAGAAGAACCAAAATTATTCACATTTCCATCTCTAGACCATGTTATATTTATTATTCGATTGTTAATTCGAACGCCTTATTTGTGTTTGTGTTTGAATTTATTAGTTCAAATGTCATGTTTACATTATAGAAGAATTAAAACATTTGATATTAATTATACATATAAACACAATAATTTAACATGTTAACGTAAGCATAATTAGGTACGAAAAATGATAAAACCCTTAAACAATATTACATAATTGGTTTTTCTTTTTATGTACATAGAAGTGAACTGAGAATGTCATATTTGGTGGATGTGTGTCATAGTGACATGTGAAATGGACCACATGCAATGAACGTAATCCGAGAAGGTTTTCGAGTCGTAGTGAGGTAGTTGAGTGGCTTATATCTCTCGTTAAGATATTTGATCGATTATTTATTTTTGTATTTATAGTATTCATTTGTGGGTTGTTTGTTCGATGATTATCTTATCTTCTATATTGAAATATCCCGGTTTCTAAACTCATTCAGGTCTATTTATTTCAATTATGTGCCATGTATACATCTGTATATATAAATAGTAAGAAAGTATTAGTAATTTACTAAAATAGAAAGAAAGTAAAGTAGAAAAGATGAATAATATCTAGGGTCCTAATACATATACATATTTTTCATCAAGTTATTTGTAAGCAATAATATTGGCTAAACATAATTGGTCGGTAGAGTGTTTAAAAAAAATATAAATGTCTTTTAATTTAACTCGGATTGATCAAATTTAAGTTTTTTATTATTATTATTATTATTATCAAATTTAAGTTTGAATACAACGCTACAATTAAACTAAAATTAAAAATTAATACGTCGTAATTTCTTTGATAAAAATAGTGGATAGAATTAAAAAAAAATTATAATAATCACAATGAGTTGTCAAAAATGTTGTGTTCAAGAGTATAATTATAATAAATATATATGATTTTAAGTATAGAAGATATATACTATATATATATATATGATACTTTAAAAGCATATAATATATATATAAGGCAAAAAATTAAATAAATAAATAAATAGTAAATAGAAGTGATGTGAACTTGTGAAGGGCAGGGCACTCTTTGGCTGAGAAACATGCACACAATATGGCCCCTCTCTCTCTTTCCCTTGTCTTCAGGCTTTTTTCCTTAATGGTCGCTTCTTTTGTTCTCTACTTTTCCCTATTCCAATATAGTAAAACCATAAACTACATATTTATTTTGATGTTTTTTTTTTGTAACTTTGGAAGTTTATTTCTTGAATTCGAAGTTTATAAAATTGTTCACAACAATTTCAACATTATAAATTTAACAGCTGTTTATGTATTTGATTATAAAAGACGCGAATAAGTCTATGCTAACTCGCTATGGGAGGCACTGTGTATTGGTTGTTCCAGGTTTCCAAGTTTTTATATATAAAAAAAAAAGTCTATGCTAACTCATACACAATATAACGGCTGTTTTGTATATTGTAATTGACATCTTTATTGTTACGATAAGCACATGTATATAGAAAGAGTTAGAAAAGATTTTTCTTTTTGCAATTCAAAGTTGATATTGCAATATTTATAATTCAGAGTTTTTGTTCTATTGAAATATAGTAGGCAGGTTATGCTTAACGAATTGGTATGGGACGATTCATTGTAATTTTTATCGTCAACTACATGCAAACATTATTTGGATTGGGGGATCGGATATGTCGATTATTCTTTCTTTTTTATCAAAATCAACCAACTTTTAGTAATAGGAAAATCAAACCGCGGCGTGCATTGAGTGGTTGTACTTGTACCCAATCGGTCTTGTAACACTCGCATTATTATATAGTCGTCGACTCGTCGGTGTGTGTGTATATATATATATATATATATGAAACACACGATTACGCAGTTAGGTCAATATTACTAATTTAATTAGCTTAATGGTCTTGATACGGTGAACCTGAACCAAACCTCAGCCATTATTCTAAACGATACAGCAGCGATATTAACTTCACATGTTTTGAGAATTTTAATAAATGAGACCAATCTTTTATTTTATTTTATATACGTTAATGAGATCAATTAAGACAATATATAAACAGCAATATACATATTTCCATGTTCCCGTTGACCCACATTATCATATATATATATATATATATATATATATATATATATATATATTAAAGTACGTAAATTATTACCATCTATTTCAATCGGCTTTATAGATTAATACTCCCTCCGCTCTTTTATAGATTAACATCACCAAGGAACTTTGATTGGATTAATAAACAACAACAACAACAAATAGAACACCAGTGGTTACTTAGACAGATTCAAACAATAATCGAGTTCGATACTTATCTTTCACCTTTTAATTTCCATTATTGGTATATATAAGAAAAGAATACCATTATTGATGTTTGCATTCTTTTCTAGAAAAGGCTATGATTATAGGCTTCTAGCTACAACTTTCTTTCTCATAATATCAGGTAACAGTCTCCCTATCTGATTAGCCTTCCTCTGTTTTTCTTGTCGTCGATTACCACTCTTCTGTGTAATAAGCAGACAGATTGACAAATATGAAGACAATTATATTAAAAAAAAAGGTAAAGCTTAAATAGTATTATTATAGTTAAATATAAATGTGTTTGATATAAAAGATTATTCTCATTTACACCAATGTTAATTATTTTCGTTATATCATTTGTTTCCCATTATATTTATTTTAGAGAGAGAGAGAGAATTGGGATAATATATACTTAACTCGTGTACTTATAATTTGTAAAAATAGATGAGTACGTTCAATTATTTAGTAATTAAGAAGTTAGAACTTCAAGTAATTAATAATTACAAGCAAAATTACAAAAGAAGTTGCAAACCCATCAGTTCCATTTTTATATATGTTGCATGCATATATAATTTGATTAAATATTTAGATTCTAAATTTTGTTTGTCATCATAAATACAAACTCCTCTAGTCCTCACTGGTATACCATATATATATAATCAATGTTTACACGTTTCACTAAGCAAATAACGTTCCTTAAGTAGAGAATTTACTACATGAAAATATTGTATGGAGTACTTATTTCACTTACTTCGTTAACTTGAAAATGTAATGCAATTCATTCCCCATTCATTCATTTCAAGATTAATATTCGACTATATCATAATAATGAATAAGATCAAAACTTTAAATGCCCTTACAATTGCTGCTAGGCCATATTCAAGATACGGGAAGTGTCCCTCCGATGGAGTACAGAGCCACATTATTGACACACCAAATCCCTTTTGCTTCTTTTTTTCCTTTGCCATATTTGCCAGCAAATCTTTTATTATTTTATTTATCGCGTGAGTTTATATTTCATATTACGCATCCTATTTAATACATAAAGGTTGTATGATTGTGTTCCTATATAAGATCTTTTAATTATCAAGCTAGTAAACTCATTTTAAAACCTTTAGTGACATTTCTCCTGGTTTTTACTTTTTAGAAACATCAATTATGATACTAAAAACTAAAAAGGGAAGTCAATGTATTGTTATTTTATTTGGTCTCATTTTGAGAAAAAAATCTATTTAATTTCTGAAATTTGCTTATGCTCATACAAAATTTTACATAAAATACAATTGAACTTATTCGTTTTTGAATTTATATAACAAAAAAATAAAATACTACAAAAATGTTAATCATAATTGATAAAATTTATTACATCGATTATTAATTTCCCTAGTATTGGTTACAATATTTTCTAGATTTTTTATTTCTTTATAATAATGTTAATTTAATTTTCCTTCCTTTAATTAAACATGTTTTAGCGAAGTACTTTTAAAAAGTGAATTTTTTCCATTTTTAAACACCTTGACATTAGCACGAAATATCTTGAAAAGAGGCTATAAAATTAGCTTCCTGAATTATCCAATTTCCATGATGCACTACATAAACAAATATTGAACAACAGTTTTTGTAACTTTGTATTATATTACAATATATAAGTAATAATTCACAAGATATTAAATTTAAAAAATCTTCACCCACCGGAGTTCGACTCCACTAAGTCGCGTTACCCCGCGTATTAGGGATTGACTATGGATCGGCCTTGTTGAAAAAAAAAAAAAAAAAAAAAAAAAAAAAAATGACGGCACACCAAACAGCTTGTGAATAAAACAAAAATTTGACTGCCGACTCATATTCCAACCATTTGTCTATTGGGCTATTGGCATTGTAATCAATTCTTCTCTAATGTGATAAATACTTAAATAAGCTGTTCAGCCCATTATATGTTATAAAGTGGGCCTAATAATGGGCTTAAATAAAGTCCATTAACAGTAATTTCGTATTCTTCATTTCAATTTTGATGGAGAGAATTGATCATTTAACAACTAATTAGTCTAAATCCTAATTAAACAACAATTACAAGGAAGTATCTCTAATTTCTCTAACCTTAAGACTTTTCTCCAAGAAGAGAAACAAAAGTAAAGAAGCTCTCTCGTAACAGAAGAAGCAGAGTGCAAATCTCACTGACCACCACCACCAGTCACCATGACCATGATGATCATTACAGTATTCTTAACCGCGATTGTTGCGGTTCTCGCAATCCTTGTCAAGACTTCTCAAACCGGTTCTGGTATCTTCGCACCGCCTGAAATTTCCGGTTCGCGTGATGTTTTCCCGTCGGCGAAAGTGGTTAACTTAACCGGAGCCTCTGGTCCGGAGAGTATAGCTTTCGATCCAGCAGGTGAAGGTCCGTACGTTGGTGTCTCCGACGGTCGTGTCTTGAAATGGCGCGGTGAATCGCTTGGATGGTCAGATTTCGCTCACACAGCGTCTAATAGGTACATTTTCAAAGAAAGTTTGACAATTTTCGATCGATTGATTCTGAATTTCAGCCTTAGAATTTGGTTGGTTGCTCTGTTTTTCGATGGTGGAATTGAAGTGACTGCTCAGTGTTTTGTCAAAATTGTTGTCTTTTTGTATGAATTGTGGAGAATTTTCATTGGATTTGAGTAGAGATAACATAGCCTTAGGATTTAGTGAGACATATACATATGTTTCAGCATTTTTATAACTCTTTGTAAGATTATCACACTCATCTGTGGTTTTAGGCAGGAGTGTGTTCGCCCAGTTGCACCAGAGTTGGAGCATGTGTGTGGAAGGCCATTAGGATTGCGGTTCGATAAGAAAACCGGAGATCTCTACATCGCGGATGCGTACTTTGGCCTTCTTGTTGTTGGTCCTGCTGGTGGTTTAGCCAAACCTTTGGTTACTGAAGCCGAGGGGCAGCCATTTCGTTTCACTAATGATTTGGACATTGATGAGCAGGAAGATGTGATATACTTCACAGATACTAGTGCCAGATTCCAGAGAAGGTAACATGAATAGAAACATCTCATCATTCTTGTAGAAAAAAAGAATGATTTTTTTGAGTTTGGTAACTTAATACCGAAAAGTTTGGCTTAGTCTTCGATACTATGTATGTATAATCAAAGCACTGTGTTAATCAGTATCCATGTTTTGTGAAATTATGAACTTTCTTGCTTTGATGTCTGAGTCTTGGTCTATCCTTTATCTTGGTGATGATGATTTAACTCCAATGCATTGTCATATTCAGGCAATTCCTGGCTGCCGTTTTGAACGTCGATAAGACTGGAAGGTTTATCAAGTATGACAGATCCAGCAAGAAAGCGACGGTCTTACTACAAGGCCTTGCATTTGCAAACGGCGTTGCA
Source organism: Arabidopsis arenosa (assembly GCA_905216605.1). Classification (NCBI taxonomy): domain Eukaryota; kingdom Viridiplantae; phylum Streptophyta; class Magnoliopsida; order Brassicales; family Brassicaceae; genus Arabidopsis; species Arabidopsis arenosa. The sequence goes on along the minus strand of LR999455.1, from coordinate 13,821,914 downwards.
CTAAGCAAAGACCGGTCTTTTGTATTGGTAGTCGAAACAACCACTTGCAAGATCCTAAGGCTTTGGCTCTCTGGTCCAAACGCGGGAACACACGAAGTGTTTGCTGAGCTTCCAGGTTTCCCTGACAACATCAGAAGAAACTCGAATGGAGAATTCTGGGTCGCTTTACACTCAAAGAAAGGTCTTTTTGCGAAACTCTCACTCAGTCAAACTTGGTTCAGAGATTTGGTGCTTAGACTTCCGATCAGTCCCCAGCGCCTGCACTCACTGTTCACTGGAGGAAGACCTCATGCTACAGCCATAAAGCTGAGTGAATCAGGAAAGGTATTGGAGGTACTTGAGGATAAGGAAGGAAAGAGATTGAGGTTTATAAGTGAAGTGGAAGAGAAAGATGGCAAGCTTTGGATTGGTTCTGTTCTCATGCCTTTCCTTGGTGTTTATGATTTGTAGTTTCCTACATTGCTCTTGACTTAATTGTCTTTGCATTGTTATAAGTGTATCACGTTTTCACAACTATGTTAACTCTCCTTGTGTTGTTTGTTTTTGACGTACATGTATATACTTTTTAAGTTTTAAAAGATGTCTGTACTGTATGTTATATATATTGTAATCATGTGGTGACATCTTAAAAGGTGTCAAATCATCTAATCTAAAATGTCAGAAACATATAGTTTGGTAAATTATATCTGTTTGTATCATTATATGTTTTTGACAAATATAATCTACCAAATTATATTAGCCTCTTTGGCTGTTTCTATTTAGGGTCAATAAAATATAAAACCACAGAAGAACAGATAATGCAAGATCTGGGAGCAATAAATAGAGACTATGTTCTGCGTTTAGGATGAACGACGATAACACCCCTATTATGTGGTAAAGACGAGATTTTATTTAGCAAATCTCAGCATTTAATGCGAGACAAATCTGCAACAAAAATTACGTTAAATTACGTCCGCGGCATAGAGAAAATAAAGATTTAGCAGAACAAAATTATTATGGCAGTAATATCTCGGGTTGCGGGTATTGAAGATGTCTGGGTTCAGCTATTTATCACCTTAATAGCGTATATAGCAGATAGTTAAATCTGTTTTGTATGTTGATATAAATAATTATTTAATTTGCAATATGGAAGATTCAAATATGATGCTATGATAGAGATCAACATGGATAAGAGAGTCAGAGACACGTTTTTATTGCCATTGTACTTATGTCAGAAGTAACTAACAGTCGTGGTGGCTGTGGCAGAAGTTGACACATCTCATGACTTATGTGGTCGAGAATGAAGTCACGTGAATTTGTATTTACACTTACTTGTCATGTAGGGTTTGACTTCTAAATTACTCGGCAACAACGTATCCAATTCTTTTTTTTAGCTGGAAATTTCAAACCAAAAATCTAAATTAATTTTCTGAACCATAGAAATCCAATCTTTTTTGTCATTTAAAGCGTTTCTAAATGTTCAAGATGTGATGTGCAATATATATTTTTTTGAAATATTTAAATGAAATCAATTTCTAGCATAAAAACTTTATACCAGCACAATTTGCTCAAAACAAATCCATTTAATTAAATATATACATATAACATATATAGCCTACTTCATTTTTAATTTATTCTTAAAGGTCGAACCTAAAAGATTGGTTCCGAAAAGCAGTCAAATTGTCGCACTCATAATATTTGCGTTAGAGAAGCCGCTTCTTACTCATGCATGTTTCTCGTTGCCCAAAAAAAAAGAACTCATGTTTCTCTTTCAAACAGTCTATAAAAAATAACGTTAATTAAGTTCGGCCTTTGTAATGATAACAAATAAAATACTGCAAAGGTAAATCTTTCCGTCATTTTCCTTCACGTTTCGATAAGTTTCAATTTAAAAACTAACATCGTCGCCTTTCATTGAATCAACGAATGGATTTATCGCAGCGTTTATTCTATATTAGACAACTGGCCCTTCAAGCGAAATGAAGGATACGTGTACATATATGCATCCACATAAACGATAAGAAAAATAGAAACTGACTTCTTTGTTTTGGATGTTATATAATTGTTTCACCTGTATGTGAGCTAGCAACATTTACTCTTATACAACCAACAAGTCAACAACTTATATTGTTCCGGCGAAAAAATGCCCACTAATCACAAAATTCCGACTTGGTTTGCCGTTCCGACTGTGTTGGCTGTCTTGTCCGTAGTCTTGTATCAGATCTTAATTGTTCCGGAAAATTTAGAGGGCACCAAAAATGTATTGACAATGGCTAAAACCATTCCAATTCCTGTTACTGGACCGGAGAGCATTGAGTTTGACCATAAAGGAGAAGGTCCTTATGCTGCGGTCGTGGACGGCCGTATTCTCAAGTGGCGCGGCGATGATCTCGGCTGGGTTGATTTTGCCTACACATCTCCTCACAGGTTTTTATTTTTATTTATAACGTCTTTTACTAGAACACATCGACACATATAATTTATCTTTAAAAGAAAGAAAAAAAACCGACACATGATAACCAATACCAAATAAGTTGAGGAAATTACCCGAGAGATCTGGGAACTCTTTGTGTTGTGTCCAAAACCTACCTTTTTAAGCCAATAAAAATATTTCAAGTTGAGGAAGAAAAGAACAAATAATATATTGTTTCTGTTTTTTCAAAACATATATTTATTGTTTGAGAATGAGTAATTGAGGACATCAAATCTGTTTTATGAGTGTTGCGGTGAATCAGCTTGAGTTTTATAATTTGATTTTCAGGTTTGATCTAAATATTCTTGTGCAAACATTCCTTGGATCCGTCCCAATGTTGTATATTTTGTATCTTTTATTTTTGCATATATATATTTTGACAAAAAAAAAAGGGGGAACTTAAATTTCTTTTGCTGCAATTCAATGAATTGTTTCAAAGTCATAAGGCTATACTACAGATCTGTGTCAGCCAAATCTTTGTGGCTTGTCAACTGGTCACCTGATAGTATGTATATTGATTATATAGGCTTTTCTGAAAAATCAAATAACTAAATTAACTAATCATACTTTATAACCTTGTTGTATATATGAAGAGGGAATTGTTCAAAACATAAAGTAGTGCCTACTTGTGGAAGGCCATTGGGACTTACTTTCGAGAAGAAAACGGGCGATTTGTACATCTGCGATGGTTACTTGGGGCTCATGAAGGTTGGACCAGAGGGAGGCTTGGCCGAGTTAGTTGTTGATGAAGTCGAAGGTCGTAAAGTTATGTTTGCTAACCAAGGAGATATAGACGAAGAGGAAGATGTCTTCTACTTCAATGATAGTAGTGACAAGTATCACTTCAGGTATTCTATAGGCTTCTTTAATTATACATGTGTACTTAGAAATTAGGATCCGAGCATTTGTGACATAGAGTTTACGTCTTCAATAATTGTTTGTGTTTGTTCGTTTTTTTTGTTTTTGTTTGTCTTTTTTTTTTGTTTTTTTTTGCAAACAATAGCGTTTTATAACAATTCAAACTTTATGTGATTTTTGTCGGTCAGGGACGTATTTTTCGTGGCTATCAGTGGGGAGCGGTCGGGAAGAGTGATCAGATACGATAAGAAGACGAAAGAGGCCAAAGTTGTCATGGACAACCTCGTTTGTAACAACGGTTTGGCTCTAAACAAAGACCGGTCTTTTCTAATAACATGCGAGTCCGGCACGAGTCTTGTCCACCGATACTGGATCAAAGGTCCCAAAGCCGGGACTCGTGATATCTTTGCCAAGGTCCCGGGTTACCCTGACAACATCCGGCTGACATCGAGTGGAGACTTTTGGATTGGTATACACTGCAAGAAAAACCTGCTAGGGCGATTGATTTTGAGGTATAAATGGCTTGGGAAATTGGTTGAAAAGACAGTAAAACTGGAGTACGTGATTGCTTTTATCAACGGATTTAAACCGCAAGGAGTGGCCGTGAAAATCTCCGGGGAGACGGGGGAGGTCCTTGAGGTACTTGAGGACAAAGAAGGAAAGACTATGAAGTATGTAAGCGAGGCGTACGAGAGAGATGATGGGAAGTTATGGTTTGGGTCTGTTTACTGGCCAGCCGTTTGGGTTCTTGATCGCAAATGAGTGATTATATTGTATCTACTTATGTGTTTTGAATAGTAATAAATTTTTATTTATTTTTAAATCATCACTTGTTTTTGCGGAAAATAAATTTGAATCATCATACTCTTTCAAAAGTTTTTCCTTTTATTAAAGCTCCAGAAGAACTGAACACATTATTATGTTGTCGGTATTAAAGCTCCACTTTTGTGCGCGAAAGAAAGAAAGTCACTTGAAAAGCAACTTCGATTTAGCTTTGTTGCATTCGATTTGATTTTGTGCTACAATAATCAAATAACAGTTTGTATTTGTTTTATGAAAGAAGAAAAACAAGGGTCCTACGAAGAACTCATCATAATTAAAACTATATGGGCATTAATGGTTTTGGTAAGAGCACCAGAAAACCGCCAAAATATAATCGACTAAACACAATCAGAAATTTATCAAAAAATAAAGAAAAATATTATTTAGTTGGTGTACCAAATTTTATACTTTTCTCAAAAAATTTAATGACAAATTAGTGAAAAGAAAAGATTCAGGAACTTGCCATATATTCTCTTAAGTACTCAATTATTTTTATTTTTAAAAACTTTTGGGTATTTCTATTACTCCTCTTTTTTAAGTTTCAGCTTCCAAATATTTGATGTTTTCCAAGTTTTTTTTAATCTTTTGACAGACAGATGGCACTTAAAACTAAGCGATGACACATATATTGACGTGTGTAACGTGTGTTGTGTCCGAAATCATTAAAAAAGCCTCACATCTCTTTCTACAGTAAAAAGAAAGATCTTTGATTCATCCAAACTTTTATCTATTTATAGTCTCTTTAATTTCAGTATCATCATTCACACACATTTTCCTTTTTTGTTGTTAAAATATTCACACAGATTTTCCTCCACAGAGTGAGAGAGAGAGAAAGATGCCGATTAGCCGGAGAGTTCTGACGCCGGTCACAGCCGTTCCGGTTATCTTAGCCGTCCTTTGCTTCTTCTTCTGGTCATCAATCATCGGGCCGGAAAATATAAAGGGCACGAAACACGTCCTTCAAGATGCTAAGACCATTCCTCTTCCCGCCGATGGACCAGAGAGCTTAGAGTTCGATCCACAAGGTGAAGGACCTTACGTTGGCGTCACCGACGGTCGCATTCTCAAATGGCGCGGTGAAGAACTCGGCTGGGTCGATTTCGCCTACACTTCTCCTCACAGGTTCATTTGTAACCAAAATTACCAAATTACCCTTACTCTGTTTTATTGTTTTCTTGGTGAATGAATTAGGATTTTATTTAGTGTTCCCAATTAATTGGATTTTTTTTTGTTTTTGGTGAATGAAGAGATAACTGTTCGAGGCATGAGGTAGTACCAAGTTGTGGAAGGCCATTGGGACTTACTTTCGAGAAGAAAACGGGAGATTTGTACATATGTGATGGTTACTTTGGACTCATGAAGGTCGGACCAGAGGGAGGCTTGGCCGAGTTAGTTGTTGATGAAGCCGAAGGTCGTAAAGTTATGTTTGCCAACCAAGGAGATATAGATGAAGAGGAAGATATATTCTACTTCAATGATAGCAGCGATACATACCATTTCAGGTAATTTTATTACACTTGCTTTACTTTCTAACACATCCAATAAATCCTTTTTGGTTGCAAATAAAATAAAGAAATGTGTTTTGTTGGATATATAGGGAAGTATTTTACGTGTCTATGTCCGGGACAAAGGTTGGAAGAGTAATTAGATACGATATGAAGAAGAAAGAGGCCAAAGTTATTATGGACAAACTTCGTTTACCAAATGGTCTAGCTCTAAGCAAAAACGGATCGTTTGTAGTCACATGCGAGAGCAGTACGAACATTTGCCATAGAATATGGGTCAAAGGTCCCAAATCCGGAACCAACGAGGTTTTCGCAACGCTCCCTGGTTCCCCTGACAATATCCGGCGTACGCCAACGGGCGATTTCTGGGTGGCATTACATTGCAAAAAGAATTTGTTCACTCGTGCGGTTCTGATTCACACTTCGGTCGGAAGGTTTTTAATGAATACGATGAAGATGGAGACTGTAATCCATTTCATGAACGGAGGAAAACCTCATGGAATTGTCGTGAAACTCTCTGGAGAGACGGGAGAGATTCTTGAGATACTTGAGGACAGTGAAGGGAAGACGGTGAAGTATGCTAGTGAGGCTTATGAGACAGAAGATGGAAAGTTATGGATCGGGTCCGTGTATTGGCCGGCCGTTTGGGTTTATGATGCAGCGTAGAATTAGGATAATTCCTAATTATTTATATTTTAATTATATTATTTATTTTAGTCTTTATCTTTTAATGTTTCTAGAATATTCTAGGGTTTTCTTATGTTTTATTATAAATAAGCCGTTAAGGCCTCCTTTTGTAAAAAGGGATTGATTAATAAAATTAAAGAGCTTTTAGCTTTTCAGAGAAGAGTATTCTCTAATCCTTGTTTTCGGTAGATCTCGAGAGATCTCAACGATTATAAGAAGACGTAGGATTCGGTATTCGCGGAGAATCAACGAATTCCTCACGTTCTCTCGTTTCTGGTATTTTGAGGAATCAACAGATCCGAGAAACCCTAGTTTTCCGGTATTCTGAGGAATCAACGGATCTCTAGTTCTATCCATTAAAGCTTCCGCTACTTCAGTTGGTATCAGAGCTGCGTCTCTTTGATTTCTCAATCGAAGAACGATTCTGGTGATCATGTTGAGTGGTAACTTTTATCCTTTTGCAGAAGAAAGTTTGTTTGAAGATGGTTACAGAGAAATCTACGGTGATCCTATCTACGATATCTATGAAGATGATGATGTCTTAGTTATTGATCATGTCGATTTTGTGTTCAGCGATGGTGCGTTCGAGAAAATCTGTGCAGAATTCGGGCAAGATACTTTTCGTGCAAAATCCGGGCGTAGTCAGATCTGTGCAAAATTCGGGTTTCCTGCAGAAATCATGAAAGATCAGATCGGTGCAAGTTTCGTCCAAATTCCGGTTCGTGCAAATTTCGGATCAAAACGGATTCGTGCAAATTTCGGGTCAAATAAGATTCATGCAAATTTCGGGTCTGATCCAGTTCGTGCAAAAATCGGACAGAATCAAGAGCTGAAGATAAAGATGGATCTTCGAAGATCTCCAATGCTGAAAACCCTGCTGAAGATTCGAGGTCGAATCTTTCTTGGCCGACGAGAGCTGATGCAGCGCAGATACAAGATTCGAGGACGAATCTTTTCTTGGCCGGCGAGACCTGATGCAGCGTAGAATTAGGATAATTCCTAATTATTTATATTTTAATTATATTATTTATTTTAGTCTTTATCTTTTAATGTTTCTAGAATATTCTAGGGTTTTCTTATGTTTTATTATAAATAAGCCGTTAAGGCCTCCTTTTGTAAAAAGGGATTGATTAATAAAATTAAAGAGCTTTTAGCTTTTCAGAGAAGAGTATTCTCTAATCCTTGTTTTCGGTAGATCTCGAGAGATCTCAACGATTATAAGAAGACGTAGGATTCGGTATTCGCGGAGAATCAACGAATTCCTCACGTTCTCTCGTTTCTGGTATTTTGAGGAATCAACAGATCCGAGAAACCCTAGTTTTCCGGTATTCTGAGGAATCAACGGATCTCTAGTTTATGATTCCAAATGAGTTAGCCAAAGACCAAACGCCAAAATAAAATTATCACTTAGTTGTGTGATTTGTTTATGAGCGGGAATGCAATTTTGTTGTATCTTCTTGTTGTTGCGTGAGTGAATTATGATGAGAACCTGGATTCTTCAAAACTTTGTTTCAAATTGAGTAGTTGAAAATAGATTTGTGTGATTTCTAAATGTCCGTATGGTTTAAAAATAAAAATCGTTATCATCAAGGAAGGAAAATGAGAATTGTGTCGTGAGACTCGTGATTAGAATTGGGGTTTGGCGAGATTCTGACAAAATTTTGGAAAACTTATTAATCTGAATATCATCAGGACTATCAAACATGATTGATCTAGATTAGTAATTTTTAAAGAGTAAATCTCTCTAACCTATTACAAAGACAAACAAACAAAAAGAAATATCTGTCTAGTTATATTATATCCATAAGCCGTGCGTGGAATGGACTCTATATGTTACTATTAGTGATAGTACCAAATAAGCATACGTGTATTACTTTGTACTGGAGAATGATCTTTTCTTAATCTCTCGTCTGATTCTTGTCGCCAAAAGATGCCCAATTGATGTGAACGAGGGATCTCCACCAGCCTTTTCACAATTGGATATTCTTTTGCATGCTTTATTTTCTGTAAACAAGTCACGATTAAAGGAAGGTACGTTTTAGGTGCGATCGATTGGTTATTATTATAATAATTAAGAGATTTAAAGTGGGACAAAATAAGAGTTTAATAATAAAAAGTATATAATAAAAGTTAAGTTATAAAAAGAAATTGAAAGACCTAATAAACTTAATGAACTAGGGTATTAAGAAAAACTAATAAACTAATCAAGTGAATTATTAGCTTTTGTTCATGTGATTCTGATGAATATGTTTTGAGCTAGTGATCGGCCAACTAAGGTAAAGGCTCTCTATATCTCTGCATTATGCATGGGTTTGACATCTTGAGATAGTGTATGAAATTGCGATCCTTATATTTTAACAGTTAGCTAGTTCCGAATTAAACATTTCATCATATTTTCATGTATTGTATAAGCTGTCCTTACTTATGGATATATAAAGACATAGATAAATCATTATGTATTATAGAAGGTAGAATGTTATATATATAGAATTATTCTAAATTTTAGTGTAACAGTTTAATTATTTCCTCATTTTATTCAAATTGGCAATTATTCGGACTTCATATCCCCAAAATAAAATGATTAACAACAACTTTTGATTTCGTCATATTTGTTACTACTACTTACTAGCTTTTACACGAATATCATTGATTGAGTGACGAGATGACTGACAATCTGACATGCTGTTGTAGTACGAAACCTAACAAATAAGTGAAGATACTCTGCTTGACAAAAAAAAAAAGAAAAAAATAAGTGAAGATACTCTTCCACGAAATCTTTTTGCAACGGCATCGTTCTAAGCCAAAACGGTGATTACCTTCTCTGTCCATTGACTGGACCAAGATCCAATCCTTCTGGTCCAAGTAGTATAAAGACAACGGCATGACCGATTTAAGCGAGGGATAATGCGTAATTTTGGTTGTTTTCGAGGGAGAAGTTTACATTTAATTCTTACAGAGAGAATAAATGAAAATGACAATTTAGGTCTGCCATAGTCACGTAGACTCACATTCTACTAAAAAAACTAATGTTTACAGATGTAATTTCTGATAGTTATCCTATTAGGCTATTACCTAAATGTGTTGTTTAATTCTTAATCACAGGAGGAAGAGGAAAGGAACCATCTCATTTTTTTTTTTTTTTAACTTTAATATTACGTTTGAAGTGGAGTCAAAATTTCAAACGAAAAGTTCTTAATTTTTTAAACATGATAGTAGATGAACAATGTGTATCACAACATAGTAGCTTAAAGTAGTTCCACCATTAGAGCAGTAGAGAGGAAAACAGAGGACCTTATATTGCAGGCTAATAATTCTTTATATGATATTCCAATTTGTTGCTAATGCCTCGCAGATTCTTGAGATACAGTAGGCTGCGCTCAATGGATACCCTGAAACTGCATAAATCAAGAAACCTCTTTCAGATTTTTTGGTTCCTTTTTTTTTTTTTTCCATTAACAAAAGTACAAGTGAGAAGAAGACTTACTCGACAAAAACTCATCAATATAGTCGCACTCTATTTTCCCGTGTGCCATTGCGCCGACCTAGAAATGGTAAAGCAAGCAAGGTATGGGTTTTGCATAAGATTGAAAGCTTAATCCTATTACTAAGTAAATGAAATGGACTTTGTGAAGAAGCGAGAGAGAAACATTTGGAGAGCACTAACCACAAAAACTGTGTCTGTATCATCAGATTCAGTAGCTAGGTGTTTCTGCATATTGACGAGTTTTTCAGAGCTATGCGAGAAGCCTGATATAAGAAAGAGACAATTCCCTTTTTTAGCTCACATAATATGGATAAATAACAATATGTAGGAGGAAACTAAAGCTTTTGTTTTTTACCTATTTTTCGGGAGTTAACCGGTAGATGATATTCTTCGATAGGGTTCTTGACACACCGTAGAAGCTTCTCACCGCTGCCAACTGCAGTAATGCTCAGCTTTTGTAGCAATTGCACTGCCAGACCAACAAATAGGATAAGAAACAATAAAAACTGAGGAGGTTAAAGTAACAAAATATCAGTAAGGATGAGAGAAAAAATGGATAACTAACACATGATTCCGGCAAATCGTTTGAAAGTTCTTGGTATACGAACATGTGGCTTAACTTCAAAAAGGACACCTTTTTCTGTTCTAACATATACCGCTTTCAACCTCCCAGCCTTATTAACCGGACTATCCAAAATCATAAGAAGAGCCTGAAGAGAGAGATCACTAAAGATGAGTCACAATTAGTTATAAGCTATCGAGATATGACTTAAGAGTTTGAAGACCCTGACCTGATGAGTGATGTCTGGTCGGTAATCAGCCGGATTTCTGTTGTTCTTTCTCAAGAAATTAGCATGATCATCCGAGTTCAGTAGCTGGTAAGTCTGCACACAACAATCACATATATTAGTACCACAAACAAACTCCATGGCTTAGTGTAATGCCAACATTCCTGCAGATTACCTTTCCAACTTTGGCAACTTCAAGAGAGGCCTTCTCAAGCACGAAAACAACACCGGGCTTTTCCTTGTTAGGAGCACTAAGGACAATAGGTATCCCTCCCACAATATCCTCTGCTGCTGCTGTTGCTTCCTCAGTTATTTCCTCCTCTTCATTACCTTCCTCTGCTCTTGAAGTGATTTCTTTTTTCGCTTTCTTTGAACTTTCTCTTGCCTTTTGTTTTTTCTCAATCTTTGGTTGTTCCTCTACTTCATCTTCTTCCTTATCATACCTCTCAGTTCTCTCCTTTCTCTTGTTCACTTTAATCCCATAAGGCCTCACCATCTTCCTTCAATATTTCTACACACAAATTTAAGTCAATCACAACATCACAGAGCTAAAGAATCAGATGCTAAAGGACTAATATACTACGGTGACGATGAATTCATACAAAAGTAATCAAATTTATCGCTTCAAAAACTATAGAGAATCAATGCAAACAATCACAGTTCCATAGAGCTTAAATTCGAAAATAAATCGAACCCTTTGATGAAGAACAGCTAAACTAAAAGAGAAAATCATCGCTTACCGGAGTTTTTTTGAGCTTGCGAAGAAATTCAAGTGAGCAGGCGACTGAATCCTGATAAACCCTAATTCGAAGTTAAAGGTAGGCGTTTTCTTCTTTTTGATTTGTTTTTTTTTTGTTTCACACAGATTATATAATTGTTTAAGGGCTTATTGTAGTAAAATAGGCCCATTAAGTGTTTTAGGGTTTAAAAAGGCCCAAAAAAAGAAAAACAGACAAGAAACCTAAAATTGGGACATCGACGTCGACTTTTGTTCTGCCGGAGAGCACGACCGCCTTATGTATTAACAAGTGGTGGTTCTTTCCATTTTTTTAATTTTGACTTCAATTTTTTGCGTTTTCTCTGCAACTCGCCGTCAAGGGTAGAGGAATTAGGGTTTCCTGTTTTAACCCGCTTGAAGATGACGTCTTATGGAGACAAACTGAAGTCGACCTCCATTAATGGAGTTAAGTTATACCATGTTTCTTCTGCACCCAATGTTGCGACTTGGCTTAATCCTAAGAAGCAACGAGCTCTCCGAAAAAACCCTCGTAAGTATCACCTATTATTGTTTCTGTCTCAGAGCTTATCTAGTGCTCTGAATCGTTAACCCCTTCATAAACCCTATTTCTTAAAGGCTCGTCCTTTTTTTTTTTCTTTTTCCCTCTTCGATGTAAGATTATATGCAAAGAGTGGAGCTGATTCAGGAGTTGAAGTTTGAGACTGCCACTACTAGAATCAAAGCGACTCCAGACGGAGAGTATCTGATTGCTTCAGGTGCGTTTTCTTTCTTTCTGAATTTGTTGCTTCGATATAAATAATGTGTGACTTTTCACTGATTTGTTGTTGAGTCAGGCATATATCCACCACAGGTCAAAGTTTATGAGCTAGGTCAGCTTGCTCTGAAGTTTGAGAGGCATTTGGACTCGGAGATAGTTGATTTCGAGGTACCTTCACTGCTCCGTGAGTTGTTTCTTAGCACTATTCATAGTAACTATCTTGTTTCTGGTTTGATAATATGTGTTTGTTGGCTCTACAGATATTGGATGATGACTTCTCAAAGCTTGCCTTCTTATGTGCTGATCGTTCTATTCAACTACACGCCAAATACGGGAAACACCACACTTTACGAATTCCAAGGTATTTTAGCTTTGTTGGTATATGAGATATATATTTCGTGGTCTAAAGCATTCATATATTTGCAGGATGGGGAGAGATATGACATATGATCCCTGGTCTTGTGATCTTCTTTGCGCTGCTTCCTCACCTGATCTATACAGAATCAATTTGGAGCAGGTTCTTTCCAGTGAATATATAATAGTTTAGTATTGTGACCTACCTCAGTCTTTGTTAGAGAATGATTTTTGAGTTTCGCCTTCTTTCTCTTCAGGGAAGATTTCTCTCTCCTCTCAGCACTCAATCCCCAGCCCTTAATGTTGTTTCTCGAAGGTCTGTATACTGAATTGTTTTTTCTGTTATTACGTTTCTTGATTTGATCCAGAAGAAGATTTGATTCTGTTGCTCTAGATTATTATTGGTTACATTTGAGCACTATTTTCTCTCCAGTAACCTCCATGGATTAGTTGCTTGTGGTGGTGAGGATGGTGCTGTGGAATTTTTTGATATGAGAATGAAATCATCTGCTTCTAGAATTAACGCGGTCACACATGGTGGTGATGCTGCTGCGGTGATTCTTCCTAACTTATGTTCCAAATAAACTGACTTTCTTAGCTTAGACGTCATGCGATTGGTATCGCAGTGAACTTTCCGATAATCTTGTGCTTTTTAATTGGCTAATAGGAGGTTACTGCTATCGAGTTTGATGACAGTGAAGGTCTTCAAGTAGCTGTCGGGAGTAGTGCGGGAAAGGTTTGATGCTATATTTCATTTTTTTTATCTGCAAGGTTTTAAACATTGGTAGGTCGATTTGATTATATAGATATGTTGTGTTGATCGTGCTGTTCTGTATCTGCAGGTATTCATATACGACTTGCGTACTTCAACTCCCATAAGAGTGAAGGATCACATGTAAGTCTTACTGTTTTTATTAACTCAATCATTGTATATGCTATAACATTAGGGTTGTTTCCTCAATGTTCATTGTGTTTCTGCAAAACTTGCAGGTACGAGAGCCCGATTTTGAGTATAAAGTGGCAACGAACTCTTAATACTCAACAACCTAAGTTGATTACTACCGACAAGCACATTGTTAGAATATGGGATCCAAACACGGTAAGCATCAGATAAGAACGGTTTAACCTCACACTTTTTTTTTTGAAGAAACAAGAGATATAGCTAGATAAAGCTTTTGAATCACCATTTTCTTCTGTTTATTTATTTCCATTTTGTGTTTTTCAGGGAGAAGGTATGACCAGCATTGAACCGACTCAAGGAGGAATAAACGACATTTGTGTGTTCCGTGGAAGCGGACTTATGCTTCTTGCTTTAGACTCTAGCCTAATCCCATCTTACTTCATACCTGAACTCGGTCCTGCCCCCAAATGGTGTTCTCCTCTTGAAAATCTAACGGTAAATTAAAAAGTCTCCCTATCCTTTTATGTGTTTACCATTCCAGTGATGTCACCATTGTTACAAACACGTTTCTTGTGTGTTAATATTGTTCTCAGGAAGAGTTGGAGGAAAGTGGACAGACAACTATTTATGATAATTACAAATTCGTGACAAAGGAAGATCTGGAGAAGTTGCAGCTAACTCATTTGATTGGAACAGATCTTTTGAAAGCACAAATGCATGGATATTTTATGAATCACCATTTGTACAAAAAGGTGAGTCCTTGACATTTTCATAACACTTAATAGCATCAGAATAGTCTCTATAATGTTTCTTCCTTATATTTTCTTTCTTTCTTTGTACAGGCTTTAGCAGTGGCTGAACCTTTTGCATATGATGCTTACTTAGAACGTAAGAAGCAAGAGAAGTTAGAAGCGAACCGTACACAGAGAATCACAGTTAGTATTCAAAACCTTAGCATCTGTAGATTCACCATTGTTTGTTTATTGGCTACTTACATACATATCTGTTTCTCTTGTGCTTTCTCCAGAAGAAGAGAAGGTTGCCAAAGGTTAACAGAGAACTCGCAGCAAGGCTTCATGGGGACGATTCAGATGAGGAGAATAAAACTGCCGAGGATGAGGAGGCCGCCAAGAAAGTGTCGAAAAAGAAGAAACCGATACTTAGTGGCGAGAATTTCGCAGATGGTCGGTTTAGTTCGATGTTCCAAAATCCGGTATTAACATAATTCTTTTCAATGTTTTTTTGTTTGTTGTTTTTTGTTGCACTACTTCACATCTTATTAAACTGATTACTGGGAATCCCCTTTTGGTTTTCAGGACTACCAAATCGATCCAGAATCATATGAATATGGTGTCCTACACCCTGTTGCTTCTTCGAAGAAGCAACCTTCTTTGTTAGATGAACACTTTGAAGCTGTATCGGATGATGACGAGAACAGTGATTCTGATGCATCACTGTCTTCAGATGGCGAGGCCGACGATGGAGACGCAACTAGGCCAAGCAAGAAAGCAAGAACTCCGAAGTTAGTGCCTTTTGACTGCATTCCAGGATCTACATTTGACACACACTATCTTGATTCTTTTGTTTTCTGATATGGATGATTTGGTGTCAGGTTGTTTGAAGTGAAAGATGAGCGGCATGCCGCAGCTTTTTACAACCGCACTTCACTGGCTAAAGAAGATAGTCTTCCTATGGGCGAGCGTGTCAAGGCTATAGAGAACCGGCGTGGCAACTTTGGAGGCTCGAAAGATATCAAATTCGGTCCTGGAGGATCTCGGGAGATTTCTTTCAAGGCGAGAAGCTCATCGAAATACAAAGAAGACAGAGGAGATAGAGACGATGAGGATGAAGATGGGCAAAGAAACAGGAGGAGAGGAGTTCAGTCTCTTGGACTAAAATCAGATAATATTAGAGGCGGTTTCAGGGGTAGAGGAGGCGGTGGTTTTAGAGGGAGAGGAGGCGGTGGTTCACGGGGAAGAGGAGGTGGCGGTGGTTCCCGGGGAAGAGGTGGCCGTGGTGGTGGACGTGGAAGAGGCCGGCGATAATCAATGTAGCTTTCAGTGGATTTATTAGTTTTGGAAAATGTGTCACCTACTATTGAGAATCTTTGAAACTTGATTGATTCACATATACAATTTTGGAATATTTTTGACCTGGTCTCGAAAGTTACTTACTTGATGCTAAAGGTAATGATTGGAAAGTGGATGACCTAAAGTTGACCCTAGTTCGATAGTGGCTTAACATGATAGATCACCGACCTTTATTAATTGAGCTAAATTAACAAGACTAACATTGATTTAATATAGTAATTAAGGAAGATGCTTTTCTTTTTTTTGGGGAGGTCAACAAATAAATAAAATGCTTATGTATATGCTTACAACATGAGAATTGCTTATGTATATGCTTACAACATCCAAGTGTTTGGGACTAGGAAGACGCCTCAAGCTGATCTCCACGCGTCTCCCACAATTTCTTCCGGCTGAGTCATCTTACAATATGTTAATTCTGATCTTTAATACATGTAAGATTCTTCTTTAATTTTTATATAGTTAGTCTAACTTGTGACTAGACCTTGGTCACCCGTGGAACATAGGCTTTGGCATGTGTCGTCCTACGTCCTCAGATCCAAACATTCTTCTTTATAGTACAAGTCGTATAACACTTATATAATATAGTATATTATTGGATAATAGTATAGTTTGTTAGTTTATATTTAACCATAGAGATTGTTTATTTAATTGTATTATCCGCATTATATATACGCTCGACAATAATATTCTACCAAAGTTCAGAACAATCCCAATTCCAAAGTAGCTTCCAAGCTTCTAGAGAAAACAGAATCTATAAAATTTGTCTTAATAAGCAAAAATGTGTGCATTAGTACCTCCATTGTTCCCAAACTTTGGGTGGCCATCAACGGGAGAGTACGACAGCTACTACCTCGCCGGAGATATCCTCAACAACGGCGCGTTTCTTGATTTTCCGGTACCAGAGGAGACTTATGGAGCTGTTACAGCGGTGACTCATCATCAGAACAGCTTTGGGGTTTCTGTTTCGTCGGAAGGAAATGAAATAGACAACAATCCGGTGGTTGTCAAGAAGCTTAATCACAATGCTAGTGAGCGTGACCGTCGCAAGAAAATTAACTCTTTGTTCTCATCTCTCCGTTCATGTCTTCCTGCCGCCGACCAATCGGTAAGAAGCTACTCTGATTTGTCTTATGTGAATCAGTTTCGTTTCATTTATGCATCTATGCAATTTAGAAGAAGAATACTGTGTTAACCCCTTTTTCTTTACTTTCTTGCAGAAGAAGCTAAGCATTCCTGCGACAGTTTCTCGAAGCTTGAAGTACATACCAGAGCTGCAAGAGCAAGTGAAGAAGCTAATAAAAAAGAAGGACGAACTTTTGGTGCAAGTGTCAGGTCAAAAAAACATTGAACATTACGTTAAGCCGCAACCAAAGGCGGTGGCGAGCTATGTCTCGACCGTGTCTGCGACTAGGCTTGGAGACAACGAAGTGATGGTCCAAATCTCATCGTCTAAGATTCATAACTTTTCGATATCTAATGTTTTAAGTGGGCTAGAAGAAGATGGGTTTGTTCTTGTGGATATTTCATCTTCAAGGTCTCAAGGAGAAAGGCTTTTCTACACTTTGCATCTACAAGTGGACAAGATTGAAATTTACAAGCTGAATTGCGAAGAGTTAAGTCAGAGGATGTTGTACTTGTATGAGGAATGTGGAAACTCATTTAGATTATAATTTGTTCTTGTTTCTTTATAGTTATGTCGTCCATTTCTGTTGAAATTCTAACATTCTTGACCAAAGCGTTGTAGTTGTAGTCGAGTTGTTTCGTTTTTGGTCGAAGTCAATGATCGATTATGCTATTGAGTATAGACTGATTATTATGAAGTTCATGTTACAGCTAAAGATTTTAATTTCTGTCTAGACTTTGAATCTTACTAATAAAAATTTTTGTTTATGTGTATCTTATTTATATACAGTTAAGAGTTAGTGGTGTTTTGGTGTATCAATAGAATATAAAAATGGGAAAAGACAAAAAGAGGGTATTTTATTACAACTACAATATAACATTAAGTGTGGCAACCTATGTTGCATGGAAACGGAAACGGAAACGTGGAAGCGAAACGTTTCGGAAACGGGAAACGATTTTTTTCTAAAATTAGGGATTGGAAACGTTTTGGAAACGTATACACATATATATGTATATATATATAACATTAACATAAAACAATATTATATTAAAGAAAAATGGTTTAATTAAACAATACAAGTCCAAAACATAAATATTAAATAGGTTAACTAAAAAAATAGGTTAACTAAAATTACAAAAGATAAAGATTAAAAGGTTCAAAGTCAAATATTTAATTTAGACCAACATTTTCATTCTCATTTTCATTAGTTTTATCATAGATCATATAAAGATGCCTCCAAATCTAGTTTGTCGATAGAAAGATCTTAAAACTCAGAGTCTTCTAAAATTAGTTATATGTATTATAAATCTTAATATTTTCAACTTTTATTTATTAAGTTTCCAAAGTCAATAAAAAGGATTTGTCGCGTTTCCATTTTGGAAACGTGAGTTTCCATCGTGTTTCCAAACATAGATTTTTAGGAAACGCGTTTCCGTGCCGTTTTTCGTGTTTCCGAAGAGTTTCCGTTTCCGAAACGTTTCGGAAACGGGAAACGGACCTTGAAGAGAGTTTCCATGCAACATAGGTGGCAACATTATAGTAAAGAGTATAAAATTATATCATATACTAAACTTTGGAATCTAATTTAGAAGATAAATTATGTAAGTGAGCCAAGTTGCACTTATTAATTAATAGATTGTTGTGACATATTTAAAGAGTTAATTGAGATTTATTAGGATAAATGATAAATGAGAAGCCATGTATGTAGGTTATCCATTGATCTTGGAGTTAATATATACTAGAGGCAGTTTTTTCAATCAGGCATCACAGAAAAAACTTGGAGTTTTGGTTTTGAAAGAAATAAATCTTTGGATTTTTAGTTTATTTTGGTTTAGAAAAAAGAAGAAGAAATGTAGTAGTTTACTTGGCTTGGTTAGTTGGTTAAAAAAATATATGAGATTAAATTAAACAAGAATATGCAATTTACAGGATGATAACTGTAGCTTTCGGAGATTATCATATTAGTTTAGAAATGTGGGTTACGAAACGAATCTTGGAAACCTCATTGATTCACATTTACAATTTTGGAATATTTTTGATCCATTCTTGAAAGTATAACTAAATCAGAACATATATTACTTTAGACACAATTGGGATCAAGTTGACATTAGTATATAAAATGACTTTATCGTCGTTGTGGGATTAAAATAACCAGGCTACATTTAAATATGATAAAGATATCTAAAATTTTGAAATGCTTATGTATATGCTTACAACATGAAAATGCTTACAACATAAAAAATGTATGGGACGAGGAAGTAAAGACGCCCAAAGCATCTTCCACCTGATTACCGCAAGCTCTCAACATTCTCACTCGTCTGAGTCATCTTTTAATATGTAAACAATAATCTTACCATAGTGTTAATACATGTTATGCTTCTTATACAATATTTCCAACTTGTGACTAGACCTAGTTCATGCGTGGAACATAGGCTCTGGCACGTGCCAACCTATGCCCTATAGAGACCTAAATATTTCTCTTTATAGTATGTAAGTCGTATAACACATATATAATCTCAACGAATCAAAATACTTATTATATAGTTTGTTGATCAATATTTAACAACAGAGATTTGTTTTTTAGTCTTCTTTCATCCGCATATATAATCAGGGGACAATAATATTAATCCGACCAAAACAACTTTAAGAAAAAGAAGAGAATCTATAACTTGTCCTTGATTAAGGAAAACATGTGTGCATTAGTCCCTCCATTGTTCCCAAACTTCGGTTGGCCGTCGACGGGACAGTACGAAAGCTATTACGGTGCCGGAGATAACCTTAATAATGGCACATTTCTTGATTTTCCGGTACCACCGACTTATGGAGTACTGACTCATCATCAGAACAGCTTGGAAGTATCTGCTTCGTCAGAAGGAAATGAGATAGCCAACAATCCGGTCGTAGCCAAGAAGCTTAATCACAATGCTAGTGAACGTGACCGTCGCAAGAAGATCAACTCTTTGTTCTCATCTCTCCGTTCATGTCTTCCAGTTTCCGATCAATCGGTAAGTAGCTAGTAGCTACTCTGATAAATATGTAATCTAGATCTGTTTCTAATACGCTCATCTAGACAGCTATACAATTAGAAGAAGAACACCGACTTAACCCTTATTTTTTTTCTTTACTTTCTTGCAGAAGAAGCTAAGTATTCCTGAAACGGTTTCGAAGAGCTTAAAGTACATACCAGAGCTGCAACAGAAAGTGAAGAAGCTAATACAAAAGAAGGAAGAACTTTTGGTACGACTATCGGGTCAAAGAGACTTTGAACTTTACGATAAGCAGCAACCAAAGGCGGTCGCGAGTTATCTCTCAACAGTTTCTGCCACTAGGCTTGGTGACAATGAAGTGATGGTTCAAATCTCATCGTCCAAGATTCATAACTTTTCGATATCAAATGTGTTGGGTGGTATAGAAGAAGATGGGTTTGTTCTAGTGGATGTTTCATCTTCAAGATCTCAAGGAGAGAGGCTCTTCTACACTTTGCATCTTCAAGTAGAGAATATGGATGATTATTACAAGATTAATTGTGAAGAATTAAGTGAAAGGATGTTGTACTTGTACGAGAAATGTGAAAACTCGTTTAACTAGGTAATTAATTCATATGCTGTATTTATCCATTTGATCTTGTTTTTTTAGTTGTGTCCTTTTCTCATAAAAATCTAACACTGATCTTAACCAAATCATTGATGTACTGAGTTGTTTTGGTTTCTTGATTGAAGTAAATATTTGTGAAATAAGAATTCTGAACCAAACAATATAAACAGAAAAAAAACATTCACTGCTACAGATGTCAACTGTTGTTACATAGTTTATTAGAAAATCAGAACATTTAGAACTTAAAAGAAAAAAGTAGTTGTGTATATATATACCTAAGCCCTTTTTTCCTGAGCCCCAAGAAAACCTGTGAAGGCCAGAAACAGAGGAGACTTGTTTCAATTATCCTCAGTGAAGACCTTGAAGATGAAATCACGGAAACGTCTCGAGTACAGCCTCGGATCAACGGCTGAGATTGAAGTAGGATCGTACTGGATGCTCTTGTAAGCGTGCTCTAGTTTCTTGCTGATGTCATAGTCTTGAAGAATGTCTATGATTCCAAAGATCATGACAACCTCGTAGTACTCTCCTGTCGGTTCGCCAACTAGCTGGAACTCACAGTCGCTTCTCCTCATTGTCCTCTCTGCTCGAGCCGGCATGTTGCCTCCAAGTCTGATACTAGCCCACCTGCAACAGCAAACCGATTTATTATTGAACTCGATATCGAGAAAATTGCTTTCTAGGTATAGAGTTTAATTTGTTTTTGTGTTTACCTTGTAGGATCAGAGAGAAGCTGATCCACGTCTGCTCTAGAGAGACGAGGGGCTGATTCATCTTCAAATTCACCTGCAGTTGCGAAAAAGAAACATTTATATTTGCTTCACGGATTCTATAGGAGAGAAATGATATTTGGTTTTGTTAGGAATGCGAACCAATAGGCGTGCGAGCTCCAGAAGGAATCAGCTCTCCAGCGACTGATGCTTCTCTGAAATGAATCCCAACCAGAAGACTGTAATCCATTATTCTCTCCTGTTCTAGAAACTCGCAGTCTTTGTCGACTTGCCTGAACGAACAAAAACATAATCAGCATAATAAATAACAATGAAAAAGGTCAATGGAAAGAGTTTGATTGATGAATCTCCAACCTGATGAATTCTTGGTACCAAGCTTTCTGTAGTCTAAAAATGAAATTCAGATCAAGATCTTTCAAGATTGTATTTGAATTGATTTCTGATTCAGGTTTATCGGTTGTACGGCCAAGAGAAGATCCTTTCAAATCAAAGCGTCTGTGGATGGAGTACTCGGAACAAAATAGATTTCCCATAATGACAAACCGCACCTGCAATTTTTTGCAGAAAGGAGATGAAACAGTTTTTTTTCTAATTAGCATTGTTCTCAAATCATACCTTCTTTTGGATTGGTCCAGTCAACTTCACACAGTGGAGACCGTAGAATCTAATGACCAAAGTGTTTTCAAATGCTCGAACATGGTTGTAATATGCTGCAAGCATCCTCAGAAGCACCTGCATTATATAATTCCAGAATAAAATTAATAGCAGCCACACATTTTTCATCTGGTAACTTAAAAAATAATATAAACTCACTTTAGTTTCAGACTTCTTCATTGTCTTTATCATGTAACGATCATCATTTGTCAAGTAGAAAAAGCTTCCACTTTTACCAGGGGATGATAGCTCCCGAAGTGCATCATTCCCGCAGATCGATAACATGTAATCAGCTGGGTCTACCTTGAATAGCTTCCTCAAGCTCCTAAAGATAGATAAAATTAGCATAACATAGTGCGAGAATAAGTACCGATGAGAAATTAGCATACATGTAGTGTTATTGTATCTCACCTAAAAACTAATGGGCAATAGTCTTTCCATTTGAATTCACTAGATTGATGAGGAGGTGTGTATTTTGTTCCTTCTGGTGGAAATCTTGTCCATACCTTCTCCTTTGGATCAAAAGCCGAATGCTTAAGATCAAGAGACACAACCGGAGCTTGTTTTCCAACAGCATGTCTGCGTAAGAAAATCTATTAAACATGAGCGCTTATACATCAACAAAACTTCAAATGTATTACTGAGGCGGCAAACTGGGATATTTACCTGATTCCAAGCTGTAGATTAAGCATAAGCTCGTAATTCCGGTGGCCTTTAGATATTGTCTCCCCTTGCTTCCTCCCTGCCCTTGGCAATCTCATAGGTGCAGGGCTCGGTCTCAGGCTCTGAATGAAGCCTTCGGCCTCTAGTCTCATCATTTCAGCATCTAAGTCCCTCCTCGTGGTCGAATCAATATCAGCAGCGCCTTCTCCGCTTTCGGTTCCCCACATATTCATCTTCTCAAACGCTCTATCTACACCCACACTTACCCTCCCGTCAACAGACATCCTCCTCGGTTTCTCGACACGTTTGGAAGAGTTCCAAACAGATAGCTTTTTCTGTGAAGGCAACACAGGAACTCTCTCTCCGCTGCAGATCTTGTACTCACTCAGATTACTAAACACGTCTTTAGGATCCCATTCAGGATTCCCTTCGTCTCCCGATGGATAATAAGTACCGTTCATTTCTTCCGGATCATTAGACCAATGACCAACGTAGAAACTCCCATCAGCCCATTTGAAAGTCCCATTTCCTTTAGGGAAACCGTCATCCCAAAATCCGTCGTATCTATTCCCATCCGTCCAAATAAAAGTACCTTTGCCACAGATCATACCGTTCTTCCATTCCCCCATGTAATAGCTCCCATCTTTCCACTGATACTTTCCTTGGGCTTCTTGCAAACCCCTCCTCCATTCACCATCATACACATCTCCATTCGCGAAACGCTTGATTCCATGCCCATGTTTCAGGTTCATCACCCACTGACCTTTATAAGTATCTCCACTAGGACCTGTGTAAAGGCCAACACCATCCATGTATCCACTTTTAAATTCGCCTTCATATGTGGCACCAGAAGGCCACCCAAACTTCCCTCTTCCCATAGTCTTCCCGTTGTACCAGTCACCAATGTACATGCAACCATCTGTCCAAAGATACTTCCCGTGCCCGTGAGGAAAACTATCATACCATTGCCCTGTGTAATAGTCTCCATTAGGAAGTATTCTCTCTGCATGATACAATTCCCCTATGCTGCTTCTGTTAGTGCTGGTCTCATCATCATTCTCCTCAGTCGTCGTAGTAGTATCATCGTCTGTTTGTGGAGATACAGATACCGTCCCAAAAATGCTGTTTGCACGCTTCTTCGCTTGTTGGGTCTTTCTTACGGTCACCTCCCAAGCCTTAAGAACACAGCTTTGTTCCTTGCTCATCTTCTTAAACTAATAAAACTTTTTTCTAAGATACCTATATGTATATCTCACAAAACATATTTGTTCTTGTCTAAACAACGATCCTATCAATGTACACATACACAAGAGAAAATCATGAACTCTGTGCGGAAGGAAAAAACAAACTGTAAACCTAAAACCATTAAATCAAAAGCAGCATGAAGAAATCTGCAATGTTCTTTACTCTGTGACTTCCTGTCTCTATGTCATTGAATCATAAGAAAAAAGAATGTTTATTTTGTCTTTCAGAATGCAACATTTTCGGAGTGAATGCTGATCTGAACAATCATGGAAACCTAACAAAGAATCAGAGAGAGAGAAAAACCAATGGCCAAAAGAGTTAAGGGAGCAAAAAAGATCTCTCCGACATTTCATCTTTTCTTGTCAATTCATCTTAACTAATTATGTCGTTCAAAGAAGAAACCGTTCATCTCCTCAAACCAATGAAAGCCTTCCAATTTAGAGAAACAAGCAAGACCCATTTTTTTCTATTCTTAGCATCTCCGAGCTTTCCTCTCATAAACAAACATATTTTCTTCAGAACAAAAAAAGTAATAATTAATCAATTAGCCAAAGACTGATAACGTCTCCAATTTGAGATCACTAGTAAGAGCTATAATCAAAAACAGAGATAACTGAAACTCCAACTCACTGAGGCATTCTGTCGAACACTTTAAACTCATTGCTTCTCCTCCAACAAAAACCCAATTTCCGTATATCCATAACTTATTCTCAAAAGGAATAAGATCCATCCCCAATGCTGATGCTTCACACACCTTAAACGATAGAAGAGAGACAAAAGCTTGAAAAAGATCAAAAGGTCATATCTTTTCCTGAAGAAGAGGATGACGCGACGGCTATAGGGAGACTCGAGGAAGACGACCATCGCCGGGAATCCGAAGATGAAGAGTAGAAACTTCCGACGCAGGTGAACTCAAATCGGAGGGCTTTTTGTAAACAATTCTTTAGAAGGCTAATCATAGTAATTTATTTGTAATTATTACTTTACTGTTTAAGTAAATACTTTATCCACTAGTAAGTAGTCACGTATCACTTTACTTGATGACTATTGGCTAATAGCCAAAGCTCTGTCATCGTTTCGAGAGAATCTTTAATCTCATCACGACACACCAAAGCCAAAACCTTTATTGTCGGAAGCTGACTCAGACTCACCCAATGTCTCTAGCGTCAATTATATGCTAAATTCACCAGCCGCTTATAGCCAATCATATAATCTCGATTCTCTTCAACGGTCCTCAATTATCCTAACTCAGATCATCAAAAAGCTAACTTTTTTCATTTCTTTCTGAGAAATTGGTTCTCATCGTTGGAATCGAAAAATGGGTAGAATCGGTTTAGTTGTGTCTGATCTGGTATTGTCGTTCATGTGGATATGGGCAGGCGTTCTGGTCAACATTTTAGTCCATGGAGTTCTTGGTTTTAGTCGGAGCGATCCCACCGGTGAGATCGTTCGTTATCTCTTCTCTATCATCTCCATGTTCATCTTCGCCTTCCTTCAGCAAATCACCAAAGGCGGACTTTATAATCCTTTGACCGCTTTGGCTTCTGGAGTCTCCGGTGGCTTCAGCAGTTTTATCTTCTCTGTTTTCATTCGAATCCCCGTCGAGGTTTGTTTCGTTGACTTTTTAACTTAACTAAAATTGACTCTTCGTTAGGGAGAAGTCTCAGGATTTTTAACTCAATGATGATCCTCAATTCCTCATTATACTGCTGACATGAAATTAGGGTCTGTGTGTTGCTTAAAATGTCAAATTAGAGAAAAAGTGGAGAATTTTGGTGATGGATTTATCATCTATGTAAAGTTGTAAACTTTAGCTGATGGGTTCTTCTCAGAAAATCAGATCATTTTGGTTTTCTGCTGTAATGTTTTACAAAGAATTTATCTTGAAGACCTTTTGCTCTATTGTCCACATTGTGTTGTGTAATCAAAGATCATACCTTTGTCAAACTCCGGTTTTGTGTGTTTTCAGGTAATAGGATCAATTCTTGCGGTTAAGCATGTCATTCACGTATTCCCTGAGATTGGGAAAGGACCTAAACTACAAGTAGCAATCCATCACGGTGCTTTAACAGAAGGGATACTAACATTTTTCATTGTACTGCTCTCAATGGGACTAACAAGAAAAATCCCGGGAAGTTTCTTCATGAAGACTTGGATTGGTAGTCTTGCTAAGTTAACTCTTCATATTCTTGGCTCTGATCTTACCGGCGGATGCATGAACCCTGCAGCAGTATGTACCCAAAAACAAAAGAGTCTTGTGATTGTAGTTTCAGCAAAAAACCGATCATTGTTTGATTGTTTGATTTGTGTGAATCTTTGCAGGTTATGGGATGGGCTTATGCACGAGGTGAACATATAACAAAAGAGCATTTACTTGTGTATTGGCTTGGACCTGTCAAGGCTACATTGCTTGCAGTTTGGTTCTTCAAAGTTGTGTTTAAGCCTCTCACCGAAGAACAACAGAAACCTAAGGCTAAAACTGAGTGAGGAATGAGAAATGAGCTCAGCTTTCATATTTAATCCTCTCTGGATAAATCTCCTCCACACAAGACACTGAGGGGTAGGATTGTTTCCGCTGTTATCCAGGGATATCTTCTTAGATTTTGTTATGTGTTTTTTATGTAGCAAACTCAACTGTATTAACCAGTTCAATAAAAGCTGAAATTTTTAGTGAATCCAATGTGTAATTTGATCAATTATGTGCAGTAAAAGTATTTGGTTTATTGCAAAAAAAAAGACCATGTTTCTCAGTTTCGATCATTCAATTACAAGAAATCAAGAACCAGCCGTAAACTCAAGACTTGACATAGCAGCTACTAATAGACAAGATTAGGCTCAAACTCGGCGAAATCAACAGAGCCAGACTCAACAGGAGGCATGAGATAAGCAGCCAAGATCTCAGAGGCTAAAGAAGTAACCAAAGGAATACGCTTGAGGGTCTTGATGAAGGAAGGATCATCGGTTTGTCCTATAGCCAGCAGCTTCTCATAGCTCACAACCATTCTGTCGAGTTTCCTCTTGAACTCAGGGTTCTCAACATCCAGCACTGCCGGGAATATTCTTGCCGTGGTTCGGTTTGTCTGAAACAAATTTCAACAGTTTCAGAAAAAGGAACATAACACAGCTTAATATTAATCTTCTTGTTTCAAGTTCCTTTACCTCGATGATGACATGCATATCGAACTCCTTTGTGTTTAACCCAATACCCTCGTAGAAATCAGTTCTTTGACAATCATTGAGGTACATTGTCACATAAACCTGCAAAGTCAATCCTCTTACCAGTTAGGCCAATGTGCAAAACACATTTTGAAGTTAATAATTAAAGAGAGTTTAGTTTAATTACCGAGAGGCAGAAGAAGCGAGACCAGAGCTTGGCTTGCCAGTCATTGAGGAACTGAGGCTGAGCTTTCATCAAAGCGGAGAAGAAATCTCCATGACGGTTCTCGTCTTGACACCAGTTCTCAAAGTACTTAAAGATTGGGTAACATTGGAACTCAGGGTTTGCCTTGAGGTGTCTGTAGATTGTGATGTATCTCCAGTACCCAATTTTCTCGGATAAGTAAGTCGCGTAGAAGATGAATTTGGGTTTGAAGAAAGTGTATTTCCTTGCCTTTGTTAGGAAACCCAAATCAAGAGCCAAGTTAAAATCAGACAAACCCTTGTTCAAGAACCTGCAAAAAAAAGTTTGTCATCAAAAATTGCTAATTCAAGAAGGAACAGTCAGATAAAAAAGAGAGGTTCTTGGTGTTAAGAGATAATACCCGGCATGTCTTGCTTCATCTCTGGACATAAGAGAGAAGATCTCAGCCACAACAGGGTTTGTTTTCTGCAATGCCATCAGATCAAAGAGTCAAGATCAAACCAATAAAATGATGTAATGAACCAACATCAAGTCTCGTATATATGTTCTTTAACTTCCACCTAATGAGCATAGCTTCAAACATAATGTACACAAGAAACACCAAACCAAGAACATCTCGTGTAAACTCAGAACACTTGAAACTTTAATTATACTAAAATGTCTAATATAGCCTTAAATTATCATTATATCATTGCCTAAGTAAGATTATATTAGTTCTATTTTAAAGCCATAAATGTATTCTTAAAATTTCACCTTGAGTCTTCTACCAAGCTCCTTGTAGAGAAGGAAACCAGAGAACTCAGCAGTACAAGACCGCTCAAGGAACTCAACAAAGATCTGTCGGAGAGGTCCCTGCAATTTGTCTGCAGCTTCTTTAAACTCCTTGTTCCTCACGAAATGTGTCTGATTGTAATCGGTCTTGAACTCTTGAAGCAGAGCCACGAACTCTTCCTCGTTAAGGTTCTTGTTGATCTCAGTGTTGAAAAGCTGTTCCATTTCCTCGAAATCCGTCGTGTAGAACCTCGGAGTAAGAAGCGACTCCTGAATCTCTTTCTTCGTCCCCTTCTTGGATTTCGAGGTGGTGGTGGCCGGAGGAGGCGGCGAGGAAGTGGCTGACATTCTGATCACGGTGGAGAAACGTCGGCCGGAGAGGTATTTGCTCGGATTAGAGAGCTTTGGGGAGGTGAATTTGGAGATGGGTTTCACTAACGCCATTTCAGCCGCCATTGATTGTGAGTTGCAGAAGCAAAGAGTGGGATAAAAAGCAAAAGCAGCTAGAGGAAGAAGATGAGGCTGTGTGGTGATTTATAATTGTGAAAAATCTCATCTTGTGAAAATCTGAACTCTGATGTGGGAGCCAGACACGTGGCGATAATTTATTGGTTTCTCTTGATTTGCATTGTCTTCTTGATAATATTTTTGTGATTTCGTTGTTTAACAGAACATTTTTGAAAGAAATTATGTGATTGGTAAATTAAAGCCATTAGAAACAAATAAAATATGAATCAACCAATAAAAATAACAGAAAAATAATTCCGACAACAGTATACGTTACAATTCGTGGTCCAAATCTTTT
Source organism: Arabidopsis arenosa (assembly GCA_905216605.1). NCBI lineage: Eukaryota > Viridiplantae > Streptophyta > Magnoliopsida > Brassicales > Brassicaceae > Arabidopsis > Arabidopsis arenosa. Next base: position 13,793,530 of record LR999455.1, on the reverse strand, counting down.
TTATAACAAAAAGGAAAAAAAAAAAGAGATAAAATATGTGATGCTGGTGATATCCAGATGAGCCATTCTGGTATATATAAATACAAGTATACAACTAAAAAGGATTTAAAAAAAAATAAAAAAATCTAGTGCTCAAACTCACAAGTCCTAGATGATTGTTATTTCTCGGATTTTTTTTTTTCCACAATTATATGAAACACAATTAAAAGAATGATAAAGCACAAACTCCATTTCTCCAGCTTTTCAAGTCCTTCCTTCTCTAGCAAGTAAAAAAAACAAGGTCAAGCTTTCGGGCTGAGAACGGTTTCTTCAGAAGCAAGCAACAAGCTTTAGCAACACAGAGAAACGCAGAGGTAAAGCTTCTTTACCTCTATTTACGAAGCATTGGTGAAGTGGATACAGGAGAGCTTGTTCCATCTTCAGATCCTGCGTTTATATTCATACCTTTATCTGTATTCCAATTTCGTTCATACCCTTCAACTTTCTCTTCATCTTCAACCCGAACGCGTTTCCCTGCATCTTCATCATCACTTGAAGATCCTCCTGATTCTTCTCCATTTCTGTCATCTTTGTTACTACCATTCTTATTGGTAAAAAAAGGGTCAAAAGGAGGGATGATTCCCTCATTATGTTGATGGTGATGATGGTGGTGATGATCCTTAGCCTTCAAGTCATCTTCCTCACAATCATCCTCGAGATCTTCATAGTTTAGATTCCGGAGAATCTCAGGCAGAGAGTAACTCTTTCCACTCTCATCAACAATCCTTCCTCCTCCCATTTCGATATCGATCTTCTCTTTCGAGCTAACTAGACTTTCACCAAGATTTGAAGTAGGAGTTTCAACCATCATCATATAATCTTCTTCCTTCACAAATGATCTAAACTTGTTCATTGATGGTGGAATCTTAGATAGAAATATTTCCCATATGTTCCCAAAAATTCCCTTGTTGTATGGATTCTCCTTCTTATCATAACGGTATCGGAAATTCTCATAAGTGGTCTGCACAAAAAACAGATTCACCATTAAAACAAAACAGAGCGAACCAACAAAAACAACCCGAAATGTACGAAAGCGTAGATCTTTCTAGTTACCTGGTTAGTGCAGATGAGATAGGAATGAAATATAGTGAGTCCTCCAACAAACCAAACAGTAATGAAGCAGTAAACTATGAGAATATCTGATAGAACATCTTTGGATATAGCTTTCCAGATGCTAATCTTTTCATCCATATGTCTTTGAAATATGTTCAACCAAGAAAAAGCAAACACATATATGCACAGAGTGGTAGATGTTGATATGAACATGAAGAAGAACCGGTAATTTCGCTGCAAAAGAATCCAAACAAGTTCAAAACACAGAGCCTATTACTAATGCTCGGGGATTTTTGGTAAAGTCATTGAGTAAACTTACTACTCCAATGCACTGGCCAACCCAAGGGCAGTGATGGTCGAATCTCTGGACACAGTTGTTGCATATGGAACAATGAGAAGCTCTAGGTGGACGGTAAAGCAAACAAGTGTCACAGAATTTCACTTTTACGGTATGTCCATTAACGGTTACATCTTTAACCCTCGGTATTCTTATATTTGGGGTTCTACCGCTAACCCATTCCATGGACGGAGTAGTTGAATCCGGTGCATCATCTGTTTCCGGAGGCCTTAAACTTCTTGGCACAATCCCGGGATCTCTACTAGATGTCATTAAGAGGAAAAATATATCCTGAAGAAAACTATTGAAACTTTAGTTCACTTTTTACAGATAAAGTCATCTAACAAAGTTCGAAAGCAGAAGACATACCAAAATGGTGAGTATCCAAGACACACAGAGAATTGGAATACAAAGATTTGGATTCTTGGTACGAGGATCAGCCATTTTAGTGTACATTTTGACAAAGAACATTACGGCGGGACCAAGGATCAAGATGGTTGATAGATATAGAGATGATGCATCTGGACCAAAGATTAACCTCCCGCCACATAGAAATTTCTGCAAAGAAAAAGGGAAAACAATCAAAGTCCATGCTTGCAGTGACCATGGCCTGAAAGCTTCCATATATGAACAATCAAGACTAAACACAGCAGCTAAACTGAGTCAGCAGAAGGTGACAGTTAGATAGATACACAAATGTTTTGGTTCTCATTACCAAAGTGGGCAAAATAAAGAGTCTGAAATGCTATGACTTGGACTAAAAGGAATCAAATTGAATAAAATGGAAGAGCGATTTCATTCATGCCCAAAACTTATGCGATCAATCTTCTCCAGATTATTAAAATGTGAATGAAACAAAAGCAAAGTGAAAATCTCAGGACTTACATTGCTTCCCCTCCAAACTTGATAGAGCCTCTTGAGTTTGGTCTCATTCCAAGCCATAGCTGAGGTGGGAAAGAAAAAAGAAAAAGAACAAGTCCAAAAGTGAAGAAATTTGGAAGAACCCAGAATCAGAAACCCATCGGAGAATCCATGGACAATGATGATCAGATCAGATCAGAGATCAAAATCAAGAAAAACCCCAGAAACGGAAAACAAAATCTTTTTCTTTCCTACAAAAGAAAGATTAACAATTTCAAACACTCTGATTTGATTTTGTAGTTCGAGAGGGAGAGAGACAGGAAAATGGAAGCTGTCGTCTCTCTCACTCGAATTATTTTCGCTGCTTTGCAAATTGCGATCTCTTTTTTTCCTTGTCTCTTTTCTCTTTCCTTTTTCCCTTCTTTTTTTTCGGGTAATAAAAATATTTTTTATTCCAATCTCATTGCCGAATATTTAGACAAGAGTTAATTAATGAGATAATGGGGACAATGTATGTAATTAGGAAAAGTGATTACGCGAATAGGAGGATGTCTGTTAGAGAACTAAGAAGGAATAATTTCTTGTTTAACTTAGATTTATTATTATTTAAATATTGTTATATCATGGTCGGCCAACTATATCTTAATAAATTATTAGGATGATGCAACAATGAGCTGGTGAAGGCAAGTCAAATCTCTGAATTAAACGTGCTTCAGACAGATTTTTTTTCCTTCGTTTGTATTTTTCTGGGCCCCTATTTTTCTTCTTCTCTCATTATTTTTCTTTTATAAATTGCTTCACTTCTTCGATTATTTGTAATTAGTTGGGTTGGCTGATTTTATAGCCATAAACTAGTTGCATTCTCAGCTTTCCCCCCCAACCTTTTCGCTCCAGCTAATTCCACCATTAACTTAGATAATTCTCACAATTTCAACATGTACTTTCGGATTCATCCTTAAAACTACGCCTCCAATTGAACCGGTCATTAAACCGGTTCTAACCACAAATCCGCGTTTACTGTACCGCGATTGCGATTTACCCGATTAAAAACCCATTACCCGTTAAGAAAACGACGTCGTTTTCATTCTTCTTCTTCTACAAAATCTTCGCCGGAGGTTTCAGTTAACGAGCAATCCACGGCGGCGGAGTCGCCAAGATCGATCAATTATCCAAGTCGGATTTCGAATCAGATTCCGCCAAGAAAAAGGATCGATTCACGTTAGGTTTTGAATCAGGCGCCGAAGGAACTATCGTCTGAATTGAAGCAAGAACGCATCGTTTATTACAAGAAGTGGCTCCTGAATTGCCTCCGCAAGAAGTCCTCTCTTTGCTCGAGCGCTTTAATTGGGATGTGGAGAGAGCCGGGGACCATTACTGTGACCAGCGATATTCGCAGCATCGTACTTCATATGCCGGAGATTGATCAGTCGTCTTTGCAGGGGTTTCAAGAGGGTCATATGCCGATGATTGGGGTTTCGAATTTGGAACGATTCTCACAAGATGAAACATCGACGGCTTTGGCTATGGATTTGATGGACCTTAGTGCTCCGCCTCTTCCATCGTTACATGCTTCTGTTGGCTATCAAATCGGCAACTTTTCTTCTTCTGGGTAATTTCTTTTTACTTTTCTTGATTTAGGGTTTAGTTGATTACTGAGAAAATGTTTTTGTACAGTTTGATGAACGTTGATGTGGATGAGATGGGAGATTTACACGATGTACCTATAATGTCTTCCTCTCAAGAGCAGGTAAGTAATCTTCTCTTTCTCTCTGTATTTCTGTGAAGAATGAGAATCATAGTTGGCTTTGTTGTTCTCTGTTTTCTTAAGATTGTTTTTATAAACAAGGGAACTCTATGTTGATTGATGCACACAGCTTTAGGAATGAAGAACCCTAAACGCCCAAATCGATTTTGTAGAAGAAGAAGAATGAAAACGACGTCGTTTTTTGTTTGGGTTTTGATGAGTTTATCAAAAAGAAAACGACGTCGTTTTCTTAACGGGTAATGGGTTTTTAGTCGGGTAAATCGCAATCGCGGTACAGTAAACGCGGATTTGTGGTTAGAACCGGTTTAATGACCAGTTCAATTGGAGGCGTAGTTTTAAGGATGAATCCGAAAGTACATGTTGAAATTGTGAGAATTATCTAAGTTAATGGTGGAATTAGCTGGAGCGAAAAGGTTGGGGGGGAAAGCTAAGAATGCAACTAGTTTATGGCTATAAAATCAGCCAACCCTAATTAGTTTGTTCTATGAACTTTTCAACATTCACAGCAAAAGATAAGAAGTCAATTTGATTAAAGATCTCACAAAATAAGATGATGATAGTGACTGGTGAGATATTATAGTTGTTATATGTATAGCTTTTGTTCTATTGGTAAAGTATTTTGAGCTTTTTTATAATGTTATTCTCAACCCATAGAATATTGAACATCTCAACGAATCATCATCTTCTCTTCACATTCCTCTTTTGTTTTGTTTTTTTTTCGCTACCGTGATATGTTGGCAAAATAATATGAACCCTAAAAGAAAGATGGAGACAATGATATACACCAAATTGAATTACCTGTAACGCAAGAAAGCATTATATACACCAATTCTCCTAATTCCTATTCTTAATGCGAAAAAATTTAAAAGTCATTTTGACAAGTAAAGAGAGAGAGATACATGGCTTTGAATTACAGAAGTAAATTTACACCTGTTTGTCCTTTTCTTTGGCCTATCTTGATCTCACATCCACGCTCGAGTTTCTCCTTAAATTCCGCTGGTTCTTGGTAAACCAAAGCAATCGCTGTGACTTCTTCATCCACACTTATCTCTTGACAGCCGTGCCACTGTTGTTACCGTTCTCTAGCTTCGGAATCAGACTTGCCACTGCTCATTTTCGGGTCTTTTGGACCAAAGGTTCTGCCTAGCTCAGAGGCTATGGATCCAACCTCCACATCGTCTTCTTCTTCTGGCGCCCAATCTCTGAAATTGATCAAAGGTGGTGGGATTCTTGCAAAGAACAGCTCCTTGAAGTTCTCTAAGATCCCCTTTCGGTAAGGGTTTTCCTTCTTGTCGTAATGGTACCGAAAATTCTCACAGGTCGTCTGCAAACACAACAAAAGAATCAGATCAATAGTAATAGCTACTTGGATGCTACGAAATCTCTTTCACTTGTTGCTAAAGCTAAAGAATCTTGCCTGGTTGGTGCAGATAAGGTAGAAGTGGAAGACAGTTAGTCCACCAACAAACCAAACGGAAACAAAGCAGTAGAGGCCTAGAACACCTAATATTAAGTCATCAGCAAGGACAGCATAGAATTCCCCATGGACTTTAAGCATGCTGACCCATGAGAAGACAAAGACGTAGATGCAGAGGAGTGTTGAACATGATAAGAAACAGACGAAGAATGGATAGTTACGCTGCGAAAAAAAAAGCGAGTAGATAACATATCAACTCATAGATCTTACTCAGTTCATTATCTTGGAAGTGAGAATTTGAGTTCCAGTAAGACTTACCAAGGCGATGCACTGACCTACCCATGGACAGTGATGATCAAACCTTTGGACACAGTTGTTGCAGATTGAGCAGTGAAAGGCACGAGGAGGACGGTATAGCTGACAGGTATCGCAGAACTTCACTTTCACGGTGAAGCCATTCACCATTACATCTTTTGTTCGAGGTAGTTTCACATTTCCTAATTTGTTAGTCACCCATTCTGTTGATTGTGTGATAACATTTGGAATCTCTGCCTCAGGCACTTGTTTGTTCCTTGGGATAATCCCGGGGTCTCTCGATGATGTCAAGAAGAGAAAAGTGAAAGCCTGCATAAAAGGAAGAAGTAAGAGATGCAGGAATTTGGCTCTAGGTATGATCTGGCTTATAAAGTAAGTAGATAATAATGCTTTATACCATGAACGTGAGAAGAATTGCACCGATCAAAGTAAGAGAATGAAAGAAAGGGTGACGATGGCTGATCAAATAAGCCATCCTGATACAGAAAGTGATAGCTGGTCCTCCAATCATACATGTGGTCAAAAGAAGCGACGATGCATCTGGACCAAACACTAGTCTTCCCCCACAGTAAAATTTCTGAAACACAAAAAAAATAGAGAAACTCCATTTAAGACAATGATTTTATACAGACAGAAACTAGGATATATCTTGTTTTTGCTCTAAACATGTGGGAAACAATACACAGAAAAATATTAAGACTATTTCAAAACAAAAAGGCTAAAACTTTATGGAGAGAATCGTAAAAGCTCATGTTCTTCAAACTCTAACACACAAAGAAAGTAGCAGAGCATATATTAGTAGCAAATCAATTCCGAGCATCTTGAGGTATTTTCCTCCTTCATTCTTATCTTCCAAAGCTAAAATTCCTTTAAAAAATGCAAATTTGTTGTCAAATCATGAAATGTCTTACATTTTTGGCGGGCCAAACTTGATAGATCCTTTTTGGTTCAGGATTCTGAGAAGACATGACGTTTTCTTCGGGGAATGAAACTGACAAATGTTCTTCGCTTTTTTCCAGTCTCAGAATCCGCGGCCAGAAATTTTCTCGATTTCACGGCCAAGCGAAGGAAACCGGCGATTTCAAAATCCTGCCGCCGATTGTGCGGATTTGTTCTCCTTCTTTCTTCTTATGATTATGGTTTCTGATTGAGAGAGATCTGGTTTTTTCTCTCTCTCTGCCTTTCTCCATAGAATTGTCCTCCGCCATTGGAAGTTGCTCAAACACCAACAACATCATTCTCTGGAACACCCTTAACTTAGCCTTTCTCCCGCCAATCACACACTGCGACAGCCACGTGTCATAACTCACCACAATTCTATTAAAAAAAAACAAAAATTACCCACTCCGGTTTATCTATTCAAACCGAATCACAATTTTGCTAAGAAGCAAAAATGTCGGTTCGTTTTGTAATATCTGTAATTGAAGGAAAATTAATTAAACCGATTTGAACCGGATCAATCCAATCCGTTCGTTAAGAAGACACAGAGAGGAGAAAAAGCTTATCCAGTAGAAACTAAAACATCAAATGAAAGTCTGAAGACGAATTCTTCCATTAGAAGAAGAAGATGGCTCTTCTCTGCTTCAATTCTCTCCCTTCTCTATCTTCTCTTTCTTCTTCATCTTCGTCGCGCCTTCTTCAACCTTCGTCTTTGGCTTCACCAGGTAATGCCTTTTCACTTGTTTCTAGTCTTGATGTATCAATATAGCTTCGTTTTCCTGAAGAATCGTATCGGATAAAAACCCCATTAGAGACTTAAGACACGAAATTTCAGTTCCTGGGCTAATTCAATTTCTTGGTTATCCCAAAAAGAAGAACTTTTGTTTTAGGGCAGTCAGGTTTTAAGCTTATTAAGAGATCGAAGTAGGCTTTGACTGAAGCATTTAATCGAACACTTGGTTTACTTGTAATGCTCTAATCTTTTGTGTTTCTTCATTGTAAAAATGTCAGTCTTGAACCTTAAACCCAACGCTGTCGAGTCCAAGAACAGAGTCTCTCTCAGTGCTTACAGCTTCAACAGTAGCCATGGACGAGCAGCAGCAATTGTGGTGAAGGCTGCTGCTTCTGGTGTGGACGGGGCTGAACCCGAGAGCAATGAGGAACCAAAGACTGTTGCTGCTGCTGTTCCAGTGGATAAACTACCGTTGGAATCAAAAGAAGCTAAAGAGAAACTGCTCTTGGAACTGAGGCTGAAGATGAAGCTGGCCAAGAAGATTAGGCTACGCAGGAAACGTCTGGTTCGTAAGCGTAAGATGAGGAAGAAGGGTCGATGGCCACCTTCCAAGATGAAGAAAAACAAGAATGTCTAAGTGACTGATCTGTTTGCTGCTTTTCTTTTTCTATTTTGTAATGTTCTTTTTGGTGTTCAAGGACCATAATTGTACTTCAAATGCAACCATTGTTTTTGGATTTAACTTCAATCTGAGTTCTTTAAAGAAGCCATTTGTATACAAAGGAGTGAGCATTCTACAAAATAGAACCAAAGAGTTTGAAACTCGCATTGAATTTGAACCATTTGGCTATTAAGGGAGAACATGTGAGCGGAAGATGAGAGGATAGGTGCAACAGAATCCGGTGCTCCAACACTGCAACAAGGTTCATTTGAAAGATTGATTAACTAACTGATTCTATCTATATAAATACTTTGGCATGAGAGAATTGATAGAGCATATGACTTACCACGGAAAGGAGTGGACCTTGCTTGAACTTGTCATGGAATGAAAAAGAGAGAGCCTTGGGGTTTTCTCCAGGTCCTCTGATGAAACCGCTGTAATCATAAAAGCATTACAATTTGTCTATAGATTTAGACTATGCAAAGATATATTCAAAAGAAGGTCAAGACCGATGGAATGGATAACAGTAGGAGTTACTTACACTAGTGATGCTGATACAATAGGTGTCCTTCGTGTGTCGTAGATGGCAATCAATCCTTTGTAATTTTCATCGCCTCCTTTGTATGACACAGCCAATCGTTCTCCAGATGCATCCCATGCTATCTTCTCGATGCCCTCACTGGTTATTCAGTTTAGAAAGATACAATATCAGGAAGTAATTAATGGAAGGCCTTTGCACGGGTTTATTGAACAAAACAACCAAATAATTTACCTGCCAGTCTGAGAAGCAATCTCTGGTAATTCAACTGGTAATAGATGGGCATCTGAAAGTAAACCCAAAACAGAGGTTTAGTGTGCTAACTGGTTAGTATTTCTAGTAGTATAGGCAAAACGACTTCAAAGTTTCTACATACCCAAGGATGGTGGCTTGGATGAGAAATGAACAGAGCCCAGTGTTGAAGATTTCGAAAACGAAATCAAGATAAACCGTCCTTCGGGATCCCATATCGCTCCCTATCAATAGAAGTTAGTATAGTATTATAGCTTACTCCAATTACGAAGATGGAACACATTTGCAATTTCATACATAAAAGAAGGAAAATGAATGCATAGTAAACAGAATGGAGTCGTGTACATATCCTATGCTTACAACACTAGTGATGCTAACCTCTCCAACAAAACCGCTTTTAACAATACTCTATTGCATATCTCACTATTCTATCTATGGGATCATGATTTTACCGTGACAGATCCAGATCCACTAGACAAAGACCAGGGCTCAGATGTCCATGTGTTTGTTTCCCAAAGACAAAAGGTCCCATCACTGTGATAGAAAAACATTTTCTTAGCAAACATATCAAACAGGAAGCTACTTTCCACATCCGAGAAAGGGTTTTGATGTCTTACAATCTTGCTGCAAAGAAGTAGTCTCCTGTAGGTGACCATTTAAGCATTGATATTCCACCTAGTCCCCGTCTAATAGGTGTCCCCGCCCCTGGAAGTTGCATACAGATCACTTTCAGAAACAAGGAATTGCAGATACATTTTCTAATCTCAACTCAAGACATAGGATGTTAAATAAGAGCAAGACAACCAAGTATGTCCGACCAACTGTTTGGTCTTGATTTACTGATACATCGCAAGCAGGATAAATGATCAAACATTCGCATGCTGTTGTGCATTAAGAAAGTGTTCTATATTGTTCTTCTTTTACCTTGAGAAACATCCCATATGGTGAAAGATGAGCTATCATATGAGGCTGATGCTAAATATGTAAAAATAGGTCAAGGAATAATAGGATGGACAAAGTTAGATACCCATGTGATGCAAAGACAGAAAAGATCCAACAAATGCCTATCATGAGATTCAGCTTGATAAACAACTATGGTAATTGATATGATCTTGGAAACGTGTAGATAACTAACAACACCAAAATGACGTAAAGCAAAACAGTTATAGCAGTAAACGTTTTTAGGATATCTTCCACAAGGGCTCCATGAGAGAGCACTAATTTGCTCATCATTTTGACACCGAAGAAAGTCCACCAAAATCCAGCGAGTTCCAGATCCTCGAGAGAGACTTCCCCTCAATGCGGAACCACCAGATCTAACCAATGCCATGTTACCTGGATAGGAAGCAGCCCATATGCATATTCCTCCCCTGTTTCAATGAAACAGTTGTTACAGTAGATACAAACTTGGTTATTTATGGAAACTAGCTATTTCTAGAAAGTAGACAGTATCAGAAGGCCAATAATACACACCGACAGGCTACGGATAGGGATTTTCCACCATTTGGTCTCCACTCAAGGGCTTTAACATTTCTCTGTGAATCACTTGTCAAAATGCAAGGTTCCTTCTCATCTGTTCAAAAGAAGAATTTGAAACTGTATGCACAATCCTGTAAATGTGCAATAGGAATCTGGAATTGAATAAGAAAACAGACCTTTGTCGTCATAATCACGAATTGTAACTTGATTAGCACCGGATATAAAGGCAATAATATGCTTCCCTTGATGCCAACTCACTCCTTGAAGATCAATCTCTGAGAGGAGAGTTACCTAGAAAAGAAAAGGTGAGCAAGGCTATGGCTTTATTTAACAGCTATGATAATGCCATTTTGAAATAAACTAACAGATAGAAACCAACAGACTGATAATCGAAACTCTTACATCGGTGGGTTGTAAAATCTGTTTAAGAGAGTCTGCAACCTTCATCTGCAGTGTTGCCACCAGTCCTTTACTCTCAACACTTGCCTTATCTCCATTCTCTTGTCCTTCATTTTCCTGAAGAGAGCTAGGCGTAGCGTCGAACGAAACAGGGCTAAACACCATTCCCTGTGATCAAACAAAAACCCCCAATCCGCAAAACATGGAATTTGTCAAAAACAAAGCCTTTTGCTGCTACCTACAACTAAGGTTTAAAGCTATATGAGATCAGAAACGAAAGTGAAAAGCCCACATACAAGTACTTTTCCATATGTCTCCTGAGCTCGCTCATCAGATAAGTTCTGAGCCGTAACTACATTACGAAAATCCAACCATTAGCTCAGAAAGTTTTGAAATCCCTAAATTTTCAATGGAAGTGAAAAGCTTTAACATACTCAAGTTTCTGTTGATCTCGCAGACGGTGACGGAACCGGGATGAGGAAAAGATGCCATTGTCCCTTTTCTAAAGTTTAGTAGAATCCGCGATTCAAATTAAGATACTTATCTGCCCAAAGGTTTGATTAGACTTCAAATCACACGGTGAGTGTAGACAGTGGCCAGAGAACGGCGACGGATTATTTTCGCCGGAAAAACGGAGAGAGGATTTGAGTTTAGGGGTTTTGATTTTGAACAATGTATATTCCGGCAGGGGGGATTTGAGTAAGTCGTAAAAGACTATTTTATCCCCGGATTGAGCTTATTACTTAACCGGGCCTTAACCGGACCGGACCGGTTTAGTCCATCCCTGACATTTTTCCTAATCTCTTGTGTTATTTTTTAGTCACAACAAACTAAAAACTTTCTTGGCTTCAAGAAATGGTTTTTGCTTATGTGCTTCTTCTCGGTAATTTACGTAACACAAATTAAAAGGGTTTCTCTTTCTTTTTTTCTGCGAATGTGTTTTTTTTTCTCCTACGAATGTAACTTATAGAGTACACAAGTAACAAGTTGCATCATAATGTGTTGTATTGCCCTTTTGATTTTGTTTTTATTACTGGTAAAGCGAGTTATTTCGTTTCCGTGTTTAGAATTTTTGAAACCTCTCACAAAAATCAAAAGATTTGAATTTCATTTTATCTACTTGGAAATGTTATATTCATATTGAGGCTATATTGTTAAATTAATTTGCGTAAATTTCCGTTTTATATCAACTATTTTTTTTTCAAAAGAAATAATAGACCTAATATGTGTCTGTAATTTTTGGCTATTCACACGACTTGCATTCTATCAACATATATACATTAATTAGCTAATATGTGTCTGTAATTTTTGTATATATCCACCTTTTGGTAGGCATGAGATCTTGACTTTTTAATATGGGTGCCACTTCGTTTCGGATTTTGCCCATTAATCAAAACTAATCAAATTTTAGATTGGTCGGTCTTATTTTTCAATATCCAACGAAACTAAATTAAAACCAAAACTAAATTTTAATTTCAGTTGAATCTTCTCAAATTTCTTAACTCTGCAGAAACAAAACGTTAAAAGGATTGATACAAGTTACTATATAGTATATATGCTTCTACATCTTTGGTATACGCTAAATTTATTATTTTATTTTGGTAAACCCTTACTCTAGTAATAAGACACAATAATTAAAACTCTGGCGACACCAAGACACAAGATATATTATGTAAGACTTAGGACATAAGCTTTTTGCATCTCACAAGACGCAAACGCGGTTTCTTGGAATCACACACCAAGTGTTCCTAATACGCGCAGTCATTTCCATTTCCACCTATATAAATATATCGCATACACAAACATTATATTACACAACCAAAAGAGATTATATTGAAAGCAAAAAGATTTCAAGACAAAACGTAAATCTCGATCGAAAAGATAAATAAGACAATGTTTGATTGGATACATGGAAACTCTCGTTTACCAATAGCCTTATCTGTACGTTGCCATCTATGTCGTCTTTGCTATTGATGTTTATCGTCAAAACGTTTTGTTCATTTTCTAATGTATATTTTCTTCTGTTGTTTAAGATTGTGGAGCTTTTGGTAGACATGGATTGTCAAGGATGTGAAAAGAAGGTTCGAAGAGCCATTTCCAAACTCGATGGTAAGATAAATTCAGGAAAACAAAATCAAACAAAATTTTTATTCGTATCATTTAGCTTTCATACATATTTGTTTGGTCTTAAGGCAAATATTATGACATATTTTATGTTGAGATTATTGATAATTAACAGTCTTAAAAATCAAATTTCTGTAGGAGTGGACACGGTAGAGATAGACGTGGATCGACAAAAAGTGACAGTCACAGGATACGTTGATCGAGAAGAGGTTCTAAAAATGGTTAAACGAACAGGACGAACAGCGGAATTCTGGCCTTTTCCTTACAATGGATATTATGGTGATTACTATTCATATCCTTCTCAACATTTGGAACAATCGGATCAGAAGATATATCAAGCAGTTTTCTATAGTGGAATGTACGATTTTTATGACATTGACGACTTTCAAAATACAAACAACTCTTCTATCAACGGTTATTATCTTAGTCCATCCCAAAAAGTTCAACCTAATATCGATGAAAATGCTCTTCATCTTTTTAGCGATGATAATGCTCATGCTTGTACTATCATGTGATTTGTATTAAAATTGACGTTGGATTCTTTCATTCCTTTATTCATTTATTCATTCTTAAGTGTAACCAAAACAATATTTTGTTCCCTCTATAATAAAGTTTGTTTCATCTTAAGCTTCGTATTAACCTAATTTCAATATAGTTTGAGAAGAAGAAAAAAAAATGTCTTTATTTTAATTAGAAAAAAATGAAAGAAACTAATGAGAAGCTTAAATTGTGAAGTCAGGCCCTAAGATTTTAGCAAACATTTATTGGGCCCTAAAATTAAAAGTATAGGCCCAATAACATGAAGATTTGCAGAACGACGTTTGAAGTTGTTTTAGTCTGGAGGGAGGAGCGGTCACTGAAGCGCCACGTACTCTCTCTCTTTTTGTCGTCGCATTCCTAAAACCCTCTTCTTCTCCGGCGGAACAATCACGCACTCCGGCGAATCCGATGGAAAGAGGAAAGCACATGGAATCAATCCCAACTGATCTCATTCTCGAGATATTCGCAAGATTGCCGTCAAAGTCAGTGGCTAGGTTTCGTACACTGTCGAAGCACTGGGCGTCTACGCTTCGCAGTCCTGAATTCACCAAGCTGTTCCTGACCAGATCCTCTACTCGTCCACGTCTCTTTTTTGCGGTCGAACGATACGGGTATAATGAGTGGCACTTTTTCTCGTCGCCTCAGTCACAGAATCGATACGAGAAGTCGGCTCATTTGGATTTTCATAGCAAGTTCTCAGGAGATGTTAGCCAATACAGTCTTAGCTATGCCTCAGGTTTGATTTACTTCCCTGTTGTGCGCATCAATGGTACGGACACGATTGTGATTTGTAACCCTCTCACCGGAATGTATGTGGGCTTACCTGAACTCATGAAGTACAGTAGGTCGAAAGGCTTTTTAGGGTTTGATCCCATTGATAAGCAATTCAAGGCAGTGGAAATTGATTATGCATCCATTCTAACATTAGGATCTGGAGAACTCAAGTGGAGGGTAAAGGATAGAAATGATATCCCTCGTCCTCTGTATCATCGTTTTCCTTGGACTCAAGGGATATGCATCAATGGGGTGTTGTATTTCTTAGCTAAAAGTTACTTATCTGAAACAGTTTCTCTGATAGTTAGCTTTGATTGTAGTTCTGAGGAGTTCAAGTTTATTGAGGCTGCATGCTTAGATGATCATATAGAGGATCCTACTGGATTGATTTTGGTCAACTATATGGGTAAATTAGGTGTGACTAATTGCAAGTGTGTTGACGCTGGTGGAAGACGTACCGTTGAGTTGTGTATGTGGGTTCTAGAGGATGTCGAGAAACTGGAATGGGTTAAGTATCTCTACACTCTGCCTGAGAATGAAGTCCTTGCTTCCTGCGAATTTTCAGTTACTGGAGTGACTGCTACTGGGGATATTGTCTTGTGTGTGAAGTATACATGTAAACCGTACTATGTGTTCTACTTCAATCCCGGAAAGAAAACTCTCCAAACTGTTGAAATCCAAGGTTTTGGAGCTAAGCTTGAAGAGGTTGATAATCGTGGTGAAGTTTTTGCCTATGTTGACTATGTAGAGGATCTTAGTCTAAATGATGCAACTCAACTCAACTCAAGCATTTCTCACATCAAGAGTCTCTGCTCCTGCAGTGAAAAGTTGCCTAACAACGTCGGGGAAGAGGTATGATGATGGTGTGAGAATGGAGAAGAAAATGAAAGAGACATCAGTGAAGATGAAGACAGAAGAAGGAGAGAAGAGTATAAGAGAGTAAAACAATGAGACCAAGGAATAGGTAAAAAGCAATAGGGCATGTCATGTATGAGTTTATGTTCTTTAGTTAATAGTATTAGACGTTGGTAAAAGTCTGTGCGAGTCAAATCTAGGATTTGGTAAATCGTATGTACCTTTTGACTATCTTTGGTTAATCTAGTTTTCATTTAGAATTCCATCTCTCTTCAGTTCTAAATCAATACAATCCTCCCCTATTGTATAGTTTGATGCTGTCTCTACCATTGCACATAATGTTTTGCCTTGTTACCATCATCAGGACGAGGTCTCTGCAACTCGGCTCCATCTGTGAAGAACATGTGCAGCAGAACAGGTACGAGTATTTGCTAACCTAGAGTAGGACAGGTGTTGATTTGAGCCAGAATAGCAACCAAACCAGGAGCCCTTTAGCTTTAAACTGACAGAGAACTAAACAGTAACAAATACGCTTGTTGCTTTAGACAATTGATACCAGTAGATATATCCACATGGCCTCTCTTATTAAGCTCTTAAACAATATTCATCTTCACATTTAAACCTTTACTGGTACACTAATTGGCGTGTGAAACAACAAAACTTGTCTACTGATTTTATTTGGGAACAAGCCATATCATCTTTATCCAAGAGGACTAAACTAAGAAAGAGCACAGAGAAGAGACTTAAGCATGTTCTTCATTGCAGCCAGCCTAATAGGTGTAATGTTGGATCGTAAACTTACCTATATACTTACATTAGCTATTTGTAGAAGGAGGACAAAGGATTCATACTTTTGTAGAAAGCTTGGAGTTGTAGGATAGTGTGCTGAGAGACTAAGTTGTTGTAATCTGCATTTTCAGTTTTTTTTTTCACTATTTGGAACTTCTGGATTGATTGCTTTTGTATCCACACTTAACGATCCAGCTACTTGAAACATAAGAATAATTTGTCTTTGTTATAAGGGTATCTTGATCAAAGCGTTACAACTAAAAAAACAAATGAGAAGAAACAGAGAAACAGAGGCTATCTCATAATTTCATATAGTAGAAAATACGATTTCTATGACGACGACTTTCAAAATACAAATAACTATTCTGTCAACGGTTATTATATTCGTCCATCCAAAAAGTTCTAATATCGATGAAAATGCTCTTCATCTTTTTAGCGATGATAATGCACATGCTTGTCCTATCATGTGATTTGTATTATTTTGACGTGGGATTTTTTTTCATTCGTTTATTCATTCTTAAGTGTAACCAAAAATATATTTTGTTCCCTCTATAATATAAGTTTGTTTGATAGAATACATCTATTTCATCTTAGGCTTCGTATTAGTTAAGCTAATTTCGATATATATATATAGTTTGAGAAGCAGAAAACAAAAAAAAAGTCTTCATTTTAATTTGAAAAAAATATTAATTCGAAATGAAAGAAACTAAGAAAGGTTATTGTGTCCAGCCAGGAAATAGCAATCGGCTTCATTTTAGCAAAACTTTTATTGGGCCCTAAGATTACGGCTAATAAATAGATGGGCTTAGCTCAAAGCCCAGAGGCCCATAAAATTCACTGTCTATTTCTTTTTCTGTCGTCGTCGTATCCGTAAAATCCTCTCCTTCCCCGGCGGAACAATCACGTACTCCGGCGAATCTGATGGAAAGAGGAAAAATCAAGGAATCACTCCCAACTGACCTCATTCGCGAGATATTCGCAAGATTGCCGTCAAGGTCAGTGGCTAGGTTTCGTACACTGTCGAAGCAGTGGGCGTCTATGCTTCGCAGTTCTGAATTCACCAAGCTGTTCCTGAGCAGATCCTCTACTCGTCCACGTATCTTGTTTGCGGTCGAACGATACGGACTTAATGAGTGGCAATTTTTCTCGACCCCTCAGAATCGGTATGAGAAGTCGGCTCATTTGGTTTTTCATAGCAAGTTCTCAGGAGACGTTAGCAAATACAGTTGTAGCTATGCCTCAGGTTTGATCTACTTTCCTGCTGTGCAGATCATTGATACAAACACGATTTTGATTTGTAACCCTATCACCGGAATGTATGTGGGCTTACCTGAAGTCATGTTGTACAATAGGTCTAAAGGCTTTTTAGGGTTTGATCCCATTGATAAGCAATTCAAGGCATTGGATAATCAATCCATTCTAACATTAGGATCTGGTGAACTCAAGTGGAGGAGAAAGGATAGAAACGATATCGATGGTCCTTTGTATTATCGCTGTCAAAGGACTCAAGGGATATGCATCAATGGGGTTTTGTATTACTTATCTAGAACTTGTTTCGAGGAAACACTGTCTTTGATTGTTTGCTTTGATGTTAGCTCTGAGGAGTTCAAGTTTATTGAGTCAGAATGCTTAGATGATCATATAGAGGACCCTAGTGGATTAAGTTTGGTCAACTATATGGGTAAATTAGCTGTGACTAAGTGCAACTATGTTGACGTTGGTGGAAGACGTACCGTTGAGTTGTGTTTGTGGGTTCTAGAGGATGTTGATAAACAGGGATGGGTCAAGTATGTCTACACTTTACCGGAGAATGAAGTCCTTGGTTCCTGCGAGTTTTCAGTTGCTGGAGTGACTGCTAGAGGGGATATTGTTTTGTGTATGAAGTATACATGTAAACCGTACTATGTGTTCTACTTCAATCCCGAAAAGAAAACCCTCCAAAGTGTTGAAATCCAAGGTTTTGGAGCTAAGCTTGAAGAGGTTGAGCATCGTGGTGAAGTTTATGCCTTTGTTGACTATGTTGAGGATCTTAGTCTAAACGATGCAAAGCAATTCAAGTCAAGCATTTCTCATATCAAGAGTCGCTGCTACTGCTGTGAAACGTTATGTCCTGACAACGTAGGGGAAGAGGTATGATGATGGTGTAAGTAGGGAGAAGAAATGGAAAAGACATAAGTGAAGATGAAGACAGAAGAAGAGGAGAAGAGTATAAGAGAGTAAAACAATGAGACAAGGAATAGGTAAAAAGCAATAGGGCATGTCATGTATGCCTTTATATTCTTTAGTTAATAGTATTAGACGTTTGTAAAAGTCTGTGCGAGTCAAATCTAGTTTTGGTAAATCGTATGTACGACTATCTTTGGTTAATGTAGTTTTCATTTGTAATTCCATCTCTCTACAGTTCTAAATCAGTAAATCCGATTGTATAGGTTAATGCTGACTCTACCATTGCACATAATTTTTTGCCTTGATACCATCATCGGGAAGAGGTCTCTGCAAACTCGGTTCCACTCCATCTATGAAGGAACAAGCGCAGCAGAACAGGTACAAGTATTTGCTAACCTAGAGTGAGGACAGGTGTTGATTTGATTTTCTAATCAGATCTTCGAGGCCAAGCCAAATTAAAAGTCAAGACTTAGTTTCAGAAAACACGAAATGATTAAGTTGTTGTAATCTGCATTTTCAGGTTTATCACTATTTGGAACTCTTTAGATTGATTACTTACTGCATCCACTGTAAAGGTCCAGCTGCTTGATAGAATGTGTCTTTCTTATAAGGGTTTCTTGATCAAAGCGTTACAACTAAAAAACAAATGAGAAGAAACAGAGGAAATCTCATCATTTTACAAGTGTTTGCAAATCTAAGAGCACATTTCTAGCTGCTTCACCAGTGTAGTATAGGCTAGGAAACAAACTAGAGATCAACTTGTGGAAGATGTGAAATACAAAAATACTTAATTACTTCCTAGCTCTTGGTAATAAGTTGTGTTTATAAGCTGAATCATACCACAGATAAATACTGGGTTTAACGTAAACTGAACACACACTTTTGGTGTCGTCCTCATAATTAAAAGCTCAAAGACCGACCCACATGAGATGATAGATAAGTGTCTGAATCAGAGTGAGACAAAGTAGATGATGATTCCCTCATAAACCCATCTCAGGTGCAACCACCAACAACCCCTTCTATATTTGTCGCCTTTACATTAGTCTTTGTTCTGACTATATTATATAATCACTTTGGTCAATCTATGGTCCCTCCGTATATTTATTGCTCGGTTAGTCTCTTCCACCGTCCACATGTTACACCAATATTTACAAAATTTTGAGTTTTTAAGTGAATAGATCCAACAAAAATGTGAAGTGCATTCAAATCTAGTGTCAACCTTGATTTAACGTTTCGGAATCTCAAGTTAAGTCTTGTTAAAAGTTTACGTTTTGTTTCTAATGAGTAAGTTTAGTCTCAACGGGACATATATTGGTGTCGTGTAATATAGGAATGAAAGAATCAACGCAAATGACGTTTTAACAGTCAAACTAAGAACACGACTCATGATGAATCAGTGCTTCCTCTTTTGTGGCATTGACGTTGACTCACTTTAAAACTGACCTAAGGAGGTGTTGAAAAATAAATTGAACTTCAAATTGCTTGCGACTTTTCTCTTATATAATTTCCATTAACAAATAGAGAACTTTTGTTTGTTTCTGATCACCAAACCCATTAAGAGAGTGTTTTAACTTTTCTTTTTTTAAGATGTAATCTTTTTGACTTGGGTTGTTGTTGTCGCATTATCGTTTACTTTGACATGCTCCTCTTGTAGTAGTTGTTGAAAGCTAATCTTCTCTTTTGTGTAACTTATTCTTGTTATTACACTAATAAGCTTCATTTTGGTTAATCTTAAGATTAGGATAAGAGGAATCTTTAGATTTTTTTTTTAAAAAGTGGATTTGTATCAGTAATGGAGACATTATTGTGGTGGTGGTAACGTAAATGATTGTCTTATGTGTGATATTGACAATATATACTTTCATGGGACCATCAAGATATTCCCCTAGCTTCTATGAAGAAAAATCTTTCATTGATAAACAAAATTAAAATTAACATATTAGTGCCGTAACTAATAAAAAACAGAAGTTTTTTTCAATTAACCATTTGATTTCCCCAAAAGTATGAACAAGAGACTCCATAGCTGCAAAAGCTAAGGACGAAAACAAGATTCTTGATAACAAAAGAGAAATACAAGAAAAAAAAAAAAGATTACATCTACAAACACTAAGATCGATCACATAACTTTCCATGATTCAAGTGTTGGGAAGCTCGGGTAACTATCCAATTCCACGGCGGAGCCACCACCAGCACCAACGTTCGCCGTCGTTGTAGCAGCACTTGACTGATGATGAAACGAACTGATCGGAGCTGAAACAGAGCCCAAATCTGTGATAATGTTTTCTTGGTGATGGTTAGACAAAAACGACGACGTATCTAGTGTTGGAACAGCTGAAGATCGATCCAAGTTTCCACACGACGGTGGTAGTCTACTAGCGAGCCGGTGCGGCTCCGGTTTCACAATCGGTGCGAAAATGCTGTTGGAAGAACCGAGGAACTTAGCTCCGGTGACTTGTTGAACCATCTGCCGGAAATTAGCCGCGTCAGCCGTTATAAACGTGGTTTGAGATTTCTTATTAGAAACTCGAGATCGGCGTTTCGTTGGTTTACCACCGGAAACACCAGGACCACGTTTCCGTTTCGCTCCACCGAGAGCACCGACGACGGGGATTTCTGGATCTGAGCCGAAAGAGACGTTGGAGATAGTTTGAGGAGGAGAAAGATCGGAGACTAAGACGGCGGCGGTTGAAGAGTCGAAGAAAGATGAAGGAGAAAGAGGAGATGATTCGGTGGAAGTGGAGATGGATCTGTGAAGAGCTTTAGCGAGTAAATCACTATCGTGAGAGAAGGAATCAGAGATTAGCCATGAATCGATGTTGAAGTTTTGACGGAATGACCAAGGGTCAACGCTCGCTAATCCCTCCGACGACGCCATG
Organism: Arabidopsis arenosa; assembly: GCA_905216605.1. Taxonomy (NCBI): domain Eukaryota; kingdom Viridiplantae; phylum Streptophyta; class Magnoliopsida; order Brassicales; family Brassicaceae; genus Arabidopsis; species Arabidopsis arenosa. The sequence goes on along the minus strand of LR999455.1, from coordinate 13,772,618 downwards.
ATTGTTAAGTAAGTAATCACCGGAAAATTTTAAATCGGAGAAGGTAAAAAAGAGAATCTTTTTAGTGGATCATTGTTGGAGCTCTGTTGTTAGAGAGAGAGTGAAAAGGGAATGTGATAATGAAGGAGAAATGAAAGCTCAAGGAGAGATAATATAAATAGGACGGCGTAGAGAGAGAGAGAATGAGAAACCGCGTGGAGAGGAGAGAGAAAGGAGAAGACACGCGTCAGCAGAATTGTACGGAACTCTGACTCAGCTCTGTTTATTTCGTCTCCGGTCTTATTAATTAAACCCATTGTTCTTGACCCAACTTATCCATGTAGTATTAATTTAAGCATTATGACATCATTAATCTCTTCTCAACATTTAAAAATAAAAAGTGGATTGAGAATTGGTCATGTGAATAAATAAAAATTTGCGCCTAATATCTCAAGCTTCTATAAGCTAATTGGACATACTTTTGGTTTAGCTTTTTTCGGTGAAATTTAAGAGAATGATTTGACACAAGTACTTGATTTAGTTTTGCCATTAAGTATACTTGTTTAGAAAAATTAGTGGAAACTATAGTTGATCAGATAAACAATATATATTGTATAGCATTGTTCACTTCCGCATATAGAGTATTCAACACCAAATTTAGCCCGGCTATTGGCATCATCCTATTCAAATTTAAATTTTTAAGATTGAAGCAAATGGTTTCAATAATCACATCCTACAACTTCTCTAAATAAATACCATTAACTCCACTAAACACACTAATCTCGCTAATTTCCTTAAATCTTATTTCGTTATGGCAACGTCTGTATTATTTGTTCCGTCGAAACCGTTTGTGTTCAAACTTGAAACAAATCAACATAACGAAAGGGAAACGTTAGGTTGCATAAATGCAGGTAGGCCCTTGTGCAATACTACTATACTAGTAGAATAAGTATAGCTCTATATATGGATTATGTATTTTAGATATTATATTTGTTGGGTCAACAAATACTATTAATCACAGTACTATTTTAAGGTGATTCCGTTTTTGTGTTGATTTTTGCAAAGCTTCGAATTTATCGCAAGTGCGAGGCATTGTATTAAATTTTTCATTTCCTTTTATATTCTAGTGGGACAAATTAATGTAGGAAATTATCTATGTGTTTTTGTCTGTTTAAATCCATGCCACCAACCTATAAACAAAAAAACAAACATATACTACATATCGTAAATTGCAAGAAAAAACATTAAAAGAAGGATAGCTGATCATAAATCCAACCATGGTTGACCGATTCTACAACTATATACATATTCATTTTTATCAAGTCATTTTCTCGTGGATATACATCTACACATATCAATTGTTTGACCTATTTATTTTCTCTAATAATTAGGTCATTAAGTGCATGGAGCTAGTGGTGATAGGCATTTGAACCGGATTATGTTTTTGGATCAGACATTGATTTCAATGATCAACTATAGATTCTTTTTCTTTTTCTTGGGCTTTGATTTATAACATGATCATCCAAAGTTATACCATGTGAACGTTTATAAACTTTTATCGATCCCAAATACATTTAGTAATCAAAATTCGCTTTTAAGATTATTATACATCTAAATACTTTCTCAGCGTAATTAGTATTAACTGAAATTCTAAAACTAACAAGTGTTAAAAAATGGACACACACACACATTTATATTTAAAGTAAAATGAAGCTGTAACGTGGGAATCGATAAGTGAGTTTTATTCACTTTTAGGCTTTTTGCATGATCCATGCATGAATGATCTAAAATGATTATCTGCCACGTCATCGAACACCTTTTTTTGTAAAAATGAAAACGCGTTTTCACGTATCCCAACGTCTCTTCCACCTCACTTCCCTTACACTGTCCCCTCCGGCCCATTCTTCCTTTTCTCTTTTCTTAAATATCAAAATCTAATTCATTTGCACATGTCTTTGTTTTTTTTCAAATCCTTTTAATAACGCATCATATATATGTAGGTCTAGTCTTCTAAAACGAAATTAGATCGGACTGAATTTAGCTAACCTCTTATTATCTGTCAGTCAAACTGTCGAGTTCACTAAAATAGAAGCCACTAACGGATATACTATATATAAAATAAAACCTTTTTACTATAAATTTGTAACTAAAGCTTTCGTAAAATTTTTTTAAAAAAGAAAAGCTTTCGAATTTTCTTAATGCAACTTTAATTATCAGCTTCTTCTTGTCACCTACAAATAGTTTTAGCATAAATATAAAAGCATATACTTAATTTATCGCAATTCATATTGTTTATTTATGTCAAATAGAAAAAGCATTTGTCGTGCTTTCCGATATTGTCTCTTGTCGTCTGCCTCTTTCAATGCAAGTTCCTAGGGTTATCAAGCCCGGAATCTTGGTCTTACCATGTCAAAAATAAAATACTACTATAGTACTTAATTTGTTTACTGACATCAATAACAATTCAGTTAAAAAAAGACATCACTAAAATTCACACATATTCCGCGTAAATAAGTTATGGTAATTGAAATTAAATATATATCAATAAAGTTCAAATAGAAAAAGCATTTGTCGTGCTTTCCGATATTGTCTCTTGTCGTCTGCCTCTTTCAATTCCGGTGGGTTCTCTGCCAATTCCGGTGGCGAAGAGAACCCTCTGGCTCATGGTTCTTCATCCGTAATCCACGACATCATCTCGGCAAATCAATCGGATCAAAATCACGGTGCAGTGGAGTGGAGAAGCTTCCAGCGAGACGTCGACGGTAAGAGCTCTACCGGCGATGTAGCGACGCGGAGTAGAAGAGAGAGACTTCACGGCGAGGAACGAGGAACGACGGCAGTTAGATCTGGGGACTGGAGATTTTGGAGGCTTCATAGGGTCGCCGCTTGATGGGGGAGGTCGACTCCGGCCCGGTGAATCTATACCACCGTCGATGGTCTCCGGATCTACTCCCTACTGCCTTCAATTCTCACGACTGAGCATGGAGCCTCACGACAAAGGAGCTCGGTTCTCTTCTTCCTCCTCAAAACTGCTCTACGGTGGTGGGATGGCAACGGATCTTGGATCACCATCTCCATTCGGCTCGTGTCGTCCAGGCTCACCGGAGGTTTTCTGTTCCGGGGAGGTTCTGCAGTTCTTGGACGGCGGCTCAAGCGTGTTCTACGTTTGAGATTAGGATTTTCGTTTCCGGTTTAGATCGGTTACGTTTAACCGAATCGGTTTTGTTTTTGATGGTTTTGTTGGGTTACTGTTAGTGGATTGGGCCCTAAGGGGATATGTATGGGCTTAATTCCGGAAATAGCCCAATGGACATTTATTTATAAAATTTGAATACCCTTTAACAAAAAAAAAAAAAAAAAAGTTCAATATATATGTACACAAGTGGTATGGAACAGTATTCCCACCAAAAAAAAAAAGTGGTATGGAACAGTACTACTTGTAATTAATTAATTTGATATAGAGTTCGTTTTTTGTTCCTTACTACGTGAATATCTCAATTGAAATGAATGCGAGACATATGTTTTTTTTTATGCAAGTACACATATATGTTCACAAGTGGTATGGAACAGTACTACTTGTAATTGACTAATTGTTAATTTGTTATTAATAATTTCCATAAAATTACTGGATTGTTGATAAGAAGAGTCCTAATTACGCGAGCCGTGATTATTACTACGCCCAAGAAGACTGATATTTTATACAACGGAGTAATATGTATATAAATATTCTCGTGATAATATATGGGACGAAGCTGATTGCGTGAAGAAAGCTATATTGACTGGATTGGTTGATTAAGAATCTAAGACACACACACATATATATATATATATATAGATATTTATATAAAGCGAAATTAAATTCGTAAAGAGTTAATATTGTTAATACGATAATATAAAGCGAAGAAGATGGACGCCATGGACCCATAAAAAACAGATGGACCAATCTTTTACATAACTCTCTTCATTAGTTGTTTGATTTTAGTGGTCAATTATTGGCGACATAAAATTTGGATGACGTTGGCATTGTTCCTTCAACATGCTTGATTAAGGTTTACTACTTTACTAGTATCGTTTATATACAAAAAGATAGCAATAAATAGTTTGATAACCACCACAAAACCGTACAGAGTTTTGAAATATTCCACTCATTTTGTTCTTTATTTTCGAATATGTAATTTATTAACAACACATTTTCGAATATATAACTTATTAACACATTCAAAGAATAATTTTTAACCATTACAAAAATAATTTTTATTTTTTAAAGAAGTGTGTGTTATATTTGAAAAGTGAAAATAAAAATTATTTTGATTTTAAAAAAAAAGAAGAAGATAATTTTGTGAAACTCTAAAGAATAAACGAGTCAGCACACAATAATTTCGCTAGTCTTCATATGTTGTACAACACTTGTGAAGTCCCGATCATTGACAATTAGCAAATATTGAGTAGCTGCAAACTCATCAATATCACCATTTGAATATAAGAATTTTATTTCTTTCTCTGACCTTCCATTAATCAGGTTGAGGTCAAGTAAATACTAGTCCACTGTATATTATCATGGTCTTCATATATTTGATTTGGTACCACTATGTGATTGGTTGCATTAGAGTAAAATGGCATAATAATAAAGAGAATAAAATGGTGGGAAAATAAATAAACAGTAATTAAATGAAAGAGAAAAGAACAACGAAATCATTTATTCTTGTTTAAAGTGAAAGACACATTTACTCTATTTCCAGTCCAAATAGAATGAGAGTAAAAAGAATTTTTTTCTCTCGTGATTGGTGGTGTAAATTGAGCAGAAGTGAGACATATCCTATAGCAGATCGATGAGTGAGACGATTCACGTGGGTTCAAGAAGTCCAAACTTCAGACTCAAGAAAGTTATATATCTTCTTTAATATGAAAATATATTTATCTGCTCTAAATTTATAATGTAAAAAAGTTATAAATGTATGAAACTTTTAATTAGGTGTCCACGAAGTTTTAAAACTCTAGTTTTTTTTTTATAATCTTTCTAATCCAGATTTCACTAAAATTTGCAATTTGAAACGAGTTTCAGTTTGAAAACAAAATGAGTTGTCGAAACTCTATTTTAAGTATCAGTTAAAAGGAGTTGTGACATGGTACAAGTACAGTAAAAGGATTTTACAAAAAGCAAGTATTCATCTAACTTTCTTTGTCAAAACTAAGAAGTATTTATCCAAGAAAATTTCTTCTTTAAGAAAAATAAAATTAAAACTAAGAAATAAGTAATTAAGCATAGTCCACTCCAGTTGTATAGTCAAAGTAATTAGTGTAGTGGAGGATAATATACCTACAAAATTAATCAGCTTACAAATAAATACACAAAAAAAAAAATAGAAAGTCTTCTGATTAGTAAATTAGAAAAATGTAGCATTGATCTAATCGGAGAATCCTGACAAAAAAAGGAAAAAGGATCTAATGGGAAGAACAAAGTCAATAGACGCCAGCGATGGCGTCATTCCTTTAAACTATGTAATCATGACAGTATCATGACGATACCGCGTCATATTTTTTTTTTTCTATATTTTGTTGGCAATATTTTACGATTTTGTTTTTAAATTAAAAGTGATAAAAATAAGTAAAAGTAAAAAAAAAAAGAGAGGACACGTGAGAATGTTGTTGACTTGATAAGCTAGCGGTCGTGTATGCATTGCGCCCAAAGTTTCTTCATCGTTCCCAATACACTCTGCCCACTCTTGTCGCCCAAGCTTCCCTCTCCTCTCTCTTTGTTTTTCCTTTCTTTCTCAAAGATTCCATTTTCGTTTTTGGTAAATAATGCTAGTAGTATTATTTTCTTGGAAAAAACTGAAATTATTTACGAGTTTTTGTCTCCTTCTGGGACATCTGGATAGGATACAATAAGACCACTTGATTCGAACATATTTCATATGTATGGGCCTACTGGAACTCAGCCCAATCAGGATTAGGACTCATTACAGAAACTGAATCAGCTTCTTGGTTTTTGTCTCAAGGTTTGGATCGAACTTAGAAAAAGATCGTTAACATTTTCTTCTGTTGATCATAGCTTTCATCTTCAGTTTGAAGACTCAACTACTCTTTTTGTGCTATTAGTTTGAACAAACCATTCACCCATATAACACTAAGTCACTAACTGTGGAAGAAGATAACTTGGGGGCTCTTCTTGTCGCCTGTTTGTTATCTGAAGCCCTTGCATCATCCGTGGAAAACAAACCTAATAACTAGTTGCTGGCTTGCTGCAATAACCGTTGTTATGCGTGAATTAAGTAAAGTCATCTTATTTTTGGAAAAGCTTTATATCTCGTGAAATCTCAATGCATGATGAATCTACAAATGGTGTGAAGAGTTTCATTACACTAATTTTACAGACTTTGTTTATGATTCAGATTCCAAATCAATCTCAAAAACCTTGACATGGCAAAGATCTCCTCCTGCATCATCTGCAAATTTAATCTTCTTTTTCTTATGAACAACGTTCTCAGTAGCTGGAGAATCTTCTCTGACCATACCCTGTAAAGGAAGGGAATGAAGAAGAGTTAGAGACTGAAGGAAGACACAAATCTCTCTGTCGTGTTTGTGAATGTTAAGAGTCTAAAACAAACCATGAGTTTGCAAAACCGATTACAGTCACGCTCTATAATCGAAAGCCATTTCTTGCAACTCTCTTCAGTTTTTTCTGCATTTCCAATCACAGTTTTCACCTGAAAAGAGAAAGCCAAGATTTTAGACATTGAAAACCTAATTTCAATGGCTTATAATAGAAAGAAAGGTACCTCATCTAAGTTATAGTCAGAGATGTTGGAGGTGTTGCTTTCAGCTAGCAGACATCTCTTTGTAATTTGTCTCATCGATTTCAGCTCTTTTGTGAGCCTAGCTGCAACACATTGGAAATCACGCATTTGCCCTTGCGAGAAGGCAATAGCTTTCTGTGAGCATCCTTGTATAGAAGTGCCTCCAGTGCTAAAAGGCTGTGCTTTTGCTGCTTGAGTCCCTCGACGTGGAAACTTGTGTGTGGCTCTTTGATACTTCGTTTGCCGAGTTTCATTACTTGCTTTTTGAATGGCTTGCTTTGAGCCTGGAATGATTTCCACTCGGTCGATGGTATCCAGCCCTTGAGCCTTAAGGATCCTATGTGAGTTTTGACTACTGAAGTAGAGTTTCCCTCTTGATTCTGGATTACAGTTTGTAACATGGATGAGCATCTAAAAGCATTACAGTGCAAAGCATACAATAAGACTTCAATTTTTTTTTTCGTTGACTTACTTTTACTCCTTTTCTCAGGGGAATCGGGGTGCTCCATTGCCTTGCGAAGTTTTTCTTGAGAGGTTGGAGATAAAGCCTGAAAACCAAAATGTATCTAGTGAGGAACTGCATTAAGAATAGAATGTGGTTTGAATAAAATTATGCAGAGGACAAACCTTTCTCCCTGAGAGTAGATTTTCTGGTTGGTGATGTGGCTGTTGTTGCTGGATACTGTCAGTCTCTGCAACTTTTTGAAATTCATCAGGTTCCTTATAGAGTTGTGATAGCTTGTGGTCTCTTGCTTCATCTTCATGTTTGGAGTATAAAGATTGTTGTAATCTTTCTGGCAAATAATCTTCTTCTAATGAAATTGTGCTGTCATCAGGAACTGGTTGCAAATTATCCAGTGAATTACAACAGTTGGTCAGCTGGAGAATATCAGCTGCTTCAGGAAAATCATCTTTAGTAATGTCTTCAGTTTCCCACAGAATCTCGGAATCTTCTACACAAAAATTAATGATGGGCAAACAACCCGAGTAATCAATAGCAAGTATTTCTGGAGCTTCTATCTTGACAATCTCCAAACCAGTTAAGCTCATGTCTAAGCTAGCCTTTGAATCATTGCTTTCCTCATCCTCTTTAGCTTCTTCGCACCCCGAGCTTGTGTAAGAAGAAATGAGGTTCTCGACACAACCAAAGTTCTCATATTCTGAATGTTGTGGATTAACATCCAATTCCATCTCCTCTCTAGGCACACTACCGTACAAAACAATTTGCTTATCCTGAAGAGCAATATTATCAGCAAGACAGCATTGCACTTTCCTAGCATCGTCAAACTCTTCTGATGCATCTTCAAAAGCTTCCTCTAACGGCTTTGTAGTTATAGGCTCTTCAATGGCTACCACTCCAGGAAAATTTGGCTCTGCACTGCAATATGGAACCAGCCTCATGTCCCTGGACGAATCAAGCATTATTTTTTCCACCAACACTGTATTTGTAGGAGATTCCGACTCTTCGCTACAATCCATAGCTTCAGAAACTGAATAGCTATCATCCCAAGCTTCAGGCTTGACATGAAAGAACACCACAGGCAAATCAACCTTCTCCACAGATGGAGAGGAAGTAAAAGTAGCACACTTTGCTTTACGCTCCTGCTTTTTCTTTCTTCTCTTAGAGAATTTTGTATCCCAACTGCTAAGAGGCTCCTCAATATCACATCCTTCATCTTGAGTCACATACTCTTTTTTAACTTCAACGTTTGAGGCCGTCTCAGTAGTATCTCTGCAGTTTCTAAGTTTCCTTTTCTTTTCTTTGCATTGTTTCCGAATCTTCTCCAGTGTTGTCATGCTAAAATCTTCAGACTCAGAACCTTGTGTAATATCAGAAAGACTGTCCAAATCCCTGACTACTCTTGGAACTGACTCATCATCTTGACAGTGTTCAAGATTATATATATCCACCAACTGTCTAAATTTGAGCTTTGATTTCCTCTTTGCATCCATGTTCATCAGTATTTTGATAGATCCGTCTTTAATGGTTCGGATATAATGCATATGGGAGTTCAAATGAGTGCTACTTCTTAACCCCACCATTGTAACTAGCAGATAAATACCTTCCTAACAACTGATTAAGCTCTTAAACACCCAAAAAATCTACGCCAAATCGAGGTCCTGAATTGAAACAAACAAAGGAATTGCCAATAAGGATACTGCTAACAACAATGTCAACAATCCTAAATTTCATCAAACAATCAGAGAAACGAACATCAAATTAGCTACTAAACATAATTTGAAACCAAAAGTCTTTTCTTGGAAAATTAATTGCAGAAATCTGAAACCCAAAAAATGTAAGTTATAAATGAAAAGCAAATTAAAAAAATCAAAACCCTAATTCGCTACATCAATTGTTTTTGTAGCTGCATTAATTCGAGAGCAGATCTGGGTAAAGAAAATGAATGCATCAAAGAGGAATTGAATCTAGGACATTGAATTTACCTTTAATCGACGCTTAATTAGATTGAGAAGGAAAATGAATGCCGAATCCTGGGCTCCAAACTCTAATTTCTGGATCTAGGGTTCACTAAAGAGACAGAGAGAGATTAATTTAAAAACAAGACGAAGAAGAAGGCCAAGAGACTGAAAATTGGAGCTCTTTGTAAGAAGGAAAGCCAGAGAGATAAGAGAAGAGAAGACCACTTTTTCTTTTGTTGTCTTGTCTTCTGAGTGACTAATTTATGAGCCGTCAAGTCTCGCGGGAAATACATGGCGGGAACTTTGACGTTATTCTCTTTTTTGTTACTCCTTAAGCATCTTTTCGTAAATGGGTCTTCAAACATAAAGCCCAATAATTATTAAATGGGCCTATAAATTAAATAGCCAGGGGTAAATGTGTAAATCCATTTAGCGAGGACTTGCTTGAGGTTGATGATATACACACCACATAGCGGCGCATTATAGATAAGGAGGGGAAAAATCAGCTTTTTGGAGAAGAAACCAAAGAAATAAATTCGAAACCCTAAAACTCCCATTAGAATTCGACATTAAAGTATCCGCCATGACAAAGAAGAGAAAGCTCGAAGGAGAATCTAACGAAGCGGAAGAACCGTCGCAGAAGCTGAAGCAGACGCCGGAGGAGGAGCAGCAGCTCGTTATTAAAAATCAAGCAGACGTCGAAGAAGTTGAATACGAGGAAGTAGAGGAAGAGCAAGAAGAAGAAGTAGAAGATGATGACGAAGACGACGATGACGATGAGGATGAGAATCAGACGGCGGGTAATCGTATTGAGGCGGCGGCGACGTCTGGATCTGGGAATCAAGGGGATGTAAATGATGATAATGATGACGATGAGCCAATTCAGGATCTGTTGGAACCGTTTTCAAAGGAACAACTTTTGAGTCTTCTTAAAGAAGCAGCAGAGAAGCATCTTGATGTAGCCAATCGAATCCGGGAAGTAGCTGATGAAGACCCTGTTCATCGAAAGATCTTCGTGCACGGTCTTGGTTGGGATACCAAAACAGAGACGCTTATTGAAGCTTTTAAGCAGTACGGAGAGATCGAAGATTGCAAGGCTGTGTTTGATAAGATCTCAGGGAAATCTAAAGGTTATGGCTTTATTTTGTACAAGTCTCGGTCAGGTGCTCGCAATGCACTTAAGCAGCCTCAGAAGAAGATTGGTAGTCGTATGACGGCATGTCAATTGGCTTCTAAAGGACCTGTCTTTGGTGGAGCTCCTATCGCTGCTGCAGCTGTCTCAGCGCCTGCTCAGCATTCGAACTCTGAGCACACGCAGAAAAAGATTTATGTTAGTAATGTTGGAGCAGAGCTTGATCCACAGAAGTTGTTGGGGTTCTTCTCAAAGTTTGGAGAGATTGAAGAAGGTCCTTTGGGTCTTGATAAGTTTACTGGGAGACCTAAAGGTTTCTGTCTCTTTGTTTATAAGTCTGCTGAAAGCGCCAAGAGGGCTTTGGAGGAGCCACACAAGACTTTTGAAGGTCATATCTTGCATTGCCAGAAAGCTATCGATGGTCCCAAACCGGGCAAGCAGCAGCATCACCATAACCCACACGCCCACAACAATCCTCGTTACCAAAGGAATGATAACAATGGTTATGGTCCGCCTGGAGGTCATGGACATCTCATGGCTGGTAACCCAGCTGGAATGGGTGGTCCAGCGACACAGGTGATAAACCCGGCCATTGGACAGGCCTTGACAGCTATACTGGCATCTCAGGGAGCTGGTTTGGCTTTTAATCCGGCGATTGGACAGGCTTTGTTGGGTTCCTTGGGGACAGCGACAGGCGTAAACCCGAATGGAGTTGGAATGCCAACTGGTTATGGTACTCAAGCTATGGCACCGGGGACAATGCCTGGGTACGGTACACAACCTGGGTTGCAAGGTGGTTATCAGACTCCGCAACCTGGTCAAGGCGGTACAAGCAGAGGGCAACATGGTGTCGGGCCATACGGTGCTCCTTACATGGGCCACTAAATGTATCATGTATCCTCTCAGGTAGAGCAATGCATTTCCACTGTTGAATTATTTCATTGTCTTTCCTCAGTATATATTAACTTACTAATGTCTAAAGACAAGAGCTTTCTGTGTCCTGATCCACATGGTTTTTGTTTGCATTGGAGTTTTGGGGGATTTTGAAACGGTTGTTAAAGCTTGCTACTTCTCTTATTTTCTTAAATTCATTGTGCAGATATCAGAAATCAGTGTTTTAATATTGGCCTGGTGATTCTTCTCAAGTTTATAAGGAGCTGATGCAAAATGAAGTCTTTATGAAATGTTACTCTTTGGTCGCTCCTAAGGCCAAACTCATAAAAACCTTTTAAGGAGTTTTAGTTTTCATCTACTTGTTTTTTTTACCCAAACTCTCTTTATGGTATTCCTAAAAAACTTTGTACTACTATTTTCAGTGTTTATGTCTCTACTTTTTCAGTTTTCTGAACATCCCCCTTAGACTTTCATTTGTAAAATAAAAAAACGCAACTACGCTCCATGTGGGTCTTTGCTTATCGAACTCTAGTTTTTCCAGATATTCTTAAATAGTTTTTATCGACTTTTCTGTTTTACAATTTCATGTGTTTTTCTGCCTGCAGTGTATTTTGTATCAAGTTATCTTGATTAACCTGGCTTTATGTACTATCCTGATTTTATGTTTGTTCAATCCTTATTCCTCTTGCAGGTAATGTGACTGCCGGTTGAACAGCCAAATTATGTACCCCTAAGGCCCTAACTCACAATGAAATTTCTTTAGCACACATATACTAATCTCAGTTCAGTTGGTTTCTAAAACCATCAAAACTTACAGTTTTAAAACGCAGCAAGAGCTTTCACTTGTGTTTTTGGTTTTTTTTGACAAGTTTCAAAAGTTTTTACATGACTGTTTCAAGTTAGAACTTTGTTTGCCACAAAATTACATAGTTGTAGCCAACTTGAAACAGTCGATCTTGGCGGGAAGTGGTGCAAGCCTCTCAATGACACAGCTGAAGAATGATATGTCTGAAGCAATTTCACAATACTTGAAAAGTGGAAGCTTTTGAAGAGAGTTTCTCGACAACAGGTGAAGTTGTTGGTTTCTTACAGTTAAGTCTTTGGATCTCCACAACATGCTTCCAGCTAAAAGGTAAGTTCTTTGGCTATCTACAACGTGCTTGCAGTTGAAGGGTAAGTAATCAAAAGTGTTTGAAGTATATCTCTCAGCGCGAATCTCTTGCCTATATATGTTCTTGTTAATTGGTCATATCCCCTCTTTGAAGTGTTAAAAGCATGTACCTTCAAGTCCTTGGGCACAAGGTTGAGGGATTAACAGAAAGTCACAAGAGTATTAAGTGATAGATTGTTCCCCTTGATGTTTTCGAGGAGTTTAGAGAGGCGTGAGTGCATGAAGTTTGTTGGTGAATGGTGATGATTACTTTGATGGTGAAGTCTTTTTTTTTGGAAAAGTGCAGCTTTAAGGTTAGCTATGATGATATATATATAGTTGAAGGAATCATCATAAAGAAGAGAAGCAGGAGCTGAGGTGGAAGTGGGAAGTAAGTAGTAGAGTTTTGTGTCTTTGATCTCAATCTCTCAATTGTTAATGTCAAATTTCGAAAAGGAGAAAAATGTAGTTCATTGATGAAGAGAATCCAAGTGCAATATTCTTCAAAGCCACCATTCAATGTTCTTTCAAACCAATCTGAGATTGTAAAATAGAAACTCAGAAAGTATAAATAAAGGTTTCGAATTTCAATATTGCAAAAAATACAATCAAGTTTGTTGATTATTACCCAAAAATGGTTTTAATATGATTGCAGATTAATTTACAGTAATCACTTACCATTTAACTAGAAACTATAGTGTTCAGAACTAGAGAATGTAAACATGTATATGTGATAATTACGAAAAGTTTTGATAATCAATAATCTACCTAAATTCCCATTGAAGCTTAATTGATTGAAGGAAGCACATGTCGATAACCACCTTCATTAAAGTAAAATCAGTAATCACAAGTATTAAACAAATATCTGTTTCGTATTTTGATCGAAAGTGTTGGATACCATTTTTGGGTAACTAAAAAAAGAAACGCATTGAAAATTCCACAGGAGGCTTGAGAGGGGGGGCATTGCCACAGTATCGAGTGTCACTTTCTCAATCAAAAGGTTTTCTCTCTCTTCTCTTTTTTTCCTCTCCTGCGCGAAAACAAAACGAGCAATAAGAAAGAGAGAGAGAGACTCACACACACAGACTCAAGAAGAGTTTAGGTTTGCTTTGTAAATCTCTCTCTCTCTCTTCTCTCTCTGTCTGCACTTATCATAGTTTCGTTTCTCTTTTGAGAAAGAAAAACCCAAACTTACAATTGTTTTAGATCTGGTCCTTTTTAAGCTCCAAATTCCTTTACCCTTTTTCCTTAAAAATTGTTACTTTTTCTTTGCTTAAGTTTTGATTTCTTCTTCTTCGAAAAATCTCTTCCTCGCAAGCGTTTGATTGTCCTCGTGTTGCGATTTCCATGTTTAGTATCTGCATTTGATAGCCTTCGATGCTGCATGCAATTCCCAAGACTCTCTCAGATTGCTACAACGCGGTGATTTCTCTCGGCCATTTCCTTCCGATTTGATTTCTGGGTTTCCTTGTTTTCGTCTCTCTGCTGCATGTTTCGCCACTCTACCTTAGAAAAAACGTTACTTTCGCCTCCGATTTAGGCTCGATTTGATGAATTCCTCGTCGTGTGGCCATTTATCAAATTGAGCATTAGGGTTTCTGATTTGTGGGTTCAGAGTTGTTTTATCTATCTGTGTTGTTGTTGTTGTTTCCGTTATAAAGCTTATGGATTCTCAGAGGGGTATTGTTGAAGAAGCTAAATCTCAGTCCTTGAATAGACAAGGTTCTCTCTACAGCTTAACACTTGATGAGGTTCAAAATCACTTGGGGAGTTCAGGTAAAGCTCTGGGAAGCATGAACCTTGATGAGCTTTTGAAGAGTGTCTGTTCTGTTGAAGCTAATCAGCCAACGTCTTTGGCTGTCAATGGTGGAACAGCTCAGGAGGGTCTTTCTCGCCAGGGAAGTTTGACTTTGCCACGGGATCTTAGCAAAAAAACTGTTGATGAGGTTTGGAAAGACATTCAGCAGAATAAGAATGGAGGTAGTGCTCATGAGAGGAGGGATAAGCAGCCTACACTCGGGGAAATGACGCTTGAAGACTTGTTGTTGAAAGCAGGAGTGGTGACTGAGACTATCCCTGGTTCGAATCATGATGATCCTGGTGGTCCTATTGGTGGTGGTAGTGCTGGTTCAGGTGCTGGTTTAGGGCAAAACATAACTCAAGTTGGCCCATGGGTTCAATATCATCAGCTCCCATCAATGCCACAGCCTCAAGCATATATGCCATATCCGGTTTCAGATATGCAAGCGATGGTGTCTCAGTCTTCTTTGATGGGTGGTTTGTCAGATACTCAAACTCCAGGAAGGAAGAGGGTAGCTTCAGGGGAAGTTGTAGAGAAGACTGTAGAGAGGAGGCAGAAGCGAATGATAAAGAACAGAGAGTCTGCTGCTCGTTCCCGAGCTAGGAAACAGGTGAGAAACCACTTCTGTTATGACAAATTTGTTTGTGTTATTCATCTTGTCAAGTCATGCTCGTTTTTTTTTTTTAACATTGGATATTGATGAGCAGGCTTACACTCATGAGCTAGAGATCAAAGTTTCGCGGTTAGAAGAAGAAAACGAAAGACTCAGGAGGCAAAAGGTAATGCACTGCAGGGTTTTTCTCCCTTTTTACTACATATGCATTGATTAAATTTGTGATTCCTAGAAACTTGTAAGAGGTGATCGTTAGTTCTGGATTCGTATTAGAGGGAATGATAGAAGATGTAGTAAAGTATAGAATAGGGCACAAGCATAGTAGACAATAGATGATAGAAAATGTAACCACGAACAAGAGAAGGATGAATAGGTTTAGACTTTAGAGTAAGAGACATAGGCCTCCTATACTCGGAACTAGTTGATCTTGCTGGTTTATATTTTTCATGGACTTTATGTTTTTCAATTTTGTCTCCGTCTACATGTGGCCAAAGCTAATCCTTACATTACATTTCAGGAGGTGGAGAAAATCCTCCCAAGTGCACCACCGCCTGATCCCAAGCGGCAGCTCCGGCGAACAAGCTCAGCTCCTTTCTGATCCCGAAACTCTTTTTTTCTTTTCTTTTTGTCTTCTGTGTCGGTTCACTTATAAAAAAGAGAGAAAACAGCTTTGTTTCTTTGTACATTCCGTAGACTTTCTTGACTTGGAGCAATTCTGTTAACTTTCTTTAAAACATTCTCTTGAGTTATTATTGTAGTAGCAGCAGTAATGGTTTTCATGAGTCTGATTGAAATTCAGAGATTGAGCAGAACAAAACTTGTGTTTATAACATTTGATTACAAAGCGTAAAGAGTTATAGAAAAAGTTTAAATGGATCACTCAGAAGGGAAAATCGTTTAAATCTGCCAAGCCTTCTTCTTGTAGGCCACCTTTGTTCTCAAATGTGTGTAGACTTTTTAACTCAAATTCATCTCAAAATTTTGTTTGCTATATGTTCTGCAATAGCCAAGCTTGAAGTTAAACCAGGTGATTCGATGCCAAAGAGATTAACAAGACCAGGAACTCCATGAGTCTCCTCTCCCTGCATCAAGAACACACAAGAGTCTTGAGATAACAAATGCTTTCATAAGAAAACCGAAGATTCCACAGGACCCTTACGCTGTAAGTGTGGTCTGATGCATTTTGACAAACAAAAGATTACCTGTATGACAAAATCTGCAGGAGACTGTTTTGGTCCGGAAAGCTTAGGACGGATGCCTGAATAACCGGGTTCCAATGATCCATCTTTGAGATCCGGATAGTACTTTCTGATCTCTGGGTAGAATTTCTCTGCTCGTTGTGGGTTTACACGATAATCAAATCTGAATATATACAGCATTTGAAGATCTTGAGTAACTTCAAAATGGACAAGAGAGAAAGGAAAAAAATCAAGAACAGATGCAAGTATTTACTTGTTGAGGAAGCTTGATGTATCATCTGCGCATTCAATCCATTCTACATCAGGTCCAAACTTAACAAGTCCGTTCAAATCTACAGTGACATGGACACCGAGACCTCCTTCCTCAGGTATAGGATACACAAGTTTATTAAAAGGCGGAGCCTTTGTGCCTGATAGTGTAAAGTAACATCCACGGGCATAGTGAGACGAAGGAACAAATCGATGATCTAAGCCATGGAATCTCTTTGCTAGAGCTTGAGAACCTAGTCCCGCAGAGTTAACAACGAGATCAGGGATAAGCTCAAGCTGTGCTTCTGCCTGACACCGAGGTTCAGAAAATCTGGTATCAGCAACAAACAAATGCATCTTCTTTTCTTCAACACGACCGTTTAAAACCACAGTGTTGTACGAGAAAGTTGCGTGATTGTTCTCTGCTTCTCCCTGTAGTCTCAAGTTGTTGTTATCCCTGTAAACCATGAAATCAAAACTCTTTTCCTAAAGACAGAACAACGAAAAACCTGAAGATCCTGTGGAGAGAGAGTTAATTTCTATACCACTAAAGATAGCATGAAGGAATGTGAATCAAGAATCCCAGATTCAGGAGATAGCAATGCTTTAACACAACGAAGCTGTGGCTCCATTCTCATAGCTTCAAAACCATCCAACATCCTTAGACCCGAGACTCCATTCTGAGTTCCAAGATGCATCAATAGATCCAGTTTCGGTATCTCAGAGGATCCCGTAGCAACGATAAGCTTACCAATCTTCTTATGAGGGATTTCATATTCTGAGCAGTACCTATACAGCAATTCCCTCCCTCTTACACAAAACTTGGCCTGCTCAAAATCCAACAAAATTCACTATTGAACTTACCAAAAACACATTTTGATTCGACCCTCAAGAGAAAGATTGTACCTTTAGAGAGTTTGGTGGATAATAGATTCCGGCGTGGACGACTTCACTGTTGCGGGAACTCGTCACGGTACCAAACGATGAGGCTGCTTCGAGGATTAGCACTTCTCTGCCTCGCCGACTGAGCTCACGCGCCACCGCTAAACCCACGACTCCGGCACCGATAACGACGGTGTCGACTCTCTCTTTAGCTATCGTTTCAGCTCCTCCACCGCTTATTCCTCTCACAATTGTTCTACTTGCGTCAACGGCGTTTACGAAGTTCCAGGTTCGTTTTAGATTCCTCGTTGACAATCTCATCCATTTTCTACCAAGACAAGCAAGCATCTTCTTATTCTTCTTCTTCGTCTTAGATCAAAGATGAAGTAAAATCTAGTCTCCAGCAAAATGTCTTCAGCACCACATAAATGGGTTTTTTATTCTCTGACTCTCTTACATTATTACATTACAGGCTTTGCATTTTGCAGCCCAAGCTTCCTGAGCCTAATCAAGCTAAACGCCGCCGTTTCAGGTTTGTGCTTCATCTTCCTCATTTCATACTTTGTTTTTCCTTCACCAAGCTGGTCCCTTTTCTTTTCTCTGGCTTCTTTACTACTGTGTTCAATCGTAATTGGTTTTGAATTTTGATTCCTTCATCAGTAAATTGTCGAAAGGATCGATTTTTGGCTTGATTTAGACTAATGGGCGTGAAGGAACTTAGGAATCTGGGCAAATTTAGGGTTTTCTTGAGTTGTCGTCTACAAGGTATTCGTTAAAATGCTTAATCGTGGTACCTGCTGAGTCAAGTTTCGTATTTCATGTTCTTTCTCCGTCTATGAGTTTATCCTTACTTTTATTAGTGGAACTCCGATAACTTGAATTGTAAAGCTAGCTATTTGTTTATCAGCTTTTAGTTGAAACCAGACACGTTGGTTCTTCTCTTAACGAAGTTTGCTATTTGATGTTACATTGGATTGAGAAATTGATATGCTGGAAACCTTTTGGTCTAGGAAGTAGTTACATTTGGGTCAGAAGACCAACATTTCTTCTAGCTGTTTCATGGGATTTGCCATCACGGTGACATTACCTAACTGTGGAAGTAAGTTTTTGCCTAAAAAGAGTTTCAGAGACAAAGGTGCTTTGTCTCTTGCCATTTGCTTGGAGTTTTGTTCACTCTGTCATTTCCTTCATCCTGCACAGCCTCTGTTGGTCAGACATCAAAGGCAAGTTTCTAACATTTTGTAGCATCAATGTGTGGCTTAGAAGTTAGTATTCCTGATGTGGCTTTTTAGATAATGATCTGCTGGAAGTTCAATGATTGAGGATTTTGGCAACACCTGAATATCTCTTGCAGTTCTCTGCATATTGTCTATAAAGGCAGAGACCATACTAACCAGTAAAATCTATGGTTACATATATACAAAGTGATTTTGTGCTTTATCGGACTTAATATGGAGTAAGTGAAATCCTTAGACCTCCAAGTTTGCTTAGACTTGTCGATTCCTGTGAGATGTGCTACTGTATTAAAGAAGGTCTTTTGTTGAACTCAATTGTTGAGTGTCCAAGTTTAAGTGGGTCTTTCGCAATTTTCCAGGAGGATGTCATGGACAACTATCAAAAGCTCGGTTGGTGGGGACAGATTCGATCCAGCATCCGGTTCTTCAAGTAATAATAGCTCCAGAGGTCTACGGCTAATCAAAGCCATACAAGTTCTCAGAACTAAGCTTCTGGTGAAAATTCAGGAGATAAAGAAAGATCTCCCCAAGAAACTGTTCTTTCTCTTGGTGGGATTCTACTCTGCAACTGCTTTCTCTACATTCATAGGACAAACAGGAGACTGGGATGTTCTGTCTGCTGGATTGGCTGTGCTTGTAGTTGAATGCATTGGAGCTTTAATGTACAGAGCCTCTATTCCATTAATCAACAAGATGCGGGGCACGATCACTATGTTTAACTATTGGAAGACTGGACTCGCCCTCGGACTGTTCCTAGACTCATTCAAGTATGAAGTTTAGAAAAAAAATTATCAGTTTTTATTGTTACGCTCTTGTTATGGTTCCAGTTAATGAAAAGTGTGAAAACTCTTTTGGCTGGACACAGGTTTTAGCTTGGACCTCGTAAGAAAGACCGCGAAACCTGGCTCAAGAATGGACAGTGATCAGCAAAATTTTGACATGCTGTGTCGCCTTTATGCCTGAAACCAATACATGAAGCTTGTGAAGACTTTAACGTTCATTGAAGACAAAGCTTAGGTCTCAGCGTTTCAAATCACAAGCTAGAAGACATGGGACCAAACCTTCAAACCTACCAAAAGCCAGCCACCAGCAAATAATACTCGAGACTTGTCTGTATAAAGCCTTGTATTTGATTCTGAGTCGAAAAATCTTAGCATTGCAGATTGAGAAGTTTATAATAGCTTTCGAAAATTTCCACCTTTCTTCTTTAGGAGGATCCAGCTTTAGCCTCTGTAATTTAAAGATATGACTTTTAAACACCCCAGATGTTGCATTAGAAAAACACTCATCAAATTCCAATCTTCCTCTGTGCGCACAGATCACTGAGCTTCAAGTATTACCAGCTCACAATTTCTTATGTGCTTTCGTAGTGCTGTAATTGATGTCAAAGAACACATAGAGGCAGAAGCAAGACAGGATCAAAATCTCCGACAAGTACCAGATGGCTAAACCCATGTCAAATATTGAACCAGATGTCTAATTGCTTATAAATACGTAAAGAGTCTATTTTTCAGAAAGTCCCACATCGACAAGCTAGAGAGCGTTGGTCATAAGCTTTGTAGTATAAATAAGAAGCTGAGCCCAACGTCCAATTCATACCTTTCTCGGCCTTTTGGCTAAGATCAAGTGTAGTATCTGTTCTTATCAGTTTAATATCTGATATGTGGGCCATCGGCCCACACGATATTAACTCTATTTTTTAAGGGAGAAAGCCCGTTAAGATAGCTTGCTATCTGGGCTTTCACGAGTCGCCCATGCGTTGCACTACTGCACGGGCCTGGCTCAGCCCGCCAATCATTCAGTCTAATTTTTATCGCTCATAAATCTATTAATTGATCTATAAAAGAAAATTATAAAAATTAATTAACATTAAATCAGAATGAACAGAGGAATATAGAGAATTTCGAAAATGGCGAACCCTAGAAGAGTAGTGATCGATAACCAGAGATTGTCACCTTTAATCAATCTACTGAAGAAGCCTCAAGCGTTTCCTATTCTCCTCTCGTTCTTCCTCTTCCTCACATGGATCTCCCTCAGATTACAGCACTCTTCTCACGTCTCTTCTTCCTCTTCACATCCAAAATCGACGCTAAATAGTCACCCCGATTTGAAAGTCTTCGACGACGACGATAAGGTTAATCTAGTCCGGTTCGGTTTGGCGTCGCTTTCTCCTGCTCGGAAAGACGAGCGTGGATGGTTGCTTGATCCCGTTATACTTGCTCGTGATTCTCAGCTCAAAGGTTCTTCTGATCGATTCTTAATCTGTTTTCTTGCTGATGTTATTTAGGAAGTTGTTAAACAGCAATTCGTGTAGTGTTCTTGAGTATATCGAAACTGAGAAAATTTGTAGCTTAAATTACCATTCTCAATTTCTTCCTGAGGTATATGTAGCAGCATGAAGCTGCAGGAGATAATTATAGAAGCATGTAGGTTGATGAAGAGAAAGTATCCATGGCTTTGATCACTCTATGAATTATAATCTTTGGAATGACTGACAAACCTTGAAGGAGACTATTGTGTTATCCTAAGTTTCTCTTTTCTCGATACCGGAGATTCACATTTCATGTTTTCTCTTTTTTCACTTGTGTGAAGGTGGAGCCGCCTCGTGTGTTTCCATTCATGTTGGTGAAATACGGCCTGGTGGATTGAGGGGAAATCATAGACACCATACCTGTAATGAGACGTTTGTCATATGGGGAGCCAAGACAAGATTCAGGGTAAGTCTCACCATCCATCTCATTGATAGAACATAATGGAAGAGTTATAGCCTGTTGAACACCTCTGACAGGAAGGAATATCTGTTTTTGCTTATTGCTTCATTGAATTGTAAACTGATAACTCTTGGTAAAGAAGGTAGAAAAGAGAGTTCAGAGTTTTTCTAATGCCAGGCCAACTTAACTAAACGTGTGTTACATGTTAGTTGATTGCTTGATGTGTGTGAGTAGAGGATTGAACAGATGCAGGAGCAGGCTGGTCTTTCGTTGGTTTGAGAGTGTTTAGAGTGTCTAGAACAAACTCTAGATTACAGTTTCTTCGATTTGGTTTGCTAATTTTTTCTATGATTCTGCACGGGATCTCTTTTTTATTTTGAGAAATAAAGGAGAAAATCACTTCTGACTCTATCATAAAGATGTTCTTGACTATTGGACTTAATATCATCAGGCAATTGCTCGCTGATCACTGGACCACTAATCACCTTCTAAGATTGAAAAATCGAGTTTCTTCCTATGAGATGTTTAGTGATGTGACAAAATAGGCTCATCTTATTATTCTAACCTTTTTTCCTGTGATGATTGTGCCCTGGTTTTCCATTTCTTTACTGCACTTGGGTCGAAATGAACCAAAACCATCAATCTAACATTGTTTATTGACATATCTATATGAATTCTTGCAGCTGGAAAACCACGAAGTCGATAAAGGTTACGCCGAAGTGTTAATTGGAGAGGATGAAGTAGCTGTAGCAGTTAGTCCGAGTGGCACGGCTCATGCTCTAGTAAATGTTGATCCTGTGCGTTCTACTTTCTTCATAGGATGCCAAGACTATATACAGAACAACAGCTCAACTAGCGACTACAAAGTATGGAACGATCTATAAACCAAAGTGGGTTAGTTTAGTGTCTCTCATTCGTTCAGATTTTCATTGGCTTTTCTTTCTTTTCGAGCTCTTATTTGTATAGAATAGGCTTTGTTATTACTTGTCAGTTATATTGTTACTGAGATTATAAAACTGAAACTTCCAATGTTTAGTGTTCATTGATATGATGATAAGATTAGTCTGATCAGTGAGAATCAATTCGTATGTAGAGTTTGTTGTTTCTTCACAGTTGAATTTGCAATGCAAGTATTTCTGGGAAAATCTTATTGCAATTTGCCAAATTAGCACTGTAATCAATTAATTACGAAGTTTTATAATTTATGATCAAAAATGTTTTGTGTCTTAAAAACTACATTACAATTCTATTTGATAGAGTGAAATATATCTACTGTACATGTAAAATTATGTGAGCAAGTGTTAGTTTTTCTACTTAACGAAAATTGTTAATTGAAAGCATAAATTGTTTTCTTCAAACGTGTAAATGATTTATGGTCTCAAAACAGAGCGCCATTAATGATGCAATTACTTAGTCGTACAAAAAATATCTAATTCTTATAGGATTGATAAAAAAAAAGGCTCTAAAAGTTTTCTCTGTCCAGCATGCACAAGGTCATGAATCTTAAAGAACACTCTTAATCATGCCCCTTTGTTTCTCATAGAGCCTTGTGCTAAACTCCTAAAATGCCTACTTGATTAGGGTTCTAAATTCTGTTAATGGAAATTTCTTATCATACAAAAATAAATCTGAATCTCATTTGAAATCTTAGACCATTGGATAACTACAACATTATTATATATATCACTAAAAGTTGTATTTAAAGGTCTAGTTGAATACTTGAAGTTTATCTAGAGTTGAGAGATAATTAACTTTGAAAACCATCAAAATTAGAAACATAACATAAAAGACACTATAATGCCTAAACACAAAAATGACATTATACTGTCTATTGCTAATAATATTCCGCAAGTGTCAATGCATTGGAATTTGCCATGTGCATATGGACCAACCTTAAAGTAAAAAACGTAAAACAAAAGTGAAAAGGAAAATAAAATAAAAATAAAGCACAACCTAAATCACAAAAAGGGTATTAATATTATAATTTTACCGTTGGAATGAATAAAAAGAAATTTGACTAAATGGGAATTTAAGGTTTTAGATAGAGAGAAAACAAAGAGGTGAGAAAAAACAAACAGATAGGAGGATTATGAAGAAGAGTAAACGAGAGAACTTGCTTTCTCCTTCATCTTCATGGCGAGAAAACCATAATCCTCCCCGGAAAGTTTCAAACTCCTCCGCCGTCTCCTCCGGCTGCCTCCCCGGATTCTTCAACCTCTTCCTCTCCACCTTCAGCTTCTCCTCCAACCGCCGCAAATCCATCACCTTGGGATCTAAAAAGCGAGAACAAAGAACCGTCGTTTACGCTTCTCCTCCGCAAGATTCATCAAACGGAGACGGCGGAGTAATTGGTGCGACACCGCTTCCGCACAATGAAGGAGAGGAAGATGCGGCGAGGGTGAGTCTAGTCGGAGCACTAGAGAAATGTGATCGGGACTTAGAGGAGCTAAGGAGAACCATCGACGTCATCAAAACCACTTACATTCTTCACAAGAAACTTGAGGTTTCTCCGCCGACAACACGTGAGAATTTTAAATTCTCCGGCACCGGTACGTTTCTCCGTTTTTGTTTACTGTTTTGGTCGTCTTATACATTAAAGGTCATAACATATGGACAACAATAATACAAACATGTCGAAATCACTTTTTTAGTTTTTCACATATATTAACTTCTCTTATTTAATGGTCCAACAATTAGCTTAACATAAATCAAGCAAGAAAAATTCATATTAAAATGTGGGGGAATTGATATGGTCCGTATCAGGGAATTTGGTATTAATCTTTTGTTGTTCAAAATAAAGAAATTAAAGTAGTAAAATAAGGAGAACAGTGTCTCAACTAAAGTAGCAATAAAGAGTGAAGATAGAATGGGAAGGCCAAAGAGTTGTCTCTTTGGTGGTGTTGAAATCATGAGTATGTCCAATAGTGGAAGACAGTCTCATCAAATTTGTATATTGATAAAGACATCTCATTGCTCTAACAATTTCATGCATGCATTAACTGTGTCATTTGATTAGATGTCACATCTATTTGCTCTAACAATTGGTTCACTGCATATTTGTTGTGTCATATGTTCAAAATTATATCAAGTCAAGATAGTATGGACCCCAATTAAGTTTCAGTGGGGCTAATTATGTAATGAGGTTTAGTCTAATCTAATAGAATAAAATTAAAGTAGAGAAGATAGTAAAGAAAGTGTGAGGAGAAAGAGGCATGTTAGACAAATGATGAAGGAAGAAACAGCTTTTAGGGGCCTTTATTCCTTTAGTCATGAAGCCCACTTTAACTTTTCTCATCATTTGGACCCCCACCCATATATTATTTGATTTATTCCTGATTCTGACCCACAAACTGTTTTATGGTACCAAATCAAGAACACCACTTTTATAGAAAAATGATTCTACATAGCACTTCACGTATGCCTGAGTCTTATTTTGATTTTATATAAACAAATCTAATGACAATCGATATATAGACGATTTCGCTAGTAATAGTTTATATATATTTGTGTGACAACGTACTAATTAATATACTAAACACACAAGTTGTCTGATAAATTATTATTTTCCTCTTATTAAACAAACAACCAACAGTGGCAGGAGATCGTCGTGGGGACGCACACGCAGAAGAACACGAAGACGACACAACACGAACCAGATACAGCCACGATGTTGTCGATGATGAACCATCACGAATATTGCTGCAAAGACAACAAACCCTACAAAGTCAACAATATAAATCTAATCACTAGACCCGATCATTACTCCATTCATGACGTCATTTCCAAGAGATCAACGTCAACGACGACGACAGAGTCATGTGGCACGTTGCCCCTTGTGGTGCGGAGGGTAAGACGGAGCTTGATGGAGAGCGTGAACCAAGTTTGTGATGATGTGGCATCTGGTCAACGAAGAGAGGTCGCTAAAATCGGTTTAGCTCTTCATGATCACATCTGTCGCGACCTGATCGCAGAGACCGTTCGAGAGCTCTCCTTCTCCGACTACGATGACGACGAGTTTTATAAATCGCCGGTAGATTCTTCTGTTTGTTACGGTGAAGGAGGTAAACGCCGACACATCCGACGTGGCAGCAGCAACTCTCTCCCATTCGACGCATGTCGAAGAAGATTAGTGTTTTGATGCGATTGATATCTGTAGGTTCTTTGTGACGGATATGGAAGTCATAGTTGCGACAATTTTCACCTATGACACTTGTTGTTTAATTTATTTTATAATTTTCGTAGCTTATTCAGAATTTAAGACATATCTTTCAATAGAGTGCAATTGGTTGTCTAGGGTTTAATGAATGATACACTATTTAATTTGCATTCAATATAAAAACCTTCCCTATTTGATGAATTCGTCTTTCAAGCAGTTTAGATCTAACCCTTAATAGATGATAGCGTCTCTCTCACCTGCAGCTATAAAAACCGAATTTTCAACCACAAGTCATCTGCGCAGGCAGAGGTATCCTTTTTTTTAACCAACCGATTGATAGCTTATAATACTCTCAATCAATCCGTCAAAACCATGTATAAGTCTAGCTTTGCCGTCCATTCGAGGTCTGGCTTCGCTGGTAAGATCTCTATCTCTTCCTCGACCGCAATTTCCTTGAAGCGTTAGAGATCTGTTTGTTGTTTTGCCTCTTTCCATAACTGTCTAGATCTAGATTTGATGCTTTTACCTCTGCCCTTTTGTGGGATTTGAAACGGATGAATTCTGCGATTGAAAACGTCCCATGTAGATCTGTTCCAGTTCAGCTTACTGATGCTTTTACCTCTGCCTTTTTGTGGGATTTGAAACGGATGTGAAAAAATCCCATGTAGATCTGATCATGTTCACCTTATTGATCTGTTTTTAGTGAAGCAGTCAATTGTATTATTCGAGTTTTCAGTTTAGTAAAGTAAACTTATTATGAGTTTTCCGTTTTGTACAGGTGGGAAAACATTCGTCTTATGGGACGTCGAGGATTGCCCTATCCCTGATGGTCTTGGTCCTCGTGATGTTTTCAGTAACATAAAACGTGTCCTTATGGATAATGGTTATCGTGGTGATGTCTCAACTACACCTTATACCGATTTGAGAAAATCAAATGGTGAGTTTATTGGTATTCCTGTCCGTCACCTATCCGCAGGTGAATTCCTTACCCTTTCACTTCTCCTTTAAACATGTATGTCTTGTATCTTGATATGTTCTCATATATGTTTTCAGGAGATAGAGATGCGAGACTTGAGGTGTATATGTTAGACTTATTTTCCCTTCTTGTCAAGGAAGATGGACCATTAAATTTGATGCTAATTGTCGGCGACATCTCATGATCACGCAGCGAGGACTTCTTCAGGGTTTTTCGTTTGTTGCAATCTAGATATGCATACAAAATTCTCTTAGCACAGTCTCCAGACTCATCAGGACAGCTATCTTTAACCCCAGATGGGATTTGCAAGGCCCTGGCATTTGGAGAAGATATTATCATCAGGGTTTGTGGGGAGCGTCGGAAGGTTCCAAATTCTGACTAGCTTTGTCTCCTCAAGCTTCTTCTTCTGGCCAAGTAGTTTGTATTGCTTTTTTTGCAATTCTTTGCATAAAACTAAGTGTCTTCTTTCATCTTTCCTTTATTCCTTCATGAACAAATAATACATCTCTCCCGTTTCAATCAAAACCGTTTAATTTTTTACGTACAGTCTGTTGAATTTAAAACCGTACATGTTTCAAAGGTTCAATTTCTATTACACCAGATTCTGTCACACATCTGCAGCTCACTGGTCATATAAAATAATTAATGAGTTAGGTCAATTTTGTGCACGATTTAGATGGAGACAAGATAGAGAAAAAGTAACAGTAAGCCAGTAACGTCCCAAATCTTGTCTCTCTCGACTTTTTTTGCTTTAAGGTACCCAAAAAAAAGCCATTGTATGTCTACGTTTGGTGGTGGATGACTTGATAATAAGGAGAAGTTACCAACTCTTGATGCCTCTGATGTCAGAAGAGAAATATCAGTTGCTGTTTTGATTCAATAACTTAAAAAAAATAATGCCCACCCCGGCCCAGTTGACATGGCCTATATATATATAAAGACCTTTGCTAGGGTAGGATGGATTAGATCTCTTATTTCAGCCGCTAGACCTAATTTGTTTTTCTCTTTCTTCTTCTATCTGATGTCTTCTCCGGTGGGTGATGAGTTACACGAATCGGCACAGACGGATCCTCCTGTGGGTGATGAGTTACACGAATCGGCAGAGACGGATCTTCCTGTGGCTGATGAGTTACACGAATCGGCAGAGACGGCGGTCTTCTGGGACATGGAGGATTGCCAAATCCCCGACGATCTCAATATTGTTGAGGTTTCGCTGAACATTAGAAAAGCCCTTAAGAATCTCAAGTATAAGGCTAAGGCCACCATCCATGCTTATGGCGATACGGATCAGATCAAGGCTGGCCTTAAATCAACCGAATACGTTGTCAAACAACACGCAGACGCAGGTGATGAAGTTGACTTGTCGAAAAGGGAAATAGATTATCGTGGTACAGGAGCCATATTTTCTGATCAAACGAATGAAGAGCTCAATATCGTGGTCAATCACACACCGGCAGGTGAAGTCTCGCTTTTACAATTTTATGTCTAATGTATTTTCTATCTTGATCTGCCCTGCGCTTATATATAGATTGATTGGTATGGTTTCAGGAGAGAGAAAAGCTAGACATTTCAAGATCTTAACTGACTTTTTAACCTGGGCAGTTGATTTTGAACCATTCGTTACTTTGATAATAATCGTGGGAAGAAGCATCACACCACTGTTCAAGAGGGGTGTTTTTGAATTGTTTATGACGGGTTACAACATTATCTTGGTACAGCCTCGAAACCTGCCTGGAGACGCATCAGCATCTGATATGGAACCAAAATTGCTTTGGGAAGACTTATCAGCTGGGAAATACTCTAGCTCACTACGTAAGCGAAAGGATCCACCAACACCAACTGAAGATGACGATACTTGTGTGGTTAGCCCCAATCCCCAGGACACCTTGATGTTTGATAATTAGTTTGTATTGTGATTGCTTTCTTGCTGGAGTTACTTTGTATTTTGATTGCTTGCTTTTATTGCTAAGGCTGTCTCTGTGCAGCCTAACATCTCATAACTCTTTTAATTTAAGTGCAAGAAGTTTCTGGTTTCAAAGTCTCTTTATGATGTCCGATACTATCTTTGTTGTGATGATAGTATTTTCAACTGGTAACCTGTCCTGTCTGGTTAGTCCTGCTGTAGTCTTCTCCCCATTAGTTTAGAGATAGTCTTGTAGAGAGTGGTACAACATTCGGTTCAGTGTTAACACCCGGAAAACCCGTAGACGTAGCTCTTGGACGCATTTGTCAATAGTAAAGAGAAAGGTGAGTTGCAGATACATTGAGAAACAGTACGCACGGTAGGGTTAGGTCTTTGAACCGCTTTCGTAATTTGTCTCATACTCTTTTCTCCTTCTAAGCAATCTTGTGGCATCTCTTCTTTTTGTATCCTACTACTCTTGCCAAATCCCTTAATCACAATTACCTCAATTTGTGTAAGAACTAAGTTCAGTTACAATATTTTGAGATCACCCTAGTTTGGTTTTGGTCTCGTAGAAGTTTGTTTTACACTCAAAATGATACTTTAATTTTGTCACTTTTAATTTGTTAAATGATACGATTAAAGATTCAGATTCATGTTAAGCTTTGAAATCATATTGAGATGATATCTTCTTAGAAGATTACGACAGATTTGTTAGGTGAAAGCTCTCAAGTTAACTTCATCTCAAGATGAAGCACATATAAATACAAATTGTGGACAAACTAATGTAAATCAAGTTTTTTTTTTTTTTTTGTCATCTGAATTATACTCCTTCCGTTTCAGTTTAGTTGTCGTTTTAGGATTTAAATTTTGTTTCATAATAGTTGTCGTTTTAGGTTTTCAATGCAAATGTTTGGTGAAAATTCCAGTTTTATCCGTACTGTTTTAATGTTTTGGCCAATGAATTTTTTATAAAATATATTAATAAAGGATAAAACAGAAAATTTAATGTTTTTCTTAATTTGTGTGAAAAAACCTTAAACGACAACTAAAACGAAACGGAGGGAGTATTAGAAAAGCTTGATGTGAAACCATGGTGAAATTACAAATGCCCAAACAAGGGAAGCTAAAACCGGCGGACAACGAAACAGTCCGCGGAGACAAAAGCTGGAGGAAAAAGAAATTTCCCCCGAAACTAGGCCCTAACAAAGGGAAACAAAGAGCACAACTAGAATTACAAAGCAAGAAACTTCAAACCAATTTCGAGAGAGGACAATCCCTTAAACATAGAATAGACACAAATAGGTATGAACCCTAAGAGAGACTTATCAAGGGTGCCCCCGGTCTACCCAAAGACAACATCAACCACCTCCTATCACGATGAGAGCTAATCTCTCGAAACCAAGAACCAAGGAAATCATAATCCAGCAAGCAAAACCACTAAGAGAGCCTCAAACAAGCTTCTGATACGTCTAGTTAGAAACCTTCAAAATGCGATTCAATCTCAACAGATTTGAAAAGCAAGGACAAGGAGCGAAGCATAAGCCCTCGAAAATCACCACTCTCAAAAACGAGAAAGACGAAAGCTCGAGCCAGCCATCTATCACAACGAACCACATCAAGGAGAAGAGATTCTGCAAACATAGAGAAATATAAACCTCGAAAATCAAGTTTCTTTTAAACTCGTCAAAACAAATAAAAAGCACTTAATATATCCAATGTTTCAAATGTAAACCTCGAGGGCTCGATCAGTTTCATATCAAATTAGGTTTAAAAGGTTTTATTTTGGGCAAAAGTGAAATCGAAATCTAATCCAATTAATTTGCCGGTGATGAATGATAATGTAGTAAATAATAAAATAAATTCAATGGTGACAAGGAATTTAAATAGAGAAATAGAGCCAAATCAGAAACAGACATTTGGAGTAAGAGAGAATGAGAGGACCCAGCGAGAATGCTGACGTGACAGTCAAGTCAACGCTCCGCGTACAGACCGCGTGAACGTGTGATCCGTTCCATTGTCCACTGTGGCGGTTTTTAAGAAAGAAAATCATTGTGGATGGCATTAACGTAGTTATCGTCATAATCCGAGGTTATAAACGATATTTCCAAATCCGGTACGGGTTAATAAAAAAGCTTTTAGATCCGGGTCGGAGCAAAAAAGTCGTTAATAGGCTTCGTACCCGATAAATACGGTTTCTCTCTCGTTTTCTAAGCAGAGACGCTTTTTTCTAATTTTCTCTTCTTCTTCTTTCTCGTTTTGAGAGAGGAAACAAAAAATCTGAATCTACAGGTTTCACGAAAAAAACAATGGCGGATCAGCTCACCGACGATCAGATCTCTGAGTTTAAGGAAGCTTTCAGCTTATTCGACAAGGATGGTGATGGTACGTTGTTTTTTTTTTTTCATCCTCTCTCTCGCACCTCCAAATGTTTGTGAATGCATAGGATTTTGTTACTGTTGGATCTTGGTGTATAGCTTTATCTGATTTGATTTCTGCTCGTCTTGTTGATTCAATTGATCTGTGTCGATGTACATAAATAACGGATCTGTAATTCGTGGTCTCTAGACTCGTTCCTTGAATTTTTTTCATTTGGTTTATGGATTGGATTTAAATCGTATTGGTGAATCAAAATTTGGATGATGACTTGAGGATTTGCAGATTTATCGATTTGGTCCTTCGTGATTGCCGATTCTTCAAATTTTGTGTTGATTATCCATCAGAATTCTTTTACTGTTAATAGAGATGTTTGGGTTCTAGCTAAGATACTTTTGTACAGAGACCTGATTGTTGACTTCATTGAGTTTCGTAATTGAAGATATTTGTTGATTGAATTGTTCTTTTCAAGATTTATAGAGAATTGAATGATGACAAATCCTTGATTTGCTTGTAGGTTGCATTACCACCAAGGAGCTTGGGACTGTGATGCGTTCCCTTGGACAAAACCCAACCGAAGCAGAGCTTCAAGACATGATCAATGAAGTGGACGCTGATGGTAACGGTACCATTGATTTCCCAGAGTTCTTGAACCTCATGGCTCGTAAGATGAAGGACACTGACTCTGAGGAAGAGCTCAAGGAAGCATTCCGGGTTTTCGACAAGGACCAGAACGGTTTCATTTCAGCCGCTGAGCTTCGCCATGTGATGACAAACCTTGGTGAGAAGCTTACTGATGAAGAAGTTGATGAGATGATCAAGGAAGCTGATGTTGATGGTGATGGTCAGATTAACTACGAAGAGTTTGTTAAGGTCATGATGGCTAAGTGATGCGGTTTTGGAACCAAAACAATGGCTCTAAACTTGGTTTGCATCTCTTACATATAAATTCTTATGTTATGTTCTATAATTTTTATTCATGGGACTCAAGGTCTGTTTTCTGGTTGTTTAAGACGCGAATGTTATATCCCTTTTATGCTCTATTTTGCGTCTCAACATTTTCAAGTCTTGTTTTTTTGTTGTCTTGCTCTTGTAATTTGTAACTTGGTCTAGTTCGTGATTTTGTTATTAATGGTCTCTACTCTCTAGTAGAGCATTGTATCATGGTTTTGTGAAATGCAAATTAGATCGTATCAATGACCAAAGCATCTGTTTACGTTAAATAGATTTCCTAACGGGGTTCATTAATTGATGACTCGATTAGCTTCAAATGATCAACGAATCAAAACGCCAATTAAAACCTAAACATGAGAGAATGTGAAACACCTCAATATAAATTGTAGTGAAACAGTGAAATTAGCAAAGCATCATATCATAAGATGTCCCGAGTTTCCAAATAGTAGCAATCATTTAACAATTTGCTTTGCTTCTTATAAATTCATTCAAAAGAATTTCACATGACTTCGAACCTCTTGGCATAGAAGCTAAGTCCTCTTCAATTTGTTGCTTTCCTTCCACGACATATGGATATGACTCATAGAAGATTTTCGCTGTTTTCAAACGTAGCGCATGATTCAGGAGATAACTCACCACATCTTTATCTCCGTATCTCCCTGTGTAACCTTTCCACTCTAGAGCTTCAAGACTGGACAACAAACATTCAGGAACCAAACTTGGCGGTTCCCAACGACACAACGGAGTTAGTAAGTAAACCTGCGATCACGAGTAAAATTGGTAAAAATGCTATTAATAATAAGATCATTAAGGTCGAATATTAAACACTATAAATTAAAATGGTAAAGGAAAAAAGGGAGAAAACTGAATACATTTTCAAGTTTGAGAACCACCAATTTAATAAAACATAGGAGCAAATCTGCAAGCATTTCCCCATGTCTTTCACTACATATGTTCATCTCCAGATGTACGATTCGACAAAAGATATTTGCATCCTAGAAAAAAATTAAAACATGATATTTCATTTATGTGATGGTTCCAACAAGATATAACACGAAAAAGAAACTACATGGAATGAAAAAGTTTACCTCTAGTGTTGATGGAACTCCGAGTCTAACTCTCACGATATACCGGTAGCGGGCATACACGAACTCTTGAATGTTGAAGAACTTGAAAGAAGGTGCGATAATCGCAAGCTTTCGAGTGTAATTTGTCATTAAACTACACAAATGCTTGGGATCATCGACTCTTGTTATAATCGACAATGTTTGTAAGTAAGGCATGTCGATATCCAAATTCAGCAAAACATCACTGGTTTTTTCTTCCAATGTTAGGTCAGAAAGAACAGGGCATTTGGATAAAAGCCGGCAAAAGGAATCATTGTTAAAGTCCACCATGCGGGCAACATGTAGAGTTTTGAGGAATGGGAGACATACCGCGGAAGAAGAAATGCTTATCACATCCTTCAAGCCTTCGAGTTTCAAGGCCACAAGTGTTTTACACCAAGAAACGTCGAACTCAGCAAAAAAGAATCTAGATTCCCTTATGACCATTAGGTCAGTAAGAAAATTGCAATTGGATAAAAGCATTTGAAGGGATCCAAAGTCGAATAAACTCGAGTGGTCAATGTGCAGAGTTTTTAGGGATGGGAGACAGACCGTTGTAAGAGGAGCTTCCACATCGATCACTTTACCTTTGAGTTTCAAGACAACAAGTGTTTTGCAGGTAAACAACTCAGTAGGTAATAAGGTATGGACAATACAAGCATCTATCTCGAGCTCACGGAGGTGGCAATGATGATGATGAAGCGCGGTACTAATCCATGGTCCAATGTCTTTATTCCACAGGGTCACACTTAATATGACACGAAGGCTTTCTAGAACATGAGATTGGTGTGACAACAGTGACTTATCGAGAAATCGTTCAAAGAATCTAGTGTGTTCCCGAACATCGTACTTGAGTATAGGCACCCTTGTCCATAGAGATTTCCATTTTTTTGACAAAAGACTTGTCACTACAACATGTTTTGTAGAAAGGAATGACAATATCTTCAAGATCAAATCGTCGGGCAACTCGTTGATACATGAACAAACCTTCTTTGTCATTGTCTCTGTTTAGGTCAAAACATTAGACTATGTTAAAAACCCTAATTACATATAACTTGTTTAGGTCAAAACTCTTTATTGCTTATCAAGTTTATCCAATAACTGATAGATCGTCATATCAAATATAATTTCCAACTAATTCTTACGAGATTTCGTGTGAGGTATATATAGAATCTGAAGATCTGGACGAAGAGGATTCACCGAAACTCCTTTAGATCTGAGATCTCACCACCTTTTTTCGACTTCGCCACAAAGAAGATATATTGTAAGGAGATTGGACTTAAACCAATCTGATTAATGTTCTGGTTCAGTCATATCCCTCGTTGTGTGTTTGACTATATGGGCCAAGTAGAAAACAGTCTTAAAGGCCAATTAATTCCATTTTTCAATAATAAATCCATTACATAAATATGAAATATATCAAAATTGTGCTTTCAATAAAATCCCCTTTCAAAGAAGAAGAAACGTAGAAAGTTGTTGATGTGTTGTAAGGAGATTGGCTAAAAAACGATAACAAATTTTGTTATTAAAATTTGATATGATATTATTTGATACTCCCTCCGTATTTTAATAATTATCGTTTTAGAAATTTTATTTTTTTGAATTGGATGTCGTTTTCAAATTTCTATGCAAAATTTATTACTTTTTAATGTTTTATGACATCATAAAACATTAAAAAGTAAGAAATTTTGCATTGAAATTTGAAAACGACATCTAATTCAAAAAAATAAAAATTCTAAAACGACAATTATTAAAATACGGAGGGAGTAAAAGATATATAGTCAAAACTTTCTTTTCCGTTTTTGTTTTTGTAAAATATTAATTTTGTGATATTATAACTTTGTAAACAAAAATTGGAATAGCTAGCTTGCCACTTGCCACCCTTCAGGCCTTCACTATCACAAATTTCCTTTTGGTATCTAGAGCTATTTAAATTGTTAATGTATTTTCTATGATTTTCACACATATTAAAATTTGATAATAAATATACTATTTTTGGTATTTATAATTTTCTATAACACTAAACCAATAGTTTTCTATGATTTCCTTGAATTTTATAATTTATCAATAATAACTAATAAATATTGCAAAAAAACTTAAAATATCTATTTTTTGAAACATTTTTTTGAGAAAACACAATAATAAAGCGTCAAATGCGTGTAACGGCAATCGTTCGTTTGTGGGAAAACTAATGAAGCTTTTTTTCAAAAAATTTAAAATTATTATTCTCTTCAACAAACACCAGTATATGAATATATATATATATATATGTATGTAATGTCCATCTCCTCTCTCTCCAACCTCATTTTTGTATAGATATATAATCTTCCTTTTAGGACAGAACCCACCGAAAGAAAGCTCCAAACCCAACAAAAAAGAAGGCGGCGGAGAAGCAAACAACGGCAACAAAAAAATGCAACCAGAGATTTCAGATCAAATATTCTATTCCTTCCTCACCGGAGGATTATGTTCCTCGTCGAATTCCTCCACCACAACATCGTTGTTTTCCCCTTTTGCCATAGAAGACAAGGTTGCTGAAGACAAAGCTCTTGCTTCTCTGAGGAACCATAAAGAAGCTGAGCGAAAGAGAAGAGAAAGAATCAATTTCCATCTCAACAAGCTCCGCAACTTACTCTCTTGTAACTCCAAGGTACAAATCTTTTACTTTACTATATCACCACTCTACTCTAAACTTATAATGAAACTTTCTTTAACAAACAAAAAGAATAATGAAACTAATCATAAAAAGCTTAAAAGATAAGAATTGAAGATTAAACGTGATGAAACTATTAATTCTTTTGAGTTTTTTAAGGTATGAAATTAACTCCTACATTTTATCTTCTTTACTCGTCTATACATATAATTTAGAAAATATTTTTTGAAATAAGGATTAGAGTTTTGGATTTTATCTCACCATGACTTTTGTGTGTTTTATTTAAATCTATATAACCAAATGACAAAATTTTTATTTATTTTTCTTGATTAATTAATATTGCTTGGTTAATTATTCACAGTATACACTGTCAATTGTGTCAAGTATTTTATTTATTGGTAAGAAAGGTGGAATATTGGAAGTATATCACTTATAGAAAATGAACCATTTTTAAACTAACATCAGTCCAATGTAATGTTTTCGAATAATAAAAAAGCTGCAAGTACTGGGAATATCTAGAAATTTGAGGAAAAATAAAAGCTTACAAGTCCTTTTTTTCTCTGAAGCTGATTATCACTTTGTCGGGAAAGTTATCGAGCTTTTTTTTTTCACATTTGAAAACAATTGAACATCAAGACAAAATTTCTTGAATCAAGACAAATTCTAATGATCTGACCTTTTCTCTTTCCTTGTTTCCTTTT
The DNA here is from genome assembly GCA_905216605.1 of Arabidopsis arenosa. Taxonomy (NCBI): domain Eukaryota; kingdom Viridiplantae; phylum Streptophyta; class Magnoliopsida; order Brassicales; family Brassicaceae; genus Arabidopsis; species Arabidopsis arenosa. Next base: position 13,736,730 of record LR999455.1, on the reverse strand, counting down.
ATTTTTATTTTCTTTACACAGACAGACAAAGCCACACTACTAGCAAAAGTGGTTCAACGAGTCAAAGAACTAAAACAACAAACCCTAGAAATCACCGACGAAACATTACCGTCGGAGACAGACGAAATCAGTGTACTCAACTTTGAAGACTGTTCCAATGACGACGGTCGACGGATAATCTTTAAGGTATCGTTTTGCTGCGAGGACAGGCCAGATCTCTTGCAAGATCTCATGGAGACACTCAAATATCTTCAGATGGAAACTCTCTTTGCCGACATGACAACAGTCGGTGGTCGAACAAGAAACGTTCTTGTTGTGGCCGCCGACAAAGAGCATCACGGCGTCCAGTCGGTGAATTTTCTACAGAACGCACTTAAGTCTTTGCTCGAACGGTCAAGCAAGTCGGTGATGATGGGACAAGGTGGTGGTGGGGAAGAAAGGTTAAAACGACGTCGTGCTCTGGATCACATCATAATGGTCTGATCTTGATGAGACTTGAGCACTAATTATTTAGGGTTTAATTTTATCATATTATCAATTAACGTGGTTATAATTACCACAAATCTTTTGATTTAAAAAAGACTTTATTTGGATTTAGTTATAAGTTTTGAGTAATGAGTGTAAACATATGTTGTGACTTGTAAGTAGGAATTTGTGTGTTTTTTTTGGATTCTTATTAAAGCAAAATACAAAAAAAAAAAAAAATGGGAAACTATAATTTGTACAAGTTAAAATCAATTTTTAGGGGTACGTAAAGTATTATTGTTGATGACGAAGGTTATAATTTGACTGTGGGAATAATTGTACAGGCAGAAGAATCTAACAAAGAGATGTGATTGGGTAAAGTACTTGCAGAGAAACAAGACTTTCAAAACATTATGTGTAATGTATTATATATAGAACTTAAAAGCATCATGAAATGGTGTATATAAAGTGAACGTACGATGTAGGACAGTGAAGAGAAGCTGTTTGTAGAATCTTAATGAAAGAATATATGGAGAAGTGTTAGAGTTTCAAAGCTACCTCATGTTATCTTGTCCCCTAAAGAGTTCTGCCTTTTGTTCGTATCTTTCTGAATATTTTTGTACCTTCATTTTTTGTGTGTGTCTTCCTTGAAGAAAATTTTAACCAAAGTTATTTACAGTATTTTTCTATATTTGTTTGACCACCTTTTTCCTTCAATCGATCATATTATATATGTAATATATAAAAAAAATTCAAATATATTAGTATTAGTTCTAGGTTTTTTTGGAGCACATGGAAAAAGCAAGCACAGATTCACAACAAAGTAGGTATGACGAAACTGGAGAATCTTTTCGTCAAATGTGAGAACCTATTTCTGTTAATGTAAATAAATCTATGAATGTGGAGGACGGATTAATTAGTGCTTGAAAAGGAGGTAATGGCGCGAGAAGGTGTGACACAAGAAACAGTACCACAAGGCAGGATTTTTTAAGATTAAAAACTATATGCAGTTTCATAAAATTTGCAAATTTATAAAGCTAAATCTTTATTATAACTAATTACTAGTACTAAATTGTATCTGTAACATTAGTGGATTGGAAGAAAAGAAAAAAAGAGTAAACAACAATGAAGAGGCAGGGTAAAGGCGTGAAAAAAGAGAACTGAGAAAAGGAAAGAATTGATGGGGCCATTCTTCGATGAGACAAAAAGCATTTCTATTTTTCTCTAATCTATAATATGGATTGTGTGGATGAACTAATTTCTTAATATGCAAAGTAGCCACATTGTGGTGATGTATGGGTGAATTTCTTAACTTATGTTTGATTAATTTATTTATCCCGATACCACAGTGCTTTACTTTTCCTATGCTGACATCGGATAATTTTGAAGTATTATCCTTTTTTATTTATTTTGCATTTGAATACCTTTTGACTACCGCATATATACTGTTATGTTTAGCAAAAAGAAAAACTAAAATTCTTAAATTTTCATTAATGATTATTTAAGGGGTTGGACATTTGAAAACTTTTCCAAAATCTGACGTGAATGTCACATTTTGCAATTTGAGAGACTATAGTATTTTTTTTTTTTTTTTCCCGAGAGACTATAGTAAAAAGAGTATAACACTATATAACATATTGAACTTGAAGAAATAAAAAAGAGTAAAGCGAAAATATAAATCGAGAAAGTATGTCTAGGAAGCGTGATGGTGTAGAGGGAGTTGGTGTCTCCTCGATACTCAACCTCTCGACCAAAAAGAAAACATAAATAATAGCTTTTCAAAAAAACTGAATAATTAAAGTTCCATTTAAAAATAAACTATTGTAACAAAGTACAATTTGAATTTGTATATTCTTCTGGAAATTATAGATTTATAGCAAAGCAATCATTAACAACACACTAAGCTGTTGACAAAAAAGGAAGAGACAAAAACGCACGTTATTTTTTTTTTCGTCAAAAGAAAAAAAAAAACACGCACGTTATGTAACTATGTTTAGCTCGAGTAGTATCTATCTACAACATAAAAATTGTCTCATGAGAAAAATCAGATAACTGTATATATCTTATGTTCTACATATATTTGTATAAATAATACTCATGACATTATAAATAATTCGACCTTTACTTATGATAAAGGTTAGCTCTTAATTAGATTGTCCAAGCAAGTCCAAAAAACAGTGAAAGAAAATTGTCTTACTTATGATAAGTCTTCGGCTGAAGGCCCAGAAAGGTGAAAGACGAAATCATCTCCACTAACAAGTATTGTATTGGGCCAGCCTAAGCACTGATTCACATTCAGAAACTGAGACCCAATAACAGTTGTCTAAAAAAACAACAATAGTTTGGAATTAAGTGCGTATGCAATCATGAATCATCTACTTATCCAAAAGATGTAGCTTTTATAATTTAGACTCTTTACGAATCTACAGACATATAAAGAAGTGGAGGAGATGAAGGTATCAAGGAATAAGAATTCTTTGCTTTTCCTACTTTTCTCCCATTTTCTTCATTGCTTTGGATTTGTTCGCTACCAATAATAAATTCTCACTCAAAAAGCCCAACAACAATGTTTCTGTGCTTTATTCTTCTAAGTTTCCAACTTTCCATACCAATTTTAGGTTTTCATCTATTAAATCATTATTAATGGATTTTGTCAAAAACTCAAAATGTTTTATCTTTTATAAAATATCAACATAAGGGTTTAATCAGCATTATGTTACAATCTCCCAATTTTTTTTATCCACAAACTAGCAAAAGAAAATCGAATCTTTACTAATCACATGATTGATATGAGTTTTATACTTTTATGAAAGAAAAATGGAAAACTCAATGCTTTTGATAGCAGATTTGCAAAAGTACAAATTGACATTTCCTTTTGCGCAACAAATTGAGCGTGTGTACATATAGATAAACGTTGAGTAGTATAACACTCATAAAGAAATTAGTTATAATATTCTAGCCCTCATTAGTTACCATCAACATTAGTTAGCACTCATCGAGATGCTATGGAAATGTTGGAAAGTTACGATCATTTTACCTATAGTATTTTAATTCATGCGTTAAGAATCAATCATATTGCATTAACACATGATTATTAGATTGAGATATGTAGTTTTTCCTGTCGTCAAGGAATATTTGTTTAGTTTATAGAAGAAAAAGGGAAAGAATCTTTTAAAACATTATTCCGTTATACTATACAATATTACAGAAATTGTATAACACAATAATTGACAGAAAACAGAAAAGAAAAAAGCAAAAGGGGAAAAGGAATATGAAGATCCAATCATATAATATAATAAGTATTATTCGTCTGATTATGCTTCTGTAGTGGTATGCGAGGCAAAGAGTGAGTTTTCTTCACGATCAAGAAAATTCAATGTCGCTATTGATACACATTTGAGGATTAAATGCCACCATCACTTTTTTAAATTGATAATGTATTGTGTAATCATCATAATAAACTTGATAACGAATACTAATATAGACTATATTTAAAAGTTTGTGTAACCAGTTAAATAAAATTGGCGGGGAAAAACATTCAATGATTGATCAATGTCATAGTCGGAGAAGCAAGAGGAATATTATATCCAACATGCATGTGCTTCTAGCCTTCTTCTTCTCGTATTTTCTCGGATCTTTTATTCTTCATACCAAATTATGTTTTATTTTAATTAATTCAATGATTACTACGTTTGTTTAATTAAATACAGTATTCATTAGTTGATATTTCAAAATTTCCAACCAAAGTTAGTTTGCGTAAGGTCTCCAGCTAGCACCGGTTTCATCTTTAAAACATAGAAATACGAGGACAAATGTTTGAACATACAAACTCTCTTACGAAAACTACGTATCTACTTTACTTTAATTTTATTTTAGTAATGATCAACGCAATCTAATAAAGATAAATCTAAATTTGTATGAGTATGTTCATTATTACACAAAATCAGCCCCTATACAAACAAAAAGATGTCAATCTATATAATATAAGTAAGATTATCCTATGCATAATTTTGATAAACATAATAAAATGATAAAATGAGATGGATCATTCAACAATTAAGTATGAGAAGAAGGGGCAAAACACAAATACCTTAAAGATCGTAAAAGTTAGTCAAAGTTTGGAACCCAACAAACAAGCAAAGTTCCAATACTTGTGTTTTACACAAGCACACCTAGCCATGTTCATCGCATCACATAACATATGCAATAACAAATTCCACACCTACTTCATATTTTACTAATATATTTGCTCATTAGTTCATCATGTTCATGATATGGGTGAAAGGATTTAAGAGATTACAAAAATCAAAAAAATATTAATAAAAATTTGGGAATGAAAGAAACTTTGGGTTATGTGTAGAATGAAGACAGGCTGGTTTGGTTAAGGTATGTTCCAAAACTTAGCAAAACCCCACTTCCATTATTATTCATCAATGAATGGAAAAAGAAGATTGAGGAATATGACTTTTTCTTAGCTACTAAAACTTACACATTGATCCCATTTTAACAAAAGAAATATATTTTTGAAGAAAGAAAAACAAAAAGGAAACTTCTTTCTTTTGATTCTCTTTCTTTGATGCCCTTTTTTCTTGGTGCTCTTCTTCTGCTAATAAGCATCTTTTCCTTTTTTACCCTTCTCTCTCACTACCTTTATTCTTAGCGCCTTTGCTTTTACTTTCCTTCTCATTGGAACTGAAAATTTTGCTTCTTTCCTTCTTCTTCTTCCTATGTCTATATATCTTCTCTTTCACTCTTACTGATTTAGGTTTTGGTTTATCTTCTTTGATCTCGCATTCCCATGTATTAGAAAGTTGAATTGCTTTACCTTTTTTCTGGGTTTTGTCTCCACTCTTTTCCCGGGAGAAATTCTGTTTCTTTCCCGGGAAGTTTTTCTCTTTCTCGGTTTTTTATTTCTGGAAATTTAATCTAAATTCGACATTGTGTTGTTGTGTGAAAGGTTAAAGTTTCCGTCTTTACTCTTAATTTGATCTCCATTGATGGGGCTGTGTCATGGGAAACCTATCGAACAACAATCGAAGAATCTCCAAATCTCCAATGAAATCGAAGAGACACCTAAGAATTCATCTCAGAAGGCGAAATCTTCAGGCTTTCCGTTTTATAGTCCAAGTCCATTACCTAGTCTCTTCAAAACCTCACCAGCTGTGTCATCCTCGAGCGTGAGCTCCACGCCACTTCGTATCTTCAAGCGACCTTTCCCACCTCCATCACCAGCTAAGCACATACGAGCTCTCCTCGCGCGTCGTCACGGTTCTGTTAAGCCCAATGAAGCTTCGATCCCTGAAGGTAGTGAGTGTGAGGTTGGTCTTGACAAGAAATTTGGGTTCTCTAAGCAGTTTGCTTCACACTACGAGATTGATGGTGAGGTGGGTCGAGGGCATTTTGGGTATACTTGCTCTGCTAAGGGGAAAAAAGGTAGCTTGAAAGGTCAAGATGTAGCTGTCAAAGTTATTCCCAAATCCAAGGTTCGTAATGCTTATCAATCTCTCTGTGATCTGTTGATTCCTTTGAAGCTATGATGATATGATCATGCCTTAGGTTCCACTTGTCATTTGCCATGTGTAGTTCGTAGGCCTAGGCTTAGGCTTAGCTGGAACTGTGACTCGTGCATTTTGTTTAGGATCTTTGTTTACTACATTTTTTGCCCGAAGTGCTATCAGATACAATTTGTTTGGTTGAAGTTAGCTACTGAGAAGCTCTGTCAACCACCAATGGGTATAGTAGACTGCTAGTTGATTAAGTTGTCTGCATTTATCCACTGTAGAAGTCTAATGCTGTCAATTGTTATCTGTTGGTTAGATTTTGAATTTGTGAGATTGATATTCTCGTGTAGGTTTTCGTCAGAGCGTGAATAAAATAACAGAGTTTCTTGAGTGATGTTGATAAACCAATTGTCTTCATGAACCCCTTTATTGATTTAACCGTTTGTATTTTTTAATATTGTGGATGCTATTTTCGGTAGATGACTACGGCAATTGCAATTGAGGATGTTAGAAGAGAAGTGAAAATATTGCGGGCTTTGACTGGTCACAAGAACCTAGTCCAGTTCTATGACGCCTTCGAAGATGATGAAAATGTTTACATTGTGATGGAGTAAGTAAAAGTTGCTTCATAGATTTCGCATTTCCATGCTTTCGCAGAATCATCTTTCAATTGAATGTTTGAGATCAAAGTAGTTAATATAGTTTCTTTCTTTCTTGTAATTAGGTTATGCCAAGGCGGTGAACTCTTGGACAAAATACTTCAAAGGTAATTGCTACATCATGCATGATTCTCTCTTGTCTCTATTGTATCATGCTTTGACTGGTTGAGTTTTCTTTGTTTGGAATCATCAGGGGAGGCAAATACTCAGAAGAAGATGCTAAAAAAGTAATGGTTCAGATTCTTAGTGTAGTAGCCTATTGTCATCTTCAAGGCGTGGTTCACCGTGACCTCAAACCCGAGGTTAATAGATCCTTAACCGTTTTGTTTTGGTTTCTAGACTGTTCTCTCATCCTTAATGAATCTTGCTCTCTGTTTTCTTTTTCATTTACAGAATTTTCTCTTCACTACAAAGGATGAGTCTTCTCCTTTGAAAGCCATTGATTTTGGTCTCTCCGACTATGTCAGGCCAGGTGAGAGTTTTTTAAGGATTCTCTTTTTGAAGCTTATCGCAATGGTAGATGAAAAAATTGATTGTTTTACCCTTTCTGCAGATGAGAGGTTGAATGATATTGTAGGAAGTGCTTATTACGTGGCCCCTGAAGTTTTACACCGTACATATGGAACTGAGGCAGATATGTGGAGTATTGGAGTGATTGCTTATATACTTCTCTGTGGTAGCCGGCCATTTTGGGCCCGTTCTGAATCTGGAATCTTCCGAGCTGTTCTTAAAGCAGAACCCAATTTCGAAGAAGCTCCTTGGCCATCTCTTTCACCTGACGCTGTAGATTTTGTGAAACGTTTGTTAAATAAAGATTACCGTAAGAGACTAACTGCTGCACAGGCTTTGTGTAAGTCTTTATAACCAACTTGATGCTTCTATTTCAGTAATATATATCATATTTTCATGCTTCTAAACATATATGTGAACAATTTATCTTATGTTTCAGGTCATCCGTGGCTTGTTGGCTCACATGAATTAAAGATACCATCTGATATGATCATTTACAAGCTCGTAAAAGTATACATAATGTCGTCGTCTTTGAGAAAATCGGCTTTAGCGGTGAGTTGGTTTATTCAGCTTTACCATTGATCCTCAGGACTAATGGATGAAAAATCCCTAATGGGTTATTTTCATGGTTACAGGCTCTTGCCAAAACTTTAACTGTACCGCAGCTGACGTATTTGCAAGAACAGTTTAATCTGTTAGGACCGAGCAAAAACGGATATATCTCGATGCAGAATTACAAAACAGTGAGTTTCTATTTCATTCGCTTTTCTCTTCTTCGTACTAGTATATTTCTGGTTTCTTACTGTGTGATTAAAAATTGCAGGCAATCCTGAAGAGCTCCACAGAGGCTACAAAGGATTCACGAGTCTTGGATTTTGTACACATGGTAAGGCAATGAGACTAAGTTATATATTCACTATGTTTGGTGGGTTAAGATGGTAACAAAATGATATTTTGGATTGCAGATTAGTTGTCTTCAGTACAAGAAACTAGACTTTGAAGAGTTTTGCGCTTCAGCTTTAAGTGTTTATCAGCTAGAAGCAATGGAAACTTGGGAGCAACACGCACGCCGTGCATATGAGTTGTTTGAGAAGGATGGGAACAGAGTCATCATGATCGAAGAACTTGCAACGGTATAAAATTTCTCCTCAAGATGTGATATTATGATGTCTTTGGTTGGTGCTTGATGCGTTTTTGCAAATGTGCTGTTTTGTTGACAGGAACTCGGACTCGGTCCATCGGTGCCTGTTCAGGTTGTTCTTCAAGATTGGATAAGACATTCTGATGGGAAGCTAAGTTTCTTGGGTTTTGTCAGACTCTTGCACGGTGTATCCTCTCGGACATTGCAGAAAGCGTAGAGAATTAGATTAAGGATTTGAAAAAAAGAGAGGGAATTTGTGAACATATATGTATTTTGCAAACTAACATGTTTTCAAAAGTTGGGAAACTAATTTTTCATTAATTAAGGAGGGGTTATTGGTTCATGGATTTATAAGGAATTAGAATTCCAAACAAAAATCATTTGTTATTCAATCATTGATTTTAAAATCTTAATTAAAATCATGTGTTATTGGTTCTATCATTTATAAATACTAGTTAAATTCCTATGTTATTCGTTTAGTCATTTGTTTTTGGATTTGAGAATCCAAATTATGTTTTAAATGGATTTGAATGAAATTGAAAGAGGAAAATAGAAGGATTCAAATCCATGGGTAAACACATGTTATTTCAAAATCCATATATCTTGATTTCATAATTAATAGAAAATTTCAAATTCTATATGGTTTTACAAATTAATAAACCAATAACACCCCCTAAATATCACTAAATTACACTTGAAAAATGCATACTAAAAAGCTATAAAATGAAGTTTCGCCCTAAAATATCTACCACAGAAACAATTTCTTAAAAATGTCAAAAAAGACAAGGGACGTTTTGCATTACAATGTTTTTTTTAAAAAATGTTTTGATTGAATGAATTTCTTTTATGTTCCTTAGATGGATGACTTGACATTGTTTTAAACCTTAAACGAAAAGAAGATAAATGAATTTTTTTTTGCAGAAAACCCTTAATTAATAATCTCTCACAAACTAGGAACCGAATTGTTCCGATTTCAGTTCGGTTCGGTTTAATTAAACCGGTTTGCTCAGGCGTTGTGCGGCCAACTTTACGTGTCGAGCTCGAGAGAGCCTTTTGATGGCAGCCAAAGCCGAGAAGCATTATCGGAGCTATCATCTCTGGATCAGCTCAACGAATGTTGGGATCCGCCACAACACTTCTGACAGCTGCCGGAGACGAACCTCACGTGACCGTTCTTCAGATCGGGTCTTCTGTGTTTAACCGTCGACGAGTACTCTTCTTCTTCTTCTTCCTCGTTCGCATTGTTCAGTCTTGAAACACCTTAATGGCGACAATGAGCAAAGCTCAAAGGACCAAACCCACTCCTGGATCTCAGCGTCTTGTTCTGTTATGTATAGTTGTGTTCGCATTCCTCCTCCTCTTCTCTTCGGTGATCTCCACCGGAAAATTGGGATTGCCGTATCAACAAACCCTAATCGATTATTTCGTGTGGTCTCCTCGTGGTAAGAGACATCATTCATTGTCGGAGAAGTACTTGTATTGGGGAAACAGAATCGATTGTCCTGGCAAAAACTGCGAGACCTGTGCTGGCTTGGGTCACCAAGAATCTAGCCTCAGGTGTGCACTTGAAGAAGCCATGTTTCTTAACAGGTAACTGAATTTCCTCTCTGAGCTTCGTCCAAGACAAAATGGAAACTTTAGCTGTGAAATTGTCAAATTCTGGGTTATAATGTGCTCAAGAATTCCATGAGATTAAAGTTGAGTTCTTTAGGCTTTCTAGGAAAAAGTCTGAAGCTTTATGGGGTTGATATTAGTACAGGACATGATCAATTCTATAACAATGTTCTTGTTGCAGGACCTTTGTAATGCCTTCTGGAATGTGCATCAATCCAATACATAATAAGAAAGGTATACTCAATCGATCTGATAACAAAACTACAGAGGAAGGGTGAGTTCTGTAATCCGCTTGACTTGTTTGTTTTCTTAAGATATGCATTGCCTATTGCAACCTTGGGGAAATGTTTAGTGGCATTCACTTAACACAAGGGTCGGTTTTGGATTTCTTAGTTGGGTCGGGAGCTCTTGTGCAATGGACTCCTTGTATGACATTGACCTCATATCTGAGAAGATACCGGTGATATTAGATGACTCCAAAACATGGCATGTTGTTCTATCCACAAGTATGAAGTTGGGAGAAAGAGGGATTGCACATGTTAGTGGAGTCAGTCGGCATAGGCTAACAGAGAGTCACTACTCAAATCTCTTGATCATTAACCGAACCGCAAGTCCTCTTGCATGGTAATCACTTCCTTTATTCTTTTCGTTGGGAGTTTTAGGAATTGAATCTTTGAGATCAGATCATGATCAAGCTGATGAAAATGTGTGTAACTTAACTTGGGAAGTCTGCTTCATAATCATCAATTTTCTTATTCTCTTATTTATAATCTCCTTTATTTAACTCCTGTGAGATTGTTGCCAATTTGGGTGTAGGTTCGTTGAGTGCAAAGATAGAAGCAATCGTAGCGCTGTCATGCTTCCTTATTCATTTCTCCCTAATATGGCAGCTGCAAAATTGAGAAACGCCGCAGAAAAGGTATCATGGAAAATACTTCCTTCAACCAATATACATATCCTGCAAGATATTGATAATTCATATAATGTTGGCTTTTTGTGCAAAATCTCTTGCAAACTAAGCTTAGTGACCAACTGAGGTTTACTCTGCATCTTGAGTTTAAGCTTGAATAAGTTTTGGTGTTGTTATAGATAAAAGCACAACTTGGTGATTATGATGCCATCCACGTTCGTCGCGGGGACAAACTGAAAACCAGAAAAGACAGATTTGGAGTTGAAAGGATTCAATTTCCTCATCTAGACAGAGATACGCGCCCTGAGTTTATCCTTCGCAGGATAGAGAAGCGGATCCCACGAGGAAGGACTCTTTTTATTGGCTCTAATGAGAGGAAGCCTGGATTTTTCTCTCCTCTCGCCGTCAGGTAAATTAATCTTTATCAGATCCTTGGAAAGTCGTAGTCGACTAAGTTTTTTTGATGTTTCGGTTACATATTTAGGTGTGCAAGCTTATACATTTACATGGACTCATTTGTGAAATGTTTTCGGATTTGCTTACACTGCAGGTACAAACTGGCTTACTCATCGAATTTTAGTGAGATTCTGGATCCTATAATCGGAAATAATTACCAGTTATTCATGATGGAGAGACTGGTAATGATGGGAGCCAAAACTTACTTCAAAACATTCAAAGAGTACGAAACAGATCTCACCTTAACTGATGATCCTAAGAAGAACAAGAACTGGGAAATACCAGTGTACACCATGGATGAAAGAAAAAAAGAAGCAAGCTAAAGTTTGTGCCTTTACAAGGTCTCATTGCAAATCTACTCAAACTGGTTCCAAACTTAGTCTTGTACCTTCCCACGTTCTTCTAGTCAAATGCTAAATCAGTGTATGTAAACAAGAGCAGAGTTATAGAGGTTTTTCATTGGCCTCCAAACTGTTCTTTTGTAAATGGGTTTTGTAAGAACAGATGTAGTAAGATCTGTGTTTTTTTGAAGTTTTGAAGTTTCAAATAGGTAAGCTTCTGAGTGTTTCTCTTAACTCCAAATCTGTACTACATAACCTACACAATTTGTCCTAACTACGAACATAAAGAGAAAAGATTGGTCAGATCTTTGGCCGGATCATACATGGTGAGATCATGTTGGCTCCAAAAGTTTGTCCAATGGCAGCAGAAGAAAGCATCAGCTGGAATTAACAATGTTTCTGCCTCTTCCCATTCAGAGTAAAACGCTTTTTCAATTAGTGGGATTGTGCTTCGAGAAGGATGTTTGTGGCGGCGTTGACATCATTTCTGGCGTGCACAAGCGCCTGTCTCGCTGCGTTTCTGTCGAATCCCATTGATACCAATGTAGCTATGGCTTCCTCAGATGGCTCCACACTTGACGCCATTGGAGCTGGCTGAGATCTCTGTAAACGAAGAAGTGTTTTAGATGAGACTAAGAGTTTGGCTAAAAGGCAAAACGGATGTTACTGAGAAAATAGAAGGATGACTCACCTCTGCTCGGCGCCCTGTGTTAGGTGATATAGTCCCAACGATGTTCCTACTTGGGGCAGGAGGAGGAGAGTTACCGAAAGAGGGAAAAGACAGCCGCGAAAAGAACGAAGCCACAAACTCAGGGAACTGTGATGTGTTCAGACATAAATTTAGTGTTACTCTAGTGACATTGAAAACTAAGAAGCCAACAACCTGACAGAGATATAAATAATGATGTGTTTGTTTCTACAAAAAGGTTAGAATTAAGAAAGGTGTAACCTTTGCCTTGCGGATGCCAAGAATGTTCAGACGATACAAGGAACCAGCAATTATGCCGCAAATTCCAGGAAAGATGGATCTTTTCCAAGAAGATAGTAGAAGCTGCAAAACAAGAAAACCAAGAAGATTATCAATACTAAGGACACTACTCGAACAACAATTATCATACAATTAAACCTATGGTCTTGATTACCTGAACCCCTGCAAGATATATGAATGACTTATCAGAGAAGTTGACACCAAATACGCGAAACCTTGTTGAAACAGGAATGTCCAAGTAGAAGGGTATAAACGAAGCAAATATCAGGCCGTATGGTCCAGAGGTTAGTAAGTTTGCTGTGGTATCTGAGAAAGAAACAACAGATAGTTGCAATAAATATATACAATAAAAACCAATGAACTGAAACACATAATCAAATTCATGGACCAGGACAATATCTTGTAAGAGATCATCATAAAAATTAGAACAAAAAGAAAAATAGGATGGATATTGAAACCAATTAAGATCATCGCAGTAATGTAATCATAACTCATTAGCTCCCACATCATAATTCAGAGCACCACAATCCTTCCTTTTGCATTTTTTCCATAGTTTTTGTAGGAATGGAAATGAAGCCAATTTAAGTGAACCAACAACCACAATCCTTGTAGTAACCTTATTGGTGCCACTATTGCAAATCCTACTAATAAGCCCAAGCAAAGGCTTTAAAGAGGTTGTCTAGAAAGAGAATGATGGGTACCTTTAAGCAGTGATAACAAAATGACCTCGAGTAATAGAGATACAGTCCCTGAGAACAAGATAAAAACCTGCAGCAGGAACACTCTCTGTTTAAACTTTTGTAAGTAAAAGAAAATAGTGAAATTTAAATATAAAAAACGAAAAAAAAGAATTATCACCAGTAAACGTTTCTCGTAACCAGTTTTCCAAGTGAACAAGAAACATAAAGCACATGAGAATATATATACCAAACAAAGAGAGTCGAGCTACAAGCATCCCTTACCGAGTACTTATTTGAGCCAATCTGTCTCTCAAAAACGCGGAAGTAGTATAGCAAATACAATCCGAACATCAATTCTGGTGTGGAGGAGAAGGCAAAAGTCGACATGATTAACTTCCATATCCGAAACTTCTCAAAAATATCCTGCAGCGAGTTTGGAAGAAGATTATAAAGACCAATTGTATTTTAAGATATTAGATTTACATAACAACAACTACAAATAACTTAGAATCATAAACCGGGATGCTGGAATCAAACATCATTCAGTTGTCAGGTCACTAGCAAACAGAAACAGAAAATTAAATGGAAGCTATCGAACTCCTTAATACTTGACGGTGAGTCAAAACCCTCCTAGCAAATCATCTATTATTCAGCACCACATGGCGTCTAAAATCGAAGTAGAAGCTCATAAAATGATGATTATGGCATGTTTCCAAGAATAAAACGTCGTTTGTTTCAACAAAGCAGCAAACCAAGATTGTGCAGATGAATGCTTACAAGCTACACTGACTAAACACCACACCAATTACCAAAACAAGAACCATTCTTAGTACCGAAGCGCCTATTTCTCTAATATATCAAAATCAAACAAATCGGACAGAGAATCAGATCCTAGGTTCCCCGAAAATCTCAAAACGAGTAAGAAGAACTCACAACACAAGACACCAAATGCGAATACCTGGTAAGACAAACCGAGCTTAGAAGAACGACCTTGGATCCCGAAGAAGACAGTGAAAAGGGCGCTCGTGATAACGAAGGCTTTCGTTACCGGAGCATTATCTGCAACGTCAACAATTCATCACTCAGAAATCGACATTTAAATCAGGAGTGGGAAATTTCAGAGAAGAAGCTGATCAAGCGTTAGAAGGACGATGATACGTACGGAAACCGGAGGGACCGCCGTTCATCTTCGTCGGGTGAACAGAGGACGGCGACGAAGCAACAATCGGTGAGCAAATTTCGTGACGAATAAGTCTGGATTTGGAGATCGATACAACAACAACCAAACCTTTTGATCTTCTTCTTTCTGAGAAGGATGTTTCCACGAATTCAATTTACTTCGAAATCAAACATTAAATTAGAAAATACAATAATCATTCACTCTTCCTTTTTTTTTTTTTTTTTTTTTTTTTTGTGCAACAATTAATAGGGTCTTTTGCAGAAATAACACATTTTGATAATATATTTAAGGATATAGCACTATAAAGAAGGAAATTAAGTAAGTAACACAAAGGAGGGGTAAAAAGTCCACTTAGTCCTTCTCACTCGTTTCTCTTTTTGTACGTGTGCTTGAGGAGAGTGAAAACAGATGGTAACGTCATCATCTTAAATAGTATAGTTCGTCTTCGTCATCATCTTAGTTACATATTTGTTCTTTGTAAGACCAATCAAAACAAAGATGTAAGAACACCAAAATCGGTATAAACTTCAATTGATTACTTTGTTAATTCCATAACGACAAAATAGTATAGTACATTCATGCTATTTAGTTGATTCGGAAACCCAATCGAAAAATGAAGCAGGTAGGTTTGGAAAAGTAGGGAATTGAGCTATATTCTTTAGTATTACTTCGTATGAGTCTCGGGTTGGAAGGTCGTGGAGGAAGCTGAGATAGTAGGTTGATACGTCGATCAAATTGAATCATTACGGGTGATAGATCGACGATGGCTGTGATTTCTGATGCGGCTAAATTGAATTTCGTCGGTTTAGGTCTACCTTCCCTGCATCGTTGAAGACCGCCGAGGCCGGACGCCACCGTCGGAAGAAGCCTTTGCTAGCTCCGATTTTGATCGGAGATTTCTGGACCATATCTAGCATCGTTTCTCTTTCATCTGGAAGAAGTCATATCCACTACCACTCCTCCACCATTTTTCGCCACTGAATTGGAAACTCGTTTAGTTTGGCTGCCGCACTTTTTTGCTCTCGAAGTTCCGTCGGAGATCTACTCGAAGCTTTAAGGCATGCAACAATCATTTAAGTCACTTGAATAGATAAAGAGACGAAATCGTGGAGTTGTCGATCACTCTGCGACATATCTAGAAGACTAGAATCAGGATTAGAGTTAGGGTCTGGCCAGGAATAAGAGATGGTGAGATAGGTAGAAAGAAGGAGATGAGAGGTGCGTGTGTTTTAGTAGGGGCAAAAGTAGAATTAATACAGAAAATATTGAGAATATCATCATCTTTTTTGTTTGGTGTTAGTTTCCTAATTATTAATTTTTTTATGGTTATAGAGTCATATTTTCCCAATTAATAACACTATTACTGCAATTTCACTTTTTAGTTGGCAAAATAAACAACTCAAGTTGACCAATAAATTAATTGCGTTTCGTAGTAATGCGAAAAATTATTAATCTGTGTTGTTTATTTACGGTGAAGATGGGCCTATTTTTTCCTAAAGACATAAATCTGTATTGATATTCACAAACGCAATAAGTCTATGGGCCTATATTTTCAAACAAGCCCATTAATTATAGAAAGAAATATCCGAATTCACGGCTCTACATCTGTGTTGACATTCTTTTAATTAATGGTGGCTTCTTTTTTGTTGTGAAAAATCTAGGCTCATATGAATTCACAAAATGTTGGCTATTTCAAGTGTTTTCAATTTGTTTTCACGAGTTTAAAAGAAATTTGATGTATTTTATCTTTCTTTTGTTTCAAATTAGTTGTTTCGCACATATTAAAAACATATATTTTTTTTTATGTTTTGCCTTAATTAATGTATTAGTTTATTTGATATCATCAATTAATAAGATAAAAAAAACATGAATAAAATTAAAACTTTTGTCAAAAACATGAATAAACATAAAACAATAAATAATTTGAAACAAGATTTAACATTTTGTACGAAAACTAATTTGAAACGGATGGGGTAATATCTGTCCAAAATTATTGTATTTGTCCATTATTATTTAAGACGATTTCTTCTCAATATGATTTCAAAGCTGCACATAAATCTGAATTTGTAATCATATCATTTAATAAATTAATAATGATAACCACATAGTGTTTCAATAGTCATTTACTACTTGTGAATTAGAAACTACATAGGATTATCATGGTATATATGTGGGTGTGGTCATGAATTCTTTTGGTGACTTACATATTTTCATGTCTTATATTATCAGACTCTTATTTGAGGGAACAAGTTGAAAAAGTGGCGAACTTTCTATACATGGCGGCACCGATATGTATCCTTCTGGGACTTTGTGCATTGTCACATTGGGGACAACACTAATCTGTCTAATCTTGTGGATTCCCTCAAAAACGGGCTGAGTGAAATTGGTTATACATGTGAACTCCATATGCATGCAGTTGGTGATAAAAGAGACTTCCATGAGAATGATGAACATAGATCCCTGGAAACAGTGAGTGTCTTGAGTCTGCTGGTCTTTATTATGGACTCGCTAAGAGGTAACCGTGATATTTTCTTTTATATTTGGTTTAGGTTTGATGATTATTACATAACTAACTAATTCTCGTTTTCTTTCGGAACTACGTAAACAAACAAAAGACATTAGACAAAAGCAAATCATCATTGAATGATGGCATGGATGCAAAGGCATTCACATCAACACAAGGAACCTACAACGATGCTAGTAATTAGCGGAGACCCCGACATCCGGTTTGCTATTAAAGCAGTAAAACCGAAAGGCTTTTGGGTACTTCTACCTCGTCCGACAAATGCACATCTTGATCTTCTAAGGGTTGTAGGTCAAGGTTACGTATTCAAGATGGTAGATTTTATTTAAGAGTAGTTTATGTTTAAATGTAATAACTAATGAGATGTCTTTTCTTCTCTCAAACTATCTTATTTCATCTCTCTATCTCCAACTTTGTTTTGATTAACGTTTAAATATTATGACTCAAACTGAAATGTCACTTTTTAGTTATATTGATTTATATGTTCTTAATTTACTTTTATACAAATATTTCGATTGATTCAAATAGTCGACAAACAAAAAACCCAACAAATTAGCCTACCAATTAATTGATTTCACCAGTTGAGGATTAAAATTAGTATCCAGTTAGCTCCATATGTAATTGATATTAGTCATACTTCCTCTTTGTGGATTTTTATTTTGTTGTGTAGTGTTGTGATTGATTTTTAAAGAGTCAAATTAAAAATGAGCAAAAAATTGCAATATATGAATAATATTTTTTTTGTTGAAAATATATGGATAATATTAGTAGACAGTAAAAGATAATATATGTCTAAATTTTAATAGAGACGTTAAATCCAAAAAATATTGTTTTATCTTAATAGATATCTAAAATAGTATTGGATAGTTTCAATGTTTTCTATATACTTTTCGAGTTTAAATTAAACTTGATGTATTTGGATTAATGTTTTCACGCCCGATTCGACTAGTTACCCTGTTATCTTGACACATTTTCGGTTTGGGTTTAGTGCTAAAATCCAGCAATTTGAAAACCGGAAAGCTCATAAAACCCTGAGAAATAATTGAGAGAAACATTATGTGGAGTTGATTGTAATAAAGGTGCGAGGAGTGAAACACTTGAGGAGTGAAACACTCGAAGAGTTTCTATGCTTTTTCGGGTTAAATCCAATTATTTCGTATAATGAAACACTCTCGAGTTTTTACATATACTGTATAGATTTTTCAATGGACACATTGTTGTTTTTGAAACGAGGGCAAATGAAGAATTAATGTCAAGATGCTTTCATAGTTTAACATGAATAGCTCTAATGGTATCGCTTAATAAGCTTAACACTTTTTGAGTCCACGAATTCTATTTCAATCGGCGACCAAAGATGTAAAAAAAAAACCGACAACAATTCAATATCTCACTCTTTAGGTCGGAATCAAAACCAAACTCGGGTGGTCTCAAAACATGGTTACTGCACTTAATTCTTACACACATTGAGGTAACTTTGATCAAGGGATTTGGCAAGAGTAGTAGAGTACAAAAAGAAGATGCTACAAGATTGCTTAGAAGGAGACGAGAGTATGAGAATAATTTACCAAAAAGGTTCAAAGACCTAACCCTACTGTTCGTCCATCTCTCCTCCTTAACCCTGCTGTGTACTGCTTCTCTAGGTCCATCTGCAACTCTTTCTGCTTCTCCACCTCGACTTCGCTCAGGTTCTGCTCTTGGTTTACTGTATTCGCTTTCACACCCTACAATGATGCACCAACGCAACCTCAGACTCTGAAAATGTGTTAGTATTACTTTATACACAATCAATTCTATGCAACTTTTTTAATATGAGACTTTGCAAAATTCTGGATTCATTGCCCTATATTATGATGATCACTGAGGTAGGAATACAATCAATGGAAGCAAAACATGTACGTAGGGGAGGAAGGATGAGATTTACCATAAGTTTGTTGAATTTTTCTTGTCGTTCAGGGTCACCAATTAGCGCACTAGCATTATCCCAACGATGAGCAGACTGGTTCGGAGGAATATAAGCAAAAGTAGAATCACGGAAAAATTCTGAGTTTAAGGTTTATATCCACAAATAGTTAAGATACCTCTTCTGAAGCCGTGCTTCTCTTTTTTCCCCACAATAACTTCTTCTTTTGATCTGTTGTCAGGTAACCCGTTCCAACAAGGTTTTTATTCACTGGATTCATCGAAGCAAAACAGCTAAGGTAAGAACTAGGTAAAAGCAGACATGAGTAGGTTTTTCTGTAAGCATTTTCAATAGAAACAATATTATCTAGATAAAGCATGACTTTCAATTAAGTATCTTCGGATGGCAAGATCATTAAGCATACAAAAACATGGACAAGTCAATTCAGTAAGGAGGCCAAATAAATGAAGAATAACAGCCAAGAAGTCTATGAATAGCATCAACACAGTATTACCTAATTCAGCAGCCTGCATAGCTGCAACTTTTGCAGCATCAACATCACCGGGTTCAGGCTTTAAGATTGATGTCTGTTTCTCTTCTGCTGTAGCACTATAACTTAGCAAGGAGCTACATAACAGAAAGAAAACATTTGAAAACAAGAGAAGGAAAGTCTTACCATTAGTACTGCCAGTAGTAAACTTCTCTGATATGAACCCCTTCAATTTCTTAGAATGAGTATCTCGATTCTCAGTGGCCAAACATTTATCATCAGAACGGTCTCTTGGAGATTTGACATGAACATCCTTCTCCTTTCTAATCTCAGGGTCCTCATGTTCCTTTCTTTCATCACGGGAATAGCGGTCACCAAAACTCCAGCGAGAACCTCTTTTCTCATCTTGAAAATCTCTCCCCCGCACGTAATCCTTCTCTTTATCCTCCACTCTTGAGTCTGCGTGTCTCCTACCAGATGACAAATCTTGACCTTTCTCGTTACTATTGACTCTATGTCCAGAGTTGCTATACTTATCACGGGAATGTCTGTCTGAATCATTTCTTGACCTGCTATGTTCAGTCTCCACTCTTCTGCGGTCGGAATGTCTGCCACCTCTTGGATCATAGCTAGAACGATGTGCATCCCTCCCATGTCTGTTGTACTCATCACGCTTAGATCCGTAATTATCATCCCTAGAGTACCCATCGCGTTTATGCGAATCAACACCACCTCTACCATAGAGGCTGCGATCAGATTCCCGCCTATCCTCTTTCCTCACATGAACTGGTTCAGAATCTTTCCTAATATCTCCCCTAGAATGCTTTGGATTAGGGCTCTGATTACGTTCAGGACTTCCTACAAAACAAGAACCAACAGATCTATACTAAGCTATATGGCTAGAACTTAAAGAGGACATGAAACGGATAGTCAACAGTCAAGAAATCGAACCCCTAGCTAGACACACGCCACTAAGATGCACAATACATGATAAATCAAAAACATCTTAAACCCCATCACCTAAAATGCTATAACCAATCAAACACGCTAATGTTACAGTCTATATAATAAATAAGCTATTGATAATTTCGAGATACGAACTAACCATCAGATGAAGATGAGCCATCGTCAGCTAAAGCTCGACGGCGGTATTTTCTGCTAGCCCCGTCATTGGAAGGCTTTCGAAAAGTGGTTGTGGTATCACCACCATCATCATGAGGAGGTGAATTCAGTTCGGTATCCATGGAGCTTGACACCTGCATCAAATGATTCGATTCCAAAAATCAAAACAAATGTTTTCTAATCGTATCAAGTAATACACAATTAACGATTTCAATAACATGAATGAAACCAGAATTGAAAGGATGTTCGCTCACCGATCACTGGTGGAGTTTTCAGACACGAAGAAAATTACAAGACTAGGAGGAGATCGAATCGATAATCGAGAACATGTGTTGTGTTGATCAAGGATTCCGACAAATTTGACAATCTTCAATTTATTACCAGTGTGGTTTATCTCTATCTCTATCTCTACAAAAGATCCCTTAATTGGGAGAAAAAGGTTAGGGTTCCAAGGAAGATATTTTTCTCGGTGCAATAATTCTTACAAATCTAATAGGGAGGGGGTGAGACTTAATGAGCCATGAAAGCCCATTTAGCAGTATAATGGGCTGACTTCTCAAGACTAAAGTATATGACATGATTATGAGATTATACGTTTATATCAAATCATAAAATTGCAGTACTTTTTTTTTTTTTTTTTTTTTTTTTTTTTTTTTTTTTTTTTTTTTTTTTTTTTCTTTCATTAATGGGCTAAAAACCCAAATAGCCTTGGGCTTTACAAATCGAAAACAGGTACAAAACAAGTGATCGGAAAACATGCCGTCACCGGAAAAAAGCTCGGATCCTGGTGATCATCGGTGGCAGAGAACTCGAGCATTAATACTGGAGAATACAAGTTCCACGACTTCGTAACAACACCATCAGATCTGAAACTTCGCCGGAAGTATTCTATTCCCGACTCCGCTTCTTCACCGACGAGCCATCAACTCCGCTACAGAACTCCCAGCATACTCCGTTCACCGACTCACCGGTTCGCCGATGACAACTCCCATACCAAGCAAATTGTCCACAGATCTATCCTTCTTTTCCAGATCTGGTAGCTGTCAGACCACTCCGAGCAAGAACCACCTCGATCCGGTCCGGTGGAAGCAACAACGCGGCGGTAAGAGGAGGTTAATGGCTCAATCAACCAACCAAATATCGGAGCCCACGTGAGCCATCTAAGAACCCTAGAGATCTACTGTTAACCACCAAACGAAACAACTAAACCCACCAACCTTCCCAACGACTTCCGCCGCCGCTTCAGCTCCGATCTGATGGTTGAGCCGTGAGAAGAGTCCGAAGTGATCCACCGGCGTCCTCTACCAAACTGGTCTCAGCTTCGAGTCTTCTCTGCCACCAAATCAGAGCCGTCGTGGCATCGATTGGGGAGGAAACCACACCGCCGTTGAACGGAGAGGAGGTCTCATTCACCCCTGCTTCCTCCTTGCAAAACCAAGACTAATCACTGAAGAACAAAGAAACAAAAACTCAGATCTAAATCTAGAAAAGGGAAAGGTTCGAGAGAGAGAGAAAGGAGCAGGGAACGATTGGCCCAACTTTCTACGTAAACTTTATTTATTTGCAGTACTTTTGTTATATGATTAAAAATCGTAGTGAAAAAATATTCAAACTACGGTCTCTTTTAGGATAAATTTTATTTTATAATCACTAAATCAAATTTAGGAGAACAATATTAAAGCACAATTGACTGATAATTACAGATATCAAAACAAACATGAATTTTAACATCAAAGTTGGACCCATAATTTTGACTCTTTCATAGGTTTTTGATACTCGACATGCTTGCATTGGCCCAACATGATAGATACTCTTTTTTTGTTAAAACATGATAATGCTTTCAGCGATAAATTGTCACATCTTCAGTTCATAACGCATTTGTTCATCTATCATTGGCGTCTCTCCAATCTATTGCCAAAGAAATCTAAGAAAATTATGAATTGTGATTTGAATTTTTGCTGGACCTATGTTCTTTTGTAATAACATTAAAAGGAGTTATACGAATTTCCTTATTATACAATAACTTAATATATTGTATTAAAAAAAAAACTTAATATAACTCTTAACTCTTAAGACGTATAGAATACGCAGGCTCAGCGTAGAAGTTATTCTAAACTAATTAATATTGTCAAGCATGATTGTGTAAAAACGCAACGAGTCACATATTTATGTACTATTATTTTGAGTTGGTTAATAAGGAATGTGGATTACTAGAAAACTTTCCGTTTTAAAAAAGAAAAATTGTAATATATACTCCCTCCGTTTCAGTTTAGTTGTCGTTTTAGGATGTAAATTTTGTTTCATAATAGTTGTCGTTTTAGGTTTTCAATGCAAATGTTTGGTGAAAATTCCAGTTTTATCCCCACTGTTTTAATGTTTTGGCCAATGAAGTTTTTTATAAAATATATTAATAAAGGGTAAAACAGAAAATTTAATGTTTTTCTTAATTTGTGTGAAAAAACCTTAAACGACAACTAAAAGGGAGTACAATCTATAGACAAGTAATGAGAGTTCAAGTATATTTATATGCTTTTTTTCCGGCTATGAAGATAAAAACTTCTTCTGATTTTATATACTTTGAAAGTATATTTTGATTTGTTTAGTTGTGCTTTCCATGTTTTTAGTATAAACATGATTCACAGTAAATTAAATAAATATAATTTTTCTGATAAGACCAAGAAAACAAACTTGAAATTGTTTTTTTTTTTTTTTGGCTATTGTTCCTATACTAAAGATATGTAATAAAATCCAGCCCATATCAACAGCTCTAGATTTTCAATTCGTCGTCACAGTCATCGGCTCATCGCATATATATATATGATTCGATAATATACTAGTACGATGTTACTTAAAAATAAATCAGCGTTGTTCTACATGTTTCTGCAAGTTTCGAATTATTTTAACGTTGAATGTGGACATGATTAGTTTCTAACCTTTTGTCTTGATATAATCGAATTACACCTTAAGTGCAATAAAGAAGTTAAACCTCTCTTTTTCGGTTTTTCCACAAGGAAGCAAAAGTCGCTTGAATCCGTTTACTTGGAAGTCAACGCACGTGCTTACTGATCACACAAATTCTAACACGTATAATATTTGTTTATTTTATTGCAACTTTCATTTATCCTTAAATTTGTCTTATCTCTGTTTTTTTCTCTCTTTTTCTTACAGAAAAATAAGAAAATACCAGTAAGGATGGGGGATAATTCAACCAGCTATACACCAATGAAAAATATTAACCTAGATTCGAGTTTGAGTCTCCTGCAACTAAAATGATGCATCTCAAACTTCAGAAAGATTAAGATCCAATATACATCAGAATTTCTTAAGTGTTATATCAAAAAGTTGGTCTTTACCAAAATAAAATATGAAAAAGTTGGTCCAATGTATTTAGAAGCATCTGAAAATATCTATTCTATTAAAATGTATAATTTATAAAATAAGGATAATAATTTAACATTGTAAGTTGAATTATGTAATTAAGTAATGGCAAGAGAAATTATAGAATAATATTTTTTTTTGGTGATACTCTAAAAACAAAACTTTATTCGAAAAAAAAAAAAAACTTTATTCGACATTGAGATAAAGTGGAAATTAATGAATTTGTCAGGAGAAGTGGAAAGAGGGTCTACGTATACACGTGACTTGACTTTTGAAGATCTTCTTCGATCAAAAGATGCTTTTAATCGTTTTATCATATCTTCTAGTAGCCGACTAATTAGCTTTTTGATAACTCTTCTTTTTCTTTATAAATCATGAATCAACCCTATTGACTTTATTAAAACATTAAATCATATATCGATGCTTTGTTTTCTCTTACTATCATTTATAAATCCGCCGTAAATCACACGTTAAATAAGCATCAATCACTCATATTTGGAGATCAAAGGACCCTATATAATACGCAGGCTCGGCAGAGAGGTTGTGATAGTGAGACCACAATGCTGCTTTCTTCCCACTTGCTCACGTGGACCCCTCATCTCCTATTCGTTTCTTAACCCTTACCGTAATTAATATTCTCTTTATTTTCTTCTAAATTATTGTACCCGACACTAATGATTATGGCCTCTACTGTTTTTTTGGCTATAAAATAAACGTCAAAAATAAAATTTAAACTAATTATTTCTAATAATAATCTAATAATCAGCATCTTTAGTGTTTTATAATATTATTATCAGTCAGTTTTTGTAAATAGAAAACCATGATTCAAATATATTTAAATTGATGGTTTCTACTCAACGTAATGTACTAATGTAGTTTAATTATTGTCACGCGAAAGTAAATCAATTCACAAACAACCATATAAACACATAAAAACACCGTACTACGGAATTTATATTTGAAAAATGAAATTTATTGAAAGGAAAAAAGTATTGTGTCTCCTATTCTCGAATCTGTTTGAATATTAAAGACCAAACTAACATGTACTCCATAGAAAGGTAACACACAAACGTCTGTAATTTTGTTGATGTACTAAAATATCATTTGAAGTGAATGCATTGTAAATTTTCTTACGAGTAGGCCGGGACAAAAACACCAGAACCGGAAATCGAACCGAAACTGAACAAAGAAAAAGGAACCGACAAAATATTTGAATGGATCCTTGACTCCTATAACCGAAAACCGGAATTAAACCCGAAACGAACCAAAAATCGAATGGGTATTTATATCCAAAATATTAATTATATATATTGTGGAACAACATAAACAACAACTGATTACAAACTTTATGAAAAAACAACTGACAACAAACCAAACTCAATTTTTATCTTAAACAAAAAAAATATGCGGTGTTTTTCCACGAAAGATTTTTTTCCATTTTGTCAATGACCAGTCGAGTGACGTCATCCCGTAGGAGTTATGGTGATGTCATGTAAGACGTCGTAATTTGGATGAGAGTAGCATTCACGTGGAGGAGCTTCAACGATAGCTCCATGAGTAGTGAGAGCAGCCGCCGCCTCGCCTTGATCACCACTTAACCTATCTTCTTGTTCCTTTTCCCCACCACGCGACCGTTACCGCGAGTGAGATGTACGCTCTAAACTTCAAAAGTAGATATTTCGAATCATCCCACCTATCGGTAGACAAGTGACCTACACGCGCCGTCATTCAATACGTTTGTTTCCTTTTATCCGCAACCTCTCCTTCCCATTAATTTCCTCTCACCTTCCAAACATATGAAAAAAGTAAAAACGTTATATATATATAATCGTTGAAGCTAGAGATTTGATTAAGAAAATAAATCAAAAACATCTGAATTCTCTTACAGGAACCGAACATGGAGTCATCATCATCGACGTTTCTCACCACGACAAGCTTAGACAAGAGAAAACCATCTCCGGTTTCAAGAAAATCACCAAAGCAAAAGAAGAAGACGACTTCAACGAACAAACCCATCAAAGTCCGTTACATCTCAAACCCCATGAGAGTTCAAACTTGTGCTTCTAAGTTCAGAGAGCTCGTTCAAGAACTCACAGGCCAAGACGCCGTCGATCTACAACCGGAGCCTATCTATTCCCCTTCCTCCGACGACCACAACCTTTCTCCACCGGCGGAGAATCTTGAGCCACGTGTTCTTCATCAGGAGCCGTTCGATGAGAGAGTCGGTGACTGTTATGTGCCGCCGTTGAATGGGGAAGAGATGTTTTTACCTGATCAGATGTCGGCAGGTTTTTCTGGGTTTTTCTCTAATACGTTTTACAATGTGAATGACTTTGGAAGCATCGATTCTATATGATAATCTTTACGGAGTTTTTATTAGGGGTTTCATTAAGTAGATATATATAAATTATGAAATCCATACATGAATTTAACTCCCAAATTGATACATGGATATGTTAATTACTATAGGGTTTGTGATGCGAATTAGTATATGAGTAAGTTAATATGTAAACAGTTTTTTCTCTTAAATTTTATTTGTTTGTTTTGTCTCACATCAAACTTCGGTAATGTATGAATATATTTTTTATTTAATAAAGAAACATGTGATAATCTTAAGTTAGCGATTAATAAGCCTTCAAGTTCATATTGAGCATTTTCATATACCCAATGTACCCGTTACTGCTGTTTAGACAAAAACATGCTTTAACAAAAAATAAACTTGATTAGATATGCAACAAAACAAGTTTCAGGTTATCGAGTTCTTATCTGCTCATCGTAATTCCACTTTGGTATAGAGTTATAGCTGTTTTGGTTGAGATTTAACCTTAAAGACTATAATTAAAATTAAAAACTTTGCAAATGAATACAAAACGCAAGACTGCCAGAGACTTTTTTTTTTTTTCCAAAGTCTGCCAGAGTACATGTATGGATCCTCAGACTCGCGGAAAACTATGTTAAAATTCCACAAACTTGGCCGAGTACAATTCTCACACTCGCATTCGTTGTCAAAATTGTTTTACGTTGTCAAGATTGCTCTCTCACAAATAACATATTCTTTGATAAAAGCTATCTCGTTACCGGTGCAAAAGGGTTTCTTGCTTAAGGTAAGAAAGAAAACAAGACCTAAAACAGAGTTTTCTTCTAATAAAAGTAAACTGATATTCGGATGGCAAAATTGTTTGTTGCAATGTTGAGTGAAAAATTGTTGTGGGCAAGTCCGTACAAATAACATTTATAGCCACAAAAGTTTGTTTCCATAAACTCCAACAACCAACAACAGCATTCATCTCATATTAGAGATTCTTTTTAGTGTAGAGAAACTTCGTTACTTTGGCCCTCTAAAGCCACCAAATTGAACAATGTCTGTATTTGGATTTTGGAAGATCATCGAGTATAATAAACTTTTATATATACGTATCACAAAATGATTATAGAACAACAACGATTACAATGTCTGTATTTGGATTTATGTTTATCCTATTGCTCTTTATTGAGTATCAACCAATATATATATTGTTTCATCTCCTTAAACTGTTACTTTCACAAAACTCTATTCATCAGTTTTATAAAGTATACCAAACAATATTCATCAAACACAGTGGTTCGTTGTTCACCTTTAAGATTTGATTAGTCGATTGTATTTAGTCTGTTCCGTTCATTACAAGAAAGCTTCTTGTTTTTTTTTTTTGACAACAACAAGAAAGGTTCTTGTTTTTTTTGAACAACTTTTTTTTTTTTTTCTGAACAACTAGAAACTTGTTAAAATCAATTATAATCTGAACTTTAGATTGTGTAATATAATATTCAAAAAAATCTCTTGCACATTTTGGTCAGCAGTCTCCTACTCCTTTAGAACTAATAAACG
Organism: Arabidopsis arenosa; assembly: GCA_905216605.1. Lineage (NCBI taxonomy): Eukaryota > Viridiplantae > Streptophyta > Magnoliopsida > Brassicales > Brassicaceae > Arabidopsis > Arabidopsis arenosa. The sequence goes on along the minus strand of LR999455.1, from coordinate 13,709,006 downwards.
AGCTACTAAAGCAGAGTTTTCTTTTTATCCAAATAAACTGATTTTTCAGATTGGAAAATTGTTTGTTGCAGTGTTGATTGAAAAATTGTTGAGAGCAAGTTCTGAGATTGGGAAGATCTTCCTTCTGATGAGATCCAGGGATCAAGAATCAGCCAACAAGAGACTCTATGATGCGGTTTTGTTTAAACATTTCTATTCTCAACTCTATTTTTTCGTTCTTTTTCCTTTTTCCACTTTTGTATCCCTTTTGCTTAAGCTCGAATCTGTTCAAGCTTCTGAAGCAAATGCACGGGAGTTCTTACGAAGCCTTCACGAAGAGCGAGTTGGATCCAGTAATTGGAGACATTGTAGAAGACAATCTAGGAATCGAAACTGAGAGTACTGTACTTGTGTCTTATAGTACTGTACTTGTGTCTTATATATGAGTGAATATTATATCATAATTATGGCCCATATGGATCCTCAATCTGCTAGTTACTATATCGCTTTACGAGGAGAGCTACCATTTAATTATGTTTATCATATTGTTTCACTCCCTTTCGCAAAATTCTATTCATCAGTTAGTACACAACAAACGTTACAAATTTATCCGAACACTTAGTGGTTCACCTTTTAAGCTTTGGCTAGCTGATTGTATATATATACAATGTTTCGTTTATTACAATTTACAAGAAAACTTCTTGTTACAATCGATCAATGTGTACAAATCTGAACTTTAGACCAGTTAGATAGACTGTGCAAAATACAAAAGAAGGTCTCTTCACCTTTTTTTTTTTTTTTTGGTAAGCAGTCTCATTTAGAATGGAAAAGATTCAGTAGACAGAATTAGATTGACAAGAAATACGGCTATAAACCAATAAACCAAAGCTTGTTTTCCACAACGCTCACAATATGACACATTATCTGAGACCTACCCGCATTAATTCCTAAGTAACTTTCTGTATATATCTTATCACACAAAAGCCATATAAAACACACAATCTATTTCTTCTTCTTTGTTGTTGATAACTAAAAATGGCTATCACAAATCTCCTTGCCTCAAGCAACCCCGTCAAATTGGATGCCTTCAGCTACTTCTCCTCTCTCTCGGGCAAACAAAACCACTACTTGACTTGTCGTTTGACACAGACGACTCGTCGAGTCCAAACTTCTTGTTGTAATCATGAGATGTCTTTGAAAGCTGTGAAGTCGCTAGAGATGCATGAAGCTGACACACGTCGTAACAGTGACGGAGTTGGAATTCTCCGTTTCTTAAAAGCGAAAAGCTATCTCGTTACTGGTGCAACAGGGTTTCTTGCTAAAGGTAACAACAAAACCCTAAATCAGAGTTTTCTTCTGGTACAAGTAAACTTATTTTAGGATCGGAAAATTGTTTGTTGCAGCGTTGATTGAGAAACTGTTGAGGCAGCTCCTACGAAGCCTTCATGAAGAGCTAGCTGATTCCAGTAATTGGAGATATTGGAGAAGACAACCTCGGGATCGAATCTGAAATAGCTGAAATGATTAGTGAAGAGATTGATGTCATTATCAATTGCTGTGGTCGTACAACATTTGACGATAGGTGGTTCCGCTGTCTCTTGTTGCTCTGTTTTTCCATAGCTTGTAAACTATTACTATGATAATTGGCGTTGCTTTTAATCCAAACAAACGGAAACAGATACGACTCTGCCCTAAGTGTCAATGCTCTTGGACCTGGTAGGCTCTTAAGCTTCGGAAAGGAATGCAAGAAACTGAAACTTTTCCTTCAATTTTCAACTGGTATTTTCTTTGCTAAAAATAAGTTTCTTGTTGACAAGTTTAGAAAACTAATTTGTTTTGTTGTTGTTGATATATAGCTTACGTGACTGGTAAGAAAGAGGGGATAGTACTAGAGACTCCTCTCTGCATTGGAGAAAACATAACTTCTGACTTGAACATCGACTCCGAACTGAAACTAGCGTCAGAAGCTGTAAGAAAGTTCCATGGCAGTGAAGAAACCAAGAAACTGAAAGAACTCGGTTTTGAAAGGTGAGAATAAACGATAAAAGTTTACTTTTTTTATGTACCAAAAACGTAAAACAATATGTTTTTATGTAATGAGAAACCAGAGCACAACATTATGGCTGGGAAAACACTTACACATTCACAAAAGCCATGGGTGAGTCTATAATTCACATCAAGCGAGGAGATCTGCCCGTAGTGATCATAAGGCCTAGTATTATTGAAAGCTCTTACAAGGAGCCTTTCCCTGGATGGATCCAAGGAATAAGGTAAAAATAATTCTTTTCAAAGACAAGGACCTACTTTATTAGCCTCATTGTTTTATTCAAAAAATTCATTTGGTTTAACAACAAAAAAACAGAATGGGCGATCCAGTCATCGTGGCCTATGCCAAAGGCCAGATTTCTGACTTCTGTTTAAAGCTTGGTATGTAACATACTTGGCCTTGTTGTTTTAATAATAAAAAAAGTTATCAGATTACTGACCCCAAAAGTCAATACTATAGGTTTGACGACACAAATACAACAAGTCTGATACAGGAGATGTCAATGGAAGAGAGAAAGATGTTTGAGTTTGATGCGAAAGGCATTGACTGGGAGCATTACATTGGCAATGTTCATCTTCCAGGTCTCAAAAAGGAATTTCTTTCAGTGAGAAGTCTCAGTTAAAGAGAGTGGTTTAAAATATGAATGTTATAGCAATCAATCACAAGCTTAAATAATGTTATAGCAACCAATCATGGGTTTTCTATATATTTAAGCTCTTGCCAGAGCAGTAGGATATAAGTTGGGTCTTGTATTTCACTATTTCCTTAGTTTTCTAATAAGTTGATCTTCTTCTATATAATCAACCATCTTTACTTAGCTTTAGAATGATTAACAACTTCAATAATTTTGGTACAAGTGCTTGTGTTCACTCAGTGTATCAATCAAAAAGTGAAGATACTGGGTGTTACTTAACTGAATTATATTTTCCTTCGACAAGTTGTGATGTATGTTAGAACAGTAAAGACTTACAATTTTGGATGTGCTAAAAAGGAGAAACAGAGCGAACTCCCCAACATAAGATTTTTGTTCCAAGAAGCTTTAACAAATCCACCAAAAGGCTCTATGGTATAACTACGAAATCGATCCGTAACAGCTATGATGCTCTCTTGCCGCTAATAACAGTTAAGGATCATACATCCACATGCGCATACTTAGTCTATATTGGGAAGCTCCATGTTGCGTGGTTTCCAAGAAAGCAACGAACAGTGGCTCGATCATCCACGGAAACTGAATACAAGTCTGTGACCTCGACAGCGTCTGAAGTTCAATGGGTTGTGTTTCCTTACTTGACGAGATTGGCTTCACACTCTCGGAGTCAAAATAATGTCGGACCGTCTGACAAATCTTTGTGCTAATCACATGTGAATTGGCTCTGATCAAGCCGCTGTTTCGAACCAAGTTCTCACTCAATGTGTATCAAGGTTGGCTTAATGGAGTAGGGTTTTCATTAAAGTGAGAGAGTTGTAAATTGATTGGAGTTGTTGGGAGTTGTTACAATATTATAATAACATCAATCATTTACGATCACACCCTATATGATGTCACACTATCTTGTAAATCTGATGAGTATATCTTTGTATATCCAATAATTATAGGATCTGTATATATGTATATTTTATAACACCTTCTGCACAATTCACTACAAGAGAAACATTATCTGACTAATTATGGGCTCTATTTTGCAAGGTCAATGACGCAACTTGGGTAAATGTTTTTTCTGCTATTTGGAGAAAGTTGGGGATTATTTTGATCATTTTCTCACTCATTATGAAGATCTTTTTTTAAAAAAGAAAACCTTATATGACATGACCCGAGACCGAACAGCGTATAATATATAAAAGTATGATGATCACACAAAAGCTCTCCAATAACCAAATTTAATGTTTTCATATTATTTTTCTCTATCTGGTAATTAAAAATGGCTGTCACAAATCTCCTCGCCACAAGCAACGTCGTCAAATTGGACGGCGTTAGCTTCTTCTCTTCTTTTGCCGGCAAACCAAACCACTACTTGGGTCGTCGTTTGTCACAAACGACTCGTAGAGTCCAAACTTTGTGTTGTTATCGTGAGACGTCTTTGAAAGCTGTGAAGTCGTTTATGATGCCTGAGGCAGACACAAGTGGTGACAGTAACGGAATTGGAATCGTCCGTTTCTTGAAAGGGAAATGCTATCTTGTTACTGGTGCAACAGGGCTTCTTGCTAAAGGTAAGAAAAAAAAAAAAAAAAAAAACTAAAAACAGAGTTTGTTCTTATCCAAGTAAAGGATTTTAGGATTGGAAAATGGTTTGTTGCAGTGTTGATTGAGAAATTGTTGAGGACAAGTCCTGATGTTGGGAAGATCTTTCTTCTGATGAGATCTAAGGATCAAGATTCAGCCAACAAGAGACTCTATGATGAGGTTCTTTATAAACATTTCCATTTGCATTCTCTCTTTTTTTTTTTTAACAACTTTTTGTATCGCTTTTGTTCCACGCAGATCATAAGCTCGGATCTGTTCAATCTTCTGAAGCAAATGCATGGGAGCTCTTACGAAGTCTTCATGAAGAGCACGTTAATTCCAGTACTTGGAGACATTGGAGAAACTAATCTCGGGATCGAATCTGAAATAGCAGGGAAGATTAGTGAGGAGATTGATGTCATTATCAATTGTGGTGGTCGTACAACATTTGATGACAGGTGTTTCCTCTGCTTCTTCTTGCTCTGTTTTTTCGGTGCTTGCAAAACTATTACTGTAATTAATAATTGACTTTGGTTTCAATCCAAACAAACGGAAGCAGATACGACTCTGCCTTAAGTGTCAATGCTCTTGGACCTGGTAGGCTCTTAAGCTTCGGAAAGGAATGCAAAAAACTGAAACTTTTCCTCCATTTTTCAACTGGTATGAGTTTTTTGTTTTGCAAAAAATATGTAGAGAAAGTTTCAGAAACTCATTTTTTTATTTATATATAGCTTACGTGACGGGTAAGAAAAACGGGACAGTACTTGAGACTCCTCTCTGCATTGGAGAAAACATAACTTCTGACTTGAACATCGACTCCGAGCTGAAACTAGCTTCAGAAGCTGTAAAAAGGTTCCATGGCAGTGAAGAAGTCAAGAAACTGAAAGAACTCGGTTTTGAAAGGTAACAATATACGAGAAAAGTTTACTTTATGCACCTACTTGGCTACTTATGTACAGAAATCTAAAGAAATATGCTTTTTTTTTTTAATGTTATGAGAGACCAGAGCTCAATACTATGGCTGGGAAAACACTTACACATTCACAAAGGCCATGGGTGAGACTGAAATTCACAGCAAGCGAGGAGATCTGCCTGTAGTGATCATAAGGCCTAGTTGTATCGAAAGCTCTTACAATGAGCCTTTCCCTGGCTGGATCCAAGGAATAAGGTAAAAAAACAAAAAATGTTTAACAAGGGACTAATAGATTAGCTTGTGGTTTTAACTGAATTTTTCATTTGGTATATAAAAATAAACAGAATGGTTGATCCAATCATCGTTGCCTATGGCAAAGGCCAGATTTCCGGTTTCTGTGCAGATTCTAAATCCTTACTGGACATTACACCTGTTGATATGGTTGCGAACGCGGCAATAGCAGTCATGGCAAAGCATGGTTGTGGTAATGGTATCCAAGAGCTCAAAGTTTACAATGTCACTTCATCATCTCATTCGAATCCCTTGCGATTTGGCGAGTTGATGGACCTCTCTTATCAACATCTTCGTAACTCTCCATTGGAAGAAACAGTGATAGACTTAGCGCCTATGAAATTCTTCAGTTCCTTAGAATGTTTCAACTCCTCTGTATCCAACAATATAAAAAAACAGGAAGGAGAGTCACATATATCCACATTGAGCAAGAAAGGAAAGAGGAGGCTGGACTATTTAGTGTCCCTAGCAAGAACATATAAGCCTTACATGTTCTTTCAAGCGCGGTAAATAACATTCTTGGCCTTGTTATTTTATTAAGCAATCAGATGATTACTGACCCGTAAGTCAATATCAGGTTTGACGACACCAACACAACAAGTCTGATACAGGAGATGTCAATGGAAGAGAGAAAGATGTTTGAGTTTGATGCCAGAGGCATTGACTGGGAGCATTACATTGTCAACGTTCATCTTCCAGGTCTCAAAAGGCAATTCTTTCAGGGAAGATCCACTTAAAGAGAGTAATTCAAGATATGAATGAACAATTTTTTTTATTTTTGGTATGAATTTTCTAGTTTTATGTCAACATTATACTCCAGAATGTGATACACCTAAACTCAGTTCAAACCAATCTATTGGGTGTTATATTTCAGTCTCCTGTCCTGAATTATCTTTTACTTCTACAAGCTGTGATATTTGTTTGGTATAACAGTAAATACTTACAGTTTGGTGCGCCTAAAGAAAGAAACAGAGCGAACTCCCCCAAAAATGATGCTCTTTAGTTTTTTTTCAGACATTTTATCGAACACTTTAGCTGCAACTACTTAAATATTTGGGCTTGGGTTCATTTAGTCAAAAGAGAGGGCCTGGGTTGGTTTAATTAAACCCTAAGTTGGAGAAATTGAAGGTTTTTCCTTTCTGCTCCTTATCTCCGGCGAGGATCGCCGGCGTTCTGTAACATTATTAATTGTCACTGGAAACAAGTTTTGCTTATTACTCCGGATTGTAGATAAGCTAAAGCTATAGAGATGCCTTCGAAGAAGAAGCAGTCGAGGACGCCATCTCGGCTATCCAATTCGGAACCGCCTGCATCTCCTAAAACTCCGGCGTCTTCAACAACGAGTCGAGATACTGACTTTATCAACGAAGAAGAGCTTAGGCGCAGTATTGAAGAAGCATCAGCTGCGTTTCCTTGTCTTCTCGGAAAATCTGCAATCATTGGAAGAGTAGCCGATGTTGCATCAGATTCTATCAGAGGCTCTAAGATTTGGTTATCGGAAACTTCAATGGTCGCTGCTTCTCTCAGTCCTGGTTCCACTGTATCGGTAAGCTTTCTTCTTTGAGCTCTTCATACCGAATCAACACTCGATGACTGCAAATTTTGATCCTTTTTAAGCTTTGAAATGCTAATGTTAGGTATCACTGGCTTCCCCGGAGAGTAGATTTTCGAGGAGCTTCCCACTCAGCTCGATTAAAGCTGAATATGGAGATGACAATGAGAGTAGCATTGCTGATGAACCAGGGAACTATTTTGTGCTTGCCACCGTTTTCTCTTCTTCTAAGGTCAGATGGTTCTGATTCGAAGCGAACTTTGCGTTCTGATTTTTTTCCTTGGTTGGAAAAGAGATTTCAAACTTCTTGCATTTTTCAAATTCCTGCAGGTTTTGAAGGATGCTGTTCGTATTTCATTGAATCTTTGCTATGGGCTTGGTTGTCCTGTTTCAGGCAGGACTGTTTTTGTTTATCCTGTTAGCGGACCTTCTTTAAGTGATCAATTTCACGGGAATGGTGGATCGCTCAATGATGATGTTAACCATCTGTCGCTGCTTGCCTGTAAAGAGTTGTGTTTGGAGTGGACTCCCTTCAGGAATATGTTACAAGCTAAAAATGGTTTTGAAAGTTCTCACGAGCAGAACGGAAATGGTAATTCAACCCCTAAGACACCATCAAACTTGCAAAAGTTTAGTTCTCCTCGCCCCGAATCTCCGGCTTCACCAATCTTACAGGACTCTGTTTTCAGTAGCAAGCAGCGGTTTTCATCTGAAAGCTCGATTGATCTACGAGAGGTGTTGAGCAATGAAAGTTCGAAGAAACTTCTGCAGATTTGTGCAAGTTCGTGGCTTTACCCTTGTAGCCTGCTGTATGGGAATTTTGTGGCTGTGCCAATTCTCTCAGAAATCTGTATATTCTGTGTCAAAAGGGCTGATAAAAGGCAATCTGATACATCCAATAGAAATCAAGCTTTTATAATCAATCAGGAAACTAAAGTCTACCTCCATCATACATTGGACTTAGCATCTGAAATTCGAGAGAGAAAATCTGTGCAAGGTCTCCAGTTTGATGAAGACGATGAAGGAGAAAATGTGGGATGTGAAATCTCAAAGTTAGGTGGTCTCTCTAAAGAATATGCAATTTTAAGGGACATAATTGTTTCCTCGTCCACAAAGAATTCCTTATCAAGGTAGCTATTGCAGTTATTTGAGCATTTTGACTTTTATTTCACCAGTGCACATATTTTAGGTGACTCCGTACTAGCCAAATCTTTTGCCTACTTGAACTGTAAAAGTAAACATGTATGGAAAGTGGACAAAGTCATTTTATGTAGTCCACCTAAGTTGTGTCGCGCTCATTTCTCTGTTTTTTGGACTCACTGGGAAGGTTGAGATGAAAGCTGTTGGTGTTCTGCTGATATGTATGCTTTATTGTTTTACTTTTAATTATTTGTATGTTTATGATTGGCATGATCAATTTAGTCTTGGTTTGCGACCTACCAAGGGAGTGCTTATTCATGGACCTCCAGGCACAGGAAAAACATCTTTGGCTCGGTCCTTTGCCCACGATTCTGGTGTCAACTTTTTCTCTGTGAATGGACCTGAGATTATAAGCCAGTATTTGGGCGAAAGCGAGAAAGCTCTAGATGAGGTTTTCAGATCTGCTAGCAATGCTACACCAGCTGTGGTTAGAGTTTTGCACCTTCCTCTTTATTATATACGTAAATTTATCGGTGTTTCAATATTTACTTATTACCCCAACATTAGATATCTTACCAAGTTAGCTGCTTGCGATGTGAATAATGTTGTTTCTTGTAAAGGTGTTCATTGATGACTTGGATGCCATTGCTCCTGCTCGGAAAGAAGGAGGCGAAGAATTGTCTCAGAGGATGGTAGCTACATTACTGAATTTAATGGATGGAATAAGTAGGAGTGATGGCGTTGTTGTAATTGCTGCAACCAATAGGCCTGATAGCATTGAGCCTGCCCTTAGACGGCCAGGAAGACTTGACAGGGAAATTGAAATTGGTAAGAGTAGACCTTGTGGAAAGTAGACCATCCTCGATGTAGTTCAGATTCTTACTCCCTAATATGTGTTCAACTATTTCCTTAACAAAATAGGTGTACCATCTTCTGCACAACGGTCCGATATACTTCGCGTCATTCTCCGTGGGATGCGGCATTCACTTTCAGACATCCATATTGAACAGCTTGCTATGGCAACACATGGTTTTGTTGGTGCAGATCTGTCTGCACTGTGTTGTGAGGCAGCCTTTGTCTGCTTAAGGCGGCATCTTGATCAGAGTTCCTCTTCTAGCAATTTGCCTCTTGAAGAAGTACATATTGCTGAGTCCTCGACAAATATGTCAGACATATCATCTGATAGTTCGGATTCTGCATCGTCATGTATAACAGTTTCACCCACAACTTCAGGGGCTCAGCGTACATTTAGTTTAAATGGGACAGTCTCTCTAGTAGCGGATGCTATTCAAAGCAGTGGCAACTCTTGTTCTGAACAGATGCTTAGAAAAGAAGAAGAACATACCTTAAGTGTAGGATTTGAAGATTTTGAAAACGCTAAGATCAAAATCAGACCTAGTGCCATGCGAGAGGTATGGACCATTTTTATTTTTCCTCATAGAAAATTTAGCTGACTTTATGATGAGCTATTCCCAACTCTTCGTATTATTGTTCCCCTCATTCTGACTCATTTTCTGTAGTTTTTCTGATCTGCTTGAGATGATGATCTGTTCAGTTTATTCATGTCAAATATCAAATTGCATGAATGAAAACACTTATATAAATTATACTGTTATGGTGTAACCTATTGGCGTTATGTTTATGTCTCTTCCTCTGGAACCTCTGGTCTAATTGCTGGTTGGTGTGCAACTCTCAGGTGATATTAGAGATTCCTAAAGTTAACTGGGAAGATGTTGGTGGCCAAAATGAGGTGAAAAATCAGCTAATGGAAGCAGTAGAATGGCCTCAAAAACATCAGGACGCATTCAAGAGAATAGGTACAAGGCCACCCAGTGGGATACTGATGTTTGGTCCACCTGGATGTAGCAAGACCCTTATGGCACGTGCCGTAGCTTCTGAGGCCAAGCTGAATTTCCTTGCGGTCAAAGGTCCAGAACTATTCAGCAAATGGGTTGGTGAATCAGAAAAGGCTGTTAGGTCCCTTTTCGCAAAGGCAAGAGCAAATGCCCCCTCCATTATCTTTTTCGATGAGATAGATAGTCTTGCCTCCATTAGGGGGAAAGAAAATGATGGGGTGTCAGTTTCAGACAGAGTTATGAGCCAGCTTCTTGTGGAGCTCGATGGTTAGTAACAAGAACCCTTTGAATTGATATCTAGATGCAGTTGTCAAATTACAGGGAGCTGATTACTTAAATGTGGAACTCAGGTTTGCATCAAAGAGTTGGTGTTACCGTCATTGCTGCTACAAACCGGCCAGACAAGATCGATTCCGCCCTACTAAGACCTGGTAAATTACATTCTTTCACTGATTCTTTTGATTTTCACAAATAAATTTGAATGTTCGTTTGGTGAAATTGAATATGTTATAATGTTTCAGGACGCTTTGACCGCTTGCTATATGTGGGACCTCCTAATGAAGCTGATCGCGAAGCAATACTCAAAATCCATTTGCGTAAAATCCCATGCAGCTCTGATATTTGTTTAAAGGAATTCGCTTCCATTACCAAAGGCTACACAGGAGCTGACATATCATTGATATGCAGAGAAGCAGCTATTGCTGCACTTGAGGTTTGATTTTTTTTCATTATTATACTAGTTCTTGTTTTCAGCGGTAAGCCTGAAATTTGTTGCAAGTGTCTTACACACTTTTATCAATCAGGAGAGTCTTGAAATGGAGAAAATAAGCATGCGACATTTAAAAGCTGCGATTAGCCAGATCGAACCAACAGAGATTCAGTCTTACAAAGCACTGTCTGAAAAATTCCAAAGACTTGTCCATACAGATCCACAAAGAGAAGAGGAGATTACACAACCAGGAAACAAAAGTCGAACTCTATGGTAATATATATCTCTATATCCATTCTGTTCTGGTTATTTGAAGTTGTAAGTTACTCACTTTGATGCTAATATTTTTCCAGGACACCATTGAAATCAGTTGCGATGTTTCTTCGACGCCACATTGGTTCGTAAACAAATGTTGATACCAGCAAACTTGGGCAATTCTCCATCATTAACATACGTATTCCGTTAAAAAATCAGATTTTGTTTTTTGTTGCGTCTCACAGACTTGTACGAATCAACAGAACAAATAGCATAATGTAAAGATTTGGAAGACTGATTCTTTATCTCGTGCAATGCAAACCTAAAGGACAGCTCTTTTGCAGCCAATGACACTAAACATTCAGTTCAAAACAGAGAATTTCGATGATGATTTGACCCACAAAAGTAGTCAATTGGTTGACATAACATACAGAATCTGATCATTGTAAAAGGAACAAAAGGTATCTTCATCCTGAATTTTGACATTACAACTCCAAAATTTCCATTACAACAGTTCCTAGGTTCTACAAAAAAAAAAACTGGTAAACAGAGATAAAGATTGACAAAGAGACGAGCACCTAGCGGTTCTGCATGTAGTCGAAGCTCAAGGGTTGTTGAACGAACTGTGCCTGGAGAAACAAGTTACAACTACTTTCAGACAACCGTTGGAAACAATGCAGCAAACCAACTCTTTAATAGAAATCCATTTCTCTTAAAGAGTTCTCAGCTATGCATAAGTAGATAGTAAACATGTGGGTGAAAAGTTTTCAATGTATGTTCTTATTATGCGCATGGTCCTTCTATTTGGAGACACAAGTTTTCATTTCATGATCACTATCTCAAAGAGAGTAAAGGAAAATGGTTATTTACCTGGAGAGAGCCATTCCTTAACTGCTCATACGGATGAGCATACATCATAGCTGCATTAGGCCAATGCATATACATTGCATCCATTGTGGTGCCATAGGGACTCATGATAGAGCTTGAAGTTGGCACGAAGCCAAGAGGAGCAGGAGTACTTGGAATATGGTTATATCCAGTGAATCCCATTTCGTAGTATGGTGTCGGCATTTGCTGAATGTTGAAGGGTGGTAGATTGAAGTTCTGATTCACCGGAAGGCTCCTAATGTACCTGCATTCACACACACAATTATCATCAAACATCATGTATGAAACTGACTGTTGTTTTTTGCTAGTATAGTAATGGTTTTGCCAGTAAACTAACAGCTGCTTTACTCACCTTTCATGTCTGCGGTCATAATCAGGGTCAAAGCGATCTTTCTCTCTGTCTCTAAATATTGCAACACGAGATGTTTGACCACTTTCCCTGAGGCTTAAGTTCTTCTTGACCTCAACGTAAGCATTCTTAGATACTTGCTTGTCATCTCTGTTAAGACTTGTATTCCTCCCATACACCTGAGTTTCAGATGAAGAGTCATCACAATTAAGACCTGTAAGACCACTAAATATGCGTTCTCGAGCCCTGTCATACTCTTCTTTCCTCTCTTCCACACTTCTAAGAGGACCACGTTTATTTTCCAGTTCACCAGCACCATATCCAGATCCTTTAGAAGGTCGAGTCTTGATGGAAACTTTCATGCTCTCAAACTTACCATTTTCTGATTGTTTAGCCACCGGGATTTCAGACAACCGAACAGCAGGGAATTTGCTCTCTGTTGTTTTTGTCACAAGGATTCTGTTTTCATTTCCATCAACACCACTCTCTTGAACCGCGGTAGCTAGTCCATAATGGTTAGCAACACGATGTGCTGCAAGACGAAGATACGAAGTAGGAAAATGCTGGAACTCAAACTGCTGCTGTTCAGGGTTCTGCAACAACCTTTGAACATCAAGTTCCATCCGCAAAACTAACAAAACAAGAGAAAAAACAAAAAAAAAACAAAAGGCTTAGGTACAGTAGCAAAAAAACACAAAAGCCAGGACACACCACAAGCAGTTCCAGATAACCACACAAAAGCTAAGCTACTACCAGAAAACCCCGAGTAGAAAATCAAAAACGAGTAAATTAAAGTACTACTGATGCAAACAAAGCCAACTATATAAATCACTTTCCTTGTTACAAATGTTGAACACCATGGATAGTACAAAAGTTTACAGCTTTAATAACATTAACCATGATTATACATTACAGAGAAAATGGGCACCAACATAACCGCAAATCTAAGAAGAGAGCCAGTTCCTGAAACCCAAAAGCCCCAAATTGCGGTTAAATTAACCTAACTATGCCCAGCTAAATTCAGATTAAACCACCAAGCCAAAATTCAAATTTGTTTATCCACATGACAAAAATCAGCTCTAATTTCAAGACATAAGGTTTTACGACACGAATCAAAGAGCCCAAAAAAAAAAAAAAAAACCAGAGCTTACTCGTGAGACGATGGCGAGAGTTCTGCAAAGCCTCAACCAGAAAAGGATCTACATTCAATCCATTATCTCCGATAACCATAACACCGGTTCCCACGGCGGTTTCCGGCAACGCTGCGTCCATGAGAAAAGGGAATGGATGTTTCTAGAGAGTTATGGATAGCTTCCTCGCCGCGTCTCTTGCTTAAACCCTTGGGTTCCTTTTCTCTCCGCAGCAAAGAGAAGAAGACAAATCAAGAGGAAGATGAGAATCGAAATCGGAGCATATTGAGAGCGGCGAGAGACAAGAGGAATGCTAACCAAATCTTATCTCTCTCTCTCTCGGGAAGCCAAAGCAAACGAGAGGGAAAGGAAACTTTATATTTTTTCCTTTTTTTTATTATTTTTTCCTTTTAATTGAAAATAAATATCTCCTAGGCCCTGTTTGTTTCATCATTTTACATTTGCATTCAAATGGTCCATTTAGATGATTCATTTGGATGATGCATTTGAATGATGTTTGTTTTAATATTTGTTATTTCATTCAAATGGATCTTTTTTTGTTTGATCATTTTGTAATTCATCATAAATCTCATATAGACCAAAATGACTAAAATACCCATGCTTTCATTTTGACAAATAATCACATATAAAAACTAAATAAATTATTATTTTAACAAATAAAAATTAATTTTATTTATAGTTATTAAAATATATACAAAATAATTATACAAGTTTGGCCGGAAAAAATGATTTTGCGGGTTTTGGCAAAAGATATAATTTTTCTGTTTCGGCGGGAAAATATGTTTTTTGTGATTTTTAACGAAAAAATTAATATGATAAGAAATATGATTTGTCGTTGGCGGAAAATATAACTTTGCAGTTTTGGCGGAAAAATATGATTTTACGGTTTTGGCGGAAGAATATGATTTTATGGTTTTGCCTGAAAATGTAATTTTGCAGATTTGGCGGAAAACATGATTTTGCGGTTTTGGTGGAAAAACATGATTTTGCAGTTTCGGCGGAAAAATACAATTTTGCAGTTTTGGCGGGAAAATATGATTTTGCGGTTTTGGCGGGAAAATATGATTTTGCAGTTTTGGCGGGAAAATATGATTTTGCAGTTTGGCGGGAAAATATGATTTTGCGGTTTTGGCGGGAAAACATGATTTTGCAGTTTTGGCGGAAAAACATGATTTTGCAGTTTTGGCGGGAAAATATGATTTTGCGGTTTTGGCGGGAAAATATGATTTTGCAGTTTTGGCGGAAAAATATGATTTTGCAGTTTTGGCGGGAAAATATGATTTTGCAGTTTTGGCGGGAAAACATGATTTTGCAGTTTGGCGGGAAAACATGATTTTGCGGTTTTAGCGGGAAAACATGATTTTGCGATTTTAGCGGGAAAATACGATTTTGCAGTTTTGGCGGGAAAATATGATTTTGCAGTTTTGGCGGGAAAATATGATTTTGCAGTGTTGGCGGGAAAATATGATTTTGCAGTTTTGGTGGAATAGCGCTTTCTATAATTTTACATCAAAAATTATGATTTTACAGTTTTTGGCAGAAAAACGCAATTCCACGATTTTACGATTTTGACGTAAAATAATAATCCGTGATTTCATGATTTTTTAGAGTATTTTTTTGTTCCAATATGTAATTTTAAAAATATTAAATAAGAAATCTATAGAAAATAATATTATTTAAAATATGATTGTATAAGAGGGTATATCTGTCTTTTGTTCTTTTTGAATGAACCATCTCCATCCAAATGGTTCAATCAAGTTCATCCAAATGAGTTTCATAAATTTGCCTAAATTTAAAAACTCATTCAGATGGATCATCTAGATGATCCATCCAAATGCTTGTTAAATTGTCAAAAACAAACATCATCCAAATGATTCATCTAGATGAATCATTTGGATGGAGAAACAAACAGGACCCTACTACATTATAATTTTTTAACAATATAGTACCACGATCATAAATTATTTTAGAAATGTGCAAATAGATTATAGAGAGCACTCGTTGTTCTTTTCTAGGGTTTCACACAAAACAAAACAGAAGTGATGAAGACAAGACACGAAGAGAAGAATTTTATTGTTTAAGTTCCTAATCAGTCTAGGGTTCACAAAACAGATAATGATGAAGAGAGGACGCGAAGAGAATTGCCATGAGACCTCACCCTCGCCGAAACGACTTCTTCACGGCGGAGTTATTGATATTCCTCTGGATCTGACCGTGGAGATACTAAAAAAACTCCCGGCGAAATCTCTAGTGAGGTTCCAATGTGTCTCGAAGCTGTGGTCATCCATTATCAGCAGGCGTAGAGACTTCATAGAGTCGATAGTGACTCGATCTCTGACTCAGCCTCCTCGTGATGCCCATTTCATCTTCGACGTCGCTCCAGGCCCCTACGTGGAATGTTTCTTAGTCTTGTCGTCTACTTGCCCTCCAAATACTGACATGGAAGCAGAAATATCAATGCCTGGGATATTGGGGCAATACGTTCGCGGCTTGATTTGTTGTTTCTCTGGTTTGATGTTGAAGGTAGTTATATATAACCCTACCACAAGGCAGTCCTTTCACTTACCAGAGGTGATGCACTATGGCACTTGCTTTTTTGGTTACGACCCTCTCGAGAATCAATACAAAGTATTGTTCCTATCATCAGACTATAAGAAGCAGGCTTGTCAAGTTTTCACGTTGGGAGATCCCAAGACGAAGCAGTGGAGGAAACTCCAAGGTGTTGGATCTCATCACGTTCCACCTGAAGGTGCAGTTTGCATCAATGGGGCTATTTATTATCGAGGGGAAACTACTACAAGTTATAACTCTAGACTCTCTAGTTCTAGATATAAATTGATGAGTTTTGATGTTAGGTCTGAGAAAATTTATCATGTCGAAGCCCCCAAAACATATACAGATGACATTTCAACTCTGGTAAACTACCAAGGGAAGTTAGGATTCGTGTATTGCAAGAAGGACATGGAAATTTGGGTTATGAAGGATGCTGGGAAGGAGACACAAGGATGGTCCAGGATTTTCTTTTACGAGATGCATGGCTTTTCAAATTGGCGCATCTTGGGTGCTACTCGTGGTGGTGAGATCGTTTTTGGCGAGTTGAGGTGCAGGCTCTATCACGAAAAGTTGTTACGTGTCTTATATTATGATCCGAAGCTAAACAGTATGAGGTATGTTGACCTCGAAGGTACTTTACCCAAGGATAGAAGGCGTTACGACTTTACTTCGATATGGACTGTTCCGGATTATGTCGAGAACACAATGTGTTTGTATTAGACACGAATACTTAGAGGCTACATTTAGCCTATTACAAAGTAGGTCTGGTTGTGGGTTTTTAGGTTATGGTTTGTTTTTTCAGTTACGGTTATATTGTAAACTTGTAACCATTATTCACTTACACCAACTATATAACCATTATTTACCGATAGAAATCTACTTCCATGATGGGGCGATACATGGCTGATGGTTTTTACTAGGTCGTCGGATTTTTACAGCTGATCCAAAAATTTAAGCTCAACAACATATATAATAATGATGCTAGAAGAGAGGAGACATGCGTGACGTCAAAGAGACTCCATTGCAAAGTTTGAATATAAAATAGATTAGATTTGTTTTAAGATCCAATCCTAAAGATAGATATGTTTTTGAGAGAAAGAGTCAGAGATGCATATTAAAAAGAAAAAAACCGTTAAAGAGCATATAAACCCTGCATCACTCCAACTTAATGCAGTCAACGTGCAAGAATATGGACTCCAATATCTTCCACGCTCCTTTTCTTGCGCGTCTATTACACTTTCCATTCAATGCACTGATCAGATCCTGAGTGAAATTCACGCGTCGAAGGAGACCAACGTCCTTCTCTCTTATAAAGCCTTCTTCTTCTTCTTCCCCAATTTAGTAACTCTAAACCTTAAAGCTTTCCAACAATGGCGGAACCAGTTTTGGAGGACACTTATCTTACCTTCTCTTCCGATTTCGATTCCATCACGATCCCTCCTTCTTCGTTTGACAATTTCTGCAATTCTAGCTCCGATCAAGTTGGGAACTCCATCTCTGATCTGAGGTTTTTGATTGATGACGACGACGGAGACGGAGACTTCCAGTTTACTTTAGAAGACAATCTCTATTTCCCCTCTGGGAACGAATCTTTCGCCATTCCTGTTGACGATACGAATCAAGAAATGTCCGGTGATTTTACGCCGGCGTCGGAACTTTCAGGCGATTGTGTTAAAGAAGAAACGGAGAAGAATACGAATGGCGTGTTAATATCTACTCCAATCTACTGCGATAGGGAATCTCCTGGGGATTCTGATTGTTCCGGTACTACTCAGAGCTTGAGTTTATCGGCTCAAGAGTCTGCGAAGAGGAAAAAAGATATTCAAGAAGATTCAAGCGAAGAATCTAGGAACAATAAGTACAGGAGATTGGATCAAGATGGCTTTGCAAGTGTTGTCACAGGTGGTAGTGAAGAAGATGTTGAGAAGAAGAACGTGAGACTAGTTAGAAACCGTGAAAGTGCTCACCTTTCAAGACAGAGGAAGAAACATTACGTGGAGGAGCTTGAAGATAAAGTTAAGAATATGCATTCCACTATATCGGAATTGAGCAGTAAGATGTCTTATTTCATGGCTGAGAATGTTACTTTGAGGCAGCAGATGGGCCCCAGAAATGGCATTTGTCGACCACCGATGTATCCACCGTTGGCTCCAATGGCTTATCCGTGGATGCCGTATCCGGCTTATATGGTTAAACCGCAAGGTTCTCAAGTGCCTTTACTTCCTATTCCTCGGTTGAAACCACAACAATCTGTGGCTAAGGTGAAGAAGATCAAGAAGGTTGCTAGTTTTAGTGTTCTTGGTCTTCTGTTTTGTCTATTTCTGTTTTGTGCATTGGCTCCCATTGTGAACATTAGCTATGGCGAGTATAAGTCTAACTACGTTACTGATGGGGTTTATGATCAGTCTAGAGGAAGAGTTTTGGTTGTTGATAGTAATAGAGCACATTGTGGGGGAGATTCTGATCAAGGAATGAGAAGAAACGTATCTGAAACAGAGAACTTGGGGCCTCCTCGGAATAGTAGTGAACCTCTAGTTGCATCGCTATTTGTCCCGAGGAATGAAAAGCTTGTCAAGATCGATGGAAATTTGATTATTCATTCTGTTTTGGCGAGCGAGAAAGCCAGGGATTCTGAAACAAAAAACAAAGAAGGCAAAAGCGGTGTAGCAACTACTACTAAAGGTATTAATTCTCCTGCAATGCCTTTACCTGACTCCACAAGGACCATGGATATGTCTAAGCACCTCTATAGCGAAACGCGGAAAGCCCTGTCGTCTTCTGGCTCTGATGATGCTTTGAAAGACCAACTCAAATTAACATCAGCCAATGGTCAAATGCAGCAATGGTTTCGTGAAGGTGTTGCAGGTATTCATTAGTTTCCAATGTCGCTGATTCTCCCCTTGAGACATAAACAGCAATCTTTTAGCTAGAATAGTGAACTGAATCGTTTCCATTTGCATATATAACACCCATTTTTGTTAAATGTTTCCACTGATAGGGTCAATGTTCAGTTCGGGAATGTGCACCGAAGTGTTTCAGTTTGATGTCTCCGCAACCTCAGGATCCATCATTCCTGCTTCTCCACCTACTGAACAATCTAAGAACATTGATACTCACAAAGGGAAAAATAACAGAAGAATCCTCCGTGGTGGTCTTTCAGTATCTGATTTTAATCTGACGAAAGATCAGAACAGCTCTAGCAAAGAGAACATCCGAGACACCAAGCCTGCCCCGTCAATGGTTGTATCTGTGCTTGTTGATCCCAGAGAAGGCGGGGATGGAGACATCGATGAGATGATGGGAGAAACAAAATCACTGTCTCGAGTTTTCATAGTCTTGCTTGTGGACGATGTGAAGTATGTAACATACTCCTGCATTCTTCCACGGCCAGAAGTCCCTCATCTCGTGACCACTTGACCTGCTCTCTATGTAGAAACCATAAGAAGAGGGAATTTCCACACAATGTGTCAGAATTTGAGTAGCATCTTGTACAGTTTTTCGGTTTTGAAACAATATACAGAAATCCTAGCCCTGTAATCTTTTGATCTTTAATAACTCGAGAAAGTTATACAATCACGCCTGTTCACTGTCTAATGTTTGATATTAAAGCATAGAGATATGCTGAGCAAAATATCACTGAGATCTGTCCCAATCTGGTAGTACGACCAAGCAAAACAAATAGCAAAAAACTATGTAACTCCGAGTTGTAGCTCAAATTTGTAATAAAAAAGAATCCGAGTTAACTGTACTACACAGACACTCACTTCACACATACCGTTTTCTCTTTGGTTTCTTAAGTTCAGAGTTTCAACAAAAACTCAGGACTTACAGTTGAAAAGAATCAAGAATGGCTTCAAGAGTCTTCTGTGAGCTCTGCCATTGCTTTTCAGTAGCACTCACAACAAACAGAACCACCGTGTTTCCCTTTGCTGTCGCTTTTGCAAGATTGTGACTTCCCGTGAGCGCAAATGGCGTCTCCAACACATACTTATAGTACTGTCATAAAAACACAAGAAGACATAAACCAGAAAAAATGATCAAAAACTTTCCTCAATGATTGATCAGTCAGAGAAGCAGCCACTTGTTGTGCCATTACCGTTTGATCTCCAATCTTTTCGACTGAAGTCTTCAAAAGTTCATCAGAGTCATAAGAGTTTCCGGTGACAAAGGGACCAAGAGAAGCAATCACTTTCTCAGGCTCACCGATATCCTCAATGGTTGCATTTGGTTTGTTGGTTAAGCGGATCAAAGGAGATGCAACTACTTGAACCTTGCCTTGCTTCTCGTTCTCAAACTTCACTTCAATCCATGGCTCTGCGCATTTTGGTTGGCAATAATTACCTGACAAAATGTTGGCTATTCGCAACTGTTTCCAGTTCGGAGGTAGAACAAACTGATAGGGCTGAACATTTCCTGCAACCAGACTAGATTTCAAAGATCATTAATTTAAAAGTTAATAAAACCAATCCCCCATACTCAAAATCACAAGGAAATGGAAATAAAAAACAGAACCAAACTAGAATTCTTCAAACCAAAATCATATCAAACGGTAATGTTGTGAATAAGCCAAAATTAAACTAAGTAATTCACCAACAGTAACTAAATTACGCAACAAAACTTTGTTTAGATTGATAATCATAACACAGTCATATTGATTAAGTTAACGGACAATGCAGAACACGAAGAGTGGGATTAGGCATCACCTGCGCGGAGAGCAGGAGTATCTGAAGGTTTGGCTTTGAAGACGACGAAGGAAGGATCAGACGGCGACGGAGGTAAGTATGATCCAACTTCCACTTCACGTGCCTCCGATTTCGGAGCTTCGTTCAATTGCAGAATCGCCGGAATCGCAACCGCCGATTTCAGCAGAAGCTCTCTCCTTCTTGGTTGTTGTTGCTGTTGCGACGATGCAACAACTACGCCGGTCCTTGCTTTAATCGAAGCTGAGCATTTCGAAGAGACAGAGAAGATTTTAGATGTCGGAACTAGAGACGCAGTCGCCATTTTTTTGTCGGAATACAAAGCTCAAGTTTGGATTTTTTGAGGTTGAAAGTTTTCAGGTTTTGGTGACACTTTGGATAAGGTGACTTGGAAGACAAATGGAGTCTCCGGTCCACACAAATAGATTTACAAGAGTGCAGCTTTTGTCAAATTAGAATCTAAAGCTAGCTAGAAGCTTTTTTTAGCTTGGACTATCAATTCATTCTACACTAAAGATTAGTCCTGAGCCATAAGATGATTTTTGTCGATTAGGACAAAACTGAAATTGATTAATGAATTGGGTCATAGAACAGAAACAGAGAAAAAAAGAAGAAAGACATAAACAAGATTAGAGGTTAACCAGGAGAAGCAAATTAAGGGAATAGTAAAGCTAAAGGATGATACGATGATGATGATGTGAGTGGGAGGTCAGGACCTACTAGTGGTTTATAGAGAATCAGTTAAATTCCTTGAGTCTCTTCTTGAGCATGTCCATCGATTTCTTCTTGGCTGTCAGCTTTGTGTTTCTATTTGCCAGGCTTCCGAATATCCCGTCTGCAGAATCCTTAAACTTCTCGCAGATCGTAGCCACTTTCTTGTAATCCAAAGTGTTGTAGTTCCTCTCTCTAATCACTGGGTTCATGAAGTTCTCGGGTTGGCTACTAGACAACAGGTTTATCAGCTGCCTAGCTTCAACTAGGTAGCTTCTAAAGCTTCCTTCTTTGTAGATCTCGTTTAACCCGCTTGAGTGATATCTCTCATCAGCAAAGTTTTCTATCACTCTCAGATCGTGGTTGATGGCCGAGACTGCATTAGCATTGAATCTCTTGATGCTATCGCTGAGGAATGTAGAGACAATGGAGTTTGAGATATGCTCGATAGCCCCAACTCCAACTTTGTATAAGGCATCCATTGGGAGGATCTGTTGTGCCGTTGACATAACAGTCTCGAGGTATATAACAACCTCGTTTATGTACTCGTGAGGCCCTTGTGGCATTTCCTCTGTAGTCCAGTTAACGTTTTCTGTGAGCTTCATGAACTCGTCCAACTTGGTGTTAACCACATTCAGCAAAGCAAGATAGGCTGCGTCTCTTGATGTTTTGAGGACAACCTTTGCAGCTAAACTAGCTTGAGGCCTCTCAACTGATCGGCTTGGGATGCCACAAAGTTGAGCTGCATGTCGGAGAAAATAGTCACTGGCCTTTTCGAGGAAAGATATGTTCGCTGCAATCTGCATAGCTTGAGATACACCAATTGAATTGTTGCTAATCGTCTCGAGGATAACTTCGTTCAGTACATCAATCAAGATTTTGTCGAGGTACTTCCTCAGAACACTGAAAAAATTAGTGTTCACTCCATATGATAAGTAATCAACAGATCCTTTTATGTATGACCTGATGATGCGGCAAACATCTGGCACCATAGAAGAGAAGGGCGCAATGTAAGTGAAAGCCGGCATAATGTCTGAGGTCTGAAGATTAAACGACAAGACATTGTTTTCATAGTCAGCTTCCTTCTTGATTACCATCTGCTGATAAGTGTCCTCTGTAATAGCAGTCACGATTTGCTTTCGACACTCTTCAAGAAGAAGCTCGTGGTATTTATCTCGGCTCTTGTCAAGGGCATCAAGAACCGGACCCACTTCATAACCGTACTGTCTAAGGGTTGTGCCAAGGAGAGTTACATAATCTTTCACCAAAAGCAGATGAGTAGGCGAATCCATTCTGGCAAATTGGTTCTCCAATATCGCTACAATTTTGGAAATGGCTGTTTCCCACATTGTCTCAACTTGATCAGCCAACAAGAAATCTCCAGCTGTCCTAATAACCCGATCTTCCACAATGAAATATCCTGCAACCTGGGCTAGAAATGTTTGGTATGATTCCACAAATGGCTGTGTATAAGAGATCTGCAGATCTGATTGGAGCTGTAGTAGCCTATTCTCATAGTAATAGTCACGGAATCGTTCTGGGACTCCAAGAATAGTGTGGATGTGATAAGCTCGATACAGAGGTGTGAGATCAAACTTTAAAACAGAATCTTGTTCAGAATCTTCAACATCTAAAGTGTATGCCGATTCTCCCAAACCCCCAGTGTTTTGTTCCTCTGCTCTCCTCTGACGTTCCAGCATTTCTTCTTCCCTCTGGCGAGCTGAAGCGGTGAGGCCAATAGCAGTCTGTCCAATATTTTTTGAGGAACTCCTAATGTGAACAAGCCATTCATTAAATTGGCTGCACACTTTTTTCTCAATGTGTGTCTTGATCACTGGAATTCTTCTCTCTATAACCAACTTTAGAACCTTAAGTGGGATAAGCTTCAGGTAACTCCTCTCAATCAAATCCATGGTTTTCAGGGCATGGTAAAACTGGCCTTCAGATATGTAACTATTACATTTAACACACAACTCCAGCGCTTGAACGCAGATCTTTGACATTTTGATAGCTTCAGTTACATTCTTCTTGATTGCATAAGACTCGAGAAGCTCTTCCAGCTTTACCAATAAAGCACTACCAACCTCTTGCAAACGGAAATTGTCACTTGCAAGGTCACTCTTAAGCTCTTCAGCGTCAACTAACACACCACGGAGCTCATCAACTGCAACAATGAATTCTTCATAGTGAGTTTTGCATAGATCCTCGATTTCAGCTTCCTTCTTCCTCGCAACATTTTTGAGCTGATGAACGAGAGGCTCGGGCCGACCCATTTCAAAAGCATGCCTAACAAGAGGACCAACATCATCACCATTTCCAATCAATGTTGCAAGAACTAAATCCTCCCCTGTATCTCCATTCTCTGTAACAATCCTCCTTTTTGGTTTGGCCTCCATCATTCTGAGAAAAAAATAAGAGGACAAAGTTAAGAATAAACGACTCAATAAAAAGAACAAGCAAATAAAAGCATGATGCTATAATATTGTCTTCAAAGCTATTTGCTACTCAAGAGCAATGAATTAGATGTTGATCAAAGAAATAGCAGTAGAATTTTGACGAGATTTATTGACAGGCAATGAGCCAAAACTGGAAAAAATCATCTGCAGTATGGAATCAATAGAATCGTAAAAATTTGAAGATTTTCGATTGCCATTAAAGGAAAATTTTACAGGGAAATATAGGAATCAGAAAGCTGAGCAACAAGAACATGGAAAATATAAGAAAGAGTATTAAAGCAAAGAATTTTCCCAGATTGGTAACCCTAAATCTATAACAAAATCAACAATGACAGGAAATAGGATCCAAAATCAACGAATCTAAAAAACCCTATCTTGCAATGAGAATTTCTGCATTTCGCCAGATCAAAGTTTAATACACGAAATGAAGAAGGAAACCCTTAAAATAAGAAAAAGGGTAAAAGAAGAAGTAATATGATCATCAAGCCTGATCCTTAACGCATAGAAATGGTCACAATCTAAGAAGAAGAAAAAAGATAATCGAGCTGAAGATCTAACCGATAGAAAGAAGGAAGAGGATTCAATTGAGAGAGAGAACGGATACTCAAAAATTGTAATTTGGTAAAAATCTGATTGTGACAAAGACAGCGACGAAGGAAGAAGAAGACGAAGTCGCCCGATGAAGGAGATAGATAGATTGCTGAGTTGCTTTTGGTTTTGGTTCTGAGTGTTGTTAACTATTCAAAAGCCATAGAATTGTTAATTTAGGGTTTAAATCGGTTTGACCGGTCCGGTGGGATCGCTGATTTGAGAAAGACAAAGTGTAATCACTCACTAATCAGTGATTTCATCTGCACAAAACTGTTTTTTTGGTTCATTATTATTCATAAAATTTAGAAATCATAAAATGATTAGTGAGCTAAAAACTGTTCTTCTGAAACGATTTGTTACCGGTCCTAACAAATAGAACGGTTTAGTTCTTTCCGTCTTCTAACCATTTGGAAGTTTTATTCATTTATTTCAATGTTGTGGTGGCTAATTAAGGAAAGAAAATGGCACTTTGTCAAATATTTTTCTAGTATTTAGTTTCTTCTCTTTGGGTTTTAACACGTATTAGAGAGATGTTTCCAAAATAGCGGCTTGAAGCAAAGTTGATTACCATTGATTCTCCAAGTGGTATGGTCCTGGTCCTCTGTTTCGGTTTAGCAAATTTTGATAGCTCAGATATTGATTACCAAAAGTCTTGAATCCGTTATGCCAATATCTGAGAGGATAGAGACCAATTTATGTTTTTTGAAGATCCAAGATCGTAAGTTTGTGTGAGGATTTAACCAAGATTTGTTCGAGATTTTGTCAAGAAGAAAGCTCACAGCTCTCACGAATGCACCACACAAATGAAAATAAAACTTGAAATGCAAGTGTGACCGAGCGTTTAACGAGTTTAGTGCAACCATTGGTCACACTTCTCCTAAGTCACGCCGTGATTGTATTTCGATTAACCAACTAAAAACGTGTTTGTTTACAGTAATATATGGACACTTAAAGACATGAGAAGAGCAAACAAAGGTTGCTTCTATAACAAGTAACTCAAGATCTCTCTTGTACCCTCGCAAACAAACCTCCTCTGATTCTAAGTGTCACCGACAATAGAATCTCAGGACGCTCCTTCTTCCCCGGAACCTCAACCACAAACAGCTCTAAAACCGCAGCGGCTATCGATTTCATTTGAATATAAGCCATCTCCTTCCCTAAACACATCCTTGGTCCTGCGTGAAACGCAGGAAACTTAAAAGGATTCTCACTTCTAAAACCACCATTGGTTTCATCAATCCACCTCTCGGGATCAAACCGATCACAATCTTTCCCCCAAATACTCTCCATCCTTCCCATTGCATACGCGTTATAGCTTATCCCCCAAGATTTCCCTACAAATGTCCCATCAGGCAACACATTGTCCTCAGCACAACTCATTGTGTCCACTGGCACTGGCGGATACAATCTTAAAGATTCAGTTATCGCCGCATGCAGATAATTCATCAGTTTAAGATCTTCAAACCCGTAAACTTCCCCGATTCGCTTCCCTGTTCGAGCTCGAATCGAGTCTAACTCTTGTAGAATCTTGTTTTCCACCTCTGGATGCATAGAGAGTAACCAAAAGAACCAACTCAAAGCAGAGGAAGTCGTGTCTCGTCCCGCGAGAATGAAGCTTATGACAATGTCACGGAGTATCTCCGGCGAATTCATCTCCTCCTTGCTGATAAACCGAGAAAGCAAATCTTCCTTCTGGTCACTTAATCTCCCGTGATCAATCCTGTTACGCACGATCTCGTCTGCAAATTTATGAACGGTCACGATTGATTCTCTCAGAACTCTCTCTGATCCAATATTAAGTTTCTTTTTAATCTTCCATGAATACGAAACCACAGACTGAAACCTTTGCGATATGATCGTCGCCGCCGTTTCAAAGGCCTGCATGAAGTTAACGCCGTCGGCTCCGTCGTCACCGAGACAAGCTGAATCAACGTTGAAGGCTAATTTACAGATGTTATCAAACGCGAATCGCTCCAATATGTCTTGAAGATCTATCAATTTTCCGGTGGTTGCAGCTTCTGCTAACACCGGAACTAGCCTGGAAGAAGAAAATCTCAGTAACAAATCGGTAATGAGAAAGTGAAATTGAATTATACCTTGTGTTGATTTCGACGGTGACGTTGCTCATAACAAAGTCACGGAGAGATTTAGTACTGAATTCATAACTCGCCGTCTTCCTCTGTTTCCACCACATCTCACCGTCGGAGTTAAAAATCCCGCGGCCGAGAAAATCCTCAAGAATCGAGATAAACCGTTCGCCTTTAGGGAAACTCTCGAATTTCGTCTTGAGCATATACTCGACGTTAGCTGGATTCGCCGTCATGACAAACTGTTGCTTCCCTGGTCGCCGGAAAATCGCCGTTTGGGTTGGACATCGAGACAGAGTCTCCACCGTCCAGTCGAGGAATCGGTGACGGTTATTCACTAGACCAGGTAAACTGCCGATGATCGGATACGACTTGAAACCAAATTCTGAAGAAGAATTCTTGGGGAAGAAGATGAAGAAGATGAAGATAGGGAAACAGAGGAGGAAGATAAAGATGAAAAGGTCCATTTTTTTATCTTCTTCTTCGTCGCGCTGAAGAGTTCTTTTAGTGGTAGGTATTCCGGTACGGTCTAAACCATACCGTGAACCGAACCAGTGACATTGAATATCGAATTAAATTGAACGAAAAAAAAAAGGTAACCCAAAACGCAGTTCACATCAACTTGTGGGTTCCTACAAGGCCCAATATAGCCGGTTTATTAGAGCACCTCCAATGGGAGGTTCTCTTTTAAATTTAGATGAGTTCTCATGTGAAATTGGGAAAAAAATAATTCAAAAGTGAATTAAAATGAGAGAATCGATTCTCTTGAGAGAGTTTTGAGAGTTTGAGAGAACCGGACACGTGTCAGCGTTCTATTGGAGGGAGATTTAAAACACTCATTTTTTTAGTTTTCTCCCGACCAAAAAAAACTCTCTCTCTCTCTCTGGGTATCACGACGACTGCGAGAAAAAAACTGATAAACAAACCTCAGAAACATCGCGATTTCGTTAGATTCCGATGAGTCGACGCCGGAATCATGGTTTGTGAGAGTTACCTGCCGCCGGAATCATCAGCTGGATTCACGGTAAAAAAATCGGCGAATGGAGTCAAAACAAATCGAAGATTAGCGATGGAGAAGAAGGATTCGTTGAAGGATGGTCCAATTTTTTGTTCCAGGTATGAATCTAGCCCGTTTCCCATGTGTATCGTGACTTAATTCGTTGTATTTTGTGGTATCTATCGAAATTAGGGTTTGAACAAAATTAAGGTTTTGATTTCTAAATTAGGGTTCTTCGTTTTTAGCGACAATAGGGTGATTATTAATCAATTTGGAGGCTTTGTGTTTGTAAATTTTCCATGATTGTTGACGAATTTGTCATAGATTGTTTGATTTAGGGTTCATAGTTTTGGGGAAAAAAATTATAGTTTGGTTTTGTCATTTGAATCGAATTGGATGCTCTATTTTTACTTATTAGTCTCAGAAATAAAGTTTTGCATTTGGTGTTTGCACTTTGCAGCAATCACCTAGAACTTATTTTGAAGTCCGGTGATGATGATGATGGAATTGAGGATTCTAGCATATATCAGGTAGACATTTTGAAAACTGTACTGAGATTTGTCTCCTTGCGAACGGTGATATTTTGGAGTAAGGAAGATAACTTTGATCAGTTTGTGTTTGACTTTTGGTGTTTCCTTTTATTAACATTTGTAGGTAATTTACATCAAAATAATATCATTCAATTATTCTAAATTACAGACTGAATTTAGATGAATATATAACACTTTGAAGTGAACATCATCACACCGTGTCTGGTTTGGTAATATGATAATCGTAATCTGCTTGTCATTCTTTTGATCAGTTAGTTATAGTCATAGTCACCCATGATTTTCACCGTGTAGTTTAGTCTTTGGGATGTATAAGTGGAAGAAGACAAAGAATCAAGGACTGAAGATACCACAAGTCACGGAGCTGTTGCATTTGCTTTTGCATATGCTTTTGCATATGCTTTTGTTTTTATGTATAAACACCACAAGTCTCACTTTTTTGTATGCATGATTGTGAACCACGTCTTTCTTTTCCATATGATTGAGCTTTGCTATATATAACAACATCCTTGTTCTTATTATTACACACACAAACATTGTTCTTATTCTTCTTCTACGGCTCAACAAAATCCCATTGTGCTTCTTCTACGGCTCACCAAAATTCCATTGTTCTTCTAATTTTTTTTCTTGTTACTCCAAAATTTACAAGGAACACCAACCAAAAATCCACATTGTTCTTCTTTTCTTTTTTATTGTTACTCCAAAATTTAGCACCAACCAAAAAAACCATTGCTATTCTTCTTCTTGTTTTTTTTTTTTCAACAATCTTTTTTTTTTATGAATTGCAATAATTATTAATTTTTAAGATATACAATTTTTTATAATTTTTTTTTCCTAAGAACCCCACTAGAGAACCTACCATTGGACACAAAAAAATCAAAAAAAAAAATCAAAGGTTCTCATCTATCATTTTCTCAAAATTTATAATAAAAAGTTTGAGAGAGCTCATGGAGAGAGCTCCCCCATTGGAGATGCTCTTAGGGTTACAAGTCTAGATAACTTAAAATCCAAGCAAGACTTACACATAAGCCCACGCAAATTTTGTGTTCTTCTATACATAAACGATGCCGTTTCAGAATTGGACGTTCATATAAGGCATATAAATCAGGTTAAAAATCTAAAGATGTATACGTGAGTCTACAAAAATTCCGACATCTCTAGCGTGAGCGACTCATCAAGTTTTGAACCCTTGAGACAAACCTAAAGATCATGCACTGATACTTAATTACGGTAGCGTTACACGAGAGATTGATGAGACCGATAAGTTGATAATTTTATTGTCAGTTAACTCTTTTAATTATCTCCTTAGTAATAGGAGAAGTAGTGTCTCCACTTTCCACTTCCTTATCTCTAGGATCGTGATCAAGTTGGTTTATTTTTTGTATTTAAAGACGTTCACGTCAAGAAGGAACTTATGAATGAATGAAAAATTGTCTAAGAAACTTGTGTTCTTGTGTTGTTCTTATGAGCAATTCTCTTTGGCTTTGAAGAGTGACCAAAATTAACATTGATTGTTAACAGAGATTATACTTTGATCGGACAATGTAAAATCTTTTGATTTGAATACTAATTAACTTGTCTATCATTCCTTTGTTTTTAACTCTACTATAACAAAAGATATACTTCAATTATTTGAAAGATAAACTCGACAAGATTGCCCAAATTATTGGACATTTTTCTCTCAAAAAAACATTATTGAGCACTTACAAAAGAGTCCGACGTTTATGCTATTCTCAGATAATTATGTTTTAAAAAGGATTCTTTGACCAAAACACTTTTTCATCGATCATCTGCAGTAGTAAAGAAATTGATGTTACAACCACGAAATGGACAAATTGGTTTCCATAATACATTTTTTTTATGAAGAATGGAGATTTAATTTGCTTTTTATCATCAAGTGTTTTCTTAACACACGCATGAATCTTTGTATTCAATCATCTCATAACCTTTACGTTACATGTCGATATCTTAATACACCTCCATATTAGATATTTATCTTTTGAGAAAGAGTAGTATCCATTAGATATTTCATTAGATTCATAGATAATTCCAACATCAGAACTAAATTTGACGATCCATATTCTCATAACTCATCTGTAAAGAGATTCATATAACTTTGATCTATAGAGTTTGAGACCGGTTTTCTTATTTTGTTTAAAGCCAGTGGTGCATAAAATGTTTTGACCACTAGACGTAAATGTTTTCTGAAGATCCCATTATATAAATAGAGATATGAATGTATTGGAGTTGAGATGATGCACTAGAACTTGTCATGGATACAAACAAATATCAAAGATCTAACATATCTTCAATTCCTTTTCTTCAAAAGATTAATATTATATTATGAAAAAGATGGAGAAAAAGTGCGTGAACATACACCTTTTTCTATAATATGGGACTGTGTTTGCTACCGAAACGTTACACAATTAAAAAATTTAAAGCTAGAAGTTGTTATATGTCTTATTACCAATTAAAAAGGAAAAGAGATAAGAAAAAGAAGAATAATATTTTCTCAGAGAAAAGAGAAAAGAGCAAAGACGACGAGAAAGAAGGGTGCACCGTTGTTGCTTTGCTTGCAAAAAAGTAGAAATCAAAACTTTTGATGATATAAATGCTTATGAATTGTCATCTATGATTGATCTACGTGCATTGTATTAGTATGTATCAGTCAAACTTCATTATTTATAAAAGCAATTCTCTTTTTGAACACTTTTGTAAAACTAAAATACTTGTTTCTTGTTACTTCCTTTTTTTTGGGTGAAAACAATTTATATGCATATTAATTTAAAGTTAGAATCTCATGTTTGAGCTTAATCTTTGACCATCAAATCATCAACAGTTAGTGTTACGATACTTTGAGCAGTTTCCTAAACTAATTATTTGGTATGATCATTCATTACAAAATCGATAGCTTTCTTATTGCATTTACTATATTGGATATCCAACAAAAACGATCGAAACCAAACAAAATTGGATTGTTTCAGTTAACTTCACTTCGGTTTGAATTTTTCAACAAACGATCTTACAATTAAGCTGAATCATATCAAAACAATTCAAATTTCTAGCTACTTAAACTAACGAGCATGCAAATTATTGGTACAAATATTTCTCTATTGGCTCTTCAATTGTATTTTAGCCAATACGATCAATGTTCCAACTATTTAGCCATTACATATATAATTTCTTATCAAGAAATAATATGTAACGTGAACGTACAACATTGTGAACCTTTTCTTCGATTGTTACTATCTTTTAGCGGTGGAAAAGACAAACAAAAGAGAGTTGCAGAAGCAATAGAGGCCCATTTCGCTTTCCCACCTCCCATAATTTTATATCGTCTTCTGTTCATTTAGTAAATGATATTTACGTACTACAAAGTTTTGGCCGGTGGAATCTAAACCCTTTTTTTTTTTAAGATGGAATCTAATTTATTTTATTTTTTCTTCATATCTTTTGCAAGCCTTTATCTCGTCAATTTTTATAACTTTGACACGGTAAAATCGTGTTAACATAAATTATATTTCTATAAAATACTACAAAATAGGAGAATGACAGACGCATTGACGGCAGAGGGATTGAACCATCTTCATACCCTCCGAATTAGCATGGTCTCGAGGTTTTTAACATATTATTATATATGGAGGGAGATTGTCAAGAACTGCATAATATTCTAAAACAAGGAAGTTTACCCAACTATTCTCAGTTCTATATGAATTTCCTCTTCGATGTATAAATTTTGCTCATTATGTAGAATAGTATCATATGTAGGTTTGTTTTTTTATAGATTAAGGGCGAAAATACATTAAAATGAAGAGAGGACAATGAAATGTAGCATATATGTACTAGTTAATTTGCAGTTAGTGTTGTTGATGTATCTCACACTAGTGTTCAAATCCGCATAATGCATATTGAGAAAAGAAAAACAGGAGAAAGAAAGAAGGTTAGTAGTTTAATTTTATTGAAATCATTATTTACTAAAAAAATGAATATGCACAAAAAATTAAATTAAAATGTTAAAAGGTCAATGATAAACGATACTTATAAATGAAATTTATATCTGATGAATGAGATAGAGTGGGTTTTCACCAGCTTAAGTAAGGAAATAATTCTCAATCAAATTGTGAAGTTATTTGTTTGAATATCATTAAGCTAATTAAGTGGTAAGTAAATAAAGTACATATACATTATCTCAATGTAAGAGGTCATACTGTGTACTTGAATTTGAACATGTTTAACATTTTATGAATTATGGAATAAAAATCAGTTGTATATGTGTTAAATTTCAACCACGAAGCCATAAAATAAGAAACTTGAGTCCAAAATGTGAGTGGGTAGAGAGATGAATTTGCAAATGCTGGAAATATGATTAGATGCCCATTTGGATTTGTTTGCCTCTTTGTTTCCATTTCTCGTTGGTAACCAAAAACGCACCCACATTCTTCATCCCACTTTATCCTTCTTGTCTATCTAATTTTTTACTAATCAAATCCAATTATATAATCGAGAATCTAGCATCTCCATATATACCCATGTTTTATTCCCATGGGGTGATTTATTAATCTTTTTTTTTAACGTCTTCTTTATTAATCTTAAAAAGAGATTACAAATATATCAATGAGCATACAAGTGAGAGCTCTACAATCCATACAACCAATACTTAAGTTCAACGAAATAATCGAAAAAGTGAAATTACACGTTGCTTTCTTTCTTAGGTAAGCCTTACACGCTAACAGACTTGGCAATCTGTTATTTTTCTTGATCATCTTCGTCTTCAGTCTAGATTGATTTATTAATCTATGCATATGATCCATGAGTTTGGAAGCATAAAATCCCAAATTTTTAAGCAAGAATATATTCGAACCGATCATATATGTCGAAGCATTTGGAACAGTTACGTTGACACATATATACACGACTGATACAAATAATAATAAAATATTACATCATTGTTATTATTTAAGTTTACAAATATTTACCAGTGGTACATCGTAGATGGCGTCTAAATTGATTTTTATATATTTACTGGTAAATCAAATTTAAGTACTAATAATATTCACTGGTAAATTAAATAGATTATTTGTTAAAAAAATCTTCCCTAACTTTGTCAAGTATCCGATAGTCTCACAAAAAGTGAAATTAATGCATATTCTAGAGAAGGTAATGGATCATGCCCAACTTGACATTTTTTTTTTAAGTAATGAAGCACTTACTTGCAACATAACGAAGCACCCTGATTTTCTTAAGAAAACCATATCGCAATAATTAATCACTGAGAGTTGCTGATCTTTTTAATTTCTTTGGTGTTCTCTGTTGCTGCATATTGTTGCATCAGCATTCACAGAAAATATTTTAATTAGGATCAAATTCCTATATATGGATATGGTTACCGCCTCTGCCCCCACCAACAAAACCAAATCAACTCTCGTAATTAAGCATTTTTGCAACAAATTACAGACATTATTTCATCTACGGGTCCCACAATCAACGTAAGCCTGGGCCCCACTTTATTTCTGCTGCCACTTGTAATTCACTCCGTCCACTTGTTTTTTTTTTTTTTTTTTTGATTTCCCTAAATATCAAAATCAATCGTCACACTTACAACGATAGAGTCGGAGATCGTGTGTGCTCAGGTTCACTGATCGATCATTTTCGTATCCATTTTTATCGGTTTTTTCTTGAATTTTCATAATATGTATATATTAAAACAGATTTGATCTAATTATTCCGCTGTTGAGAACAATTTGGTACAAGCCGGAAAAAAAAATGAAGAAGAGAATTCTAACGGAATAATAAATGCCAACGTCACTAAAAAAGGAAATAGATAAATAATTAATTATTTTCAGGAAAGAAAAACAAAAGCTCATTCGAACTCATCCGAAATATAATGCTCTATATAAATAGAAAGAACCCCTCTCACCAATTTGTTCGTAGGAAGAGCACAAGCCTCCACAAGTGCGTGTCCCTTTCTCTTATATAAAATTGTGTATCCTCCATACATATACAACAAGGAGAGAAACTTTTGATATGGGGTTAAAGATGTCAGAATCAGCCAAACCCTACTTTGCAATGATTTGTCTTCAATTCGGATACGCCGGCATGAACCTCGTGACTAAGGTTGTGCTAGACCGCGGCATGAGCCATTACGTCCTTGTTGCTTATCGTAACGCCTTTGCCACGGCCGCTATCGCACCTTTTGCTCTACTCTCCGAGAGGTAGCATATTATATAGAAATGTAGAAAGTTCGACTGATTCTCGTCGGATACAAACATTTGAATAACAAGTTATTAATGATTACTTGGGTGTTGTAGGAAAGTGAGGCCGAAGATGACATTTCCAATATTCATGCAGATTTTTGCTCTAGCTCTTCTAGGGTTAGTCTTCTTGAAACTTGAATTATCTTTCAAAAACATTCACTTGATGTGTATATGAATTAATTACTGGTAAATTATTTACCACAGGCCTTTGATCGATCAAAACTTATATTACGCCGGTCTCAAACTTACATCACCAACTTTTGCCGGCGCCGTCATCAATATCGTTCCTGCTTTGACCTATATCATTTCCATAATTTGCAGGTACCTAAATTTAAAGCATAGCTTTATTATTAGCTATCTATAATGGTAGCTAAATACAATATAGGTTAATTCTTACAATATGTTACGTTGATGATGATTTGTGATTTAAATGTTTTGGTGAAAAAAATAAAGGATGGAGAAGGTGGAGATGAGAAAAGTAAGATTCCAAGCAAAAGTGGTGGGGACATTAGTGATAGTGGTTGGAGCCATGTTGATGATTTTATTCAAAATTCCTCTAATCAACTTTCTCCGATCTCACCTCACCGGCGATTCTTCGCCGGCCGGTGAGGATTACCTCAAAGCCACCGTCTTCCTCCTCATCGCCTCATTCTCTTGGGCTTCCTTTTTCGTTCTTCAGGTACTTGAATTAGATTTCTTGGGAATTGGGATGACACAACGAAATCGAAAATATTGTTGATTAATTAAATACAAGTTTTATAACTACATCAACTGATCTCTTAACTCTTGAAAACAGTTTCAAAAGTATCTTTATCTACGGATTAATATATATACATCTGGAGTAGTGATCATATAGTATGCTATATCTAAAAAAGCAGTCTTCTAACGAATTAAGACAATATGTTTTATTATTTCTTTAGGCGGCTACGTTGAAGAGATACTCATCTCACCTTTCATTATCGACCATGGTGTGTTTCATGGGCACGTTACAGTCCACAGCCTTAACTTTTGTGATGGAGCCAAACCTTTCTGCATGGAACATTGGCTTTGACATGAACCTTCTCGCCTCTGCTTACGCGGTTTGTCCTTCTTCCTGATTATATAACTTATGTTATATATGTAACCATGGAACACTCATAATCTGATTTGTATATATAATTTTATAGGGTATAATGTCGTCGAGCATAGCGTACTACGTTCAAGGAATGATGACGAAGCAAAAGAGTGTTGTCTTTGTTACTGCTTTTAACCCTCTTGTTGTTATAATCGGATCCATCATTGGCTTCCTCATCCTCGGCCAAAATTTATACCTTGGCGGGTAAGCAACCACTAGATTTTGACGTGGTTTAGTGGTTAGGTCACATGGCTTGATTCATCATCATGTTTCTAAACTACTATTTTTGTTTATCCAACTCTGAAATTTAGGGTTCTTGGAATGGCGATATTACTGGTGGGAGTTTGTGCAGTTCTATGGGGAAAGGAAGGAGATCATGAAGAAGAGAACATTGAGGAGAAGTTTCTAGAAATTGTCAAGTGTTGCAACCGCTGCGATATCAAGGTTCTCTCGATGAT
The DNA here is from genome assembly GCA_905216605.1 of Arabidopsis arenosa. Taxonomy (NCBI): domain Eukaryota; kingdom Viridiplantae; phylum Streptophyta; class Magnoliopsida; order Brassicales; family Brassicaceae; genus Arabidopsis; species Arabidopsis arenosa. The sequence goes on along the minus strand of LR999455.1, from coordinate 13,673,186 downwards.
GCCACGAATCGATGAGGAAGTAGACGTTGAAATGCAATCGGCAGGGACAGCTAAAGTGGCGGTGGGTTTCTCGTAACCTCGTGTGTGGAAAAAGATGTTCACGAGCATAATTAGATCCTTTGAAGTCTTTTTCTTTTTTTTTTAATTTTGGATAGAGGAGCAACTTTTTCTTTGTTGTATATCATTGCTCCATTTTTTTTCTTTTTTTAGGTTTTGTTTTATAATCTTCATTAGAAGGGTAATTATTATTATTGAATAAATGTTCCAAATCCCTTTGACCATTTATATAAGTAATCATATAATCTCCTAATTAATCAACTTGACTTAGGTTTGTATATACTCTCTGACAAATTAAGCCCTTTTAAAAAAAATCAGAATCATGTCTAATCCGGCTCATGTATGTCAAACCCTTTAAGGTCACATTATGGGCCTGCACATAGCCCATTAAAATTCAAATGCATTTGAAACGTAGGCGTTTTGCAAATTAAACGCATAACTGCAAGTAAACGCCTCATTCATCACAATATATAGGAAACATACTTTTAATCAGTAAATTCTCAAATTGTTACAAGTATCTTCATATAAATATAAATATACTCTGGATAATAATAAAAAAGCAATTCAACAAATTCACATTACAAAAAAAAAAAATACATCATGGCCCTCAAAGCAACTAGGGTCACCAAATCCATGGTTGCAGCCTTATTCACAATTATTGCGATGGCTGCATTGGCATCTGCAGCTACCAGTTTGGCTCAGTCTCCAGAATCAGACCACTTGGTTAACAAATGTATGGCTAAGTTATCTTCAAGGTGTGCGATGTATGTCACGGCCGAAATGTATAGCCATGGTCCGTTGAAACAACACGGATGTTGTCTAGAAGTTTATCACATGGGACGTGTTTGTCTTAACATCGTGACCAAGCATGTAATCCAGACGTTTTTGCCCAAGCTTCGAAAACAAGACTCTCTAGAGAAAAGCACACAAATATGGTATCTTTGTGTTCCGGTTTAACTTTGTCTTGAATATCAGTTATTTTTTTCATGCATGGAGATTCAAAATAAATCCAAATTAAGGCTTTCTAGTTATATTGGTAGATTTATCTTATACAATATTTTTCTTTCCTTGTATCAAATATTTTTAGTCGCTTATACTTAAATTGAAATAAAGTTGGGCCAAACACAATGTGATCTTGTGTCGTCTGCTCATTGATATGAGTCTGGACAAAATTTATGATGATGGTTTGATTATTTAAAGATTCAAGTCGCAAGAATCAAGAACACTGATGTGAACACTATGATGGAAATCAAGGAGCCAAATGCCTTAATTAGAGGTTTTTATTTTTAAATGGCCTAATTAATTAGAGGTCTTTATAGCAGCCAAATCAATTCCTCTGTTCTCTCCCAAATCGCTAGAGGTACAATGTCATGAGAAATTACGGGTCGAGGAATGGTCTTTGAGTACTGATCAAGTGCTCTTCATCAAATTTTAGATTGTTATTGCTCTCTTAGTCTCAAGAAAATTAGTTGTAATTGATCTTTTGGAGGTTGTTTTGGTTCTTTTGTGATTGAAATATTGAATGCATTCCAAGAACCTGCAATGTGATCCAAGAGATTAGAAACCGAGAGCGATTGTGGCGATAAACGTTACAGTAACTCTTGTGTTCCTACTGCTAGTGACAGACAGTGTCCATTACATTTAAAATCTCTTTTGGTGTTCTGTATTGTGAATTCTGTAATTTTACTAGCTTTCAACAAGAACTTACATAGAACAAGATAATCACACGAGATCAGTTACACCAATCATTCTCTTGTAGATATTTATGATACTTAGTGTTTTAGCAAATAGCAATGAAGTGATACATCATACAATAAAGAAATCAGAAAGAAGAAGCTAACAAGTAATTTGGATTGGACGGCCTTAGCTTGCTCGTCTCATTTTCCATTTGCTTTCTATGTATCTTAACCTTCGAAATTTCATCTTTCTCTTGTTTAGTATTGTTTCCTTAGAATTTGCAGGAAGATCCAAATCTTGGCTTTGGTCCCTTGCTTGTTGAGCCTTCAAGTGCTTCTGGCAAAAGCATCTGGAAATTATGCAAGAACATCTCCCATTCATCTCCACTCATGTCCCCAAAATAAACACCTTCTTTCTCATCATAATTCACACATATCGGGTGACTCTTGCTCCTCACGATACTCCGATCTCTCCTGTCCTCTCCTATGTTAGTGTCATATGTAGTAATCCACTGGTTTGGTGGACACCGCATGAGAGCAGATAGATTGGCAGCAATGGATGGAACTCTTGTAAATAAAGGCACTTGTAACATATCTGGAAGCTCTTTGCATTCAACTTCATCGTCAAACTGAAAAATTCCACACTCTAGCTCTGCTTCTACTTCATTCCATTCACTACTATAATCATCATCGTCAGTTCCACTAACCGCGCTTGCTTTTGCTTTGTTGCAAATAATCTCCAACACACTACTACTCTCTTCCCCTCTGCAGATGTCCCGAGTCATCTTCTCGCCTATCTCTGCAAGACTAAGCCCTGCAGCAGCAGCTTGTTTCAAGAATATCGTGCAGACGATGAGAACCCGCAGGGAAGATTCCTGTATTGAGCCTAGTTCGGTTCTCAAAAGCTCTGCGTCTTTGAAAGGGTCCAAGTTTGATATATACTGAAGCTCAGTGTCAGTGAATGGCACCGAAGCTTGAGGCCAGTTAAGCCATTCGAAATAAGGATCGTCGAGGCATTCAGGTAGACAAAGACCATGATCTATAGGCACAAGCTCAGCGGCTCCAACTCCATTAGAACAAGTACTCTCATCTTGGTCATGTATCTTCTTCACCAACATGTTTCCAGCGTGTCTGTCAAGGTTCAAAACTCTCACATCAAGTATGCCAATCCTATGGACAGATCCAACCGTGAAGCTTCCTGATCCAAGCTCTCCTGCATCAAAGTCATGACCCACAAATCGTTGCAAAGAAGCAACTTTACAGGCGGCGTGATCACTATCACTGACATGGAACGGAACATGAGTGATTCTGACCAATGCAGTTGGTGGAACCCCGGAAAAGCTTTGGTGGTCTAAAAGGTAAGCAGCCAATTCACGGATTCCGCTTTCACCAACGCGGATTGACCGTTTCATGCCTGGTTGTCCGAGCGTCAAACCACCAGAACCTTTAGGATTGTTGAAAGCTAAAGGCTCTTCATCGACTGGCTTTGCAACCGCAATGTTGTGACCATTTCCGGTTTGCAAGAGATAAGCACCTCCTAAACCACTTGGTAAAAGCAGAGGTTGAGCTCCAGAAACCATAGCTATGGTTACTTCAGCTACAAGGGCGCGTACAGTAGGGACTCTTTGACCACCGAGAATCTCAATGCGCGGAGCAGTAGAGCCATCTAGATTACTACCGGATATGGAGAAGCATGGAGTAGATATACTTCGGTGGTTCAAGGAATGTGAAGAAGCAGGGAGATTGGTTTGTTCAGTGTTGAAATCAAGAAAGTTGAAGTCAAGGTTGGTTAAAGATTGGAGTCTGCATCTTTGTGAAGATCGGCTAAACTGCGCAAACCGGTCGGTTAGTGGATCGAAAGCCACGGACATACAGTTCATGCCAAACCTTTTTCTTTTTTTGGCTGATCAGATTAATGGTGGCAACTCTTCTTCGATGAATTCGTCAATCATTTAAAAGACAAATCACCGCCAGGACAGCAAGCAAATCGGATTGATGATACACGGGATATGATGGTGTTCTTTGAATCCATTAGTACCTACAATTTTGTTTTAGTTCATGAACATAAGAAACTGTTGTTCAAAACATGTATGTGAACGCGAATGGGAGACCTTATAATCCCTCACTCCTCCAATTGTGAATCACCGCAAGTTTCTGCAAGTTGAAAGCAATATTACTCATAAATAGATGTTTATATTTACATAACATTATCAGGAGAACCCTAAGAATCAAGAACAATTCCTTGAAGAACAAGTCACTAAATCTGGAAAAATCTTGGATATTTTTGACCTGGTTGATATGAATTTACCAGAAACGGATAAAAAGAAGAGGAATTTGAACGTACCGTGAATACAAGTGAAGTCATTCAGAGAAAGAAGAAAGAAAGATTGAACATAAAGGGGAGCGTCAGAGGACCGACACTGTCACCGGAAAAAAAAAGAACTCTTTTTTCTTCTGGGACTCCCCTGTCCCAGACTTCTTCTTTCTCTTTTTTTTTTTTTTTTTCTCTTTACAAATTTAGGTTTTTTTTCTCTTTTTTTGTTCCTCTTTCCTCCAAATTTATTAGGTGCTATAAATGTTTTGTTCTTATCTACGTTTTGTGATTTTCCCGCTTTTGTAGGAGAGAAAACCATAATGAAATTTGCCATTAATAGACATAAAACTCTGTTTATTACTAAATAATGCAACTGTTGTTGTCAACTTGTCATCATCATCACAAATTAAAGAAACAGTTTTAGTTTTAGCAGAATCTCAACTCTTAATGGATGCTCTAAGAGAGCTAGAAAATAATCATTTTTCTAATTTTAATACTGAATTAATCATTTTTAGCTTTAAGTATAATCATTTTTAGCTTTAAGTATAATCATTTTAGATCTCTATATGAAAGTTTCATAATGAACCCCTACCAAGAGATCTTCGAGCAGAGAATATAGAGCTGTGAAATCACACAAATTGGTTAAAACAAGATTACTTTATATACAAAAATAAAAACAGAAATATTTTTTATATATATGTTTTTCTTTTTTTTTCTCGGATGTTAGGTGCAAGACACACTTTTGTGTTGCAAACCTCAACAACTCTTTTACAAAAAAACTCTCTTCATTTTTCATACATACATTTTTTTTCTCTCTTGTGTTCCTTTATACAATTACCTTGATTGATTGTTGTGACCCGGAGGAGTTGCGCTTTTGTGAACTGCTGCTGATTTTTACAGCTTGAACGTTAAAAGCAGCTTCTTCCGGCGCTTTTTTTTTGTTTTTGTTTTACAGAAAGATTATTACACCGGCTACTACTACAAGGAGCTTAGATGATGCCTTTTTCAAGGTTGGACCAGTGCTCGCAGAAGCTGTTTCATATTTTGAGATATTTTTTTAGTTCAGTGAATCAACAACAAATTCATGGATGCAGATATTGAGAGCTGAGAGAAGAAGACTTACATGGGGTTGGAGAAGGTGAGGGAGTTTTTTCGCCGGTAGGTTTTGGTTCTGGGCTGCTTTTTGGTGGAGGTGGGATATGAGCAAATACAACGTGGGGAAGTGGACTAGATACTGGTATGGCATGATGACGTGGCGGAGCTGGGTTTGGTGCTGGTGGGTGTGGGTGTGGGTGTGGCTGAGACCGGTGTGGTGCAGGCGTTGGTGGTGCAGTATGATGGTTCAGAGCATTGTTTCCTTTAGGTCTCCTCTGCTCGTAAGGACAAGGCGGGTTTCTCGGGGGTAAAGGTGAGTGTTTGGTTGGCGCTGATACAGGTGTAAAGCCTTTAGTTGGAGGCGTAGGTGAAGGTTCTGGAGCAAGTTCATGATGATGCTGATGATGATGATGATGGTGGGGATGGGGATGAGGATGGTGTTGGTGGGTTTCCGGTTGAGGAGAAGGGGAAGGGGATGATGATGTGGCAGGTGAATGTGGTAAGATTGAGGAAAGACGGACTTGCTTAACCTTACCAAATAATGTATGATTTAGGCCGAGATTTTTGGAATGGGAGCTAGTGATAGTTTGAGCAAGTTGCTTCAACCTCGAAGACGAACCGAATGTAAGCAGAACAGAAGAATGAACTATAGTAGGGGGCGCCACTGTTGAACCTCTGGAATTCGACAAGGTTATGTATAAGTTCTGCAATCCAACAGGATAGAATTTTAAGATTCTGAATCAATAGCAATAGACTGATCTTGCGAATACAACTGTCATACCTCATAGGGAGCCAGATTTATGCCCTTCTTCAGCTGGCTAGCGAGTTCCTCAAAGTTTGATTGAATTTGGTAAATCGAAAAGTTTAATGTGAAGTTGAAGAGAAGTTGCGCCTTCTGCAGGGGAAATATAGGCTGGGGAGGGATCACAGTGATTCCTCCAGGGAATTTTAGCACCTCGAAAAAGAATGGTTCCCCAAATAAGGATTCAGTCAAACGGAGAGACAACTGCTTCTGGACCAGTGTTTCAAAAGCTGCCTTGATCAGACTCTCTATTTCGGCAGGTATCTTAGAATCCTCCTTCTCGGGATCAATGGCAAAAATAACCATTGTTCTGTTAAGATCACCCAATCGTTCAAGCGCTAATACCACAACCTGGCTCAAGAAAAGAAACAGAAGTTACAGAATGATCAACAATGGAAACAATAAAATTCAAGCAAGTGAGATTAGGGTGCTTAGTTACTTTGGTCATGGGAAAGCTTATTTCATCGGTGATATCGTTCTCAAGCTGCAGCAAATTGTCCTCCATGAACGAAACTGGTTTTCCAACATCAAAACTCGCCACAATTCTGTGATCTGCAAAAGTCACAAAAACCAAAAAGCGACATTGTTGCTCCATCATCAAACATAGAGATAGATCATGACACAAGATACAGGTGCTTATACGCATATGCAAGTTGTAACATGAAAGAAAAACTAAACAACAGAATTGCAGAAAACAAGTTCCAAAATTCAAACCAAAACATCCTTGCCTGCCAAAGCAAGTGGCAGCAACTACAATAGATGTCTTAACCAAATCAGAATCACTAGAGGAAACGTGTTTGCACAGCTATATCACACACTAAACTATGCACCAACTAGGTCTAGGTTCATAATTGATTCTACCAACCAGCTTTGAGAATAGTAGATTGGATAGTAATAAATTAGAAATCGAGGAAAAAGATTTTGGTGCATAAATGGAAATTAATCAGTGCACAGAAATACAATTTCATGCTAAAGCAAGCCAAGCTTAATACAACATTCTGAAACATTTTTAGAAATTTTACCTTTTAGGCAGTCTTAATTCAATAAAGGTGTTAAGAATACTAAATATGGAGTTCATGGACTCAACAAAGAAACACATCCTTATTTGAATCCTGAACTCCACAGGTTTTAGATCAAATTTAAACATAATTCATACATAACCTTATAAAGAAAACGCTTAAAATAGCCTTTTCTAAGTCCAAGTCAATGGAAAACACATATACATGTCCTACATCATCTCCTCACAACATTGAAAGAAACCCCATTAAAAATTAATCAAAGGTTTATTCAAGAATCGAGCTTGTCCTGTTATAGAAAAATAATTCCAAGCTTTGTGACAGCTCATTCAATTAGTTTCTGTCTACATTTTCCCATGTGAAATCCAGAAAAAAAACCACAAACCCTAGATCTGAACCACAAATCACATGAAGCTAGATTTGCGTGAGCCTCGACGGAATCATAAATCGAGAGAAACGCGATTTATACCTTTAAACCTTGGATCGAGATCTAGATCCTCTCGATCTGCAAATCCGAGGAATGGAGGTAACCAAAACAAGGCGGAGAGAAACACAGCAGCAGAAAAAGCAAGAATCAAAACGCATCTGAGACTAAAGTAGCTAGAGATCCAATCGCAGCAACAACAACTGCTTCTTCCTCCTCCGTTATTCCTAGCCGAAGCAGCTCCGTCGCTCACAGGAAGATTCTGCTCCGCGTCGGTATTTTTCCCCATAACAAACACAGATTCATTCACAGAAAAAACTCAAAATCCATAAGCAAAGCTCTTCCGATCGATTCCAGATTCTGCCGCACCCATCAAAGGCCGGCTTCAAAAGCAAGCAACAAACAAAATTTGAAGAAGACGACGATGCTCGAAAAGCAAGCAACAAAGTGGTTCTTGTAGACGGGAACACAAAATGTAGGGCTGAGGGAGACGGAGAGATGAAGGAAGAGAAAGGAGTGAAGTAGCTTTCTCTGCAAATGACAATAAGGATCCTCTTTTTTTTCTTTTTCTTTTTTTTTTTGTGTGAGAAGAGTTTATATTGGTCTTGTTGCTTTATCTTTTTTTTTTTGTTTTTTTTTGCTACATTTAACATTTGTTTAGTAATTATGTACAGAGCAGTTGCACTAGTGGGTGTGAGCTCGTGTCAGTTTGAATTTCGAATTTTTTTTATTATTTTTGTACTATTTGTATTAAAATAGACAAAACAATAAAGATTATTGGAGGAAAATGTCAAAGAGATTCTCAGCTTTTTATAAATAGTTGAAAAAAAAATTCAACTTTGCTTATAATTGATATTTTTTCTGTTTAACAAAGAATGGGTCATTTTAAGTTTTTTTTTGTTTCACAAAGACTTTCATTTCGTATTTCCAAAGCAGAATTATGAATAAAAGTCCATATTTAATCTAACTCTTAATATATTAATATAAGAGATAAATTTATTTAGTGTATTAACAGAAAGTTAGAGATAATTTTATTTAGTATATTAATAAAAAAAATATAGTAGAACTTTTAATAGTTTTCTTAATAGGGGGATTAGCAAAAATACCCCTTTTCTCATGTCCCTTTTCAAAAATGCCCCTTTTAGATGTCCATTTTCAAAAATGCCCTTTTTTAAATCTGAAATTTTTATAAAGTTTTATTAGGTTTATAAGGTACTTATGGATTGTAACTACTACTTGAAGACTCGATCCAAGTATTTATAAGGTTTTATAAGGTGTTTTTAAAGGTTTTACAAGTTATTTTAAATGATTTTTAAGGTTTTTCAAAGGTTTTACAAGATATTTTAAAGGTTTTTAAAGGTATTTAAAATGCATTTATAAGGTATTTATAAAGTATTTATAAGATTTTAGATACATAGAAATGTAGTTTGTGTATGTTTTAATAATATTACATACATATTTGGGTAAATCTTATATTTTTAAGAGCATTTTTTATAAGATTTTAAAAAAGGGGTATTTTTGAAAAGTGGCATTGAAAAAGTGGCATTATTAACAATTTCCCTTCTTAATATGTGTGAAAGAAGGTAGAATGACATTATTCGTAAAACAGAGAAAATAGTAAAGATTTTACGAAAGGATTTGTGAAACGATTTAATGGGTTAGTGATTATGAAAAATTATATTTAAAAAAAACATCACATTTATGGGTGCAAACTATATGTAAACGTAATAAATCCACTACTAGTGTTTAAGAAAACGCTAATAATTGACAAGACAGATATCAAGATATTAAATAAAGAAAATTTATGATGATGGGGTATTTGTGTAGAATTGGTAGTAATTAACTTGTTGAGAAGACAAGTTAGTTGTGAAACTTGGATCACGGAAGAGACAAAGAAGATTTATAGGTCAAACACTTTTGTCACTTTTCGTCTACGGCAGATTTCTTGTGGGTCTTTTTAAAGCTTCATCTTCGTCGGTGACATGAATTTTATTAATTCAGAGCTTCTTCTTTTACGATATTTATCATCCCTAGTTTCTTCTACACCTTCTTGTGACTTGTATGATGTGGCTAGTTAATGCTATTGGCTGCTTATTCCATCAAATAAATGGGAATCTACTATTCGTGGGTTAGCATATTCGTATTGGTTAAAAATATCGTTCGCATATAAACAAAATTGATGGTACACCATTGAGCTAACGCAATTTGGTTATCTAACTATCACTTTCATCTTAAACTAGGACAAAATCTAATAATATTTATAAGTGAGGTCGAGATTCTAGAATGGTCAAGATTTGTTAGCACATCATAGTTCTCAGGTTCTGGTATAGCAGCTTTTTTGCTTACGAAATGTGCAAGTAAAACAAACGTAAACGAAGAATGACATATAAACTATATAATAATTAATTTATAAAAATAGACATCGAAGTTTGGTTGGCGCCAGACGAAAACATACATTAGTCTAAACAATAAATTATTTAATGCAAATTCAATAACAAGCTAACATGTGTGAGATACACAATTCGGAATAAAACATAAAGTTGATAAGCCACAGAAACAGAAGATCTACAATAAACAATGAACAAAGTAAGAGAAAGAGAGAGAGAAACATGACAAAGCACAAACAAAATATAAAGAACCAAAGTGAAACAGAAGGCTTAAAAGAGTCAAGAGTTAGATCAACCTTTAATAGTCAAAAGGCCATCCACTGTAACCCATATGGGATTGTTGTTGATGATGTTGATGTTGTTGCTGTTGCTGCTGGTGATGAGTATGATGATAGTGGCCTTCTTCTGCAGTGGTTGTGTTGTTTGTGTCTCTGCGGTTATGGGTCGAGCTTGAGCTAGACGAGCGGAATGGCCAGAGGTTAGAGAAAATATTCCTTCTTCTGCCGTTTTCTCTTCCATTTGTGCTTCTGTTCTGACTACTCTGTGTGCTTGAAGAAGATCCTCTTGATGGTAACTCTTTACGACAGACTGGGCATGAGTTATGCTGAACCAGCCACGGGACGATACAGTCAGAATGATAGATATGTTTACACGGCATCTGTTTTGCTTCTGACTTCAGTTCGAACTCGTCTTTGCAAACCGGGCAGTGAGAGTCTGATGACTTGAGATGCTTCTGTGTGATCTTGATGGTTGGCAATGCATCAATTGATGATTTTGGTGCTGGTGGTGGGCCTCTGTGATGAGTGCCTGACGAAAGCTGTTCAATCAGTTCTTCAAGACCGGGTCCGAAAAAATAGTCTCCGGCATTGGTGCCACGTGTGATACCAATCCCAGGTGCTGCGCCATTGACAAAGGCTTCAACTGAATTATTATCACCACCAGCCAATCTAAAGGGAGCTTGGCCACCGAATATCAATAAAGGAGCTAAGTTTGAGAAGCTTTCAGAACCCGCAGATCCAATTCTTCCGCTGATTTCTCGGTCATAGCTTCTTTCAGCTAAACGGCTTCTCATAAAGGCTGAGAAAGCTTCCATGAGATCAAAGGTTGGATCACGGTCAACATCCCTGTGAGCTCTAAGCATATCAAAGGGGCTACTCGGTCCTAAATCGATTTCCTCCACAAATCCTCCTCCACAATATGAACAGACAGCATCTCGAGCTCGAAGCCAAACAGCACGTTGACATCTGTGACACCAATGGGTATTCCGAACACTTGACATCGTTTACAATACCAAAAGAAACAAGGTCCCAGTGTGCTTTGAAAGCTTGGAAGATTTTACAGTCAGGTACTAGTTATTAGCCTGCAAAAGCCGGTAGGAGAACTGATCACCAACTCCTGCTAACTTTTTTGCTAAGTTGGTAAACCAAAGAGATTTTGGCCATATCCCTACTTCCCAAGCTTACCTCAGAGCTTAGTTCATACTACAAGATCCAAATGGAACCACAAGTCACATAATTAAGCAAATAAGAGACCAAACTTTACAACACATGTTTCACCTATTTAGGAAAATCTCATGTCTAGCTGCTGATTAACAGACTAATTCTTCTAACATGATCATTATGCTATGTCTCTAGTAATTAAGCCAACCCAATTAAAAATGAACTCAGAAAGTATATAGTTCAACCACATTTGAGCTAGAAAAAAACTCTAAATGAGACATCAGGCGATCCCGCAATGGAGAGAAAATCAAATTAGAAACAATCAAGAAAGTACAATGCAAACGATCTACAGAAATCAAAACATATTTCGTACGGATAATCAAGCGAAATAAGATCGATCAAAAACCAGATCACAGTAAAAGCTTCAAAGGAAAAAAAAAAGATACGAAACCCACAAATCTAATCCAAAAACAGAGCAAAAATACAAAAGTATCCAAAAGACAATCAAAGGCACAGACCTTACCACAGCATTTGAGTAAATCTGATCCAAGGATCTAAATCCAACCAAAAGAAAATCCCGCGAACAAAAGAGTTCTAAGATAAGGACATAATTGCTTGGTTTATTAAGAAGAGCTACTCAAATCAGATACATACCTATTCACATAGATCCAAAGGAAGAAGAAGAAGAAACCCTAAAGAAGCTGTAGTGAGATTGGATTTTGGAGGAAGAAGACGAACAAAAAGAGAGCTACTCTGGAAGAATCTCTCCGTTACACTCTATTGAGTCTTTGACTGTTAAAAAAAAAAAAAAGTTTTATAAGAAAAAGAAAAAAAAGAAGTTGTCTTGTCTCTGTGTAATTCTGTGTAAGACTGTAATATCCTTTAATTCCCACGTGCCACGTGTCCGTCACTGTTAAAGTAACCCCATCTTTCTCCGTATTTACAGTTCTACCTGTCTGACAGTCGCCGGCTTTTAGTCACGCTATCTTTGCTTCCGTCTGAAGATTACTCAGTATACTCACGATATAAACTCCTTTCTTTCTTTTATTTTTAAACCTCAAAAATTTCTATAAATAGAACAAAAAGAATCAAACAAATATGCTAAAGATTCGATGCACCTTATAGATGAAACTCAATGTTACTAGACCAAATCGTTTAAAAATGGTAACTTGGGGATGAAAAGTGAAAATTCAACAAGCAATTTAAGGCTGTTGCTAGGATTTAGTAACCATCTTCTTCCGGCGCTTTCCGCCGGAAAACTCATTGGCCTTTGTATGGATGTAGCTCCTAAGCTTCTTTAGAATCTTCCTCTCACTCACACGCAACACAAGCGAATGATATAGTCTCCTGTCTCCCGGAAGACAACAAGTCTTGAGCCTATCAATGTCATCTTCCAATGAGCTCAATGATCCATATAAGCTCTCTCGCTTATCCACAATAGTAAGAAGAGCTTCACAAACACCATCTGTCAAAAGAATATCGTTTCCGCTTTCTCCAAACACGAACTTGTGTTTCCCAATTGTTATCTCGTGAGAAGGAGAAGATTCTCTTCTTTCTTTGGAGAGAGAAGCTCCTGTTGTTGATTCAGCTATATCCAGTTTATTGTATGTGTCGTCTGGTAAGAGCAGTATATAGAGTAGGAACAGGAGCTCGGTTTGGGGTTCTCCGGTTGAAGATACCTCGAAGTATTCTGAGTTTTGGCTCTCGCATCCTGTGTAGCCTAGTTTTCTCCACAAGGCCAGTCTAGTTCGAGTGTACCGGCTTGTGAATGAGGATGTGCTCCATTCAGTTACTAATTCTAGATCTATGTTTACTATGTCGTATGGATTATCGAGCTCTGTAAATCCGTACCTGTGGAGTAACGCAGCATTACCCATCAAACCGTATGTATTGAATACCTACACAGAGATCATGACATCAATGCAAATGAAATGTGATTCTAACTGACTAATAGTTGAAAACCCAAAGAAAAAAGCATACATACCTCAGCTCCAGCTGAGACATCCTTCACCATAATCATTTTTAGACCGGATTGATCATTTTGCAGCATTGAAGAGTTTTCGTTGTCTTCTTCTTCTTCTTCTTCTTTGGCTTCGTCATCAGTGTTTTCACCAGGAACTTCCTCGAAAGACTGCTCAGGCGAGGAAGAACTTTTACTGAAAGGCTCGTCTTCATCAGTGGCCTCATTTGCATCATCATCGTTGTCAGATTCATCAGCTTCAGTATCGGATTCATGAGTGAAATGAACGTCTTCTGCCCCAGTTTTATGATTGAAACTGCAAAATGAAGTAAACAGGCAAGATTCAGAAGAGTGGACAATGAGTAAATCATCAAGCATTTGTCAGAAAATTCACGGAGCATGCTAGAATCGTATTTAGTTCATCAAAAACCGACTTCTAAGGTCATTTTTCCCACATGAAAAAAACTCAAAACAGAACAGTTCCTTGTAAATAACCAAGATGCTGCAATCCAGAAGCAGGCTGGGAAAAAATCAGCACATTGATTGCTAACTATATAGATTACCTGCAATCATTGACAGTACTTAGAACAGACTTGGTCTAATCCAAGTGATTGAACCTAATGAGGCCTTTAAAGTCTACACAGAGAAAATCTCTCGAGGACAACATACATAAGTAAATGTTGCACCAATATTTATCCAAGATTAATTTTAATCCGATTAACTAGGCAAATTGGCTGATAATACAAGATGCAATAAAAACCTACAATTCTGGCCTTCTGGGGAGTGAATAAAGAAACTAAGAAAGCATCGACATGACTATATGGTAACCATAAACTAAGTAACTAACTATAAGTCTATGGTTAATGCAAAGCTTAGAAAGCAAAAACAGCTGATACATGTATGCATTTCTATGGTATTATGCCTGGCCTCAATTCCAACATGGTTGATACATCTTTAGGCTTTAGCTTAACAAATGTGAGGTAAACTTACAGATCTGCAAGAGGAACCATCCCTGATCCATGGTAGTCATCGATCTGGAAAGACCGTGAAGCAATTAAACTCTTAGCGGCAAGATACTCTTTAATTCCAAACGAATCAGAATCAACATTCTGAGGCAGTGAAGAGGTAAGTGGCAAAATGTTTTCTTTCCAATCCTCATATATAAGAACATGATCTTCCTTCACCACCTGCCTACAAAAAATTCAAACTGATGAGTAGTGACTTCAACTAAAATTCCCAAGATTCCATCAAACAATCAAATCAAATGCAACGGTAATCAAAATTGGTAATAGGAACCTTATGAAGCTCAGTTCCAGATAAGAGAGAATCCAAGTCTTGAAGGGACCAAACAAGAGGCAAATCTTCTTGAATAGGAAGAATCTGAAGATAACCAGCCCAAGGAGATTCTTCACCTAAGCTTCTCTCGTACATGAGAGCCACAGAGAGACCTAAACTTCCATCTAAATCAGCAGATTCGATCATCTCACGAGCTCCACTGGTTTTGATAGTGAGACAAGCAGTTTTTGAGATATTGGCAACGACATCTCCTTCCTTCAAATCGCAGAATGCTCTCACAGAGACACCATCGTTTTGGTCGTCGACGAGGTTGAGAGCGTCGCTGCAATCAACTCCGTTAGCTTTCATCCATCTCTTGAATGCTCTTAACCTCCTGCTAACAATGAGAGACGATCAATTAAACAAGGTAAAATTAAAGGCTGTAATTCATTGACTGAGAGATAGAGGGAGAAAGAACCTTGTGGCCATGAATAATGCTCTCTGATGGACTCGCCGGAGGCCGGAGGGAGACAAAACAACGTCCGGTAAGAGAGACAACGACGGCGATAGATGAATTAAGGGTTTATGATGTTCTGTAAGACTGTAACATAGAAAGTTTATTGACGAAAATACCCTTCCATCTTAAAATTAAATAAACCTAAGTATAATAGCTTCTAATTGCTACAATTTATGGGGAATGATTAATATATTTGTATCTTCCCTTGTAAACATTATCTTATCAGTAATCTATGCATCACATAGAAATACTCCATTTTAGTTTTGTTATGAGTTTAACGATAATATGCATACAGATTTAGGAGTGTTCAATTCGAATTTTGGTTTAGTTTTGATATGTATAATTTAGTATCTAAACTAAAACAATAATTTAGTATTCAATTTTTTGGATAAAGAAAAAAATGAATGTATATATATATATACACCATATTAATATATAATTTCGGATTGAATCGGATCGGATCAGATTATAAATGTAAGCACTTACCTCAAACCTTTAGTTAGGTTAGAATTTTCTTACATCCAACTTGATAAAGTAAAGTATTAAAGAGTTTTACATCCAACTTTGAAATTAGAGGAACAAGCATAATGTGTATGGATATATTTCCTAAAACAAAAATATGAAGTAAGACTTTGATCTTAAATACATTACCATTTCTTACATTTATATATATAGAATAAACTAAAGTATTTGATAAACAAACCAAGAATAATTAAACTTTGTAATCCTTAAGTATAACAAAGATAAATGAATACTCAGCCAAAACAACAACATGGTCGGGTGCAGGAGAAGCAGCGACAACAAAATCTTCCTCGTCCATCTCCGTTTGATGAATTGTCGGCAATTTTCTATCCTCCACAACCAAAAACGCAGAGTGTTGGTGACTCCATTGACGATTACTCTCTCAAATCTATTACCTTTTCAATAGTGTCGAACAATACCGGTTTACTAGAAGATATCGTGAAGGAAGGAATGAAAGAAAGAAAATAAAAAGCAGTTGATTTCAACCTCTCTATGGAGTTTGATTTGTTTTTGTGTTTTTACTTTTCCATCAAAATAAATAAAATGGCTACCATTGTAATTTGTACAAAATATCAATGGATCAAAAGAAAATTAGCTATGTGGTGGGATTCTAAATTTCTAATTAACATGTAATCTCGTGTCATGGGGTCTATTACTTTATTTTGATTTTAAGAGTCAAATTAACTTCGTTAGAGATTTCAAATCGGAAAAGAATTTTAAATTATTTATCTCTAGCTAGTAAATATTTTGATGTGCTATGCTCTTCCTTGTTAGTAAATATTTCGATGAATGCCTTTATCAAAAAAGAAAATCGGAATAATAATTTATAAAGATTCAAATAGTTTCCTAATTACATATTCTAGCAAAAATTAACCTAATTAACTATATAAAAAAATTTACCTAATTACTCATATGATTTATATAAATCATTAATAAGTAAATTCAAATTGTTTTTTTTTTTTTTTTGTGCGCGGGGGAAAGAGAGGGAGACGATGTGCGAGAAAGCGAGAGTGATAGTGAGAATGCTACAAGGCTGCAACAGCATGAACAAGCTCCGTAAGATCCATTCTCATGTCATCGTCAATGGTCTCCATCATCATCCTTCTATCTTCAACCATCTCCTCCGCTTCTGCGCCGTCTCCGTCACCGGTTCTTTGTCTTACGCTCAGCTTCTCTTCGACCGTTTCGATTCTGATCCATCAACGTCGGCTTGGAACTACCTTATCCGTGGCTTCTCCATATCTTCTTCTCCTCTTTATTCGATTCTCTACTATAATCGAATGCTTCTCTCCTCTGTTTCACGTCCTGATATCTTCACTTTCAGCTTTGCTCTCAAAGCATGTGAGAGGATCCGATCGATTCCGAAATGTTTGGAGCTTCACGGTTCGGTTATTCGATCTGGGTTTCTTGCTGATGCTGTTGTTTCCACTAATCTCGTTCGTTGCTACTCTGCGAATGGAAGTGTTGAGATTGCATCCAAAGTGTTCGACGAAATGCCTGTGAGAGACTTAGTTTCTTGGAACGCTATGATCTCCTGTTTTTCTCATGCTGGTTTACATCATCAGGCGTTCAGTATGTACAATCGAATGGGAAATGAAGGTGTGTGTGTTGACGCTTACACGATAGTTGCTTTGTTATCGTCTTGTGCTCACGTTAGTGCTTTGAATATGGGAGTTATGCTACACAGGATCGCCTATGACATTCGATGTGAGAGTAGTGTCTTTGTGAGTAATGCTCTTATTGATATGTATGCAAAATGTGGTAGCCTTGA
Source organism: Arabidopsis arenosa (assembly GCA_905216605.1). Classification (NCBI taxonomy): domain Eukaryota; kingdom Viridiplantae; phylum Streptophyta; class Magnoliopsida; order Brassicales; family Brassicaceae; genus Arabidopsis; species Arabidopsis arenosa. Next base: position 13,655,931 of record LR999455.1, on the reverse strand, counting down.
AAATGCTGTTGGTGTGTTTAACGGGATGCGCAAGAGAGATGTGTTGACCTGGAACTCAATGATTATTGGGTACGGAGTTCATGGGCACGGCGTAGAGGCCATCTCGTTCTTCAGAAATATGGTGGCTTCCGGGGTTAGACCCAATGCCATCACATTCCTTGGATTGTTGTTAGGTTGTAGTCATCAAGGTCTAGTTAAAGAAGGAGTTGAGCATTTTGAAATCATGAGTTCACAGTTCCATTTGAGCCCGAACGTCAAACACTATGGATGCATGGTGGATCTCTATGGACGAGCAGGTCAGCTAGAAAAGGCCCTCGAGATGATACACACGTCTTCCTGCCATGAAGATCCTGTCTTGTGGAGAACCCTGCTTGGCTCTTGCAAAATCCACATAAATTTGGAATTAGGAGAAGTAGCCATGAAGAGATTGGTGCAGCTTGAGGCTTTCAATGCAGGGGATTATGTGCTTATGACTTCGATATATTCTGCAGCGAATGATGCGCAAGGTTTTGCCAGTATGAGAAAACTAATAAGAAGCCATGATTTACGGACTGTTCCAGGCTGGAGTTGGATTGAGATCGGTGATCAAGTTCACAAATTTGTCGTTGATGACAAAATGCATCCGGAGTATGCACTTATTTACTCAGAACTCGGGGAAGTAATAAACCGTGCCATTCTAGCTGGATACAAGCCAGAGGACTCAAACAGAACTGCTCCTACTCTCTCTGATCGGTGTTTAGGATCTGCAGATACATCTCACAGTGAAAAATTGGCTATTGCATATGGATTAATAAGAACTACTGCAGGAACAACTCTCCGGATTACAAAGAATCTGAGAGTTTGCAGAGATTGTCATTCGTTTACAAAATATGTATCAAAAGCATTCAATCGGGAAATTATTGTAAGGGATAGAGTTCGATTTCATCACTTTGCAGGTGGTCTTTGTTCTTGCAACGACTACTGGTGAAAAAAAACTGTTCTTGATCAGCTTAAAAAGGTTTGACATTTGCTTGTTTTACTGTATTGGTGTAAGATTCGACTTCGTGTGCCTTAGGCGAATTGATAGTTATTCGCGTTTTATACTCTCTTGGTGTTTTGTTAAGTAAGTTAGCTGATAATACGAGGTTTCCACAATATTTTCTATTTGTTCTATTTTCTGATTCTTTGTTAATATGATCTCCATCTTCTCTTTCAGAATTATCACCACAAGACTCCTTAAAAGGAAAAATGAGAGAGACAGGAGATGAGACAATCATTGACACAGGTATCACATTGCTAATAGATTTCGCTTGTGTAGCTATCTTGTAGTGTGGAAATCCCTGCTTATGATGTTGGAAGCTGTTGGGTCTGATTAATGCTTGTGAACCATGTCTAACTTTTTATCTTGTCAATGTTGTCGGTTTTCCCCATAGTATCTCAATCCATCAGTGGTTGTGATCAATATTGTACCTTGATTTAGAGATTGTCATAATGATGTGAGGTTTAGCACTCTAGCTAGTTGTGATTTTATAAAGTTTGAACACTGTTTTGTGATTGGCAGAGGTCGTGATATTGGTCTGGAACAAGAATATAACAGAGATGCGAAAATCAACCAAAGAAAAAGAGAATCCAAACCCCAGAAATTGCAGAGACTTGAGAGCATTCTTTGGGATTGCAACACTTGAAGAGAAGAACCGAAGCTGAGTACCCAGTGAGTGATAGAGAGCTTATCAAACCAGGACTTTGTTGAAGTAGCCACGAGTGAACAAAAGAGTGTTAAATTATTAGCCAGAGGGTCTAGTTGGGTAGTGAATAGTGTTAAATTGAACATTTAAAATAAACTGCTACCGGTGATTGACCGGTTCGGACCTGACTAACCGTATATCGAAAATACCGGCTAGGTTAATGAAACATGTGCATAGCACGTGGTGAAAGAAATAAAAAGGAAATGTAATCTCGTTTACTTTTGGAAAATATCCTTATTATTACTTTAGTTTTTTGGAAACACTACAATTACATCATCAAGTAGGCCTGGGCATATTATCCGAACCCGAAGAACCGAACCGAACTCGACCCGAAAAACCCGATCCGAACCCGAACCCGAAGTTTTAAAATACCCGAACGGGTTCTAAACTTCACAACCCGAAAACCCGAACCCGAACCCGACCCGAACCCGACCCGAACCCGAACAAGTACCCGAACATACCCGAAATATAAGTACATGGTTATAATATATTAGTAATATTTATACTTGTAATAACCTAAGTGCCTAAATTATTCGGATGTTAAGATATTTTCGGGTGGTTTAGCTACTTTTGGCTAGATTCGGAGTTTTAAAAATACCCGAACGGGTTTTAGTTTTCTAAACCCGAAAAACCCGAACCCGAAAAATCCGACCCGAACCCGACCCGAATATCCGAACGCCCAGGCCTCATCAAGTACTAGAAATAGAAAAAGGAAATGTAGTCTCGTTAACTTTCTCATTTTTGGGATATCACTAATTTATATTTTATAAATACGTAGCTCATGAGGGCAATTTTTAGGGAGTGTTATTGGTTTATATTTTATAAAAAAATTGATGATTTTAATAAAATCATAAAAAATAAATAAATAAAAAATTTTAAATTATTGCTAAAGAGTTTTTTATAATCTTGTTGATTAATTTTTCATAATATTGTAAAGTTTTTCAAACAATCTTTTTATTTTGATGATACTTTAATTTTATTTTGTGAAAAAAATATAGAAAGTTATTAACCAATAACATAATAATTTAATTCATTAACAATCATAGATTATTTTGTTTTAATTGAATAACACGAAACTTTTATTGACTTTATAAAAGTATGAATCTAAGAACTTCAGATTTGTGAGGATTTTAGATTACTTTTAACAAATCTTAAACTAATAACACTAAACTTTAACATACTTTAAAAAATCTTGATTGAATATAAACAGATTCTACATAACATTTTAAGTCACTAAAACTCTATTTAAATCACAAACCAATAACACCCACTTATTCTTCCGCTCAAACAAGCTTTTAGAATTCTAGTTTGAGTTTGCTTCAACCACAATTTCACCTTTTTTTTAACTTAGAATGGAGCCGACACACAAAGCTTTGCCCATAGGATTTAGGTTTCGTCCTACAAACTGTGAGATTGCAAACTATTTCTTGAAGAAAAAAGCTTTAGGACAACCCATGAAATCTCGTACGGTACCTGAAGAGTGTCATGATATCTTCTCAAGACATCCTCGTGATTATCCTGGTGAGAATTCGTAGATCAAAACTTCTTAAGAAAACCCATCGTTATTTATCGGGTGAATGAGCTAATTGAATTTTGTTTCTTTCTTATCTTTCAGGCTATCCAAAAGAAGAGCATTGGTACTATTTTTGCAGAAAACGTAACAACCAAGTTACTAGTAACTCTCCTAATCTCTGGACACCAATCGGAGAAGAAACTAATGTGTTAGATCCAAAGAATAATGATGCATTAGTCGGTATCAAACGTCGGTTTACTCTCATTGCGCAAGAAAAAGAATCTGATAATATTTGTTTATCTGATGAAGAAGAAGCTCCAAAGTATAACTGGTTCATGGATGAAATTAGCCTCCCACAAACAGTAGCAGATACTGATTGGGTTTTATGCCATATTTTTGGCAAGACGATTAAACCCCCATTTACTGATTTCTCGATAATCGAATCTGAATCCGAATAAGCTGCAAAGATTTTGGATCATGCATTTACTAATTTCTTGATAATCGAATGTGAATTTGAATATGCTATAAAGATTTTGGATCATGTTTGACATCCATCTCCTTCTCTTCACCTTAGCTTCTTATTCTCTTCATCACATTTTGGTTGGATTGTAATGATTCTGTTTTTAAGGATGATCTTTAATTGTTACCGGAAAAAAAAAACATGCTAAAGGAATTTGTAAAGACTTTTGACTAAAAGAGCTAAACACTCTCACTTCTCCGATGTGGTATATAAATTATCACATCTTTCTTTTTTCAATAATAGGTAACATCTCCTAACTTTTAATACTAGAGTTGGGGCAGCTGCATAGAATTTGCCTCTCTATTACTAACCAAAACATTACAATAACGTTTACTCTCATAAGCCGATAACTCGAATGTAATGGACCGGTTCGGACTGATTAACCGAAATGACGATAACCGGATACCGAAAATACCGGTTTAGTACATTTACCATTACACGAACCGGATTTAATAACCCTAAACAAGCGAACGAAGTTATACACCGTCTTCTTCTTCTTCTTCCGAACAGAGAGTACCAGTTCGCCGACGTCACTAGCTTCTTCTTCTTACTTACTTTCGGTAAAGTTTCCTGTTTTCATTCAGAAACGAAGAAAAGGTAGATATTTCGATGAAGATTCAGCTTGTTTTCCATTATCAAGTGATTAGAGGAAGGTCGAGGAATGAAAATTTGTTGATTCGGGTGTCTAGGGTTTTAGGGTCTCTTTCATCTGCAAGTTACGAATTGCAAGTCCACACATTTATGCAATTGTTGGTGTTATTAGTCCTATAATTTCAATGTAGCTAGAAACTCTCGAGAATAACACTAGCAGATTTGATAAAAAAAATCAGACTTTGTTCAATTGTCAATTGAAAAATTGTTTTTGTGATGGTTTCTTTCAGCTGCTGAAGAAGATGCAGAGTGAGGAATCTCACGAGCTTACGAATGGAATAACCGAGAAGGTTTCGAAGGAAACAATGAAGAGTCAAAAGGCTGACAGAAAGAAAAAGAAGTTGAAAGAGAAATTGCTTAAGGAAGCTTCTAAAGCTGACAATAGAGGGGTTTGCTACTTAAGTCGTATCCCACCACACATGGATCACGTTAGACTTCGCCATATTCTCGCTCAATTTGGAGAATTAGGAAGGATTTATCTTGCACCTGAAGGTGATGTTTTATCCTATTGACTCCTTGTTTAACGTCAAAAACACGTCTTGGTCATGTTAATATGTGTTTCTGTATTTAAAAGTTAGCTGATACATTAGTCAATTTGTATTCAGATTCTGAAGCACAAGTGCACCGCAAGCGTGCTGGTGGATTTCGTGGGCAAAGGTTTTCTGAAGGGTATGTATAAGGATATGGGTTTCCCCGCTAGTTATTGTAGTTTTCCTCGTCTGTTTGTAATGTTCTACTTTTGAATATCTGTATAGAACTTCAAAACACTTCTCCACATTGATAATTAGGACTCGTTTTATAATGGTTTTCAGTATCTTATTCTGTTCATTAACTGTAGGTGGGTGGAGTTTGCGAAGAAGAGCGTAGCTAAACGGGTTGCAGATATGCTAAATGGAGAACAAATCGGTATTCATAATGAATAATATCAGTATGCATAGTCAACTTGTTAAATCTAAGCTTAAATGATTATTAATGTTTGCTGTTTTCTTTTCTCAGGGGGAAAAAAAAAGTCATCAGTATACTATGATATTTGGAACATCAAATACTTGACCAAATTTAAATGGGATGATCTTACTGAAGAAATCGGTATTGTTAACCGCACAATTTCTCTGCTGAACTTCTTGACCATTTACTTTGATATGATCTCTAATCTACAAAGGATTGCTTTGTGCAGCGTACAAAAGTGCAATTCGGGAACAGAAATTAAATATGGTTCTTTCTGCTGCAAAGAGGGAGAAGGACTTTTATCTATCTAAAATAGAGAAGTCGCGTGCCATGACCGAGATAGATGCACGAATGGAAAAGGTGCTCACTCTTTCTAAATTCAGAATACTCTTTCTTATATGGTCGATGTCTGCTTGTCTGAAATTTATAGCCTGTGATCTTTTTATAAACTCTAAATCCATGAAGTAAATGCTACCAAAACTTATAGAGTTGACATATAGGCCCTCTCATTTGGAGGATTTCTATTGTTCGTTTCTTCCTCCGTAAATCTCACTACTCTAACCTGATGTTTGGTTTGTATTTTTTTTGTTTTTGTGGTGGGCAGAAACGAAAGATTCAGGAAGAATCGGGTAGCACTGCTGAAGCAACACCAGTCTTTCCACCTAGGGTGATTCGTCAGTTTAGACAGAAGAAATCAATTGAAAATGAGACATCTCAGAGCAAGCCTGGGCTCTCCACTGATTTCCTAGCATCGGTCAGTACTTTTTTCTCTTATTTTTGAAGAACAAGGAAGATTTTTTAGTAGAATTAAGTGAGAAGCATCACAGGTCGTCTACATAACAACATATATAGTAGCTGCTTAGCTGGTAAACCAGAATCAAGCCCACATTGAAACCTGTCAAACTAATGCATTGCTAGTCCAACTTGCGTTTATAGACCTCATTGGTATTCCTAATGGCTCTAATCAGTATGCATAGTCAATCGGTTATATCTTAAGCTTAAATGATTATTAATATTTAAGTGTGCTGGTTAGACTCGTATAGTATCTGTGTGTTCAGCTTTTCAACCCAAATCTATCATATATGACACCAGTATGGTTTTCAGTGGCTGTTCCGGTTTAGCATGGCTCGTTTACATGCATATGTTATCAAATTCATGGTTTTGTTTATATTCTTTTTTTCTGATTCAGGTATTTGGCGGTTCTTAAAGGTTAAGAGGAATGTGACATTGCGAATTGATCATAGCTTGATGGAGAAATCAATGTCAATTAGTTTCTGCATGTCAACAGAGAAAATCTTCACATACACTTAGCTTTTTGTATACTTTTGTGTTCTCTCTTAAGAATCTTGTTCTCCTTATAAGGTTTCATATATACTATTGTCAAGAAACATGTGTGACCTTTCCACCACCACAAAAAAAAATAGTAATTTAGCAACGCATTAACACACACATAAGTACTTGTTTTATATGAACACATAAATACCAATATATACCATATGGATTCATCACATGGATAGAAAAAACAATCTTCAATACAATCAGGACCGTACCATATTGGTTTTGTGAATAACGAAAGAGACTATGTTACATTACTGGTCATCGAGACGACGAGAAGAAAGCAAGGGCTTTGGAAGATGAAGTTGCGTAGTAGCTGGACCATGGCTTGTGGCTGATGAACGGTGAAGTCTGCAACGGAACGAGCCTTCGTGCTTTGTAGGAGCACAGATACAGACCATCTTCCCCGACTGGTTGCTGTTGCTGAGCAGACCAAGTGAGTCCGTGGACCACGACTTCCTCATCGACAATCCTGTCTTGTTTTTGTTGTCATCTTCGTCTTTCACACGGCTAAACGGATTCTTGGTCTTGAGAGAACCTCTGCTGCCACTGCTGGTCAGGCTCTTCCTCGGTTTCTCCTCCGCCATGAATCAAATTGTAAACTTGGAAAAGAAATCTAAGATAAGAGAAATGATTCTTGTGAAATGACTAGGAGAAAAGTCTAAACGTGGAACCACGGTATGTTATTGTTACGCACCTTCAAGTGTGATTCTGATTAAAATCAGGATCAGATGGAAACTAAGAATAAAAAAACCCCACCAAATCTCTACTTGCAGGCAATGAGAAGGTCTATATAAACATAAAAATGTCAAAGACGTGACTGCTACCAAGCTTTTATATAATTTTATGTCAGATGCTCATGAACTCGTAGTGGATGTTTACAAGGTCAATTCATGCGTCTCTTTATTCCTCAAAGATGGCACTCTGGTTTCTCTAAAGGTACACGCTTTTTCTATCATTGAAGTTTTACACGCAGTCAATTTTTACGGAGTCAATATTAGAAAAAAAGCAACCACAAGATTCCAGAAGAGAAAAACAGTCAAATATCCTTTTCATAACATAAAACAAGGTTTTGCATAACAATCATAAAAGTCATATCCCAAGCTTTTTTTATTTATAGAGACAGTAGAAGAAGACGGGAGCAAACTCTATGCATCCTTCTTATTATCACGACAACAATCCACTTCAAGATGATCTTTTAGCCAGGAGGCCAGTTCATTTGACGTCCACCAATGAGATGAACATGAATGTGATACACCGATTGACCTACAAAAACCACACGAACATGAGAAAACATCAATCATGATGTCCCTTGGTTTTTTCATGTGTTGAATGTGAATAGGCTGATTGAAGAGGAGGAATTATATATAAAATACATACAGCCTTGAGGACCATCATTGATAACAATTCTGAAACCCTCTTCTAGGCCTTCTTGTTTCGCTACAAGCTTGGCAGTGTAGAGAAGGCGGCCCAAGATGTCGATGTGCCTTTCCTCAGCCTACAATAGCAGAGCAATACATTATTTAGCTTGTGTTTCAAAATGGGATCGAGTCTAGCAATTGCCATGGTTTTATCTGTTCATTTATTTAACTTCTGTCTGGACTTTGATTGAGAGTCCAATTTTGAGAGATGTAAAGTGATAGGTACCTTAGAGAGGCCAGTTAGGCCATCCCTCACTTTTGGAATAAGGAGGATGTGAACAGGACCCTGGGGGGTTATGTCTCTAAAAGCTAAGACCTGCAAAATCATGCAACATGATTTGAGTAAACGGAATAGTAGTACTAATGAAGTGTGTACAACTAGTGACAAGTTTTAAAGTGGTAGAGATATTAAGAAAGGATATCAAAAGGGCTAATTAAAGGTACCTTGTCATCCTCATAAACCACGGTGGATGGAATTTCTTTGCTGATGATCTTGTCAAATCTGCAGCATATTCCAGCATAAACAAAATCAATGTTAACATCAATTCAACACAACAAAAAAATTTAAAGTCTTCCAAGAAAAATAATACTAGAAGAAAACTAAAAATCTTGAAATTTCATCTAAAAGCAGAGAAACATCTCAGTTTCACTATAAAGCTACAATTAGATACAAATTCAAATCAAAATTCTTAATTTCATATATCATTCAAAGAATCCACCCAAAATAAATGACAGTGATCTACAAACAAATCGACCAGAGAAGGAATCAACAATAGAAGATAGAAACAGGGAGAGGGAGAGAGAGAGAGAGAGACGTAATAGGCATACATGGTGGGAGAATCGGAAGGAGTGGCGGCGAGAGCAGCTTCTTTCTCGGAAGCCATGACGGCGGAGACAGGTGATAAATGAGATGATAGAATCGAAACACGGTGGCTCATTAAACAAAATTAAACCCTAAATCCGTCGACGGTACAACAACTTCACCCGCTAATTTCTTTTTTCCACCCAATTATTTCCTGCCACGTCATACACTTCCTTTTCTGTTGTCTGAACCTCGTTCCTTCTTATGGGCTTTACTAGCCCACTGCTCACAAAGCCCACCAAACCCACTTTTTTATTGCTTAACCAAAATTATTAGAGAATGCTCATGCTATATTTTGCTGACCAGCTACTCCAATAAAACCTATTCCGGAGAGAGATACTTGCTGTCTTGCTGAAACCTAAAGATAAGTGAAGCCATTTTTTTTTTTTTTTAGCTTATTGTTTTCATTGGAAACCTTCTAACAATTATATTTATGAGAACTGAACTTCTATGAAGTATATCTAAGATTGTTCATGCACCTTGGGCCGATCCATCAATATACCAAAATTTATGTACATGCGGTTCAGAAAATCACAAGGCGAGTCACAAAATGACTTAATATTGAATCGACCTGAAAATTGTGGCTATATACACCTAGTAACTTGAAATTTCTAGCTAGTTCAAAACGAACACAAATCTATGAAATTGCACCAAGTTTATACAGCACATATGAAGGTAAGAAGTCAATTACATGCACGTATAATTATCAAAAAAAAATAAAATTACATGCACGTATAACGGATTTAAGTCATCACCAATACATTACCCAGATCATCAATATTGTCTACGCAACAAACTAAGTGATCCTATAGTATGGAACAGAATAAAAATTCTCCCCAACAACTTAAACACACAAATGCAGTTCTTGTTTTATCAAATTAAATAGTTGTCAGATCTTCTCTTACGATAAACAGAGAGTATACAAAAAAGGAAAAGAAAACCAAGTGGTCTACCTAGACAATAACAAAAGAAAGAAAGAAAAAAAAAAAGAAGAAGAAGTGAAAAAAAGTGATGGCGAGTAGGTTTGGTATCATTGGATTCTACATGGACCCATGGATATGCTTAATGCTTAGAGTTAATTATAGTCATAGTCTCATAGATGACACAAACACATCATTAAGGCACAAAAAAGAGTTATTATCTAGGAATTAAGTAAGAAACACTTTACAGCTTACAAACTTAAGTTATATATAACTAAATGGATTGGTATCTAATTAAAGTCAAATGCATCTTTTTTTTCCTCTTCTTTTCCTGTCAAATGCATCTTTCATTATAGTACTCTCTTGTTATACCACAAACAGAAAGTAAAAGTGCGATTATGATGTTTGAACCATCTATTTATGTGAACGTGACCTGATATATCACATGCTCTGCTTAGCCTTTTTTGACACTTTAGTGAGAATAGAATACAAGAATTTAATTAAGGAAATTCCTTTTAACATTAAAATATTAATTGATTCTAGATAGCCCCACTCTACTGGTCTTCAATGATAATTTGTCCAATTGTTCTGTCTATTTGTCCAAACATGATCAAATGCGTGATGAGTTATCGAATTAAGCAACCATGGACCACGAAATTGATAAATAGCAACCTAACTAATTGTTTGGTTCAGTAATATCAAAAGAGCTAGATAAATTTTAACAAATACATTAGCGTAGAAGTTTTAACTAAAAAACTTCTTGCCGTTATTGATTCGACGAATATTAAAAAGCGAGTTTCAAATCTTGTATGAAAAGGGTTCTGGTCATGATAAAAAGATGTATATATGAACTCCGACCTAGATTTTTTTTTGTTTTGTTAAGAATGTAAATATAAAATGAAAATGGTTTAAGTTTACAATCGATAATTATAGACCTATATAAATAGTCCTATCGCAAAAAAATAAAACATATGAGCATAATTCATAAGCAGAATTTGGTTCATCCATTCAACTAAATCGGTAAAACAAAATGAGATGAAGCAATGATGATTATAATAAATTAAACGATGATAAGATATACTAATAAATTACACGTAAAATGAAACTTATACTATACTAGTTAAATACTTAATGTAAGTCGTGATGTTAACGCGTTGGATAGCTACTTTAGGGGAAAACTAATTGAGTTTGACCTTTCAACTAAAAACATAGATTCCACCAAATGTAGTACTCATGACTACACGCCAAATGTTACAGTATCTCTCACCAGTCTCCAAGATGTCTACTACAATAATGTTTGTAACTTTGGATAAGCTTTTGCATGTTGATTGGTTAGTTAACAAATTGAGATATCCTAACTTTAGTAATGGATCTAAAAATGTAGTATTACAGGTTGTAAAAGGTTTGGACATATATATCCACGGTTTGCCTAGAATTTGCTATCTGATTTTTTTAATACATTTTTAAAAATTAGTATTTGTAGTTTCCGAGTCATAACATGTATATTACATTATATATAGATAAAAACCGATTTTAAGTCTTTATATATTGATAGTGGATATGGAAGTTAAGTTTCTTAGATTCTTTGCTTAAGATTCAAAAGAAATAATAATGGTGTGGTTAAAAGGATCATAATTAGATCCACACCAAAGAAGCTAACTAGAAAACACAAAATCAATAATGTGAAAAAGAGAAAAGGAAAGTGTGAAACCACATGGTGGTGGTGGGCGAGTGGTTCTCGTTTGGTTGGAAGGATCGCCCTGTTGGTCTAGGCCAGGGATCGATCTTCCCCAGACGCAGTTTCGCTCTCTCACTCCTGTGGCCACCTGGGAATTTACCTGCGGACTTGCTCAGGCGCCCCAGACCACCAGTTTATCAGGGGGCCCTTAAGTGGAGGCTTAAAAATCCCTGTGACGCGGGCTTAGGCCCAGTGGGCTAGTCAGATCACTGTGTGGTCTGGATACTGGGTTATCAAAAAAAGGAAAGTGTGAGAGAAATATCCAGTGGAGCCAAGGGTCGGGCCCCGACGACAACTCGCGCCAGAGCTTGTAGTTCAAACCCCATGTAACAGCGCGTGGTCGCTTTTTCCATCCCAACAAACAAAAGACACTGTCCAACAAAATAATCGTTTTCTTCTTTCTTTTTTTTTGCACTCTTTGGTTTTTTAACGATGATGGCGTGAAAGAAAGAGAGAGAACAGAACAAGCAGTGTTGAAGAGGAGGAGAGAGAGGAACAAAAGTGTCTCTTTTTCTCTTCTCTGCATTGCCCATTTATCCTGTCGTCTTTGACGCTTTTGTAAAAGCTAAAAAAGAAAAAAGATGCCAAACGACGACGAAGACTAGAGAGAGAGACTAAAGAACCAGTTGTCTTTATTCTTCTTCTTCCTCCTTCTTCCTTCTTCACTCTTGAGATTCTTCTCTGTTTCTGGTTCTTGACTTCTTGTGTATATTCGTAAGTTTGTGTTTCTTTTTTTTTTCTTGAGTTGATTGATTCTACTTGCATTTCTCCTGAGTTTTGTCGTATCCTGTTTCATGACATCAATGTTTGGTTGGTTACAGGAGTTAGACATTTTTTTTTATATAAAAAATATTTGTTCTAGTTTTTTAATTGATGCTCTGATTCTTTATCAATTACTGAAATCGATTGTATATATAAAGCATTTCTTGTTATATATGTGTTGATTCTTTTCCTATGAACTAGATAAGAGCTAATTATCCTCCAAATTCAGATCAATAAAAGATTTGACATTTTTTGTAAAACGTCAAAGATTGATTCGTGTTTCACTTATGTGGTTTATCTTGAGTGCATTTTCTCTAGTATTCAGTAATCTAGTGTTCTTGAATTGAATCATATAATGATTCTTGATTTGCTCTTTCTTTATTGTTGTTAAAACAGATAAAGATCCCGGAAAAATGACGAAAGTGTGTCCTGAAATAGAAGAAGGGACATTATCTTTATCAGTTGTTGTTCCAGTATCAGTAGATGTGAGCTTTGCTTCTAATCATTTTCCAACATACAAATTAGGACCTGATAATCAGATAGTAGAGGAACCTAAGGAAGATGAAAAAGGTCCATCAGTGAAAGAGACTGTCGAGAAAGAGAGCGAGCTGTTGTCTGATCAGCACAAGCGGCTTTCGGTCCGTGACCTCGCTAGTAAATTTGACAAGAATCTGGCTGCAGCTGTTAGTTTGGCTGATGAGGTTAGTTTCTTCTACAGAACTCTCTGTTTTGGTTTCATATAACATTTCTCTTTTTGTTTAAATCTGTTTCTTGTAACTCTCTTTTAGGCTAAATTGAGAGAGGTGGCTTCTTTGGAGGGACATGTTATGTTGAAGAAGCTAAGGGATGCTTTAGAATACATGAGAGGACGCACGGATGGGCAAAACAAGGAAGATGTGGAGACAGCTATCTCCATGGTTTAGACTTCGTTCATCAGATTTTCTCTTTAGAAAGACATATTGTGTCTGGAAACTAACGTTTTTATGTGTCTTGTATGAATTGTTATGTCTGAATTCAGGTTGAAGCTCTAGCTGTGAAGTTAACTCAGAATGAAGGTGAGTTGATTCAAGAGAAGTTTGAAGTGAAGAAACTAGGAAACTTCCTCAAGCAGGTCTTGAATATAGATTGATATTAATGCAAAAATGTTCTGTTTTAGCTTGGTCACTTTTCTAAGAGTAACAACTACAAAGGAAGCTGTTTAATGTTACTCTTGTGATGACAGACTTCAGAAGATGCAAAGAAACTGGTAAATCAGGAAAAGTCATTCGCTTGTGCTGAGATCGAAACTGCAAGGGCCGTTGTGCTGAAACTTGGAGAGGCGTTTGAAGAACAAGAACGGATTTCTGAAGCTTCTAGAGCTCAGGGGCCGGTTAGTATTATCATCTAGTCTAGATTCATAGTTTTATATTATCTTCTGATATTGAAACAGTAAAGTTTTCTAGTGAACTCATGTTTTCAATTCTTAGGATGTGGAAAAATTGGTAGAGGAGGTTCAAGAGGCTAGGCAAATCAAAAGGATGCATCACCCAACGAAGGTGCTACATTGATTTCATTGCACTTTAACTCTAGCTGCTTCATAATTTGGTGAGTCACCACATTAAAAGTTACTACTCTATTTGTTGTAATTCAGGTGATGGGCATGCAACACGAGCTTCATGGTTTAAGAAATCGAATCCAAGACAAGTATATGAATTCTGTTAAACTTCATAAAGAGGTATGTTTTTGTGAGCACTCAGTTTTCAACATATTTGCTGCTAGAGTTGGACTTTGCTCACTTCTTTGTTCTCGCCATTATCAAACATTTCAAGATAGCAACAATCAAGAGAGCTGAGGAATCCAAGTCTTGTCCATTTGTTCTTGAAGGCAATCAAAGTCTTGGCTCTTGCTTAAGAATCCGTGTCAATGCTGCAGACAATGCTCCAGATCTTTCCAACTGTTCGATTCAGTGGTATCGTGCAGCATGTGAAACTAGTAGAAGGGAAGCTATATCTGGTAAATGGTCATATCTGTTTGCTTCATCATTTGGTTACTAGTAAATGAATTTTTGCATGAGCAGTTCATATCTTGCTCTTAGGTGCCATCCAATCGATGTATGCTCCAGAACCATTTGATGTTGGGAGGATCTTACAGGCAGACATTCTTTCAAATGGACAAAAGTTCACAGTTACAACAGATGATCCAGTTGATCCTGGTTGGTATTAAGAAAACTATAGATGCTACAAATATTTTTAGGTGGACAATAAATGAATGTTTGGCTTGCTGAAATGCAGATTCTGGCTTGCATTCCCGCGTAGAGTCGCTGATGCGAAAATCTAACAGTGAATTCAGTGTATGTTACAACGTTCTTGAAGAATTTCAGAATTTATTCTTGTTTTCTTGTAAATATTTGCATTGAGTTCATGCTCTGATAAGCTGAACATTTCAAACTCTTCTTCAGGTGGTTATATCGCAGATGAATGGACAAGACTATGCATCCCGATCTCACGTCTTTACCGTTGGAAAGACGAGGATAAAGCTGTCTCGAGGATGGATCACAAAGGCGAGAGAATTATATTCGACATCCATGCAGGTTATCTAGAGACTATTTCTGCATTCTCTTTCACATAAACATCTCTTTAACATTCAATGAAAAATATTTCTTACAAGTTATTTGGTATGATAATTATTCAGCTCTGTGGTGTTAGAGGCAATATTAAGGCTCCTACCAAGGCGGTGTTCTGGCAACCAAGAAAGAGTCTAACTTTCATACTAACCTTTGAGTCAGAACAAGAACGTAACGCAGCCATAGCCCTGGCTCGAAAATACGCTTTCGATTGCAATGTAAGCAAAAACTAACCGAAATGTTGCCTTTCTCAGACTCTGCAAATCACTATGGACTTGCACTTTATACAGTTTTAAGACTGCGGGTTTACATAACACGCTTGCTTAAATCTGCAGGTTACACTGCTTGGTCCAGATGATTAAGTGAAGAAGACAATGTCATTAACGAACCACCTGATATTTTTTTCCCTGACGCCGGATTTTCTTGTTCTGTGTGTTTGTGTGCGGCTACTTTTTTGTGTTTTTCGCACTGGTTCAAAGAAGGAAGGTGCAAGTTTGGTTTTTCTACTGATCATACAATGTTGCTGCATAGAGTTTTATTATAGGCAGCGGATTTCTTTTTTCTTTCCTTCTTTTGCTTGATCATTTGTTTGGTTTGTATGTTTGATTGTTTTATTTTTTGACTCAACATTGTTAATCAGCTTATGAGTGTGAGATCAAAACCCAAAGTGGTTTCTGGTTTGTATCTGTTACCATTGTTTCATCATTTTACCTGCTTCTGAGAATTTCCCTCTTTTATTATCAGTAATCTGTATACAAAATAGATTGTACATGTGTTTGAATATTTATGAACAAGAATTCTCTAACTATTACTAGATACGTTGATCAAACACAGGGAGATCAATGAGGTTGAGTGGTGGCATGATCCATATATTCTCATACGGATTCTGTTTTTTCCACTTGAAGCAAATCTCACTCTCTTCATCAACCTTATAATATATGCAAGTCCTCTTGAAACCATGGAACACAGAGAGACACAAACAGTTCCTTATTCCACTCTGCTTCTGCTGCTCGGCTCTGGATTCAGAACACAAAGCGCTTGCATAGATCGTCAAGCCTCCCAGTGTTTTCCTCTCAGCCCATTCAAAGCTTGTAAGGTCAAGTTTAAGCAATGTTGGGTTCATGTGCCTGTACATATAAATGAGAAAGATTTCTCCTTGGTGTTCTGTCATGAAGCATCCGTTGCTTCCAGGACGTTTAGGAGGTCGCCCAGGAAGAACATTCCAAGAATTCAAAGATGGGTAAAAGAGACGTAAGCATCCGGTGTTTGTGAGGCAGTAGAAGACACCATTGGAGAAGACAATCTGCTCGAAAGTGTTGAAGTTTCGCTGTAACCGATTCTTGAACACAAATGTTTTCCACTCTTTAGCATTAGCACAACATTTCTTGATGGTGATGTAATTCCAAGTGACAGAACTGACAGTGAACAAGAGACAACTAGTTGATGTAGGAGCACAAGAGAAAGCCATTCTTTGATCATATGCCATCCAAAGCGGAGGCACGGGTATGTGATCACGGGTAAACGGATTGAAGAAAAGGAGTTGATAGGAATTGGCATTGTACATGAGTAACCAACCATCTTTGGAGTAACAAACCCGAAAACCGGATAACTCAGGGAAGTGAAGATTGTATGTTTTCTGCATTGATGGGTCATAAAGTTCATAGGAATCGTCTGTTTTGGAAAAGTAGATAAGCCAAGGAGATGTATGTATCACTCGAAGAGAAACACAAGCTTCGTGCCATGTTTTGCAGACAGCAGAAGCACGGATGTTGTCTTTCAATGAAAGACGGGAAATAACCAGTTGTAAGAGATCAGAGGGAAGATTTATGAAAGTTTGGTCCTTTTCTTTTTCCTTCCTAGTCTGCTTATTCTTTCTCGTCTTCCTCTTCTTCGTCGACCTGTAAAAGTAAAATCTCAAAGCTACAACATTTAAGGGTAAAGGACACTAAGCAGAGTCCTCTAAAGCTATCAAATTCTACAAATCTTTATATAATCATATCTCAGAAGAAAAAAAAAAACGAATTTGAAAATTGAAAGGATGAAAACTCACGATCCAAGCTTCGACCTTCTTCTGGAAGACATGGTGGATTAGGTTTTGGGGTCGACGAAGTCGTAACGGGAAAAAAGCACAAGATACCGGAGAAAAGTCTCCTGGCCGTTAGATTAGGACGACGACGACTGATCCAACGGTGATATCTGATCGTTCTCTTGGTCTCTTCGCCGTTGAATTTTCAGATTAGTCATAAAATGGCCGGTTCGGTTTTATACGGTCTTAAAATTATTAATTTAATAATTACGTGAAACGACGTCGTCTCAAGTTCACCTCATATGCTTATTGAACGATAACGTCCCATTCCCAAGTTTGGTTCTTCACTCTTCAGGAGAAGGAGAGAAGGAGAAACAGAGAGAGTTATCAGAGATATAGCCAAAATGGAGGCTTTGGTTTGCCGGAAATTGGGAGATCCGACGGCGACGAAGCCAGGTAGTCCAGATTCGCCGGTGGAGGTGAGCAAGACTCATCCGATCCCGTCTTTGAATTCAGACACGGCGGTGAGAGTTAGAGTTATCGCTACGAGCTTGAATTACGCCAATTACCTTCAGATTCTCGGGAAATACCAGGAGAAACCTCCGTTGCCATTCATCCCTGGCTCCGATTACTCCGGAATCGTCGACGCGATTGGTCCCGCCGTCACCAAATTCCGCGTCGGTGATCGTGTCTGTTCTTTCGCCGATCTCGGTTCCTTCGCTCAGTTTATCGTCGCTGATCAATCTCGTCTGTTCCTTGTACCGGAAAGATGTGACATGGTTGCTGCAGCTGCGCTTCCTGTTGCGTTTGGGACTTCTCATGTAGCACTTGTTCATAGAGCTCGTTTAACATCTAGTCAAGTAAAAATCTCATCTTTCTGATTCTGTTTTTTTTTTGGCTTGATGTGAATCTGAGTTTGTAAAGGTTGAGACTTGAGAAATTTTTCATTGGCTTTGATGCAGGTCTTATTGGTTTTAGGTGCTGCTGGTGGCGTTGGTCTTGCAGCTGTTCAAATCGGCAAGGTTTGTGGAGCCATTGTCATTGCAGTTGCTAGGTATATACTGGTTTAGACTCATTTCACTTTTGGGTTCCATGGACTTCGATTATCGGTTCTGGTTTTTGAATCTCTTACTTGTTTTTTTTTTTTTTTTTTTTTTTTTTTTTTTTTTGGTAAAATCTCTTACTTGTTGGTAGAGGAACTGAGAAGATTCAGCTGTTGAAGTCAATGGGAGTGGATCATGTTGTTGATCTAGGCACTGAGAATGTTATTTCAAGTGTCAAAGAGTTTATCAAGACAAGAAAGCTTAGAGGAGTTGATGTTTTGTATGATCCTGTGGGAGGGAAACTAACCAAGGAGTCCATGAAAGTTCTGAAATGGGGAGCTCAGATTCTGGTGATAGGTTTCGCCAGCGGCGAAATACCTGTGATTCCTGCTAATATAGCACTTGTTAAGGTAAATGGGTTGTCTTGTAATAGAGAAGAAGAAGAAGCTTTTTCAGTGAAGAGAATCAAATTTTCATAAGTTGTAGTAACCAATTGGTGCAGAACTGGACGGTGCATGGTCTTTACTGGGGTAGCTACAGGATCCATCAGCCCAATGTCCTTGAAGATTCCATCAAAGAGTTACTGTCATGGCTTTCCCGAGGATTGATCACTATTCACATCTCTCATACCTATAGCCTCTCCCAGGTGAAAACATCGTTTCGTCTTCATGACATCAAAACTCAAAACATGTAGTTAAAGACTTACCGTTTGGATTACAGGCCGATCTTGCATTCGGGGATCTCAAAGACAGGAAGGCAATTGGAAAAGTGATGATTTCTCTCGACCACAAGACTGCCATGTCGTCAAAACTTTAGACTCTCTGTGGCCATAGGAGAAAACTGCTTCTGTATTCTAGAAATAAGGTTATTGAAATGGCCATGTAAGCTGAACCATCTTGCACTTTGTTTGTCTATGGCATGCTTACAGTTGTCTGTCTATGGCATGCTCACTTTGAATAAGGTTATTTCTATTGACTGCTCAAGTCCATGCTGGACCCTACCAGAGCTGCAACCAGAAAGTTTCGAGTTCTCAGGTTTTGCAGGAGGCAGGAGCACTCATACTCTGTGACAGATTCGGTTCTTGACCACTCGTATTAGAAGCAGATGGGTTCACCGGAGAAGAGTCTCCTGGGCCGTTAGATTAGGACGACGACGACTGATCCAACGGTGATATCTGATCGTTCTCTTGGTCTCGTTGCCGTTGAATTTTCAGATTAGTCATAAGCAATCATCCAAAAAAGTTAAGAGTAATAGGTAGCACTTGTTCATAGAGCTCGTTTAACATCTGGTCAGGTAAAAGAGAAGAAGAAGCTTTTTTCACTTGAGAGAATCAAATCTTCATAAGTTGTAATAACCAATTGGTGCAGAACTGGACGGTTCATGGTCTTTACTGGGGCGGCTACAGGATCCACCAGCCCAGTGTCCTTGAAGATTCCATCAAAGAGTTACTGTCATGGCTTTCCCGAGGATTGATCACTATTCAAATCTCTCATACCTATAGCCTCTCCCAGGTGAACTTCTCTTTCACCCTCAACAACATTGTTGTCTTCCATGCATCCTGCATTAATACCAATTCCATGATCAAGAACCAGACAGAGTTTACATTCAAATAGTTGTATGTGGTTTACTGCCCATACCAGTGGAGTCACGCTATCAAATTCCTTGGAAACGTCTGTGAACTTTGCAATGTCTTCTTCATCGATAGCAGAAGCAAGGTCCTGTTCATGAGAATAAATGTACAACACTTAACATACTTTATGTAAGCTACTCCGCAATTTCTTACAAAACCAGAGTTTAAACTTTACCGCTAAGAACTTGCATTCCCGTGTTCCTGAAAAAGTCGGATCCAGATCCTGCAAGAAAGTAGAAGTTAGAACACATGTCATAGTTACTCAAAGGACCACGCCAGGATGCTGATGTTAAGGCTGTTTGCTGTGGAAGAAGAAGAACCTGATATTTCTCCAGTGCATTAGTGATGGAAACAACATCAGCTTTGCATAAGTGGCACATGCCAGCAGTGAGAAGATGGCATTTAACTCCATACTTAAGCAACTTATTGTTGAGTGAATGGCGTGCCATGTCTTCATAAATCTTGATTGCCTTCTCATACCTATCAAAGATACAACAGCAAGCCTATTATCAATCAATCAATCCGTCCCAAAGTAGAGAAAAGGCTATAATCCATGTGCTCATGTGTAGAGAACAACAACATTATTCCAAACAATGTCAAATTTGTGGTTTGAAAATTCGATTTTAACATGGTCCCATCTCAGTGCTGTAAGCACTTCAATACCAGAGGATGAGAAAGCAAAAAAAAAGGTAAGGTGCCGAAAATTTTAGGATATGTCTGGTTTACTCTTTTTATGCTCCAGATATTCTGTTACGTCTTCCATACTAGGTCTCTTTTCCGGGTCACTCTGTGAACAGAGCATTCCTAATTTCGATGCAAACTGGAATGGTTTAGGCTGTTCACTTGGATTTTGCCTTTAGAGTATGCGGAAAGTTAAACTAGCAAATGGATTTGATTCTTGGGATCCTTCCACAAAGACTAAATCAGAAATCTTCTACACTTGAATCTTTACTTAAGTCTAGTTGTATCTGCATACACCAAATTTCCCTTGTAGATTATGCATCATTCTTATAGTTACATTCTCTTGTTTGTATCTGCAGGTTCCCTGACGCTATACCGACCATGAAGCCAGTGATGACTTCTCTTCCAAATGCATTTATTGCGACCAATACAAAAGTATTACTTGAATGGTTATTTATTGCGACCAATACAAAAGTATTACTTGAATGGTTATAGATATGAGCTGGCTTTGAGCATTGTGTGCACGTTATTCTTTAATCATGTGATATATTTGGTTTCTCTCTAGTTAGAGAAGCTTTTGGTTTGGTCTGTGAGCTGTCTGATTTTCTTCAAGCAATTTTGGTGTTGTGATGGAACTCTCCTTTCTTCAAGCAGTTTTGAATTATTATTCTCTGTTTCAAAACCTCCATGGTTCTCTATCATGGCAATTTAATGTCTTTTGTGTTGAGGTTTTTAGCTGAAATGAGAAGGATGATGGCATCAAATAGAGAAGAAGGATGGATCGCCCAAGATGGATTAAGCAAGTTTGATTCTAGAGTGATTGCAGCAAAAGATGAAGCCAATTCAATTGATATGATGGATACGTCACAACCAATAGAAACAGAAAACAGAAATTATATAACTTTGTTTCGGTTTGCTTTGTAACTTGATTTTTTTTTTTTTTTTTTTCATTTTTCACAACTTGATTTATAACTTTAACTTTGTTTTATTTTAGATTTGGTTTTGGATTTTTAAATTTATTTATATAATAATGAAGATTAAAAAATTTGATAACCAAATGCACAAATTTTAAAAATTCAGTCGCAGCGATTTATTTATCTTTATCATCATGTTTTTTAGTGTTTTTTTTTGTTTAAGTATATTCTACGTTTTTTTGGATTGTAATATTACATTTTGTAATCTTATGTTTTTATATATTTATTTTTGATTTTGCAAATAATTTTTTTTTTATGATACTTAAACCGGTCTCACCAATGAAAACAGATTTATTATCAGTATCATAAAAAATCTCAAATAATAAACAAACATTAAAATTAATACTAAAAAAATGTTAATGATACTCATAGAGTATCAACTATGTGCATGCTCTGAGCGACACAAGAGATTTCTGACATTTGGTGGCTATCATTTCTAAATCTTAAACAGAGATCTTAGAGAGATTTGACCCGTGGAATTGCAAAATTCTTACACAACTATTGTGGGAGGCCAGTTTATGGAGCCACTCACCATCCTTCTCTTCCGATAATAAGCACTCTGATACCTGAAATGACACAATTTTCCTGCAACAAAAACCATTAAATTAGAAACTTGCATCACTGTGTTCTTCACCAATTCAAGGAACAAACATCACTTCTTTATAGTGGCACTCGGATTATAAGGTGGCACGCCAGATTGATTTTTCTTACATAATGGCATATGTGGCTCGGACTCAATAACACATCTGTTGTAAATCCCATGAAGTACTTGAGTTCTAAAGCTTCAATCTTTTCTCCTAAAACTCTAGACAGGCCCGGCCCACAGGGGATGGGCAGGGGTGCGACGGCCAAAGGCTTTTTTTGTCACTCAAAAATACTTCCACAAAAAAACCCAATATTTATTAAAAAAAATTAATATAACCCAAAATCACATATAAAAGGCCCAGATTTTTATTAAAAAAAGTATGAAAAAGCCCAAAATTTTGAAAATAATTCGTTTTTATTATAAAAAATACAAAAAAAATATTTAAAATTAATAATAATAATAAAATTATAATGCTAAAAGGCCCAAAAAAAAAATTTTTTGCCCAAAGGTCTTCATTTTCTTTGGGCCGGGGCTGGCTCTAGATAGAACATCTGTTATAATGATTCTTTTGAATCCAATAGATTTCAGGACTGAGAATTTTCCAATTGAAATCTCATTCACCCAAGGTTTAGCTCTTCTATCGACCAAATCGGAATCAGGATCATTTTCTCTCTCTAATTTTAAGAACCTTCAAATTAGGATAACGCGCGCTCAACTTCGCCGGAGTAGCGCCGTGTTTCAAAAATGACGGTGGCCTCAGACCTAATCGTACAATGAGCTTCGTACGGTCGTACCACTCTTTGCTCACCAATGACGCAGAAGCCAAATCCTTAACATCCTCTAACTTCGTAAACACAATCGCAATCGCTTGCCAAATGTCTCTAATTCTTCTCTCGTTTTCTTCCTCCTCCTCCTCCATTGACAACGAACAAGCTTTTTTTTTGAACCGCCATTAATTTTCTCTTCTCTTAGAACGCGAGTGTCTTGAACGAAGAAGAAGACGACCAGTCTTTCCTTTTTCCCCCTTTTTGCTTTTAAGTCTATTGTTCGTTTGATGAAAAAAAAAAAAAAAAAAAAAAAAAGTCTATTGTTCGTTTAATACCGAACCGACCTCGGTTCGGTTTGAAGTCGGTAATTATCTCATTCGATTTACAGATACCGATCGGTCTTATTTGGTTAACTAGCCCTAGATTTTTTTTATAACCCCCAAAACGCAACAAGTGTTTGTAAATTGTAATCATGTTTTTTCAGTCAGAACTATATATGGTCAAGCAATTTATTTTCGCCATTCTATTTATGGCTTGAGACATACAAATATGTGATATCTTTTATAATTTGACATATCAGTTGAGTTCAAGGTAAGAGAGTGTCTCCAGAATTTTATTCTTGCAATCTTCTAACGGAGTTTATCACCCAAAACCAAACTCTTACTTCTCTAAGTATGATCAACACCACAATTGATCAAAACCTAAGGCTTCACTTCGCAGCCCCTGTCTCCTTCATCTAAACATTTTGTAACTCTGTTTTCATGTTTGAAATTGCAGCAAGAGGACCAAATGTTCATATCAATTGGCCTACAAGGATGAGTTTAATAAGAGGAATGGCTCGTGGCTTCTTCTACCTTCACACACACGCAAATATCATCCACGGAAACTTAACATCAAGCAATAAATATAATGTACTTTTGGATGAGAACATTAACGCGAAGATCTCAGACTACGGTCTTTCAAGGCTAATGACAGCAGCAGCAGCAGCACCTGAAACTCTAGGGAACATTTCTTCTCTTACACACTTGGATTTTATCTCTAAACAAACTCACCGGAGAGATTCCTATTTCGATTTCTGATCTGGAAAGCCATCTTGCAATTATATTCGGCCTATAATCCACATTTTGATTTGAATTTTAATAATAGTAATCGAATTGCAGTTTGATCTCTCTAAAAAGTAGTGTAGATATAAATTCTTTTTATATATACATTGTTCCAATCAAGAATACATTTCCTTCAATCAAGTAAAGCTTGGAAGAATAAAATCGTATGCGGTTTCACCAAATCTATTTACAGAGCCAATGGTTATGTACATAAGACTCGAACCAAGCACGTGTTCTGACTATCTCGGGCTATCTGGCTTCAGAAAATGGAAATGTTCAAGCTGAGTCATCTCTCCTCCGTTCACTGGATCGAAATTGCACCTGTAGAAACTGTAAGGCCGATAAATCAGATGTGTGGTTGTTGGTTATTTTATGTTTTTGATATTCTGACTTGTGTGGCGGAAGCATATATACTTGTGGATGATGATGTAAATATATACTCAGAGAGATTTAGAAAGACTTAGTTACCTTCCGTCCATGCCAATAATCGCAATTGTGTTCTGAGCGCCAAATGCTGCAAAGTATTGGGTGACTTCTGGTACATGGAACTGAGAAAATGACCATTCCGAGCTGAAATATTTTGGTAGAACTCCTGCAACAATGTCTCAACATGTTAGGTACCAGACAGAAGCATTAGATTATCCAACTGCACAATTATATATATAAAATCTACTCCTCGATTAGCTGGTTTAGAGGAAAGCTATGAAATGGGAAAAACAATAACTTTCCCAGTGACACATAAAATTTCACAAGGCTTCTAAGCGACACGCTTCTATAAAGTTCACTGATTTTCTCATGAACCAAGAAAGGTATTTCTTGGAAGTTTCACTTATGCACTCTCTCAATATAATTTAGCCTTTCTGTCCTTTCACTCCATAAGCAGCTCTTAAAGAGAAACAAGGCATATCATACGTACTTCATGGTAACAGTCATTTTTTCAGATATCTCCTAATTTCTACCTTACCTCTCAGAAAAGACAATGACGAGCCGGGGTTGGCACCACTGGCTGGAGAAACAAGAGGCTGCAGGGAATTTGAAGAAGTCTCATGTTCAGTGGAGTATGCGTCCTCCCCAATAACCCTCACTCTAAGAGAGAAAATGTGAACAGTCCCCTTGTCGCTTGATACTGCAAGCCACTGCACGTTTGGTGATAGAGCAATGCTGTAGATATCTGCTCTGTCCACGCCTCTTCGGACCTGTAACAAAGCAGCATTTGACTTAATTAAGCAGACTAATTAATCAGTAATGAACATACAAAACTGGCATATGCTCTGCATAAGATTCCGTTAGTGTTATTAACAGCTACCAAAGTCTTTCTAAATAAATTGTGACAGCTGTGTTTGCTCAACCATTGCCTTGACAGATTCCTTATCAAAATGTGACTTAAATAGCATAGGGTACAATGATGGTGTTAAGTAAATGAAAGCTACTTCATAGTTATCACAAATCAGACCTCTTGCAGACGAGTTCCGTCCATAGTGTTGAAAATTCGAATCAGAGTTCCCTTTGTACTGGCAGTTGCAAGGAGCAAGCCATCCAATGTCATGGTCATGCACGCGAGATTAGAATCATGAGCATTAATGATTTGAACCATGTTAAGCCCAAAATGTTCAACTCGGACCTCTCCTCGACGAATACCTGGACAGGCCAGGACAGATGTATTCATATGATGAGAGAGGCAACATAGTCCCCTTGGATTTGCCAGATTTTCAATCTGGTGAAGAAGTCTTAGATCCATAAAATTGTAGACATATATCTTGTGCTCAAGAACAACTACAATTCGATCTCTTCTTAACTTCACTGCACGAATTTCCGACCGAAAAGTAAACTCACTGATGCAGCGGCTCTGATGATCATCCCAAATCAATACTTTATTTGAAGGGTACTGAGAGTTAGGTCCACCACCAACAAGCGCCAAGATATTACTCCGGAAAAGCATCTCTACAATTTTAAACCCTCCATCCTTCAGCTCTCGCCTGAAAGTTTCCTTGAACGGTTCACAGTTATATATATGAAAACCATGGCTCGTACCAGCAGCAAAACAGCTGTAATCCTGATTCCAGGAAACAGAAACCAACTCTGCTTCATCACTTTCACCAAAATCTGGAGGCCCAAAAGATCCTGGAGTGAAGGTATCCCGGGAGTCATAGCGACCTGGTTGGAAGTTTCTCCGAGGATCCATTTCTCCTTAATATGTGAAGCGTTGAAATTGTTGCAAGCTGAAATCAAATAATAACCAAGAAAGAAGACTTTAAGATTGATCTCACTTCACAAAACACACTGTCCATAAGATCCAAACAATGAAGCTGAAAGACTAGACTTTAAGAGTTTGATTCATGCCAATCAATCCGAAACTCAAAACAGAGACAATTCAACACTGAACGATTCAGAATCCTAATCGAACATAGACTGATACAATGCCTTATTGAAACTTAACCTAATCCAACGGAAAAGTGCTAACAGATTAACAAGCTCTCTTCTCTCAGATATAGTGGCGATAACAGGTCAAGACAATCATCACTGCGTCAACCTCCAAAAGGCAGCCATATAAGAAATCAAACTCTACCACGATCGAACTTAATCAACCTAAAAACCCTATCTGTTCATCATACATTACGATAAACAAACCCCTAAGCAACTTCATACTCCAAAATCCTAACAACACCACGATTCCAATTTCGCATACAATCCAACAATCGCGTACGAATTTACACACGACAGAGACACAATTTAAGATTCCGATCAAACAAAAATAACTGCAAAAAATTCCTTAATTCGAACAAAAAAAAAACACAACGAGATTGAACAAAATCCTCACCGATTCAGAAAACGAAAACAGCGAGAAGAATAAAACGCGATCTTTGAAGAAGGAAAATGCTGCTTCAATGGACGACGAACAATCTCGATCCTGATGCTATAATCTTCTCAAATCAACAATGACTTGGCTATGAGAAGGTTCGTCTCTGTAATACTAACTTGTAATGATTTTATCTTCGTTCGTCGAAAATTTCAGATTTTTTTCTTTTTTTATTCGTTTGTTTGGGTTAGTCAACTCAACTGTCGTTCATTTTTATAATTTAACCTTTTTTCAAATACAAGCAAAATAAATCGAGGTATGCATTGGATGGCTTGGAACAAGTTGTGCAATAATAAATCGGAAGGAGGGTTAGGCTTTCGGAATGTAGACGATTTTAATTCAGCCCTATTAGCTAAACAATTATGGCGGTTGATTACGGTTCCAGATTCCCTTTTTGCGAAGGTGTTTAAAGGGCGGTATTTTCGGAAATCCAATCCCTTGGAAAATATTAAATCGTACTCCCCATCATATGGATGGCGTAGTATCTGTTCAGCTAGATCTCTGGTTAATAAAGGACTTATTAAAAGGGTCGGATCGGGGACATCCATCTCAGTTTGGGAGGATCCCTGGATTCCAGCTCAATTCCCGAGACCAGCAAAGAGTAATGGTTCACTTGTTGACCCATTGTTAAAAGTAAACAATCTTATAGATAGTCGGTCGAATTTTTGGAATATTGCTCTCCTAGAGGAGATCTTTGATCCAGAAGATATCGCCATCATAAGTGCCCTACCGGTGGGTGCGCCAACTAAGGAGGATACACTGGGTTGGCATTTTACAAAATCCGGAAAATATACAGTCAAGTCGGGATATCATACCGCACGGTTAGGAAATTTGGAGACAAATTTCTCATTGATTGGTCCAGACATCAAACCGTTAAAAGCACATTCTTGGAAAGTGCATTGTCCACCTAAGATACGTCATTTCTTATGGCAAATTTTAACGGGTTGTGTACCAGTTACGGAAAATTTACGGAGAAGAGGAATCGATTGTGATACAGGTTGTGCCAGATGTGGCGAACCAGTGGAAACAATCAATCATACACTCTTTCAGTGCCACCCGGCACGACAGGTTTGGGCACTCTCTCAGATTCCTACAGCAATGGGAATTTTTCCAACGGAGTCTATCTTTGCGAATTTGGACCATTTATTTTGGAGAATACCTACGGACTTTGACTCTTCAGTCTTTCCATGGATTATCTGGTATATATGGAAAGCAAGGAATGAAAAAATATTTGAAAATATTGATAAAGATCCATTGGAGGTATTACGGTTAGCGGAAAAAGAAGCACAATTGTGGCAGTCTGCCCAAATTGAGCTTCATCATGAAACGCATGGTACTGTGGAATTGGTAAATCGGCCTCGAGTGGGGAATACTTCACTTGACTCGAATTATTCAGGATACCGTTGCTTTGTGGATGGATCGTGGAAAGAAAGTGATAAGTTCTCCGGTACAGGATGGTTCTGTACATCATCAAACGGAGAGCCGCCAACCATGGGAGCTGCAAATCTCCGTCGAAGTTTATCTCCATTACATACCGAGTTCGAGGCCCTTCTCTGGGCGATGAAGTGTATGATAGGTGCTGATAATCAAGAGGTAGAGTTCCTTACAGACTGTTCTGATCTGGTTAAGATGGTGTCTTCTCCAACCGAATGGCCGGCGTTTTCAGTGTACTTGGAGGAATTTCAGAGCGACAAGGAAGAATTCTCATCATTCTCTTTATCTTTAATTTCTCGCAATGCTAATGTAAAAGCGGATCATCTGGCACGAAAAATTCGTACAGAACCGCTTCATATCACATTTGTAAACAACATTCCACAGGAATGGCTCTTTTGAGTTCTAATTAATTTCGGATGACAAAAAAAAAAAAAAAAAAAAAAAAAGCAAAATAAAGTATAGTTATTATTATCTTAATGGGCCTCTTTCCGTTACGACCCGACCCGACCCGGCCCGTATTCCTCCAATTTGGTTAATCAGCTCCGGTGACTGAAACCGAAAGTAATAATCATGGCGTCGAAGCAAAAACTCTGACTCGTTGATCCATAAAGTGAACTCTTCTCGCTCTAAGTTTCTTCTTTTCCTCAATCAAAAGGAGGATTATAATTTTTTTTGTTTTTTGTGACATCCTTATCTACAATTCGATCTAAAACCCTAAAAAGATGGTGAAACCCTCCGATTTCAAAGCAGTGCACAAACTTATTCAATTGCATTACAGTCGAGTCAACTTGGTCACAACGACGGGCCGGTCAAAACTCTCCGCTTTGTCTTCTCCGGCTCTTCCTTCAAATGGGGTTTCTCAGCTTCTGCCTAAGTCCGGTTTTCACACCTTTTCGTCGAGACCCACTTCGAAAAACTTTGGCTTGTCCCAGGTTCTTCCCTCTAATGGGGTTTCTCAGCTTAAGCCGAAGACCAGTTTCCACAGCTTTTCGTCGAGACCCACTTCGAAAAATGTGGGATTATCCCAGATTCTACCCAGTCCTAAGCTCGTACCTAGTTTGCAGAATTGTGGTGTAGCCTTGGTTAAGCCCCGTGTTAATATGAACTTTGCATCGGCTTTTAGATTGTTTTCGAGCTCTGGATTTCGAAAAGTTGACGGGAATTTTGCTAGAAAGGTTGTTGACAAGCCAATCCAAGCTGTTAGTTCGACTTTTGCTAGATACCGAATGGCTTTAGGGTTGCACATTGATGCGTTTTGGAAGAAGAATAACCTTTTGGTGTTTGGAGCAGGAGCTGTTTTTGTATGTATTTTCTTGTGGAGGATCATGTTTGGAATTGCTAGCACATTCGTTGGTCTCTCTGAGGGAATGGCCAAGTACGGCTTCCTTGCTCTCTCCTCTGCAATTGTTGCATTTGCTGTAAGTTTTAGGCTCTCTCTATACTTACCTCTGATAACTTTGACATTAACTCAAACTTTGAGATACAACTTAAGATTTATTCAGTGGTGGGTCTCTGAACTCAGAGCTATGGCATAGTTTCAGTGTCAATCTTTTCCGTGGAAAACTGTATTGTGTTGTTAATCTTTATAGTCTTCAACTTTCTATCAAGAATTGCAAATACTGTTGTTAACTTTGGTTTGTTGTCATAGCATTTCTCCTTCTCTTATGTTATAGAGTTATCACTGCTCACAGCAATATTCTGTGTATTTTTCTATTACTAGGGTTTATACCTTCGCGCAAGGTTCACGATAAATCCCGATAAAGTCTATAGGATCACTATGAGGAAGCTCAATACAGCAGCTGATGTTCTTGAAGTTATGGGTGCTCCTCTGGCAGGATCAGATTTGCGTGCTTATGTGATGTCAGGTGGTGGCATAACATTCAAAAAATTCAAGCCAACAATTAGGAACAAGCGTTGCTTCCTCTTATTCCCGGTTCAAGGTTCCGAGAGAAAGGGCCTTGTTAGTGTCGAAGTCAAGAAGAAGAAAGGCCAGGTTTTTGCTTTCTCTACTTTCCCTCTTGATAAAAGAACATTCTTCATAGATTGATCACATTATTACATTATGATTGTTAGTAATCTGTTTTAGAAAGTTTTGGTATCCTTAAAATTAGGCTTGTAAACATTTAGGTGCCTGATAAGAGTTCATTAACAATGCCACTTCAGCTTGTTTGTCATTGAGTATAAATAGAAAAGGCTTATGATGTTTAAAGTGTTGAGTATTTTGGTGAGGTTTGGGGTTCTCTATAACAAAACCTAGGTTCTATCTTCGATTCTTTGCTTTGGTTAGTTATTTTGTTCTTCATTTGCTTCTTTGGCTCTGTTTCTGTTCTATGTTCCTGTGAGAGATATCGCTGTTTGAACCTATCAGTGTTCCCATTTCTCTATCACGATGTATGTGAGATTTGTGTATTTCTGATGTTCATGTCTGTTTTTGCTCAGTATGATATGAAACTACTGGCAGTGGATATTCCAATGGCGTCTGGTCCTGATCAACGCTTATTCCTTATTGGTGATGAAGAAGAGTACAGAGTCGGTGGTGGTTTGATCTCTGAGTTAAGAGATCCTGTGGTAAAAGCAATGGCAGCAACCAAAGAGTTTGATAATCTTGACAGAATTGAAGAGGAAGAAGACGCCGAAAGAGAACTTCAAGAGGCCGAAAGGAAGGAACGTGAAGAAATTGAACTTCAAGAAGCCGAAAGGAAGGAACGTGAAGAAATTGAACGTCAAGAAGCCGAAAGAAAACAGCGTGAAGAAATTGAGAAGCTCGAAAAAGAGAGTTCTTAGTCGGTGCTATCGTACTTGCACACAAACTAAACATCTTCAGTGGATATAGAACATCACCGTGAATCTGTTCAAAAACCCTTACTTTCAAACTTTTGCAGAATAAATTCTAGAGTATGTTACTGTTTCTGGTTTGTGATTCTTCAGAGAAGGAGGCCTTTGTCATATCTAAACCGGTTTTGGCTTGAGGGAGGATAAAGGTTTTGTCTTTGCGGTTAGTACCGGTTTAAGCATAATGGAAAGAAAACCAATACAGAATCCAAAGAGTCAAGGCTGTATGAGACTTTCATATCTATGTTGTCTTTGACCAATTTCTATATTACAAAATTAGCAATCAGTTATTATGGTTGATCAAAACCACCTGCATCGTGAAGAAGATATAGTTTTCCAACCAAAAATACGTCCTCATTGCTTTTAACGAATGTTCTTGTGATTCCCTCCTTATCTGGTTTCTTGGTTTCTTTCTGAATCTTCTTCCACAGAAAATTGTGATCTTCGAATCTGTTGCCTTTAGGGCGAAACTGTTCTGAATGCAAAAGCACAAATCATCTGAAGTTGTAAGGATTTAAAGGTTAATAATCCTCTCCCAATTCCCTTCTTTTTCATACCTAGATTCTATTGAATTTACCTCTTTTATGAGATGGCTCATTTGAATTTCCTCTCTTTTTCATGATTTTTGTAACATTAGAAAGATAAGGTTTTGATTTTCGTTTGGTTTGATGAATTTTTGATTCAGGAGTTAATCTTGAGCCAATGAGAGGCAAATCTGGATTTGATTGTGTAAAGAGTTGATGGGAAATCGTTGTGCAAGAACTTCTTGTTGTAGAAAGGTAATAAATAAAACTTCTACAACATCAATTCAATGTTTCATTAGCCATAGCTTCAGAGGGAAGATGAAGAATCTGTGTCCATATATGTGTTTACAGTTATGGTCATGTATATGCTGCTGCAGCAACAACAACAACAAGGCTCAAACCCGAAGCCAACACGGGTCCAAAGGAAAGGTCCACCCGGTAAGCAGAATCGAGAAATGGGAAGAAAAGATCACAGAAGCTAACAACAATGGCAAGATTGTAAGCTTTCTTCTTTAACAAATTTCAGCTTTTCTAAGATTCTTCCACTTTTCCATACAAGTAACTAGCTTAACTGACCATTCAATCAAACAGCTCGTGGTGAATTTCAGCGCGCCGTGGTGTGTACCTTGTAAAAAGATAGAACCAGTATTCAGGGAGCTTGCTTCTAGATACCCTTCAATGATATTTGTAACAGTTGATGTCGAAGAGCTCGCTGTAAGTAAACTGAAAACTTGTGCTTTTGAGAAGATAGATAAGATGCAGTTTTAGGATTTGAGATTGAATTGGTGAACAAAACACAGGAATTTAGTAATGAATGGAATGTGGAAGCTACACCAACTGTAGTGTTCCTTAAAGATGGGAGACAAATGGATAAACTTGTTGGTGCTGAAACCTCAGAGCTTCAGAAGAAGACAGCTGCAGCTGCTGATCTCTTTCTCAAAAAACCATAAACTCTAAACACACAACAGAACAGAGTTAGGTTTTCCAATGTCTGTCAAAAGCAGAAGTTACTTGCGGTTGAAGTAAGTATCATGAGTTCTTTTTTGTTACTTGTTTGGGATTTGTTTTTTATACTTACAGAATCTGATTTGGTAATTCTGATAACTTTCTTTAACGTTTTCTTCTTAGACAAATCTTGTCTTTGGCTGACAAAAAACACAAAACATGAAGATGAAGAAGAGTTTGGTGATCGAAGGTTTATTAGCAGCCATTCTTCTTTAGAGCTCTTTTGTGCAGATGCATTGTTATCAAAAATGGTTCTGATATTTTCAACAGTAAACGAATTGCTTCTTGTGCATATTTGTCTAATTAATTCTTTTACACTTGAATGTTATTTTCTATATTATTGTGTTCTTCTATTTGAAAACCTGTCAAACGCGGTACAGAAGAAAAGTTAACGTATTTTTCAAACTCGAAAAGGTTTTGGTCAATAACCATTTGCTTTATGTTGGCAAATTAGTAAGATGCACGTTGATTTCTTTCTTATTTTAAAAATTATGATTAAAACATGATGCTGAGTGATTCGTTCTTTCTTTGAATAAAAAATATACAAACAATTTAAAAATACAAAAAAAAAAAAAAAAAAACAATTTGATCTAGAAATAATTTCTTGGCGATCTCCAAAGTTGACTTTTCAAAATCCAAATCGTTAAAGACTTGAAGAACTGGACCTCAACTTTCACATCCAATGGTGACTAATCAATGCAACTCTCAGATCTTAATCTTCCTGAAAAAAAAAAAAAAATGAAAGAAGCAAAATAATAATAAATAAACTAGTAAACTAATATATACAAGTCTGTTAAAACCATCATCTCCTTGACCATTATTCGTTTTGGTTTTTATAAAGCATATATTTATATATTTGTTATTTGTGCTTGATCTGATTCATATAATAATATCTCCTCCTCCTCCTACTTGCTTGCTTGAAAGACCATCAACAAAGTTTTATACTATACTACCCAGAAAGAAAACAAGATCATTTATCAAAGATAAGTCAATCACCAAATCATGATGAAGAAGAAGAAACAGAGCAGATCCCTATCTTCTTCTACCAAGAAAACTCTTGAACCATCCTCAGATTCTTCACCTTCACCTAGGCTACTCTCCCTTATCCGTTCTAAGGTGACTTCTCTCTCCTCTGTTTATCTTCTTAGTCTCCCTCTTTGATCTTTGATTCTTCCTATAACTGGTTCTCGAATTCTGGAGTTGAGCTGATGTGCTTGTTTTTTGTAGTTGGCAAGTGGTAAAGACTTGAAGCATATGTTCAGAGGTATGAGGAGTAGAACCGTGCCTGGATTATCTTCTCAGTCTAGGATCGTGAGATGTCCCAAGTGCCACAAACTTCTCCAGGAACCTTTAGATGCGACTTCTTACAAATGTGGTGGATGCGACTCTATTCTTCATGGTACGATACCCTTCTTAAGTCTCTACTCATGTTTACAAGTAGTCAACCTCGTGCATAAGTGTTTTCTTTTTCTTGTGTTTTTTCTTTGAATGCAGCAAAACGTTGGGAACTGGAAGGCAATGATCACACAAACACTATTCCTGAGGCTCTCCTTTCTTCTCAAAACCGCAGTTTAAGTGCTGAGGTAGAATCTCCAGAAGATAGTAGTAGAACTCCAATGAGAAGTACTCACCGGGAATACAATTCAAGGGCATCGCCTTCTGTTGAAAGGGGTTATCATCCAGAAACTGTTTACAAGCATGAGACATCCGATATCCGCAGAGAATGGATGAGAAGGACTGATGACTTCAGTGAGACCGGTGATTCTGATACGTTTGCTTCAGCAAGAAGCTCTCCATATAACACACGCAGCAATGCCTCGCAATGGGCACGACATGAGGGGAGATATGAAGATCTACCTCAGGTTCCTTTCTATCCAGCAAGTCCTTCCCCTTCTTCTGCATATGAATATGGCTACAGTAGTCCTTTTCACGGGTCTCACGTTTCTGCATCAGAGCAGTCTTATTATCATCATCAACCAAACCAATTCGGAAGAGAAGGCTGGTTTCAAGAATCTTCTGTTGCTTCACCTAGTCGTTTTCAGGGTGAGACATCTGATGGAAAGTACTATCACAGGTCTTCTCAGTCTCAGCTGCATGATCTTCAGTATCATAATATTTATGAACCCAGTAGCTCTGTAACCCCGCATCACTCTGTGTACTCTGAGCGTAATTATGTCGCAGCTGCAGCGCCACACCGCTCTACATACTCGGAGCATTCCGTAGGGATTTCTAAGAGTGGCACAAGTAGTGAAAAGAACTCTCTAAGTAACAAAAAACGGTATGTCAGGGAAAGGAATCCGGTGGTGAAGCGCCATATTCTTCCTTCAGCAGGCGGTGCACCTTTTGCAACTTGTTCCTATTGCTTGGAACTTCTACATCTTCCTCAGGTGTCTCCCCAAGGAAAACGTAAAAGATATCAAGTGAGATGTGGCAGTTGTTCCGGTGTACTTAAGTTCTCTATTCGAGAGAAAGCAGATACTGTCCTGGATTCACCTAGCTTTGTGGATTATGGCATGGATTTTGCAGATGAAAATGTTACTAATCATCAGGATTCAGCATCAGAAGGTCATGAAGAGATTTATCCTGATGGAAATCATCTGCCGTGTTTAGACGAAGATTTTGGAGATACAATCTGCAAAAGCAATGATGCTGTTATTTTGAGTCAAAGTCTAGAAACATTTGAGGATAAGGGGATTGAAGAAGACATGAGGAATATATCTAGCAAACTATTAGATTTGAAATTGGAGGCATTGCAGCCTCATCTAAAACCTGTGGTGAACCCCAGATTAAGGGAGCAACAACCTGCATCAAGTGAGACTATTGGAGAGACTTCCAGGATTCATCTAGAGCAATCTCAGGAAGCTCATTCAGAAAAGTCAACCGAGATGGATAATAACAATTGTGAAAGAGCCTGGTGCGATTTAGAAGAGCTTGAATATGAGAAGAACGAAATTATCAAGCCAGAAGAAATTGTTGGAGAAGGATCAGGTGAGTCCTTGGAAGTTCCAGTATACCAGAACGAAAGGATGAGTGAATCAAGTGAAGAAGATGAGAGAGTTGCAGAGAGATCGGTATCTCATAGTGTGAAACTTCTATACGAGAACGAATACGTCAGTGAAACACGTGTACAGTCTGAGAATACCGGAGACGCTAACGAGTCTAAGTGGGAGGAGACTCAAGAAAATGAAGAATATGGAGATGAAAGTACATTGGAAGAGATCGGAGACAAACCGAAGTTGCATTTGGAGAAATATAGGTACATTCAAGATTCTATCTGTGACAGCAGCTTAAGCTATGGTGAACCATTTGAGGATACATCAGTCAAGGAAGATACAGAGCACGTTTCAAACACAATTTCAGATGATAACTCTTTGGTGAATGAGAACCAGAAGTTTATAAGACATCCTGACCAATCAGGTGAAGCTACAGTAACAATATCTAGTATCCAGGAGCAGTCGAAGTATGAGTTTGAGAGTTTCAGCAAAAGACAAGAATTGGAAATGACCATTAGTGACAGAGTACGGTATGAGTTAGAGGAGTCTAGATACGAGACAAATGAAACTATTGAGCCGAGCAAGGTGGGCGAAGATGGATCTGTTGTTTCTTTCGCGAAGGCAAGTGAGGCATTCGAAACAATCATAGAAGGCGAGACAGGTGGCGAGACACTAGTATCTCATCAAATGGATTCTCCAAACGAGAAAGTAGAAAATTCCTATGGAACACTAGAACCAATTTATCTAGAAGAAAGCGGGTTAGCGGGTGAAAATACGTGGGAAGGGACAACAGAAGATAGAGCGGCGTTACATTTGGAGGAATATGAAAGCAACTTTGAGAATTACAGCAGACCATTTGAATGGACTTCAGAAACAACTCCAACATTTGGCATGCATGATTATGAGCTAGGGAAGATACTTGAACCAGACGAGGATGCTGATGGAAGATCAGAATCCAGTTCACGGGGTTCCTTCAATGACGATGTAAGTTCAGAAGAGAGGGTCATTTTTCATGAGTCTCAAGATGCTATACCCGAACAGTCCCACTATGAGTATGAGAGCTCAAGCAAAAGACAAGAGTTGAGTGACACTGTTTTTGACATAGTAAGGTCTGAATTACAGGAGTATAGATATGAGACCAATGAAACACTTGAGCCAAGCAAGATGGTTGGAGATGGATCTGTTGTTCCTGTTGAGAAGGCGGGTGAAACTTTCATAAGCGAAAAGGATGAAGAGAGCTCGGTATCTCATCAAATGGAGTCTCAAAATGAAGATATGGAAAATTCCTACGGAACTATAGAACCGGTTTATCTGGAAGGAAGCAGATGTGAAAGTGAAAATCCATGGGCAGAGACAATGGGAGATGAAGTGGGGTTGAAGTTAGAGGAATATAAAAGCAATCCATTTGAATGGACTTCCGAAAGAGCTCCAACATTTCATCTGCATGAATATGAACAATGGACAGTGCCTGAACCAGAAGAGGATGCTAATGGAAGATCAATACCCAGTTCACGGGATTCCTTTAATGACCATGAAAGTTTAAAAGAGATAGTTGCGTCTCATGAGGAGGTAGTGGATGAGAACAAAACGGAAGCACTAAAAGTTGGTGTAATGGTGGAAGATGGACCTTCGCTGCCCCTGACGAAATGCGAAAATGAATTAATGAAATTGGAAGAGACACTTGAATGGACTTCAGAAAGAGCTCCAACATTTCGTCTGCATGAGTATGAACTAGGGGAAATGCTTGAATCAGACAACGATGTTGATGAAAGATCAGATTACAGCTCAAGGGGTTCCTTCAATGATCATGGAATTTCAAAAGAAAGAGAGTTGTTCAATGAGGAGGAGCCCCAGCTGGTGATTGACGGCAGAACCGAGGCGCTACAAGTAGGCCAAATGGCAAAAGATACGGTATCACTGCACTTGGAGCAATGCAAAGATGAATCAATGAAACTGGATGAGACATTTGAATGGACTTCAGGGAGAACTTTAACGTTTCGTCGCCATGGGTATGAGGTAGGGACCAAGCTTGCACCAGATGAGGATGTTGATGGAAGATCAGAATCTAGTTCAAGGGGTTCCTTCAATGATCGTGGAAGTTCAAAAGAGAGAGCTGTGCTTCACGAGGATGGGCCTTGGCTGGTGGATGATTATGAAACAAAAGTGCTAAAAGTAGGCGTAATGGCAGAAGATGGATCATTGCTGCACTTGGAGAAGTGCGAAAATGAAAAAATGGAATTGGACGAGACACTTGAACCAAGGGATGATATATTCAGGCTCAGTCTTGATGACACACTTGAGCAAGAAAGGATGACGTTTCATTTAAAAATGTCTCAGGATAAGCAAGAAAATCAAAGGCAGACCTTTAAACAAGGCGAGGCTGAAAAAGATATACCAGCATTTGGTTCAAGGGTATCTTCAGAGGGCCAAGAATCTCCAATTAAAATGGCAGAACTAGATAGTGACACTGAAGAGGAGATATTGGGAGACCACATAGAACATTTGCAGAAACAGAATGAGAAGTCAGGTCTAACCTCTGAACCACATGCTCATATCTACAGCACAACGGAGCCTTCCGAAATCGTGGGTTTGCGTCATGCATTATATCAAACGCAGAATTCACCTCTACGATCGCCTCTCACATCACCAATTCATACTCCCATTGGATCTCCACTGCATTACCTTATGGCTTCACAAATACGTTCTCCAATAGCTTCACCAATGCATTCTCACATAGTTTCACCACTTCGTTCTCCCATCAACTCATCTGGATCTCTCTCTGATGTATTGTTCTTCAGCAAGAAAACTTGATGGCAAGAAAACAGATAAGCATTCTTCCAAGCTTGCTCAGTCTTTCCCCCATACTTCAAGACTTTACCTGCAATACAAAACAGTGTGTACATTGTTTCAATTTTGTTTTCGAGTGATTGGATTACAGATGATAAATCAATTCTTTGAGTAGACAAATCTGTTTTTTTTACAGAAGTTGTGCTGATTCAAGGCTCATTAGATAAAGAGGAATTGAATCTACAGAACCGGTTTGCTCAACAAAAAGATTAACCATGAGTTGCAAAACATAAAACATTACATCCAATTCCATCCAGGGAAATCATACATGCAGCCACAAAACAAGGCAAACACAAACGATTTGCTCCATTGGGTGGTTGAAACGATCGGCCATCGAAGTAACAAAGATCAATGAAAATGGTTTTTTCGGTTCAGAGCAATCACAACAACTACAGATAGAAACTCCAGCTTGTAAGAATATAAAAGCTTCTCAAAATGATATACACAACTCCAAGTGAGACATCACTAAGCCCAATGTTACTCTTTTGAGAGAAGAATCAAGTAAATTTTGTTTATGAAAACTTGAATTATACCACGTTTGATCCACATAATATTCTTAAAATGTATCTGGAACCAATGCTAATGATATCTTTCCTTTTGCATCCATTATCTTCAAAGAGACGAGAAACAACACAATCGACAAGAAACTTTCAAGAGCTTACTCTGAGATAAAAATGCAAACTTTCAATCTTTCACCAGTAATTTACACTGGAACTAATCAAATATACTGAAAGAAGCAAACAAAAAGTCCAAAGAAAACGCTGTAAAGTAAAGAAATTGAATAATAGAGTGAAAGGAAAACTCAATAAAGGTTCCTTTTTTTTTACCTCTAAAAACGACCTCGGAGATGCTCCGACCAATCCTAACTTAAGAATCTGATCTTGTTGGTGTTATGTTTCAATTATATCGTTGCTTCTCCTGCCATTTCTGCTTTCGATCCCTCCGAATCAATTTCAGAGACAAGAGAAGACATAGCTTTTCACACTTCACGCCATTCTACATAACACACTTTAACAACGTGCCGTTTTTCAACAATTTTCACATAAACCAT
Source organism: Arabidopsis arenosa (assembly GCA_905216605.1). NCBI lineage: Eukaryota > Viridiplantae > Streptophyta > Magnoliopsida > Brassicales > Brassicaceae > Arabidopsis > Arabidopsis arenosa. The sequence continues at coordinate 13,616,585 of LR999455.1, read as the reverse complement.
TCTACATATAAAACACTTAAACAACGTGCCGTTTTTTTGTGCAATGTGATGGAAAAAAAACATTTGAAAAAAAACATTAGGCAAAAAAGAAAAACGTGACTAATCATATCCAGTGTTCTAAAAAGCGGTGTAGGCGGTCGCCTAGGCCCCGACTAGGCGCTAGGCTCTCATTCGACGCCTAGATAACCGCCTTGACCGCCTAAAATTACATAGATCTTGTTTAATGTATTTTTTCAATTTCAATTAGAGTTTTATTTATATATATAGTTATAAATATTCATATATTGTTTAATATAAATATAAATAAATATTTTATCTAGTTTTTGTTTATAATTTTATAATTTTTAGTTTTATATTGATATTTTATATAACTTTTATATATAATATCATATTTATAATGTATTATGTTATAAACGTCTAAACCGCCTAAAAAATCGCCTAGGCCCCGATTAGGCGTTCTAGGCGCTAGGCACTAGGTCACCGCCCGCTTAGCGCCTAGCGCTTTCTTGAACACTGATCATATCACATAATCCAAATTAAACGATATCATATGATAACACACAACAAATGTAAATAGTTACATAATTCTTTAGTTAGACGACCCCGACATGGTTTGGTCCCATGATTCTTCACGGGCTGCAAAAAGAGGTCAACAAACTACTCATTTGAAGGGTTTAAACTTTAAAACAAACCAAGCAAAACCAAATCAAAGCCCCATTGTGTTTTTTTTTCTCGTTTCCGTACAAATCTTAGTGTACCTTGAAGATTTACATGAATTTTTTAAGAGTTTCTTCGACGTCTTTTGCTAATTACAATAATTCTCATTACTGCTTGATATGAATTTGACGAAATTCACAAGTAGTTAGAAATTTCTTCAGGTCATGTTTTCCACCAAAAAAAACATGCGTTAGTTAAAATAATTTTTCCACTGCAAAAACAGTTAGAACTTAGAAGACTGTTAAATGTAATAAAATTCAGTTTTACGATTTGGGAGATAAATCGACTTTTTGGAGATTGCGACTGGTCTTGAAGGGGAGAGAGAGAGATATATGGAAGAAGCATAACAATTAGCAAGTAATCATTATCAAAAAAAAAACAAGTAATGCTTTTTGTTTTGCAATTTCCATTGAATTTCCTTTTAAAGTCTTTTCTCAAAAAAAATTTCCTGTTCCCTGAACAAATATTTATTCTATTTCCAATGAGAACTTTCTCATTGTAGATATGATATATGAAGCTTCCCCATTATTTCCTTGTTTATTTCCCCTTTAGATCGCACAAAATTCATTTGTGTGAAAAAAATGTTTGAGGGTTGTTCAATTATTGTTGGTACCAGCATACGTCATACGATACCCACTCACTCCTTTTGCAATAATTCTTTTTACACATCACAATCAACTGTACATATTTGATTCATGAGCCTTTCCAGATAAAAACGAAAGTTGAACTGTATATATAAACCAGTTTTTAAATAGATTATTTTAGTCACTCTAATCGCATTAATCCATTATTCAACCTTTGTTCATTACCATTATGTTGTGTATACATATAGATATGAATTAATAGTGACATAAATTTCTAATAAGTAGTACAACCCCAACATGCAAAACCCTATGTTGTCTTGTAGTGATTGATCAATTAGCTATCTATAGCCCCCCTTATTAAATGGTACTTTGGAAACATATATAGACATAATAGTTGCCTACACAACTTGATGATTTTTATTATTATCTTCATTTTACTTCGATCCACCATTTGTGCATTATATAAAAACAATTTGCAAAATTTACATTGATCATTGATCCAATAATGATTATTTGGGTTTAGGCTAAGCAGTAGTGGAATTCGCGAGATTAGGGACCAGCGCAATATTACTACTACTCCTAGTGACAAACTGATAATGATTAATACAGTAGCAATAATCTGACTAATGGGGTTGGATCTACTTCAATAGTTCAATTAATCGGGTCGTTAAAATCTTAATCCACTAGTGGATCTTTAATAGGCAATAAATTTGTCCAATAGTAGTATTAAATAAATTTGTTCAATAGTATTAAATAAATGTCTCTTTTGTTTTGTGCAAGTTGAACACCATATTCAAGTCCACAGCCAATAAAATAAAAACATTTAACGAGAAGTTATCATGTGAGGTGAGACATAAAAATATGGTGTTCTTTAATTATACGGTGTTTTAAGGTGTTGGATGACAATTTTTTGATTATATTATTTAAAATAAAGTTTTTACCTTACTGTTGGCCATTTTATAGAAAATTTAAAACTATTTAAAAGAAAATTTGTTGGATATTTTAAATTGTTTTATCATAAACTAAAATACAAACATCCAACAAAAACTACAGCCATTCGTATTTGGATACATGAATCTGTGTACGATAATACTTCATGAATCATGATAGGTCTGTGTGATAGAGATATATGCGTAGTTGTTTCTCTATTTGTTAGATATTCACTTGTCTTCTTTTTACAGTAAAAATTTCCTACGATTTATGGCTAAATAATTAAATCGAGATTTAATCATAGTTTTGCAATGCAATCACGAGATCAAATTTACAAATGGAATTTGAAAATCACAATTTGTCCCAAAATATTTATGTAGTATAAATACTTTTAAATGTTATAGTATTATAGTAAATAAATAATGCATAATGAATAAACTTTTTAAAGAAAATTAGAGATAGTCCACCTTCCAATAACATAATAGAGGTTACCAACTTATCATCCAGAGTTTTTGAATAGGTAGTTTAGCAGTTCGTTAATGGAGCAAACTCAATTAACTATATCTAAAAAGACAGCTAAAACTTCTGATTTGATTAAAACGAAAACTTGATTTAGTCATTCTTTTTATTATTTATTCCCTTGTCAACACCTCTTTCCCGTTCACTTTTTCTCACATCATCCCTTGCAAAAACAGTAAATAATTAATTAATTAATTATTCCTATGACTAATAAATAATTGGGAAATTGTTAATAATGCCACTTTTTCAATGCCACTTTTCAAAAATACCCCTTTTTTAAAACCTTATAAAAAATGCTCTTAAAAATATAAGATTTACCTAAATATGTATGTAATATTATTAAAACATACACAAACTACATTTCTATGTATCTAAAATCTTATAAATACTTTATAAATAGCTTATAAATGCATTTTAAATACCTTTAAAAACCTTTAAAATATCTTGTAAAACCTTTGAAAAACCTTAAAAATCCTTTAAAATAACTTGTAAAACCTTTAAAAACACCTTATAAAACCTTATAAATACTTGGATCGAGTCTTCAAGTAGTAGTTACAATCCATAAGTACCTTATAAACCTAATAAAACTTTATAAAAATTTCAGATTTAAAAAGGGGCATTTTTTAAAATGGACATCTAAAAGGGGCATTTTTGAAAAGGGGCATGAAAAAAGGGGTATTTTTGCTAATCCCCCAGTTATCAAATAGTTTATTGGATCCTTTCTATTGGTCGACGTTCGTCAGAGACAATGTATTATGAGTAAAAGTCTAATTAGAAAAAAATACCGGCCTAATAAATATGATTAATATATACAACTATAGGACATATTAAAATATAACTCACGACGAGCCAACTGGTTTAACTTAGGCTACAGAAGCAACCTTTTTGAATTAATGAAAAAGTTGAGGCACAACAACTAAACTTTATGGCATTAATAAGGGATCTCATTTATGAACCTGCTTACAAATTTGCTCAGAAGTTATTGGTTTCTGGAGGTGTACTTGGTAGCTATCCCACAAAATAACTAAAACCAAAATCTTATGATCTTATCCTAAACTTATGTCTTTTTAGTCATAATTTATCCTTACGCAAAGAAAAAGGTAATACTTTGTCCATTCTTAACACATACAACAGTTTCTGTTCTAGTGTATGTGTTCTAATTTATATGATCCTAGCTCAAGAGGTGTATTAATAGACTTCGTATAAAAGTGAAAAAAAAAAACTCAAAATCATGAAATTAAAAATGCTACTAATTTTAACATTCTCTTATAATATCTCCGTGAGAAGAAATTATCTTTTTGGGTATGCAAAACTTGTCCTATATAAAATATCACCAATCAATTAGTTTAAACTTGGTTCATAGAAGAGATTGAGAGGGCAACTAGACCAACTAGACATTTAAGCGAGGAGAACCCACTAATGTATGATGCATTTAAATAGTGAGGGGCCATTATATTGAGTAGACCACATACACTACACACCTCTTTAAATATTTATCAAATTAAATCAGTTAAAAAAATTTTATGCTAAACTAGCTATACCTATATTACAGATATAAAAAAATCTAAGATGCCCAACTATACCTTTTCCACGAAAATGGAATAAAGTGATTCCAAGGGAAAGAAAATACTTTTCAACAATAGATTTGTGTTGTTACTATAATAGAATTTTAAGTATAATATAAGATAGGGTTTCTAGAAAAAAAAATGGGTAGAAAAGTGTAGCTTTGATACTTCATATTTTATATATTAATGAAGTGAGGTGATACGTTTACTAGTCTTAACTATATAACAAAAACTAATTAGTCTTATTGCTGGAAAGCGAATGAGACATAGCTATAGATCCAATTTACTTTCTATTGATATGATTCTTTCAACGTAATCAATCTAATTTAGATAGATATCAGTCATTCAAGTATTTTATGTAATTAGGAGCAATTGAGACTAGTTGATCGTAAATTTTGTCTCGTTAACTATTTGAACTAGGTAGGTCTATTTAGGGTGACCTATATGTGTCGTTTTTAATTTTTGGTATGTAAAACTACTATTCAAAGTACTTCGTAAAAAAAAACATGGATCATATAATTTGGATATCAATAATTCAACTGACTATATCACTATTTAAATGCTTACTACACTAGTCAAAAATATGTGTAAACTTTAAACGGATTTTCGCAACTTTTTTATTAGTCTACATTTCGATCCAAAATTTATCCGGTTATAAATGAATGGCTCTTAAGTTTGGATTTCAGCAAAATTATATATTCCATTCTCACTTAGGGATGAAATGACATCATTCATCACTACGTCATTTGAGATTACGTCATACCATAAGCAAAAGAAATGGGTGGATAAGTTCAAGTTCCATCTCATTTCCTCAGACATCTCTCTATCTTCCTTCTCATTTCCTCCCATCTTCCTCTAAAAAACAAAAAATCAAAGAAACCAACAAAATAAAAAGCGCCCATCATTACTAATCTTTTTTTCCACCTTATATTTACACACTTCTCTTCTTTCGTTTAATCATTCAAACCACACCAAGAGGAAAGACAAACAAAAAAAGAAACTCCCAACCAAAAACTTCCTCAAAAATCAACAAATGGATACTAATAAAGCAAAAAAGCTTAAAGTGATGAACCAACTCGTAGAAGGCCACGAGTTAACCACTCAGCTTCAGCAACTCGTCTCTCAACCCGGGTCCGGTCTAGGTCCAGCGGAGGATCTAGTGGCTAAAATCTTAGAGTCTTTCAATAACAGCATCTCTGTTCTTGATACCTTCGAACCTATCTCCTCCTCCTCATCATCCCTCGCCGCCGTTGAGGGCTCTCAAAATGCTTCATGCGACAACGACGGCAAGTTTGAAGATTCCGGCGATAGTCGGAAAAGATTGGGACCCGTTAAGGGTAAAAGAGGATGCTACAAAAGAAAGTAAGTTTCACCTTTTTTTCTCTCTCTTATTTAATCAGTCCATCGTAGTTCTATTTATACCGATTACGTTGATCACATGTACCCTAAATCTAGTGATAATCTAGGATTTGATTACTGTTGTGGTTAGTCACAAACAAACAATAAAATTTAGCTTTGGTTGCAAGAATCATAAGTAGGCAAAGAACCAAATGATTAATCGATTTCATTAATATTATGAGCAGGAAAAGATCGGAGACGTGGACTAAAGAATCGACTATACTTGAGGACACATTTTCTTGGAGGAAATATGGACAAAAGGAGATTCTTAATGCCAAATTCCCAAGGTCCTTTTTACCCCTATATAGATGTGTGTGTATATCTACATATACTCGTATCTGATATAGTGATATGTGACATGTTGCCGGGTATTATTACACATGGACCGCAATTATATCTACCATCAATGTGGTCTGAGCTTAATTGGTTGTGGCATATAAATTTTGGTCTAAATTCTTTTATTTTAATTTATGTTTTGCAGGAGTTACTTTAGATGCACACACAAGTACACGCAAGGGTGCAAGGCAACAAAGCAAGTCCAGAAGGTGGAGCTCGAACCCAAGATGTTCAGTATCACATACATAGGAAAGCACACGTGTAACACCAACGCAGAAACACCCAAGAGCAAGACTTGTGACCATCATGATGAGATATTCATGGATTCCGAAGAGCACAAGAGTCCTAGTTTGACGACCTCAATGAAGGAGGAAGAAGAGAATCATCATCATCATGGTTCTTCCACGGTGAATGACTTGTCATTGGTGTGGCCAGAAATGGTTTTCGAAGAAGATTATCATCATCAGGCCATTTACGTCAATGGGGAAACTAGTACATCTATCAATGATTTGGGTTCTCCGGATCACTTGGTGTTTGGAGCTGGTGGCGATTTCGGGTTCAGCGAAAATGAGCACTTCTCTATCTTCAGTTCATGTTCGAATCTATCTTGAGTTTACCACTACTATAGGACTAAGACTATGAGTTAATCATTAGGCTTGTAGAGTGGAAAACGTACGTATAATATATTTTGTCCTCTCTCTAATGAGTGTCTGTACACTGTACTGTACATATAGTAGTATAAATACCACTCTTGCTGGATTAAAACATAATCCCCCCTTTAGATTAATTCTCAACTCTTTGATTTTTCCACCTCACAATCCTTTTCTTTTAAATACGATGTCGTATTACTCAGAACTAATTAATTACCGACTAGAGTGATTTTAGCCGCTACTATTTGTAGCAAGTAGCAACATTCCCCTCTATTATTGTTTCTTTGTCAACATTCTCCTCTAATTAATGCATCAATAACAAATACTTTATCGTTATGATACATACCTAAAGTGTGTACATATATACCAAGTAGGGTTTAGGATGTTTTTTTTTTCCTTAACAAGTATACATATATATTGCTAATAAAAGAGAGTGAGGAAAATAGGAGAAAATGCAGATAGAAACTGTTAAAAAAAAAAAAAAAAAAAAGCCCTTGCGTAAAAGGCAGTGAACAGTTTCTATCTGCTTAACCATCTCAAGTAGCCACTATATATGTGTACAAAGTACAACTCGCCGAATTGGTCCTTTTCTAATCTTTATTTTTTTGTACTATAGTGTTTGAAAAATATTATAAAAGGAACAATACACTAAAAAATGTCCAAATATTAATTAGGGATAAGTGTCGTGTACTGGTCATAAAAACACAAAACCTTGGACAAAGGGACAAAAAGCAGATGAGACACGAGACATGATACAGGTGACACAGAAAGAAGTGAAAACAGTCTCTCTAATTTGGTTTTGATTCATTGGTTGCAACACAACAAAAGAAAAACCCCAAGCTCCTCACATTCTGAACCTATCTACAACAAAAATCTAAGTAAAAATTTATTTGAAGGACTTGTAGGGTAAAAACCAAAAAAAACAACTCTTTGTTTCTTCTGACCGTATTTATTCCCAAGTGTAATTGTCGTCCGGCGGGATCTCGATCCTCCTCACCGCCGCCACCAACACCGTTTCTTCTTCTCCAATATCCTTCTTTCTATACATACACATTACACAGTATATACATACAACAAATTACACATGCATACATACCATCTACATTAATAAATGTTTGTATTTACCTTCTTCGATGCCTTGGTCTCGAGGTATCATTACCCTCCACTGTCTGCATCACTGGATACCTAAAGTTAAACCAGTGGTCCTGCATCAGACTCGGTTCATTCTGCATCGGTATATCCAACATTGGAACCGGTTCCGGTTCAGGCTGGTACTGTGCCAAAGAGTTCCTCCACGCAAGTAGGATTTTCAGCCGTTCGTTGGCGTCTCCGAATAGAGTGGAGATCGAGCTTTGATAACTCTTGTGATGATAAGCTGAACTCTAGCTCCTTAACCAGATTGATTCCGTTTAATATCATTGACATTATATCTCATCCATCGTTTGATTATCAATTATTTTGTTTTTGTGGTTCAATTATGCCTTTTTAAAAAAGTATTCACACAAACATATGTAACACCTATTTTTCTTACCTTACAAATTTTGGTTTTTGCTTCACCTCGTGATATCTTACCTGTTTGTTTATGCATCTATATACACACATACAAATATATTATAGAGCAAGAGGGACAGGTAAAGAAAGATTGGATCCTATGTTGATTCGATTTTGAAAAAAAATCAAAGATTGTGAAATTTTTCAGTGCGACGTACAATCTCCAATCATATAATGAATGTCGTCTCAATTTTTTTTATTTGTGATGACATATTGGCAAGCATAAATTAGTTAAACTAAACTTTGCTCCATAACAAACACGTTAGTAATTGATTTCTAGATACTTAATCGATGTGACAAAAAGAAGATAAGGACTAGGTTTTTTTTTTCTTGGTTAAGAAAGGTGAGAGTATGTTTTAGAGTGTTGGATCGTGTATATGTTTTCTATCGTCCGACAAGTGATTTAACTTTTTTTGGAGGGCAAGTCTTTTGATAAACACGATAGAAGAAGAAAGCAGCACATTGACTAAGTCATGGGCTTCTTTTCAATATTTATAGATTTTCAACGTTAAAAGGCGATCTTGGAAGTCCACGCAAAGATTTGGGATTAAAATGTTGAAATAATCGCCTGATCAAGAATAATGGTGAAACAATTGAATACCTAAAGGCTAAAGGAAGATAAATTGACACATACGTTTTTTTTTTTAATAATAAGAGTCACTCACTATGGTTATCCTAATGGGCCCAAAAAGCTAAACTGCCAATTTTGAATTGGGAAAAATGTCATAAAAATTCCCAACTTATTGAAAACGTTGATTTAAATCCTCAACTCCCGACGAAACGAAATAAATTTCAAACTTATGTTGACTTTCCAAATAAATATCAAACTTTCGTTGACTTGGCCATATTAGGTATGTTGTTAAGTGAATTAACATATCACGTTAACGGAGTTAATTTTCTGTTAACATACATGTTAATTGAAAACAACATTATTTCCTATAACAACAAAACGACGTTGTTTTGTCGTAACGATTGAACTAAATCCCTAAATTCAATCTTAGATCCCCAAATCGAGCAAAATCCCTAACCCTCAATCTTCATCTGATTTGAAACTCGGGATTTTATTGAGGAGTTACAACAAAACGACGTCGTTTTATTGTTAGAGGGAATGCTGTCGTTTTCAATTAACGGATCTGTTGACAGAAAATTAACCTTTTAACAGAGTATGTTAACCCACTTAACGTCATGTCTAATATGGCCAGGTCAACGAAAGTTTGGTATTTATTTGGAAAGTCAACATAAGTTTGATATTTATTTCGTTTCGTCGAGAATTGAGGATTTAAATCAACGTTTTCAATAAGTTCAGGATTTTAATGACATTTTTCCCATTTTGAATTCTATATTTCTCGTGGTTTAAGATTTCTTACAATCAGACCAAAAAGAACATTTCTTGTGGTAAGCAAGATTGTATTGGGAAGAATCAATTTGCACTTCGAGAGGAACATACATCAAGATTTTTAAACACTGAGCTTTTACATCTAAGCAGATCTTCAGCTTCTGCAGTTTAAAAGATGACATTTCAATTTCTCAACATCAGATAATTTCAGTGGCTTCTGCATAAACATCTGCGCACCGCTAGCTAAGCATCTGCAATATAAATCAAGAAAATAACAAAATCTTAGTTCACCACTAAGAAGAAACCAAAAAAAAAAAAAAACAGAACAATTAAGCAGTGTGTCTGAGGAATGATAATTTTACTTGTTGATGCGAGTAGGAATGTTCTCTGAAGACAATATCACAACAGGTACTTCCTTTAGATTCGATGATTCCTGCTGTCAATAATAAAAAACCATAGAAACAGAGACAAAGAAAGAAATTTTGTTAGTCTATGAGTCTTCTGATAAAAAAAAAGACTTTTGATTAGTAAGAAATTTGTTACACACCTTCACTTTCTTAAGAAGCTCAAAACCTGTCATTCCTGGCATACAATAATCAGTGATGATAAGATTCACCTTCATTACCTGAAAAATCAACCCTCCAATATGTCACAAAAGTCGTTGGATTTACACTGTTGGGTCCTCTCTAAACAATTCAAAATGTGCAAATGTGCAGTGAGGATATAATAACTTGAAGATATATAAACACATTGAGCTTAATTACATTGGTCTGTTGTGGATCTCCCAAGCCTAAGTACTCCAATGCTCTAAGCCCATTTTCTGCTGTTGTCACTGTACAAAACGTAAAATCAATTTTTTCATTTCAGAGGCAATGTTACCATATAGAAGGATCTTGGTTCTTGAAATTTAAAAGGAAAAAGATTTGAATGATAGATTGATAGTTTACCTTTGCATGAAGAGATCTTGAGGATTCTCTCAAGGAGTTTACGGTCAATTAGATTATCATCTACTGCTAAAACATGAAGCTCCTCCTCCATTGACGATAAACAAGACTCACTTCCACTTCCACATCCGTTCTTCATCTCCTACGATTACAGAGAGAGATATCGTTTTTGTTCCTTATGAATGAAGCAACTGAGAACAAAAAAACTACACAAGAAGGAAGAGAATAGATGAGTCAGACACTAATATGGACATTATACTGCTTTTAATTCTCAAACCTAAAGAAAACAGAGATAAACTTACAGATGAAGAAAAAAAAAAGAGAGAATTGACAAACTAAAAAGATTTGAGAATGAATGTATATATGAACAATATATTTATGTTTTAAATTTATATATGGATATATAAGATAACAATATATCAAGAAGTGATTTGATATGATTTTATCTTCCTTATAATTTAAGATACAACAAGTTGTGGTTTTGTTCTTGATATTGATTCTCTGGAAACTGGTAAGAAACTTGGTGTTTATGTCAGTGACAGTGCTTTGTGATCTTGTACGATGATAACGAAAATCCAAATATTAATTTTAATTTTCCATTTGTTTGGCTTTTCTAATCGTGCGAATAATGAAGATGCAAGTTTATAATCATTTTTTATTTCAAAATGGATCACAAATCTGTATCAGAATCTCATTTACAAAGTCCCCACGATTCTCTGAAAATTAAGATATATTATAATTTTAGTTTTTGAATTTTAAAAACATGGGATTTTTCGGTGTATATTATTATTTGTCAATTTTTGTAATCGTTAAAACCTCAAATTAATACGAAATCTTTGACGGATATGTGACTTGCATTGTTGCATCACTTGCATGGGCCTTGTAGTTGTAACTTGTAAGTAGCTCCGAGTCGCATTTCTAAGTCCAATTTGTTTTCTTTTCTAACATATCATCCGGACTGTAGAACTTTGATAAGCCTTATTATCAGCTGAGCCCATTTATCGTTTCTCCTTAATGGGCCGATGATGGGAGAGTTGGACCCATCTTATCCGAAGTTATTTACCATGAAATAAAAATGGAAAATATAGTAATCAATAAATATAAGGAAATTGCAGAACAAGAGAGTAACTTTCGAGTAAAAATTGAATGTAGAAATAAATACTAACTATAAAACAAACAAAAGAGTAAATTCTTACTAATATAGATGGAAAGTGAAGAAGAGTAAATGTGAATTCTCTACGGTCGGGCTCACACTGCCCAAAAAATTCCTTCAAATCTCTTGAAACAATATAAATTTGACCCTATATTTTTAGAATAAATTAAAAAGGCCTCTTTGTTAAAATGCAAATAGAAACAAATAGTAAATTCCAAAATTTCCATGAAGGGTTGTTTTCCTTCCATGGGGAAAAGAGTTCTTTTTCATTTTATTTTAAATAAATAACTTTTACTGTCAAAAGGAATATAAAAATTTAAAACATAGGTATGGAGAGAGACCGGAGTCTGATAAAATGTCTTGACTCGGACCAAATCTCAAACGAGAAAGACAACAATTAAAAAATTCCAAGAGCATGCTTAACGGATTATATTATTTTTTTCATCACCATTGTTCTATTATCTGTTTTTTTAAGTGTTTTATTTTAGAGAAATTGTTAAAAATGCCCCTTTTTCAATACCCCTTTTCAAAAATGTCCCCTTTGAGAGTCCATTTTTAAGTTTGCCCTCTTTTAATTTTTAATGACCATTTTACCCTTATTTGAAACAAAATTAGGTCCACAAAATACAAAATATTTTTTGGCGGGAAAAGTGATCCCGCAATTTTCCCGCCAAAACACTTGTAAAAAACCTTTAAAATACCTTGTAAAATTTTCCCGTAAAATTTTTCCCGCCAAAAAATTTTCCCGCCAAAAATTTTTTTTTGCGGGAAAAGTGATTCCGGAATTTTTTTTTTTTGCGGGAAAATTTTTGGCGGGAAAAATTTACAAGGTATTTTAAAGGTTTTTTACAAGTGTTTTGTAAGGTTTTACAATGTATTTTAAAAGGTTTTACAAGGTACTTATTAGGTTTTATAAGGTATTTATAACTTGTAAAACCTTATAAAAAACTTGTAAAACCTTATAACTTGTAAAAACCTTATAAAATAGCTTGTAAAATCTTATAATATCTTGTAAATACGTTGTAAAACCTTTTAAAATACATTGTAAAACCTTATAAATACCTTGTAAAAAACCTTTAAAATACCTTGTAAATTTTTGGCGGGAAAAATTTTCCCGCCAAAAATTTAGCGCCAAAAAAATTGCGGAATCACTTTTCCCGCAAAAAAAATTTTTTGGCGGGAAAATTTTTTGGCGGGAAAAATTTTACGGGAAAATTTTACAAGGTATTTTAAAGGTTTTTTACAAGGTTTTACAAGTGTTTTGGCGGGAAAAATTGCGGGATCAATTTTCCCGCCAAAAAATATTTTGTATTTTGTAGACCTAATTTTGTTATATTTCCTTATATATTTGTGATATATTTTATTAAAAGAAGGGTAATTTAGTCATTTTGTACATAAAAAGGGGTATTTTTAAAAATGGACAGCCAAAGGGGGCATTTTTGAAAAGGGGCATTTTTGTGAGTCTCCCTTTATTTTATGGCAATAAGTCTTTGACACTTAGTTATTCAACCGCATTTCAATCTGTAAAAAGTTCACATAATGGACGATTCCTTGCACAAACAGAAGATCCCAAATTTACATCTGCAGCTCCTCCAAGTCAACCAAAATCCTTAGGTTTGTGATCCAATTTCAAAACCCCATAATTTTAAAGAAAATTAAAAACCCATAATTCGTTTATTTTTTCTTATAGTTTACATTGTTCGGTGCAATTTTTAAGTTGATACAGTGACAAGGACATTGTACATAAATAAATGAATAGTAATATTATGGTTGCAATTATTAATGAACAAGTGATTTCTAAGCACCACAAAATATTTTTTCCAGGTCACCATCCTCATTCCTCACCAACTTACTTTAATGTTTTTTTTGTTGTCAACTACTTTATTGTTTTTTCTTCAAAAACAAAATAGAGAATAAAAATGGAAATGGCAAATTAAAAGATAAAAATGAAAAACCAAATCTATGGTGACCACTTTAACCACTGTCTCTTTCTGCATAATTTACCCAAAAATACCAATTCTCTGCATGAGAATAACAGAGCCAACCACATTCCAAATTGTTTCCATTTTATGTGAAAGATTATTTTCTAATTAATTGAATCAAACCAAGAGGCCACAGAGCATATAATAAACCCATTAAAGAAAGTTTCTATTATTTGGGAAGGACAATTTAGTACATTTCAAATTTATGGTTCATTTCTTTATGAGTTGGCCAATCATTTATTCATTTTCCCACTTTCTATAACAACACAAAACTAAAATAAAAAAGCCACGTGTCTGCCAAGTCGGATTCGTCAAAACCAATGAAATAAATACACGTGTCAACTTCGAGATTAATGAGTCCACCCACCTTCCTCGGGCCCCACACTCTCTTCTTTCCAGCCCGTTGATAAAGGCAGCTTTTAATTACTCTTTCTCTTTTTCTTTATTGGCTTTTTCTCTCTTCTTCCCAAATTCACTGTTCTTTAAAAGCTTCAAAACCTAACAAGAAGAAGAAGCTCGTGCTCTCTCACTTTCTTTGCCTCCGGTTGTTTTTACCCCTGAGCTGCAACATTCTTCGTCGGAAAGCTTCCCGGAGATAATTCTTAACCAGGTGAGAAATCCTCATTTCCAGATCGTAAACTTTCCAATGGCTCTTACTTAAAGAAGCTCAAGTTTTTTTTAATATTTTTGCTCAACATTTACTTCAACCATTCACTTGAAAGCTGAAGATTTCTTGAATTTCTATGAATTTCAAGTAAACTATAGCTACTTCTATTCATATAACTAGCCTTTGTTTACCGGATTTTTCTTCTTGTTTTGTTGTTTGTTTCCTCCGTTGGTCGAAATGTAGCCGTTGTGCTAGATTTTTGTTCTTTTCTTGTACTCAATCTAACTCCTGAGAATGCGAACAAAAAAAGTTTTTATTTTTCAGCTGTACTTTTTTTTTCTGTGTTCACCAATTTTCTTCTTTCTAATTTCAGCTCTACATACTCAAAAATGGAGTTCTTCCGCAACTAAAATCTGTACAACGGAGAAGAGGGTCGAAGAAAGATGTATAAAGCACTGATTTTTTCAGTCTTGTTGGTGTCGGTGGTAGCTCCGGTGAGATCTCTAGACCCGCCTTTAAACGACGACGTTTTGGGGCTCATTGTATTCAAAGCCGATTTACGAGATCCAGAGCAAAAGCTAGCTTCTTGGAACGAAGATGACTACACTCCTTGTAGTTGGAACGGAGTCAAATGCCATCCGAGAACCAATCGAGTCACTGAGTTAAACCTAGATGGCTTCTCTCTGTCTGGTCGAATTGGTCGTGGGTTACTTCAGCTCCAGTTTCTTCATAAGCTCTCTTTGTCAAACAACAATCTCACGGGAATCATTAACCCTAATTTGCTGCTGAGCCTTGTTAACCTTAAAGTTGTCGACTTGAGTAGCAATGGCTTGTCTGGTTCGCTTCCTGATGGCTTTTTCAGGCAATGTGGGTCATTAAGAGTTTTATCTCTGGCGAAGAACAAGCTAACTGGGAATATTCCGGTTAGTATAAGCTCGTGTTCGTCTCTTGCTGCTTTAAACTTGTCCTCGAATAGTTTCTCTGGTTCTATGCCTTTGGGGATCTGGTCTTTGAACACTCTAAGATCACTTGATTTGTCAAGAAATGAGTTAGAGGGAGAGTTTCCGGAGAAGATAGACAGATTGAACAACTTGCGTTCGCTTGATTTGAGTAGAAACCGGTTATCAGGTCCTATTCCTAGCGAAATCGGAAGCTGTATGCTGCTGAAGACTATTGATCTGAGTGAAAACTCTCTATCAGGTAGCGTACCAGATACATTTCAGCAGCTTAGTTTGTGCTATTCTCTGAACTTGGGAAAGAATGGGTTAGAAGGTGAAGTTCCAAAGTGGATTGGAGAAATGAGAAGTCTTGAGTATTTGGATCTTTCCATGAATAAGTTTTCAGGGCATGTTCCAGACTCCATAGGCAACCTTCTAGCACTGAAAGTTCTCAACTTTTCTGGGAATGGGCTTATTGGTAGCTTGCCGGACTCAACAGCCAACTGTATCAATCTCTTGGCCTTAGATTTTAGTGGGAATTCACTTAATGGAAATCTTCCCGTGTGGATATTTCAAGATGATTCTCGTGATGTTTCTGCATTAAAGAGTGATAATTCCACTGGAGGTATCAAGAAGATCCAGGTGTTGGATCTCTCCCACAATTCCTTCTCTGGCGAGATTGGAGCTGGTCTAGGAGATCTTAGAGACTTGGAGGGTTTGCATCTGTCCAGAAACTCTCTTACCGGCCCCATCCCCAGTACCATTGGGGAACTAAAGCACTTGGGCGTCCTTGATTTGAGTCACAATGAGCTTAGTGGAACGATTCCTCGAGAAACTGGTGGAGCTGTTTCTTTGGAGGAGTTGAGACTAGAAAATAACTTGCTGGAGGGACATATTCCATCTTCCATCAAGCATTGCAGTTCCCTTCGGTCTTTGTAAGTCTCTTTTGCTTTAAGTTGCATTCAGTTAAAGATTTTCCCATTGAAGATTCTTTCTTAAATGTGTTCTGTTTCATGCTTCTTTCTACAGGATCCTGTCACATAACAAGCTGATAGACTCAATTCCACCAGAACTCGCGAAACTTACCAAACTCGAAGAAGTCGACTTGTCATTTAATGAACTGACCGGAACGCTTCCTAAACAGTTGGCTAATCTCGGCTATCTCCACACCTTCAACATATCTCATAACCATCTCTTTGGGGAACTGCCTGCAGGTGGAATCTTCAATGGTTTATCCCCAAGTTCAGTATCAGGAAACCCAGGAATTTGCGGTGCTGTTGTCAATAAGTCTTGTCCCGCTGTCTCCCCAAAACCGATTGTGTTGAATCCTAATGCAACTTTCGATCCTTACTCGGGTGAAGTAGTGCCTCCTGGTGCTGGTCACAAAAGGATACTCCTTAGTATATCTTCTTTAATAGCCATTAGCGCTGCTGCAGCCATTGTGGTTGGTGTAATAGCCATCACAGTACTTAATCTGAGAGTGCGCGCATCAACGGTTTCAAGATCAGCTGTACCACTCACGTTCTCAGGCGGAGATGACTTCAGCCGATCTCCCACTACTGATAGCAACTCAGGGAAGCTGGTGATGTTCTCTGGTGAACCTGATTTCAGCACTGGAACACATGCTCTGCTGAACAAAGACTGTGAGCTCGGTCGAGGTGGATTTGGAGCAGTCTACAGAACAGTTATCAGAGATGGGTATCCTGTAGCTATCAAGAAGCTCACTGTCTCAAGTCTTGTCAAGTCTCAGGACGAATTCGAAAGAGAGGTCAAGAAACTTGGAAAACTCAGGCATTCAAATCTGGTTAAACTCGAAGGATATTACTGGACAACTTCTCTTCAGCTTCTGATCTATGAGTTTCTCTCTGGTGGGAGTTTATACAAACACTTGCACGAAGCACCAGGAGGTAGTAGTTCGCTTTCTTGGAATGATCGGTTCAACATTATCCTTGGTACAGCGAAATGCTTAGCCTACTTGCACCAATCAAACATCATCCACTACAACATCAAATCGAGCAACGTGTTGCTAGACAGCTCTGGTGAGCCTAAAGTAGGAGACTACGGATTAGCGAGGCTGTTACCCATGCTAGATAGGTACGTGCTGAGCAGCAAGATACAGAGTGCTTTGGGATACATGGCTCCAGAGTTTGCTTGTAGAACGGTGAAAATAACAGAGAAATGCGATGTTTATGGATTTGGAGTCTTGGTTCTTGAAGTGGTTACTGGTAAAAAGCCTGTGGAGTATATGGAAGATGATGTTGTGGTTCTGTGTGATATGGTGAGAGAAGCTCTTGAAGATGGAAGAGCAGATGAATGTATTGATCCGAGGCTGCAAGGGAAGTTTCCGGTAGAAGAAGCGGTTGCAGTGATAAAGCTAGGGCTCATTTGCACTTCTCAGGTTCCATCAAGTAGACCACATATGGGAGAAGCTGTTAACATATTGAGGATGATCAGATGCCCTTCAGGGAGCTCAGATGAGTTGGGTTCGAGTTGAAAAGAAAGTAAAAACTAACATGTTTGTTCACCAAGTTCCGGCGAAGAGGAATCCGGTTTGTTCATTTGGGGGTTGTAAGAGAGATCCTTGTTTGTGTTTGTTTTTGATAATCTCTTATGTGTTATCTTTTGTGTCTGTTAGTTTCAGTTTCAATGTTTGTAGCTTCTATTTATTGTTCTTATAACAATTTTAGGGTTGTATCGGATTTGTCTTCACCGGGTTCCATAATATGGGACTCTTTTGATGAAATCTTTACTTATTATTATGAAAGAAAGCCTCTAGTCTTCATTTCAAGTTTTGAACCTTCTTTTAGCAGTCTTAGAAAATAGAGTTTTCTTGTGAGACAAACAAAAACTTGGGTTAAGAAAAACAAGAATCAAGAAAAAGGTGGCTAGAGTTAATGACATGGTGTGATGATACTGTCTGAATAATAGAGTATATAAATAATACTCCATACTAAAAGAACTTAAGAAGCTTCATTTGTTGCAACCATGTGCATGGGACTCTGTGAAAACTCATCAATTAGTCTGATCTTTTTTGAATTATGGGAATCGAGGAAACGTCTCAAGAATCGGTAATTACAATACATTATTCATCTGGCTTTTTGAGTGATTATATAAGTACATTTTAACAGAAGAACCCTAGTTTCAATGGCCAATAAAAGAGGAATCGAGCATGCCTTGTCTGAAACAGACCACGTTTTCCTCTCTCGGAGTTGGTAAAGAAAAAATTAATACTAAGTCCAAGTCGTATAAATTTATCATTCAATGAAAGAATAGAAGACACGTTGAACAAAATTCACGTTGTCCCAGCCTCGGTAATTTGCAAAATTTCTACTTTTTAATTCACTAGTTAAAACTTAAAAATTCATTTGAATATAAACGATAGCATTCAATTGAGCTGGCATCTAACGTTTTGACTTTCTAAGCCAATATGCTAACCTTTTTTTTCATTTCAAATGAACCTGAATTTTTTTTTGAGAAATTCCTAAAAATAGCCCTAAAACAAGTTTTATTGACAATAATAGCACACACTCCATAAACTTCCAAAAATAGCACTAGTTAACTTGCTATTAGTATTTTTGTTCTAAACATTTTATCACTAGTTTTATTTTCAATAATACCACAATTTTTATATAAAAGCTATTCAACAAAATAAATTAGAAATAAATTTAAAATATTATATTTGAGTTCTCTATTTCCAATTTAGGGTATATATTTCTACCATTTAAAAGAGATTTTGATTCATTTTAATATTAGTTTATGGTATTATATTTGGGTTCCCTATTTCCAATTTAGGGTATATATTTTCACCATTTAAAAGAGATTTTTATTTTAATATTAGTTTGTGGTATTATATTTGGATTCCCTATTTTCAAATTAGGGTATATATTTCCACTATTTAAAAACAATTTTGATTCAATTTAATATTAGATTAGTGTTTGCTCTCTTTTTTATTTTCTATCTTATATTTTCATTAAGTTAAATTAAAGTTTATGGTGCTATTTGTGGAACTTTTCAAATGAGGTGCTATTATTGGAAAAAACAACTTTTTTGGGGCTATTTGTGTCAATCTCCCTTTTTTTTTTTTTTACTTAGAGCATCTCCAACCCACCTTTATATTTGCCTCTAAATTCTATTTTAGAGGCAAATCTACTCCAACCCACCTCTATTCTCACCTCTAAAATAAAGATCTCTATTTTTTTCTCTATATATAGAGGTGAGAATAGAGAATCTCTATTTTTTCCCCTATAAATAGAGTTAAACTTTTTAGAGGAAAAAATAGAGAAACACATTGGAGTAAAAATAGAGAAAATTTACCTCTATTATAGAGATAGAGCTAAAAATAGGAAAATACATTGGAGATGGTCTTAGGAGACATTTTCCAATTATAGTTTTTTCCTCCTCCATATACAGCTTATTAGTTATTATATAATCGATCAATTCTTGGGTTTACTTTTACTTTTTTCTCTTGGGTTTACTTATATAACTAAGGTTGTAGTAAAAACATTTTTTTATCTCTAAATACATTTTTTTTTCTTGTCACCTGTTGCACTTTCATTAGAAATATATGATCTAGAGGTGGTTGATTAGGTGTAGTCATTCACTTCCGTAAGTTCGTTTTTCTTGTCAGTGTCATAAACGTCTAAACTCCTTGGCCCTCTAGATTACTTTCAGAAAATTCATACAAACGAAAAGAAACATTGGATCATTTCTAGCCCAGAGGAACGAAGGCCTATACCGTCCATATTTACGGGCCTTAAAATCTAAATCCATTATCCAAAGCAAAGCTCCAATAAAACAAATAACAATCCATAATTTTCAATCACGATCATGTTCATTCATTTTCTCTCTTTTCCATCCCCGGAGAACGACTCCGGAATTTTCCGACGGCAAAGATATTGAGGTTGTGAAATCCGATTCAAATTCTACCAAAATCAGCTCTAGGCTTTGCACTATGATCACGAGCAAAAGTTTGAGTATTTAAATCCATCTACACTTTTGCTTATTGTGGGGTGTTAATGAACGCATATTTACCTAAAAACTCGAGATCTTACATGTATTAAACTGTCTACTTGTCTTGATTCAAATCCTCTCTACTACAATAGTACTCCAAACTACCAATGTTCTTTTGATAAAACTAATCACTATAACCAATTAACTTGACCTTTTCATTTACAGTATACCATTCCAAATTTCTAAATTTTGTAGTAATAACAAAGGTAATTTGATCATCCATAAGGGTTTCATAATCAAAACCCAAAGATAATAAATAATTTACAGTTTAAATCCTTTGATAATCACTCTTTCATTGACCAGTCTGCACCAACCATGAGTTATTCAACTGTGACATGGCCGTCTCCCTAAAACTCTTGACCTTAACCAAACAGAAATGGGTACAAAACCGTACCCATACCCGACCCGACCCGGGTTGTTTTCAATAGATAACAAACCGGCCCACTATCCGTTCCTCTTCCTTGCGCCACAATCCCCCACGCGCTCGTATCTTCTCCACACGCGCCACCATCGTGATCATCATCATCATCCGCTACGTCACATTCAGCGAGCTTCTCCACGAGTATAACTCCTTCTGGCGTCCTCTCTTCTCCTCTATCCCACTTCCCTTCCATCTCCGGCCAATCCTCCGCCTCTGGATTCGTTGCCGTCGTCGTCAAACCACCATTCGCCTCCGCGTATAAATGCATCAATAACGGAGATTCCCTAAGATTCTTAACAATCTCAACCACCGAATCTCTCAACCACACATCAAGCTTCTCCCTCGACACAACAGATCCACCACGTTTCCTTTCACCGATCCTTTCAATCTTCACCGCCGCAGACGGTGGTGTCAAATCCTCCATCGACATCGAAACCTTCCCGATCTCACACCGATTCCGTCGATTCGTCACCGGAACAACACACGTCGATCGAGAATTCAAATTCAACGTACGACGATCACAACGAACGGCACATGCACTTCCTCCTCCGCAACAAATCCTCGCAGACGCCGCCATATCCGCCTACCGGAAGATTTCAATTGCAGAGACGAATCGGAATCGGAGAAGATATGCGATGAGATTGGAGATTGCTTCACGCTGACGATTTCTCTTATAGAATCAATCACACCAATGGTTGCTTTTAAGAATACGTTTTACTGACGCAGCCACACACAATCCAATTGCAATGATGAACGATTATTAAATTTATATACCTTTTTTTTTTTTTTTCTCCAGCATGGAAGTTGTGTAAGTTGTTTGATCGGACGGTTGAGATTTAGAGATTGTAGAAATAGCGTTTAACTTATTCTTCACGTTATCTTCAAAAGTCTGAGGTGGCTTAAGTAGGTGATTATTCCCTGTAAAGTGTTGACGATAGAGACTAATTAGAGATCTGATATTGACCGTTGGATTTCAATCGAACGGTTGTTGGTTTGAGAAGACGATATGGGTATGGAGAACGTGGCGACGCGGTTTAGCTGTGTGCATGGCTTGGGCGGGCACACGCTGGTACTGGATTTAAATTGTGGTGAACACGTGTCATCTGTGTCATATATAATCTACACCATTAGATACGCCACGTCAGATTCCACGGTGGACAATGTTTAAGAATAGGATTGGGCCTTCCGGTTTTGATGTTTGAGGAAAGTTTGGCCTTTTTGGGTATATGGCCCAGATCTTTTCTTTATTAACAGAGATTGTACAATAATCTGAAATTTATTTATATATCCGAACGGATGATCCGGTCAGCCTGAACGCAACGCAGTGCTACCATGTGGACTCGTCGTCAACACCTAGATATTGGACTATCATACTGTCTAACCTCAAGTTTGGAATGCTTTCCGACTAATGTCCGGAGATATAGCCTAATCCCAAATATTATGGGAATTGTTTGGGCCAAAACCTAAATCCTAACATCGAAATTTTAGATGCGTTGATCAGTTAGATCGGATCATTTGACTGAGATCTTTGGAATTTTATATTGCGTCTGCGTTTGACGTTTCTCCTCGTGCCATAAACTATACAACGACAAAATGACATGCAAGAACATCGTAAATATGCATCAACATAAGGTTTCGACACAAATCGAGAAACTATGCAAAACGCCTAAAGCCACGAAGCCTTAGAGATTGACAAGTAGATCAGTCAAAGTTGGCGTGGCTTAATAATAATAACTTTATATACATTTTTTGTTAAGAAATTATTTTATATACTTATCTGAATAACTCCAGCTTTCGCTTTATTTCTATTTTATAGTGTCTACATATATAAAAGATCATGACGACCACCGTCATTATCATTATCTTCCTTGCGATCTTCGCTACGAGTCTTCACAACGCCAGAGGAGCAACCATGGAACCGTGTCTCGAATCAATGAAGACTGCTTCACTTCCTGATCTTCCGTACGCTTATGATGCGCTAGAGCCAGCGATCAGTGAGGAGATCATGCGGCTACACCACCAGAAACACCACCAGACTTATGTCACTCAGTACAACAAAGCCCTAAACAGCCTTCGCTCTGCCATGGCCGATGGTGATCACTCCTCCGTCGTCAAACTCCAAAGCCTCATTAAGTTCAACGGCGGAGGTCAAAACCCTTGCTCTAAACGATACTAAGTTCTAATTAAAATATTTCTGTCGGTGCTTGTTGATCTTAAGGATTTTGATTTATTTTGTTGCTTTGCTTGTAGGTCACGTTAACCATGCAATCTTCTGGAAAAACCTAGCCCCTGTTCATGTACCAATATATTACTTCTTCGTCACTCCATCTTCTATTTAAGATGATTTTTTTCTTTATAATGGGTCATATTGAAATGGTAGGAAGGAGGTGGCAAGCCACCGCACGATCCTTTGTCTTCGGCGATCGATGCTCATTTCGGATCATTAGAGGGATTGATCCAAAAGATGAACGCCGAAGGCGCTGCTGTGCAGGGATCTGGATGGGTGGTAAGTTCTTCTTAGAATCTCATTAACAATAAGTTAATTAGGATATCAATTATTGGTTTTTGCTGGGAATTTATAAAATTTTCTGACATAATATCAAAATTCAGTTAAATTTGAATTGGACATGTGATGTAGTATATAGGACTCTGTTCGAAATGAGAAAGAAAAAAGAAGTTAACATTAATTTCAAAAAACGTGTTAACAAAAATCTAAAAGTGACAATAAGATTGGTTAGTGTATAGTGTAGCATAAGAAACTCATTGACTTGTTAACTAACAGAAACTTTTTTTTGGTTGCATAAAACCCATGTTTGTGCATCCTTTGTTTTATAGTGGTTTGGATTAGACAGAGAGCTAAAGAGACTTGTCGTTGAGACCACAGCCAATCAGGTAGATTATTAATGTAGTAATTAAGCTAGTTTGTATCATGTCATGGTCTCTCTCTCAAGAATTTAGGAAAAAGAAAAGAAAAAGATTTGATATATAGAGAAAATACAGGACCCATTGGTGACTAAGGGATCACACTTAGTTCCTCTAATCGGGATTGACGTGTGGGAGCATGCCTACTATCCACAGGTACTCTAATCTCAATTATAATACTCTTTGTCCTTAATATAGAGTAATAGAACGTATACATATCGGTTTCAATAATAAAATCATCTAATTGAATATTAACTTTGATCATCAATTGGTACGGGTAATGCAGTACAAGAATGCTAGAGCTGAGTACTTGAAGAACATCTGGACTGTGATCAACTGGAAATATGCCTCGGACGTATTCGAGAAGCACACTCGTGATCTTGATATTAACTGAGTTTTGGTACATGTAAAAATATGCATATAATAGAACGAAGCTTTGAAGGTTTGAAGTAGTAATCAATACGGAAGTAGCGGAGATGCAATAATAAGTTTAAGATGCTATGTACTTTGGAAAAAAATGTTTGGTAATGTTTTTCTTTTTTGTTGTTTTAGAAATAAAATAAAAAAATTTATATTTTGGCCTTGGTTGACTTAATGTAATAAATCTAATTAAATAAATAAAATTTTAATATTTGAAAGTATGTATATAAATGAAATTTCGAAGCAAAAAAATTAAAAGTCAAAATTTTCCAAACACTTTAAAATCCAAAGTAATCGTTTTTTAAAATCACTAATCTCATAAAACATTGTAAATTGGTTAATTTGAGGCCCGCTTGCTAAAAACATTCATGAATCGCGAGGCAGGATTGGGCTTATAATGGGTCATGTACAGGCCCAAATATTTCATAGTCAAATCCACTTCTAATAAAACCCTAAACGGCAATGGTCTGCATATATTAGAGATTATTTTGCAAATTTTAGGGTTACTGAACGCTTCTTCTTCCCTGTCGCCGCATCAAAGAGAACTGAAGCAATAAGCTTTTGAAGCTCTCTGCATCAACATGGCAAGTCTTCTCGTTCTTTGATAGATTCATAGTTGAGAACACAGAATCAAGCTCACAGATGTTTAAAAAGCAAAATTGTGTATTGAATTCGAGTTTGTTTGGTTTTTGCAGACTTTCAAGCGTAGGAATGGTGGCAGGAACAAGCATAACCGTGGTCATGTGAACCCAATCAGGTGTTCCAACTGTGGAAAGTGTTGCCCCAAGGTTCGATCTCCTGTTTAACCATTTCCCGAGACTAGTCTAAGATTGAAAATGTTTCGATCTGATTTTGGTTCTTTTGTTGAATAGGATAAGGCAATTAAGAGATTCATCGTCAGGAACATTGTTGAGCAGGCTGCTATTAGAGATGTTCAAGAAGCTAGCGTCTACGAAGGTATGTGTTTTAATGATTCTTGTTTTGCATTGTTAATTGTGTGTTTGAGATTTTAGTGTAATTAGTTATGTATTGTTTTGGATTGGTAGCTTACACTCTCCCAAAGCTTTACGCTAAGATGCAATACTGTGTATCATGTGCTATCCACTCTCACGTTGTTAGAGTCCGATCCAGCACTAACCGTAGGGTTCGTACCCCACCACCTCGTTTCGCCAGACGCAAGGTAAGCTCTCTGTACTGTTACTTCTATAAATCAATTCGTTTATTCTTCTTTTTATCGTGATTGTGTTCTTAAGCAGTCAATTTTGCTCAAACAGAAAAAAAAGTGTGTTTTTTTTTGTTGGTAATGGCTCGTAACTTCAATTGATTTAATAAGTAGAACTCTGTCTTTACTGTTACTGTAAATTCAGATGAATTATAATAGCTGTTGTTTTGATATATCTTAAGAATTCTATGACAATGTGAGCTCTACACTGTTTCTTAAGCTTTAAACTAGTCCATGCAAAAACTTGATGGAGAATGTATCCTCTTCTATGTTTAGTGTGAGTATATGACATTGTTGCAGGCTTTTTACTAAGTGCTTTCAAAAATGATAATATTTTCAGGAGGATACTCCCAAGCCTGGACAGCCTGGTCAGGCCCCTCGCCCTGCCGGTGGTGCTCCTGCTGCTCCTCGTGCCTGAAGACTTCAAGAAGCTGGCAATCCAAAACTTTTTATATTATAGTTTCAGTCTCTCTGTTGTCTGAAATTTTTGAAGATGTTTTCTACATTTTGTTAAAGATGGTTTCGCCATATGGGTCTTTAAATGTTTCAGACCATTTTACCAGTTGATTTGACTTTGATTTTTCCTCACTTTTTGATCTGTGCCACTTTTAATACCATTCGTTTGAGAGAAATGATGAATGAGCAAAGATTCACTCCTTAAGTGATACTGAGTACAATATGGTATCGCCTAAGTTTTCATAAGCCAACAAATAATATATTTGAATGTGGGGTTTGAAGCCTTCTTATAGTAGGCTTCTTATAGTAGTAACAGAGGCTACAAAAATGATATCATCAAGTTGATTTATATGATATATCAATGAGTCAATTATGCAAATTATCTTTGGCAATCCTTACAAAATGTGACATGGGACAATCTGTTTTGAGAGCATTGGGGATAATGTGAGATCTGCTAGCAGCGTATCCCTCCTACAAAAATCCAAAAGCAGAGCCTTTTAGGTACATTCACATCAGTTTCTTCAGAGATCAAAGCTGTGAGAATTCAATTACTACTTTACCTTAACTAGTGCACTCATCATCTTCTTCAACGGAGGTGAGTTCATCTTTGCACGGCTCGCCATCTAATTACAAATACAATACTTATCATGTAATGTGGATGAAATGCGTCTTTCTTATCAATGTAATTAAATCATGGTTCAAGAGGACCTCATCCATTTTGGTGTATCCAGGTGGTAGTCTTGGATCACTCTCTTCGATCATTATGCTAAGAAGCTTCTCTAGATCCATGCCAGTGCCTTCACTGACCCATCCCCATTCTTTTGCCAATTCCAGCATTTCCGTAACATACGATGCATCATGAAGTGGTCCAAGCCACATTGGTCCTGACACAACAAGTGAAGAAGAAGCCTTTGTATCACTGCAGGGACATCCCATCAAACCAAGTTCATCCCATCTCAATGTTTGAGAATGGCCACATAGATTACAGTGCGTGACAAAACCATAGTTCCTACAGTTAAGACACAAGAAAACTCCAATTAGAAACGCAACATAACCAAAACTCAAGTCCTTTGAGTCAAAATTTAAATGTAGAAACAACCTGTCCTCATGTAGCTTCCCACGGTGAACCCTCAGCATGACTCTAAACACAGGTCCGTGATAAGAATAGTACGAGAAAAGAGGCGTAACATGATAACCAAGCAGAGCGGCCTCTCTTACCGCTCCGCCTATTAGCATCCGCAGCCCAATCTCATTCCCAAACGGCATAGGCCGAATAAATGCTCCATAGGCTGCTAAAGAACTACACCGAAACAAACCAAGAAATGTTTAAACTTTCAACTTCCTTCAAACTCATAGCATGTTTCCTAAAATGTTCCATAAAGCCTATTGTTATCACACATTTCAGATGCTTCCCAATGAAACCAGTAAACAAAACCGATTAAATTAGGAAAACTAAAGCACAAATATCACAAATTGTATAGCTTTTACTCACTTATAAGGTCTGTGACCACCAGAAGAGTAACCATCAGTTGACGTCAAGTAAAGCAAACCACCCAATCTCAATGCATTAAACGCATCTCTCAAAAACGACGAATCGCTCCCAAACGAATCAATGTCAATCATATCGAAGAAATCCGCAACCATATATCGCTCAATCATCGCTTTATTAGCCAACATATGCGTCACAACCCATCTCCTCTCATCACCAACACCTCTCTCTACTTTACTCAGATTATTTGTAATCACTCTCCGATTAGCATCGTTCGCGTCATTCGCCATCACGAAATCAGCTTCAGCTTCCACAAGATAACGAAGCGACCTAATTCCACATCCGCACATTGCGTCAAGTACCCGTAAGCTTCCATTAGATCTCTTGTACAGCGTCGCTGACAAAACACCGAGGTCTCGTCCTCTAGCGCTTTCATGGCGGAAAAATGTCTCTCCAGTTTCGAATTCGAGATTCCTCTCAATCTGAACCTCCGATTTCACTAAAATTGGATTGAATCTACATTTAGAACTCTGGAATCGACATGAATTTGGGGATTTACATCTAGGGTTTTGCGATTTGTGCACAGTGAAGGAAGAAGATAGGGTTTTAGGAGAGAGAGTTAACAACATAGCGGGAAAAAAATCTGACTGTTTGCTTAATTTTTTTTAATCGTTTATCTAAATTAGTCCGTCCGATATTATGCCACGTGTATGGAAGAGATAAAACCTCGTATTCGTACGCCACGTCATCAAACTGATGATTAGTTGGGTCCCACTTGTGTAATCGTCTATACTCGAGACCACATAAAGATACGTTACACTTTTCCCCCTTTCATAGAATTGAGTCTCTGTTTCTGGGTTTTTGGACTTTGAAGAAATTAGGGTTTTTGTTGAATCATTCAAAAACTTTGACCATGGAGATCAAAGAGACTAAGAGTCTCCAACAAGAATGAAGAAGAAGATTAAAAAAATCTCTTTTTTTTCTTGGGCTGAATATTATTTGAGAGGAGCAGGTGAAGTTAAAATATTTCTAATTGATTACAAAAATGGCAGATTGTTTTAGGTCTCCACTATTATGAACCTTCCATATTTTTAATTTTATTTTTCTTATATTATCCCTTAATTTTTTTTTCTTGCATTACTTGGTGATAATTCTTCTCCCCTCTTTAAAAAAAAAATTATAGTTTCGGTTTCTCTTCTCTTGATCAATGAATACAAATCGGTATTCGTAAACAATCTCTTCCGTTTTATTTTACTGACTCATATATGTTTTTATCTGGGTTTTATATTTTTCCCCTTTGTGTTTGAAAGAGTTTGTGGTGTAACGTTTATTATCCATAAGATCCAAAAAACCAAACGCTGGAAATTTTGTCTCCAGGTGAGATAATCTTTGTTTAATCTTTTGGAATCTAATGAATAGAAGCACAATTTGCCTCAAAATCCTCATTATCGGTTTTGTTGATTGAGAAAACAAAATGATGTTACGCGTGAATCTCGTTTTTTGATTTTTGGGGTTTTCTCTTTTGTCTTAAGCCATCTTCGTGGTCCTTGTGAAGCTTTAAGATGAAAACCAAAATGCCGTATCCGTTACAATCTTAAACCCTGTTCCAAGTTTTGATTTTTTTTTTATGTTTCTCAATTTTTGTTTGTTTGCAGGAATTAAAAGCCTCTTGAATATCCACAGATTAGAGGCCAAAGAATCTCTGGACAAATGGACTAAAACCGCAGGTACTCACTCCTTTCAATACTTAAACCTCATTTTTGTCAAAAACAATTCTGAGGTTGTCAAAAAAATAATGTTGGAAGAGACAGAGATGAGACTTCTGAGCTAATTTTTTCCTAGGTATAATCATCACGCAATATAGTTTAGCTATTTTGTTTTGTTTTTCTTAATAGATATTCGATTTTGCTCTGAGAAGCTAAACATGAGGGGTACCTACCTAACACTGTATCCACTATTGGCATGCTCTGTTTCATTTTTTATGTCTCTTGCTCAGGATGTATCTCACTCACTCTCTGGATTAGCCTCGATTGTTCTAAATCAAATTTGGGAGCTCAAGTTATTAGACAACCAACTTTTACCTTGACTTCATTTCTTTTGCTTGAACATTTTGTCCTTTTCTATGTCTAATGTGATCACAATAAGGTCAATTTGATATATTTTTTGTAATTTCTTTTTGTTCTGTGGTTTCTAGATGTCACAATTATACAAGGGGCTCATTGGGTTGAGGATTTCTGTGTTATCAATCTGGTGTTAGTTTGAAGTTATGCTCACATGGGTGATATTCAAGAAAGATTGTCAGTTTCATCATCATCTTCGTCTTCTTCATCATCCTCATTGTCACTATCAACATCACAACCTAAAGCGGAATCATTGCTGATAGAGGAGGAATCTTGGATGATTGCAGAGGAGAGAGCTCATGAGATACTTTGCACTATCCAACCTGCCCTTGTTTCAGACAAAAGTAGGAATGAGATCATTGATTATGTACGAACTCTAATCAAGAGTCATGATGGAATTGAGGTTAGAAACTCTGCTTCTCTTTGCTGACATGTTAAAGATTTATGTTGTTTGTTAAATTTCATTGGGAACATGTTTATCTACAGGTCTTTTCATTTGGTTCAGTGCCACTAAAGACCTATCTCCCAGACGGAGATATCGATCTGACTGTCCTAACTAAGCAAAATATGGATGACGATTTTTATGGTCAATTGTGCAATAGGCTTAAAAATGAAGAAAGAGAATCTGAATTCCATGCAACAGATGTGCAATTTATCCCTGCACAGGTCTGCTTGTTTATTTACTCTTTGGTTTGGTTTTTGTATTTTCTTGTTTGGCCAAATTTTCCTTAAGAAAGTTTGCTGATTTATGATAGGTCAAGGTCATAAAATGCAATATCAGAAACATTGCTGTGGATATCTCTTTTAATCAAACGGCAGGTCTCTGTGCTTTATGTTTTCTCGAACAGGTACCATACTCTATTCAAAATCAGGCTCTAGAAGTCTACTAAACAGATTATTGCCTAGCTTTGATTCTTAGTTATTGGTTAAGCTCTGGTTTTATGTATTCTCAGGTTGACCAACTCTTTGGGAGAGATCATCTTTTCAAGCGTAGCATCATCCTAGTCAAAGCTTGGTGCTATTACGAGAGTCGAATTCTTGGTGCTAACACTGGATTGATCTCAACATATGCATTGGCAGTACTAGTTTTGTACATCATCAACCTATATCATTCATCTTTATCTGGCCCTTTAGCGGTAATCCCTCTTTTTCTGAAGCTTTTGCATCGTCTACAGTAAGTGATATATGCAAAAGATGAGATTATAGAATTGTCTTTCAACAGGTTCTGTATAAGTTCTTGGATTACTATGGTTCATTTGACTGGAACAACTACTGTGTCAGTGTCAATGGTCCTGTGCCAATATCTTCCCTTCCAGAACTTACGGGTAAGGATGATACCAAAAATCATAGATATTTCTATCCGTGGCATTTCTCTTTGTTATTTGACATTTTAATTTGGTGTTTTCTCTTTCTATCTTTCCAGCAGCTTCTCCAGAAAATGGGCATGAGTTATTGCTTGACGAGAAGTTTTTAAGAAACTGTGTAGAGTTATATTCTGCTCCAACTAAAGCTGTTGACTCAAATGGTCTTGAGTTTCCTATCAAACATCTCAACATAGTTGATCCTCTAAAATACAGCAACAACCTCGGAAAAAGTGTTACACAAGGTACTTTATTAATAACAGTTTTATATATAATATAGCAGTTGTCAAATTGTTCATTTTCTTAAAACATTTTGTTAGGAAATGTCCAACGAATAAGACATGCTTTTACACTTGGAGCTCGAAAGCTCAGAGATGTTCTTTCGTTACCTGGTGCCACCATGGGATGGAGATTGGAGAGGTTCTTTCGTAACTCTTTGGAGAGAAATGGTAAGGGACAAAGGCAAGATGTATATGATCCCGTTACTGCGTTTGGTACTGGAAGATCAGAATTGTCTGAACTTAGTGGAGATTTCGAAGGTTACTTTGGAAGACTTGTGTATGGGCAAATTCATGGGTATAGCTTACCTGGAAGATTTCAGCATGGCTATATCCCGGTTAGTTCTCAAGTTACGGACCCAAGTGGTTGGGATATTGTTCGTCACCTAGTGACTTACCGAAAGAACGAGTTTTATCTTAAAAGTCTCAATGTATCAACCTCTACGCAGCCTTTTCCTTTGCACTCTTTACCTAATGGCTGTCAAAACATGAGGAGAGGAACCGGCACTTATATTCCTGACATGGTATGCGATTAACCCCACTGACTGACTTTTTGGCTTAAAAATTAAATTATTGCTGCAAGCTTCTAAATTGCTTTCTCACTGGTTGTTGCAGAGTCAACAGGTATACTCTGACAGGTTCAGAGACTCAGATACTGGAACCTCATCAACTCATCACTTAGAAGCTTCCGCTGAGGCAATAGACAACGCTGGAGCCAGTAGTTGCTGCAATCTTTCTGGTGAAGTGTCTACTTGTACCGGTAACAAAGGAGAAGAATGTGTGAGACCAGAGACTAATAGTAACCCAGATCAGAAGCCTGTGCTGAAATCTCAAAGATCTGAGCATTTGGAGATTGATGACAATTGCCAATTTCCACCACCAGAAAACCCAGTAGAACCTCTATCTTCAAGCACATTGGTATTGGAAAATGGCAAAGAAGAGAACAGCAGATCCTCCCAAACCATGAACGGTTCTTGACTTTTAGTGATTGTGACCAAATCTTTGGTTGATATCTTGACATTACCTTCAGGATTACTAGGTTCTCTTAACCACATGGACAAACTCTATTTAGGATTTCAGGAACTTATTTTCTTTGTTGACCAATGTTTCGTTAGAGATCTCTTCTTCATTGTTGGTAGGACAGAATATACAATAGTGGTATAGATAAGCAGTTGATTTGGCATTTGTCTTTTGCTTGGAATCCATACCTTCAGATTTTTTATCCAAATTCATACGAGATCTCCTCAATTTTACTTCTTGTTGAGGCGATTTGTGCAGAGAGTAACAAACATTATTTCACTCAATGCTCAAAACATAAACACTAGGTTTTGTACAACCAGACACTATGAAAGTTGTCCTGAGTAACAACAATAGGTTTCACGTGTTACAGCCTTACAGGATACACAACAGGTATACAGAAACACAAGGCAATCTTTGAGATTTGAGTGCCTCCTAACAAAGAACTATACATCAGAGTGTGATACTGTCTGGGGAGTGAGAACATACATATGACAGTCGTGTGCGTCTACTTGAGCTTTAAAGGAGCCAGACGCGTTCTCTGTTACATCTTTGTGCTGCCACAAATCTCTTACTGAGACGCTAATGGTAGATTCAAGACCGATCATATCCCATGATGCTGTAATAGTTGCTGGCTCAGAGCAACGGTTCCAGAGAGCAACTACCATACGGTCACCAGATAAAGGTCCTGACCACACCTGCAGTGAAAGTTATCACCAATTTGAGTCCTCAAGTTTGTTTTTCTGCTTTTTCTATGAGTCTGATAATTCTGTGACTCCCAAATTCCCAATTCATACCTGCTGACAGTCATCTTCTCCATTGGCTTGAATTTTCCTTCCTTGAACACCAAGTGGGTCTGCAACCAGAAATGTTCTCAGATTCTCGGTCTTCGACAATGGATTCGTGGAAAATCATGTATGCAGTGAAGCTAACAAGTAAACGAATATTGAAGTTCACCTTGGTTTACAGCTATAACCTCCTTATTACTCAAAATCTCAAAAGTTTCAGCGGTCATGTTTCTTACATCACAACCAATCAAAAGGGGTGCCTGCAAGAGAACCATTGCGATGAGATGAGATCTATGATATAAAAGAATCAAGAAACCATGAAATTAGTTACATACCTTCATCAAAGCCCAAATGCTAAAATGACCTCGATACTCCTCGTATGTCATCCCTCCATTCCCAATTTCCAACATATCCGGATCTAATGCAATGGAAACAAATGTGATCAATATTTAGATGTACTAGTTGTTACTCCAATGGAAACCATTTTTTGAGATCTTAAATGATTGTTTACCATTCCAACCACCAGGTCCAGCATATGCAGCCCACTTGTTATTCAAATCAGCAATTGTAGTCATACTTCATAAACAACAACAAAAAAGAGAGTAAAACAATCAGATCATGATTCAGTCAAACCAATTCCTCTGCTAGTAACTTAATGTTCATGTACACAAATCAAAATATCTTCATTACAAACAAATGAAACACGGGATTTATCTTATGCTAAGAGATATTCACCTTGCCCATGTATCATTGATGTCATCGGTTGTCCGCCAACTGTTTCCAACTTCTTTTGCCCACAAGGCTGGATCATCAACGCCCCTACAAAAAGTAGCAAATACAAAAAAAAAATGGTTAATAACTTAGCAGAATGCTATGGGAATCAAATTTATCCATCCTGTGTGAAGACAAATGTGTACCATTCACAAAGTGAATAGAAGATTGAGCGACCAGTTGCGTTTAGAGCATCACGCATTGGAGGGTATCTAGAAAGTGGAAAACATAATCCGTATCAAGTCATTCAGAAAATTATACCAAAAAAAATTCGTGAGTAAAAATTGGTACCATATCAAATCATAAAAGATCAAACCTTTTGATTGGTTTTATTCCCAGGTTGAAACAGTTGTCATATTTCAGATAATCCACACCCTGGAAATCAAGTCTACCAATGAGAAACCAAGACAAAGATACCACCAAGTATCAAAACATAGTGATCTTTGTTTGTAATTAAAAGTACAAGATCCTCTATAAGGTTCACTTAAAAAGGTCATTCGCTGAAAACTAACCCAAGAAGCAAAAATGTCTGCATCATCGACTTCATGGAAAAGGGATCCCGGGCGAACTTGACACGTGAAAACGCTGAGAGGAAATATTAAAATAGAAACATGAGACCATAGCATATAACTTCATCGAGCTTATAATACACCAAAATAGGTACATGAATATTAACCTACCCAGCATCAGAATATATACCGAGTTTGAGACCCTTTGAATGAACATAATCAGCAAGAAGCTTAATTCCTGATGGGAAGGTTTCAGGATGAGGAACCAATTGACCCTGGATTTCAAGATTTACAAAAGGACGTAAGCATCCAGAGTCTAGATTAATGTCATTTACAAAGTCACAGAGAAAAAGAACTTCTACATGAAAATAGAGTAAAGCCAATATCACTTCTACAAAGACATGAGCTCACTACAGATAGTATTTTTGAGAGTAAGCAGAAATTACTACTCAAGTTAGAACAGCAATGCTGAAGTAATACAAGCGATCTTACCTTTGAATCGCGTAACAAATTGGACCAACAATCATCTGCAACAAACCCAAATTTGTGAAACGTTAAAGCAGTAAGATTTCAAGACTCTCAGATAGAGAATATATGAAGAGACAGGTTCAGGGGACAAATACCAATATTGACATGTATGTATCCTAAATCAGCCAAGCCAGATGAAACCAATGCATCAGCTGTTAAATATAGTATAAAAATATCAGTAACTCTAATGAGAACATAGAAAGAAAAAAATCAGATGAAACATGTGAGTAGCTTTTTGTTAGAAGCTATCAAACAAAAGAAAGCTTTACCAGTTTCCTTTATGACTGTTTCATTGATATTGCAAGCAAAGAAATTCCAGCTATTCCATCTGTCGATTAACAAAGCTTAAGTCCAATCAGAGAATTTCTAAACTCGTAACTTGTAAGACAGATTCAAAGTTTCAACCTTTACATCAGAATAGAGACAAAAACCCATAAAAATTGTTCCTTTACATGTTAGCAGAATCAGAAACAACCCACGAAAATCAAAATCGAAAAAGCTAATTCCTTGAACCTACCCCATTTGAGGAGTTCGAGCAAGGCCATTGTTGAGCTGCAAGCGTCCGTACATAGAAGTATCATAGATCGAATTGAAGGATTTGCTGAAAACTAATCCACCAGTATTGCTCTGCAACAATGGAGCTTTGACTCTTCCTGCGATCGACTGAGAGACCAAAACAGATAAAGAGAAGAGCCCAACGAGGAACAATACTGAATCTTTCATCTTCTCGATAATCACCATTAACGTCTTCTCACTTCTCCAGAGATTTCTTCCTCTACGTGTCCTCCTTCAACAACCCAAAGCATCAATAAGTCAAACACGTAAACGTCTTATAGATGATGGAGTCGTATCGATATCTCCAACTCCAAGAGTTCGATAGAATAATCAATAGTTCCAGAATGTGCTTATGAGTCATCATCATATATCGTTTTCATTTATTACAGTTTTAACTCGATAATAATTAAATTAGACCATCGACCATTGTTTAACAAAAAGAAAGTGTATTTAAATCTGTCCCATTTAGTTTGACATACGAATTGCTCTTGGGTTTTAATCATTTATCTGGTCAATGTTTAAAGTTAGTAAGCTTACCGCACACGAATTCAGCACATGATTTGTGTGTGATACAAGTTTATCTAAAAACAATGATATTATCTAAAGTAATTTCATCAACACAATCTAAACAAATAACAAAATAAGAGTTCAACGGCTATAGAAAAAGAAGCCCAAGAATATAAAACCTATAGCAAGAGCCAAGGCGGTCATGCCTAAACCGGATTTAGGCTTAGAGTTAGAGCTCAAAGGGGTGCATGGTCTCCACACCGTGTCTTTTCCAGGAATATCCTCCAGGGCGATTCCTTTAGCTGCCAACAACTCTCTAATTTGATCGCTTCTCTTGAAATCTTTATTCTTTCGGGCTAATTTCCTTTCGTCGATCCTCCGCAAGACCTCTTCTTCTCCTATTCCTGCTCTTGTTAATGCCTTTTGTTTCATCTCTTTCAAAAAATCGTTGTAGCTTAGAGTCGTGAGCAAACCAAGCACATCAAGAACTTCCCTCACTGCTTTCTCAACCTCGACTAGTGATACGATCAGCGACATCCGCTGCTTTTTCTGAATTTTCTTGAGCTTGGAGATTGAAACGTTGATGAATTTCAATGCGTCTTGAAAAGCACCCGTGAGTATATGGGCAGTGTTCAAGTCGGTTGACATTTTTGTTTCAAACTCACTTTTCACCTTCTTTATCATCTCTTTGGCTTCTGCAGTCTGTTGAGTCTTTCCCACATCTCCACTCATTTCTTCTCGATATGGCGATAGAGATTTAACAAGATCTTCTAATGTCTGAATAAACAAAGATTACAGGGTTAGAGTTATGTAACATTCAAACCGTTTTCCCTTAAAAGATGTTAATCAAATTGTGGGGGTAGTGCACCTGATAAACACAATATAACGCATCCGATGAACTCTCAAGCTGCGAAACCGAATAGTTCAGAGGAGAACGGTACTGTGCACTCATCAAGAAGTGTCGCAGAGCCAGTGGATGATATTTAGCCGTGATCTACACAGATTCAACAATTTTGCATTAGCCATGAGAAAACACTAACCCAAAAAGACTCAATTTATGATATTGGAACAAATAAGAAACATACTTCTCTAATCGTAAAGAAGTTGTCCAGTGATTTTCCCATCTTCACATTGTTGTTGGTAACATGCCCATTATGCAACCAGTAATTCACACCACTATCTTCACAAGCAGCACATGTCTGGGCGATCTCATTTTCATGGTGCGGGAATTTCAGATCTGCGCCACCACCATGAATGTCAAATCTCGGAGACAGGTAATGAGCACTCATGGCGCTGCACTCGATGTGCCATCCTGGTCTTCCTGGACCCCAAGGGCTCTCCCAACTTGGTTCACCAGATTTTGCAGCCTGCATAAAAATTTTAGCATAAACTCCAAATGCTCTAGTTTGATGACTCAGATAAGAATTCAACAAAAAGATTTTACTTGTCAAACCTTCCATAATGCAAAGTCGGCAGGATTGCGCTTCCTTGAGTCAACAGCAACACGCTTACCAGCTTGAGTATGATCCAGCCGTTGCCCAGATAATTGACCGTAACTCGGTGACTTATCCACTGAGAAGAACACATCTCCACCCACTGCATACCCACATCCGTTTTCAATGATCTGTAGCAAAGAATTATGTGGATCAAAAACCTTACTGAGAATTATAGCACCATCATTATACCACCATCTTTTAGCAAAGAAAATTGCAGGAAACCAAATAAGAGAAAGAAGACAGCTGACCTTTTCTATCATCTTAATTATGTGGTCCATATGGTCACTGACACGAGGCTGGCGGGTGGGAAGGAGGCACTGAAGATCAGCCATATCTAGAAGATACTCCTCGCAAAAGCGATTACTCAAATCTAACGGCTTCTCCCCACACTTTTTAGCCTTTTCAATTACCTACAGGTTCAGTATTCAGATTTTTAGAATGTTGTGAACCTAATCATAAACAGTGGAAAATGCCAACAAAAGGAAAGAGAACAGAACAATGTTCTCTGCAAAATAAGATTAAAAGCGCAAAAAAGGATTCTTGATGTCTGAAACGCAGAAAAGATAGCATACCTTGTCATCAACATCTGTAAAATTTCTGACATAATTAACTTCATAACCCAAGTGCCTTAAGTACCTGCATAATCAAACAGTACAACACTAGAGAGATAAATACCAACTTCAAGAAAACTCATGACTTCAATGTCTCTAAGCTTAGTACATTGCTTATCAAATCATAGAAGAAGCTAACAATAGACAAAATAGTTTCAAATTGTTCAGATTTTTTACAGAATTTCCCCTAAATTGTTACCTAGAGAAAATCAAATTCAACAACAATCCTACTGCGAAAACAATGAAATGACCTGTAAAGGAGGTCAAATGAGACGGCGGCACGAGCGTGCCCAATATGGCTATAATCGTAGGCGGTGATGCCACAGACATACATCCCGATCTTGCCGGGATTGATCGGCTTAAAAACTTCTTTCATCTGAGTCATCGTGTTATACAATGTCAACTCCGGTTTCTCCACCTCCATCTCCGACATCTCTCCGCCGCTCGGAATTCTCAAAAACTCTGATGATTTTTTCACTTCTCCCAGCTCAAATTTTACATTTGACTCAAAAAAAAAAAAAAAAAAGGAAATTTCTTAAATAGCCCTAGATTTCACTAAGATTTCCATTTTTCTATTTAGGAAATTATCTATGATTTTCTGACCCCCAAAAAATACATTTGACTCTAAAAACAAAAGAAAAAAGGAAATTGCTTAATATCCCTAGATTTTAGTAAGATTTTCCATTTTCTATTTAGGAATTTTTTTGACAACTAAAAAATACAATTTTAGATGGCTACGAATATTTTACTCTAGTTGATCTCTATCAAAGAAAATCTCGTATTTAACGAAATACACACTTGTAATTAAGTAAACAAAATTGGACGCCTCATAAATCATCAGATCACTAAACACCCACGTAACCAGATTAACTGTCACAGACATATTCTTCATTTGTGGCCCTCGTTACACTTACATCAACCCCCACCACACAACCACATGATATCTTATATAAACGTATCACAATTTGCAATCACTTTAACTTGGAATTTAAGTGAAAACCATAAGATGGGTTTTAGAGCACTGCCTCTTCAACAAAACAGTGGTTTCATCTCCACGACCAAAGTCCCGATCTCAAGAACCTCGCCGAGATTTAGCCGGAACCCTAGATGGGTCGTTGTTTCAGCAAAGCAAGAGAAAGATGATGAGAAGAAGAAGGAAGATGAGACTTCGTTGTTTACGAAATTAACTGATGCGTTGGACTTCTCACAAGTTCGGTCGGAGAAAGACGCTGAGCTTCTCTACGAGGCTCGAGAAGCCACCAAATCTGGTGGCAAGATGACCCAAGAACAGGTTGGTCTTCTTAATTAACCACACACTGAGTTTTGAATGATATAACCAAATTAATACTATTCACTTCTTCTTTTTTTTTTTATAAAACGTTAAGCTTGGGGGAGTCACTCGAGTTCTAAACATGGATAAGAAAATCAAGCTTATGAAAAGTATTGAATAATCAAAATCGAATTATGTTTGATATTATTCGTAATGATATGCAGTATGGGGCATTGAGGAGAAAAATCGGAGGGACATACAAGGACTTTTTTAAATCCTACGTTGAAGGTAAAAATCTTGAGAAAAAATGATGATTTTATTTGTTGCTATAAGCTATTTGAATTAATTGTAAATTATTGTTCTATAAATATGTTATAGTGGATGGGCAATATGTGGAGGAAGGATGGGTGGACAAAACATGTAAGATATGCAAAAAGGACACAAAGGGTGAGGCAAGACAAGTGGACAAGTTAGGGAGATATGCTCATGTCTCTTGTCTTCAAAATCCTCCCTCTGGAAATTTCTTCACCAGGCTCTTCTCTAGATGATGATCAATTTCCCAAATCATATGAATGTGTTTGCTTGTAACTAAATTATTCTTGCAGTTTTGTGCGTAATTTTATAGAAATCGAAATTTCATTTACATTCAAAAAGAAACATCACGTCTATTGGGATCTTGTTAAACAAATAGATAAAAGATGATGTATACATTTTTGGTTTAAATGTTTTGAAGCTTTTATAATGACCCCATTTTCTAAAGATATTAAAGCCTAAATACAATAATGAAGTACAATTTTTGTGGTAGAAGTGTGTAACAGTTTCACGGTCGTGACTTGAATTGTTTGCTCCTCTGAAACTACGACCATGTCGTCTGCAAGACTGCAACGTTATGTTTGTGAGGCAATTAAGTGTTAATCGGTGTATGCTTCTGGAGCAAGCTCTTAAAGACTACAGTGATAAATTTATTAAATTGTTCCATATCTATTATTTCTTTATTTTTTCACAAACCCACTTCATTTATCAGTACAGATTTACTATACATGCATTTTAAATAAAGCGGTTGATATATACTTGACCATTAACGTACGTAATTTAGTAGGTTGTGCTTTATTTAGTGATGAAAATCATTGTATATATATATCCCCTAACACATGTATATATGTTGATCTGATTAGTCTGTAAGAAACAAAGAAGTCAATCTGATTAGTTTTGGTCATTGGTCATTAATTAGTGATGGACCAGAGCAAATTAAGCTATTTAATTTGGACTTTAAATTTATGGGAAGTAGAGTGATTCGAAAATTTGCAATCAAAAAGCGATATCAGGAAAAAATAATTCTCTTGCAAACATCAAACGTGACACACAAACAAAACTATGAGTCTAATTATAAAGGCGTTTACACATACGCATGAGAAATACAACACTCAAAACTACATATTCCAATATTAGTCTTTGATTACAACAAGTAGACAATCATTCTTAATTGGCACACGCGACTCAAACATCAGTTGAAAACTCACAAGCTCACAACTTTACATATTCATCGTCCTCTAAGTCCTCTTTGATCCTCATCTCGACTATAATCCAGGATTTTATGTTTATACATGATATAGGGGTAAACTAGACTCGTATAATAGGCGTTTGTTAGATCTGTCTCAGCAGTCAGCACTATATGAAGACTTTTTCAAGATTTAGGTTTAGATATGGTGAATTAAGTATTCAATCATAAGGAACGTTTGCACTCTCATTTTGGTAAATATTAAACACTTCTTTGTTACTCTTGCATGATTCTGAAAAACTATCTAGGGCAAACAAAAAAAAAGGAGAGTAAAAAGGCCAAGAAGAGAATTGCAAAGGCAAAACAAAAAGATGCTAGAAAAAATACAATTTTAAGCTTTTCAGCCTCAGAAGCATGAAGATGTCACAGCACCGATCCTAGAAACGTATCAAACTAAGCTTAACACTTGAGTGAAGTAAGTAGGATAGCACGCTTCGTGGAAACAGAACCGCCTATTATGCTCACTAATACTCCATCGCATTAAAACATCAACTAAACTACATTGGATCAACTAGACCACATATACATATAGCAAAATAAAATCCTTTCAAAAATCTTCATAATCACCATTTTCCATCGGATATATAATTATTTCAACGAGGTTTGTTTTCGACTTAGGATTAAGTGAGAACAAATAATGTTATCTTTCTCTTCCTTATTTTTCGGTAATCTAATTTGCCAGGTATTTTCCCTTAAATCTTTTAGAAAAAACAAGAAATATATCTTATAGATATATATAAATAAACAGAACATTTATTCGACAATAAGGTAGCACCATAACAAAAAAGAGAGAGTAAAATCATTCATATATCGGGATCATCTTCACCGTCAATCTTACCATTTATCTGATTATCTCCACTCAAATTAAAAAAACCTTCCTTGAACCACTCCGTCAGTTAAGCAATGAGGAACAGGAAGCATCTCAAGCGGTGGAACCCCAATACTTTGGTTAACAAAAGGATGGCTCAGCAGCTCCTCTGCGGTGGCTCTATCCTCCCAATCACGCACTTTGCATTTCCTCACAAAGTCCCAAGCCATCGGTGATAGCGTCGCTGACAAGTAATCATTTCTTCCTCCTACATTAGCCCCCAACATCTCAATTACCATAACCCCTAAAGACCACATATCAACCGCAGACGAAATAATTCGACATGGCCCGACCGCCTCTGGAGCCAAATACTCCGGATTTCCCTGGAACAGAGACCCATCCAATGGATTAGGTCCATTAGGCTCCTTGGCTAAACCGAAATCAGCAAGTTTGAGTTCACAAAGCTCTCCATGAGTGTAGGTCGGGAAGATAAGTATGTTCTCTGGCATGAGATCACAGTGGACGTAACCATCTTTGTGAAGATCCTTGAGTCCCTCAAGAATCAAGAGAGTGCAGTACCCGACCACGTTCTCCGGTAATCTCCCACCGGCTTTGGTCATCATGTCTTCGAGTGAACCATGTGGTGCGATTTCCATGTAAATAGAGCAGATCCTGACATTTACCGGCATGGTTTCGTAATAGATGATAGGGCTTGTGGGTCTTACGATGTTGAAATTGATGGAGTTGAAGTGATGTAAGATCCTAAGTTCTTTCTCGAGATCATCTGAGTATTTGCGGTAAGATGTTTTCTTAGCCATGAGTAGACCATCGGGGGTTTTCACGAGAGAGATGTAGCCATGGTGGCCTTGGCCGAGACAGCCAAGTTTTGGTAAGGTGGTCGCGTCTAACATCCACGAACTCGACGACATGGAGAAGTTACAAAATTTAGGGTTGATGTTTTGTTTTGTCTTTTTGTTGAGAGATTGTGAAGATTACTTCTTTCGTCGTCTGTATATAATAGACAGTAATTGGTATGTAATTAAGTTGAGTTTGACTTATCAAGAAAAGCTGGCGTCAGAATCTACATATAAGTAAAAAGTAAATTTTATGTTTAATTGGAATAGGGATAACTATGAAAAAAAGGAAAACGATATGGGGTGGATAATTTTTGAATAGAATAAAATATCTTTTCAAAACATAATCCATATTTAACATATATAATAAATAAAAATATTTAATTTTCTTTTTTCAGTGAAATACAGAAAATATAATTAGGATTTTGGAAAAGAAAAATTATGCTCTCAAATGAATATTAAATCATACCTTAAAAACATGTTTCTATATTTTACGTAAAAACGTTTCTATGTTTTACGTAATTTGATATATGTTGCGATATATTTTACGTAAAAAATGTTTCTATATTTTACGTAATTTGATATGTCTTGCGCGCGTGAATAATAGATTATTTAAAAAGAAAAACAGAAAGGTTTGTATTTGTGATGTAAGTAAGACCAGAAACAAAATGTGTAATATTACATTAATTGTTGTATTTATTAAAAGACTTTATGGTCTACAAAACCATCCTTTGTAATGTTTTTGTTATATTAGCTACTTTGAAAGAGAGATAGTTAGATAGTTAAATACCGCGGTATTTCTTCATGAGAACATACATTGTTGTTATTGGCAGGTAGCTTTGAAGCTACATGGTAGTACAACTCAGTGGCAAATACCTCTTCTGAAATTCCCTGAATTTCATAACCTGGCATCTTAATTACTTCTACTCCAGACTCCAGTCGTTTAATGTTGATGCAACATATTTATGTGCCAATCCGATGTTCCATTTGAGAATGAAACATCCTGTCCTCGAATACCACTTCGCTGGGAATCTAATAACTTCAAAAAACACTTCGAGTTGCTTGTCTTTCATCTAAAGACCAACTCGTCGAAGCCTTGACAAATCCACTGGCTCGTGAACCTTTTTTAAACATTTTTTCCAAGAGTGTGAAGTCTTAAGTATATTTGTAGGTAGAAGAAAATCCTAGTCTCTGATGTATAAATATGTTCTCTCAAAAGTAATACAATTATCGTTCAATACTAATTCCATATGGCACACTCTTGACTCTTCACTCTTCAGCCTGCTCTCGAGTCTGTTCTCTTAACACAAATCAACTTGGTTTTAGTCCAGCATCCCAAATTAAGCAATGGTTTGTATGTTTGATGCAAAATATCGTTTGCCTACTTGGGATCGTCTTTTTTTTTCTTGCTAAGAACGTAAATATTCATTGAAAATGAAAATGATTTAAGTTTTATATATTGTCTAACCTATATAATTGGTCCCATGACAAAAAAAAAACATTGAATTTCTTTTTTTGAATGAATGTAAAAATATATTTAACCAAAAAGACTTGTACATGTGTACAATGAATGCATCAGTTTTTTTTGAAAAAAACATTGAATTTCAGTATTTGTTGTTGCTTCCATATTTTTATACTTGTGATCGTCTCTTAACTTTTTGTGACTCAATCTGAAGGTTCTTCACAAATCTCGCTGGTCTCGATCTTCCTTCAAGCGTCCACATTCTGATTATACGGATCAACGCAAGCTCTCCAAACTCACAAATTGTTCTCATGGAAACGGCTAGCTAGATAGCTACAGGGTATTTATTAGTGGCCATTCATTTTTGGCCACAACTGTTTTTTTTGGCCGTTGATAAATATGAAGTTGCTAACCTACTTTTACAATATAAAAGCATATCATATTCATACATACTAATAACTACCAATTCCATCAAACCTTTCTCCATTACAAAGCACTTAATAAATTAGGGGAAAAATTAGTGGAAAAGTAGTAGTAATCGAAGCTTCATTTAATAGCCAGAAAAAATGACTTGCCTTTTGAGACCACCTTTAGAGGTAATGTGGGAATTGGGATGAACGAAACATAGGTTGAGAATATATATTCTATCACATTGATAATGATTCTATATACTACTTATCAAACTTTATTCTGATTTGACTATAATCCGCATGTGAATTTATACGTATATTCCATCTTTGAACCGATAATCCCATCCACGTCTAGAGAGATCTCGTTATCTTCCCTTCTCCATATGGTTTAGCCTGAAACTTGTCTGCACGTGTGCCCACATTAATAAACCTCTTGCATATATTATAGTTTCAAAACTTATCAGCATCATATATATAAGAGTATTATGTCTATAGAAGGTATTAAAGTATGATATTAAGGATGGTTGCTTACCGGTACCATGCTCGGAGTGACTCGTTCCGTCGAGGCGGACCCGGTGGTCCCGTCACCATGCTATGGACCCATCGACGGATCTTTCTAAAGATCGATATCGGCTAATTTATTGACTACTTTGAACAAGGAGATCTTCCCTTCTTTTTTTTTTTTTACTTTCTATGAGGTTGATCTGGATCTTTGTGTACTATACATCCTTTCCGTTTTATAAGCAAAGCAGAAGTTTTAATATATATTTTATAACATAAAAATGATCAAAAAGCTACAACATTTAATGTT
The DNA here is from genome assembly GCA_905216605.1 of Arabidopsis arenosa. Lineage (NCBI taxonomy): Eukaryota > Viridiplantae > Streptophyta > Magnoliopsida > Brassicales > Brassicaceae > Arabidopsis > Arabidopsis arenosa. The sequence continues at coordinate 13,571,721 of LR999455.1, read as the reverse complement.
TGGGAGAAACAAAATTAATAAATAAAGATAATGACTTTGTCTTTTTGGATTATTGACACGAAATGAGAGCAAAGCGACCTAATTTAAAAAAGTACCAAACGTACCGTCGGATAGTTGACACTTGGAAAAGACTAGCCCACGTGTTGGGAGTGGCACATTTTAGCCTGAGACAATGATTTTGCTAACCCACGCCGCTCTTAATTTTCCAACTTTATTTTTTGATTTTTTTTTTCTTTTTTTTTCTTCTTTGGTTTCGTTTGGTCCCACTTTCTAGCCAATACGAGGATTCCAGACGAAATATTTGTTGTGAAGACTTAAACACGTGGCATTTAGTTATTGGAGAGTTTTAGATTGCCTTAAAAGTCTTGGCCACGTCATCATTCTGAATCTGACCACTCCAAAATCGTAAATACTGTTTTTTTTTAAAATCTCCGTAGTGCAATCTGAATGTTTCAGTTTCTATTTTGAGAATCTAGAAAGAAACATTGTAAAGAAAGACCAAAGTTATAAAAAAATATGTACTATATAGTTGAGGTATTGATTATGGATCACCTAATTAGCTAATCTACACTTTAAATGCAGTAGTTAAGACTCATAAAACAATGAAAATGCCCACCACCTAAATCATATGATCAGTGCCCTTCACTAACTCCCATAATTAATTATGATTACTAGAAGCTTTGATTTTTATAATGTTTTGTTATTTTCGTCACATTTTGAGTAAAAAAAACCACGTTCACTCTAATCATCTGGGGTTTGTTTATGATAGAAGCAACAACACCTATCAATGATCAAACCAATAAAAAAAAACAGGAATTGAAATGTGCAAAACATGTTTTCAAAGGCTGGGTTTTTAGCTTACTCTGTTTCTCCAATGGAAGCTTGATGTGTTTGTATGAACCTAAACTTTCTCCTTGGCCTGACCAACTGTTTCTCATCGATGGTGTTGACTTGTTTTCGGTTAAGAACATTACCCATTGAGACGTTACGTTTCAGCATTGGCTCAGGGAGATTGATCTGTGGCTCGTGCTGGTTCACATTGCTCAAGAAGGAGCGTTGAGGAAAGCTGTCTCTTTTCATCGATCGTTTTGCTCCAACAGCTTTCTGGTCTTTCCATGACTCTATGTTCCACTGCCGAAATGCATCTTCTGCTTCAAGTTGCTTCACACTAGCGATTTCTACACGGTTTAACGCAACTTCCAAGGCTTGTTTACTTTGTTTAACTTCTTCATTAGCTTCCTCCAGCTTCCTCAAGATCTCTATTCTTGAGACATTGGTGGATAATTCTTTGTTCATCTGTGCTTTAAGTGTTAATGGAAAACATGGTGGCTCCGGGAAGCAGAGAGCGTCTTCGTTTTTTCCGCTGGATAATATGGTCATTTCAGCAATCGCAAGTGCTTCCGCTGCTCGTGCAGCCTCTTCCATTTTTCTTGCAGCAACCAACCTCATTTCTGCAGTTCTCAGACAGGTCTTGCTCTGTTTATGGAAAGTTCTATCATTAGTTTCAACTACCATCTTGACCTGTTCACATTGCGGGCTCACAGGTAAATTCTCGGTACTGAACCTGTCTCCTTGATCAGGACCTAGTGGTTTTAACTTCAAGCTGTTAAGCTCCTCAGCTAGAGACGCTACTCCAAGGACATCTGTCTCTTCCTTCGTTTTCATATTCAGAGATTCAGCATAAGAGTGGATCAACGCAAGATCATCCATGGTTTTACCAAGATTCATACCAGCTTGCTTCATTTCCATGATCATCAGATCTGGAGACTTCAGGGGATTACGATGGCAGCGCTCATCGATCATCTCTTTGGTGTGTGAACGCAAATGTTCAGGGGTCTCCATGCATCTCAGCGCTTGCTGCTGGAACTGCCACTTCAAATCTTCAACAATGCTTTTGGTTGATCCAAGAGCTTCAAGAAGATCTAAAGTTTCTAACTCTTTCATAATCAGATCCTTCTCAAGCTCAACTGCCTGTTCTTCCATCCTCTTTATGTCAAATTCTCCCTCACCGTCCTGAATAATGACAAACCAAAAAACATAAAACAAAATCATGTCTCATGCCTATAATCTCTCTTACTAATAAAAGGTGCTCCTTGAAGCTTCTCAATGTGTCCACATCAGCAATTTGAAAAACAATCTCTCCTCACGCCACATCAGCATCGCTAAAAAAAATTCTTAAAAAAAAAACGTTTACCCACAATAATAAGAAGCCCTCTCTTAAACAAGAAAAGCCCAGCGATAAGAAGCTCATATACTGAACACGTAACATAAAAGCGTAATAATTTCGTAGCCACCCTATATCAATTTAGCCCATTAAAACCTAAAATCAGTTCACAAAAAAAAAAAAAAAAAAAAAAAAAAAACCAAAAAGTCATTCTTCCTCCTCATCGTCTCCGACCATCTTCTCTATCCTCTCAAACTGAATCGATTCAGTTTTCTCCAAAAATTGAATATGCCACCGTTATCAAATCGCCACTTCGTCATCTTCACTCCCCTATTTATTCATATCAATTAACATCGAACGAAATCAATGACCACTACTGTCAAAATCATAGCCTCTTGCGGAAATTAACTCTATAAAACCTCAGATCACCAAGCATACATACAAACCAAAACGCTCAAACACTCACTACAGTCAAAACAGCCATCACCCCAGCCATTCACCTTTCAAATTGTGGATGAAATTGATGGAGATTTCTGTTTGGAAGAATTAGTCTAAGTCCGACTAATTCATGGGGGTCTTGAACTACTTCTCATCAACTCCCAGGTATGCATATTATATGCTCTATATACACAACCAACACGAGTACGAACTAATCATTTAGCCTACAGTCAAACGCAGTGCAAGGATTTATATCTGCTGCAAATCGGCTATTCCGCTGCGAAGCGTATCTCAAGCTCATTAGTTTTATAAGAAACTATTCTACTTCCTACTCGGCTACTCCTCTTCCTCAGGACTTTCCAATTGTTCAACATTTGCAGGTTTTGAGACTGCAACTGTAGTTTCCTACTCAAGTTCGTAGAGTTAAACAAGAGTATCAAAAGCTTCATGAATTTTCATTACTTATTTATTTGATCTGTTTGTCATTTGAAGATCCATTGGAATTTTTGTGGCATCTTCTACTACTATTAGTCATGTTAGCTCTAATGTTTGTTCGATCGTAGTATTCAATAGAATTATTATGCGTTTCGAGCTTCTGTGATAGTTTGATTGTTTAGTCACTTGCTGTCCGGGTCGTTTATATGCAGCTCTTCGATTCAAAATTAATGTTTGCGTAGTAGCCACATGGTTCATGGTAATAGTGTTAACAACTAATCAAATAATGTGTAGTTCTAAAAACAGAAGCACCCAAGTGTAAAAAGATTAAAGAATTTATTAGATTTGAATTGTAATTCTTCATATCGTAAAATTAAGATAAATTATAAACAATGATTTGTTCCACTTCTTGGTGGTTTGTGATTTGAGATTAGATTCCAAAATGGTGAAGAAATCATTAAGAAATAGTTAAAAGCAAATAAGTAATAACAAAAGATGTAATTGAGTGATTGGCAAAAAAAAAAAAAAGATGTACATGAGCAAGTAGATTTTCGACATATATAGTCCAAGAATACGCATCTATCTCTATATTGTATATTGTACTCTTCAATTTATGTAGCATCTCATGATGTGTTTGAGATTGCAATTATATTTGTATCCCCACAAATTTGAATGAATGAAAGAAAAGTTTTCAATAAAAAATCTATAGTCCAAGGATGTTAATAGTTTAATTGTTCAGTGTGCATCCCACTTTAAGATTTAATACAATTTTTATAACTACGAAAGTTGGAAAAGAATACTTTATTAAAATGAAAAATAAAGTATAAAAGGAACTACACTAATAGAAATGGTTAATGAAAAAAAAATTAGAAACAACTACAAATAAATCATGAGGATATAGATGAGAAAAATAATATATAGACTAATAATACTATAATAGTAAGAAAAAAGAAACAATTTTTACTTATAAATTAAGATGAAAAAATTATAGATAAAGATAATTAAACATTAATAGTATCATATAGGTTATTTTAAGTGAAATGTTATGTACAATATCATATTATATTTTTAGTATGTATATACTAAAAACTAAACATGAATTTAAACCTGAAATAACTAATTTAGAAGATATCAATTACTCCCTCTGTTTTTGAAAAGTTGTCGTTTTAACTGTATTTAGACAAATTAAGAAAAGGTATACAATGACTATATTAACCTCATAAAAATGACAAGTAATTATTTACAAATAATTTGTGTTCAATAAAATGAGGGTAATTTGGGTAGTTATTGGCATAAATTACATTATTACCTTAAAACGACAACTAATTTAAAACAAAAAAAAAAGCTCTAAAACGACAACTATTCGAAAACGGAGGGAGTATCAAATATATTTTTCGCTTTAAACAAAAAATAAAAATAATTCCGGGCGTAGCCCGGATTTTCCTCTAGTACTACCAAAAAGGATCTTACATAACATCTTGCTAGTTCCCTAAGCAATTGCCGCATTAATGCATACACCAATTATCAGTTAATTAATTGCCTATCAAAATAAAACATAAACATAACATTTTCTGGCTAATCTCAGAGACAACGCAAACAATTCAAGACGAACTTGAAACTGTCCACATTTTTAACACAAGATTGTCCATTATGATAGATCATTACACAAAATATCTACTTAGTGTCAGCATAAAACCTCACCAAATCGAATTAGCCATCAATTATTAATACATGATGACAGTTCAAGAACATACATTTCAAACTTTCAATGACATTGATACTCACAGATGCATCGTACTAAAAGAAATGAACAGACTTTGCAAACCGGAAATTAGAAGAGAACTCACGTAGTTGTTTCCAATATTGAAGGGAACCCGAGACCCACGACCACTAAATAACGGTGAATAAATGTCGATTTCAGCTCTCAGTCCTCCTCTCCTTGTACTCTCCGGGTTGAAATTCTCGGACCCGGATCCGGTTCTCACTTCCCGGATTACGGGTGTACCGGGAATCGTCTCCGCCGCAGGGCTTTGATGCCTCTCCGCCATTTCTGCGCTCTCGAGAACCAATTGGTGTGTACACTTGAAAGGGAAAGATAATTAAAGAGGGATCCATTACAGTAATCATAGATACTGCCCAGAAGCAAACAAGATTGAGAGCTTCTCTATAATTATGTTTTCTCGGTAATGAAAGAAAGTCACGACGTCTCGAAGAACAACAATAATAAAGCGCCTTTGATGATGATGATGCTAATGGGTGTATCGACGTGGCTTGTGTTCATTGGTTCTCTGGTTACTTAATAAATACCAAGTTTGGGCCGTTGATTAAGGAAGCGATATTGGGCCGTTGGTACGAAATTCGTCTCAAATCATGGAACAAACTTTTTTTTTGTAAAAATGTAAAAGAAAACTCTTAACATTTTTGAGTATCCGAAAATTGTCATAATTTCCCCATGCAATATTAGTGTATAGTGTAAATGTATGCGTGAAATAAATAGGTGGAGCTTTCCCTTATAGTTTTCTAACCAATTTGTGTGGCCATCACATTAATTAAAAGCAAATTCCGAGTAGAGGAGAGAACGGACCACGTACGAATACGATTGGAAACGATCATTAAATTATACGGCCTCTCTCACTCAACCGTCCAAATTCATCACCGTCGTCTTTCGATCCTACACGTTTCTCTTTAGTTTCCCGCGCGCAAACGTATCTTCCAACTAATTAGAACCGACAAACTACCTTTTCTAATATATCTATTGTTGGGAGTTACCAGTTAGCACTAGAAATTGCTTTGGTCTGAGTATAGTTCCATATTATTACATCCTATACCTAAATTATCATTGAATGTAACCATATCTTTTTTGGATCAACATGCCTTAACTTTTGGTCTGAATATCATATTACGACAAACAAGGTTTTAAAGTAGTCTATCTTGTATTATAACGTGTGGAGTAGTTTGCCAATAACTATTTCCATAATAATAAGGACACCAAATAAAAAGGTTTATAGAAGGGAATCCCATAAAAGGTAACGTATTTAATATAAATATTAACTCCTCTAAGCAATGCATACTACAGTTTACCAATAATGTGATCCCCACGACTCTCTTATAATTAATGAAAACGCATTAAGTAATGCATACAGTAAGATAGCCACCTTTCATTTATTATCTAACCATTTTTTTTTCCTATGTATTATTATCTTCCAGATACTTGTAGTATGCTCATCCATATGAAATTTTCAAATAGAAAACAAAAAACAGAATAAATATCCTTATATCCACGATCATATATAACCGTGCAAAGAAGATTCTTTTGTTTCATCGGCAAACTTGTTTTACTCACAAAACATATTACTCTTTCTCACCTCTAAAGAAGCTTCGAAACTAGCACTTCTTGTTTCCATTTTCGTACTTCAATTCTGATCAAAAGCGGACTCAAACATAAACAGAGAGTTTGAAGAATACAAAGTTCATTGGGGAATAATAAATGTCAGAAAGAATAGAAGATGACTTTGCAATCGATGAAGAGATATCCTCCTACTATGGCGGAGCCTCCATACCATTCATATGGGAGTCAAGACCTGGAACACCCAAAAACCACCTCTGCTCCGATTCCTCTATTCCTCCGCCGCTCACCCCGCCTCCGTCGTACTACTCCTCTGGGGTTTTGTCGACACCGAAGAGACAAAGCAAGGTGAGATCAAAACTAAGCAAGTTTCTGTCCATGTCCATGTTCAGTGATCTCAGGAGGAGCAGTCACGGTAGCAAGAAGACGACCAGCTCATCATCATTTTCTTGGTCTTCTACGTCATCTTCATCTTCCTTTTCCTCCTCACCACCACATTCTTTGAAAAAACGAATGAGTCATGACAAAAAATCGCCACTTCTGTACGCTAACTACGAAGAGGATGAGCTTAGGTCATCACCGACCTCCACTCTGTGTTACTCCAATGGGGGGAGAATTGGGTGTAGTTCTTCAATGGGGAGTCTGACAAGATCTCTGTTCCCTGGATCAATGGAGAATATGAAGAGAAACGGGACCACTGGTAAAGCTCTAATCATCAGCGACATGAATAAAGCTTGATTATGTGAATCTATTGAGCTCTTGATTCTTATTATGAGTTGCTTCGCCTCATTGAACAGAGAGTGTTATAGTGCTTGATGTGTGAATGTAACTGTATGACGTATATATATAGTTCGTCTCTCAGTCGTGGCCTTAACCGTGTGTTGTGGACAGGCTTTTTCGTCAATTCATGTATATCCAGAACCAAGAACGTTCTCCCACTCTACGATGTTAAATATTATAAACCGATAGATCTTTTGTATACACAGATTGGCTTGTCATGTGTACTAAGTGACCAGTGAAACATTTCCTGTGAAATTACTCCTTAGCTATACAGTGAACACGAACGGGTTATGGTGTCTCTATGATATCCTTAAGATTGTTATCTCTTCTTACTTAGTCTGAGTCGCTATTAGATACCTCTTCTATGGGCAGCTCAAATGCATCGATCTCTGCAAAATAAGCTTTCTGCTTCTCGATATAATCCTGACAAGCTGCATTAACCGGATCCTTTTTCTCTGGCTTTAACGTCCGCTGTCTCTGTAATGTAACCACAGATACAGAATTAGATTTGGAGCAAACATATATGGTACCAATAGGTGTAAGGCTCTACAGTGGAACAACGGGAGATACAAGTTGCATATCTCACAAAACAGCAATTCCACTGTAGCTCATGACAATATTCTGAATCCACCTTTTTAAAAGAGAAGAATATACACGAAACTGAACAACTAGACAATTCACTTCAAACTATGCGTAGCACTGGTTTTCAGAAATGTGGCAGAAGAACGTGGTGAACAACCAATGTTAAACATACAAATGCACTTATACAATTTGCTAGAGCCGAAAAACCGATAGATCAAAATATTGACTACTTTTTCGCAGAAAGATGATAACAACACATGATTAATACAGTTCTGATAAGTATACAGCCAGAGCTTTCCTGAATTCACCTTTTTTGGAGCCACTTTCAAGGTCGTCTTCTTTTTGTTTTCACTTGCTTGAAGTGTTTTCTTCCTGTGATACAAATTTCAAAGAGAATTAACTAACAACAACATAGTTGATTATAAACAGTCCACAAAATGCTAAACAAATTTGATAAACCTGATAAGTTCAACACTACCACAAGTTATCTCATCTAGTATTTCTTAGTGACAAGATTTTTTCAAAAGAACAGGCATCAAGAAATTAGTTAGCAAGTACTATCTTCTATCCAAATTCCATATGTCCATTAGTACTATTAGTCAAGCCAAATCTAATTTTCCCAAAACTCAACAATAATATATGATCGAATGGGTTTCATACCCAGAGCTTGATGTCAAGTCGAAACGAAGGCGAGCTGCTGCACTAGTAGAGGAAGATGCGTCTTTACTCCTTTTTTGTCCAGAGGCCTTTCTTCTTACCGTGTAAACAGACCAAGGCTCAGCAAAATCATCCTTGTCACTAACGCCTAAGTATAAGACAGTTCTTAAACATCAGCCAAAGATAGACGCAGAACCAATTTTGCAAAATTACCAATTATAAATCAACAGAGATTGAGAACTACATTTCAAAATTTGAAGTGACCCAATTAGTTCTCTTCCACTATAACATGAAACGTGATAAATTCAAGCATTAATCCAACCCTTCTTCTAATTAATTCCTAAAAATACCCAAAACCCGAAAACGAAAACCCTAGAGTTGCGCACAAATTCAATTCAGATGAAATTCCTTAAAATTGATACAATAGAACCAAATTGGAACAAAATCATCGCAGCTAAATAAATTACCCATATCAGATCGCGATGTTTGGGGACGAGAAGGAGCAGAGGCCGGAGAACCCAGATCGGCAGACATACGGCGAGTTACGGGTCTAACGTTCGTGGCAAGAGACCGAGAAGCGCTCTCAGAAGCTGTCTCTGAAGTAATAACATCTTTGGGTTTCTCCTTGAGCGTAGTTTGTTCTACTATTCTCTTAAGTGAAGAAGTGAGACTCGGATTCGCGAATTTGACTGAAGAAGATGACTGTTGAGAAGATCTGGAGACGGTGTTGGTACAATCCGCGAGCGGTTTCCTCTGTATTCTTCCTCCGACGGAGCGAGGAGCTTCCATTTGTTTACCCGGCGTCGGAAACTTCGGTTGATTCATCTGAGGTTTTGGGGGAGAAGATTCTCTACTCTCGCTGTTGGCGGGAATGTAGAAAAAGCTCGAAAAGGAGAAGAAGATTTCTGAAGAAGGCTCGAGAGAGCTTGATGCGATAATAATTGAGGATTTAACAGAAGCCCAAATTGGGAAAGTATCATTGGGCCCATATTTTTTATCAACTGGGCCCTTTTTTGACAGCACTGGGCCCATATTATAATATTTAATCTTTTGGATGTATATTCTACCTTTTTAGAACTTTATGAGGTGTAGGGATCAACAAAATTATTTGAAATATTTTTTTCTTTTCTTTTTGTAAGGATAATATTAAATAAAAACTTTTGAATTGTATAGAGGGGAACTGTTTTTAGAAGTGGGAGCAAAGTATTAGAGCATTATAGAGCAATATGGGCAATTTAGATCAATGGATCAAAAGACTCTTGCGTGTTGTTGACCAATCCAAAAAGGAATTGCAACTTTAGGTGATTGTGATGTGAGGCTTAAATCTTTGATCACCAACTAGACAAAGTATGATTCAGCATTGTATGATGCACGTAACTTCAATAACGATATTGAGGCCGACGGTTTTGATTATGACGAATGCAATTTCGCGTTGCGTTGCTGCTAATATAAAAGAATCTTGCATTTCGAGTCATATGATGAGATGTCTAGAGTTGTGTTGGAACACTAAGATTGCGATAGTAACTAAACGAGTAAATTCATAGTTCAAGCTAAACGCATTAAAACCAAAAAAAAAAAAAAAAAGCTAAACGCATTATTGGAAGATATATGCTGATACTGTATGTTTTTTCATGGACGTCGCATATGATGGCACAATGGAAAATTTGATAATCTTAACTTACAAGTTAGAACAGTATCTCACAGCAACCAAAGAGACAAAAACATTTGGGAATCCTTATAAGAAACCATATTACTCGAGTCTCATTCCTATGATCACTCGAGTAGGATTCCGAAAAACGGAACACATCGATTTTTAGCCACTTTTTAAACAACAAAATATCAAGAATGTATTGATGTCATGATCGATTCTGAAATTTTAGGTATTAGTAATAGAATGATTTAGTTCGGCTTACCAATATTCAAAATCTACATGTATAGTAAATAATGATATTTTTTATAGAGTGATACGTATAATATTTGTTTTCAGTGTACAAAATATTCTTTAGAAAGCTTGAGAAATAAAATATTAGTATAAAAATAGTTTTTTATAAGTTCATAGTCAAAATATACAATCTAATATAAGTAAAGTTTGAATGACCACATATAAAAATGTAAAAATTAGGTAATTGGTACTGCAACATGTGTAGTACAAGAAGAAGACCTCATCTAATTCTTTGTACTTGTACTTTCCGTTAGTGGATTTTAAAGCTGGTAAGCTTTATTTCCACAGCAGGTATAACTAACCTTCCTAAAACCTTTATACTTTTATTGGAATATGATAAATGCACTAATTCATAATGTTCTCGTTTCCTTTACGCTAACTTCTCCGAATCTTTGCTTTTGCGTTACTATAAATACTTAAGAAGACACCATTTCTTCTCATTCAACAAACAAACATCTCATTCCCTTATTCGGATCATCGGTCTCAAAGCTTAGTCGTTTCCTTTCTTCTTATATATTCTAGCCATGGCTCAGGTAATTTTCTGACTTTGATCTTTATCTCCATATCTTGGGTTTACGTCTGGTTCTTGACCATGGAACGATGGAATACTGTTTTTGAGAGACATTGATCTGGAAGCAGGAACGTCTTTCTTTTTGTGCCATTTCCAAAAAGATGCTAACAATTGTTCTAAGATAGAAGTGGATGTCTAAATCGGTCGATTAATCGGTTCTATGATAAGAAATATTTTGGAATTCATTCACATAAAATTGGAAAAGTGGAAAAAATGAGATTGATTGGTCTAGGTTCTATCTGTATCTCGAGTGTCCAATTAGCATCATTTTGAAATATTCATTAAAAAGGTGTTAATTAAGCTTGATCACAAAATATAACTGCTAATTAGTGATTAAATGAGCTGTTGATATATTTGTAACGGACTAGTCCGATGGTTCTAACAGTTTTGGATTACACTGTCTAATAAATGCAGACCGTTGTCCTCAAAGTTGGTATGTCATGCCAAGGCTGCGTTGGTGCCGTCAATAGAGTCTTAGGCAAAATGGAAGGTAATTTTTCTCCAATCTTTTTTTCATGTCTTTCAAATACTTTCAACTAATCATTGTTTTATTTTAAGCCATGTAATTTATTGACGCTAGAATTTATTAAATAATATCAGGGGTAGAGTCATTTGACATTGATATCAAGGAGCAAAAGGTGACAGTGAAAGGTAATGTTGAGCCTGAAGCAGTTTTCCAAACAGTTTCAAAGACTGGAAAGAAGACTTCTTACTGGCCAGTGGAGGCTGAGGCTGAGCCAAAAGCCGAGGTTGAACCCAAGGCTGAAGCCGTGACTGAGACTAAAACCGAGGCTGAGACTAAGACTGAGGCTAAGGTTGATGCAAAAACTGATGTTGAACCAAAAGCCGCAGAAGCCGAGACTAAGCCATCACAAGTTTAAGTATACTAAAGATGAGAAGGAAGGCTAATCTACCTTTACAATGCTTCTTTATCTTTTGCTTGTGTTGTGTGTGTTGTTGTAAGCAGTGCTTTCTCTAAACATCTAATATTTTCATGTATACCTTTTTCAACCTTTGATAAGAAGATGTTGGGCCCATGTTGGTCCGACTTTCTTTTATAATAAGTTTCAAGTGTTTTACTTATTAATTAAATATGCGAGAATCTTAACTTTGACTTATTAGAGCATTTTAAGATTAAAATTTTCAAATTTATGAGATGAGAACTTTTGTTAATTTTGCAACGTACAATGGTAGGCTCTCTTTGTGGGGTTCTCAGGAAAAAATTAAATTATTTTTTTTAATTATTTTATTTCATAAATCTGAAAAATATTACAATTCATAACATATTAAAGATACAATAATTTCATACATTTGAAAATAAATTTGAAAAAAAAAAACGATTAGTTATTCTGTTGATTGTTGCGAAATTTTCTCAATATATGCTCAACCAAATCACTTTTCAATTGTTGATGCATATTTTGATCACGAAGTTGATTTCGCATGCCCATCATATTCTCGATATTTGGAGGCATACCTGTAGAATACGATAAATCGACTTGTGAAGTTTGGTTTCCTTCAACTTGTAGGAATTCTGAAACATCAAACTGAGTGTTGTACCCATCTCGTTCGTCTTCGACTATCATATTGTGCAGTATGATACATGCTTTCATAATATTTCCAATTTTTTCCTTATCCCAAACAAGAGCTGGGTTTTTAATAATGTGAAAGCGAGCTTGCAATACTCCAAATGCACGTTCGACATCTTTACGGGCCGCTTCTTGATGTGTAGCAAATAAAGTGTCTTTCCGAGTTTGTGGTAGTCGAATAGATTGGATAAAAGTCGCCCATTTCGGATAAATACCATCTGTGAGATAGTAAGCTAAATGATACTCCCGGCCATTGACTTTGTAATTCACATTCGGAGCTCGACCTTGTAATATATCATCAAATATTGGTGATCGATCAAGAATATTTATATCGTTTAAGGTACCTGGAGGTCCAAAAAATGCGTGCCAAATCCATAGATCTTGTGATGCGACCGCCTCTAAAACGATGGTTGGTTTTCCAACGGGTATAGCTTCTGTCTCAATCATCCCACCAATTGCAGCCAAAGAAGAAGCTTTGCTTGATGATAACTCCCTCTGCCATTACAGGATATACTTAATGAATGTCAAAACAGTTCCTCACATCTTAAAGAGTAGAAGCACAAACACAGATCAAAATCTTACAGCGACTCTCATCTAGATTGGTTGCTTCAGTTTCCCAGCTCAAACAAGATAAATCTGAGCCAGCATTCTTCTTTGAGATTTCATTGACTTCCCTATATATTTTGTACCCTTGGATGTCATTACCATCAAACCTACAGCGAAATATAAAAAGATAAAAGTTGATCACATTCACACCAAATTTAGAAACATAGCGAGAAGTAATAGGACATGTACCAGTAGGACGTCTTCTTTCCATCTCCTCCTAACTTCCTTTTGCGAAAACCGGAATCCCAGCTGCCTTCCTTGGTACTTTCTTGAATATACGAACGAGCATCATCTTGCTACACCATCCACCAATGGAAACAAGAGGATAAAACTTGTAAGAAAAAGTAACAAATGCAACTAGTAATGATCTTGTTTACATGGTTTTTCTTTATAAATGTGAAACCAAAGAGACATGCACTAAAAGAGAACCAATCCTGAATCTGACTTAGATTCTACTCTCTAACCTATGAATCTATGACAAAACTTGTATCAACTATCAAAGAAAAAATCTCAAATGATCAATTACACATTCGGAATCAGCATAAATCAGATATATTCCAATCTAAAGTATATCGAAAGCCAAAATTGGAATATCAACTATCAAGCCAAAATCTCAAATGAATCAATCACAAAATTCCAATCTAATCACAAAAACCCAGCCAAATCGAGAACCAAAAGCTAGATCTAGAGATTATACCATGTTAGGTTTGAATTCCTTCGTCTTCTGAAGCTTCTTCAGCTCCACCTTAAGTTTCTCCTGCTCAGCGTCTCTCGTCTCTAGCTCCTCCTCCTTCTTTCTCAGAATCTCGTCTTTCTCCTTAAGCAACTCCTCCGTCTTCTCCTTCTCGATCTTCATCTTCTCCAACATAGTCTGCATCTCCATCAGATCTTGCTCGAAAGACTTCGCTGACTTCCCCTTGGCGGAGACAGGCGATGGTGGCGTCTCGCAAAGAAAAAGAGACAAGAGTCGGAAATGAAATCGAGTTTCGCTACTTTGCTTTTTTTTTTACGCGTTTTTTTTTTTTTTTTTTGATCAAAACAATCGACGGTTCAGAATAAGCCACGTCATCGTCTCTCTTATCACTCAAGATTTCTCTCATGAGAGCTGTTTCTCTCAAAATAAATCCTTTCTGATTTATTTTTTTTCACAATTGATGAGAGAGCCTCTCATGAGAGCTCAATTTTCTCCCCATTGGAGATGGCCTTATAAAACTTAATCCATCTGATTATATGCAAAAACTAAATGAACCATTTTCAATAGAAATTGTAAGATGAGCCGGCCTGGAGAATTTAGAAGTCCCAAGCAAAAGTTTTTCTGGTCTATTTATATATGAACTATATGGGTGTGATGGGTATACAACAATCTAGCTAATCCCATTGGGGAAAAAATTCGTGCTAAGATTTGGATTGCACATTTCTTACAAAATTAATGAGTTAATTAATATTTTTCCCAAAATAAAGTCAATTAATGTTGAAGTTATAGGAGCGACGTGCTTACACTACACATATTTGCTGTTGAATGGTTGGAAAGTCCTTTTCTTTTTTTCCTAACTTTTTACGTCTTTTAGCTTTTGAAGCTATCGATCGTGTCTCAAATCTCTATATTCTTATTTCCTCTCTAATTAATTCTCCTTAATTCTTCATGAGTTAAAAGTTTACTAATTATGTACGTTCAAAACATTGATCATGTACATGCGAAGCATATACAGTCCAGCATATAATAAATAAATTAATTAATATGTTGGATTAGTTTCATTATCCATATTAAATTAATTGATAGTAGTATATAATATCGCATGAAAGTTCCAAGCTCCAACTATACAACTGCCCCTAAAAGATTCCTTCATGACTTAATCATTTCATTTGCGTTGTTTTATTTGTTAAATTATGCTCAACAACTCTTTACTGAAACAATCATGTACCGAGTTGATTATTCACGAAAAAATATATTAAAAATATGTTTTCAAGAACGTAACCAACTCTTGAACAATACTTTAACAACTTGCGTTCGAAGCAAGAAACTGCTCCTCCTTCATCTTCCTCTATTGATCTTCTTCATATTCTCAAGTTTACTCCAAAAATTGCGAGATAGAGAAATAGAGAAGAGGAAACTACAGACTAAGAAAATTAAATGGATTGCTCAATCTGCACCACAATGCCATCTATTTTAAGACCACCAAGAAATACAATATGTGGATCATGCTACGAAGGGGCTAGAACAACAATCGCGCTGCTCAAGAAGCTTGAGGGCCCGAAAGAAGATCATGAAAAATCGAACCATAAATCCACCGTCAATAATGGCTCCTCTCTTTCTTCTTCTCCTTTGTTTTCTTGTGAGGTAAGCTTCATATGTGTATTTGCACTTAGGCTTTAATTTGTAAGGATTTCAATTTTTGTTTAGATATCAAAAATACATTAATTTATTGGCTTAATGAGTTTTAACTATATAATTTTGCGAGAATTCAGCCGCAACCTTTAGAGAAGGTGATCAAATGGATGAAAAACATGAAAGAAACCGAAGAAGAACAGAAGAAAAGGATAGTCTTCTTGAGCAGCTTTGTTTCGGGTTTCAAAGACCAGCTTCATGCTGATATTCTTCTAAAACCTGGCGACGATGGCCCTCCAATTCCTGCACATAGAGCTTTGCTGGTAATGTCAATATAAGGATCGCTACTCTCAATTTTATTTTAATTTTATGGTAGTGTTGTTTTTATAAGATGTTGACATTCATATGAAACCATAATTTATAAGGATTTAATCAAAATTCATTAGCGTTTGATGTTTATGTATACAATCTCAAAAGTACAAATTAAATAGAAAAAAAAAACAAATTCTAATATTTTAACATGTAAACTTAAACACAACCATTAAAATTTGTTTTCTAAACAAGACTTGGGTGCTTCTATATATGTAGGCTTCAAAATCTGAGATCTTCAAGAACATTCTAGACTCAGACAGATGCAAAACCGCTCCAGAATACGCGATAACGCTCCAAGAGCTGAATTCTGAGCAACTTCAAGCTCTCTTGGAGTTTCTATACACCGGCACATTGGCTTCAGACAAGTTGGAGAAACATATTTATGCCTTGTTTCTTGCAGCAGATAAGTACATGATTCAATACTTGCAAGAGTTGTGCGAGCAATATATGTTGAGTTCCTTAGACATTTCTAGTGTTCTTGACGTTCTTGATGTCTCGGATCTTGGTTTAAGCAAGACGCTGAAGGAGGCTTGTCTAAGGTTCGTGATACGGAACATAGACGACGTCGTTTTCTCGGATAAGTACGAAGTGTTCTCTCAGAAAAACCAACATCTATGTGTGGAGATCACAAGGGCGTTCTTGATGGAAACGAGAAGCAAGAGACGTGATTAATCAAATTAATGAGATCTGAATGAATTTTTAGTGTAAACCTTTGTATGCTTCTTTTATAGTTTGATTGATCTTAAATTCTTAATCCTCCAAGCTATACCATTTTTTAATGGTAAGAAAGAAAGGGTTTACAAACGGCCCATATTCAGGCCCAAAAATAATACATAATAATAGCTTACTAAACCAACAATTGGGGCCCATTAAAAGTAACCTAGCCAAGGGTTTTAGACTTTTAAGTGGCAAAAGATTCTCGTTCCCTGAGGCGATTATTAAATCGAATCGAGAGAAAGAGAACAGAGTTGAAGAAGCGAAGTGGATAGAGTCATAGAGAGGATCTTTTTGCCTTTGAGCGGGTCAAAATAATCAGAGAATAGGAGGAATGGTGTCCTTTTGAATCTCCAATATGATCAAGCTATACAAGTTTCCGCATATTAGTGATGAATTAATTAACTTGATGCAAAAGAAACTATTTGAGAGATTTGATTAATCAGAGAGACATACAATTGGTTTTTTCCTTGATCATATGTCTATCAAAAGATCCCTTTTTAGGTAAAACAAATGTATAAAATATAAATAGAAATCAAATGAATACTTGATCTGATTCGGTCAAGCCTTTTGGATCATGCATGGCTATCACTCCAGGTCCTGATTGCTTTTGTCACTGCCTGTTTCACTGCTTCAGCATCCATGATGTCTCCATCATTCTGTAATTAATTATTATGTAAAAATATATATAAAATATCTGTATCATTAGTGATTATTATGATGAATATTGGACTATATATTATATAGTGATGATGATAATTAAGGAAGAACTGTGTTTACTTACATTTGATGAACCAATGGCATGTAAGCTAAATGTGTCTGTACATGAAACCCTAGCTTCAACAACATCCAGTCCAAGATCTTCAAAAGTTTCAAGAACACAAACCAACATGCCTGCCTCATTCTTCACTGACATTACCTTTATCATGAACCCCTTCTCTAGGGTTTCCACTGTAACCTACCAATACAAATTAAAGTTAATCAACGCCTAGTAATATAAATGCATCAATGGGTACTTTATATGTCTGTACCATAGGATTTGGATCGGAAGATTCGCGGAAAGATTGCTCAGACGTGGTCTCATTGTTGACTTTTTCTACTTTCTGCTTAAGCTTTTTGATATATTTTGTTGCATCCACTATGATAGATGTTTCGCTCTCCTGAAAAAACGTGTGTGTGCAAACATATCAGTGATAAAGTTCAATTTAAATACTCAAACTACAAGTTTATATACACATAGATATAGTAAATATAGAGGTAGTAGGAGCGATTTTGATTTATGATCATAGAAAAATCAAATTTTGTCGAGATAAGAAACAAAGTAAGAAAAAGAATGATGGAATGAAATTACAGCATGAGAATTAGTGATTGAACGAAGCAAATGAAACTTCTCACGCAGAGAGGAACCTCTCTTGTGTTCCCTCGAAACCATTCTTATATGTTTTAGCTTCTTCTTTTCCTCCTCTTCGGTTCTCTTCTATATATATAGAGAGAAAGAGGAATTAGAGATCTGAGCGAAGTTTATAGCTAGGATCCTCTCTCGTCTCGTCTCTCACATGTCTACCTTGTAGTCTCTCTTTATCGCTACAAAATGATATACGGACAAATTCGATTGGTATCTCGTGAATTACTTGATTACCTCTATGCCTAATTACACGATGTTCCATATTCCATGGTTTTTTATATATATTTATACGTGAGAACACTTACAAACGTAAAAATGTAAATAAATTAGTACATCGATTTTTTCTTCTATATACATTAGCTTGTTGCTATATAAATCATACATATAAAAGTAAGGTTTCACTCTCTCTTGATTGGTCCACTTGGCATTTTTAAAATTATAATATTTATTTTCAATTAAACTTAAAATCTAATACATTTAATCATATACATTTAAATCTACACTTTACTACTCAATTGTAACTGGAATAACATAATTGTGAATTGACTATTTTTTTCTCTATTCATTGTCATTTAAACACACTATAATTATAATTGTAACTCCTATAATCTAATTAGTTTAGAGATGTAACTTTCATCACTTATTTTCCTATAAATAACCATTCTCACATCATCCTCCTCCACCATATCTCAAATCCTAAATATTCTCTTTGTTTTTTTTATGTTCTTGCATGAGTTGAAAACTCAATTAAGATATCATTGTAAAAGTTTGATTATATATTTTGTTTAATACATATCTTACATTCTTTTCAATTTTATTTCTTCTTTATTTTTATGTATTTCTTCCTTCTTTCTTTATTTTTAATAATATTTTTTAATTTAAAATTACTTATGTATATTATAATTTTGATGGCTATAAGAAAATTACCTTATTGATGAAGATTCAAAAATATTAATTCCGACCATCGCGCAATAAGAGAATCAAGCTAAAGAAACTATCTTCATTTTTTTACTTTGAATGTTTGATTATTTCTTACATATTCATGTATATTTATTTATTTTTAAAAGTATGCATTGTTTTAACAAAATAAGTTTTTGTAATATAATTATTAAATTAATTATTATATTTAGTTTTATTGATTCAACATATAATGACATAAAGATCATTAAAATTTTTATTTAATTCAAATTTTGTAGTGTAAGGATTTTTCTATATATATTAAAAAAAAATTGATATTCGATTTCCAATTAGCTTACTAAAAAGATGAAATCATTTACTACAAAATGATTTCTTCACAATGAATTCTTTGGAATGTAACATAAAAATTTATGATATAAATACAATTAAATTTACTCATAAATGACATTCAAACATGATTGTGAAAGTTTTATCAAAAACAAAACATGATTGTGGAAGTTAAATAGTTATCTAACGTAAATATGATTTTATTAAAAAAAAATTCCCTATAAATATTAATAAACACATCTCACAAACAATCATATTCCAAGTTTTCTATTATTGGTAAATTGTATAACATTTTCTCTTCTAATTCAACAAATGGTGTTTCAATATATATATTTTTGTCACTTTTGTAAGAGATTGTGAAGAGGAGGTGACATGAAACCAAGAAATCCTACGCACGGTCAATCGTTTGCCGAAAACATTCATTATATTCAATTTATATTAACCTAAATTTGGGTTGACTCAAATAAATTTGTTATTCTTGCAGAGAGATTAAATAAACAACATAAGTCTCAAGTGAATGGCAATATTCCAAGAGAGTTGATGGTGGAGGTAAACGTTGAATTGTATAGAATAGTCATTTATCTCACGAATACAATGACTATTCTCACGAATTAAATTAATCTACTATATACAATGAATGTCATTTTTTAGATGGTTATCTTTTGTCGTTGAAATTTAGTAATGTTTTGGAAGAAGGCAAGTGAAGCATATATTGAACCAAGTTAATCTCAAAAATATTAAGTGAAAGTCTTAAGTCTATATATTGATATGTTCACTATCTCATTCATTTGTTATTTATATGTATGCGTTATTATTGTTGTTTTGCTTACAATATATATATTTTTGTTTGTTTTATATAAAGAAAAAATGTATACAACAACCCACGCGTCGCGTGTGCAAACATCTAGTATTAAATAAGTTAAGCAATGTAAATTTAATATTTCTATGTTTTGCATTACTCCAACACAACAAGAAGACAGTATTGTTCCGATAGTTGTATTACACTGGATAACTTAAATGTTGTAAATTGTAATATCCGACTATTCACAAGTCTCGAAGATTAGTGTGGATTTCGGTTCAGTATCTTCCGGTTAAATAATGGTACACCCATCAGTTTTGAGGTACAAATTATGATCCAATTGTGAACGTAAAATAATCAAGTGTATTTTCAGGTTATTCCCTTTCCAAATTTGGTGAGTTGATTGGTATGCTTAAAATCTACATTTATTGTGCCGTAATTGGTCTTGACCAGATCGATTGGTAAAAACAGAAATGGGAATCATGAGCTCGTGATGGAGGAAGAAATAAACTGTGAAATATTTATATACATTATTAAAATAGGAGCATCGAAAGAAGTTGACGAAGAGGATAAAAGCAAACAGAAGAATGTTCGTTGTGATATTGGAATGCCTCCAAACACTCCTCACGGGGATCTTTATGAATGCCCTTCTCTCTCTCTCTTCTCTACATATACGCGAATTTCAAATGCACAACTTGGTTTTCATTTTTATTTTTTATATCTATTAGATCAAAATATTTTTTTGTTTTTAACACATTGATTTTATATGAGTACAAATCCATCAGTAGAAACGCCAAAATTTTGTAGATTAGAAAAACTTCTTTGTAATAGCATTACAAAAATCAATATTACGACTAAGCTATTAATTAGGAGACCGGTTATAAAAACAATGGTGTATATTATCCAAAAAATTGATTTAATTCATTCAATAGACCTCAAACAAAAAATAAATTACAAAAGAATGTATCGACTTTAGATTTTTTTTAAAAAACTTTTGTTTTTATAAAGGCTTTAATATTTGCAAATAAAAGTATGAAATGTGATGAGTATATAAGAGTATAGAATTGTCTATACTCCACAAGGACATGCACATAAACTAATAAAAGTACCCATCAATTCACGTGTGCCGATTAATCATCACCACAAAAACCCACTCTACACAATAGGCATGCTCTTCCTTGTCACGTATAGACTCATAGATATCCATACCATTTCTCATATTCTTCCACTTTTACAGTCTGTTTAATTTCTCCTCATTAATTAATTGTTTAATTAATTAAAAACGATAGATATTTAGGTTTCAATTGCTCGGATAGTCGGATTTACCAAAGAAAATGGCATTCACGTCATTTGCACTTGGAATATTGAGATATGGGCTAGTACATTCACATGCACAATTTGATGACATAATAAGAAAAACAAAACCTATTAATCTCTAAAGCTGAGAAATAAATGGTTTTGTTGTCCACATAGGGTAGAGAGAAAGGGACGTGAGCGAGAGAGTTTGGACATCAAAAGTTCATTTACAAAGGAGATTTGGTCTCTTCCCATATGTTCTGCAAGAAAATATATTTGTACTGCTGATTATTATTCGTGTTTTACTTCGGCTTATATAGAAGTGGATTTGTGTCCACACATTAATATTATTGTAATATTGTACTATATATCATTAAAAACAAATTTAAATGCTTTGTGAAAAAATAGTCGAGTTTTTTTGATTAAAAATATATATATATATATATCTCACTACACATCGATCGTGTAGAAAGAAAAAAGACATCACTTGGTGTTTACACATCGTGTAGATATGCATAGTCCAAGATATTTTTATTGTTGTGTATACATAAATTCAAAAGATGGTGTCACATTTTTAGATATATACAATCTTTTTGTTCGTATACATTACAGGATATGATCATATATTCGTATCAATGTACACATTTTATAGTCAAAAGACTAAATGGCCAACCAATATTAAAAGTGATAAAACTGCACAGTTTTATAAGTGAAACAAATTGTTATATATATATTTAATATATATAGTATTAAAAGTAATTACTGTAAGTGTTGAAATCATCATATTCCTTAAAAGTGTTGAAATCATCATATTCCTTAAAAGTGTATGATACCCTTTACCCTTTTTTGTAAAATTTTCACTTTTAAGCATGATCATGACACCACCTCCCTCAAAAAGGCTCAATTATCAGTGAAAATAGGTTAATGCAAGTGTAGACTATGGTCAATTACTTAATTATCAGTGAAAATAGGTTAATGCAGTGAAAAAAAGATGGGAATGATCTTCACAATTATAACGTCACATTTTTTTTCCCTAAGAATGTCAAATGATTTTTTTTTTTTACGGCCACTACTGTCAGTGTCAAATGTGGTTTTAAATGTTATTTTGTAAAATAGTCAGTTTTAAAAATTGCAAAAAACCACTTCTTTTTTTGGGATAAATTTAATAAAATCCTGAATTGTTTTGAGAAATTTACTATATTTAGTCAAAGTATAAGTCATCAAAACTAATAAACCATTTTCTTACTTGATCTTATACCTGTATAAAAAAACAAAAAAACAAAAATGTAAGAAGGTCTCGTGTTCGTGACAGCTATATATCCTTTGTCTTCTCCCCATATGTATCGTATTCCCTTGTCCGAATCAAATATATCATTCCATGACACCTAACTGCACATTTTGATAATTTAATGATTTTAACAAAAACTCAAAAAATCTTGTGACCAAAAAGAACAAAAACTGGATAATCCAACACTGCAGAGGCTACTAGACTAATAACACGTGGAAAGAGATCATTAGGCGGCTTCCATTGTATTAGGGAAAGGATTCTTGTATACTTAAACTTCTGTAAATTTTATCAGTTTACCTTATAATATTATAACTAACGGTGTTAAAATGCGTTGTTTGGTGCAAATCAATTCACTTCATACGACTTTTAATCCACATATATATACTTGGCATGCTGCAATGTTCATGTCTCTCTCAGAGTCTCTGGTTACATGAGTGTTAAAGACAGCTCATTAGTTGAACTAGCTAGAAGATGTGTAATTTGGATGGACTGTAATTGAAAATTTAATTAGAAAGGACCAAAAGGACAAAATAACATCGAGATCTTAACAAGAATGTACAAAAATAAAACCCATTCCATCTGCCCCACTCTCTTCTTCTCTATGTGACAAAATTATCATAGAGAATTAGGTCACGGGGGCGGCTTTGGGCTACCAAAAATCACTCCTTTTGTTGTGTATATACATAATATATTTTGAGCATCGCATTGCTATAAATATTCTATTGTTATTGTTAGTTTATTAATTCATAAATCAACTCAACAAATATCTCGTATAGAAAGAAGGAAATGGAGATAAACATATACAGGCCCATAGAAGCTTCAACATGAAATCACAAGAAGGCCCATTAGTTACCTTTCGGGGTCTCTGAGGCCCAAATATTTCTCTATTGCCCAGCTAAATTAATTGAAACAATTACTTAGAGATGAGGCCTAAATATTTCAAGTTAGATAAAATGATGCCAAATTTTAGATAAAATTAATTAAATTTAGTGTTATTTCTTTTTCTTTTTTTGACAATATTTAGTGTTATTTCTTTAAACCTCCGAAGGACCAAAGAAGTGAAGAACATCGAAGAGGAAGACGAAGAAGATTTTGAGCTCCGACAAAATATGCGGATTCTTGCTGCTCGCATAGCTAACGTAATTTCCCAAAATTCTTCGTCTGAAATTTCCTCTCTTTATTACCCTTTCTCTTCATCAATGGTTTGACGGGTCGTTACCGATTCGTCTAAAATCTGAAGTAAATTCTGCAGCATTTTTGCAGGGCACGAAACGCGTATCAGACTCGATCTCGAAATTTCTCCTCGTTGAACAAGAAAGGTGCCTCCTTTTACTCGTTGGCTTAAAATTTACACCAAATTAAGATAGAATCAAGTAATTTTGATTTGCAAATCTGATGAGCTTTTGGTTCAGTAGTTGTAATTGAAGTCCATCCTCACTTCACACTAGTAGTGAGAGTCTCGATTTCAATCACATTTTCTTGTAATTTTAGTTCAAAGTGGTTGCTTTGTTTGATGAATTCTCAAGAGTGTGAATTGGACTCAACAGAGAAGTAAATGGCCTTTAGATTCGGGTGTGTTGATGTTATTGGCTTTGCTTCCATTTTCTAGATGACCTTACACTGGAGGAAGAAGCTGAGAGGAAAATAGGCTGGTGTCTCAAAATTTTCTTTGCTGGGACTGCAACGTATATCGGATACCAGTTTTTCCCTTACTTAGGTATGTGAATGAATCTCTATATCAAATCAGCTCTTACAATTTTTTTTGTTTTATCGTGGATCACTGATTGTCACTTATTGGGTTAGGTGATAACTTGATTCATCAATCAATATCGCTTTTACATGTGAAGGATCCTTTGTTTAAGAGAATGGGAGCTTCTAGGCTTTCCCGTTTCGCTATTGATGGTAAGCCTCGGAGTTACTCTCTGATGGATTTGTTGAAAATACTTATTTGTTCTCACTAGTGATGAACTTGTTTCTGGCTGATGTGATTGTACTCATTTGGTTTGGTCTGTAAAGATGAAAGGAGGATGAAGGTTGTGGAGATGGGTGGGGCTCAAGAGCTTCTACTTATGCTGGGAAGTGCTAAAGATGACAAGACAAGGAAAGAAGCTCTAAAGGCTCTTGCTGCTCTCTCTAAATCAGGCAAGTCTTGTTTTAACATGATCTTTTGCGATTCTTCTATTTCTGTATCTGCATAGATAGATCTCTTTGGTTATAAGGACCTCAGGATTGTTAACTCTTTTGATCTTTTTGAGTATATGCTTAAAGCCAAATGCATCTCGAAATTTGTTGCAGATGAAGCTGCCAACTTCCTAGGCTCTAATGGAGCACTCTCTATCGTCAAATCGACTCCAGATTCCTTGGAAGATTCAGACATTTCAACATACAAGTCAAACATACTCGAGAAGCTAGATGAGAAAAACCTCGCCGTCTCTTCCAACTGAACTACTTTTTTTACGAACAAGGATAGGTCAAGAATCAGAAGTCCTGGTATTTTCATAATCTTAAGCTTTTGAAGGTCTGTATCATTTTATGTTCCTCTTTTTCCAACTTAAAACTCTTCAATTTTTGTTCCTAAAGAAAGGAATAGTCTGATTTAGATCAATAGACCTTCAATTCTCAATACTGAATACTGTCTGATGCAGATGTTCTTTGTTCATTCAAATAATGGTCTACAAAAAGTAATTGAAAGAAAATAAGTTTTGAAGAGGTTCATTTTTTTCTTTCTCTGTTTCAAGTAGCAACAAATATTGCACTCCCTATAGCTATTACATTGCATTTTCTGACAAACCTATTTCACAAAGATATAAATATGAATGCTACGGAAAGCTAATAATTTTACAGATTTGTTTGAAGTGATCATGGAGAGGACTGTTTGCAAAACTTTTTTCAACCATTAGTTTGCTGCGAGGCTGTATAAATTTGTTGAGATAGCAATAATGCTAGTGGCAACAGCAAGTACAAGCATTATCGCAGCTACGATCTTCTCTCTTGAGGTTGATACACCATGGACATTCCTGCGGTTTCAAAATCAGAAAACAACTTAGATAAGGATTTTGCAGGAATCTGGTAAATGTTAGTAAAGGAAACAAAGCTGATGTTACCTTAGAACAATGGCGGCTGGGAATATAAATGCTATTGAAACTGTGGTGGTTGATCCCAAGAACTGAAAGAAGTACCAAATGTCTGGTACAGCGATTGCAGACAAGAAACAGCAAATCAGTAGAGCCAGAGTGAGTCCGATGAATCTTTTTGAGTCTTTAGCCAAAGACGGCTTCTTGGGGAACAAGAGTTCGTCGAGATTTGCTCTCAATGAGAAGTTCATGAGAGGAAAGACCAGCATGAGGTGAAGCGCGTAGCTGAGTCTGACAATGTCATTGAGAAGAGAACCAATGGAAGAACCAGAGCTCTGGTCAAAGTTCACTAGAATATCTGACATAGTTGCATCTCCAAAGAGAAGGTACCCGAAGAGTCCAGTTGCAAAGTATATCGCAGCGCACAAGATCACAGAGATCTTAGTTGCTGGGATCACTTGTAATGGATCTTTGAGCTCGAATCCAATTGGATGAACTGCACATTTTGAATAAAAAAAACCAAACTCAGAACCAAGAATACAAACAAAACAGAGAAACAATACTGATTTGGTCAAAGAGATGGGTTCGTACCATTGAAATGAAACGTGAAGGCTGTTACTATAACAGGGGAAGCTGTGAAAAGTTTCCAAAACGATCCTCCATTATTCAACTCCGGAAACAGTCTTGGATTCTTCGTTTGTCCATTCACCAGCGCGGAAATCGCCAGCACCGAGCTTATGACAACAAATAGAACCGCAAGAAGAAACGATACCGCAGAACTAAATGCCAGTCTTTCTACATAACCATTAACAAAAAATCATCATCAACAATCTCATAGATATCCATAGTTTTGAGAACACAGGATTATACAGAGATCCTTACCGACTCGTCTACACAAGACCAATGGAAGCAAGACAAAGCCGTAAATGAACAACAAAGCAAAGATTCTCGTGTTCCACCAGTAAGAACCAAACCATTCTTGCAAGACTCCAAGATGTTCCGATCCTCCATTTTCATTACCCGAAAAAACATCTCCTGAGAGAGTAAACAAACAAATACAAACTCAGAAAATCTGTTCTTAAGCTCAAATAGTAGCAGAAACCTCTACACGTAGATCCAAATTATTTACCTATAATAATCGAAAAGACAATCATACATCCAAAAGTAGCAACCATCGTAGCAATCTGTGCAGCGACGGATCCTGTTTTCCCAAACGACTCTTTCATGACTCCGGCGTAAGTAGTTGATTCTCCGGCGAGTGTTGATTTCATCAAGAATCCAACAGAAATGGTGGAAAGCCAAGCTATGATCGTGATAATCAAAAACGCTGGGACTATTCCAAGAACCTTAAACGCCGCCGGCATCGACATTATCCCGGCTCCGATTATACTCGTCGACACGTTGAAAACGATGCCGGAAGTTGATGATCCATGATTCTCAGACGAAGAAGGTTCTTGCTTAGGCAAGAGATGAGTTTTGATCTGTGGTGACATTTTTCTAACCGCCGGAGAAACTTAAGAATTTGCCGGCGGGAAGAAGCTTTTCTTTTTGTAGTTGTTATGAGGAAACGGCTTCATATAGCCACACGGTTAATAGTAGAAAGTACAAAACTACCCTTTGAAGAATGGGGATATTTGCCTTCACCGTTTGGGGTAAAAGAGGGAATTGTGATATTTGACCATTGAGAAACCTGACAGGCTGGTCAAATCATGTAAGTGAGATCACCAAATGATCTTTCGTCACGTACTTAAAAACTTATAAACATCACGAAAATAATAATTCTGGCCGAGAGAGGAAATTACAGCTAATATGAACAATCATAATCATATTATAGCTAGAAAGAAGTGAATTATGCAAAAAAATCCAAAAATAAAATGGGTCCAACTCCAATGAATGTTCACTTGGACTTCTTCACGAAGAATGCATCTAGATGAAAAAGTGGCCAAATGAGTATTACCGTCTCTCGGCCAAAAATCATTAAAAAAATTGGTGGATATAATGAAATTCACTATATATAATCATTGGCGGCTTCAAAGATGGCTCACGTGTAATAAACTAACTTTAGAGCAGACGGTTCGAGACTTTTCATCAAGAAAACGAGGGCAGCGAATGTCGAATGAATAATTGAAAACGTGATACACGAAACAAAATAAAACACATCTTCTAAAGTTTTTATTATTTTATGTTATTCTATCATTTCATATGAATCAATCTCTAACGAATAGTAATTCAAGTTAGTCAGTTAAAACATTATAGAATTTGACTGATAAAACATTATTGCTGAACCCTGCATCAGCTACTTTCGTCTTCCGTGGGTTTTGCAACAGCTTTCGTTGAGCACCTACTGCATAAGCGAGAAGGAGTTCGGACATCAGCTAATAGTTTCCGCCAAAGCCATTCAAAGCTTACAGAAGGAAGTGGCATTCCTGATGGGTTGGGTTCCTTGAGTGCCAAGAGAACTTTGATATTTCTCGATTCCAATTTTTGAAGAACACTGATCATGAGCTCATCCGTTGAGACTTTATTTGAGACCACAAACAAACTAACTACTTCAACAGGATCGAGGCGCGACATGTCCACAGCCATGAGAAGACTGTCCCTCATCGTCCTTTTAGCTCTCTCATGTTTATTCACCTTCGACAAAGAAAGTGAAATTATCCTCTTTCCGAAAATCCAGAAAATGTTCCAGCTGGCGTTCTTTGCTCCCAACATAAATTTTCTAAGCTTGTTTGCCAAGCAAGCAGAGCTTAGTTAAAGCGACTAGGCAACCTTATGCTATGGAAACCCTAATAACCACCTTCATCTTTACTGCTGCAAAGTTTTGACTTGTCATGTGAACTTCTTACAAAGATCTTGATACAATTTGAAGCACGAAATCGTATATATTAAGAGAGCAAGTCATGGAGTCTAGATTGATGCTCTCTCTAAATCAAGCAAGTCTTGTTTTAACACCTTCTTTTGCGATTCTTTTACTTCTCGCCACAAAATTTTGGGTTTGCCCTAGGAAACAGTACAACTTTTTGATTGGGCTAACTTGGGCTTTTAAACAACAAAGCCCATATAGTAAATAACCAAATTGGGCCCACTTAAATCGGTTGAAAAATCTTTTCCCCTACCGAAGCGTGTCTGATTTTTCGCTCTCGATCGATTCTCGCCTCTCTCTCATCGCAGTGAATATCCAAATCGAAAGCAATTTCTCTCGACGAAGAAAGAAGAAACAATCGGAGTCTGGGGAGGTATAGAAGTACACGATCGGAGGTTGAAAACGGAGTGAATTATCAAGTCAGAGTCTCGGGGAAAAAAAAGAAATGGGGGATCATCTGGTGAAAGCTGAGGAATTTGAGAAGAAAGCTGAGAAAAAGCTCAATGGATGGGGAATATTCGGATCTAAGTACGAGGATGCTGCTGATCTGCTCGAAAAAGCAGCTAATTCCTATAAGCTCGCCAAATCATGTAAATTTCCATAAATAATAATCAGCCGACCTTTGATTTTTGCTTTTGTATGTTTGATTTTTGATTCATCTGATTGGTTTCGTGGGTTTTGTTTATTTGTGATGATGATGGTGAAGAAAAGGGAGAAAATTGAGACGTTTGATCTTAGGTTTATCGATTGATATGTGGGAATTATAAATTGGATATTCAACATTTTGGCCTTATAGTAAGTCATTGATAAGTATCTTCTTGCTTATGTGTTTGATTTGTGATTGTTCAGGGGATCAAGCTGGAAAAGCTTATCTAAAACTTGCTGATTGTCACTTAAAGGTAAATTCTTTGGCAACACATATGATACTGGAAGAATGTGTGGATTGTTTGATAACATTGATCTGCATTTACAGTCAGACAGCAAACATGATGCTGCTAACGCCTATGCTGAGGCTGCTAAATGCTACAAGAAAGTTGACACAAATGGTATGTATAAGCTACTTTTGTAATTGACATCTCTGTAATACAGAAGTGATTATCAATTCTTGTGTGTTTTCATGCGTCCTTATATTACCATCCATGACCTTATATGCAGAGGCTGCATCTTGCCTAGAGCGAGCAGTGAATATATTTTGTGAGATAGGGAGGCTCAACATGGCTGCAAGATATTACAAGGTACTACATGTCTCTTTTGAGCATGAATTAGATATTACTCTTTTAGTACGGATACTGAGAAGATATTACTCTTCAGTATTTCCTCCATGGTTCCTGTTGCTTTATGCATGTTGGATCCTGTCGGATTTGTTTTTTTTTTCTACACTACAGTAATCTTAATACTGACTTTCTGTATTTGTACTAATTGGTACATTAATGGTTTTTTACTTTTGACAGGAAATTGCTGAGTATTATGAATCCGATCAGAAGTTCGAGCAGGCTATTGCTTACTTTGAAAAGGCAGCTGAATTCTTTCAAAATGAAGAAGTGACCACTTCTGCAAACCAGTGCAATCTTAAGGTTGCACAATATGCTGCCCAGCTAGAGCAGTAAGATTTTCGGCACCTTACCTTTTTTTTTGATTTCTCATCCATTGGTATTGAAATGCTTACAGTACTCAGATGGGACCATGTTAAAATCAAATTTTCAATCGACAAATCTGACATTGTTTGGAATCGTGGTGCTCTCTTTGCATGCGCAGCAATTATAGTCTTTTCTCTACTTTGGGACGGATTGATTGATAATGGGCTTGTTTTATCTTTGATAGATATGAGAAGGCAATCAAGATTTATGAAGATATAGCACGCCATTCACTCAACAATAACTTGCTTAAGTATGGAGTTAAGGGCCATCTTCTCACTGCTGGCATGTGCCACTTATGCAAAGCTGATGTTGTTTCCATCACTAATGCACTGGAGAAATATCAGGTTCTTCTCCTTTCACAGCAAACACCCGTAACATCAGTGGTCCTTTGAGTAATTATGGCATGTTTTCTAACTTCTACTTTCTTGCAGGATCTGGATCCGACTTTTTCAGGAACACGGGAATGCAAGTTCTTAGCGGTAAAGTTTAAACTTTGGTTTTTAAGAAATTGTGGAGTAGCTTACATAAAGTATGTTAAGTTTTGTACATTTATTCACATGAACAGGACCTTGCTTCTGCTATCGATGAAGAAGACATTGCAAAGTTCACAGACGTTGTCAAGGAATTTGATAGCATGACTCCGCTGGTATGGGCAGTAACCACATACAACTATTTGAATGTAATCTCTTGTTAACTCTGTCTGGTTCTTGATCATGGAATTGGTATTAATGCAGGATTCATGGAAGACAACCATGTTGTTGAGGGTGAAGGAGAAGCTCAAGGCCAAGGAGCTGGAGGAGGATGACCTTACCTAAACATATTTATCCAGAGCGTTGCTTTTTAGTCATTCCCGGTTTGTATTGTCACTATGTTGGTTACTTCATATCCGACTCTTCTTTGATTTTATTGCGTCTGGTTTTGAGTTTTAAGGTTTCTTAAGAGGTTTGGTCAAATTGGGTTTGTTTGGTATCAACGTCTACATTTGTTCTCTGTGTCTCATCACTTCATTTATGGGAACTTCTGAAGTCTTTGGAGTTTTTTTATTTTTATATTGGTTAAATATCTGTGGAGATTCTTCTTCGTTCAACGATTATTTGATGAATCGAGAGGTTTAGGTCTCGATTATTTGTTTGCTTTTACGTCTACATCTAATAAAAGTGTGTTTTTTCTTCTTATCAACGACAATTTGTAGTGTTTTGATTCATATATTATTGCTCTATATATCTCTGATTGCACGTTTTTATGAAAGATAAACATTTGGACTAGCAAGATTTTGCACGTTACATGGAAAAAATATTCTTACAAACATATATCTTGAGAAATGAACACATATGCATACAACAATAAATTGTGAAAGGAACCACTAAACAAAGAGATTGAGGACAGACATTATACTAACACCAGTTCTCGTTGTCATCGACCATAACAAGCAAAGCAATGATAAAAGCATAATCAACCTCTGGATTTACTCTCACCTTAAAATTATATTTCCCTTTGCAGAAACTTCCCCATGTAAACTTATGTGTTACCTGCAATATAAGGATTTCAATCCTTCACCAATGTATAAAAATTGCCTAAATTACTAATAAGTATGGGTTTTTAACTTTTACCCCTACCCCGGCGATGAGAGCATCCGATTTGAAAACTTTGAATGAGATATTGGAGTATCCTCCTGAAGCATGGAAATCACAAGTGTTGCTCTTCTTGACATTGTTGTTCTCAGGCAAGAAAACATCCACGGATGTTTTCAATGAAACTGCTTGAGATTGTTGTACCGTGAAGAGCAAGTCTTCCCTCTCTTTGCTTTCTCCTCCATGCACTTCCCACTTGTTCTTCAACGCAAGTCCCTAAACAATCATACACAATTTCAAGAAAGAGTCATTTTTTTGTATGTTTGTTGAAAGATTGGCATGTTTTGTAACCTTTTGGCGCATTGAGAGGATTGTGAAACCGGCTGGATCACGCATAACTCTTTTACGGTTAAATCCCCAAGCTTGTCCATCAATTTGTAAGAGCAGGTTCCCACTTGGATCAAAAACTTCATAATGATCTTTAGAAAAATTCTGAACTTTTCTTTTCACCAAAAGATCCATTGGGTATGGATTACAGAATTGATCGCTCACTACGCTTATCGCGGGATCTCCTACTTGCCATTCTGTTTTTTTATTCTTCGGCATTTTCGAATAATATCAAGAAGAAGAAGAAGAAGATTGCAAAAGCTTATGAAAGGCTCTTGCTTTAGAGCCCTTGATAATCCTCCTGATGATGAAGAATTATCAAAAACAACTCTTCACATTTTCTTAAAACGATATATCAACTAAAAACAAATTTGAAATTGCAAGATTGGTTTTTACTTTCTCAGACTTTTATTCTCAACCAAAGATTGTTAAACCCCAAAAATAAACCATGTCCCCTTATATTTAGAAACGAAACAACTAAGCTAACTTCTGTTTCAAGATTTGAATTTTTTTCTCTATTGCTTATCAATTACATACAACATTTACATAATGCTCTTACAATTACTACAACAAATCACAGGTTCTTCAATTCAGAATATAATCATAATCGAATAATATTGTTTTTTGTTCGGTTTTGACGTTTTATTATCGAACTAAACATAGATGGTATCATTAAGTGCCTTCACCTTTGTTCTTTCTCCTCTCCCATGGCTTCTCTGCATTATAAGATGCCCACAAGCCAATACGCTTTTGCCTAGCCTCATGTTCCCACTGAACTCAATCACCAAAAAAAACTTTTTAACATTATAAAGGCAAATCTAACCTAATTTACTGTTTTCGTTTGTTTGTTTTACCATGTCTTCCTCGAACAGCAAATTCTCTGGTAAGTTGTGTCTCTATGTCTTCCTCCTTTTTTTAATCTGTCATATATAGTAAATCAATTTGTATTATTTTTTCCTCGCAGAGGCTGAGACAGGCGTCTTCTGGGACCTAGATGAATTCCCAATCCCTGATGATCTTAGTCCTGCTTCCATCTATGATAATATCAAATTAGCTCTCAAGAAGATGGGTTACACTGGTAGGGTTTCGATTTTTGCTTATACTAGTGCGAATCAGAGCAAAGAAGAGTTTGAATCTGCCAACATCCAGCTTCAAGCCGTAGGTTAATTCATTCATTCACTTAAAACCCTAACACTCTCTCTCTTTTACTTATTGCTATATTGTTCTAGTATATCTCCGTTAATATAAATATATTTACTTACAATATTTTCAGGAGCTTATAAAAACCCTATGTTTGCTCTCGACATTTATAATTGGGGAGTAGACCATCCTGATGAACCAACAAATTTGATGGTAATTTCAGAAGACGTTTCCTTCGTCTCGAGTCTGATCGATTTAAGCAAGAAGGAAAACATTGTTCTCTTAGTGCAACCTCAAAACGCATCAGGAAGGCTACTTGAAACTGCAAGTCTAGTTTGGCTTTGGACTAGTCTATCAACTGGAGGGAGCCCTATCGATAACCAAAGGGGAAAGTCAAAAGTTGCTATCCCTTCTCCAACTTGTTCTGCTGAGACAGGCATCTTCTGGGACCTGGATGATTGCCCAATCCCTGATGATCTCACTCCTGCTTTGATCTATGATAATATCAAAGTAGCTCTCAAAAATATGGGTTACAATGGTAAGGTATCGATCGTTGCTTATTCTGTTGCGAACCAAACCAAAGAAGACTTTGACTTCGTCAACATTAAGCTTATAAACCCAGGTTTGTTAACTAAAACTCCAACACTCTCTTCCTCTTTTTTTTGTTAATGTTGTGCGCATCTGATCTCATTTGTTGATATATTTCAGGAACTAGTCAGGAAAAGGTTAATATGATGTTTAAGGACGTTTATATGTGGGGAATAAACCATCGAGAGGAACCAACAAATTTGATGGTAATCTCAAAAGACATCTCACAAGACGTTGACTTCGTCTCAGCTTTAGTCCATTTGAGCAAGAAAGAGAACAATATTCTCTTAGCGCACCCTCAAAACACATCAGGAGTGCTACTTCGTACTGCAAGTTCAGTTTGGCTTTGGTCCAGTCTATCAACTGGAGAGAGCCCTCTCAATAATCAAAGCTCACAAGCTGCTACCACTTCTCCAACGTGTTCTGCTTCTAGGAAAAGGTCATCACTAAGTGTTGCCAATAAGCAGAAGAAACGTCGGACCAAACCTCTTCACAAGAAGCGAAAGAGCAGAGCAAATCCTAACCCTGAAGATTAGCTAGTATTGACAATGTTTTTGATATAGGATATTTTCTTTTGAAAAAAATGTCTTCAATTGATTAGCATGCGCATAAGCTTATATAACACAGTTCATTGATATTAATATGGGGGGGGCACTGAGGGAAACAGAACCCAATTGGGTTCTATTTGGTTGAGTTTAATATATAAGTTCATATATTATCTCCTTGCTTATGTGCTCGATATTGGTAAGGGGATCAAGCTAGAAAAAAGTTTAGCTGTCACCTGAAGGTAAATTCTTTAGCTACAAAAATGTTATACCGGAAGAATTGTCATTGTTTAGCTACTTCAGTTATTTATTCTCTGTTTTTGTCATTTGAATCCTTCTAAAACTCATGAACTTATAATGTTTTGATTACTTTATATATCTTTTAGGTTACTATATTATATATACATAGGAGAAGGATGGTACTACGATTTCCCGCACACAAAACAACTAAGCTAACTTCTGTCTCAAGCTTCAAAGAAAAATTCTCTATTGCCAAAAAAGTACTTATCAATACATAAAACATTTACATAGTTCTCTTACAATTACAACAACAGATCACAGGTTCTTCAATTCACAATAATCATAATCGAATAGTATTGTATTTTTTGTTTTTTTTTTGGTTTTGTTATAAATTTATAATTACTTTCCTTCACGTTTGTTCTTTCTCCACTCCCATGGTTTCTCTGGATTAGAAGATGCCCACAAGCCAATACGCTTTTGCCTAGCCTCATTTTCCCACTGAACTCAAACACCAAAAAACCCGTTACACATCAGAAAGCCTAATCCAAGAAACTTGTAAATGAGATGCACAAAAGTTTATAAAATCTTGCCTTTGCGAGCTCTGCACGCTTGTCGTAGGCTACATAATGCCAAGCAAGACCTTTCTTTAGCATTACTTCCTGTACAAATTTTCCATTGCAGTATATATCTCCTACACATCTTCCATAACGATCCTCTGTATATACTAACACCTTCAAGCATTTCCCTTCAACCATCTTGAGTAGCTCATCATGCGCCTCTTTTCCATACGGCATTTTGCTCTCCGGTGAATCTATTCCGCTGTTTCGTTTTCATTCCCAATTTGTTCTTAAAACTCCATATATCTTTTAATTTGAAAGAGCTTATTTGAGTGGAAGAATGTTTTCACCTTAGTCTAATCCTGAACTTTTTAGCAAGCACTTCTTCATTCTGAAAACTTATCATCCTAAGTTTAACATAAAAGGGTTTGGAATAGTTATGAATTTCATAGCTCAATTTTGATTTGACACTATGATCTTCTTGTGTTAGTAAGTATATCAAAAAACACAAACCTGTAACCAGAAGCTATGATAGTCTTGTGAAGTGCATCTGCTTCAGTATAATTCTTCTTCTCACGCGCTTTCGCTCTTTTAACCGCTGCAAGACTCACTTCCTTAGGAAGAGAAGATGACACAAGCGGGTCTTTGCTACTAACATATACAGTAACGGTATCTCCATCTGCTACAGATTTTGTATCCACCTTATTTCAATTAGAAAATTTCTTGATCAGCAACAACATAGTCATCATACTAGCTCCCAAACCTTTTAAAGTTTCAGAAGTTTTCTAACCGGAAGCGTTTTAAGCTCAAACCGAACTCCTTTAGGTAAAGACACAGGAGATTCCGTAGGGACCTCAACGAGATTGTGAGGTGAAGGCAGTCCATAGAAAGACAAAAATCCCTGTCAATACCATTAACAAGCCAACCATATAAATAATGCATCCTCCAAAACTCCTTAACATTTTTGCAACTTGAAAGAAACATCATGATTAATACCTCAACATCTGCTTTTAGATGGTTCTTTAGAGTCGCGATAACAAGCCTAGAGGCTTCCTCAGGAGTTTTAGGCCGAGGCTTAGCTTGCTTCCATGCCTCAAGTATTTTTCTATACCTTCAAAACATGTTTTGGAAGAAAGAGACAAATTAAAACATGGAAATTTTCAAATCTTCATAGACAACATTAGTATGATCTGTGTTTTGTTTCTTTACCAGTTTGCTTGAGCCTTTTGGGAAGACACAACGTAACTCCCAAGCTTTTCAGGAACCTGAAATAAAATGAATTTTAATTAGATCATAATCATTCTAAATTGTATGATCTCTGACAATTGGTACTCTGCTTTATAGACACAAAGATAATTTAGACAATTCACTTAGAAGTGAGTTTCAAAACGAAACTAAAGAACAAATCCAAGAAAAATCAGATGAAAGATTAGAAAAGTTAGAAGAAAGCAATGAAGAGAGACCTGAGAAGTGGTCTCAAAGTTTAAGAGATCACGAGAAAGAGCTGAGACGCCGGCGGAAGAGGCGGAGACGCCGTGAGGCTTATCGTCCGCCGTGGGATTCAAGCATTTCCGGAGTAACCTAAACGCGTTACCCATTTCTTAGATTAGATTTTCTGGAAACAGAACAAAAAAAGAAAGAGTTTTGATCTTTCTTCCTTTCTCGTAAAAAGTCTTTGATTCAGTTATATGGAGCAGAGAGATAGTTTATCGAACAAGCGAAATCATACGTGGCAGTTTGTTATTGGGTAAGAAGCTATTGTGATTAAAATAATCGTTTTTTCTTTTCCAATCTAAAAAGTATTAGGTGCCTTGTCGTAATCAGATTCGATTTAGATTTTACGACTTTTTGTTAAACTCACAAGTCACAACCTTGGGGTTTAAGCAATCTTTATTGATGCATTAAGTTTAATTCCTACTGCTCAAAATATTTTCTATGGTGTGATTAGCACAAATTATAAATCCTAGTTCTAATTGCATTATTTATTTTCTGTTTTTCTACGTAACTTGAGAATTTTCAATTTATTATTAATATAGTTTTTCTAATGCCAAAAAAATTGTCTTATTACAAAGTCAAAATTTTCAATTTATTATTAATAGAGTTTTTTTCAGTTTTTTGTTTTTCATCTTTTTTTCAGGATACGGATGATATGATTATGATTATTTTTATTATATGTTTCATATGGACGAAAGAGCGCGTCACTATATTGGACATGTTCTGCATTATATGAAAACGGTGAATGATTGCTCTGCACATTAATGTCATGTGAGAGTCTATGCTTCTTCTAACAAAGGGGATATGAATGATTGTGATACACAATATATTTGAATGGAGTGCATTTGAAATAATTTGGGTTGTCTCTCCTTTAGCCTTTGTGTTTAATCTTGTGCCCTCTGATTTGGCCCAATGTTTGATCCCAAGTCCAATATTGGTTTCGACCAATGGTTGAGGCTGAAAGACAAACTCATTGTGATTGGTTCAAATTGAAAATGAATTTATATTTTTGAGTTAAAGAATAAAATAAAATAAATAACAGTAGCCACTAGCCAGTGGTAGCCGGACTTGTTTAAAACTGAGTAATGCAGAACTAACTCATTCTTGTGCTCACTTTCGATTCTAATTCTGTCTACTCTCATCTCATGGCGATAGCTAGTATCCTGGCTTCAACCCAAAACCCCTTTTTACGTCTAAGTCAACCACCGTCTCCGGTGAGCCGCTCCGTCGTCTTCCACCGCTATCTAGAGCCATGTGGCAGACGATGGATTCCCAGATCCATTAGAGCATGCCAACCTTCCGAAAAGGTCTCTTTCTCTGTCACTATTCCAAGTTCGCGTGTGGTGAATGAATTTGATTTATGTAAATGATCAAACTTTATTTGACTCCGTTGGAGATTTTTGTTTTTGTTCACAGCTTGGTGGTGACGGAGCCATTTCAGCTTCAGCTCAAAGATTACATTTTGGCAACGAATTTCTGAGTTTTGCTTCAGATAATTTCTTGCCTCTAGGTAACAACATTACACATTTCTCTTGCCATTTTCTCCAATTTTCCACTCAATTTACATAACCACTGGGCTAATCCTCATTTTCTCAAACGATTCTTGAGATGAAAGTTTGTTACTCTTAGGCCTCACTTTGTTACTTTTGACATTTCAATTGTGCTTTGTTGGTTATTTGTTTGCAGCTCTTGTTAGTGGAGTGGCTTTGGGCTTTGCAAATCCAACTCTAGGCTGTCTTGCTGACAAATACTCTTTCACTAAGATCAGCACATGTGGGATATTTATTATATCAGGTGATTCTATCATGCTATGGCATAAGTGTACAATTGCTTTCTTCTTCTTCATTTTATGTTAAAGGTGGTTGATGGAAGCAATCACTTTGTTTCTGTCAAATAGCTTATCCATTGTGTACTCTTTCTATGTATTGTGGAGCAGGGTTGACTTTACGTACTGAAGCGATTGGTGCTGCTGTTAAAGGATGGCCTCTTGGAGTCTTCGGGCTAGTATGATCTTGACTCATCTTTAGCTTTCATATGTTCTGTGAATGGTTCCTCTTCTATCTAGTTTAGATCTCTTCTGCTAAATTCTGAAAATAAGAAAATGTAATGAATAGAAACCTTCTGCCCCAATGTTCTTTCGTTCAGTCATGCTTTTGTGTAATAACGACCTTTTTGGTAATGCTTTTCTTTTTTATAACTTCTGTTAGTTATTATACTGCATACTTAAACCCAAACTATTTCTCTTTTTCTTTCAGATCTCTATTTTGTTGCTCACTCCATCCTTCTCAAGGCTAATTATGCTGGTCCAACTCCAACCTCGTGAACTTGTTACAGGTTACCCTGTCGCTATCTGAACTTGTTACTGCTTATATTGTATCGGCTTGCTTTGACTTACAGTATATCTATAGTTTTAGTTACATTGTCTCTCGTTTGATCCACCAGTTTTAGATATATAGTTATTTTACAACTAATTGATCAACTTCTGCGTGATCAAGTAGTTGACCAAAGAGCTAAATCTGATTGCCTTTGTGATCTTGTATTCAACAGTTCCACTTTGATGTTGTCTTTGAATCTTGATGGGCTCTTTACATTTATTCAATTTCGATTTTAAGAGTGACGACACAAAATGCATAATATGGAAGTAGCTTGATTAGTTAGTGCTTTATATAGTCTTTAACTTTGAATTAGTGATTGAGGAGTCTAAAACTTATTTATGTCCTTTTGCTATTTACAGGGCTGGGTATATTTTGCTGTATGCCAACCACCTTATCAAGTGGTGTTGCCCTTACTCACGTACTCAATTTAATATAAGTCTAATCAATATTTTGTGCAGAACTATTTTATTTGCGTTCCACTGACTTATCAAATTGCCAATTCAGCTTGCTGGTGGCAATGCTGCTCTTGCTCTTGCTGTGACAGTGGCGTCTAACTTATTAGGAATTTTAACTGTAAGCCAACCGAGTTGAAGATTTTTGTTCCTCTTTTGAGACTACAAGTTGATCAGGGATATTTCTAGTGAGATGGTTGCTTGGTCTATTTTTCAGTATTGCTTTTGCTTTGCAATTTGATTTCAAAATAGCATATGATCTTGTATTATGAGTAGGATTCAAAATCTCTACGTGGGAAACTCTGTATCTATGAATAGGATTCAAAGTCTTCTGTTAGGAATGAGTATTCCGTCTTCTGCCACTGAAGTTTACATGGTTTGACCTCTTATCAGATTCCATTTTGGGTATCAAGATACATAGCTGGGGGAGTAGGGGTTTCGTTTCCTACTGACCAACTATTCAGAAGTCTTATAGTTACTTTGTTAATTCCTTTAATCATTGGCAAGGTGAGACAATCTTTCTGTTTGTCCTACCTTTTGTTCTTGCAATGATGTATCAATATCAAATTCTGCTATACAGTACAATTGTGAAAGCTAAATTTTCAGAGGCGGTTGTTGCCAAAAGCTATATGAATGCTTTATTGGAAAGTATAATACGGTTTGTTGTGTTGCTCATATGAAAAGAGAAGAGAGCTTACTCTCTATTATTTGTTTGCTTCATTTTTTCTTAAGAGCATCTTGGATGTAACTGGTTACTTTCCCTGATGTTTATATGAACCTTCCACAAACAGTCATTGCAGCATGAAGTTCTATCACTTTACCATTTTGCGCACGTTATTAAAATCGAGCTTTGACATACTTGGGTTTCTTCTGTTATAGGTTATTCGAGAATCATTCAAAGGTGAGCGCCATTTGTTATATTTTACCTTTCTGGTGAAAGTAATTGAATATATACCATATAATATAGTTAGCAGCCACTTTATCGTGACAATAGATCAAAATGGTTCATTAGTAAATATGTATGCTCATTGTTACCTACTTTCTGACCATGTTGAACTTGAAACTCTTGTTGGAATGTGTGATACAGGTTTCGCAAACTTTGTTGACAATAACCGTAAACTCTTTTCGAAAATCAACGCAATCTGCCTCAGTTTGGTAAGATATGCAATGTTAGTCCCCCGTAGTTTCTTGGAGTTTTGCCTTGTTGCAGGAATCTTAATCTTGGCATTTTAGTTGCTTATACTTCAAAACTTTCTCTTTTCCTGTATGATAGAGTGGGAGTACAACATTCCGTGGCATTGATGTGCCAATCCAAAGCTTTTACTAAATTGCAGAAACCATATTTGCAGTCATGGTTATGACTTTAGGAGATATATGGACTTATACTTTTTTCTTTTTCTTTTGGCATAACCATTGTATTATAGTTTAACCTCTGCCTCCCTGGCTACTTCAACTGGTCTGACTTTGTTATTGCATTTACCTGGTTTTTTTGGGAACGTAGTAGTATGTTGATTTCATGATAATATTCTAGGTGCCATGGATCCAAGTGAGCAGGTCAAGATCACTGCTACTATCCGTTAAGCCTAAGGTGTTTCTTGCTGCTGTTGGCATTGGAATGTATGCATTCTTCTCTAACATTTAGAAAGGATACCAAGTGAAGAGAAGTACATGGAAATATTTGGCTCGTGTGCTAAAAATGCGGAGAACTAACAAAAGACCATTACGTCTTTTTACAGATTGCTGCATCTTTCTCTACTAGCATTCAATGCTGTTTCAATCCGCATCCTCTCGGGTGTTTCAGGTGGTAGTAAGAACTCCAAGGAAAACACCACTGCAGTCTTGCTCGTTTCAAGCCAGGTAATAATAGAGTTTGCCTATGAACCGATTTGATCTCTTAATTTGGAAGTTCTTTTCTTGTGGCGTAGAAAACATTACCTGTAATGGTGGCGGTAGTAGAACAGTTAGGAGGTGCATTTGGTGAGACAGGGCTTTTGGTTCTTCCATGTGTAGCTGCACACCTAAACCAGGTTACAAGTTATATATATTATAATATACTTGTGTGCATATTTTTTTTCTTGATTATTGACATATACTTCTGTAATGTGCAGATCATGATTGATTCAGTTCTGGTCAACTTATGGCGCAGGACGGGTAAAGATACTTCGACTGGTGTAAAGACAGCCTGAGAGATATAGAAAGATATGAAACCAATGTTGTGGTGAAGAAACACATTCAATGTTGTGAAATCTTTCGAACCACCAAAGCTTAGTTGATCATTGACAATCTTTGTGACTGCTCGAGAGATTCGGTTTTCCGTTCGAGTTCTATTGGTACAGTCAAAGTTGTTTTATAGTGTCTGCTGATTCCATTTGTATGATTTCTGAAAGAACCATGTAAAAAGAATCTTGTATAGTAGTTGGTATCTAATAGTTTATGACTACCTCAAATAAGACGACCACCAGGCAGACAAAGTCTTGAAAAGGAATACGGACCGGTTATTTTCTCAATTAATTTCAATTAGTCCTGGTTCGACCAATTTGGTTTGTAAATAAAAAAACCGAGAACGTTTAAATTGAATCACCTCGGTTTTCAGTTTCGGTATGGAAATAGAATAAAATCGAATCCGGTTTAGTGAGTAAATCACGAAACCCTAATTCTATATTTTTATCTCGATCTGCAACCTTGGACGGCTACACACTTTCTTCTCCACAACA
This sequence comes from Arabidopsis arenosa, assembly GCA_905216605.1. Classification (NCBI taxonomy): domain Eukaryota; kingdom Viridiplantae; phylum Streptophyta; class Magnoliopsida; order Brassicales; family Brassicaceae; genus Arabidopsis; species Arabidopsis arenosa. The sequence goes on along the minus strand of LR999455.1, from coordinate 13,529,532 downwards.
TTTTGTGTAGATTCGTTATCTTCTTCAAGCATCTCCTTTCGCAAATCTCCATCGTCTCAATTCAGGTAATTTCTTTGTTCCTCATCTTTCTCAACACCATTTTCGATTCGAGTTTGGTGTTTCGTGATTCGCGTCTGTATCTGTGACACTATTGAATCGTTCAAATCTGATTTTAGACAGATTTTTTCCGTAAGAACCGTAAGATTATAAGTTGTTGGAATGGATTCGATTTGTTTTATTACCTCTACACTTATATATATATATATAATCTCGATGTATCTTTTCTCTGCTTCACTATTCAGATTGGTTACTTTTTGGTGTATCAGGTGTTCAGTGTTCTTGTTGCTTACCTTTTCAGCTAAAGAAGATGACGTCTCGTTTTTTCGCCCAGGTTTCCTTCATTAGACCTCTTGTTTACTCATCAAAAACATGTCTTTACTTGCTTCATTTTCTGAATGAGATTGATTCTTGTTATGTTGATAGGGTGGAAGTGAAAGTGAAGATGAGAGTGATTATGAAGAAGAGGTTAATGAGGTTCAGAATGACGACGTCACTAACCGTTACCTTCAAAGTGGTAGTGAGGATGAGTTGGATATCGATACAAAACGTGTGGTTAAGCCTGCTAAAGATAAACGTTTTGAGGAGATGACCTACACTGTTGAGCAGATGAAGAATGCTATGAAGATTAATGATTGGGTTAGCCTTCAAGAAAACTTTGATAAGGTTAACAAACAGCTTGAGAAGGTTATGAGGATTACTGAGGCTGTGAAGCCTCCTACCTTGTATATCAAGACTCTTGTTATGTTGGAGGATTTCTTGATTGAAGCCCTTGCGAATAAGGAAGCCAAGAAGAAGATGAGCACTAGTAACTCCAAGGCTTTGAACTCTATGAAACAGAAACTGAAGAAGAACAATAAGTTGTACGAAGATGATATCAACAAATATCGTGAGTCTCCAGAAGTTGAGGAAGAGAAACAACCTGAAGATGACGACGATGAAAGTGATGTCGATGATGAAGAATCCGTGGACGGACTTAACATAGAGCCTGAGTCTGAAGATGATGTGGAGGAACCTACTGATAATCTCTCTTGGGAGAAGATGCTGAGCAAAAAAGATAAGCTTATGGAGAAGCTGATTAATAAAGATCCTAAAGAGATCACCTGGGACTGGGTCAACAAGAAGTTCAAGGAAATTGTGGCTTCTCGTGGGAAAAAGGGCACTGCTCGATTTGAGCTAGTTGATCAGCTTACGCACTTGACAAAGATTGCCAAGACTCCTGCGCAGAAGCTTGAAATCTTGTTTAGCGTTATTTCAGCTCAGTTTGATGTGAATCCAGGTCTCAGCGGGCACATGCCTATCAATGTCTGGAAGAAATGCGTGCTTAACATGCTCACCATACTGGACATTCTTGTCAAGTACAATAACATTGTTGTGGATGACACAGTTGAACCTGATGAGAATGAAACTTCAAAGCCAGCAGATTATGATGGAAAAATTCGGGTCTGGGGAAATTTGGTTGCATTCTTGGAGAGGATTGACACTGAGTTTTTCAAGAGTTTGCAATGCATTGATCCTCACACCCGTGAGTATGTTGAGAGACTGAGGGATGAGCCCATGTTCTTGGCCCTTGCTCAGAACATCCAGGACTACTTCGAGCGGATGGGTGATTTTAAAGCTGCTGCAAAGGTAGCCTTAAGACGAGTTGAGGCAATATATTACAAGCCCCAGGAAGTTTATGATGCTATGAGGAAATTGGCTGAGTTGGTGGAAGAAGAAGAAGAAGAAGAGACTGAGGAGGCCAAAGAGGAGAGTGGACCTCCTACATCATTCATTGTTGTTCCGGAGGTTGTTCCCCGAAAGCCTACCTTCCCAGAGAGCAGCCGAGCAATGATGGATATTCTTGTGTCCCTTATCTACAGAAATGGAGATGAGCGAACCAAAGCTCGTGCGATGCTATGTGATATCAATCACCATGCTTTAATGGACAACTTTGGGACTGCTAGAGACCTGTTGCTGATGAGTCATCTGCAAGACAACATCCAGCACATGGACATCTCAACACAGATTCTCTTTAACAGGACCATGGCGCAGCTTGGTCTTTGCGCCTTCCGGGTTGGAATGATCACTGAGTCCCATAGCTGCCTTTCCGAGCTGTATTCTGGTCAAAGGGTGAGGGAGTTACTTGCCCAAGGTGTTTCGCAAAGCCGATACCATGAGAAGACCCCAGAGCAGGTAACTATTTATTTTCTGTTTTTAGATCTTTTAATACAAACAGGATGTGAAAAGAAAATTGTTTGACCATATAGTTCTGACTGAAACATGATTACAAACACTGTTGCATTTTGAGGTTTTAATTTTGTTTCCATTTCACACAATCCATTTTCTCTATTTCAACATGGATGCTTATGATCATGTTTTTCGTATGTGGTATAAAACTTTCTTGGTTTACCAGGAAAGGATGGAGAGGAGAAGACAAATGCCGTACCACATGCACTTAAACCTCGAGCTCCTGGAGGCAGTTCATCTCATCTGTGCCATGCTACTTGAAGTCCCAAACATGGCTGCAAACTCGCACGATGCCAAACGCAGAGTGATTAGCAAGAATTTCCGCCGCCTGCTCGAGATCAGTGAAAGGCAAGCATTCACTGCGCCGCCTGAGAATGTACGTGACCACGTCATGGCAGCCACCAGAGCCCTGACCAAAGGGGATTTCCAGAAGGCGTTTGAAGTTTTGAACTCTCTTGAGGTCTGGAGGCTGCTCAAGAACCGTGACAGCATCCTTGATATGGTGAAGGATAGGATCAAAGAAGAGGCTCTAAGGACATACCTATTCACATACTCAAGCTCCTATGAGTCCTTAAGTCTTGATCAGCTGGCCAAAATGTTTGACGTCTCTGAGCCGCAGGTCCACAGCATTGTGAGCAAGATGATGATTAATGAGGAGCTTCATGCAAGCTGGGACCAGCCAACTCAATGCATCGTCTTCCATGAAGTGCAACACAGCAGACTACAATCATTGGCTTTCCAGTTAACCGAGAAACTCTCGATTTTGGCAGAAAGCAATGAAAGGGCAATGGAATCTAGAACTGGTGGAGGTGGTCTGGATCTGAGCTCAAGGAGAAGGGACAACAATCAAGACTATGCAGGAGCAGCATCAGGTGGTGGTGGATATTGGCAAGACAAGACGAATTACGGGCAAGGAAGACAAGGTAACAGATCTGGGTATGGTGGAGGAAGATCATCTGGACAAAATGGTCAGTGGTCAGGGCAGAACCGAGGAGGAGGGTATGCAGGAAGAGTTGGTTCAGGAAACAGAGGTATGCAGACGGATGGCTCAAGCCGTATGGTGAGTCTTAACCGAGGTGTTCGTACTTAAAGAGGATGAGGAGAAATCTGCCGGCAGTGTTGACCTTAGGCTCAACCTTTTGTTATGTTTTGAATTCCTTTTTGTTATCAAATGGTTCTTTCTAAGAGATGTTCATCACATTTTCTCGCATTGTGATTGCTTCTTTTCTTTGTGATATTGGCAGTTGTTGGAAAAAACTTTTGAGAATGCTTTATTGAAAAGTTTAATAAGTTTTTTTTATATACGTCATTCTTATGGAGCTTAGATTGTTTCTTCTCGTTTCTCGTACGCTTATAGGTCTGTTTTTTGTGAGGTCTTATACTCTTTCATCTTTGTTTGCTTAGTTATTTCTTCTCGATGAAGTGTTTGATTAATCTCTTATTAAGAACATCTGTGATTTAATTGGCCACTTTCGTGGTTTAAAGATGATACATCTCGATGTTGTTCATTTTTGTATTTGGTTGTGACGACCATATAAATGAAGAAGCTTTTGTTTTATTTACATTTGCATATGAATGCTGAATGCATGTAGTATCAAATTAACTAAAATGAACATGTCTTCATTTTAATGATATTTTTGTGATTTAAATTATATTAACAACGGATTCTTGACTCCTCTTGTTAACAAACAAATTTTTAATTTTTTAAAAACACAATATTTAATAAATAGAAATTTTCTTTTTAGTTTATTATCAATAAAAATAAGTTTAGTTTTAATTTCTTATAATAATATTAAGTTGTATTCGTTTTAAAGATGATAAAACTATAAAATTGATTTAATAGATATATATATATACATATATAACTTGTTTTAGATAAACTAACATTTGTGACTTTTTTTGTTTAAATTTACTTTATAAGCTTACAAAACATTTTAACTCTGTGTTTTACAAAAGAATACATGTAAGAAAGATTAGAGCAGCACTTCCACATTTGAACAAGAAATACTCTGTCATCGGTCTTATTGGTTATGGCAATTTGAATCTGTTTTCCTGGAATCAATTCTACGCTCTGCAAGATCCTATGTTATATTTCAGGCTCTTACATTTTGAACAAAGAATTGATCTTTGTGGCGCATGTAAAGAAGGGTTCAAGTTGAACTATGTTGTTTATCATTGACAAAATTGTTTTATTTTATCTTTTCTTTTTCTCAACTTTTGCTCAACTTTTGCTTCTTATATTTTTGGTCACAAATGTTCCACATCAACGTAAGTCGGATCAAGCAGACAAGTTGTTGATACTATCGATGTTACTCTACGCAATCGATGTTAAGAAGCCCGCTAACATTCTGGTTATCACGGGTGATGCAGATTTCGCAACCCACATCGCTTCATTCAAGGCTAGAGGTTCACTATGTTCGTTGCCGTGGACAGAGATGCTAACCTATTACTTAAAAATAGCAGAACCCGTTGGTGGTGGTGGTCACAATTGCGTAAAGGAGGAGAATATGAGTGTTGTGTTTTTTTAAGTTGGATAATTATGTTAGTCTTGTTGGTACTTATCCAAATTTATCTGAAAAGTTTATGAGATGCAATTGCAGATTAGTTATAAGCTATTCCTCTTGTTTGGATTCACGATCAATAAAAGCTTCACTCCATTGTTTAAAACCCACAGAGAGAAGGTCAAATTATAATTTTGGCTTGTGAGATTCTTCACATCATCCTTTGTACCTTTTCTCTTTTCCTCAGTGCTTCTTTCCCCAGTACTTGGTTTCAAACATCATAACCCCAATTTTTTTTCTCAACACACAACATATGACTCTTGGGTGGTAATAATCTTGTTTTCCATCTAGCACGTTGCTTCTTAACACGAGGTACTAGAGAGTTTGATTCTTGAGGAAACATATGTATGAAATATTTCTGTCAGAATCCAATAGGGCTTAGCTCCTCCAATCGCTGATCCAGGCAGCATCTAGAAGGCGCAAATCAGATCACTGTAAATTCATCACCGATCGATCCATGGTGAACTTTTTAATTCACTCTTGTTAGTTATTTTCACACTCTCTCTACTCTATGTTGAATCTGCACAATTAATGTTGATGGTTTCCATGCCCTTTTTCTTTGCTTATACACTATACCAAATAGAATCTCTGAACCACAACCTATTGCCAGCTGAGATACCATCTCCTACTCCTGTGCAAAAGTATTTGTCAACTAAAGAGTGTTACAGCTTCTCATCATCCTAGAACAATTGATGTATCGACGACCATAGGAACTCATGGTAGATCGGCATCACTAATGTGAGTTTAAGACAAGAAATTTATATTGAAACCATCACTAATTGCCAAGAAGCACAAATACGAACATACAACTTAAGAATTGTGAAATTATTATGCTCATTTCTACGATCTAAAGCTTATGGCAAACAACTATTAATTGATAACTACTGGGGTAGCCTCACCAGTATCATTGATTATTGAGCTTGTCGATACTTTCCTCTTCAGTAGTAGTATCGCATTCCACCGGCGATTCTTCCAAAGCCTCTGGAATTTCTTTAGAGGCTGGGATGCTTTTCTGAGTTTGCAGACCTGTAGAGCGTGCAAGATCGATCCATTGCTGCAACATTTTTATCAAAAGTAGGGATCAAATCAATAGTACTTCAAAAATAAGAGTTTAGGACACTATGCTTAAAGGAGAAAAGGAAATAAGGAAGTGAAAAACGAAACCAAATATTCAGGTATGTAACTCTGACCTGCGTTCCGAAATATGAGTTTAGGGTCCTGACAACAAATGAAATAGCATTTACAAGTAGAGGTTGAGAGGAAAGCTCATCAGAAAGGCGATGCTCTATTAATCCCGCAATTATCTGCATTTAAAGACACTTTCACATTAGATGCATAAATCAAATCATAATGTCTTTCATCAACACTCTTCCTTAGCCAAGACGAAGAAGTAACATACATATACCATCACTGTCAAGCAGCATGGATCATCATACCTGGTAACGAAGATTTGCAGATGTTCCCAGAAAACCTCCATAAACCATTGCCGTCTTCAGAAGAGGAGACCTCTTAGGTTTCTCAGAAACAACCAACTCGGGTTTAATGACCTTTCGTACTACATTCAATGCATTTGAAGCTCCCACAGCTGCAAAACTGGAAACAACTCCAACACCAGCAAGCTTCAAGCCACCAACAACAACTGAAGCAATTCTAAGATTCAGGTTCCACTCTCTTCCAGCAAGACTTTTTTGAAATGCGTTATCAGGTATGGATCCTAGGAGGCCTCTCAGGGCGTCTATGCTGTCTGGTCCAGTGGTCTCATCAGCATATGAAAGAAAAGACAAAGTTGGTGCTGGAAGCCAAACTGTGAAAAAATCAACTACTGATCCTCTCACTGTATCAGTTATAACATAGTCGATTTCTTCAAAGAAATTCTCTTTCCGCTTCTCATATTGTGCTATTAATGTAGTTGTTATTGATATAGCCTCTTCGATAGCTAATCTATTCAGGAATTTTGGATCTGCCAACAACCTTTCTCGGAAACCCTAGATCACAAATTCACAGTAAATCATCATAACTGAAATTCTACTAATTGTTCAAGATATCATCAATTCTGGGATATAAATATACAACAAGTACTCTACGATGGACTGGTATGCAAGCTCTGCTATATCGATAAATAACACAAAGTAACAATATATAGGGATATACCTGAAACCGCTGAGTAAGCTCAGAAATAAGAGGATACTGCTCCAAATCAAAGAGATTCTGCAGAACCTCAGGTGACACCAGACCAAGGTCTAATCCATTTTGAATATCCTGGAAAGCATGGAATATATTCCATCATTCTGAACTTGTGATATACAAGCCTGATTTAAAGTTGAACTCAACAAAGAAAAAATTGGGGAGAAGAATTGAACTGCTTAATAAATCAATTGATAAGAGAGTTTTACATACAAGGGTGCATGTCGTCAATATAATGAAAGCAACCATATGAATCTTACCGGTGGAAGGGCATCTCGCCTCCTGCCAGCTGCATTCATTACTCGAGCAATCTCTGCTCGGTCAAAGCAGTTTCTACTGCAGGGTCTTGCTGCAGAATACCACAAGAAATCAGCAACTGGAGTTTCGCCCTCTCTTCGCAGGTACTGTCTTTCAGGATCAAGTAATACAACAACTTGGTTTTTCTTTGGAAACTTCCTTGAGATCCTTGCTGGCAAACCTGTTCCTCTTGAGCCATACTCAACATGACTCGCCCCTGTTACCACTAACAGTAGACCACTACCCCCTCCATCTGCTACTGCTTGTAAAATAACTTGTGACATTGTATGGTCTTCAACAACTCTTGCTTGTGCCGACAAATAAGAACTTGGTCCAAACGGAACAATCTGTGTTGGGAGACTCATATCAAATGTAGATCTACGTGAGAAGGAAGAAAATCCTGAAATAAACCCAGAACCAGCAGGGGGAGTGTATAATTTACGCTCAGATTTTGAAAGACCACGGATACCTTCTGCTTGGACAGTTCTTAAAACCTACATCAGATTAAGCAGAGTCTTGTCAGCTCTTATCAGAGTCATAAAACAAAAGCAATATTTCTGATAAGCTCGCTCTCTTTAGTCTTGACAGCTTAAAACATGTCCATACTCATTTCAAATGATCAAAACCATATTCATACCACTAACACTATCAAGATGTAATTAGTCTCACAAACTTCAATCAGATAGAAAACAATGTAGCTACCATCCAAAAAACTACTCTAGAACCAGATGAGAAACATAAAATGAAGCAGCATATTCAAAAGGATTAGAAATTAAACACTGAACTACGAAGATCATCCAAAGCAAATCAAACATTTAACTACATCCAAATACTTTCAAGACTCTACCTTGAGAGGAGTGCCACAAGCAATTAGTCTAACAGAGTTATCGCGACAGTAACTTAAAAGAGGCTCATATTCTTGCCAACGTTGAGCAGGCCAATGTGTCACATAAGACTTCAATGTCTCTCCGTCCATCCTGCCATCAAACAATATTCACGATCACGAAAAGGCAATCTCGAATTTGCAGTAAGAATGTGTAGACAAACCTCTTATCCATGTATTGATTAAGCTGGTCCTGCAAATCAAGAGGGAATGCTTCTAGTGCTACAGAGATTTGACGCTCGCTCTCAAGGCATCTCTTCCTCAGGTTTCTAACGATTTCGAGTTCAAGCTCTTTGTCGTCTTTGGTAGGCACTTGCTCTGCCTCGCCGAGGTACACAACTCTCGCATTCATCAGCTTCTCCCAGACCTTCTTCTTATCTTTTCCCATAGCCATCGGCTCACCAATGGCCGTCGCGTCATAGATTCTCGAGGTTATAGTCTCTTCCTTATTCACGGGTGCAGGCGGCGGCGATGGAGCAGTGGCGGTCGCAGGAGGAGGAGGAGCTGCTGATTCCGCAGGTAAAGTTTTTGTAGCGGAAGAGCTCTCCTCGGAGGCTAAAGAGACAGACGGCTTGAGAAACAAGGAAGCAGCAGAGGCTAGAAGTGGTGGCGCGAGGAGAAAAGCGCGGCGGGAGAAGGCGGTTCGGGATGGAAGATCGGAATCAGAAAGAGCAACGATGGATAATGAGTTATTCTTCTCAGTAGTGAGATTGATCGGGAAATGAAGGCCATGGAAACTTCGGCGGCGAGGACGGGAGGAGGAGGAGCAGGGGCAGTGGAATAATGGTTGAGAAGCGAAGAGATCATTTGTGGTGAGTTTCATTCTCAGAGAAGAGAGCTCCGTTTGTACACGTCAGCTTCCTACACATACATTGCTAGAGCCTAGAGCGTACGAATAATAATAAGCGACGAATGTCAATATTTTTTCTTTCACCATTATTAAAATTCGTCAATTTTCTTCTGAATTTTTGACTCTTGAGTTTATATGATGATCGGAGAAGATAAGATAGCCACGTCATTTCTATAAAAATTCAACAATTTTTTTTTCCTGGTGCAGAAAATCCACATTACGTGACAACCATAAGGTTAGGTGACAAATGATGAGAGCAAGATCAAAATAGACTCTTTGCAACTAAACAGATTACAAATCTCCATTAAACAAACACAGGAGAAGATGAATAGTACAGTCTCCGGATGAAAGATTGTTCATTTGATGCGAAATTGGGCTGAAGAAACCGTCCTCACTGGATGTTGATGTCGTGGAAAGATGGCAAGATCGCGACCAGAGGATCACCATAACCTACAGAGTCTGTTTTAACATGAAGCATGATTTCATATCAATTCTCTTATGTAATTTCCGAATGTTCGTATTAACTGAAACGGTTTGAAATACTCAAATGTATACCTCCGTCATCTGAAAGAAGCTTAAGGACTTCCCCAGCTACATCCGACTGCTCAACAAATAGCAAAATCGATGAGTCTGATTTGATAGTTTCAAAGAAGAGATGGATACATAGCTAAGCTATTACCGTCACTGGAAGTTCTGTTCCCAACTGATGTAAGTATCCAATAACTTGGCCTTCCTTTATTGCATCACCCTGAGGAATTTTTTTTGCTTAGCTCTTTGATCCTATTTGTGGTTTTTTTTATTTTAAGAGATGAACAAGAATTTAGAGTCGTTTACCTCTTTGCAGCTAGGAGATTGTTTCTTTCCTTTTACAGTTCTACTCCTCTGAAACTTGCCCACCTGTTTGGTAAGAGAAGAAACGAGATCAAATCAAACAAGAAAAATGCAGAGAAATTAAGGGATACGAAAGCAATCACTAATTAGGAGATAGATCTCATACTGCGGGAGATGTGACTAGAACATAGTTGTTAGATCCAGATGCCTCCAAAGCAGCCAACTTTGCTGGTTTCCCATATGATGTATTCTTAAATGGAGACACTTTTTCAGAGGTGGGTTTTGCTTTAGATGGGCTAGGAGCTGAAGAAACAGATTTATTCATGGGTTCAGAAGGAATAGGAGGAGCTATGGTTGGAGATATATCCACCATGGGAATGGGGTTTGTGGCCGCTCCAATCTTCCGTTTTAGGTTCATCTCAAAATCTCCAACCTGTAGCAAAAGAAAGTTTCAGAAGAGTGTAATTGTTGGAACCTACATTCTAGTATCAGCCTCGACTCAAATCAGCGATATTTAGCTCCAAATTGTTGGATGAGTAACATGCACTCGCCTTCGTATAGCCTCAACGAAAGGTTAAAAAAAATCGTGAAGTTAAAACTAATGCCAGACCTTAAGTTGCAGCACAGCAACCTCAGTTTCATCACACATCTCGTGAACCAGTGCCTGCAACATTTCAAAAGTAAACATCCAATTCATCTTACAACATATAAGAAAAGTCCATACGTCATGAATTACAAATTATAAGAGTAGATTGCCTGAAGTTATGCATCCAAGACGATCTAGAAAGTGCATATTTGAGGACATCGTCAAATCATCACCTACCAAACTTATAAATTAAAGAACCTAATGTCTAAACCCAAAAAAGGCAAGGAAGAAACCTCCACTTCTTTCGGGAAAGTTATCCGTCGAACAGTTTTCTTCCCGTTTGACACACTAGCCTCAGATGAATCTGCAAAACCAAAAATGAGCAAAAGTCAAGGAAAGAAAAGAAAAACGTTCCAATATTCACATCACTCTATATTTTGGTTCCAAGATAGCTGGTAAAAGACTAAAAATTACAGTTCCAGTTCCTTTAAGAGCAAAAGAGACTAATATACCATTTTTGGCCAATGGATCGTGTTAGCTAAGTGATGAGACAAGTCTGGTAGTTAAAAAGCAATTAACCAGAAAAATGAACATGAAGAAGAATTGTGAGAGAAAGACTCACCATCACTTTTGGTTGCTGTCGAAGATTTAGCGGCTTTAGCACGTAAGACAAGAGTGTACTTGCTGTTCCTGTTGGATAATCTCCACTGTGGTACACAAGAATTACCAGAGGCAGACCAGTTTCCAGAAAGAGAGTGAACCTCACTCTGTGAATTAATGGCGGACCCTAAAGTCTCTGTAAAATGAAGCAAGACACTTAAGTATCAAATCCACCTTCCAGCTGAAACAAAGGACCTAAAGAAAAAGACCAATGGAAACATCTCTGATACAAAATTAGACACACAAGATCCGAAATTGAAACTTAATTAAGTCGCCAAATGCCAAATTCACACACAGAGATCGGATCTATCAAATCAGAAAAACCTCAGCTAGTAATCGTAAGATTGGATAAATTACACTCTAAGAAGCAACAACGTCACTAACGGATAGCTCCAATTTATGCATTTCATTTCCGAAAATTCACTCATGTTCCTCCGTTTCTAGTTTTCCTTATCCTCATGAAATCAACAGAAAAAGCAAAACGCCAGAGAGAGAGTGAGAGTGAGAGAGCGAGAAACTCACGATGGAGAGATCCGAGAGCTGCAGAAGACGCCATTGGAAGAAGAAGAAAGCGTGAGCTAGAAAGGAGAAAAAGGTTTTGGTCGATTGAATTAACGCCAAAAAAGCAATGGGTTAGTTGAGCTAAGATCGGTTAAAGAAGATGACGGTTGAGCAAATTTAATTATTTTGAGCGGCTTTCTTCTTTGGTATCTCCGTCCGCCCCATCTACTATACTACAGTCCATCACTATCCTTTGCTAATATGCGCCGAGAGACTAACAAAAAGGCGTACTTTTATTGTGAAATGTGAAATTGTCAATACTCAATAGTGTATATTAACAAAGGCATATTCTTATCTTTCTTATATGCTTTCATCAACTTTATCAAAGTCTTCAGCTTCTGTTAATACTATTGAGCAAATTTAAGTGACTCTATGTGCCATGGAATCAACAAACAATACCAAAAGCAAAAAGAAGAGATTTCAAATGCGTTTTTGTTTCTTTTTTCTTTCCTAGAAATGTCTTTTAGTCTTCTTGCTTCAAGCATGCTTCAGGTAGTCTAAAGCTTAGGCAAAACATAGCCTGCAAGGTACATAAGAAATCTAGCTCAGGAACTACAGATGATATGTTTCGATAATATATCAAAAAAGAAAATCAGACGAGTAGGATCTTACCTTGTTTGGAGCTACATCTCTAACCTTGTGGAAGACTGGATCTTCTATATGGAACTTCAAAGCAGTTTCAGCTTCCTTAAAAATTGTCACACAAGCTGTATTTCAGATTTCAAGGCATGCCGAAAAATTGCTACCAGATCTATGGTACAAAGATATGATAATGAAGAAAACAAAACTACAAGGGACAGGCAGGAGGGAGTGGTTGATACTTACTGCAATTATAAACTCTGTGGTTTCGCTTGCACGGATGAAACAATAGCAATGAATTAAGGGAAGAGGTCCTTTCCAATACTTCTTTTGAATAACATTACTGAAAGAATCTGCAAAAACAATCACAGAGCCAATATGATAAGAATAAAACCTGAGATCTTTCATTTACTCTAACTAGAATCGAAGAACGAAAAACACAAAAATTAAGCAAATACTCAAACAAGCCTCTTAATTTATGATGCATCTCCTAGTCCTAATTAACTTGCTGATGGGAACGTAGGTGATGAACTCTCTTCTCACATAACATAAACAGCATCACAATCAACCAGTCTATTGAATCAAAATCGCTATTTTAAGAGCTAAAGTTTCTTTTGTAAATGCCTTGAAAGTATGTACACAAGACTATAGTCACAAATTTTGAACAAAAAAACTAAAACCTGGTAGCTTACCGAGAAACTGCAAGGCAGAAGCTGGAAGGTTCATAATAATATGGTCTATATGTTCCCACGGCTTTGCGATTGGAAGCAGCGTTTGTCTCAACCTCTTATTTGCGTGTCCTTCTATGCTCTTGCAGTCTTTTCCTACCCCATTTTCTGCACTCAATTAATATACTGGTGAAGATCTCCAAGGCAATAATATTAACTAATAGAATGTCATATAAAAATCTTCCGAGACATTTCTTACCTGCCTCGGTAATACCAGATGGCTTCTTATTTGCACCAAGAGGTTCATTTATGCTTGCATTGGATTCACGTATTTCCACTTTGCTAATTCCAGCATTTTTATCTTCAAGATTAGTCTCAGCTATGGTTAAACAGAGTAAAGAAACCCACCATTAAAGTTATTCTTTTCTCTGGTAACACCAAATATGCCAACTATAATGCAAAAAAATACAGTTTAAATCAAAAGAACTACCTCCTTGACTCACGACTGCTTCCTTTGTTTTCTCATCAGCCACTGATTGCAAATTACCCTCACAAGTTGACACCGTCATCAACTGAGAGAAGAATTTACGAGCATCCATATTGTGCACACAAATCAAATCATCAACCTTATTGAACTTTGCATTGATCTTCAAGTACCGAGTACTGTCTGGATTTAAATCATTTGCATACACAAAGCATCCTTTTTGTGCAGCTGGAATAGCAAAAGGCCCAATACCAGCAAACATATCACATACGGTTTCTCCAGGTTTAAACAAAGATGAAAGCCGCATGTGCTCATGCTCCAATCTTGAATTCCAATAAACCAAGCCATAGTCCAGCTTAAATCTAGCCCCATATTGCTTTACTTCTGTTTCCATCCCATTTTCTCCAGCTAACACTTCAAACTTTGGCACTCGAAACTCATTACTGATAGTCCCGACTTTATTAACAATTGTCTTGATCCTTGGATAATTTTTCTACAAATATAACAGACCCGCCAGAACGTTAGATGTCTTTGCTGTAATGATACGAGATGCAATTATTTAAAAAAAAATGCTATCATGAAAGGAGCGTCAAAAACTTACATCGTAGATAACCTTTGCTATAACATCTTTGAATGGAAGGAGCTCATCATGTAGATTTAAGTGGGCAATATGACCTGCACATGATAAGCAAAAGAGATGTTGGTTCTCATGAGAGAGACAATCTTCATGATGCTTGGAAACTTAGGAAGAACATGAACCCATTAATCTCTTAATTTGCAGACTAGAAAAAAATAAACAAATGAGCAAAAAAGCAGCAAGCTCATGCAAACAGAGTTCTTATATGCTAGGTTGTTGAATTCACGAAGCAAACAGAAATTTAATACTTAACTATTGTTTCAAAAGAGGAAGGTATATCCACTCCATCTGGTAGAATTTGCTTCAATATGTGATCTGCAAGGAAAGAACAATATCAGAAGGTTGTATATTCACCAAAACAGAATAAGGACCTAAATAAACAAATATCAAGGTAAATAGACCGAACAAAATCACTTAAAGAGAATTTACAAATAAACAATGAGTTGGAATCCCCCGCTTAAGGTAATAACCAGTAAAATGGGGCTATCAAATTTCAGGGTATCACAAACCAATTGACGAAGAAAACGATCGAACAAGAGTTACAAGGAAATGGTGACCAACTTTTCTCGTACATATGTATAAAAACTCTGAATAAGCGTTAAATTAAAGAGCTCAAGAGAAGATTGTTTCAAACAGACCATAAAGGAAGCTTGCAGAAACATTCAATGGAAAGTATATTCCTAATGAATTAGTTGTCTTACCTGCACTCCAATAGGAATACCCAAGAGTAACCGAATGAGGAACAACTTCAAGTTCACTAAGTTTCTTAAGCTGGTTTAGTTTTTCCTCGGGTATCTCCGACAAATCTGTCCTATAACAAAGAAAAAATTGGTTAATACGAATAATCACACTACTTTCCTAGACACATTCCCAGATAAAGAATTAACTCTTACCAGTATTTTTAACACTTTCGGACAATATCACCAAACGAGTCTTTTCACAGGTAGGATCTTCAGTGATGGGCTTAATTCGTGGCATGTTGAGCATGTATCTACAAGTAATCAAACCACATTAAAAGACAATTCAATTCTCATAAGCTCTACGAACTTGATTTCACAAATTTCCTAATTACTTATCTATAAATGCATTTACTGCCAGATGATCCTTTGTGTAGTAAGTTGAGTTATCGAAGAAACGTACCCATTGAGAATGCGAGTTGCGCTTTTACAGAGTTCCCGGGGAATTCGAAGAGCCCAGAGCTTGAGATTGACATCGAACTTGCTTTCATCAAACATGGTGCTAACGGTGTCGTTTTACAATGTTCAAGTATCAAAAAGACCACAACAAGAAGAAGAAGAAGAGAAGAGCTGAGTGAAGAAATCGGCGGAAGAAGATGAACGAACCCACCAGACCGTCAGTGAAGCCGTCAAGGTTAGTCGTGCTCTCTCGGGTTTTTAGGGTTTGATTAAAAAAAAAACAAATTCCAAAAAACACTGTTAAAAAAGCAAGAGGAGGAATCGAACCAGCGACTTGTGGTTTTGGGCCGGTTCAATCTTATGGTCAGACTCAGGCCCTAAAATATCTAATCTACACGGAGCTCTGATTCAGCAACCGTAGCTCTTGATTTTCTTCGTTCACACTAACGGATCGAAACCTCTGGGCCAAATCAGCCGCATCTAACCTCACGCGCCGCCGCGATGGCAACTCCACCGACGCTACCTGTCACCAATCAGCAAGCTGTTCAATCTCAGCCACCAATCAACACACCTGCTTTTCGTACTTTCTTCTCACGCCTCTCCTCCTCGATCCGTGATGGCTTGTCACAGCGTCGTCCATGGACGGAGCTCATCGATCGGAGTTCCATGGCTCGACCTGAATCTCTCACCGATGCCTTGTCCCGGATCAGGAAGAATCTCGCTTACTTCAAGGTTAACTATGTCGCAATCGTGTCGCTCGTGCTCGCCTTTTCGCTTTTCTCTCATCCTCTCTCCCTCCTTGTCCTCATCGGACTCCTAGGTGGTTGGATGTTTCTCTACCTCTTCCGTCCCTCAGATCAGCCACTGGTCATCTTCGGTCGCACTTTCTCTGATCGAGAGACCTTGCTTGCTCTTGTGTTGTCTACGATCGTCGTCGTGTTTATGACGAGCGTTGGATCTCTCTTAACCTCCGCGCTTATGATTGGCGTTGCAATCGTTTGCGTACACGGTGCGTTTGTGGTTCCGGATGATCTCTTCATGGACGATCAAGAGCCTGCGAATGCTGGATTACTCTCATTCCTTGGAGGTTCTGCTACCTCAGCTGCTGCTGCTGTCTCAGGGAGAGTTTAAGAGCTCGATTTGATTCAGATCTCGTCAACGAAGCAACTTGGAGTTGAGATGAGTATTCGTGCCTTTGATTACAATTGTGGTTGGTAACTCCGTACTGATTTTAGGGATTTGGTGTTGTTGAATTGAATGTAGATTCGTAACGAAGCTCTACAGATTTAGAACTACGAGTTTTTGGTTGCAATATCTGCTTCTACTTGTGTTGTTTTATCTCTTTGGTGGCTCGACACTTTTATGTTCAGATGTAGAAAACTCAAAGTTGATCTTTCTCTATTGGTCTCCTATTGTGGGATTCACTGTTAAAATTCCATCTCGCTTAAATTGGTTTAATCTCTTGTTTCCTTTACGAGTAGCTGTGACTTTCAGAGCATTGCTCACCAAAACGAATAAGGATATTGCTGCAACTGGAGTGATCATGGTGAGTTCTATTTGCGTTCAGGGTTCTTTAGCAGTTTATTCAGTGACAGAATAGTTTGATCTGAAAGCACTTAGCTAGAAAATTTAGTAGTTTCAAAATGATGTAATGGTGTTTGAACTAATTAGGTGAATTCTGTAGAGTGTCTATATATATATACTTCTTGGTGCTTGTTCCTTATGATCCATTTCATTGTGGCTTGTAAAGGATAGTAGCCAGTCACTTTGGAGTATAACTAGTGAAACTGTCTAAACACTTGTTGTGTCATCTTCTTGTTTGAGATCTGTGTTATTTTCAATGTCAACGCACATGGAATATCTTTTGCGTTTATTAGTTTAGTGTTCATAGCTGTTGCATCGATGGTCTTAGTGGCTAGTTCTTCTAACTGCGGTTATCTCCTATATTTGGTCACTTTTTTGTGATTTGAAGTTAGAATCTTTCATGCTTTATGGTTATGGATGGAATATATATGATTGACTTGCTTTTCCTTTTCTGAAGATTGATCAGATGGCCAAAATTAATTTTCTAGGTTAGATCCTACTATGTGAATATATATATATATGGTGGTCAAGTCGAATTTACAGTATTTATCGTAAAGTTGGCTTTGTTGTTCGCTTACCAAAAGGAAGGTAAAGAATAGGGAAACGAAGGCTAACAATTTGTCTGCCAAACTAGAATCAATTTGCTCATAGTCCCACTTTTGGAAATATAGTACTTATCAACAGATTTGGTGAACATGAGGGTGATCCGATTAAAAGAGTAGGGCATTGTTAGTTGGTTTATTGTTCACAAAATTAGGCTATGCTTTGGGGTTGGAGGTTGATGGTTTGTGCATAGTTGACTTTATTTTTTATGATTGAGAATTTGGCAACCTGGTATAGTTTTGGCCTTCAATTCCCGGTCTAAGAAGATCCCTTCAAAAACCACTTGTTTCTATTCTTTCAACCACATGAATGATATGTCATTATAGAGATGACATGTTATAAAAGCATATGGTCAGGTTTGGTATAGGTTCAGAAAATGTGTTTGAATTGGAAAATGCATATGCAAGAATTTTAAAAAAAATGAAGTTCAAAACCTCCAAATCTAGATGATGGGAAAATGCAAACGGGTTAGATCCAGCGGTACACGTGTACCAACCAGTAACTACCTCAAGTTAAAAAGGGCAAAGATAGATCAACGTCAACATAATAACCTCGTACGGCAACTTCTTCTCTTTTTTAATTGTAAGCCGGGAAAAGTTTCACTTTCAAGTTTCGAAGTCGTGTGGGCTTCTTCTTCTAAAAGACTAAAAACTACTCCACTTGCGAGGGCAGCTTAGTCATTAACCATGAATGAGATGGTCTTGTTTATTTTCCCTTTGGGCTTCTTCACAAGATCTAGTGATCCAATGGCTTTTAGGTCCCACAAATATAGCCGTTAGGAGGAGAAGTGAAGGAGCGGAGCGGTTTGTTGTTCGTGTGTCGTGTCCATTAGGCAGCTCCGGCGCATTAAACGATGCTGGTCTGCAAAACAAAAAATAAATAAATTATGTTGTCTGCTTTATTTGTTACTTTATTCAGAAGAACAATACTTTGATCTCTTTCCTTTTTTTTTTTTTTTTTCATCGCTTTGATCTCTTTCCTTAGATTTGGAATAAAATTAAAATAATGTTGACCTCACATACAAACAACTAAAGAGCTATAAAACAACTGAGTAAATTTGAATGTGAGAAATAAATTACTGGTTCAAATTTGAAGCATGATAATACTCTTGACAAATCAAAATTTTTGTTTTTGTAATAGTAATTTATAATCTTTGTCAGACCCAACATGTTTGTATTGTGATTAATAATTTTTTATCGTTTTTGATACTAATAAAATCTACCTTTATGTGTTTACAAAGATCTATAAATCCTAGAAAATTAGTAACTCCAAATTCCCAATGAACTTTATAGTATATTTTTACCAACACCGTTAAACAAAATGACATGAGCAAGAGCAACCCATCGAACAAAACAAAGTGTATTCAAAACACTATTAAACCCTAGTAATTAATATGAATAAACGAAAGTAGCCGTTGGAGGTCATTTAGTATTAATTAGGCAAGAAGCAGAGAGCCACTGTTCTCACCCCCAACCTCTTATTACCATCACCTGATCTTTGTCTCCCTGCTCTCTCTCCTTCTCACTACAAGATAAAAGAACAAACACCAAGATTCTCTCTCTCTCTCTAAGATGGTCACGTGCTCTGTTGTTCTTTTCCAACAAAACCCATCTCTCTCTTTACATAACTCTTTCAAATCCAAAATCTTCCCCTGTTCCATCCTCCTCACAACTACTATTCACCCATAAAGAATCTCAATCTTTCTTCTCTCTTCTTCATCTTCTAATGGAGTTTATTACCCAAAACCAAGCTATTACTTCTCTGAGAATGATCAACACCACTATTGATCAACCTAGGGCTTCACTTCGAAGCCGATTTCTCCTTCATCTAATCGTATACCTCCTTTTCTTTGTCCCTCCCTGCTCAAGCCAAGCCTGGGACGGTGTAGTGATCACACAAGCTGATTACCAAGGTCTTCAAGCAGTTAAACAAGAACTTATTGATCCAAGAGGCTTCTTGAGAAGCTGGAACGGTTCTGGAATCAGTGCTTGCTCTGGAGGCTGGTCCGGAATCAAATGTGCTCAAGGTCAAGTCATTATCATTCAACTTCCATGGAAGAGTCTTGGAGGTAGAATCTCTGAGAAAATCGGACAGCTTCAAGCTCTTCGTAAGCTTAGTCTTCATGACAACAACCTTGGAGGTTCAATTCCAATGTCATTGGGACTCATTCCTAATCTTAGAGGAGTCCAGCTTTTCAACAACCGTCTTACTGGCTCGATCCCTGCTTCTCTCGGTGTTTCTCGTTTCCTTCAAACGCTTGATCTCAGCCATAACTTGCTCTCTGAGATTATTCCACCGAATCTTGTTGACTCTTCTAAGCTTCTTAGGCTAAATCTCAGCTTTAATTCACTTTCTGGTCAAATCCCAGTGAGTCTCTCTCGTTCTTCTTCTCTTCAGTTTCTTGCTCTTGACCATAACAACCTCTCTGGTCCAATCTTAGACACTTGGGGTAGTAAGTCTCTTAATCTCCGTGTCTTATCTCTTGATCACAACTCTCTCTCTGGTCCATTCCCGTTTTCACTCTGCAACTTAACTCAGCTGCAAGACTTGTCCTTTAGTCATAATAGGATCCGTGGAACCCTACCCTCTGAGCTAAGCAAACTCTCTAAGCTTAGAACATTGGATATTAGCAGTAACAGTGTTAGTGGCCATATCCCTGAAACTCTAGGGGACATTTCTTCTCTTACACATTTGGATTTGTCTCAAAACAAACTCACCGGAGAGATTCCTATTTCGATTTCTGATCTGGATAGCCTTAGCTTCTTTAATGTCTCTTATAACAACTTATCTGGTCCTGTTCCTACTCTCTTGTCCCAAAAGTTCAATTCCTCCTCTTTTGTCGGAAACTTACTGCTTTGCGGATACAGTGTTTCGACGCCGTGTCCTACTCTTCCTTCACCGTCTCCTGAAAAAGAAAGGAAATCATCCCACAGGAATCTGAGTACCAAAGACATCATCCTCATTGCTTCTGGAGCACTCCTCATAGTTATGCTTATCCTTGTTTGTGTGCTTTGTTGCTTGCTGAGAAAGAAAGTTAATGAAACCAAATCCAAGGGCAGAGAGGCTGGACCTGGAGCTGCAGCCGCAAAGGCCGAGAAAGGAGGGGAAGCTGAAGCTGGAGGCGAAACTGGAGGGAAGCTGGTTCATTTTGATGGACCAATGGCGTTTACCGCAGATGATCTTTTGTGTGCAACAGCAGAGATTATGGGAAAAAGCACTTATGGAACAGTTTACAAAGCTACACTTGAAGATGGAAGTCAAGTTGCAGTGAAGAGATTGAGAGAAAAGATCACCAAAAGCCAAAAAGAGTTTGAGAATGAGATTAACGTCTTGGGAAGAATCCGGCATCCGAATCTCCTTGCACTTAGAGCTTATTACTTAGGCCCTAAAGGAGAGAAGCTTGTCGTCTTCGATTACATGTCTAGGGGAAGTCTTGCCACATTCCTCCATGGTAAGTTTGATACTAAAGCCTCAAAGTTTGATACTTTTGCTTAAAAAAGTGACATTTTGTAACTCTGTTTTCAAATTTTGAAATTGCAGCAAGAGGACCAGATGTTCATATCAATTGGCCTACAAGGATGAGCTTAATAAAGGGAATGGCTCGTGGCTTGTTCTACCTTCACACACACGCCAATATCATCCACGGAAACTTAACATCAAGCAATGTGCTTTTGGATGAGAACATTAACGCCAAGATCTCAGATTACGGTCTTTCAAGGCTAATGACAGCAGCAGCAGGATCAAGCGTAATTGCAACAGCTGGTGCGTTAGGTTACAGAGCACCTGAGCTCTCTAAGCTGAAGAAAGCCAACACGAAAACCGATGTGTACAGCCTCGGTGTGATCATATTGGAGCTTTTGACTGGAAAATCTCCGAGTGAGGCCTTAAACGGTGTGGATTTGCCTCAATGGGTTGCTACTGCGGTTAAAGAAGAGTGGACTAATGAGGTTTTCGATTTGGAGCTGTTGAATGATGTGAACACAATGGGTGATGAGATTTTGAATACATTGAAACTGGCGTTGCATTGTGTTGATCCTACACCATCAACAAGACCTGAAGCTCAACAAGTGATGACACAACTTGGAGAGATTAGACCTGAAGAGACAGCAACAACATCTGAACCATTGATTGATGTTCCTGAAGCTTCTGCTTCCACAAGTCAATAGAAAGATTGGAGAGTTTTGGTAGTGTGGAAATGTTGCAGAGTAGTAGTAGATTTTTTGCAATTCTTTAATTCTTCCAAGTAGTTTTTTTCTTTGTTTGTTTCAGTGTTTTGAACCATTTCATCATCAGTTTATGTTTGTATATAGTGTAAACTGGTTATGTTTCTCTTTCATCAAGTAATCTCTGTCTTTTGAGCATTAGTGAAAAAAAATGGGTTTTTTGAAGAAGTTACTACATGAAATGGAGAGAACATTGAGAAGATTGGAACATCCAACCAAATTTCAATATGTACCTTTACTTACGCAAGAATGAAAATGCTCACACATTTGTCAAAACATTTACACATACAGTACAAAGATAGGCAATTGTCAGAAAAATGTAAACCAGTATAATCAAAGTTAAGGCAGCAAGTGCCAGGATTCTATTTTAGAAGATGATATGGATTTCAAAAATGTAAATTCTATTAATCTTAGGAAAGAAAGTTGTGAATTTATAAATTTGTCAAGAGTAATCAAATTGTTAAGTTTCCAATACAATTTATAAAATTTAGTTTTAATATCAATCATAATAATTGTAGAATTTAGAGACTATGCTTTCCTAAACTTCCCACTTAAAGAAATGGAAAAAAAAAATATGGTAGAAATTTTCTAAACCTATACTAATTACTATTTTCAAAAAATGTACATATTATTGATTTTATTCCTTGTTCTCACCAAGAAAAATGTCTTTTCTCTTCTTTTTCTCTTTACAGAAAAAGCCGAAAAGGAAATAAGAAACGTCCAAAAACAAAAGGGCCCAAAATTACACAAATACCAATGCAAAAAATAAAAAATATCTTCCAGCAAAGCAAAGTACCACACGCCAGACACGCGCCTAAATCCACCTCTCAATCTCGTCCATCCACGTGTCACAAATCCACAGCCTCATCATCCCATATCACCTCGCTTTATATTCCCTCCTCCGCCACCACCAATCGCCTCACCACAAAACCCTTTGTCCTCCAATTTCGTTGCACACAAAAGAAAGAAGATAAATCTCAGAATTTTCCCAGAAAAAATGCTTCTCAAAGCTGCTTCTACTTTTTCTATCTTGAACATTCATGGAGAGAAGAAAGACCTCTCTCCTCTCTTCTCCATGTCGTCTCCGATTTCTTCTGGAAAATCCGGGAATCTCTCGTTCGCTCTTCGTGCTTCCAAGAGTTCAACCACCACAAGCACGTTGAGTGGCGTTGTGTTCGAGCCTTTCGAAGAGGTTAAGAAGGAGATGGATCTAGTTCCATCTGGTCAACAGCTTTCTCTTGCTCGTCATTTGTACTCCCCTGAGTGCGAAGCCGCCGTCAATGAGCAGATCAAGTACGTTTTTCGTCTTAGATCGAAACAATTTGGTGATTCTTTCCATGGATTTGAACTTTTGGTGTTGTAAATCTGTCGATTGAGTCAATTTTTGCTTCAACTATATGGATGAGATTGGCTTTTTTTTAGTATCTCATGAATCTGGATTTTGGTTTGATGCAGTGTTGAATACAATGTGTCGTATGTCTATCACGCGTTGTATGCGTATTTCGATCGTGACAACGTTGCCCTCAAGGGTCTCGCCAAGTGAGTTTTTCTCTGGAAATACTTGAGCTTATTCAAATCTCTTTGCTTATATTCGTTCTATGTGTTGATTAATCATCTGTTGTTTTGTGTGTTTTTGCTGAATCAGATTTTTCAAGGAATCGAGTGTGGAAGAACGAGAGCACGCTGAGCTGTTGATGGAGTATCAGGTCCTTAGCCAACAATTTCATATTGTTTCATTCATAAGCTTTATCATTTAAATTTGTTTATAACAACACCATGTGTTTCCTTGATGTACAGAACAAACGTGGTGGGAGGGTCAAGTTACAGCCCATGGTGCTGCCTCAGTCTGAGTTTGATCATCCTGAGAAAGGAGATGCTCTCTATGGTAAGCTTCGTTTCCCGTTTCTGAGATTTTAGATAGAGAATTCCAGTAGAAAGTATATGTAGTTTCTTAAGGGTTGACATAGATGTGATGTTATTAGTGAAGAGGATTGTTGGGTTTCATTAGCATCTAATATAGTGATTGTATTGAGTTTTAAGTTTGGAATGCTTACTTTCATGTTTATTCTTGTTTGCAGCTATGGAGCTGGCTCTTTCGTTGGAGAAACTAGTCAATGAAAAGCTCCTAAACTTGCACAGTGTAAGACCATCTCTCTCCTTAGGGTCCAATTCTTGTTTATGGCATTCATGTCATTAATCTAGTTTCTTAATTCAAATTGGCATTTGAATAATGTGGTCAACAGGTGGCTTCGAAGAACGATGATGTCCAGTTGGCAGATTTTATTGAGAGTGTGTTTCTGAACGAACAGGTAAAATAAAAGACAGTCACGTTCTATGTTAGTGGCAAAGATATGGGGTTCTTGATCTGTCAAAATGGAATCTAATGAAGTTAAATTAACATCACTTTGCAGGTGGAAGCGATTAAGAAAATCTCAGAATATGTTTCTCAACTTAGAAGACTCGGCAAAGGACATGGTAACCATTTGTTTAATCAATTTAAAACTAATAAAAACACATACCTCAATTTGTCCACTTCGTGCCTCACACTTTGTTTTTTTTTTTTTTTGTATTCAGGAACATGGCATTTCGATCAGGAGCTTCTTGGTGCTGCTGCTTAATCGAGTTTTAGCTGTAATCTCGCAGTTTGGTTAACTTTGGAGTTATTTTGAGTATGAGATGTAACTTTTGAGGTAGACTTGATTAATATCGTTTCTGCTGTGAGAGAAAACAAGCTATTATTATGTTCCTTGAGGTTAACTTTTTTTGTTGGTTTTTAAGTATTATGGTTTTGCCCATTTCGTAATATCAGTTTCCTTTAGAACATTTCAAATCAGCCGTGGTTTTGGGTGTAATGTAATGGGCATTGATATTCTATCACCCCTGCATGAAAGTAGTATTTTTATTTCATTTTGGTAACAAAGTGGTACCAAACCATGTATCTGTTTATCCAAGAAAAGTACAAAGTGGTAACCCATTAAAACTCATACAAGAGTACCTGGACTGTTGTGTGAGTGTCCATACTCTCAAAGTTTTGGGATCGTGATTGGTTTATGTGAGGTACTATTTGAGTACCCATAATTTATCAGTTTCATATTTACCAATCAATCCCTAAATTATATCAAATATTCTAAATACCAAAACCCACACATCAAAATTAATATATTAGTAAAACTGTATGAATTGAGAGAGCTAGGAAAAAATATATTTGATCAACCTTGATACCATGGCATGCCAATTGAAAACGATTATCGATTTTGTTTAACTCACTAAAGTCACTATCATTTGAAGTCACAAACAAAAACAGAGAACATTTACACTGTTTGTATTGTTATCAATCTGATTTGGTGAAATCAAATAACAAGCCCGTCTAGCTCAGTTGGTAGAGCGCAAGGCTCTTAACCTTGTGGTCGTGGGTTCGAGCCCCACGGTGGGCGATTGTAGGTTTCCTTTTTAAATATCTTTTCTTTTTAGTTTTCCCTTGTTTTGACCGCAAGTAGACCTAAAACGGTGGATGGATGGAAAAATTTCTTGCAATTGTTTCGAAGTGGCCATGGCTATGTTATGCAATTCATAAACCTAATTGTTATGCAATTTGTTCACATGGGAGTAACTTAAGATTTTGATAGCTTTTGTTTTTCTTGACTAAGATCATCAATTCTTGAACTTACACCAGTAAATTATAGGTTTTTGTTCATTTTAACAATTTTCTTAATCTTCTCTTTCATTCTTTACATCATATTTAACATGAGCAAGGAACTGCAAATTTTTTTTATATAGAAAATTCTCTGAGACAATTGAGAAGCACAAAGGCAAAAGATATGTTATTTTAAAACTCCTTGTATATTTTCATCCACTAACTTGCACATCAAATTATACAATCATAACGTCATAAAGATATAAGATTACTTTCCATATCTCACATCACGTCAGAGCAAGTGATAGCATGACACATGTCTTATATATTATTGCCCATCTTGTTTTCTATTTTTAGCTCTTTACACATAATTTCACTATCTCTCTTCTCTCTCAAAGATCGATCAGAGTATTTCTCTCTGTTGTGTGGAAAACAGAAGAAAGAATGATCAAGAACATCTTCCAAAGTCGGAAACTCTCAGGCCTCTGTGTTCTCTCAATCTTGCTCGTATCAGTCACAATCCTCCTCTTAACCAATGACACCATCGATCTCTTTCCTTACTTGTCTCTCTCTTATCTCCGTCGATCTTCCCTCTCCGACATCCCTACCTCCACACCAATCTCGAGTCCCACCAACGACTCATTATCATCTCCTCGGGAACCACCGGTTAATCAGACCCGAGTCGATGATCATCCGAGTGATCAAGGTTTGGAATTGGATTGGCTTAAAGACGACAAAGAATGGAATGTGAGTTTGAAGATAGATTGGAGGAGATGTGAGAGTCCAGATTACATACCGTGTTTGGATAACACAAAAGCTATCAAGAAACTTAAGTCGAAGAGAAACATGGAGCACAGAGAGAGACATTGTCCCGAGCCTGCACCTAAATGTTTGGTTCCTTTGCCACAACGTTACAAAGTTCCTCTTCCTTGGCCTCAGAGTAGGGACATGGTGAGAGACTCGTTTCTATTTTTTCGGTAAGATCTTTTCTTTCGTTACGGTTTCTTTGGTTCTTGCTGAAAAAGAAAACAGGTTTTCTCGATTCTTGCATGTGAAGATTTGTGATTGTTCTGCTTTCTAAATTCTTGTTTTGGTGTCTACAGATTTGGTATGATAATGTTCCTCATCCGAAACTTGTTGAATACAAGAAAGATCAGAATTGGGTTCGTAAATCTGGACCTTTCTTTGTCTTCCCTGGAGGAGGAACTCAATTCAAAGATGGTGTTATTCACTACATCAACTTCATACAAAAGGTAAAAACATATTTACATATCCAAAAGATTGATTCAGTTTACTGAGTTACTGTTTTGTTTTTACAGACGTTACCTGTTCTTGAATGGGGGAAGAAAGTAAGAGTGGTTCTTGATGTTGGTTGTGGTGTGGCTAGCTTTGGTGGGACTTTACTTGATAAAAACGTTATCACAATGTCATTTGCTCCTAAAGACGAACACGAAGCTCAGATTCAGTTCGCACTAGAACGAGGAATTCCCGCTACTCTTGCTGTTATTGGAACTCAAAAGCTTCCTTTTCCTGATAATGCTTATGACGTTATCCATTGCGCTAGATGCAGAGTCCATTGGCATGGATACGGTTGATATACTCAAAATACATCCTGAATTTTTGAATCAGTGAACTTGCTTGCTTTGTTAATACTGTTATGGAAATGTGTTGTTGCAGGTGGTAGACCTCTTTTGGAACTTAACCGGGTTCTTAGGCCTGGAGGGTTTTTTGTTTGGTCAGCTACACCGGTTTATCAACACGATGAAGGGCACCGTAATGTTTGGAAAAGTTAGTGTTACTTGTACTTAGTCTCTCCTCATTATGTTTAATTAGCATACAGAATAATTCATGAATGTTCTGCTTTTGTGTTTTTCTTGCAGCAATGGAGTCTTTGACTACATCAATGTGTTGGAAAGTTGTGGCTAGAACTCGATTTACTAAAGTTGGATTCGTTATTTACCAGAAACCAAACTCAGATTCTTGCTATGAATCGCGTAAAAACAAAGATCCACCTCTCTGCATCGAAGAAGAGACCAAGAAGAACAGTTCATGGTAATGCCATTGTATCCTTGAATATATCATTTCAACAAAAACAGAGTTTTGATGTCTCTTGACCAATACATGACATTTATTTTTCGAAATCAAAAGGTACACTCCTCTGCTCACCTGTCTACCAAAACTACCGGTCAGTCCAATCGGAAAATGGCCTTCGGGTTGGCCTGAAAGGTTAACCGATACACCGGTTAGCCTCTTGAGAGAACAGAGGAGTGAGGAGAGTTTCAGAGAAGACACTAAACTCTGGTCTGGAGTCATGTCAAATATCTACCTATATAGTTTAGCTATAAACTGGACCAGGATTCACAATGTTATGGACATGAACGCTGGTTATGGAGGGTGAGACAATATTTCACTATATACTTCACAAATGATTCATTTCTCTTGCTTACCATTTGTTCATATCTTGCTTTCAGATTTGCGACTGCTCTTATAAACAAACCTCTCTGGGTGATGAATGTGATTCCCGTGGAAGGTGAAGACACATTATCGACGATTTTCGATAGAGGTTTGATCGGGATTTATCATGATTGGTGTGAGTCGTTCAATACATACCCAAGATCATATGATCTCTTGCACTCTAGTTTCCTTCTCACCAGTCTTTCTCAAAGGTAAAACTTATGATTCTTGGACTGGATTGCAAGTCGTTTTGTCTTTTCGATCTGTAGCTAAACTACATGTTGTTTTTTGTTTTTGATATTCTCAGGTGTGATTTGATGGAGGTGGTAGTGGAAATAGACAGAATAGTAAGACCAGGAGGGTATCTTGTGGTGCAAGACACTGTTGAAATGTTGAAGAAGCTAAACCCTATTCTTCTATCACTCCGATGGTCAACGAATATGTACAGAGGCAAATTCCTTGTTGGCTTGAAATCTTCATGGCGTCCGTAAACACAACATTCATCATCCTCTCTAACAAATCTTGTTCATTTCGTTTTATTAGGGCTGTTCAATGAGTTTTGGTGCGGATATTATTAATTTTGAAGTTTTTTTTTTTTGTTTGGTTTGGAAAGTATAGCCTTAGAGGAATCAAATTAAACGCTAAATTCTTGTGATAATGTGTCCTTTAACTAAAAGTTTGAAGTTTAAATATAATATTTTTTTCTTCCATTTGATTCAGTTTTAGTTTTGATTTTTAGAAGACATAATATGAGTAAACCAACTTGAAATTGGGTTCAACGAATCGATTGAATTCAATCTCGGACGGTAGTTTAGATAACGGTAAAAATGTAATAAGGAAAATGTAAAAGCCCATATTACTATATGTAAAAATGTAAAAATGTAAAATAATGAAAAAAGGAAAAAACGAGAAAACATAAGATCTCTCTCTGTCTCAAACAAGCAAATATAAAAGAAACGGGGTTTGATAAGCAGATCTAGGGTTTCAATTGTTTTTGGTTGCGGCTGCAAGGAATGGGTGATCAAGTTGAGAACAAGATCATATGGTTTCTTACGAATGTCTCCTCTTTGCAATCTGAGGATATATATTCTAATTTATTCGTGATCGGTGGATGTAGTTGGTAAGAAGATAAGTTGTTAATTTTTTTTTGCTTTTCCTGCAATTTTAGGTATTAGGGCTTCTTCTGTGTTCTGTCCCCTAACGTTTTCAATGGTTTTTTTTTTTTTTTTTGCTTGCAGGCGTTTTATGGCCACTTGCAAGGGAAATAAATTTAGTGACAATCTGTCTCTGTCTCTGGTGGTTGCTGATGCTGAGGATTTGCCTTTTGGATGGGGCAGACACGCAAAATTTTCGTTTACTATAATGAATCAAGTTTCTGAAGAACAAGACTCCCAACTGCAAGATATGTTTCGTGATTTTACAGAAACAGAAGAGTGGTTTGATGACAAGACTCGTGCCTGTCCTTGTGCATCCAGTATACCCCTTGGAAAACTTGATGCCAAATATGGTGGATTAATTCTGAATGAACAAGTCAAGATTCTTGCAGAGATTAATGTTCTTGAAGCTATTGGCAAGTCTGTTGTATCAGAGGAGACTCTGAAAAAGATTAAGCAAGAGGAAGAAACTAGTACCATTGAACTCCATGGGTTTCCAGTACATCCTTCAGAGGTGGAACTTTTGAGCATTGTTTTCAAGGAACACCCAGACTTTGCATCTGACTTCATTGGAAAGAATTTTCACTCTCTCTGGAAGAGAATTTTCATCGATATGCTAATGTCCTTGTTTGGGATTCTGTTTAGGCCGACCTCAAGGACTGGTTTGGTTCATGCGCATCATACAATTGTATATATGAAAAAATGTGGATTTAAGGTTGGTTGGTTGGAGGAGAAGCTGAATGAGGTGACACAAAACAAGGATGAAGAGGAAAATGGAGAAAATTGAAGGCAAAAGAACAAGTGATGCAAATCAATATTTCTTTGTCTTTGTTTATTTTATTTTATTTTGTAATGTGTTTTATTTTTCTACTTTCATCAAGAATGTGCTTTCTACTTTCATCAAGAGGGTTTTGCTTCTTTTCGTTGCAGTGCTTTTGAAAATCTCTTAACATTGGATGATGTTTTTTCATGACTATACCAGTTGTTTTGGTCTGGTTTTTTCTTTTCTTTCTGTTGTGGTCTCTCTATTGCACCTTGTGTTTTAGAGGAAAAAACGGCCTTTGTTCATTGTCCTGTTTTGCATACGGTGTGGTGTGCGAGACTAAATAGTATCTTTATACAGTATACTTCTGATAAACAAGTTTCTGTGCATGTGTAATACTTGAACTTAGAAGTTCCTCGTAGCTCTAGGCTTGTGATCGAGGCTCATATGTGGGTAGCTGCTTACAACATCTAGAATCAACCCCATTAGTCTTTAGTGGTAGATGGACAAGAATGCCAGGGGGTTACAATACAAAGCATCCCTGGCCAGTGCAACTGTGCAAGGACATAGCTTAGGTAAAATTCTCCATAACCGATTTTATGATCCATGAAAGAGTATATAATTCCTCAGATTTTGGCGGTGTGATATATATATCAATGATCAAAAAAATCTTCTCTGTTTCTAAAATTAATAGTAAAGAAACGCTGACTTTTGTTTCTTGTAATCCAACAACAGACAAGTGTGGTCTCTAGATCTGATTCCTGCCATTGAAGGTGGTCGAGAGAAGCATGGCAAGTCACTCGAGAAAGCTGAGCTTGTCATGGGCTGGAGATATGTATGATCCTCTACCCTCCATTGTCTCTCACACAAGAAGCAAGAAACAGCAACCGCAGAAATCAAAGAGCAAAGACAACCTGAAGAAGAATGGAAAGAAAGGACTTAAGGGAATCAGCAAAGACAAGAAGCAGACTTCTTCTCGCAGCAGCAAATACAATCGAGAGATGTTCGATTGGGCAACACAAATGTCTATTAAAGCCGCATCTTCTTGAATCTGACCAGCGCGGCACTTGCGTCTTCCTTACTCTTCTCTGTCGCTCTCTCTTGTTTATAAATAAATGATTTTGGTGTGAAAACTTTTCTCACGACTTCTGTCATTCGTACGGACTTGGTTTTGATTTTTCACGAATTGCTTACTACTATTGTGAAGCTTTTCCCTCTCTACCTACTTGTTCTTTTACTTATATATGATATAAGCTGATACTTTTTGCAAAAAAGTTGATACTGAGGAAAGAATTTTAAAAACTTCCAACTAATATTTCTTTAATTTCACAAGTAATTGCAAAAAATTTCATAAATTTTTGTTTAATTTCGTATTAAATTTACAAGATGCTACATGATATTCTAGACATGCAGCATAAAATCATTTAACATCCGGAAATATATAGTGGAAACAAAAAAAAGCTTGATAATATATGTTACTGTTTTTGTTTTGATAAACTTGTAATTATCGTATAAAATGAAAGTTAGGTGTTACATGATTTTAAGACCTAAACAATTGAATTTTGCCAAAAAAAAAAATGTGGGTAAAAACAAAGCCCAATAAAAACGCAATTCTCATAAAGTGGAAAAACCATATATTTTCTTAGTAACGCCAAAACGGCATAATTAAGATTCCTAAAATTCTTCAGATGTCTCTGATCGGTAATTGTATTTATGATTTGTCGGTCAATGTCCTTGAAACTGCCAGCGGAGGTACATTGATTTGATTATGGAAGAGATTGTTCATTTGCCTCCAAACATTGTAAACCAAAGCGTGGATAATGAGTAGCCTAAGAGTGCGAAGAGCTTAACTGCTTTGGACCCTTACCCAACCAGCAAGGAAATCCAGTCTCTGGAAGTTATATCCGGAAGTCTAATCATGTCAATTATCTTGTCCCAGGGGACCCAAGTAAAGACATAGTCAATAAACAAATGGTCTCTGATCTCAACAGAAACGAAGCATAAGCTTCAAATGGTTGAAACATCAAGGATTTATGTGAGTCCAAATATGAGCTCTTATCTCTATCACTTGTGCTTTAATTTGTGTTTCTTATCATTATATTATATTTTTTCTTGCTAATTTCGGTGATATGATTAATTTCGGAGTTTAAAAAAAAAATCTAATCTTTTTACTGTTATTATTATTATTACTAGGAATCAGGACCTCCGCGATGTCGCGGGGGAAAGTACTTTAAAAATCGTTTAAAAAATATCAAACGAAAAGTCATAATGAATTGTAACAATTTAGATTTTTTTTAGTAATAAATCAATAAATATTTTACGAAAATTATGATAATAAAAACTTTCACAAGCATTTATTAAGTATATTAGTATTAAAAAACATTAATTTGTAACTAAAAACTATTCTCAAGCAAAAGACATCAAATAAACTAAAGGTTACAACGGTTTTGATAAATAAGCCAAAATGTTCATAAGTTCTACTAATAAACCAAATGCTACTATGTTAAATTAAACGGTAGCAACAATTCATTTAAATATATTTTAGTAATTAATTTTTTTTTTAAATGATAAACTTTAACCGAGAGACGCGACCGTATATATCAGATATATCCAAAGTTGCAATGGTTATACACTAAAGATTACAATGGTTCCTAAAACAAAACCAAATGTTGCAACAATTCAATTAAGTAGTTACATTTTAGTCATTTAAAATAAAAAGTAAAAAATAATAATTTATGAAAAGTTACACCGACGGTAGATTATTAAAATGTTTAAAAAAATATATTTACATCAACATACGAATGTAACTACGAATGACTAGTGAATTATTTTATAGTTTACATCAGCATAACAAAATGTCTAAATGAATGATATAATTGAGGTTATACTACTAAATATATTCATATATAAACTATGAAATAAAACCAATTTTATATGTAGTTTATAGGTTTACGTAAAAAGAAATTCAATAAAACAACATGACCGTACAAAAATAACTGTAAGAAAAACAACCATAAATATTTAAACGAAAGGTTGCAATAAAGAGACGCAACCGTTCAGATGTGCAAATGGTATTTATTGGAAAGAACATAACCGTAAAATAATAACCGATAAAAACGAAAATTGCGATAAAAAGACGCAACCAAAATAACCGTAAAAAAATAACCGATTTAAACGAAAGGTTGCGATAAAAAGACGCAACCGTTCAGATGTGCAAATGGTATTTATTAGATTGCTATTATATATAGATTATTATGATTAATTTTGGAGTTTGAGGTAATTAAGTTGTGTATATGTTTTATGTATGGTATATGTATATGTTTACGGTAATTAAGTTGTGTATGTGTTTGGTTAATTTGTGTGGAAAAGCGAGGATTTATTCTTTCATTCCTATTGGTCCAATTTTTGGTTAGTGTATGTGTATCTAATAAAAAAGAAGAGAGGAAGAGTGAATAATTTTGTTTTTATTAAAAAAAAATGCGGATATTATTTCAAAAATGATGCGGGAAAATGGTAGTGGCAAAACTGTAATATTAGGAGAGTTTCGAGGGTGTTTCGTCGTGGTGGGCAAAACTGAGCGCACAGATACTCTTCTCGCCCACTATAAGACCTTCCTTCTTCATTCTTCCTACTTCCTCTTCCTTCGTCCTTGCTCCGATCATTCTCTCTTCAACTGCCATTTCTCTAGCTCTCTCTCTCTCTGAATCCCTGAGAAAAATGTGTTCGCCGACAAGAAAAAAGCAGAGAACCATGAGTACAGCGGAGGTTAGTTCGTGATCAATCTCGCTCCGATTCATTAGCCGTGTAATCTCTGTTCGTGATCAACTCGGATGAGATTAGGGATTTAGGTTTTGAAGATTTGTCGGAGTTGTTAATGGAGTTGATACACATTCTTCGGTCGCGACTTGCTATATATATTTCCCGAGATCGCCGTTAATTTGATGATATAGTTGCATAGATTTGAATTCTTGATTAGGATTAGGGTTTCGACTTAATTTGTCTGGAATTGTTTGGGTTTTATATGTGCAGATGATATGTTCTCAAAAGAACAATCGTAATTCTCGTGTAGCTTCTCAAAACAAGAGTCCTCTTACTATTGTTGATCCTGCGGGTTCTCAAAACTTCTCTTTTGTTTTGTTTGATTAGATGGGAGCTGCCTATGATTCTTATCTTAAGAAACATCCCTTGAAGCAAAGCAATGTTGAACCTGGACAAAACAACACTCCTCCTAATAGTGTTGATGTGGGTTCCTCTCTGGTTATGTTTGATTACAATGTGCTTCTCTGGTTATGTTTGATCCTCTGGGTTCTCAAAACTTCTCTTTTGTTTTTTTTTTGATTAGGTGGATGCTGTCTGTGCTTCTTATCTTGAGAAACATCCCTTGAATCAAAGCATTGTTAGTTCTGGACAAAACAACACTCCTCGTAATAGTGTTGATGTGGGTTCCTCTCTGGTTATTTTTGGTTACAATGTGCTTCTCTGGTTTTGTTTGGTTTCAATGTGCTTCTTCGTGACTGAATATAAGTTAAACTGATTTGCTTGCAGGTGTTTCCAGGAAATCATCAAACCTCTGTACGTCTCCGAGAGAGGAGCAGGACCAGGACCCTTAGTATTGAAGATGACATCCGAAAGGCTCTGTTCGAGAGATATCCAGGGATCGGCAGAAGATTTTCTCAGGGAAACCAATCAGAAAACGAGATCTGGTTATCTCCCGTGGTGAAAATAATTGAAACTCTCATCAGCCCAGCCACTATTGAAAACATCAGTTTTGCTCACTCGATGATTGAACACATTCAGTCTTCCTTTCCCGGTCTCAATTTGGGCTGGCTGTCAAAAGCCGTTGTTGACATCATGAAATCAAAGAAGGACTTGTCTGATCTTACAGAACAATGGGAGAGAGTGATGGAGCAGTCGAAGAATCTGCAGAAGGAAGCTGAAGAGATCAGAGAAAAGATGGAGAGGAAGAAATCTTATCGTCTCACCATTTCACGTATCCTTGGGTGAGATTGATCTTGAAGAAAGAGAGTTAGAGAAGAAAAAGAAGAAGGATGATTTGAAATTTGTTTTCCCTATTGGTAGCTCTATCTGACATTGCTTCTCATTTAGTTTTCCACTTTCTCAATTGATTACACTAAGATTGTTTGTTTGTAACACTGTAGAGTGATGAGTATAAAGAAAGTCTGAATCGTCAAATATTATAATACATACTGTTGAGTGTTGACTTTGTCTTCATCTTCTATGATCTGATTTGTTTAAGACTCTGCACTACTGTTGTTGTTCACCAACCTTCTCTAGAATTGTCTTCATTAGACAAACCATCTTCTTCCATACATGGATTTCATAGATCACCTCAACACTTTCTCTTTGCTAATAAACCATTGGCACAAGTCCAACCGACCAGAGAATCCACTCTTCTTGTTTTTGCCAATTTAGTCCTTGACCAAATCTCAAGCCATACGCCACAAATATGTGACACAAACTCAAAATGATCAGTAATATTGGTTTGCTTGAGAGTTAATCTTCACAACCTGTCAAAGAAGCAGATTTATAACTTGAAATCTTCTCCATAAGCCCACATGCAGTTCCTTCTCAGTAAACCAACATGGGATTCTTGGCCTCAAAGTCAAGACAGATCTTTTCCTTAAATTTGGTTTGCTTCGATAAATGGTGGATTTATATTGAATGAAGGAGTCAAGATTGTTGCAGATAATAATGTTCTTGAAGCAATTGGCAAAGTCTGATGTATCCGAGGAGGAGGCAAACCAACCTCTGAAAAAGATTCAGCTGAGAGGAAGAAAGTAAGAGTGCTTCTAGATGTTGGTTGTGGTGTGGCTAGCTTTGGTGGGACTTTACTTGATAAAAACGTTATCACAATGTCATTTGCTCCTAAAGACGAACACGAAGCTCAGATTCAATTCGCACTAGAACGAGGAATTCCTGCTACTCTCGCTGTTATTGGAATTCAAAAGCTTCCTTTTACTGACGTTATCCATTGCGCTAGATGCAGAGTCCATTGGCATGGATACGGTTGATATACTCAAAGTACATCCTTAAACTTTCGAATCAGTGAACTTGCTTGCTTTGTTAATACTGTTATGGAAATGTGTTGTTGCAGGTGGTAGACCTCTTTTGGAACTTAACCGGGTTCTAAGGCCTGGAGGGTTTTTTGTTTGGTCAGCTACACCGGTTTATCAACACGATGAAGGGCACCGTAATGTTTGGAAAAGTTAGTATTACCTGTTTTTAATCTCTCCTAATTGTGTTTGATTAGCATACGTATGGAAGTTTATGAATGTTCTGCTTTTGTGTGTTTTTTCTCGCAGCAATGGAGTCTTTGACTACATCGATGTGTTGGAAAGTTGTGGCTAGAACTCGATTCAGTAAAGTTGGATTCGTTATTTACCAGAAACCAGACTCAGATTCTTGTTATGAATCTCGTAAAGACAAGGATCCGCCTTTCTGCATCGAAGAGACCAAGAAGAACAGTTCATGGTAATAACATTTTATCCTTTTTTGTTACATTTCAACAGAACACTGTTTTTGATGTCTCTTGACCAATACCATACCATTTTTTACGAATCAAAAGGTACACTCCTCTGCTTACCTGTCTACCGAAATTACCGGTCATTCCTGTTGGCCTGAAAGTTTAACCGATAC
The DNA here is from genome assembly GCA_905216605.1 of Arabidopsis arenosa. NCBI lineage: Eukaryota > Viridiplantae > Streptophyta > Magnoliopsida > Brassicales > Brassicaceae > Arabidopsis > Arabidopsis arenosa. Next base: position 13,493,257 of record LR999455.1, on the reverse strand, counting down.
ACCGGTATGCTTCTTGAGAGAACAGAGGAGTGAAGAGAGTGTGAATAATGTGTATTGCATATATTTCCAAGAGAATGTACAGCCATATATATACATCAAACATAGAGAGACTCTAGGTTAAGTCTCTTATAGAAAGAGTGATAAAGAAGGAAACAATATATACAAGAAGTAAAGGCATGATACGTTAGTATCCTTGACAGAGAGTTTCTGATCTGGAATCATATCAGTTTCAGTTTTGATTTTTAGTTAGAAGAAACAAAGTATGGGTAAAACAATTGGGTTTTTGTTGGGTCCGACGAAACGATTGAATTTATTGGACGGTAGTTTAGATAATGGGCCTAAATTTTAAAATGGGCCTTTTGATGAGGCTGTTACGGAAGGTAAAATAATGAAAATAAGAGGACAAAACCGAGAAAACACATATATATCTCTGTCTCAAACAAGCAAAAGCCCTAGTAAAACCCTAGCCCCCACTTCGCTTGTGCCATTGAGCCGTTTTATAAATACTCACTCGCATCATCGAAGTTAAATCTACGGAGTCGTTAAGAACACGAATTTGAGTTCCGTCTGCAAAGGTATATCATTTCGGTGAACCCTATTCATGTTCTTGATTATTTTACTTCTCCTCAATTTTTTTTGTTGTATCGCGTTAAAAGCACATATCGAAGGCTCGCAGATAACGTATAATAAAAAACGCCTGCGAGCTCAATATTTGTGCAAAATCCTAAAACCATCCATTTGAGGTTTTGAAAAATCTCTGTGTTATAAGAATTTATCTTTTCTTATCGACAATTTTGATGGGTGGGACATTTCTTTCTCGATGTTATGATTTATCAGTCGATGAGAGTTCAATATGGATCAGTTCTGAAGAATTTTAGTCTCTATTCTTTTGTATTGAATGAATCAGACAATAGTAGCATTTGGTTACATCTAGTGTACTTTTAAGTTGTTCATAAAGTGAGAGTTTTGCTATTGTTGTTGTTTGAACAGTTTGAGACTTTGGAACTAAGAAAGGGTTCAGATATAGGATTAACTGGTGTTCATGATTTACTGAATTCAGATCATTGTTTTGTTCATACATAAGTTGCTGATTCATAACTTTGTTATTGACAGGATTTTGTGAAACCAGAGGAAAATGTCGAACCCAAAAGTCTTCTTTGATATCTTGATTGGAAAGATGAAGGCGGGGCGTGTTGTAATGGAGTTATTCGCAGATGTTACTCCGAGAACAGCAGATAATTTCCGTGCTCTGTGCACTGGAGAGAAGGGAATTGGGAGAGCAGGAAAGGCTTTACACTACAAAGGCTCAGCCTTTCACCGTATAATCCCAGGATTCATGTGTCAAGGTGGAGATTTCACCCGTGGGAATGGAACTGGAGGAGAATCGATTTACGGGTCTAAATTTGATGACGAGAACTTCAAGTTGAAGCATACAGGTCCAGGGATTTTGTCTATGGCTAATTCTGGTCCCAACACAAATGGTTCTCAGTTCTTCATCTGCACAGAGAAGACATCGTGGCTTGATGGGAAACACGTTGTTTTTGGGAAAGTTGTTGATGGATACAATGTTGTCAAGGCAATGGAGAATGTTGGCTCTGACATGGGAAATCCCTCTGAACCAGTTGTGATTGAAGATTGTGGCGAGCTCAAGAACCCAAGTTCATAAGTTTTAAACACATTGGCTTGATCTTGACAGGTTCTATCATATGCTCTGAAGCAGAGACAGCATCAGAGATGGTTAAGGTCAATCTAATCTGTGATGCAAAACGCTACTTAGGTTTTGATAATATCATATGAACATTAGGAAGTGGTTTTATCCTTCTAAGGATGGATGATTGATAATAATGGTAAAATTTCTTTGGACACTTTTTGTTTAGGTTTTTGTAGCTTTCTAATTTATGTGGATTGTTTAATGTTTTGGTATAATTATGCATAAACCAAACTCTCACAGAGCTTAATTTGTGAATCTGTTTCCAGAATTATAAAATTGCCGACTTTTCGGATTGGGCAGATTTATTTCATATGCAGAACAATATACAGAGTTTTTGATCATGTGATAATAACTATTGCTTAGCCAATGAATTTCTCACATTTCTTTGAGTAGTTTCTATTTATGGTTAAGTATCAGCATCAATTGTCAATACCCAACAGTATTTGGACAGTCTTCTTTAAAAATCCAACAACCAGTTTGCCTTGGCAATTATTGCTACTTTTGTAACTAAAAGTTTAGCTAACTAGTAACTATTTGGTATAGCTTCGTTATTAAATACATCTACCATTTCTAAAAAAATTTATTCACATTTCTTGACCACTTGGTGTCGGACATAGTGGACGGCCATGCTGCACATGGTCACATCATCATTTTTGCACTATAATCCGTTGACTGTAATCTGCCACAAAATAGAGAGGTCGAAGCCAGGTCACTACCGAATAAGACTTTGCCGTAACCGTGAGCGATGGTTCCTTTTGAAAAAAAAATTGATCTTTATATATATAGCGTACGAACGTAGCATTTTCTTTCTTGGCCCCTTAAAGATAAAGAACCAAACAAATATAATCTTTCTTATACAAGTCATACAAATTAAATATAATCTTGCTCTCTAATGAATTTCCATATTTTCCGATTATTTCATATTATCCTCCTCGCAGTTTTCATCTTCCACGACTCGTGTTATTCCGATGAAGGTACATGAATAATTAGTTTACTTTTACCAACCATTCAACTTATGATTTTTTTTGGTTATATATACTTATACCTTAGTAATATGAACTCCAAATTTTATATGAAAATATGTTATCGTGAAGCTGGAAACTATAGATTTATGAAAGATGCAACAACAGCACCAAAGTTATCTCACTTCGACTACATAATCATCGGAGGAGGAGCCGCTGGATGTGCATTAGCCGCAACGCTCTCTCAAAACGCAACCGTTTTAGTCCTCGAACGCGGCGGTTCCCCTTATGACAACCCAACCGCCTCAGACATAAACAACTTCGCGAACACACTCTTGGACATAACTCCAAACTCATGGTCGCAGCTATTCATCTCCGAAGACGGCGTTTTCAACTCACGCGCTCGTGTACTTGGTGGAGGCACGGTCATAAACGCAGGATTCTACTCACGTGCGGAAGAAGATTTCGTGGCGGAGGCAGGATGGGAGAGAGATGAGGTCGAAGCGGCTTACGAGTGGGTCGAGAAGAAAGTGGTTTTTGAACCACCGGTTAAGGGATGGCAATCGGCGTTTAGAGATGGACTTTTGGAAGCTGGTGTGAGTCCGTACAATGGTTTCACGTACGAACATATCGTTGGGACGAAGTTTGGTGGTACGATATTTGACCCGGATGGTCATAGACACACGGCGGCGAATTTGTTGGAGTATGCTAATCCGAACACGATTGTTGTCTACTTGCATGCTTCTGTCCATAAGATCCTCTTCACTATTACAGGTATTGACTGATCGACAATTAAATGCACCTTTTTTTTTCCATAATAAGAGAGGGACGTTAATGCTGAAAAAAGAAAAACAAAGAGAAACGTAGCTTACACGTGATCAAACTTTGTTTTTTAATCCCAACTTGTGTTTAATTTGTTAGTTGAAATATTATTATCTTGCTTATCATTATGATTTTTATTTATTTATTCATTATTAATTTCGTCGCTATCATCCACCGCAACTTATCATGTAAATAATTTTCCCCAACATTGGCTTGTTTGAGCCAATCTAATATAATTGTTGACAAAAATATATATATATATATATATATACCCGTCGGCGTTGTTGCACATTACCATACACATTATTATTTGTTTGCATGCTCCGGATATGAAACTTCTCTATTGGACAGGTAACCAGAGGCCCAAAGCATATGGGGTGATATTTCAGGATGCCAATGGAGTGTCCTACAAGGCAGAATTGGCAACGCAAGACTCAATAATGAGTGAGGTGATCTTATCGGCAGGTGCCATCGCGAGCCCGCAACTATTGATGCTAAATGGCGTGGGACCTGCGGCTCATCTTGCAGCCTATGGGGGGAATCCGGTCATCGTAGATCAACCCATGGTGGGGCAAGGGATGGCTGATAACCCGATGAATCCGGTTTTCATCCCTTCTCCTGAGCCCGTAGAAGTGTCACTTGTACAAGCCGTTGGAATCACCAAGTTTGGGAGTTACATTGAAGGTGGAAGTGCCTTAAGTGTCTCTATTAGTTTGACCCGTAGCTTCTTCGATGGTGTTTTGAAGCTTCTTAAAAAGGTATAATCAATTAACCCTCTAAAATGTTACAAAATTTGTTAAAACAAGACTAAACATCATATAAAATTGTTATTCACAAGACTATTTAATGTTATTTTTGTATGATGTTTTCTTATACAGACAAAATTCCCTACTCAATCCATCTCAAAGTTTTTCAAATCTTTGGATCTTACCTTGGATGTGACAACAAAAGCTGGTGTGATGATCCAAAAAGCGAATGGACCGCTCTCGAGAGGTCATTTGGAGTTGCGGAACACGAATATAGATGATAACCCTTCAGTGACATTCAACTACTATAAGGATCCAGAGGATTTGAACAAGTGTGTTGAAGGACTTAGTACCATTATTAAAGTGATAGATTCGAAGGGATACTCCAAGTACAAGTACCCTGCAACGAGTGCGCGTGGACTACTAAATCTCATTCTTGCCCTTCCCACCAATCTGAGGCCAAGACACATAACTTCAACGTTCGACTTGCAGCAGTATTGTATCGATACCGTGATGACTATTTATCATTACCATGGAGGTTGTCAAGTTGGAAAAGTGGTCGACAAGAATTACAAAGTATTAGGGATTGATGCTTTGAGGGTCATCGATGGATCCACGTTTCTCAAGTCTCCAGGGACTAATCCTCAAGCCACGATCATGATGCTCGGAAGGTAAACACATGCAGACTCCAATTGAATCAACTGATTAAAACATGTTTTAAAAATATATAATCGTTGGAGAATTGTAATGTGTAGGTATATGGGGCAGAAGATTCTTCGAGAGAGGATGGCTTTCCAAAGAAAACAAGAAGAAACATGAGATTTCTAAGTATCCTAGCTAAAATATCTTGTTGTTTGGGTATTGTTGCTCCCATGAAAGATGAGACAATCCTCTTCGCCGTCCAAACAAAGGAAACTCTGAAGACATAATCATTATAGTGTATATCACATGTTTCATGCATCTCGCAAGTGGGTTTTCTGTTGTACTAAAGTTATTTTAAATCAAAATTTAAACATAAAAAGGTTAAGTTATTTTGTACAGAAACAAGAGTGGTTATTGATGTTGTTAATTAACAGAGATTGATATCGTTAATAATATGACCAGAAAACGACCTGAGGTTGCTGATTATTTTGTTGTTAATATATACTCCCTCCGTATTTTAATAAGTGTCGTTTTAGAATTTTTATATTTTTGAATTAGATGTCGTTTTCAAATTTTTATGCAAAATTTATTACTTTTTAATGTTTTATAACGTTATAAAACATTAAAAAGTAATAAATTTTGCATAAAAATTTGAAAACGACATCTAATTCAAAAATATAAAAATTCTAAAACGACACTTATTAAAATACGGAGGGAGTAATGTATACTGATTCCCCATATTTTGGTTATGCATGAATATAGTGATTTTTAGAATTTAGTATAATTTACAGCCTATATATATAGTACATGTAGGCTCTCACTGGCTAAAATGGTAAGCCATATCTTATTTTTTTTCTCTTGGGAAATTTGCTTTAAAATGGTAAACCACTAAAATATAAATTCTTTGTTGTCACATATGTTTTCTCCAATGGGAAATTTGCCTACAGTATTTTAAAGTGGGAAATTTTCCCACTTTTCCCCAGCCAGTCATAAGGTTTTGAAAGAACAACATATCAAATTTATATAATTAGAATTTTGTCACATATCAGATTTTTTATGAAAGACATGAAACTCTATTTTATTCATAGTTTTCAGATCTTTGTAATTTTTTTTAGTATGGTCCTAATGTACAAATATCAAATACAGCTATCATATGCATTGTTTGTACCTAGTGATGTTAACTTGGGCATAGACCCCCCATTTATTAAATGGGTATGTACAAAAAAAATTAACCCATTTAAACCCATTTAGGGAAAAATGTTAAATAGGGTTAAATGGGTTACCCAATTAAACTCATTTATTAAATGGGGTTTCACACAAATAAATGGGTACCCATTTAAGCCCTTTTATATTAGTTATTTTTATTAAAAATGTTAATATCTTAATAACTAAAATAAAAGAACAAAATATTAAATATATTTAAAACTAATATTTTACTTAAATTCAATTTTTGATTTAAATATTTAAAACAAAACGTAAAACCACGTTTTCTATAACATGGTTATGCGGTTTTGGCGGGAAAACGCGGATTTACGGTTTTGGCGGGAAAATGCGAGTTTACGGTTTTGGTAGGAAAACGCAGGTTTACGGTTTTGGCGGGAAAACGCGGATTTACGGTTTTGGCAGGAAAATGCGGATTTACGGTTTTGGCGGAAAAACGCAGATTTACGGTTTTGACCGGAAAACGCGGATTTAAGGTTTTGGCGGGAAAATGCGAGTTTACGGTTTTGGCGGGAAAATGTGAGTTTACGGTTTTGGCGGAAAAACGCGGATTTACGGTTTTGGCGGGAAAACGCGAGTTTACGGTTTTGGCGGGAAAATGCGAGTTTACGGTTTTGGCGGGAAAATGCGAGTTTACGGTTTTGGCGGGAAAACGCGGATTTACGGTTTTGGCGGGAAAACGCGGATTTACGGTTTTGGCGGGAAAACGCGGATTTACGGTTTTGGTGGGAAAACGCGGATTTACGGTTTTGGTGGGAAAACGCGGATTTACGGTTTTGGCGGAAAAATGCTATTTCAAGAAAAAATAATTTTTGGTGATAAAACGCAATTTTGCGATTTTGGCGGAAAATAGCGTTTTTCCGCCAAAACCGTAAACCCGCGTTTTTCCGCCAAAACAGCAAAATTTCTTTTTTTGTAAACTATATTTTTTTCAACAAAATAATAAAAACAGTTATCATTATTTATCAATTATATTTAATAAAATAATTTGTAAATTTTAAATAATCAAATAAAATAATTATTGATTATATTATATTGTTTAGAACAAAACAATGTTATATGGGTCTAAATGGGTTTAAATGGGTAAAGGAAATTTAAATGGGTTTAAATGGGTAAAGGAAATTTAAATGGGTTTAAATGGGGAGGATAAATGGGGTATAAACTTAAATGGGGTTAAATGGGGTGGGTCTAAATGGGGTGGGTTTTAAATGGGGTGGGTCTAAATGGGGTGGGTTAGCCCATATTAACATCTCTATTTGTACCATTTAATAAGTCAATGACAAATTTAATTAATGCATGGCCCTTTAAGGTTTCACAATTTTTTAATCCCATTAAACAACGCCCTCAAAAATTTAGCTTTTTAAGTATTGTGCCGCAGCTAAGCAATGTCAATTTATTTAAGCAAAGTTCCCATGAATGTGACGACTCTTTAGGTCAAAAAAAAAACAAAAACAGCATAAATTACGTAAGGATGAAGTTAGATTACGCACAACGCGTAGACATGGCGATGAATTTGTAAATCATTTCCTTCATCCAATCAAACCTCGATGGCTTTCAAATTACGGCGAAACTGTTATAGTCAACCGTTTAAACTATATATTTTCTTCGGATCCATTTCAAAAGCTATAGTTTTATATATTTCTTGTTCCTAGTCTACATTTTCGTCGGATCCACTCCAGTCAAGTAATTTGCTCATATTTTATAAAATCATTAGATATCGAACCTCTTTTGTTGTCTTATTTTGAGTTACATAAAAAGTTGATTTAACTACTTATACTTGATGTAGTTTTTGATATTAATTTAAATATACTTTTAAAAACTAGATTACTAAACAATGCATATTAAGCTGGCATAGGAATGTATACATTATCGGTATGGTTTTTTTTTGTTATGGTTAATTAAAAAGTTTGGACCGACACTTATACATATATCTATAGAAAACCAAAATTCTTTTTAAACAGCACTAAAATTTGAAAAGCACGATATCTATATTATTAATTGGGAATCACTGGATAATAATAGACCTTATTTGTGTAAAAATATTACGATGAATGCCATTACAATTAATCCATTCTAAAAGTAAACAAAAAAAATCGTTCAAGGGTAAATTCGATAATTTGCTGGTAAGTAACACGCGGATCTTGGGTTATTGGATCGGATCTTGAGTTTTGGGGCGGATAAACACGCAAATCATAGAGATCATGGGCTTGATTTGTTCAGTTGGATATTACCGAATGTTTCCTGAAATTATGACAGAAATAAATGACAAAACCAAAAATGTTAGTCATCAAAGAAAGCTTGAAATAGTTAACAAAATATCAAAAATTTGAGGATTGTTTTGATTCGAATTCAGTTATTATATTTACCAAATATAACAATAACAATATAATCAAATCCTAACAAATCGAGCATATACCTTAAATCTTTCTTCAAAATTGAAGATTCGAAATATATTAGAAGATTTCAAAGTTTAACCCTAAAAATAGTTAGGTGACCTTCTTTTCCTATAAATATGTAAGTCTACTACCATGTTGACTACTCACTAATCTTTCAAACTCTCCGTAAGCTTTTCCTATTCCGCTTTCATTTCTAACAATTTATATTGCCTCTGTGATAAAATTTTGCATTGATTCAAATTCTGTTTTACTATAACACCACATTTTTGTTCTTTTGTGTTTACGGTTAAAAGCTGGGTTTGAGGAGAATTATTCCACTGTTGGTGTTAATCAAATCATTTTGAGTAGAAAAATCCAGTTTCTTTTAATTGCAGAGATTCTATATGAACTAACAGTCTAACACCAATTAGACTCAATAAGAGAAGGTAAATATGCATTTAGCACTAACCTTTATTCACTAACCTTTTACATATAGATTTCTGAATAGCTCCAACCAGAAAATGTGATAGTATTCTTATGTTACTTCAAATGAAGGTTTACCTGAATACATTTAGTTTTGTTTATTACATGATTATGATGATTTGGTAATAGCTATTGTTTTCTAATAATCGCATCAGTTTTTTTTCCTTTGTTTATCCTCCTTCTGTGAACATCATTAAACAAAATTGTAAACTGAAATCTATATAGAAACTTAATTAACTAGAACTCTTTCCAAAATAGTGTTACAAATTTATGGGATTCAAAAAAATGGTACGATACACCGGAAATTATATGTTCATATTGCTTCTAATATATTTCAAGTTAAAACTACAGTAAATCCAATTCGTATTCGTTGAAAAATTAAGTAAAAAACAAAATTTGGATATTCAATTGACAATATTTACCCATAGAAGATCTGGCTTCTTGAGAATCTTTGGACAAAAACACTATTCAATCATAAAATTTTACAGATTGGGATTTGAATCTACATATAAAAAATCAGTAGAAGTATAGATCTGATTTAAAAATTTAGAGATTCGGTTTACCTCTTTCAAGAATTCAAAATTTGCAAAGCACGGAATATAAACGGAGACGAAATAGCTGAATTATAATCGAGGTCTTGGCAACTGATTCTTCGATCGAGCCAGGTTCTTAATTTTGTTCGGTGGGTTTTTTTTTTAAGATAAGCCAAACAAATAAATTAATATTCATTGATATAGTAAATAATATTAGTTTACTTGAACGAAAATATAGATGGGTTAAAGACCCTTTAAAATTGGGTCAACATTAACATTTTACTCAGCCCACAAAAAAATTTGCTGCCTTGACTATTGGGTCATTAATTTATTTTTTCGGTTAAAAGGTTGCAGACCAAATAGCAATTTATAAAAAGTTATGATGCATTACCAAATATTCAATTAACAAATTTTAAATATCACATTCTTTCAAATTTTAACATTTTTATTATAACTTATTCCCACATAAATTCTCCACTGTTCAACTTTTTGTAATTGCACCAAACTATATATTTAAAATAAACACAAACAATTATGTAAATCTTACGCTAATAATTTTAAAAACTCACCTTTTGATTCTAGATTTAAAATTAATCAAACAAAAAATAAAAATTTATGTATCAACTTATTTTTAAAACATAAAACATAATTTTACAAGTATTATGGTAAGTTTATAATATATGCTATTATATAATTAACTAATCACAAAAAAAAAATATTAATACAAACTTTATGCGAACACATTAATTAAAACATTTATCCCGCACGAATGTGCGGGTCAGGATCTAGTTTATGGTATTACACGAAAGACCACTTGGTATAGTTCAACTTATAAGACCAGCTTATAAAATTGAAAGTTATATTTCGATATAGTGCAAATGAATTCCAACATAACGAAATTTTCTGGGATATTCCAAACAGGTTCTTAGATTGATCTGATCAAATATGGATTATTACAAACTTTAATTTAAGTTCTCATTCCGATAAAAAGAAATCGATAGATCAAAACTTTGAGGGACATTCGATCGTGGTAGAGATAATAGATCCACGATACTTGTGGGGGCGATATTTGAGCTTTTATTTGAATTGGGTAAACATCACAACAAAACGTGGGCTGTGTGAAAACAACAATTATGGGACACTTCTCTATACACTAACAAAAATCTGAGAAATACTTGAGAAAATGTATACAAATAAATTAATGGGGCATATTCCCATTACATCCATGACTCCTCTACCCACATGGCAAAGACTTGGATTGAAAACGAAGAAATTAACAACGAAGCAAGAAAACAAACAAACAAAAGAAAACCTACACGTTGAATTGGTCATCAGAAAACTCCCTCCACATTTTCTTAATCCATAATGCCACAACACAATCATTCATCTTCAATCATTCCTATATCCAACACATCATAACCCAATTCCACGTGGCATATAGACCCCACCATTTTGTGTTTTCTCTGTTAAAAAAAGAAAAAAGAGCCTAACGATTTTCCACAATAGTGCTAAGATCAAAAAGTCTTTTTCGACGGTGGCTTTGGCCTCTTCTTTTGAATCCTTTTAGCTCGGGCATCTTCAGGTCCATAGATTCTTCTATTTTCCCATCTTAATATATTTTTATTTTACTACTATGTATAAATATCTAATTGATAAATGTTACTTTTGTATTTATCTCTTGTATAATACAGTTGAATCAATATACTTTCAACAAAAATAGATACTCCTCTTTCACGAGAAATTTCATTGTTTAATTTTTCTTATTGTCAACAAGAAGAAGTAAATGCTTTTACTCAATTGTATCCTTTAATTTATTATCGGGCCAAACCACGGGGACACGCGCTTTTAACAAAAAAGTTGAAAAGTCATGTTGCTCTCTCCATTCGTCTCCTCCGCCATGCGAACTCAAACTCAAAGCTTTCTCTTCCTCTTCTTCTTCTTCTTCCTTTAGCTAACTTTTTGCTTCGAATCTGTGATAGATCGAGACTTTCAGCTTCCGTGCTGCTTTAGCTTTTGCTCGGTTTTGTTTTAGTCTGACGATGAGTAACAACTGGAAATCCTTTCGATTAAGGCTTCAAACCCGTACTCTCGTGTTTCTTCTGGTGATTTTGAGCTTCGGTTCTTGCTATTCGTTTAAATCTCATGGTATTTATGGTTTTTCTTTCTATTTGTTGGTTGCTGATACATAGAATAGGATAGTTCCTGATAATTGTTGTTTCGATTTTGGCTTTCAGGTGTGGGTGTTCTGGAATTTGTGTCGAAAGATCTAAGGTCAGATACAGATGCTGAGGATTTGTAAGTATCAGCTTTCGATTTTTGTTCTGTGAATGTTTTTAGTTTGTTGAATTTTGAACGCAGCTGCTTGATTTTAGTAAGTTCTAAGTATTTGGATCAAGATTAAAGACCTTTTGTTGATTTTCAGATTTAGAACTTGATTCTTGTGCTTTAGATGAGGTCTTTTTTTGGTGTTTTTACTTCTGCAAATTAGGTTTCTGAGCTTGCTAAGATCTAATGTTGTAGACTTGTAGTAAATTTTTGCTACCGCTAGTTTGATTGTTCAATGTAGAATGAATAGTTTTGCAAACATGATTTGTAACTGAATTTTGGTTGAGCATCAACATCAATGTAGTTGGTATTTTAGATCTATGACTTCTTTTGAGTGAACTAATACTATTTTCTGAGTTTTACAACATGAAGACCGACACTGTGTTTTATGCATTTTGTATTCTAAGACTTGCTAAATTTACTTTGACAGTGTTGTAGCATAATCATTTTTTCCATCTGAGTTAGTAACATGTTTCTGTTTCCTCTCCCTTTTATAGTCAAATTCATCGTACCTTTTGTCTTTTTTGTAGGAGAGCTGTTGGTTTTCACAGGAAATTACTTGGCCGTTTTCGTAACCCATACACCCATTTGACTACGTTCAGAGATCGGCCTGTGGCAAGAGCTACACCTCCGTCTTCTTCGGTTTCTCCGAGACCTAATGCCAAAAAAACCTTAACATTGCCTTCCCCACAAAAAAGTCCTCCTGCAAGACATGTTTCTGCTCCACCTCCTTTTATGCACCCTGTGAATTTTCCTAGTCTAAGAAGAAGCTCCAAAACTTCTTCAAACAGCACAATTCCTATATTGGCTGGCTGCGTAGGCGGTGCTGTGTTTATCCTCCTTTTAGCTACTGGTGTCTTCTTTTTCAAAAGTAAGGCTGGAAAATCTGTGAATCCCTGGCGTACAGGTCTTAGTGGACAACTTCAGAAAGTGTTCATAACTGGTAATTGCCTTTCTACTCCCTTATACTTAATGTGAACTGGCATTGTTGGTTCTAGATGATTGAGGTTTAATCGATATGCTTGTCTCTGTCAACTCCATTTCTTTTTTCTTTTCAATATTAATGATGTGTGATTTGGTACTCAGGTGTCCCCAAACTCAAAAGATCTGAGATTGAAGCTGCCTGTGAAGACTTCAGTAATGTTATTGGGTCTTGTCCCATTGGTACATTGTTCAAAGGGACGCTATCAAGTGGGGTGGAGATAGCTGTGGCTTCTGTTGCTACTGCCTCTGCCAAAGAATGGACAAATAACATAGAAATGCAGTTCAGAAAGAAGGTATTTCCAGTCAACCAGTTTTCTTTTATTTTTGAGGGGTTTTGATTTCTATCACCTTATCGTTTATGTTTTTGATAATTTCAGATCGAAATGTTATCCAAGATAAACCACAAGAATTTTGTCAACCTTCTTGGTTACTGTGAAGAAGATGAACCTTTCACTAGGATCTTGGTGTTTGAATATGCATCAAATGGAACAGTCTTTGAACATTTACACTGTAAGTAATAAAGCTCTTTAGTCATGAGATTATGAGTCATTTACACTGTAAGTTGTCGAAATTAAAATGGGAAACAATATTTACTTTTGTTGCAGATAAAGAATCAGAACACTTGGACTGGGTAATGCGGCTAAGAATAGCAATGGGCATAGCCTATTGCCTTGACCATATGCACGGACTCAAGCCACCTCTAGTCCACAGCAATCTTCTTTCATCATCAGTTCAACTCACAGAGGACTACGCTGTCAAAATTGCGGATTTCAATTTTGGATATCTAAAAGGCCCATCCGAGACAGAAAGCAGCACCAATGCACTCATAGATACAAACATCTCAGAAACAACACAGGAAGACATTGTTCACAGCTTCGGGTTGCTGTTGTTTGAATTGATGACTGGAAAACTCCCAGAGTCAGTTAAAAAAGGTGACTCGATAGATACCGGATTGGCTGACTTCTTGAGAGGAAAGACATTAAGGGAGATGGTGGATCCAACACTGGAATGTTTTGATGACAAGATTGAGAATATAGGTGAAGTGATCAAAAGTTGCATAAGGGCAGACCCGAAACAGAGACCGATAATGAAGGAAGTGACAGGGAGATTACGAGAGATCACTGGATTATCACCAGACGACGCTATCCCAAAACTGTCACCGCTCTGGTGGGCAGAGCTGGAAGTTCTGTCCACTGCGTGAGAGACTACTACCTACTTCACAACAAATCTGTAAGTATTAATATGAAGATTTGAGTGAGGTTTTTGAGTCTCGTTGAAGCTCTTGGATTCTCTTTAGGCTACTTTCATCTATCTATATATATATAAATGTATGGAACTTAGTTTATATAACGGCTTTAAAAACCGGTGGATCCATTATGTCGTAAACAGAAAATGTCGGAGATCACGGTAATACCCCCTTTTTGGTGTGCATAAGGTGGTTACTGTGTTTGTAATTAGTTACTCTGTTTGTTCCTTTTAAATGTTCAATCATCAGGTTCTGAAGTAACATAGAGAAGACGGATCAAAGTATAGTTCACAAGGTTTGCTCGTTCAAATTAATTTAGTTAAGGATGGTGCTCGCAGTTTGATACCTTTCACCTCAATTGCATTCCTCTCAGTCGAATTCAGGAAATTCAATGAATAGTTTAATATATTTTTTTTCGATTTTACTCCACAATTTAACACTCCACCTCCTAAACCACATGCAAATATCGTAGCTTCTAAGAACAAACTGTTGACCCAAAAGAAATGTAATGGGTTTGATCGGTAACGTAAGAATTAGGGATATACCATTTTTATGATAATAAATCACAAAATTATTATTACCGCTTTGTGACACAAAATATGTTAAAAATGTTTGAGTCGACATGAACAATGAAGATGGTCCATAACTCCATCGGTGTAATCCAAAATGGAGTCGTGTGAACCGTCAGATTAACGATTGCAACACACGACAATCACACATCTTCTACACAATCAAAATCTTTCGAAGCTGGTTGGATTATATTAAAAAAAATTAAAGACAAAAAAAACGAAAGAAAAAAAGCAATCGTACAGTGATCTCTGGGTATATGCTTGGAGTATCTCTCCTTATCCCTCCTTGGGGTTCTCTTCAAAACCCCTTCTTCCTTCTCCTTCTCTAACCATCTTTCTTCGCCATGGCTAATCCTCAAGCTTCTCCAATTCTCCATCACCCCCAAAATCACCTCTCTCTCTTCCACTTTCGTACTACATCTCCTCGCTCCTTCAGCTCTCTGCATTTCAGAAAACCTCTGCTCTTTTTCCCTTCTTCTTCTTCTTCTTCTTCGTTGTTCTCTTCTTCATTTTCCTCGAAATTACAGCAGAGCGAGCAGCAATGTGACAATCACCAGGTGAGACACGTGTCAACCGTACCTGTCGAGTATTCCACACCGACTCCTCCGGAATCCGACGATTTCTTATCGGAAATCGATCGGCTTAACTCTCTCCGAGCGAAACTAGACGTTTCCAAGGATTTACGCCGGAAGGACGCGGTTATCGACGCTGATTCCAGAGTTCGTCGATTCTTCAGCGAGAATCGAGGCGGTTTATCTCAGGTTTTAGGTTCACTTGGTTTGAATTCGAAAGAGATGTTTCTCGTTAAGTGTGTTATCGCTGCGGGGCAAGAACATGCTCTATGTATGAATTACGAGGAAGCATTTGAACAGGAAGCGGAAGAGTATACAGTGAGAAGCTCGGTGAAGAACGTGCTCTACGCATTGGTGGAGATGATTGAGCGATTCGATGTGAATAGTAGCGGCTATAAAGGTAGAAGAGAGATTGGTACAGTTTTAGATGCAGAGGAGATTTCTCACTTTAGAAAATTCTTGACGTTTCTAGAAGAAGTTGAACAGTTTTACGACTGCATTGGAGGAATTATCGGGTACCAATTCTTCTTAATTTCATTGATGATATTTTTGATTTTGAATATAGTCATTGCTGAGACATGCATGATTGTGTGTCAGATATCAGATTATGGTTCTTGAGCTTCTTCATCAGTCATCTAAGAGACGTAATACTAACCGCTCACATCTTGTTGAAGAATCCTTGGGTTGCCAGTACTTAGAAATGCACACTCCTAGTGTTCTTGACCTCACTCAGAAGGCAGATTATGCCTCGCAGGCGGCAATATGGGGAATTGAGGTTAGTATTGTGTTATTTGCTTTTGAAATTAAGCCAAGTTGTTGTGTATGGTTTCTGGATTATAAGTTGTTATACATATTAGGGATTGCCAGACTTAGGTGAAATATATCCCCTAGGAGGTGCAGCAGACAGACTAGGTTTGATTGATTCAGAAACAGGAGAATGCCTTCCTGCAGCAATGCTTGCTCATTGTGGACGAACTTTGTTGGAAGGACTTATTAGAGATCTTCAGGTACATATGTCTATTTTTGAATGTATGAAAGGAAAATTTGAGGTAAGAAACCTGTATTTGTTCATGGCATTAGAAATGTTATTTATCTTCTTTTTTTCGTAATTGGCTAGGCTAGAGAGTTTCTTTACTTCAAACTTTATGGAAAGCAATGTGTCACACCTGTTGCCATTATGACAAGTGCTGCAAAGAACAACCATGAGCATGTAAGTTCCCTTTGTGAAAGGCTCAAATGGTTTGGAAGAGGTCAATCAAATTTCCGACTCTTTGAACAGGTATCGGAAACATATATTTTCTTTTGATTTCTGCTACCTTTTTCTGCGACATCTGTAGATTGAGTATTGTACTCACAGTTAATGGAATGGTTTTTGTTTCGCTAGCCTCTCGTCCCAGCTGTCAGTGCTGAAGATGGTCAATGGATAGTATCAAAGCCCTTTGTGCCAGTTAGTAAACCTGGTGGTCATGGTGTGATATGGAAATTGGCTTATGACAAAGGTGTCTTTAACTGGTTTTACGATCATGGAAGAAAGGGGGCAACTGTTAGGCAAGTTAGGTTAGTCACTTGTACCCTTGTGAAGTTGTTCATTATAATAAATCAGAACAATCTGAATTTACTGTATATAATTGTGACATTGCAGTAACGTTGTGGCTGCCACAGATGTTACCCTCTTGGCCCTTGCTGGGATTGGCTTACGGTACAATAAGGTATGCTTGCATCGTATGATTATGACTCACACACTGCAAATAGATTCAAATCATTAAATGTATCACTTATGGAGATAAAAAAAGAGAGCATCTGGTGTTGATTGCAAATGGTCTCATGTTAGCTGGGCTTGAAGAAAATGTTCTATATCACGTAGTATAGTTTCTTGAGTATATATGATGGATACATTCCTTTAGAAGTATGAGGTGTGGCAGTTAACTATCCACTGATATATATGGCTATGCTTTCCTAACTTGCATACTAGTTGAGAAAACATATTAACCACGTATTCATCTCTCAACTACTTCAAGAAAAAGGAATACCTCTCTGGACTTGTTGATTTATTAAAATCTTAATGTGACAGAAACTTGGGTTTGCATCCTGTAAAAGGAATGCTGGAGCAACTGAAGGGATTAATGTATTGATGGAGAAGAAGAATTTTGATGGGAAGTGGGAATATGGTTTATCGTGCATTGAGTACACAGAATTTGATAAATTCGGAATCTCCAACAGATCACCTTCTTCAAATGGGTATGATATTTGTATCATTGAATTTGTTCTTGCTTAAAGTGCAAATATCCGAGAACTGATTCATAGTATCTCTGTTCTAGCTGAAAATAAGTGCAAATTTATCTCATCTTTTATTATATGTCTTTAGTATTAGTTGTTCTTCCTTGTTCTCTGGTAAAAAATCTAGTATTTTTATCAGTGTGAATCTTTAATGCTCATATATTTCTTCAGCTCAGAGTGCAAAATCAAATCAATTTTCCATTTTACTTCTGAAGTTTGCAGGCTGATTTCCCGGCCAATACAAACATTCTATATGTAGACTTACATTCTGCCGAGTTAATTGGGTCGAGCAGTAATGCAAAAGTTTGCCAAATATGGTTCTCAATACAAAGAAGCGAATTGAGTACATTGATCAGTATGGAGACTATCACAGGTTGGTATCTCTGAACATTTATGTTGACTGATCTTCTGTTACCTTGTTATATCTCCCAATCTTCGAGTGATATTTTGCTTAAATGGAAACCTCAAGTCAAATCTTAACTGCTGCTTATAGGTAAACTGGAATTCATATTGATTCCTTTTGACCCCCAAACACTTTTATTCTTTTCTAAATGGAATTACCAATCACTCTCTTACATTCAATCCCCTTCTTTTATTATCGTTAGCAAGTTTCTTATAACTTTCCTTTTGGAGCAGCGTTATGGGTGGTAGATTGGAATGCACAATGCAAAACATAGCAGACAATTTTTTTAATAAGTTTCCATCTAGATGCCAGGGCAGTCTAGAAGGTAAAGTTATTTGAATAAGTTGCATTGTTTCATGTATATCTGTATTTAGGCGTTACTTACTCTCTTCCCATGATCTTACCAGACAAACTGGATACATATATTGTATACAACGAACGAAGAAGGGTCACTTCATCAGCTAAGAAGAAGAAACCACATGCAAGTGCTGCATTACACCAGGTTATCTTTCTCTAGCCACTTGTTTAGACTTTCTTTGCCTATTCTTTTGTCTCATTGCATTGATTTGGCATTCAATAGAACTAATTTTTTATTCAAACTTACCTTTCAAACTTTGCTCTTACTATACAGACTCCAGATGGTGCATTGTTGGATATACTCCGGAATGCATATGACCTCCTTACGGAGTGTGATATTAAACTCCCCATGGTTAGTTCACAGATACATCTCTTTTACATGTCAGTTTGAATTTTGAATTGAGAATTTATAGTTTTATTCTACCCCTCCAGATTGAAACTAATGATAAATATGTTGATTCCCCACCTCCGTATCTCATTCTTCTGCATCCTGCCCTCGGCCCTCTTTGGGAAGTTTCGAGACAGAAAGTAAGTCAATAGTCTGTTCTTGACAGTAGAAGATGCCCGTCTTCTTTTGTTTCCTGATTCAGAAATTATAGGAAATCATTCATTATGACTAATATCGTATATGAATCGTTGTTACAGTTCAAGGGAGGGTCAATTTCCAGTTGCTCAGAACTGCAACTAGAGATTGCAGAGTTCTCATGGAACAATGTTCAGGTTCTAAATATTTTTATTTTCCCAACAAGATTTCGCATACTTTTCATCGCTTTGAGTTTCTGAAACTCGAGATCACTTTCCTGTCCCATAGATTGATGGTAGCTTGATCATCACTGCTGAAAATGCCATGGGTTCAACAACACCTAACGATAATGGTGAACCAATATTACAATACGGATTAAGGTAGAATAGAGTCTTGTACTTGATTATCTCTGTAAGATACATGTCTATTGGTTTGCACTTGTGAATTCACATAAAAACTTGATTTGTAGGTGTGGTAAGTGTAAACTGCATAATGTCAAGGTAGTGAACCGAGGAATCGATTGGAACAGTAAATCAAATGTTTACTGGAGAAACGATGTGAACCGGCTTGAGACTTGTAAAAATCATACTGCACGGAAATGCAGAATTTGAAGCCAGCAATGTAACTATAGAGGTAAAGTCAAGTAAAGTAGCATGTAAGTTTGTGATGGATTAGAGTGTGTGCTTAAAACCAAGTGATATATACTCTTTTTGCAGGGAAACCATGTTTTTGAAGTACCCGACGGTCACAAACTTAAGATCACACCAGGAAATGCAGGTCACTGGATCTTATTATCTAAAGCAATGATAGATAAGAAATCAGACCAAATTGACACTAATATTGATTGATTTTGTTTGTTGTTCAATCTAGGTTTAAGCATCAACTTGGAAGCACTGAAAGAAGAGGTAAAGGAAACAGGAAGCTGGTATTGGAACTACCAACTCAATGGATCCCACATTCATCTTCAACAAGTAGAGGTTTCACAAAACTAACCCCACCAAATAATTGGGAGCTAAGCCTCCCAAAGTAGAAAAAAGTTTATAACCTCTCCTTGTCCTTGAAAATAAAAATAGAAAGTGTACTTCGCTGTAAATGTTTGCTCCTCTGTAAATTAAACAAAACAGTTCACCATCTCTATCTGATGTGTTCTCTTTCATGTAAAAAGCCCGAGAATTGTACAATTCATAGATTCATACTTGAACTTGAAGAGACGAGTCAATAACAGATTCATTTGTATCACGAAACCTTATTATACATTCATAGATTCATAATCATGATTTTAACATATTAGTATCATGAAATTCACGTAAAGCATTTTTCATTCTCAATCCTCTAACACTCATCTCCTTCAAAACCAACTTAGCTTCTTTAAACCTCTTCCTCTTAATAAGCTTACTAGCTAAACTTCCCAAATTCTCTTCATCTAATTTCTTATCTTTTCCGGCGTACGCCATCACAAATTCCACAGACGGCGCATAATAGCCATTCTCCACCAACTCTCCAATAACGTGCGCATGCGTGGCGTATAATACCGGTAACCCGTCTTCCTCCATCCTCCTCAGAATCGCCAACGCAGCTTCAACTTTCCCTGATTTGCACGCGCCTAACACAAGCGCGTCGTAAGTACGCGTGTCCGGCGACATAACCCCTTCCTTCTCCTCTTCCATCTTCCTCAGCACCTTGCTCGCCTCCGCCACGTCACCGTCGTAACAATGCGAAGTTAAAAAGTAATTGTATGAAGTCACGTCCACCGGAATCGCGTGAGATCTCATCAATTCCACCACGCGCCAAGCTTCTTCGATTCTGTTCTTCTTCGTGAGTGTGTTCAAGATCGGATGAAATATGGAGGTTGAGAGTTCGAATTTTCCGATTGCCATATCGTTGATCAAGACCAGAGCGTCGTCGATCCGGCCGAGTTTGCAGAGTCGCGCGATGAGAGTTTCGTATGCGTGTTTCCGAGTATAACCGGGATCGGTATGAGGTAAAATGCGGCGGAGATCTTCTAAGGAGGAAGAGTAAGAGTCTGTGTTTGTTAGGAATTTGAATGTTGCGGTCGTGTTGAAACACGCGTTAACAACGCGGCTGTTGAGAAGACGACGTACGGCTTCGAAGTCGCCAGAGTTTCCGGCTTCGTAGATGAGGTTATCGAATTCGACGCAAGTACGACGACCAGGAGAAGCTATTGGATTGGGATTAACGGTGGAGAATGAACGCCTCGAGATCGATTGAAGGAGAAATCCGGAATGTTCGCTTCGTTCACGAATCGCCGGAGAAGAGCCATCGTCGGATTTAGCTCGACGGAGATTAGGGTTTTAGCCGGAACTTCAGAAATGAAGAAGACAGTGAAGAGACTGCGCTTGAGATTATTAGGCTAAACTTGTTTTAAAGGCCCATAAAGAAATATAGGCCCAAT
Organism: Arabidopsis arenosa; assembly: GCA_905216605.1. Classification (NCBI taxonomy): domain Eukaryota; kingdom Viridiplantae; phylum Streptophyta; class Magnoliopsida; order Brassicales; family Brassicaceae; genus Arabidopsis; species Arabidopsis arenosa. The sequence goes on along the minus strand of LR999455.1, from coordinate 13,472,093 downwards.
GTTAAAAGCCTACATGTTCATTGGTCTCGTTTCATTTGTCTAGGGTTTTGTAGAATATATATTCCATCTTTCATCTTCTCTTGTCTCTCTCGCCACGATTAGGGTTTTGAGCAAAAAGGAGTGATGAGAGCTAAGGTAATTATGATCTTCCACCATTCTTACTGAGTTCATTGTCTGATTCATCTTCTCTTTGTTGTTACATCTATACTTTAGAACCAACTTTAGTTTTTTTTTCGTTAACTAATTGTGGATCTGGTGTTGTTTAATATCTCAGTGGAAGAAGAAGCGTATGAGGAGATTGAAGAGGAAGAGACGAAAGATGAGACAGCGATCTAAATAGACCAAATCTACTCCGCAAGTCTTTCGCTTTCCCCATCTGCATTTGTGTTTCGTTTGCTTCAGTTATTTCCCAGAATTTGATACTACCTTTGTCTTAGTTTCAAGATTTTGCTGTTGGATTAATGGATTTTCAATTAATGTTAAGCTTCATCTTCCTTTGCCAATTAACTTGCGATTTAATCTATGTCTCTTGCTTGTTTCATCTCAAACGTAGCTACTAGCTCTTAGTGATCATAGACAGATCAAATCGTAAAGAACTGATCTTTTAGTTTGAAATGATAGTTTCAAATTCAATGGAAAATCTTTGTATAGACCATTGTCGCGAAATCGTAACACTTCCGTAGTAGTAACTAGTTAGAAAATGAGCTGTTTAGGCAATGATGACATAGAGACTAAATCCATCTCTGCCTCTTGCTTTGTGATCTCAGCAAAAGCTGAAATTGAATTCTTGAAGATGTGATCATAATGCATAATGTTCGTTACTGCACAAATTGATTGCTTTACGGCATTTTTTGTAGAGAGAGGCTTAGGCTGTCTTGCCTCTTTACTTTCATTCTTGTTGTCTCTTGCTAATTCTTTCAGCTAGAATAGCAAATACCAATTCTTAGATGAACACATTTGAAGAATTTTTTTGAAGTACAATCTCTGATGGTTACAATTACATGGGCTGTTTGGTCTAATTAATCCATCTGCATGAATGTTTTTTTATAAAAAGCAGATACTAGCATTGTAAAGGTTAAAATTGCAAATGTAACATGAAGAGAGTTAATAGCACAATTATGTGTACTACACAGTATATGTATATACACTCATCTCAAACCGGCGTTGCTAAATGATTCAACATTCCCAAGAATGCATTTTAACCATCCTTGCCACAAAACTCTCTCTCTCTTTCTCCTTCTCTGATTGATGGTTTCCAAACTCCATCAATCTGCTTCTGTTTTCACCTTTACTATTCGTTGAAGTGTATTGCTCCGAGTTTCCAAACAAGAAAAGTAGTAGCAAACATCACAGTGCTTATGAACACAAAGGAGAATGCAATGATGAGGATATCTGAGCCTCCCGGTAAATCAAACGTAAGGCCACTCTTTGGCATCCCTCTCCTGCTATCATCAAGCATGTTGGTTGGTGCTTCGGGTAGACCCGGTTTCCTCTTTGATTTCTTATCACTTTCCTTGAGCACATCAAGAAGTTGGCTTCCCATTTGGGTTTTGACGGTTTCGGTGTTGCTTCCGTGTATCGACTAAGAACACGAGCTGCTTTAAGTCTCTCTCGTGCTGTCAACGGTGCTCTTTTAGCAGCGCCATTGCCTAATTCAACAGACTCACTTGCTGGTTTATTAGAATCTGAAGAATCTACGGATGTAGTTGTGACAGAATTGTCATTTGTATCCAAACAAGATACAACCAATCTTCTTTTGCTTAACAGTGACCTTCTTGAACTGTTTAGAGATATGTGTGACGCAACAGGCAAAGTCTTTAACGCTATAACAGGATGGGATCTGTTACGAAGCTTCAAAGAGAGAAGATTTTTTATCAGCAAAACAAGCAGCTGATTCGATTGAAAGCATTGAGTTTTTATGCATCAAAGAAATACATAAAGCATTGGTTTTCAAACTGTAGAGAGACCAATCAAGGAGAAAGTAAACTATAGAATTGCACCAAATCAAACCCAGTTCACGGAATATCCAAAGAAACGATTCAATCTCAAATTAAAGTGATTCTGGAGAAATTATACACTAATATGAGCAAGAATCTTTATATGGTCATTAAAGATGAAGAGAGCAATAACTTACCGGAGAAGTGAAGCCGGCGTTGAGAACGACGGACATTGTGAATCGTAAGATTTTAAGAGCGACGCATATGGAGGAAGAAGAAAGACGGAAGCTCTGTTTGTGTGTGGTAGTGAAAGCTAAGCAGAGAATCGAAGATTGGGTTCTCTTTCTCAGCTTCCTCTCGATGATCAACTTCTCACTCGCTCTTAAAGCGCGTTATAGCCACGCGATATCTTTTATAATTTGACCCATTGAGAAGATGAAAATTGCAAAAACACAACCCAAACTATAACAATTTTACACAAAAAAAATTTGACTAATTTTTGACTACACTACCGTACAATAATTATTAACTGATAAGTGAAATTTTACATTTTTATATAACTTTTTTTCCCTACACAAATAAAGAATGGTCCACTAATCATTGACTTGTCAATAAATCGGCGCTCAGTAGCAAACTAGTGAAAAAAAGACTCTTCTAGGCGATTCTCTCTTCCTCTAGAATCATCTCCACCGACTTAATCAAATCGACGTTTTCCTTGCCGCCGGCAGCGGATCAGCTTTCCGATTCATCGGATCTACTCTTTCTTTATCATGGCTGATAAAGAACTTTGGTTCGCCCTCCAGAATTTAAATCTGGGCTCTGATAGAAGTCCATTAAAGCTTTCAACAGAGGCTAACCGTAAAAGGGATGCAGATCATCGGCTTAGTGTTGTTGTGAAAGGGTTACATCCATCGCAAAATCCAGCAGGGATTAAAATCATGATGCCTAAAATCTGGAAAATGGAAGGCCGGTAACTAGTCGTATCAACGAGGATGGTACTGTCCAATTTTTCTTCAAGCACGAGCATAATCTTCTCACAGTTCTAGATGATGGTCTCTGGACTTACAAGGACTGGCTGGTGGTTGTTGATCGATGGACCAGGCGGAGGTATCCTGATTTCCTCAGAATTATCAGGTTTTGGGTCAAACTTCTCAATATCCCAGATGATTCAAAAGAAGATCGCTCGATTAGGGAAATTGGAGGTGTTCTCGGGCATGTCGAGGATGTTTACATACAACAACCAACGGCAGATCTAGCTGGAGCGGTCTGGGTTAGAGTCCCAATTGAGATCTCAGCAAAGTTAACCTTTGCTAGATACTTCGATTTAGAGGACCATGAGGAACCAGTTCTTATAAGATATGTTTATGACAAGCTCAGGAAATTTTGCTCAGCCTGTGGTGGACTCACGCATTTAGCTGCAAATTGTACCATTAATCCCCCTGAAGCTGAGCCTCTTCAATTTCTTGCCTCATCTCCTCTAGCAAATCAAGTCCGTCAGCCGGAGAATGCTCATCCAATTGAAGAATTGCCCCATACCCCTACGGAGGTAGCTGATGATACTATGGGAGAAACTGTGGGATCAAATCTCAATATGGAAACTTCTGAAAATCAGCCGCATATCGGTTCTCAAGGAGATCTTATGGACTTTCTGCATCCTGGGGATATCAATAATAGAATCAATGACACTTTTGCTATACGTGAAGTAGGATCTTCCTCAGGTCCAGTGCAAGATAGGGGTACTAAACGCAAGATTGATGGTCCAGCTGATGAAGATGAAGTCTCAACCTCTAGAAGAAGAACTCAAGGTCGCTTCACAACTCAGATTCAAGGGGAGGTGGATACCCCGAAGCCACCAACTCCAGAATAAAAATACTGCACTGGAATTGTCAGGGCTTGAGGTACCCCTTGACAATTCCCTACCTGAAGGATATTAATCGAAAACACCGGATTGATATCCTGTTCCTCGTAGAAATAAAAATAAGGATAGTTATGTACAACTACTCGGTCAAGATCTCCAGTTTGATCATCAAATTTTGGTCTCTCCTGATGGTCTTAAAGGAGGTTTAGCTATATTTTGGCGGGATACTGTGAAGTGTGATTTCCTTGCTCCGCCTACACTTCACTGTACAGACATGTATATATCGGAGGGACAATCAACCTTTTGTCTTTCTTATATCTATGGTAATCCTGAAAGGAAGCCAAGACAACAACAGTGGCAAAAGATGGAAGCTCTAGCTAAAGCTGGCCTTTATCAGAGTAACCAAGAGTGGTGTTTGGAGATTCAACGAGATTAAACAAAACTCTGAAAAGCTTGGAGGTCCTTTAAGGCCAGAATGGCAATTTGGTAACTTCAGAAGAATGTTAAAAATGTCGGGTCTTCATGAAGTCAAAACCTATGGAGGGGATTTTACTTGGATAGGAAACAGAAGCACAGGTACGATCAAATCTAAACTCGATAGAGTTCTAGCTACTGCTGATTGGAAAGATAGTTACCCCAAGGCGTTGGTTCAATTGCTAGAGTGGGTTGGATCAGATCATCGGCCACTACTTCTTCAGACTGAAGACAATAAATGGAGAGGTAAAAGCATGTTTCGATATGATAATCGCTGGAGGTTCTACAAAGACAGTTACAAAGCACTACAGACCACATGTGATCAAAGCTGCAAAGACCTACCTCCTCATCTTTTTAATGAAGCTCTAACAAGATGCAGAAACAGTCTATCCCGCTGGAAATCTGATCATCAACTCAATTCCCAGAAAAAGATCCAGCAACTTCAACAAGCTCTCCATACAGCGTATGATTCTGCTGCTATTGACTATCATTATATTGCGAATTTGAAATCTCAATTGCAGCATGAATATCGTATGGAAGAAGAGTTCTGGAGAACTAAGAGCAGAGTACAGTGGATGCAAGCGGGGGATAAAAACACAAAGTATTTCCACGCTAAAACGAAACAAAGGAGAAGTCATAATCGTATTACTTCTCTTCAGGACATGGAAGGAATCTCAAACAAACGGATAAAGAGATACATAATCTGATCCATTCATATTTCACTGACATTTATTCTTCCTCTGGCAGTAAGCATTTGGATCAGATTATGCAACATATTGAGCCTCGAGTAACTGATGCTATGAACCAGCGACTGACTAAGCAAGTGTTTGAGGAGGAAATTCTTCAAGCTCTATCCCATATGAATGTGGACAAGTCTCCAGGTCCTGATGGGCTAAATGTTGGCTTCTATAAGCATCACTGGGATACTGTGAAATCAGGTGTGGTTAATTTCATTCAGTATTTCTTCAAAACTGGATACTTAGATCCAAAAATTAACCACACTTATATCTGTTTAGTGCCCAAAATTACCTCTCCACTACAGGTCAAGGATTTTAGACCTATTAGTTTGTGCAATATAGCATATAAGCTTATATCCAAAATTCTTGTTGATAGGCTAAAGCCTTGGTTACATCATTTAATCTCAGAATTCCAATCAGCTTTTATCCAGGCCGCCTCATTACTGATAATGTCATTATCACGCATGAGCTTTTACATTCTTTGCGCACTAAAAGAATCAAGACCCCTTACATGACGCTTAAACTTGATATAGCTAAAGCTTTTGACAAAGTTGAGTGGTCTTATTTGAATGCTATATTAAAACGTTTGGATTTGCAGACCAATGGTGCAATTGGGTCATGAAATGTGTTACTTCGGTCAGCTACTCAGTGCTTATTAATGGCTCACCTACAAAGAAGATCATTCCACAAAGAGGGCTCCGTCAAGGTGATCCATTATCCCCTTATCTTTATCTTTTATGCACTGAAGGCCTATCAGCTTTGCTAAATGAGGCAGTCAAAAAGAATTTAATACATGGTTTTAAAGCAAGCAAAAATGGTCCATCCATATCTCACATGCTATTTGCTGATGACTCCCTCTTATTTTGTCAAGCTAAAGAAGAAGAATGCCAGCAAATTCTCAAACTCTTAGATACTTATGCACAAGCTTCTGGCCAGCATGTCAATTTCCAGAAGTCAGCCCTATTATTTGGGAAGAATGTCTCTTTGGAATCCAGAATACTATCACAACTCTAACAGGTATCTCTAGTGTGGGTGGTTTTGGTAAATATCTGGGATTACCTGAAGTCATTGGCAGAAATAAGTATGACGTATTTTCCTACCTTTCTCAAAGAGTTCAAAATAAGCTGGAAAATTGGTACTCAAAGCTTTTATCTCAAGCTGGCAAGGAAGTTTTAATCAAATCAGTAGCTACTGCCTTACCCACCTATACAATGTCATGTTTTCTTTTACCTAAAAGGTTGCTCTGTCAAATTACAGCCCAAATCAAAAGGTTCTGGTGGTCAAGCAGCAAAGACAAGCATAAAATTCCATGGGTTGCCTGGCACAAGATGACTAATTTAAAGATGTATGGCGGCATGGGCTTCAAAGATCTTGCTCATTTCAACACTGCCTTATTAGCCAAGCAGAGCTGGCGTATACTCAAGGAACCGGACTCTCTTCTCAGCAGAGTTCTAAAGGCTAATATTTTTCAAGAACCAGTCTTCTGAATGCACATGTGGGTCATCGTCCTAGTCATGCATGGAGAAGCATTATTCAAGGTACTCATCTCATTAAACAAGGGCTAAAATGGAGCATAGGTGATGGGCTCTCTGTTAAAGCAGGAATTGATCCTTGGATTGACCATCCACCGCGTCCTGCTAGATGCTTGAATAATGATATCTCTGATCATTTAAAAGTTGCAGATTTAATGCTCCCTAACTCAGTAGCCTGGGATCCCTCTAAGCTTCAGGAGAACATTCAACCTGAAGATATACCATTGATTAGGCGCATTCAACCAAAAATTCTCAAGACTGGTGATGTCCCCACCTGGATTTTTACGAGAGATGGTCAGTATTCTGTGAAATCTGGATACCATCAACTTACTAAACCTCCAGGAGACAACTCTGCTGGTCATCCTTCCATTCATGATTTATGGAAAACAATTTGGGCATTACAAGTGCCACCTAAAATAAAGCATTTCTGGTGGCGTATCTTACATAATGCTCTTCCTGTTGCAGCTAATGTAGCTCACAGAGGAATACGTATCTCAAAGGACTGCTTATTCTGCGGAGAGGAAACAGAAAACCCAACTGCATCTCTTCTTTCAATGCCGATTTGCGAAGGAGATATGGGAATTATCCTCTCACAATATTCCCACAGGTCAGGCTCAAGATCTGCAACCTATTACTGATATACTTAAACATTGGCTGCCCACTAAATCCTCTGAACTCTCCAAGAGTCTTCTTTTTCCTTACATTGGATGGCGCATCTGGAAAGCCCGTAATGACCTACTGTATAATAACAAACGTTGGGCTATCCCTGACATTATTAATCAAGCCATCATGGATTTGCAGTTGTGGAAGGATGCACATCAAGCTAGCAATGATAGCATTAATAATCCTCATGCTAGAAAGCAATCTAATGTCTCCACGACTCAACCAGTAATATCTCTCACCACTCCTTTCTATTGTTGCACAGATGGCTCTTGGATTAACAGTGACAGAGCAATGCTGGAATTGGTTGGAGTCTTCATGACATTCACGGAAGATGCATTATCAAGGGTTCTTCTTCTGTGGAGCCCACCTCTTCTGTATTAGAAACGGAAGCCATTGCTCTTCGTCAAGCCCTGTTCCAGCTGAAGCGTTTAAACTATAGACAGGTTACATTCTGTGGGGACTCAGCAACATTATATCACTACCTTGAAAAGGCTGCAAAACAGAGCCATCCTCCTCCTGGGAATATGGAGATTCAGCGCTATATTGATGACATTCTGGGACTGTCTAATGGTGCTTACCTTTTTAAGTTTATACCCCGATCAGCAAACTCATTAGCTGATTCATTAGCAAAAGAAGCTAGGCTTAAAAAATCTCCTCTTGTTGTATCTTGGACTTATTAAGTATGTGTTCAATCCTTGTACCAAACTTGCTATATCTAATAAATATAGTTGGCCGACAAAAAAAAAAAAAAAAAAAAAAAAATCATTGACTTTGTAGTTGTACATGATTAATCGTCTGCATTTATGAGAGGACCCATCTTAATCGTATTTCTGCTTCTTCTTTTTTGACAATCTAAATAGCTTGTCTTTAGTGACCATTTCACACATGTATTGCTTCTAATATGAATAATATACGTGACTAAAGAATATAAATAGCTTGTCTTATGTAGAAATGCTTTTGTACAAAATATAACAAATTGTGGTAAGCAATTAGATGGATAAGTTTATTAATTGTCTGAAGCTGTAATGATCTCGTTGTTGTGAGCATTTAAAATATTCAAAAGAGTACCTTTCATTGATCGGTCCAACTATGCAACGATTACTAGTCTCTTTAGACATTAAAATTAATCAAAAGTCAGAGATACTGATTATTGCCATAAAAATATTATAAACCCAACATTAATACTAAGACATGGTGTAAATGTAATGTGGGCACAACCAATTCCAGCTCAAATCTAATCCCATTTTTAAAATTTTAATCATCACGACTACACATGTCTCCATAGATTATCTAATCAAATAAACAGAAGACTTTACTAATTCAAAGACAGATGATAGGAAAGACAAAAGAATGTCGGATCCTCCTGAAGCTTATTTCTCTAATTTCTCGAGGGAGATTTCTAAGTCTTCTCTTGGTTTCTGTTAATTTTGTCTCAAGCCAGATTGTCTCTTCTTTGTTCGTGGTGTGGCCTTGTGGAGTCAAAAGTATATGCAATGGCGACATTGTCTGATGGATTATTCAACGACATGGACGTGTTGGGAGTTATCGGATATGTACTGGAGCAAACCAGGTTCATCTTCCTCGTACCGATTCTCAAACGTCTTGTGAATCTATGTCAGGTTATTTCGGTGTTGTTGTTCATAGATGCAGCTTATATGGCTATAGTTGTAGCCATTGTCAAATTACTTGGACGAACACCACAGAAAGTTCTCAAATGGGAAAGCTTTAAGAACGATGATATTGAGCTTGCTCCTTCTAGTAATCATCCAATGGTTCTCATTCAAATCCCAATCTTCAACGAAAAAGAGGTGACTTATTTTTGAAACAAAATCAGAGCACTCTTCTTATGAAACAGAGAACTCTGATTGACTACAAGAAAAAAAACAGAGAACTCTGTTTCACAAGTGACATGTTCTTGTTACAGGTATGCCAACTTTCTATAGGAGCGGTTTGCAAGCTATCATGGCCACGGGATCGGATGATTGTTCAAGTGCTTGACGATTCAACCGACGAAGAAAGTCAGGTCATTTATTTTAATCATTCTTGAGCTCATTTGAATGTGATTTGATCCTTTGTTTCAGCCTCAGTTACTACAATATCTATAAAGAAGTGCTTTTTTTTTTTAAATAGAAACTGGTTAGATTGGAGTGTAAGAAATGGGAGAGCGAAGGTATAACCATAAAGTCGGAGGTTAGAAAAGGTAGAGACGGTTTCAAAGCAGGAGCTCTCACTGCAGGAATGAAGCATAGTTATGTGGATGAATACAAGTGCGAGTTTGTTGTTATATTTGATGCTGATTTTCAGCCTGAACCTGATTTTCTTGAACGTACTATTCCTTTTCTTGTCCACAACCCTGAGATAGCTCTTGTACAGGCCGGTTGGAAATACGGTTAGATCTTACTTCTTCACTTCCGAGTTAGCTATAAAGACCCGCTGTAGTCGATTTGTTAAATCGATTATGCTTTTGTGTGCGTAACAGGGAATGCCGACGAGTGTTGTATGACAAGAATACAAGAGATGTCTCTTAACTACCATTTTGCAGTGGAGCAAAAGTCTGGATCCTCCATACTTGGTTTCTTTGGATTCAATGGTGGAACCTCCATAAACATGCCCTTGTGTGTCTTGTATTATGTGATCCTAATTTGAGTGAATAAAAGAACATTGTTGACTTTAGGTACTGCTGGTGTGTGGAGAATTAAAGCTCTGAATGAGGCCGAAGGATGGAAGGACCGCACGATAGTCGAGGACATGGATTTAGCGGTTAGAGCTTATTTACGTGGCTCGAAGTTTGTGTATGTCGACGATGTCAAGGTTTTTTATCACAAACTTTCCAATTGAACGCAATGATTCAACTTGTACTGAAATTATCTGACTAAACTTTGGGAGTTTTATTTCAGGTGAAAAATGAGCTACCGAGCTCATTTCAAGCATACCGGTATCAGCAACATCGTTGGTCTTGCGGTCCAGCGAACCTCCTCAAGAAAATTGCAATGGAGATCATCAAAAACCAGGTTGATAGATTACATAAATCCCCAAATCTATTTCCTTTTGGAACACAAATATAGTTCAATGACCTTTTGTGTTCCATGTTTGAAACAGAATGTGTCATTATGGAAGAAGGTGTATTTGATATACAACTTCTTCTTTTTGAGGAAGATTGTTGTACACATGTTCACATTCGTCTTCTACTGCGTGATTTTGCCTGCTACCGTTATATTCCCGGAGATCGAAGTCCCTAAATGGACAACTATCTACATTCCTGCTACCATCACTATCCTAAACGCTATTGCAACACCTAAATCATTTTACCTCATACTATACTGGATCTTATTTGAAAACGTAATGGCAATGCATAGAACTAAAGGAACTCTCATTGGATTGCTAGAGACTAGTAGAGTTAAAGAATGGGTTGTTACACAAAAGCTAGGAGAGAGTAATACTCTCAGGGAAAACCTCATTCCTCCTGCTCACTATAGCTTCCCTGAGAGGTTTGAACCTTTTTCCTCACATAGATTTATCGCGCGAAATGGCTATTAAAACGATGATATGATTTTGAATTTGTGCAGACTTCGATGGCGAGAGATAATGGTTGGAATGTATCTCTTCATATGTGGATACTATGACTTTGTGTTCGGGAGGACATACCTTTATGTGTATCTTTTCTTGCAGTCTATTGCCTTCTTCGTTGTTGGAGTTGGCTACATTGGAATGTCGGTTCCAAGTAAGCCGGTTCCTAGTAACCACTAACACATCTAACTTCTTTCTTCTCCTACACATTCATTCTTTCAAAAGGTCCGATTGTACAGAGATTAAAAGATGTGGTTTGTCATAATGTTACAATTTTATTGGAAGATTCATTGTAACGATCTAACTTCGAGTTCTATCACCATTCAAGACTCATTATAGTCCGACCATTAAAAGAAACAGTTGATGTGAGCAAGCTTTACTCACTTAATTGAACAAAAAAGAAAACATTTGGCATCCTTCGTTATCCACCTCATTCCAAAGTTTTAAGAGTACAACAAAAAAAAAAAACAGTTAAAATAGACCCTTTCATTTTATCCTACTAGACACTCTAATAACCATTAAAGAAAAAAAAACATTTCACAATTACAATTCAAGAAAGATTATGAACATTATGACATCAAAATAATAAAATTTCAAGGCTCCCATTAGATGGAGCAAAGTGGGAAAAAATATTGAAAAAGAGATATTTCAATTTCTTTTTATCCCTTAGGTTTTAGGTCACGAACGGGAAATAATACGTGTGTAGAGGAACTCATTCCACGTGTCAGGTAAACCGGGAAGACACCAATGGATACAATCGGCGTAAGTGTTGGGATCGGCTTGTTGCTCCGGCGTCAGCATTTTGCCTTGTCGGATTGTGTGAACCGAAGTGTGAGCATCTTTCCGGTATTCAGAGAGTTTGGTAATGTTGAGAAAGTAAACCGGAACTTTAAGAGAACGCGTGACGTTTTCCGCTACTGAAAACAGTCTGTAGTCTGTTCCTACGCTGAATGGCATTGACATGTTTAGGATTGGTGTCGTCTCTAATGCACACTTTATCCCATCTGGATTCTCCCAATCCAAGCTCCTATAAGATATAATAACAACTATTATAAACTATATTTTGATTAGTTAAGATAAACACATACAATTATAAGTGGTGGTTTCACCAACTCGTTAAAATGAAAGATTAGAGTTTTTATGTTTTTAGCTGATTTTTGTATATTATGTGGGGGTTTTCAAAGGACAACGACTTGTTATCTATTTTTCTGGTAGTTGCTTGGTTTTCAAGTTAAGGTACGTCCCCAGGTTTAAAATTAAAATATTATGTTCTGGTGTTTATAAATGATTACACTAGCCAAAGAAATATATAAAGCAATGTCATATTATAACAAAATAAAAAAATTGGCAATCTATGAATAACCTAAACCAGAGAAAAACAGATTGATCAACCTTTTTCTGTTCTAAATCAACTCAAATCACATTTGAAATCATTTTGGTAAGGAAAAGTTTTAAAATAGATTATTACCAACTCTCACGTATAATATTTAATTAGCAGGTCAATTAAATGGAGTTAGTACGAATTAAGTTCTAAGAAACACATATGTCACTCAAACACTAAAACTAAATTCTGTAATCATTTAAAAGGTGACACTAGTCAAACATGGAGAGTGACCTATCAATTTAATTGTCAGTAATTTCATATTGCAAGCAAAGCATCACTAGCTAAAATCTGTGTATTAAGCAACAATTAAGAAAACAAGAAAAGATAATTACTTGATGTGAAGAGGAGACATGCTAGCAAAGAAGACAGTGGTACGTAGAGGATCAATATTTCGTTCAACCCAATCTCCCCAAGTCCTCATCACTCTCCTATACGCTACTGGCCGTTCGATCTCCTCATACTCGGTATCGCCTTTATCGAACGATCCGCGTCTGATTTCATCATCAAATTCCACAATCTCAATCCATAAACTTTGTAAATACATAACACAACAAATATAGAGATAAACATTGTGAAGTAGTACACTTACAGGACTTTCATAGCGAATGTGTTCATCCACCAAATGTAAGTGTTGAAAACAAGAAAGTCAACGCCTTTCCAGTTGACTCCATGCTTCTCAATGGACTCAGGCATTATTATACGGTTAAGTATACTATGCATATTTGGATCATCTGAATTTGATTCCACCAAAAATGGTGCCCAATAAAACTCCACCGTCGCATTATAATCCTTTTTTAAACCCAAAAAAACTCAAACATTAATTACTATAAATAATCCACACTTATCTTAACTACTCTCGAAAATCAGCAACTCCACCAAACGCATTATCATTATCATAACAAATAAATTAGTCAATTTTAATTACCTCAACTCGGAAAACGGAAAGAGAACCGGTTTTGTTCAAGCTTTTTCGACCGGGAGGAACCACTGATTGAACCAAACAAACCATTGATTCCCATTGGTTCCGGTTTAGGGAATCTCCAACGAACATCATTCTCTTGTTCCTTAGCTTCTCCAACAGCAATTTCGCTTTGAACCTTCACCAAATCAAACAAAACCGGAAACGAAATTAGAGAAACCAAAACTAAACCAACCCAAAGAATCGATGAAACAAAAACAGAGCTTTTTTCCCGGTTTACTTTGGTAAAGAACAGTCTCTTGGTTGCCATCTCCAATTCTGATACAGAGAATCTTTTCTTCCATTTCTCATGCAAGTCACTTGCGCCGTCAAGAACTCACACTGATCCTCTTTATACAACGGATGTGTCTCGTTATCGAAAACCCATTCTCCGGTGAACAAATCACACTCCTCCGGCGGCAATTCCACGTCTTCTTCATCCTCCGTGGCAGCGAAAAGCTCAATCTTTTTCACTTCCTCTGTTTTCGATACCTCCTCCTTAACTGGTTCTGCTGCGTCTTTAACTGAATCTTGATCTAAGTCTGGGATTTTAACCGATTCCTGAATTGGGTCTGAGTTCTTGATAGGTTCTTGAACCGGTAGTGTTGTAGTCTCTGTGATCGGTGTCGTCTCGTCGTGGACGTCGTTAGGTTTTGAGGTGGAGAAAGGAAACTCTGCGATGGATTTGACGTCTTCATTGTACATGAAGATCCCGAAGAGGAAAACAGAGAAGACGACGACGAAGATTGAGAGATTACTGTTCTTCCTCTGTTTCATTGTCACTCCTGTTTCGAACAATGGAAATTTTCTTCTCAAAGGTTGCATCTGTTTTTTTTTTTTAATATAAAGAGAAGAATTGAAACTGAAAAACGAAAAGAAAAAAGAAAAAATAATTCTCTTCGTGAAATGTCAGTATGTTTGTGAGAGTCAGGAGAAAGATCGATGGAAATATAAGAGCAACGAATAAAGGAAATAAAAATTAAATTTGTAAAAAATTGTTATTGTTTGACGTTAATTAGTTTCGTGATTAGTAGTTTGGTGAGATGGGTTTATCTTGAACTGGTTTTTAAAGGCTTTTCAGGTGAAGAAATTCTTTAAAAACAAAAGAAAACAAAGTTGCTCTGTATCGTTTTCTTTTTCTTTAAAATGTAACCTCATTCGCTTAACTAATCTATTTTGAAGTTGTTGTTATAGCAAAGTAGAGTTTGGAGCGAAGAGTAGATTCAAAGATTCTAAAAGATTGTCTCAATCCTCACCTAAAGAAAGGGACCATAGAAACAACAATTGTACAAGTAGCAAACTAATAACAATTACCTTTGCTTGAACACTTTTAGAAGCATGTTTTTTTCCAATTTATTTACTTGTATAATAGCACCAAAGATTCTGATTGTTTTACATTTTCGGTTCATGGATTAAAGAAAAAAGTGGTTTCTTTCCTAAACATAATGTTCTATGAACAATAGGGATCCAACATGAAATTGAATAATTGATGTCTCATGTGCCAGTTAATCTGATTATGTAGTTAATCTGGTTATGTTTCCGTGTAATTCACCAAACATGCATATTAAAGCAAAGATCAGTTGTATATTAAACACAAGTTTACTCCTCCTAATCACCAAATCTAAAAGTAGATTAGCACCAAATTAATCTTACGTTTTGGGATAAGAAACTAATCTTTCGTTTTCTGTAACAATCATGTTTCCATCGCATGTTGAGGGTGAAGCATCCGTGTTCGTTAAGAGAGAAATAAATAAATGTATATTCCAAAATCAATATCAATAAATGAAAATTTAAAAGACAGGTCAAAAACTCAAAATGATATACATACGAAGCTTTCTGTTTGAGAGAAGTAAAGGCTAAGGAATCTCATACACACACATATATACGGAGGCACCAACCATTACCAATCCATTTTATTTACATCATCTTCTACATGTATATGTAAAGTTATATATTTATTTTCTTGGCAGATTCTGATTTGTATACTTTATTATGACTCCATTTGGTTTTAGTTGTTAGTTCAATATTTGAATCCTTTTGCTTTGAACCAAAGCCAAAGGAACCCAGCCCAAACCTTTTGTACTTTGTTTGTGTGAGTCAGATACACACATCGGATAATATACTTACCAATTACCACTCTTATTCTATAATGGTTTTGCACTTTTGCTTGAAGTTCACCAACGTGCGTAATGAATGATGTGTCTGATGCACACGTGCGTCCAAAAACTTCTGGTATTTTCTTATCAAAAAAACGTTTGAAGAGAAAATACTTTAATCTACATTTTTATCTAATCAAAATTATAAACACTAGATGAATACCCACGCTACGCGTGGGTTTGTTTTGAAAATTGTGAAGAAAAAATTATTGATTGTTTTTGCTAATTTATGTTTATTTTTTATTTTTTATTATGTAGTTAATAAAACTAAATCTATCTTATGTAGTTACAATTTTTAAGATTAGATCTATTTTTTTACTTGAAATATAACCCGGAAAAAAGACTTACTTGTCAGCTGAGACCTCTTGCTTGTTCCCGTAATATCCTTCATCGTCCTCATGGCTCTGCTAGTTGGTCAGAAGGTACTTTATCAGCTTTCTCAATATCTATTATGGGTACAAAGTTTTTTTTATCCTTTTTGAATGGGATTCATTGAACTCTCTCGTTTATATTTTCCGGGGATACAAAAGTTCTAGCTGCAGTATATGGACCTAAAGCAGGAACGAAGAATAACGAAAATGCTGAGAAGGCTTGTTTTGAAGTCATATGGAAGCCTTAAACCGGATAGATTGGTAATCGTAAATGCGTTTAGTTGTTCAGAAGGAGGCTTGTTTTGTTGCTTGAGTATGTCGTACAGGTGATTCTTGGTTTTTAGATCTGAATTACTTTTGCTTTGAATATTGATAGGAAAAGTTGAAAGGGAGTATGAAACGATACTGAAAAGGACGCTACAGAGTATTTGTGTTTTGACAGTTGTTCCAAATACCACCACCTCAGTGATAATTCAGGTGAGTAGCTATTCAATGATGTGTATATCGATATTGTCAACTTGAGTTGTACTGATGTTTTCATTTTGTAATTCCCGTGTAGGTTGTACATGATGGTGGTTCTGTATCGTCTTTATGTTCCTTGCACCTTGGTAAACATTTACTGATGCTGTCTGAAACACATATAATCCGGTATAAACAATGTCTGTTTGAGTATTTATAGAGTTTATAGTAGTGAAAGTTTGTAATCCCATAAGCTGAGAGTGTGAATATGTTTTTGTGTAACTTTTACCGTGGCCTCCATTCTGGCAGTTGGAAGGTAGAAAACGTTTGTTCTAAAGAAATATGATGTACAGAAAGGGAGACTATGAAGGATGAAATTTACGAAGTCGAAAAAATTGCGTTGAGATTCTTCTTCTTTCATATTGAACGATCGAGCAGAGAGTGGGAGAGATTTATTTTGTTAAAGTTTTGTAGGGAATTAGAATATTTGTTGGGTTTAGAAGCATTAAACCATTACTAAAATGGGCTAGATCCATTAATATTGCACTCTAATAGATTCTAAAACACATATGGCCCATCCGTCATGGGCTATTTTGTTTACTTCATTTGACACTTATAATTAGAAGCTGATGTGTATTAATGAAATATTTTGATTGGACGAATAAAAAGCTGATGTGTCATCTCCAGAAAAGCCAAAAATGCTGACGTGGCGGAAAGATGGAGAGAGATAGCCTCCTTTCATATATATGATTTAGACTTTCATTAAACTTCACCATTTTATGCATCCATTAATTTGTTATGGTCTAACATTTGATTGTCCGCTAGATTAACTTCTCTGGTCAAGTTACATCAATGATACCACATGCTACCAATCACACTAAGTTCCCAAAAGTTAAAAATAAAAAATAAAAAAAATCGTAAAATGATAGCCAAGTAGCAGTCTCATTAACTCATTCCAAACCCACACTATATAGATGGCATGACCTAACTTGAATTCCTCGAAATCTCAATCCATCTTTTTGCCATAAATATATCATAAAAAAGGAGTGCCTAATCTAATACGTAACAGTCTATAATTTTAAGGGAAAAAAACCATGTGATTTGTGATAAGGGAAGGGAATTAGGGTGATGAAGAAATAAAATTTTGTAGTTAATTACGGTGATTGAGAACTTAACGCCTGTTTTGAAGTCCATCGGATGTAATCCTATAAGTTTTTCCACACACTAACGACAATCTTTCTAGGTAGGCGTATCCATGTTGCTTGTAGAACATGTACTGCTTAAGTGGTTTGAGCGCCAGCAGCTTCAAATATCGTTCTTTACCATTTTTCCGTTGGAGGTTTTCATGATATAGATTCTGTTTATAGCCGGGGAATTTGAAGCCGCAAAGCTCGAAGTAATCCCGAGTGTGTGAAAAAACCGGTATTGTGGCCGTCGAAAATTTGACCTCGACACACTCGGTAATCCTCCTCAACCACTAGATCACCATAAGTTGGTTAAAAATTTTGTTGTCGAAAGAATCCATCTTCACTCACTCATTGTATGTAATGGGATAATGGGAAAATAAGTAATGTATTATTATTGCTTGACCATTTCATAGCTTGAAAATTACAAGAGATTGAAGAAAAAAACGAATATAGAAACTAAAGAGCTCACTCTAGTTACGTTTCTATATATATTTTTCTCGTAATGACTACAAACCATATACTAACAGTAACAACTAACGAAAGTGACAAAAATTAAAGAATTAAATTTGCGGAGATGGCACAAAAGCAATCTATAAAACCATATTTTTGTGCTTATGCCACAGTCTGCTCCTTCTCTCTGTACATTTGCTCAGCCCACGACATTATCCGAACCCTCTCGTTCATTCCAAAGCTTCTCTCAGACACCACACTGTCTTTAACCAAAGAGTTAACCCATGACACATCTGGCTCGTCTCTGTAATCTCTAGCTGCATTATTGTTGTTGTTTCCATGGATTCCAAAGGAAACGCTTCTTCTCATCTTATTCAGCTCTTCTCCTTTCATTCCCCATTCGAGCTTCCCGTTTGGAGATCCCCAATCCGAGAGATTCGACTGCGGTGCTGCTTGAGTAGCCGGTTTGAAACTCAAGCTGCGTTTCGCAAAGGCGGATGATCTCGCTTTCATCACTGCAACCGCTGCAGCTGTTGAAGATTCGAACCCGTGGTGAGATGGCGGTTGCCTCACCGGGGAAGACGGATAATGTTGGTTCATGTTTTGACCCATTTGAGAATTCCTACTTGGAGAGGAAACATAAGATCCGAAAGTCTCTTCGACATTGTTGCCAAAACCGCGGAGTCTCAGTTCCATCTCCATCTCCATATCGATATCTCTAGCGCTCAGTGTCGACTTCAATCTGCTTCCACCATTGAGCTGCAAAGCCGGAGGAGTAAGGGTATTGACTCTGTTCTGCCATGATCCACCATTTCTTGGAGAGGAAGGAACACCATTAGCCATTGGAGAAACCGGAGGAGTCGAAACTCCTGAAGAATAAGCAAGAGGAGACAACCCCGGCATCATCTCTAAGCTGTTAAACGGAGACTGAGCCACGGCAGAGCCAGTTGATGCATTGACAGGTCTCATTTCTTCGCGTTTATGCGCAAAGAAACAAACTTTCCTTGCACAACCCGTCTCATCTTTACAAAGCCGGGTTTTATACTGCGCCGGGTGAAGCCACGACTCGAAAACCCCGTGAGCATACTCGCAAGAATCTCCTTTCGGGCATGTCCCTTTACGGAACTCGGGACAGGGGACACACGTGTAAGGATACTTCCTCGGATCTCTCCTCCTCGCGTTCTCTCCCGGATGAACAAAAGCACACTCGGTCCAATCATGCGAATAAGCCCTGGAACATGGCTTAACCTTAAAGCTATACATCCTAAACTCATCACTTCCATAAACCCCTTCGTTAATATCTGGTAAAGAAGCATCAGCCGGATACTTAGACACGATCTTGATCTCTTCTTCAACCGCCTCGTCGACCAATCCGCTAACACCGCCTCCTCTTAGCAACAACTCAACCGCTTTCCTCCTCGGACTAGTCACAAATCTCGAAACCCGAACAAACACATCCAAAGGTTGATTCCCATTAGCATCAACAGAGTTAACCAAAGCAGAAGCATCAAGCAAGGCATTGATGACTTCAATCATATTCACAGAACAACCAGCAACAGCACAGTGAAGCGCAGTGACTCTCTCTTCACCACAAGCTCTGTTCACATCAGACTTACCAGTGGAAATGATGAAAGTCAAAACCTTTACGCTTCCATACATAGCTGCAACCATTAAAGGTGTTCTTTCTTCAAGACCCATCTTCTTAGACCCGACCCGTCTACAATACCATAACCCTGGCTCATCCAAATCAAGACCTTTCTCTTCAACCTCTCTCTTGAACGAGTCAAGATCATCACAAGCGGCGAATTCGAGGAGAAGCATTGTTTCTTCTTCCTTTTGCCTTGATTCGATTCCTGTTAAGGTTCTTGAAGAGCAGAGATTGCTCTTTGGTCCACTGCACATAATATTATCCTGTGGATTCAAAAAAAGTAATTGATGATGAGAAACTGATAGAGAATAAATCTCGATTTTAAGCTCTATTTCTTTGTAACCTTTTCATTTCTCTAAGATTCTTCTTATGCAGAATTTGATGCCGCAATTTTAGCGGATATAAATAAGGTAAGTAAAGTACTTTCTACTAAGACAAGCCAACGACCGGTTCTACTCTTCTCCGTTGAAAAATTCCAACCAAATCTTTTTTTTTATCAAGAAACAAGTCAAAGATAAATCAAGAAACTCAAAGATTTCAGTTCAAGAAACTAAAGAGATTTTCTAGAAATAGCAAGACTTGGGAACCTAGCTAAACCCATAAACGAAACGAAATTAGAAATTCCATAGAAGAAGATTCAAGAAGAAAAGGCACAAACCTGGAATGAAATTGAGAAGAAAGTTGGAAGCTTTTTTGATGGAATTAGGTGATGATGAAGAAACAAGTGGGAAATGTGTTTAGGGGTTTTTTAAAGAAGAATGGAGTTGTGAGGAGGATTCTTTAAAAGGTGCTTCTTTGCAATGAAGGAGAGAGGAAGCTGCCTTCTTTCTTTCCTTTTTTCTTTTTCTTGGTCTTCTTTTTCTTTTTTAATACTATATTTATTTGGAATACTTTCTTTGTTCCTCGAGATATATATAGATATGGTTTAGGTCAAAAGTCAAAAAAGTTGAAACCAAAACTTTCAAAGGTGAGCCATTGTCGCTCCTCTGCTGACTCTTCTCTACTCGTATACTGACATGGAAAATAATTGATAATCATCTATTAATTTCTCCTCATTTAAGAAAATAGATTTATTATTATTCGTTTTGAATTGTGTTGGTTTTGGATTCTAATAATTCGATTTTGATATAGTTGTGAGTGGAAATGGTAAAGTTTGGAGTTGGGGGAGTGTAAAAGATGGATTCACCACTTTAACCTCTTAAGTCAAAATTCAGACTGGTTACGCCGGTAACACTTCAACAACGCGTGTGCGTGATCCATCACACACAACTAGCACGCGCTTTTCAAGAGCACGTGAAAGAGACTTTTACCAGTCAACTCTACCACTTGCTTCAGCTGTTGTTTCTTTTTTTGTTATCATGATTTTAATTAAGCTGTCTATTTCCATTAAAATCCGAGCCAAACCCAAATTAATGGAGGCAGAGAGATTATCAATCACATACCATACCACTAAGCGATTCAAAAAAAAAAATCAATTATCATTTTTTGATGTTTTATTGAAGAGAGAAATTTTAAAAATCATGAAACAGTAAAACATCAACTTCTGTGAAAGTGGAAGGAAAAGACTAAAGAGAGTAAAAAGAAGAAGCAATATACGATTTTTACATTACAAAATACTAAACAGAATCAGGGAAAAAAAAACAAATCAATTAGCTAACTTTTGGTATGGAAAAAAATTTACAAGGAGGAGAGATATGATGTGGGAGTGGCGTGTGAAGAGAGAGTCAGTGACGCGTTCTCTAATCTTCGTTCCCTTTGGGTGGGCGACAAAAATAAAAAAATGTCTTCACTTTCGCTGCCATTATTAAATTAAACGCAACCCAAATCTCTATTCTTAATAATTGATCACACAAAACATGAATGTTATTGTTTTATTCTTTCATTTGTTAATGGCTTAATGCGATCATTATTACTTTGTGTGGGAATCTATGGACTTTCGGCAACTTTGAGTTTGGGGTCATATTGTCATATGTATAAGTTGGTTGAAGAGTCAAAACTTGGAACAATAGAGACTGCATTTTGGGGTCAAAATCATTATTATATTTTATTTATCTAATGCAAATCTTCCAATTATTGGGGTTTTCCTCGAATTTTCCACAGAGTTTTTTTCGTTAAGTCAAATTTTGGACTGCCAAAAAAAGCATACAATTATTATGATGGAGATGTCCTTAGAAAGACCAAATAAAATACTAGTATTATGACGGAAATCAAGAAGTCATATTTTCCGTTATAATAGTTCTATATTATCCAGAAAATAAACGATTATGTATGAATAACTTTTTATGAAAAATGGATTACTGGAACTAAGGATGTTTAAAGGATAAAGCATTACGATATAAGGTTGTCCTAGATTTTTGAGTAACCTGAATTAAGCCTAATATTAGAGAAATTGGAAACTAGTTTCTAGCTGCTACTTGGTGCTTTTGCTCTTCTTTGATGAGCTCATTCTTTTGTATAGACCTCTCTAGTTGGTTGTGGAGATGGTGCTAGTGTAGAAAGTTTGTTTCAGTGTTCCTTGTGACTGATTCGTTGTAATATTTTCGATCCCTTTGGTGGATTAATATATTAACTCAACTGAAAAAAAAAAAAAAAAAAAATTCTAGCTGCTACTTCGGCCCAATGGACCCAAATTCATAGGCCACTAGTTTCTAATGACCCAATATTGGCCGCAATTTGTCGATCACCTAAGGATCTAATGTCTTTTTAAAGCGAAATGCACATAACACGTATGAATTCTTAACCCAGTAATAAAAGCACAAACAAACAAAGCCCAGTATATAATTCATCCACAGATGTTCGGGCCTAGTGATTGAAGCCTTAGTTTTTTATAGTAGTCCACTTGAGTACGAGGTTTATACATGTACTTGTTGGCAGACAAATAATCCCAAAAACATCTATAAATATTTGGACTGATCCTACGTGTGATCAGTGGCGGATCTAGGAAATATTTTTACCGGGGGCAAAATATTATATCGATGTTTAAAAATAAAAAATAATTTATTATTATATTATTATTATTTATATTTTCAATATTGTTACATTATTATTATTTATATATTTAAATATTTCTGAATAGTAAAAAGTAATAATATATTATCTACACTTCATAATGGAAAGAAACCAATAAAAATGCTACATTAAAAAGATGTTTAAGAGATTGATAAATCATAAAAGATAATCTAAAAACAAAATGGAAAGAATATTGATATGGAAATGCTATGTCTAGAGTAGGAAAGATAAAACAATAAATGCTAATATTCAGGGAAGAAAATATCAAAAAGAGAGAAAAAAAAAGGAAAAACAAAGAATGAAAAAAAAAAAAGAGGGGCATCGTGGGATTTGATCATAATTTTAGGGGGGCAAGTTACTTAATTTACCATTTGATCTTATAAATCTTTGAGAAAATCAATGAAAACATTTTTTTTTTGATATTTTAACGGGGGCAGCTGCCCCCTCTTCTTGTGTATAGATCCGCCCCTGCGTGTGATCGGCATACATACTAGGCTCTGATTTTTGTTGGGTGATAAGAATTGTACCGTTTTTTCTGTAATCAGTTGTGCACCGTTTTCTCTATTTTTACTTTCATCCTCTTTTCTTTCTTTTTTCGTATGAACTTTCATCTTTTCTATGGTCCAAAAACTTCATACGACACCATTATGTTATGACACTAATCGAAACCTTAAAATATGATTGGAATAACCAGTTATATATAAACACATAGCTGTAAGCAGGTCTGACCGTGGACTAAAACCTATAAAGCAAAGAATTTAATCATCAAAACTCTATGAAAACATTTTGGGACATCATATTAAGGAAACTTGTTTAGTAAAGTGGTTCATATACTTTCTTTTACAGTATGACGAGTTCGAATTCAAACCTTAACTTTTTGTGAAAAAAAATTTGAACTCTTTGTTCGATAAGGACCAAAAACCTTTTCTTTTTTTTGCTTTAGACAACAAATCAAGTTGTTGCAGCAATAATCTACTAATTTTTAAATTATGCAATCAGATTTATAGTGGTTAAGTCTTAAAGAAAAACAAGAAGACTATATAACCCTCCTATAAACTAGATAATTAGTCGCTTGATTAAGCAAAAAGAATACTTTACCCTCTTTTGTTTTTTTTTGTTTTATGAAGGGTTTACCTAGTGATTTAAGGCGGTAATACATATAATTAGTAACGTTAGGATTATTTGTATTTTCTTCATAAAATTAGTTTGATCGTTGTATTATGCGAGCTCTTGCTATTTTTTTTTTCTGTCGTATGTGAACTCCTGATTTAAAAAGAGAGAAACGGATGTCAAGAAAGAAGAAGAGAAATGAAAGCAATAGAACGAAGTCGGCCGACATGACGCAATGACTTAGGAAATTAGAACCAAATTTTCATATATTATATAGTTTGGATATTGTTTTTTTTTTTTTTTTTTTGAATAAATAGTTTGGATATTGAATCTTGACCTAGTTATAGAAAATGACTCAGAAACCACTAATATATTGAGATGACGATATGCTTAATGTCTTTCCGCTTTGATAATCGATGTTATCAAAATTGTTGAATAATTGCTCCTCAAGATTTAACGGCACGTGTCAAATTAGTTCCCCAATACACTTCACTTCATGTCTTGAAGTTGCGTATACAAATGGTTCAATTCCAAAGCTAATCTCTTTCTTTTTCATATTTTGATTCGTTTCGTCAACATGGAAAATCATTATATATATCAAATATGATTTTATCCGGAAAAAAATTTAGACATGTGCGATAATCTATTTCGGATTATAATAATACTCTCTAGAAGATTTTTTTTTTCTTAAGGCAGTTAAACTAATACTGATCCAAAGCAGATCGAGTCTTGAGCTGGTAAGATGGCAAAGCTTCGATTGTTTTAAAAGTCAAATTTTAAGCGTCAATTTTTAGGTCTAGTTAGGATCTTTAAATTTTATGACTAGTTTGAAAAAATTACACATTACATATATATTCAAACACAAATGAAAATACAAAAAAGTAATATAGATCTAATTATATTACCAATAATATTGAAGCTGGAGATGGACTTCTTCAACATCTTATAGTAAACGAAAATAATATTATTGTTTCAACATAATTTATCAAAAGAGGATGGTTATAACTTAAAAGAACAAAAATCCTTCTCAAAGTGAACATAGATACATCCCACATTATATTGAACAACAGATAATCCATAAAAGGATCACTAAACTTTCTCTTAACTGAGAAATAAACCGGGAACATGAATAAGAGATTTTGCCAAACAAGAGATTTCAAACTAAAAATATATTAAAATAAAGATATTTCAAATCAAACCAAAATATAAATTAATCAGTACTTTTCTTGTTTTTGAAAAATGTAAAAAAAGAAAAAACAGAAGAAAAAAAACATGATACAATTTCGAGTGACCATATGAATTGATTTAGTAATTTTCGTGATTGAGGGGAACCGAACCTAGACATAAACATACATGGCGACTCTTATTCAAGTGGAAACCACTAGACCACTTAATATTTGATATTTTGGACACTAGAAATATTCCAAAATCACAAACTAATCTATGTTATGGTTGTTTAGCAAAAAAAAAAAAAAACTATTCTTGGTTTATAATTATATATCTCTTTACGTCTCGCTTACTAACATTCGTAAATTTCAGATATTCATAAATTTTCTAAAACTATTAAACCGTAAAATCATAATAATGCGTTAGTTCAAAATCCAGATAAGTTTAAGTCGATCGATATCACATGACTGCAAACGCATTATTGTAACACAATGGCCAATCAAAACGAACTTCTGTGCAGTCAGTGTGACGTGGCTTATTTATATTGGCTGCTGATGACTGCTGCTCTATCTTCTTTGTCTTTCTGGTGCTTCCATTTGTTTTGCTGTCTGTCGTCGACTTTTCCGACAAGATCCACTGTTCGTTTCGGGTTTTAACAGAAAAGCCATGGGCTTCAATTTTTATTGTCATTTTTTCAGTCTCAAGTTTATCCAATAAAACAAGTTACAAGACTGGAGATTGGAGCAGTAGAATATACCAAAACACCAACCCCCTATTGTGATATGATCAGTATTACATTGCAACGACCAAAATCATAAAATCTATCCAATAAAACAAGTTACATGCCGACGTTGCGATGGCTACCATATTAGGAATGTGGCATAACTTAACCCAAAAGCTAGCTCAAGAGTTAAGGATTGCCACATCCTTTATATACTACCCAAAGATCTTAACCCCAAGCAATGTGGGACATTCCTAATATGGTATCAGAGCACAAGGTTGGCCCAACAAGCAAATTCCCACAAAAATGGTTTCTCACTTATGTGGCCCATGCATATAAGTGGCATGTCTTGTTGTATTTCCGAGATGTTGGGCTTGGGCTGTTTCCCGTTGGACCGTTTCCCACCCACATCTCGAGGAGGCCTATTAGAATGTCCCACATTGCTTGGGATTAAGATCTTTGGGTAGTATATAAAGGATGTGACAATCCTTAACTCTTGAGCTAGCTTTTGGGTTAAGTTATGCCACATTCCTAATAATGCAGTGCATATAAATGAAGGTATGGCTATGGCATGTGGGGGCAATTAAATGTTTTTTTTTTGGTAAACATGTTAAGATTGGCAAATTAAATGTTTTGGGACATAGTACAAGTAAATGTTCAAGTTTAATCATTTAATGCATATAAATGAGATCACGTCGTGCTGAATTTGGTTACGGCGCCGAAATGCATACGGTTGCAGTTTCCATATTACCCTTAGCCACATTGTTCAATTGTTTCTTTTTTGGACCTTAACCAATTTTCGATTATCTATAACATCACATCTATAATGGGGTATATCTGCTTTGTTTTATTGTGTGTGAATGATCTCCGTATAGTAGGAGTTAGGCCCGTAACCAATTTGCAAATTTCTTTTTACGTGGATCATACAATAAAATGTCTTTATGTTTTTCAACCAATTCTGCTAAAACTCTACGTACTTAGTTCACAACAATTAATTACTCATTCTGTTTATAAAAATATGAGGTTTTACAATTTTCTATACGACTTTAATTATATTTGATACTATTTTATGATTATTTGTATTTTGCAGTCTTTTTCTAATTGGTTGAATTTTTTAAATCAAATATTTTTTTAAAAAATTACCAATCAGATTTTAGCTTTTTAAAATCTTCCACTCACAACTAATTTTTAGACGCCAACTATCCTCTGTTCTGTTTTTACCTTCACCAACTACAATATTATATTTATTTATTTATTTTGTTTAATTACGCCACATTAACAAAACAAAACCAGATTACAAATCTAACAGTTTTTTTTTAAAAACTAAAAAAACAAACAACAACAACAACATCTGCAATATTTTATGTAGTGGGAAATTTGAATCTCATATATACTGCACCAATATCTGTATTTAAATACAAGTTTTTTTTTTGGCATTGTATATATATAAATAGTCTAATACAAAACGTGAGAAATTCAATAAATGTCCCTCGACAATTGGCCTCGAGATTTAACGTCGGCCTCATCTAGATTTTTTTTTTGATAAAAGGTTTGCAAGCCTCATCTAGATGCTTTTTTTTTTCTGTGGTTATAAATTGATAGGTTCTTAAGTATCCATTAGATCTCTCCGTTTGTCGTTCATATACATTATTATTCAAAACAATAAGAAAATATATTATTCTTAGTAAATAACTTTACGTTTAGGTTATATATTACTCCCTCCGTTCCAAATTATAGGATGTTTAAGCCTTTTTTTCTTGTTCCACAATATAAGATTTTTTCAAATTTTTGTGCATAATTTATGTTTATTTAGTTTATTTATGACCTTTTGAATTTTGCTGTCCTTTTTTCTATTGGTTAAATTTTTATAAATAAATAAACATTTATTATTTCTTAATCTTTGTGCTTTTAACAAAAACATCTTATAATTTGGAACAGAGGGAGTAACACATACTAATTTAGTTAATTAGTAAATGAGTATATTTTTTCTTGGAAATTATAATATTTAGCAGATAATTGTTTTCATTTTATGAGCCAATTTTCTTTATTAATCTCTAGTCATGTAAAAACAAACAAATTTTTTGGCAGTGGATGAGTTTTGATATCTGGCTTCGCCAAGTAAGATGATTTTTCAACTGTTGTGCTGCTTGTACCACTATGTACAATAGGTTAATTTCGCATATTATTTTTATTTTATTTTTTACAGCTAATTTCGCATATTATTTTGTAAGTCAATAAATAAATAAAAAACCTTTAGTTATGCATGCCACTGTAGCCTTCTCTTCTCTCTATATATATGACTTGCTTAGTACTCCTAGACTCATCCTCAGCCTCCTCCTTCATCTCCTCGAGCCTTTTAAAGTAACCAAAGCCATGAATATCTTCCAAGACTGGCCTGAGCCTATAGTCCGTGTGCAATCCTTATCTGAAAGCAACCACGGAGCCATACCTAATCGCTACGTCAAGCCTCTATCTCAGCGTCCAAACATAACCACTCACAACAAACACAACCCTCACACCACCACCATCCCCATCATTGACTTAGGTCGCCTATACACAGACGACCTTACTCTACAAGCCAAAACGCTTGAAGAGATCTCAAAGGCTTGTAGAGAATGGGGATTTTTCCAAGTTGTGAACCATGGGATGAGTCCTCAACTCATGGACCAAGCTAAAGCAACATGGAGAGAATTCTTTCATCTTCCCATGGAGCTCAAAAATATGCATGCTAATTCGCCGAAAACTTACGAGGGATATGGAAGCCGACTAGGCGTAGAAAAGGGTGCTATTCTTGATTGGAGCGACTACTATTATCTTCATTACCAACCTTCGTCTTTGAAGGATTACACCAAGTGGCCTTCCTTGCCTCTTCATTGCCGGTATGTTTTATTCCAAAATTTCTTCTTCCTTAATTAGTTATGATATATAAATTTAAAGGCATTAATTCACGTTTATTAAGCTTCTCCTTTCGTTACATTAAACTTTATTATAAGCTTACTTATGGTGATGGAACTCTTACTTC
This sequence comes from Arabidopsis arenosa, assembly GCA_905216605.1. Lineage (NCBI taxonomy): Eukaryota > Viridiplantae > Streptophyta > Magnoliopsida > Brassicales > Brassicaceae > Arabidopsis > Arabidopsis arenosa. Next base: position 13,443,683 of record LR999455.1, on the reverse strand, counting down.
AAGCTATTCATCAAACCTAGGATAAAAAATTTAAAAAATAATTCACTGTTATATTAAATAATCGTCTTAGAAAACAAAACCGACGTACTAGCTAGTCCGACTTTATTAGTGGATTATTAATTCATAACGCAAGATACATATAATAGTTGTCAATCGAGCATATATATATATTTTAGAGTTTTCAAATTAATCGAAAATTTTGATGAAATTTCACGTACGTTATTGAACTATTAGAGAAATATTGGAGGATTATTGCAAGGAAATGGTGAAACTATGCGAGAAGTTAATGAAGATACTATCGAAAAACTTGGGATTACAAGAAGACAGACTTCAAAATGCGTTTGGTGGTAAAGAGGAATCAGGAGGTTGTTTAAGGGTTAATTATTACCCAAAATGCCCTCAGCCGGAGCTGACTCTTGGCATCTCTCCGCACTCCGATCCCGGTGGATTAACCATTCTCTTGCCGGACGAACAAGTCGCCGGTCTTCAGGTCCGTGGATCCGACGACGTTTGGATCACAGTCGAACCAGCTCCTCATGCTTTCATCGTTAACATTGGTGACCAAATTCAGGTGACTCTTTTATTTGGTTCTTTTTTCCGTATTAGTTACTACTCCCTCCGTATTTTAATAATTGTCGTTTTAGGATTTTTATTTTTTTGAATTGGATGTCGTTTTCAAATTTCTATGCAAAATTTATTACTTTTTAATGTTTTATGACATCATAAAACATTAAAAAGTAAGAAATTTTGCATTGAAATTTGAAAACGACATCTAATTTTTTAAAAAAGAAAATCCTAAAACGACACTTATTAAAATACGGAGGGAGTATTTTATATATAACTTCAAAACTTTAAACCAAAATTCAGACTAAAAACTCGACACTTTTTTGTTGTTTGTTAACTTCTTCTTCATTAGCTAACCATAATTACAATAATCGTGAAGATTCGAACCCCCATGATGCTAACTCTTGACTAGGTTTTTCATTTTTAGACTAAAAATATCAATGGTAAGGAAAATTAGAAAGTAAATATCACGTGGAGGGGACTTAATTTTCATCATCTTCTTTTTTTATTTATTTATTGAAGTTGTTAATTTTGATAAACCACGTGCATGCATCTTCTTCTTCTTTTGTTTCTTGTCCATTTTTTTTTAATAAAGTTAATGGGTAATTGGAAAGAAAACATAAAGTTGATGGGAAACCAATAATGTATTGGTGAAGCCACGTCGCGATATTCATTTCCGTTCTTTAATTCGACATGTGCCTCTATTAAAGGAAAAAAAAAACAAGGAAAAAGAAAAGGTCCAACAAAGGAACAGAAAAAAACAATTTCAACCTCTCACAATTATTTACATGTTTCAAACGTGCTAAAATCAAAATCGCAGACTTAGTCAAGCAAGAATAATTTTCTTCTTCTTTCTTCGTTTTGATATTTTATGATTACTTTCTTTGCTTTGTTAAATTAAACAATTTAATATAAGGACTATCAGAATTTTTATTAATAGATAACCCGTGTAACTTAATGGTTCTTCAAACTTGATAAATTGAATAAGTATTGTCGATAAGAAGAACTAAAAATTGAATGTTCTTTTTTCAATATCTCACATTATTTGGATTGATTGAGAATATTTAACTAACGTTGAACATTTTATTTTTGGTTAGATGCTGAGCAATTCAATATACAAAAGCGTAGAACACAGAGTGATCGTGAGCCCTGCAAATGAGAGGCTATCTTTGGCATTCTTCTACAACCCAAAGGGCAATGTTCCGATCGAGCCATTGAAGGAAATAGTGACCGTAGATTCACCTGCTCTCTACTCCTCCACCACGTACGATCGTTACCGTCAATTCATTCGTACGCAAGGCCCACGTAGCAAATGTCATATCGACGAACTTAAATCCCCTCGATAGTGCGTACTTTTTATTTGTTAAAGGCATTATGTTTTCTTGTTGTATAAATAATGAACAATGCTTCTTTTTATCTGTTAAGTACTGTACTATTTATTGTCTTGTTATGTGAGGATGTTTACATTATGTTTTCTTTAAGGTATATGGGTTTTATTTGTTTTTTTCTTAATGTTTACATGTTCAACTATTGTGTGTGTTTGATTAATAATATTTGTTTTCAAAATATTTCTGATGTTTTATGTTTATGCCATATATTGTTGTTTGCGGTCTTGTTTTTTAGATGTGAAGATTTCTCGGTTTTTGGCTGGTGCATCTCTTGTAGCCATAAACTTTTTGTTAAAGCTCTTGAATAAAGAGTTTTTGGGAAATGAGTTATGTTTCCAAGTTAGTTGATTAGTCATTCTTTTCAATCGGTTCTGTTAAGTGAATTAATGATATGGAAGTATCTTTCTAACTCTACGAACTTTTTTTCCCTGATAAAGTCTCTACGAATTTTTATAATTAAATATGTGGTTTAAACAAAATTTATTTACTCAGTGTTGAGTGTTTAATGATCTCTACATCTGATTTGGATTGTTCTTATACTTCTCTGAGATGATGATTCTTTGATCCATTCATTTCAGATCAAATCCACTTTGAGTTTATTAGGATCTGATACCATAGAAAAAATCATAAACATCTATTAGTAATAAATGAATTAGTTCATATATATATATATATGTATATATATATATATATGTATATATGTATATCTACTATATTTTAGTGTTGATCTCTTCGCATATTTTCATGTCGATCCTAAAAAAGAAAAATTTCAAACATTTCCATTATAAAAAGCGAGAAATTATCGTGTGTCTTATACTTAGACACGCAAAACACGTAAGTCGCGATCAATGAATAGACGATAAGAATTGACCTCATGCATATGCAGCCAACCCATCATAACCATTTTTCAATGCTACGTACCATTCCAATAATAAATATATAGAATCCCTACTCTACTTTTTAAAAAAATTAAACCTACATCAAATTCTGTTGATTTTAGCCATATAAACTTAATATCAATTGAACGTAACAAAATTTTAACGCATTGGCGAATAATAGCAAATTAAGTAAGTAAAATTCGAATAAAACTTTTACCAAAGCTAAGATTATGGCGAAGTATTGGACCATAGGCCATACTATTGTATATGGGTAGACTAGTCTTCTTGTTTGAAGTTTCAGAAATCGTTTCTTCCTCTGATACCATATCAAAGAATGTGTGTCAAAGAATGTGTGAATATTTTCTATATATTCATGCCTTAGAACGGCTCATATTTATACAAACGATTAACCCTAATTGATAACGAATAACCTAATTTATACATTAACGAAAGACTAATCTACCCATATACAATAGTTTGGCCTATGGCCCAATATGAAGTACCATATACCATCGAAGCTCCTTCCTCTGCCCCATCTCCCTCTTTATTGCTGTTCTCTTGCTGCTCCACGGATCAGCTCTCGATCTCCCGTTGTTGGTGTTGCCGCTAGCGGATTCTTAGATCTCGATCTCGGTACTTTATTGTCGCGGGCAGTAATTCATTGTCGCGGGCAATTATTAGAGTTGAAAATGCAAGATAAATAATTATATGGTTGTGAAAACGTTAAGGGTAAACTGATTTAGCGATTATCAGATTGTCAACGCAACTATGGTTGTAAAAAATGTAAAAATAAGAAAGAAACCTTTTTATTGTTTATGTTCAATTGATAGTTAAATTTTAGAGTATGCATATCGTTTAGTAGAAAATTTGTCAGAATATCGAGCTTTATGTTTGATGGAAGTTTTGACCCATCAAGCACATAAAGATTCATGAGCCTAGTAGAGCCGAAAAGCCCACTAATATTTATGAGCCCAGAAAGTGGTGTATGAATCATAACCTAATTTAATTCACACATTCTTTATTATTTTTAAGTGATTCTTGTTGTGAAACTTATTGTTGTCTCTTCTCATTCCATGAATAATGATACATATATATAGGCATATAAACCTAGGGTTTTAGAGTACATAATGAATAACCCTGATGGGCTTATTGGGCCCGGTTATAAGTCCAATATGATGTATTATAACACTCCCCCTTGGACGGAGTAACCGGACCTGATGGTCAATCGGGATCTCGATAATACGCTGGGGAATGTTGCCTCATTAAAACCTTACCAGGAAAACCCAGTGGGAAAAACCATGGTGAAGGAAAAAGAGTACAACACGCATTACTCCCCCTGATTAGAGCATCACCGTAGATCTCTAAGTCTACGCATTCCTATTTGTTGGATGAGCTTCCGGAGTGTTGAAGCGGGCAATGATTTGGTGAAAAGGTCGGCGGAGTTATCGCTTGATCGGACCTGTTGAACGCTGATCGTACCATCCTTCTGCCAATCCGAGGTTGAGAAGAATTTAGGTAGGATGTGCTTCGTCCGATCTCCTTTGATATAACCTTCCTTGAGTTGAGCAATGCAAGCCGCGTTGTCTTCAAACATAACCGTGGGCTCCTTATCTTCTTTCATACCACAATCTGATCGGATGTGCTGAGTCATGGATCGTAGCCAAACACATTCTCTGCTGGCTTCGTGAATGGCCAAAAGTTCTGCATGGTTTGATGAAGTGGTAGTGATTGTCTGCTTTATCGATCTCCAAGAGATAGCTGTTCCTCCATGCGTGAACACATAACCAGTTTGAGACTTGGCATTGTGCGGATCTGATTGATATCCTGCATCAGCAAAGCCAACTAGTCCATCCTTGTTGTGGTTAGTGTAAAACAGTCCTAAGTCTTTAGTACCTTGAAGGTATCTTAGGAGGTGTTTGATACCATTCCAGTGCCTCTGAGTTGGACATGAGCTGAAGCGAGCTAGGAGGTTCACGGCAAAGCAAATGTCTGGTCTAGTGTGACTAGCCAAGTACATTAACGCTCCTACAGCACTGAGGTATGGCTTTTCTGGACCGAGAATTTCTTCATCGTCCTTCTTGGGACCGAGTGGATCACTGTCCAATCCTAGGCTCCGAACAACCATTGGGCTGGTCAATGGGTGGGCCTGGTCCATGTTGAATCGCTTGAGTACTTTTTCAATATAAGCCGCTTGATGCACAAGGATTCCTCCTTTGACGTACTCAAGTTGTAAACCCAAACAGAATTTAGTTTTACCTAGGTCTTTCATTTCGAATTCTGCTTTCAAGCAGTCGACTGTTTGGGAGATTTTACCAGATGTTCCGAGGATGTTTAGATCATCCACGTAAACTGCTATGATTACAAATCCTTTGTTTGAGTATTTCTTGATGAAAATGCATGGACTGATGGGATCGTTTTGTAGCCTTCTCTGATGAGATATTCACTTAACCGGTTATACCACATACGTCCACTTTGTTTCAGTCCATACAAGGATTTGTTCAGCCTGATGCAGTATTGATCTCGAGATGCATGCTTATCTTTAAGCTCTATGCCATCTGGTAATCTCATGTATATTTCATTGTCCAGGGGCCCATAGAGATATGCGGTGACAACATCCATTAACCGCAAATCTAGATTTTCTCTTATGGCCAGACTTATGAGGAATCGAAAAGTAGTTGCATCCACCACCGGAGAATAAGTCTCCTCATAATCGATTCCGGGTCTCTGTGAGAATCCTTGTGCTACAAGCCGTGCTTTATAACGAACAACTTCACCGAGTTCGTTTCTCTTATGCACAAAGACCCATTTATGGCCCACTGGTTTGACATTGAATGGTGTCCGGATGATCGGATCAAACACATTCCTGAGTTTGAGACTCTTTAACTCCACGTTTATGGCTTCTTTCCATTTTAGCCAGTCTGTTCTATGAGTGCACTCTGTGATAGACGTGGGTTCTAGATCCTCTTGCGTGTTCGCAATATCAAGTGCTACTTTGTATGCAAAGAGTGCATTTAAGTCGACTTCATTTCTGTTCCATTGGATTCCAGACATGTTGTAATTGATAGAGATCTCATCGTTATCGATCTCGTCAGAACCTAGAGATTCGGCGTCCCGAACCTCTTCTGGTGGTTCATTAGAGAGAGTCTCAGCGCGCGCTATGTCTGTTATATTGGGAATCCCGGTTTCAACTATTGCACCTTTCTTTGATTTCCGTGGATTCTTGTCTTTGGAACCTAGAGGTCTGCCACGTTTATGTCGTGATGCAGGCTCTATAGCAACTTGAACTTGTCCCGTTGGGACAGTGATTCGTACTGGTGCATTACAAGCTGGTATGTACGATTTGGTTACTTTGTTCGGGTCAGCAAAGGAATCTGGCAATTGATTAGCTAGCTTTTGATAGTGTATAATCTTTTGGATCTCTGAATCACATTCTAGAGTCCGAGGATCTTGCCAATTTAAGGATGTTTGATTCCATGATAGCTTTTTGACCAGCTTGTGTTTCTCTCCACCCAATGTTGGATATACCGATTCATCAAATTGGCAATCCGCATATCTGGCCTTAAATAGGTCTCCAGTGGTCGGCTCGAGATATTTGATGATGGTGGGAGAATCAAAACCAACATATATTCCCATCCTCCTTTGAGGTCCCATTTTGGTTCTATGTGGTGGAGCAATGGGTGCATAGACTGAGCACCCAAATGTTTTGAGATGGGAGATGTCTGGCTCATGACCCGTTAATAATTGGGATGGGGAATATCTATGCTCACTAGATGGCCGGATGCGTATTAATTCAGCAGCATGTAATACTGCATGTCCCCAAGCTGAGACCGGGAGTTTCGACCTCATGAGTAATGGTCGAGCAATCCATTGGATTCGTTTAATGAATGATTCAGCAAGTCCATTCTGAGTATGGACATGTGCCACAGGATGTTCAACGGTTAACCCCATGGCCATACAGTAATCATTAAACGCTTGGGAAGTGAATTCACCAGCATTGTCAAGACGTATAGTCTTTAGTGGGAAGTCTGGAAAATGGGCTCGTAATCTGATGATTTGAGCCAACAACCTAGCAAAAGCTTGGTTCCGAGAAGACAATAGGCAGACATACGACCAACGGGTCGAAGCGTCTATTAGTACCATGAAGTACCGGAATGTCCCAGAAGGTGGGTGAATGGGACCACAGATGTCTCCTTGGATTCTTTCCAGAAAATGTAATGTCTCTTTGGACACTTTTACTGGTGAAGGCCGAGTGATCAACTTCCCTTGGGAGCAAGCTGTGCACATGAGGTGCTGAGGGAAGACTCGGTTTTCTCGAAGGGTGTGTCCTTGAGAACTTTGGATTAATTTACGTATCATGGTCGTACCGGGATGACCAAGCCGGTCGTGCCAAATAGTGTAGTCTTGGAATCGGGCTTTGAGAGCATTATTAGCCTTAATCATACTGACCTTAGCATAGTAAAGGCCAGTAGATAATGTGGGTATAGTCTCGAGGACTTGTTTATGGCCAAGTGTGATCTTAGTGATCAGTAGGGATTCTTTGTTCCTTTCACCCTGGGTTTCTATGTGGAAACCATTAAGTCTGATATCTTTAAAACTCAAAAGATTTCTTTTTGAGCTGGGTGAGTATAATGCATCTGGAATGTCCAGATGTGTGCCGTTTGATAACAACACATGTTCAGATGATAGGATCAATTGAGGAGATCTGAGATCTCGTAGTCTATGGGATCGGTCGGCTCGGTGGTGGTGTCGTCAGCATCAACTTGCTGGGCCATGTTAGCTTCAGCAGGTGCTTTCCCATGTTTCTGATACAAATCGTAATGAAACTTGGGAGTACGACAGTTCTTTGTCCAGTGATTGAACATTCCGCATCTGGTGCAGGCTGATTGGTTGGGTGGGCAGGGCGGTTTGGTTTAGAGATACCACGGCCCTTACCGGAACCATAACCGAGGTTATGTCGGTTGCCACGTCCATTTCCACGTCCATTCCCATGTCCACGGCCACGATCTGAGGATCTGTCTCGCTGGACATTGTAGGATTCTTTGCGGGAATCTGGTACTGGAGCCGATCCCGGGGGCCTCTGGGCACTGTTCCTCATTAACAGGTCATTGTTTTTCTCGGCCAAGAGCAAACAGGATAACAAATCTTCGTACAATGTATGTTTCATTGCACGATATTGTTGCTGAAGCACAATATTTTGGGTATGGAAGGTGGATAATGTTTTCTCGAGGAGATCATTATCAGACACCTCTTCACCACATAGTTTCATGATTGAAACTATCCGAAAGAGTTCGGAGTTGTAGTCATCCACAAATTTGTAATCTTGGAACCGGAGTTCCTTCCAGTCAAACTTGGCTTGTGGCAAGAGCACCGTTTTCTGGTGATCATACCGTTTTTTTCAGGGCCACCCAAAGTTCGAGTGGGTTCTCAAGAGTGAGATATTGCTGTTTGAGGCTTGCGGCCAAATGATGGCGGATATGAAATATCGCCTGGGACCGGTCTTTATCAGATGCGGTGTTATCCGCTTTGATACACTCACCCAGTCCCTTTGAGTTGAGGAAAATCCTGGTGTCCATGGCCCATTCGAGATAGTTTTCACCGGAGACCTTGAGGGCCTCGAACTCGACTTTTTGAATGTTTGACATCTGAAAACATGAAATTGATTTCATTAGGGGTTTGTTATTTGAGAAAAGTTTCTAATTTGGGAAACTTTCTAAATGAGGAAAGTTTCTATTTTAGGAAACCTCCTAAATGAGGAAAGTTTCTATTTGAGGGAAACCTTCTAAATGAGGAAAGTTTCTATTTGAGGAAACCTTCTAAATGAGGAAAGTTTCTATTTGAGGAAACCTTCTAAATGAGGAAAGTTTCTATTTGAGGAAACCTTCTAAATGAGGAAAGTTTCTATTTGAGGAAACCTTCTAAATGAGGAAAGTTTCTATTTGGGGAAACCTTCTAAATGAGGAAAGTTTCTATTTGAGGAAACCTTCTAAATGAGAAAAGTTTCTATTTGAGGAAACCTTCTAAATGGGGAAAGTTTCTATTTGAGGAAACCTTCTAAATGAGGAAAGTTTCTATTTGAGGAAACCTTCTAAATGGGGAAAGTTTCTATTTGAGGAAACCTTCTAAATGAGGAAAGTTTCTATTTGAGGAAAGTTTCTATTTCGGGAAACCTTCTAATTTAGGAAACTTTCTCGGAAATCGTAAATTTTAAGGATACGGTTTGGTTTTACAGAACATAAGTTCGGTTTAGTGGTTTAAAGTTGAACCGGAATATTAGATTCTGGTTTAAAGTTGGGCCGAATTGATTTCCGGTTTAGAATAACCAGTTTGAACCGGTTTACCCAGATTGAGATCCGGTTATTATTTTCGGAACCGGTTTGATAATCGGTTTAACCGATGAACCGAATTGATATTCGGGTTTAGGGGTTAACCAAGAATGATTTCCGGTTTAGGGGATACACGAATTAGGGTTTTCGTTTCTCTTTGAGGAAAACGATTTGAATTTTGCGGTTTTCAAACGCAAAACGTTTTTAGGGTTCATGCGATTTTAGGTTTTGATTTCTATCAATTTATGCATGCAATCAATCATAGAAATAATCAATCTAAACAACCTAAACAACCTCAATCAATCGATTTATATTTTAGGGATTTCGGATTTGATTTGATTTAGGTTTTAAGGTTTCAGCCATGGCTAAGTGTTTTCGATTTTGAGAGTTAGGTTTAAGCAATAACTTTTCTAACAACTTAAACGAGTCAAGCAATCGAATCATACAAGCAAAAGCAATCACTTAATCAATCATTATCCGTTTTTAAGATTTCGCTTTGCATTAGGTTCAAGTTCGATTTTTGATCTTTAAGCTTTTAAGGTTTTGTTTTTACCTTTCACCAATTGGGGTTGAACGGATTGAACCGGGAGCTTAAGACCTCGGTAACTCACGCTGTCGATGAACAGTACCGATGAACAGTGTCGGCGTGAACAGTGTTTTGCGATTTTTAGGGTTAGGGTTGTTAAGAGCAAACTCGTGCTGATAATGTGTTGTGAAACTTATTGTTGTCTCTTCTCATTCCATGAATAATGATACATATATATAGGCATATAAACCTAGGGTTTTAGAGTACATAATGAATAACCCTGATGGGCTTATTGGGCCCGGTTATAAGTCCAATATGATGTATTATAACAATTCTGTTAATTTTTAATGGTCAAGCATTTTTTTATTCTTTTGGGGTTGGTTACAGATTAAATCGATGTAGAAACTGGGCTCTACTAGGAAGATAAACGAAAAATCTCTATCATGAAATGAGACTAATTTGCATCCCTACCAAATTTTCATATTTATTTAAGAGTATATTACATTACTTAAACGTAAATTGTATTAAGAGGTAAATACATTAGTTTGTTGAAATATATATTTGCCTCTATCCATGATTGTGAAATGTTGAAGCCGACTACGCAAATATATCTAACACTTGAAAATTAATGTGAGACAAATCTAAAGGTGACTTGTGGCATGAATTATTACGTTACATTTATCCGAAATCGTTAATTGGTATAATATGAAATAATCTTAGAGATAAGACAAACATGTCGTCTTCTATATTACTTGATGATTGTCGATTTGGGATTAGAGAGAGCGACCTAGCCATTTAAAGTTGCTAGCATGTGCTCGTGTGTGTGTGGACGTGTGTCTCGACTTCTCCTAGCAACGAGTGGTTCATATTAATTAATTATGCAAACACGATTTTTTTTTAAAACACAATGTGCTACGTGGATGGTCTGAATGGGTCTAAGCTTTGAGTAATTGAAATCGTCGAGAAGATTAATGCAAAAGATTTAGAGATAGGCTGATTAATGATTATGAATAAAGATAATCAAATTGAAGTTGAACCGAGTCTAAAATCAAACCAAACCAAACCGAGATAAAGTCCGGTTAAGGAAGATGTGTCCATAAAGAAAGAAACGAAAAGGAAAAATGCAAATACACGAATGAGTAAAGAATCTGTATTTTCCTATTGGCTCTATTTTCCTTTTTTTAACTCCAACACTCATGTTTCTGACGCGTGTGCTTCACGTCCCATTCCTATTTAACGAATATATCTTATATTTTTTTTTCAAACGGTTTACAAAAAAAAAAATATATATATATATATATATTTTTTTTTCTCAAATAAAAATAAAATATAGAAGTGGGTTTGAGTGACCTTTGAAACTTTGAGCAGCTAATAAAATGGTCATATAATAAAATGATGAACCAAGCTTAGAGTATTATTCAGTATTTACTCTATTTGTAAACACTTTAATTATATTTGCTATTAGTCATGATTTTCTGATAAAAAACACTTCAAATTATTATTGATTCCGTTTGATATGGTTCATTATTGATATTTGAAACATGACAATAAAACTATATAATCCTAATTCTTATCAAAATAAAATATATGTTTAGTTGATCATATATACTAATGATTGATAATATTAAATAAAAAAAATGTTTGGCTAACGAAGATGTCAACGACTTTGATATAATTAGTTCACTTTTGCTATGATTAAAACGTTGTCCGCCAGATTTGGCCCATTTCGTCCCTCACACTCAGTGCCGGCTCAATATTTTGATGGGCTTTAGGGCAAAAAAAATTTGGGCCCTTAAATTTTTTTTTATAGTGTTTTGTGTTATAAAAACTTTTTTTATGATATTTTTAATAAAAATTTAATTATTAAAACTTAAAAACAGTGATGACAAAAAAAAAAAAACTTAAAAACAGTAAATAAATTTTTTTTGGGCCCTTAGAAATTTTATTTTTATGTTGTAATCTATGTTTTTAATATTTTTGTATAAATATTTTAAAAAATGGGCCCCTTAATTATTAGAACTCGGAATTGGGCCCCTGGCCGTCGCACCGCCCGCCCCATATTCTGAGCCTGCACTGCTCACACTCACATAATTACATGACTTTTCTTACACATTTTTAACCCCATAAAAAAATCATACAAACAAATCGTATTTACCCCACATTTTCCTAATTCTTTTTGGCATCATCTAGTTGGCAGCCTTTGAACATTGATTTCCTTTTTCTTTATAAAATCTCTCCTTAAATCTTATTTTAATAACATAAAATCAAATAATAAATAAAATAAAATCCAAAACGCAACAAGTGGAGCGCGTGGGGATCAAATTCATAAATGTCATTCTCAAAAAGAGACTTGATCGAACCATCGCCATAGCTTCTCTCTAATTTAATTAAAAATTAAAATTATTCATTTTTGATTGCTTTATTTTCTTCTTCAAGTCTCTCTTTTTCAGATTCTGAAATTTTGGTTTTCTTCTTCTTCTTCTCCGACTCTCTCATGGCCGAGTTGACTCAGGCCGATGTTGTTTACTCTCCTCGTTCGTTTCAAGTATGGAAGACTTTGGTGAACTGGCTTGCTTTTTTCTATCAGATCTTCCTTCAGATCCTTCGTGCCGTTGGTTATCATCCTCTTCTCTCTTCTTCTGCTAAAGCCTCCGCTGATGGTTTTAAACCTTTGCCTGCTATTGAGTTGCTTGATAGGGCTTCCGAATTTCCCACCACCGTCGATATCGCATCCACGACGACTTCGGATTCCAGCGATTGCCAACGCAGCCGCTTTCAGAGACTCAAAGTATGTTGTTGAATTAGTCAAAGTCTTTTTGGAATTAGTTTTATTTTGACATTTTTTTTGGTGGCTTGAAGATATTTTGCTCTATGGAATTTAGAATCTCTGTGAAGGCTAATTAGGGAGGAACAAGACTTGAAATTTGGATGAGCTCACTATGTTAGAGTGATACATATCAATCTTGTTTACTGGTTTACTTCATTGTTCATTAAAAGATTGAAATTTGTTTGCTTTTAACATGTGCATAAACGAGTCTACACAGAGATTACAATCCTGTGGTAGAATTTTACTGCTCAAGCATATAATTTTGAACCAAAAGAAGTGTTTTTAATCAATAGGAAAGTAAACTTGAATTCGAGTTTTCATGTGATACTCAAGTCTGTAGGTAAGCTCACAAATTGATGCATAACGAAGCATATGTTTATGGAGCTACTTTTGTTGATGAGTTTATTGCTTTTCTCATTGTGACATTCATATAATCATGCATGATAAGCGATGGTAGGTGTCAATGAAAGTAACAGAGTATTCTTTGATTTATAGTATTTTGAGTATCATGTATCTTCCTGATTCTGTTACTCGTCTTGCAAGACTTGTGAAACATTTTTTTTTCGTATGTTTGACTTGTGAAACATTTTTTTTTATTGTATTCTTATAGCATCACTCACGTTGAAAGCATACTTTTATTGGATTAAGGAGCCTTTGATTGCTTAGTTAGGTTAGGTGTCAGCAGCATCCTGCAGATTTATGGTCTTTTTTTGTCTGGAGTCAATTAGAAAAGTCTAGTATCTATTGGTAGTTATAAGAGTAATCTGACAACTGAAGATGTGTTTGCAGGTAGTTTTAGACTTGGATGAGACGTTAGTTTGTGCATATGAGACGTCGAGTTTACCTGCTGCTTTACGCAATCAAGCTATTGAAGCCGGATTAAAGTGGTTTGAGCTGGAGTGCTTATCAACAGACAAGGTTTCTTCCAGAACATGTTCTTCTCAAGTTAATTCACTTTTTGTTGATTTTCCATATTATGACACAAGTCACTTTTCTTTATGAAGGAGTGTGATGGGAAACCTAAGGTCAATTATGTCACTGTGTTTGAGCGTCCTGGACTGCATGAGTTTTTAGAGCAACTCAGCGAGTTTGCCGATCTAGTTCTGTTTACAGCTGGTCTTGAAGGTCTCTTGATATACTTCTCAGTGTCATTATGTTCTGGTCTCAAATTATTGCTCAAATACATAATCCTAACAATTGAAAATTCATGCTTCATGCTTACAGGATATGCGAGACCGCTTGTGGATAGGATAGATACCAGGAAAGTGCTCAGCAACCGACTTTATCGACCTTCAACAGTCAGCACGTAAGTTGTCCTGAATTGAGTTGCCCTCTTTTATCTTTTAAGAAACGAGTTTGTGGTAAGGTTACTGAGAATTTATACATTGTGTGCAATTACCAAACAGGCAATACCGAGATCACGTCAAGGATCTGTTAAGCACATCAAAGAATATGTGTAGGACAGTAATTGTGGACAACAATCCTTTCAGCTTTTTATTGCAACCATCAAATGGAATTCCATGTATTGCATTTTCCGCAGGGCAGCCAAATGATACTCAGGTCTCTATTAGTTATTACTCTTCATACATTTTTCAACCCTTTAGATTATTATTAACTCTTGGATTCTAATCGGATTATAAAACTTGAAGCTCTTGGACGTTATTCTACCGCTTCTGAAGCAACTGTCAGAGGAAGACGACGTACGACCGACACTTTATGATCGGTTCCGCATGCCTGAATGGTTTGAGAAGCAAGGCATACCACCTTCATGCTGGAAGCCTTAACCGGTTAAGCGGAAAGTAATGGCGAAAACCGAAATATCAGAAGTCTCTGGTCCACACAAAAAAAGGCCAAAGGACTTGTTTGGTACATCAGTAGTTTCAGCAATGGAAGCCACAGGAGAAGGAAGGCACATAAACTACCATCCGTATTGTTTATAATCTATGGTAGATTCCTTTTAAAGATAAACTCTTCTACACATTCTTGATTTCAAGTGATTCTGTAGCTTTCTCTGTAATTTTGTTAATGATCAAGCATTCTTTTCCTTTTCTGGTTGGTTCGGTTTGGATATACCGACATGGATTAAACCGAAGTAGAAACTGGGTCTGGTAACTGGTATGAAAATAAGCAGAAGTTTACTATGCATGTCATCATATGAGACAAATTTACATTCCTAACTTTTAGAACATGAAATGTCAATGATATTACATCTGGAATCTAAGACAAGTGACATACTATAGAATATGACACATAAATGCTGAAAAAACTTCATGCTTTTTGAGTTTCTTAACAGGATCCAGCAGCAAGAAAGTATCTGCCTTAGATTGAAATTCTGAATTGGGTTAAAAGTTTATGTCAGGATCCAGCAAAAAGTGTTTGGGAAAGATTGGCAATGTTCCTAATCTTAGCTAGCAGACATTATTACAATCTCCTTCCCTAAACAATAGTACCCTTTTATCAGTTTTAAAAGTTTTACAGGTCAAAAGATTTCGTGAGTTACATTACAAGACCTGTCATGTTCCTATTTCTTATAATTAAATGTATTTTTTGCAACTAATCTTTAATTTTTTGGTCGGCCCTTCTCATGTTTGTTGTTAATAAGTGGATTGTTGTGAGCTGTGCTTATGACTTCTAAGGCTTCTCTTTTTGCACATCTAAATTAAAGTCTATCTACTCCCATGAAGTTTACTTTTTTTTTGTTTTATACTATATTCTTTCAATTTCAGCTGGAAACCAATATCAAGAAATACGACGCGTGATGGAAATTCTTAAATTGCATTGAGAGATTAGGGATACATACATTACTTTCATTGATATATGTTTATTTGAGTTTATTAGTAGGTCACTGATGTGAGTTTTAGTTTAGTGTCGAATTAAGTTCGTACGCAATTCACTAGTCTTGCATGCATTTTAGTTATTAGAAAAATAATAATGCAAGAACGATCACTGTTTGAACAGTACGAAATTAATTAGATAAATTTGCTTTAATAAAAGGGCCGTGTTACGTGATTATTGTCGTGAAAAACAATATAAACGGTTTGACAATTTAGTTCTCTAACTAATATATTGTTGTACGGTTTGACATTATTTGTCGCATATGTTACTTTTTTTAAGGATTCAACTATTGCAACAAATACCAGCACTCTAATTATATTTAAACAAGAAAAGTTTATGAAAACTGCAGCCTATATGAATCACTCAGGGTGGTTGAAGGCATCTTAAATATACAATTTTTAAAAAATTATTATTGGTTTTCCAGTTTTCCAAAGTAAAAATAAATAAAATATTTAGTTTGACCCCAAGAAAATAAATAAATAGAACATTTTTGATTAATTGATTCATCACTTCCGGTTTTTGGCAAAAAAAAGTATTCTACTATAAGAAAATTATGAAAGACTTAATTACAAATTTACGATAGATCATATAAATCAAACATTGAGTAAAAGGTACTAATAATTAACAAAATTATGGTGGTTTAGTAGTTTGAAATTTCACTATAGAGATGGAGAACATGATATGCATTGTCCCACTTTTTTTTTTTTGGAACAAAATTCATTGTCCCACTATGATATCAATTTAGGTTGATTACTAGAAATTTAAAGATGATATAGGTTTTTGGTTTGAGATTTTCGATTGATATAATTAGAAAATACTAAAACGATTTTTTTTTTTACTGTTTTCATGATATTTTACAACATATATAGTAGTGATCTAAAAGACTCACCAAAATGAAGTCTTCTTTCCATAGATATCTTGCAGTCTGAGAATAAAACAAAAAAGAAACTTTATTTTCGATCCCAAAAGAAAAAAACTTATTGACGCATTACATATGTTTAGACTTAGTCAATTAGTCCCCCGATTGTTAGATTTACATCATTAGAACACTGATTTTTTAATAGTTGACCGAGCAAACAATCCACTTGAATTTTCCCAAATGGATAAATAAAAAACTTTATATACCAAATGATTGTTGTAACACCATTTCTTTAAACTTATGTTTAACAGTATCATGTTGCTATTAAATCACATAAAACATCATTTTTACATTAAACAAACACAACAAAAAAAACAAACCAAGATATTCGAGGACGTGAAGTTCATGCAAACATGTGTGTAGTCGTAGATATGTTACCCATGGTTTTCAACAGATAATTTATCTTTATATCTGACAAGTACATGTATGTAGACACAATATAGATGTCGGAAATTGAATTTATACAAATTTGAATATATAAAAATCAAAAGAAAGGAGACATATGAATATATGATATATATATATATATATATATATATATATATATATATATATATATATATATAAAGGTGAGGGGATACAAGTCAAAACTATCTAATATGTGCATAAGATTCAGAGAAGGTTATTTCTCCAAGTCTCTAAGTCTGGTCTCAACTTTGACTTCAAATTCTTTCATATAATTTGAATAATGGGATAATAGTCTATTTTGCCACTTTGTAACTCAATTTTTTTGGATTTGCCACTTTCTAAAATATTTTAGATTTACCACTTTTTGTCACTAAAAAACTTAAACATTTGAGATTTTTTTTTTAATAAAATACATACATTTTTTTCTTTTCTTTTTTCATTGTAAAATAGTAAAATACATACTTAATAATAAATATTATACCCTACAAAATCTGTAAATGCTACTAAAAAAATGGCAAAATTAGTAATTGATTCTTGAATAATACTGACTGAATGTTACTAATTATTTTGAACCAGTTAATTACAATATTGAACCGAACCATAGCTAATTATTGGTATAATACTACAAATCAACGAAATCACGCTACTGAAAGAATTCAGTAGAAGTTATTCTTTGGTCAAATATAGGCAGCCATTGAATATGTTTTGCTTTACAATTTACTGTCGTTTTCAGTTTATCATTTCCTCTCTCAGTTTTTTTTCGTACTTTTCGTCAATCAATTTTCTTTATTACAAAGCCCTAAAAAGTACATGCGCGTTATAGAATCCACGAATCATTCTTTCCTCAATTTCTCCAAAAGATTTATTTTATAAATATTAACTTAAATATTTTGTTTTTAGTTTCGAGAGATCGGTTTTCATCGTGGTAAATCTTATCCGCATATGTTATAAAAAAAATAGGTTGTTGTGCTTCTTGGTACTTATGTATTTCTTAGGTTTAAGCATGGTTGTTTTTGTTCTTAGTTTATCTTTCAAAATATCTGTAGCGCAAGTTTTGATTGACAACATATTGTTTTCTTGTGTGAAAAGGTACTTTTGGTTTTATGGTTATAGAATTTTTCATTAATGATCTATCTAACTTTTATAAGATTTCATTGATCTTATTGACAAAACAAAACTATATATAATTGATTCTAAATTGACCCATAGATGGGTAGATATTACTTATTCTACTTTGTATTATAACCAATTAAGGGTAGTTGTTGAATGAGGAAGGTCTAGGTGAAAAAAGATTTAGAAAATATTGAATTCTAGTACTCTAGATATGCATACTTTAGTCAAACACAGAAATTGGAAAGTTCAACAAACAGAAATTCACAGTTTTATAACTTCACAGAACATTTAAAAAAAAAAAACCATTTTGGAAACATAGACCTTATAGTTTGAATTACAAGAAATATATTACACACTTTACTGTTTACATATGACAATTTAATTCTCTTTATATTATTCACACTACTTTCTTATCATATGAGCGGTTGTTGCATGACTAATATAAATCAGCACATATACAACGTAGTAGTTGTGGTATTTAAATATTGAAACGGCCCAAATAATTCAATTCAAAATTTTATTTGAGAATCTTTAAAAGGTAGTAGTAAAGATAATTTGTTTAGTAAAAATATATCTTAATTAATTACCAAATAAACACTCTTGTTATATATATCTACATAAAGATACTGAATTTCCTTTTTTCAATTCTCATAATTATTTTACAAAATTTAATTTATACCATTAATGTTGTAATAAATAAAAAATCAAAAATAAAGACAAAAAAACGTGACTCTAACATATTTTAAAACGCATTTCTTAAGCAATTCTCACTAATTTGTAATTACTGTTTTGTCTCTAATAAATCTCACAAACGTCTTCGTCTTCTTCTTTCTTCTTCTTCTTCGTCTTCTTCTCTCTCGTTCTAACAGAGTCTTGTTGAGTTCTGAAAATGAACCAATCCGACTTAGAATCAACGACGACGAAGACGCCAGTCAAATTCAACCTCTGTAGATGAAGAGGTTTATCAATTCAACCGTGACGTTTTCCGTCACCGTCGCCGTTATCTTCTTCCTTTTGTCTCCCGTCACCTCCTTAGGTTCAGGCTCAACTTACGCCGTCGTCTACGGCTCCGACACCGTCTGCGCTTTAATCTCCGGCCAATCCACACAGCGTATCCTCTGTTACGACACCCGCCGTAGTACCAACGTTACTCTAAACCCCGGCGTCTCATTCTCCTCAATCGCCGCCGGAGATAATTTCCTCTGCGGTATACGCTCCGGTGGTTACAGCCTTCTCTGTTGGGATAACATCGGAAGCTACTCTCCTAACCGTAAACGAATCTACCAAAGCGACACCGTTTTGCTCGAGAATCTCTCCGTCGGCGATAAACAAATCTGCGCCACCGTAAACGGCACAAATTCTTTAAAATGCTGGAGAGGTTCCGATCAATCAAAACCTCCGAACGAGAGATTCCAGTCAATTTCATCCGGCGTTGGTTTCTCCTGCGGCGTTTCGATTCGAAATAACCAAATCCTTTGCTGGGGAACCGATCCGGTTAAATCGAATCAGATCCAAACCGGATTCGGAAACACGACGATGGTTACCATATCTGCAGGTGAATCACATGCTTGTGGATTAAACACTACTGGGAATTTGATTTGCATCGGAAACAACGATTCTGGGCAGCTCAATGTTCCTTCAGATCAAACTAACCATTACTCATCTCTCTCTCTCGGATCAAATTTCACTTGCGCGATGCGAATCTCGAACAATTCGGTGGTTTGTTGGGGCGGAGGAGCAGAGAGATTCAACAATGTCACGGATTCGATCTCATTCGAGTCGATTTCTTCGGGTCCGGGTCTAATTTGCGGGTTAATTTCAAGTAATCTCTCTATAATGTGTTGGAATCCTTCAAATTTCTCAAGAATCTTCCTCCCTTTCCCAGAAGTTTTACCAGGTCCTTGCGTTGAATCATCATCTCTTTGCTCTTGTGGTATTTATCCACAATCTGATAAGCTCTGTTCTGGTTCTGGTTCGATCTGTAAATCATGCTTGATTCAATTTCCGGCGAGTCCTCCGAGTCAATTTCCTCTTCCACCACCGCCATCACCGTCAACTTCGTCTCCTCCATCGAAAGCTTTAACCAGAGGATTGTTAGCGTTTGCGATTGTTGGATCAGTTGGAGCATTTGCAGGGATCTGTAGTGTGGTTTACTGTTTATGGACTGGAGTTTGCTTGGGGAAGAAGAAAGTTCATAACTCGGTTCAACCAACGATAACTCGCGGCGGCTCTAATAGCCGGTCTAACAGCTCGAATAGCCGGTCGTTAACCATAAGACGTCAAGGATCGAGAATGCTATCGATGAGGAGACAGAGAAGTGGAACATCCTCGATGAAACATGCGGATAAAGCGGAAGAGTTTTCGTTCTCCGAGCTCGCTTCCGCTACCGGAAACTTCTCTTTAGAGAACAAAATCGGTTCGGGGAGCTTTGGTGTTGTTTACAGAGGCAAACTCAATGACGGGAGAGAAGTAGCTATCAAACGTGGGGAAGTAAACGCGAAGATGAAGAAGTTTCAAGAGAAAGAAACCGCGTTTGATTCGGAAATCGCGTTTCTATCGAGGCTTCATCATAAGCATTTGGTGAGACTAGTTGGTTACTGCGAAGAAAGAGAAGAGAAACTTCTCGTTTACGATTACATGAAGAATGGTGCGCTCTACGATCATCTACACGACAAGAAGAACGTCGAAAAACACAGCAGTTTGATCAATTCTTGGAAAATGCGGATCAAAATCGCGTTAGACGCGGCTAGAGGAATCGAGTATCTACACAATTACGCGGTGCCACCGATTATTCATAGAGATATCAAGTCATCTAACATCTTGCTTGACTCGAATTGGGTCGCTAGAGTTTCGGATTTCGGGTTATCGTTAATGGGTCCGGAACTTGGTAAAGATCATAATCCTTATCAACGTCCAACGAAAGCTGCGGGGACGGTTGGATATATCGATCCAGAGTATTACAGTCTTAACGTTTTAACGGACAAGAGCGATGTGTATGGACTCGGAGTGGTGTTGTTAGAATTGCTGACAGGAAAAAGAGCGATATTTAAGAACAATGGTGATGTGGAGGAGGAGGAAGGGAGTGTTCCGGTGCATTTGGTGGATTACTCGGTGCCAGCGATATCGGCTGATGAGTTGGGTACAATTTTGGATCCGAGAGTGGGATCACCTGAGCTAGGGGAAGGAGATGCGGTGGAGCTGGTGGCTTATACGGCGATGCATTGTGTGAATGCGGAAGGGAGAAATAGGCCGACGATGACGGATATAGTAGGGAATTTGGAGAGAGCATTGGATTTGTGTGGGGATAGTCATGGGAGTATCTCTAGTGGCATTTGTTCTATTGTCTCTGATTGAGAGATTAAATTCAAAAAAATTGAGTCTCTTCTCTTTTTATTTTTACATAGGAATTTTTTTTTTGAGGATTTCATTTTTTCTCTTAAAAATTTCGGCTTTCTTTTGGATGGTTTTTTTGTTTCGTTTGTAAATAGTATTAGCGTAGCTGCGTAGGAGAATTCAAATATTCAATAGTCGTGGTCTAACCTTTGGTTGGGAAATGTATAATTTGGACAGCGGAGAGCGAATGATTAAAGTTGGAATTTTTGGTTGTTTTGTATGAAGGAAGATGAGAATTATGGTGTCGTTCTTTTGGTCAAAACGTATTCTTAATTTATTTATGGATAATAATACCTTCGGCGTGGATTTATGTATTATATTATTCTCTACTTTTTTTTGTGGTTCGAATGAAGTATAGATGTAAAATCTAGTCAAACTGCCGTCGTCCATGTGGTTTAATTTTGTTTGATGATATCTTGGAATTTTTGGTGTATCTTCGTCATGAGAAAAAGAAAAGATGATGTAATATAATTTACTATACTTGTCTATAAAAAGTGGGGTCCATTTTTTACACTTGTGCATCCTCATATGTTGACATGTCATCATTGCCAACAAACAAATACGAGTCTATTGACTTTGAAGATTCCAAATCCTGTATTACCGGTCAATACTTTCTGTCTTTGAAGATTGTCCTTCTCTTTATATTTTACGTCATGTTATAGTTTTACTTTGATTAATTTAAACTAAAAATATTGCGAAATGCATATATGGATGTATTTTTCCAAATTATCACACTATTATATATCTTAGTACCAAAAGAAATTAAAAAAAAAAGTAATGTAAAATATACTAAATTACATTTTCACAAAAAAAGTAACAACCATGTTTAAAACTTGTGAACCTTAATATCAGTAACTACAACAGTTGTTTTCACCCTAAACAATAAAATAAAATATTCATATAATGTTTGATTAGAAAATGCAGTTTTTAATATTATCATTTGTGGTATATATTAGAGAAACATTTGATTCTTAGTCTTAGGCTCATCATAGAGTTCAAATTTAAACGCATTCACAGATTGTAGAAGATTCAGATGCAATGAACGACGGAAAGTTTAGTGACTATGCTGATGTAATTAGATTAATACTAGTAGTAAAGGAATATCAGCATGCATAGCACTTTAATGAAAATATTGGTCCCAATAATGAAATAAAACCAGTATTACTATTTTGTTGGATTGGTAATGATATTTTTGTCGTGACAGGTAATTTCAACATCCATTCATTTAATTTGGGATGTGCTTATAAGTTCAAAACTGAATTATGTATGATATAGGATAGGCCATTAGCTAGAGTATGGAACGATTAATAAAAATTTCTTACATGATCGAGCATTAAATTACGTAGAAGATAAGATATGAATATGAAGTGAAAAGAAGAAGATATACATGCATACTTTTATTTTTGGCGGCAACACGGTGGTGGGGCAACCATGGCGGTGACGGTGAGGACGGCCAACAAATAAATGACATTTCATTTTTTTTGGTCAACTTATATATTCATTCAAAAGATCATTTATAACAATATCCAAAAAGATATATAGGATATTTACATTCAAGTGACAGCCTGCAAGGTTTAGATAAGCTTTCTAGCTAGATCCCCTAAACAATCACATTAGCAGGGAGATACTGCTGGAGAATTGAACAATTATCAGAAGAAAAAACATAAACCTATTCAACACAACCAAATAGAACCAAACAAAACTGGGTTCTGTTTCCCTCAGTGCCTCACTGGCAAATTCCTCTGTCTCGCTTCATCATCTCAATATATATCCCTCCACTACACATGCATGCACATATTATATAATATCAATGAATCAAAGATTAATCGACCATGAATAATTTAATAATGCCTTTCTGTGAGCTTGTAGGCAAAATAAATATATATTTCTAATGACATAGGATGTAGTGTTATGTCTGTCCCCATATTAATATCAATTTGAGCTGTGTTATATAAGCTTATGCGCATGCTAATCAATTGAAGACATTTTTTCAAAAGAAAGTATGCTAATATCAAAAACATTGTCAAGACTAGCTAATCTTCAGGGTTAGGATTTGCTCTGCTCTTCCGCTTCTTGTGAAGAGGTTTGGTCCGACGTTTCTTCTGCTTATTGGCAACACTTAGTGATGACCTTTTCCTAGAAGCAGAACAAGTTGGAGAAGTGGTAGCAACTTGTGAGCTTTGGTTATCGAGAGGGCTCCCTCCAGTTGATAGGCTAGTCCAAAGCCAAACTGAACTTGCAGTACGAAGTAGCCTTCCTGATGCGTTTTGAGGGTGCGCTAAGAGAATATTGTTCTCTTTCTTGCTCAACTGGACTAGAGCTGAGACGAAGTCAACGTCTTGTGAGATGTCTTTTGAGATTACCATCAAATTTGTTGGCTCCTCTCGATGGTTTATTCCCCACATATAAACGTCCTTAAACATCATATTAACCTTTTCTTGACTAGTTCCTGAAATATATCAACAAAGGAGATCAGATGAGCACAACATTAACAAGAAAAAGAGGAAGAGAGAGAGTGTTGGATTTTTAGTTAACTAACCTGGGTTTATAAGCTTAATGTTGACGAAGTCAAAGTCTTCTTTGGTTTGGTTCGCAACAGAATAAGCAACGATCCACACCTTACCATTGTAACCCATATTTTTGAGAGCTACTTTGATATTATCATAGATCAAAGCAGGAGTGAGATCATCAGGGATTGGGCAATCATCCAGGTCCCAGAAGACGCCTGTCTCAGGAGAACAAGTTGGAGAAGGGATAGCAACTTTTGAGCTTCCACTTTGGTTATCGATAGGTCTCCCTCCAGTTGATAGACTAGTCCAAAGCCAAACTAGACTTGCAGTTTCAAGTAGCCTTCCTGATGCGTTTCGAGGTTGCGCTAAGAGAATGTTGTTTTCTGTCTTTCTTAAATAGACAAGACTCGAGACGAAGGAATTCGAGATGTCTTTTGTTATTACCATCAAATTTGTTGGTTCATCAGGATGGTATACTCCCCAATTATAAATGTCGACAACAAACATAGGGATTTTATAAGCTCCTGAAAATATTGTAAGTAAATATATTTATATTAACGGAGATATACTAGAACAATATAGCAATAAGTAAAAGAGAGAGAGTGTTAGGGTTTTAAGTGCATGAATGAACTAACCTACGGCTTTAAGCTGGATGTTGGCAGATCCAAACTCTTCATTGCTCTGATTCGCACTAGAATAAGCAAAAATCGAAACCCTACCAGTGTAACCCATATTCTTGAGAGCTAATTTGATATTATCATAGATGGAAGCAGGACTAAGATCATCAGGGATTGGGCATTCATCAAGGTCCCAGAAGACCCCTGTCTCAGCCTCTGCGAGGACAAAATAATACAAATTGGTTTACTATATATGACAGATGAAAAAAAGGAGGAAGACATAGAGACACAACTTACCAGAGAATTTGCTGTTCGAGGAAGACATGGTGAAACAAACAAACGAAAACAGTAAATTAGGTTACATGTGGCTGCTAATAACAAGAGAGTCTTTTTTTAAGGACTAAAAATCGGTTTGATTGCTAAACATATGGTAATAGTTAGGTCTGTTAAAGCCTCAAGCTCAGCCCAAAACCGAGAAGCCCAGGAAGAGCCCAAGTTGCAGTCAAAAGCAATTCAAACGGTAACATTGACGACAAGCTCACATAATTGGCGTCTATATACGTATGTACATGTACTTTTTTAATACGTTCTTGAGATTTGAGAATAATTTTTGTAGACATAAATAGCATATATAAAATTATAAGTTGTTTGATCCACACATAATAGCTCAGCATTACAAAACTATTAAACACCAATAAAGAACATTCTCACAATAACCAAACCCATGAACCGAAATCACAAACTCTGTTTACTTGTATGTACTGGAAAATGCATTTCTTGTAATACTCACACTGTCACACAAACTCCATCCGCACAAGAAGCTTCACGGATCTACACTTCACACCATCCTGGTTACGCAGAGGAACGGCACGTATTCCTTGCCTCAGCTCCCAAACCGGCAAGCAAGTTTGGCCTCCAAAATCGTCTTTCTCCGACATGTCATACTCATGTACCTCAATACGTAGAAGAGCAAGCTCTGGAACTGTTAATGGGAACTCAAAAACCTCATCCCAAGCTGGTATCCAATTATCCTCTAATGTTTTCGTCTTCTTCATTATTGTATCCGCGGGAACTCCAGCGATCCCGACCTGAGAAAAGTTTGAAACGTTGCATCAGTTTCTGCCTCAAAACTACTAAAACCTCCAAGGTTGCAACATTTTTATACCCTTGTATAGAAATCAGGTGGAGAATATCGATCAAAGTGTGTGTGCGGGAAATCGTAGTACCATCCTTCTCCCATGTATATAGTAACCTAAAAGATGTATAAAGTAATCAAAACATTATAAGTTCATGAGTTTTAGAAGGATTCAAATGACAAAAACAGATAATAGATAACTGACCCTTAGTGTTGTTTTTACGGGTAATGTAGCTTCTGGGTCAAATACAGCATCGGATTTTAGCAAAAGATCAGGTTTCTTGATATAGCCACATCCTCCATTGGCTCTAAACATTCCTTGCATTACCCACAATGATCTTCCAAGTCCCTGCACAAGGAAAAGTTCATATCAAGAATTCAATTTGTCATGCATGTATATGTAGCTGTGGAATATGATTTGATGTTCTGTTATAAAGACTGGAGGAGAACTTAAAGATGTAAGAAAATTAAAAGGAAACCTGCATATTGAAAGCCACCATTTGAGCTCCATGGCTCCAAGCAATCAGAGGGTTATAGTTTGATGAAGTAATTCTAGTTCCTTTCGGGTAAACCCGAAGCAAATTCCTCTGAGTAAACCTGCATCATTTACCCCATGATCATAAGAGTTTCTTATGACACTTGGAAACTGAATATATATTCTTGTGAAAACATAGTTTGAATCTCTAGTGCACTGATCTTATTTTTGATGAATAAAAAGAGGATCTTAATTCTTAATACCTCACAATCTGTTTGGCATACTTTTCTGAGGCCTTTTCAAGTTGTTCTTCACTTAAGCTAAGCCGTCTTACTTTATCAGGATCCACCTTCAAACATTCAGTTATTCCGCCTTTCGGTTTCCCGGCCTCAATTGCAATCAAATGCTTATATTCCGGTGGCGCATTCTTCTTAATCTTATCATCACCATCATCATCATCGTCATCATCATCATCTCCATTTGAATCATTCTACAACAAGGAAGAAAGAAAAAACCAACTAAAACACATGAAAACCAATGAAACTAAATGAAGATGATGTGTTTTTACACAAACCTTGTCAACACTTCTGTCCCTTCGAATAAAGCTTGGAACTTCTCTTCCCCAAACTTCTTCATCACCCAAATTCCTACCTTTTTTCACCAAATCATCATCTGTTGCTGCCTTATACTCTTTAGGAGGTTTAGTTGAGATCATAATACGCTTTTTCAAAGACGCGGGCGAAGGGAACTCCTTCAAGCATTCCCCTGAAGGAGGAGTAAACAACATTTCTCCAAATATATCTGTAACCATCTAGAACACAACATCTCTATCATCTTTAAACTGATCAATTACTAAAGCAAGAAATGTTCTCACAGAAATTCTACACACCTCAGCAACTTTAGCTTGGAGTTTAGGAGTAAGATGATCTTCAAGAGTAACAACAACTGGATAATCAGATACATCAAAAGCATGTTCTCTAATAGCTCTTAAACATTTGATCAGCTCCACAGGTGATGTAAGAGTCCTGTATTAATCATAAACTTTGATAAGAACCAAAAAAAAATGGAAACTTTAAGAAAAACAGAGACATTACTAATAATAAATACCTTCCATGAAGAACATCGATGCCATCTTCATCAGAGTTAGGCCAAATATCCAATTCAATAACTCTAACACCTTTTTTCAATGCTTCAATGATAGGCAATTCACTGCAATCACTACTCAGTTGATTACCAGTTAAATACGAATTATGTCCTGTAAATATGAAATAATGTGATAATGGAGCATCCATATCTTGATGCACCTGCCAAAAAATATATTCAAGAATCAATCTCTCTTCAATCTCAATCTAAAATTCAATCTAAAATCGAATTACCTCCTGAGAAGAAAGAGGAGAGTTGGTAACAGCGAAAAGGTATTTGAAGAAAGCATCAAGATGGAGACCATTACGATGAAGAAGAGAAGATGAAGCATTGACGATTTCTTGAGCTTCTTCTCTCGTGGCTTTGTCTTGTTTCTGAACATCGATTAGGAATCTGAGGAGGAGATCGGTAGTCATGAGACCTTTGTCGGAATAATTGTCGAAAAGTGTCTTGATCTCAGGAGGTGCTACGGACACAGTGTGTCGATACCTCCGACGGAAACAGAAACAGACTTTGTATGTTTGCTTCGACATTTAAAAATTACGAACAATGTGTGATTTGATGATTGAAGAAGAAGAAGAAGA
Source organism: Arabidopsis arenosa (assembly GCA_905216605.1). Taxonomy (NCBI): domain Eukaryota; kingdom Viridiplantae; phylum Streptophyta; class Magnoliopsida; order Brassicales; family Brassicaceae; genus Arabidopsis; species Arabidopsis arenosa. The sequence goes on along the minus strand of LR999455.1, from coordinate 13,416,045 downwards.
AATGTGATCTCTAAATCTGAATTTTAATTTATTGTTCTCTTTGGCGGTTTGATTGAAATAGTGACTTTCCATAAAAGTTGGGATGTATAGAGAAATGAGTTTGCATTGCGTGTTATAATACATTAGTCCACGTGGATTTTTTGTTTAAGTTTATGTCGGCATTAATTGTTTTGACTTCTTTTTAATACTTTTAAATTAATAATTAGATAAGTTCTTTTTCTTTTTTGTTAAAGTATTCGTAGGAATTTATTCAAAGCCTATAGTTTAATGTGAAAAAGATATAAATTTTTTTTATACAGCCTATATTTGAAGAAATTTCTAAAGATTAATAAGAATAATTAATACGGAATCTCTTTATGTTTTTTTTTTTTGACATCCAAATCTCTTTTTGTATAGAAAATAATAATTCGTAAAAAATCACTTAAGTAGTCTTGTTCACGTCGTAGGCACTTGGTGGACATTCGATTGTAAAAAGATGGGCCTAATTCTCGTCGATTGCAACTATATATCTATAAGGCTCAAATTGAAAATATTGAATAGTTTGAGGGCATAAGTTCTAATTCTCGTCGATTTTTTTGTCTAACTTGCAACTATATATCTATAAGGCTCAAATTGAAAATATTGAATAGTTTGAGGGCATAAGTTTACATAAAGTCTCAAATTTGGGGAATATCTTTTTCTGTCGATAAGTTTCGACTACAAAACGTGGTGTGTCGTTTAAGAAAAGGAAAACGGCATAAAGTTTCGTATTCTTGGTGGGTTTAGGATCAATCAATCAATTGATGTTTTTTTTTTTTTTTTTTTTTTTATTTATAAATTGATGTTTATATAAATAAAAAAATACCTTTGTCTTTGTTTTTTGTTCACGTTCGTTTCATACCCCTAAACTGGTCTCGTCATGGATAAGACGAAGGAGAGATACTCCAGGAGCATCCGGGACGATCGTGATGAGAGAGATAGGACTAAGCATCATCATGAGAGGTCTCACGAAGGAAGTAAGAGGAATAATCGAGAGCAAGAGAATGGGTCGGCTAGGGCAGCAAACAAGAAATCTAGGTTTGAAGATGTGGCTAGGTTTGAGATTTGGCCATATAGTTGTTCTATCCATCGGAAACTACTTCTAGTCAAATCGTTGAAAATATTAAGCGATCTCAGGAGTTGGCTCATAAACAGAACAAGGGTTTTGTTCTGCGAGTGGATGCACTTGGAAGAGAAATAGATGAACATGGGAATGTGATTAGTGTCACTAAACCGATCAATCTTAGTACATTGATGGTTAACAACAACAAACACAAGAAAGATGCTTCTCAGAATATTCTTAAACCTCATGAACTTGAAGTACTAGATCCACAAGAGAACCCTTATTTTGATCCAAGGATCGGTATAGATAAAAACAAGATTCTGAGACCTAAAAGTAAGAGTTTCAAGGTGAAGCGAGCGCATCTGAAAAAGGCTAAGGATGATGATACAAATTGATACAAATCCAGTTCCAGATTTGATAGAGTTGTCTGACCGTGTCACAATAGAAGAGCCAATCCCAGTTTTTTTTGAGTGGTGGGATGCAGAGATCCTCACCGATAACAAGTTGTTGTTGGATGCAAATATCCTCATCAATGACACCATTACTGAGAACCATCTGAATATGAAAATACTTAATTATCACATTGAGCATCCATCTTCCATAGAGCCACCTGCAGAGGCAGCTTCTCCACCTCCCCAATTTCTTAAACTGACAAAGAAGAAACAGAAGAAACTGCGAACCCTGAGGCGTGCCGCAAAAGAAAAGAAGAAACAGGAGATGATTAGACAAGGGTTTCTTAAACCACAAAGATCAAAGGTGAAAATGGGCAACCTAATGAAGGTTCTTGCGTCTGAAGCAACCCAAAACCCAACCAAGCTTGAAAAAGAGATCCGCACAGCAGCTGCTGAGCGTGAACAAGCTCATATGGAAAGGAACGTAGCGAGGAAGCTAACTCCTAAAGAGAAACGTGAGAAGAAAGAAAGGAAGGTCTTTGATGATCCAACGACAGTTGAGACGATTGTGTCGGTGTACAAGATCGACAAGAAGCTATCGCATCCCAAAACAAGATTCAAAGTGGAGATGAATGCAAAACAGAACATATTAACAGGGTGTTGTGTGATGATGGATAAAATGAGTGTTGTTGTGGTTGAGGGTAAGAGAAAAGCAATAAAGAGATACGAGAAGCTTATGCTGAAGCGTATAAACTGGGGAAAGGCAGACGAGGAAGAAGATGAAGAAGAAGAAGAGAATGGTGGAAACAAGTGTTGGTTGGTTTGGCAAGGAAGTGTTGAGAAACCAAGTTTTCATAGGTTTCATGTACAAGAGTGCTTGACCAAATCTGCTGCCAAGAAAGTTTTCACAGATGCTGGTGTTGCTCACTACTTGGATCTTGCTCTCAATAACTAAAATCTCTTCCTCTTGCTATAATGTCTCTGGTTCTATGTTCTTCTCTGTTTTTTTTTTTTATAAAGATTATTAAGTTCTTTTGAAGCAGTGATGTGATTACAATAAAATATAATGATTCATTGGAAATTTATTAAGTAGTCTAATTATGGGTCTAACTTGAAAAATATATTATATAAGGTTTATATTGAAAGATTTTGATAATATGAGGGTACATTTGTAAATAGTTCTGCTACTCTGTCTTTGATAGTTTCTGCAGATTCATTGACTCATTTCGACGAAGAGCTCTTTTGGTCGAACATAATCCATAAGAAGCATAATTTGATTCAGAGAAATTCAAAGGATTACGGAGTAATGGCGATTACGGCGACTAGATTGGTCTCTCTGACTCTCTTATGGATTGTCGTCCTCTTCGTCACACTTGCTCTCATTCAGGTTAATTTTGATCCTCTGTTTGCTAGTTTCTCGATCTGGGTCTGCTACATGACTTACGTTAGTGGCTTCAATGTTCAATTTGGCTTCTTAGATCAAATTGACTGATGTTGCGGATCCTAGTGTCAATGAGAAGATTGTTGATGCTAAGCTCAATCAGGTGAGCACAGAACTCATTGCATTGTCTGGTTTATGATGGTGTGGTCAGGTTTTTTCTAATTTGGGTTTTTTGAAAATTTTGAGGTGGGAGAGGATTTAGAAGGAGTAACACACAAAGTTTACTTTGACATTCAGATCAATGGTTCACCAGCAGGTATAAAGTTTCCTCCTTTTTTTCTATTTTACTTTGGAGTTTGAAATTTGTTGTTAGTGATGTAAATAGTTGATTGGAGATGTTTCAAATTCCGTAATTGGTTTTGGTTACTTAATCACATAAGTGGATGTGTTGTGTCAATGAAAAGATTAGTAGTGCTCTTTCCTTTTTCCATATAGAGTTTGGTGATGTAACTACTGTTGGCTTGAAGTCTCGTAAATCTTCTGCAGCTCATGCTAATAGAGTTTATAGTAACAATGTGCATTTTGTCATGTACAGGACGCATTCTTATTGGCCTTTTTGGGAAGATAGTTCCTAAAACTGCAGGTAAAGTTTTAAATTTTGATCGACCAAACCTTCACATTCTCGTGTCTACTTTGTCCCTGAGTTTGTTTCTTCCTTACTGAATCCTCGGTTTCTTTCGCAGAGAACTTTCGAGCACTTTGCACGGGTAGCCAAGTAACCTTTGTTTTCCCTTTAAATCTCCTGGCCTTTAGTTTTTCACTCATTCCTTCTTCTGAGTTCTGAGCCAAGAGACTCTTTTGGTTTGATGTTTATCCTCCCGGTGCAGGAGAGAAAGGAGTTGGAAACATGGGGAAACCTCTTTATTTCAAAGGAAGCAGCTTCCATAGGATCATTCCTGGCTTCATGATTCAGGGTGGAGATTTTACACGAGGCGACGGGCGAGGTGGAGAGTCGATATATGGTGATAAATTTGCAGATGAGAACTTTAAACTCAAACACACTGGGCCAGGTAGGTGCTAAAGCTACCTTTTATGACCAGTAAACTCAATACATACTCAACGAAAGACTTATGGGTTGATTCTTCGAATGAATTTCAGGATATTTATCAATGGCAAACTCGGGACCAGATTCCAATGGTTCACAGTTCTTCATCACAACAGTCACCACGAGTTGGTAAGCAGGCGTGATGGTTTATTTGCTTATCTTCAGTCTTATTTTGATTCTGTTTTTCGACAATGTGATTATGAAATCTTTCTGTTTTGGGAAAGGTTGGACGGACATCACGTTGTGTTTGGGAAGGTATTGTCTGGCATGGAAGTAGTGCGCAAGATCGAAGCGCAGGGACAAGACAGTGGAGTGCCCAAAGGACATGTTATTGTTTTTGCTAGTGGAGAAGTTTCTTTGTAATATCGTTTTTTCTTCATCCGAATGAACAAGAGACCGAGATCCAGAAAAAAAAAAGAAATCATTCAAATACTTTGAAATAACGTTTCTTATATCAGCCAAACTCATAAGTTGTGGTCCTTAATAAGGAGTCAAAGTATAAACACGCATGTTGGGCTAGTTGGCTCTAAGGTTCGGCCCATGTTATTAATACACACTACACAGTGTGTTTAGTACCCAAACAAACTTGCATACACATAGGACCAAATAAAAAGCATACCAATTTCTAGTCCTTTGTTAATTAGACCGACTTGTTGCTGGAACTAATTTTCCGGCGTATCTATTACCGGCGGATATATCTCATTCAATAAGAGCAGCACATCCTTTCGGCAACTCTCAATTATGGGTCCGTATTCATAATCATCGCAAAGACGCCAATATGACATTATGACCTGTTAGAAACAACCAACCGAAACTTATGTTTTTGGGAACAATTATGTTAAAGTAAAAAAAAAAAAAAGGCTGAAGATTCACATGTGGTAAAACTTACGTAGCAATTCAATTGGTTGACCATTTCTATACGGGTGGCACGAGGGATGGTTTCAGCATCGGAGGCATGCAATTTCTCCATTACCTCTGTCACTTCGCTACGGATAAAATAAATATCTATTGGAGGACGTCTTGTAGTGAGCGCCTTCTTCATTTGTACCGCTATGTTCACTACCGACGACCATAAACCTTTCTTCTCCTGTCAACAACATATCATATCAAACCCGACATCATAGAGACATTGCAACAAGTGTTTGACATGATAAAACTTACCGAGACCTCCTCATCAGATTCACGATCAGCATATTTGTTGGAAGAAGTGGAGCTGGAGCTTGATGATGACTTTGGTGGTTCAGCAACGTGGCTAAGCACTAGTGTACCACCACCACTTTCTCCTCCAGAATGTGAGTCGTCGTCAATGTCCTCAAACCGAGAAGCAAATGATGATTTGGTTCCGCTGTTATTAGTTAAAGATGGTGCAGATTCTTCCGGTGTCTGCTCATAGAGACTTTCATTTGGCTGCATTTTACGACCAAAAAGAGAAATCCGATCTTTCAATCTGAACTAAATAATGATCCCAAAAAAAACAACCCTAGACTTACCTTAATAGTCAGCTTCCGAGCACCAAGACCACCAACTTTTCCCATCTTTTTCGCACCAATATGTTTCTTAAACGTACTGCGAATAACTGCATTAGAAGCTTTCGTAGCTTCAAGTTTGACAGAAGAAGTTTCATTAGGAGGTAACTCTTCCTTGACATCAGAAGCATTAGATGCTTCCGGTAGCTGAGAAGTAACAACGAGAGATGAGGAAAATGGAGCAGAATTAGTGTCTTGAGCAACTTCTTTAGCAAGAATCTGCTTATACAAATCAGCAGCCCTTGAAGTGTACTTAGCCTCGGTTTTGCCACTATCGGTCCATCCATGTTCCTTGAAAAACAACTGAGCGCGGTTGTTGCCCCCAAAAATCATTGACCTGAGCTGCTCAGAGCTCCATGAGTCTAAATTCGTTGATCTAGAAACAAACCAGAGAATTACACAAATTTGAACCAATCTAATTTCAAGAAAATTCTGAAACAAAATGCTGATCTTAGATATAATTCGTATTGTTAAGATTTGTGGTGTGTAGAACTTAAAATGTTTTACTTTTACCTGACGAAGCTGATATGAACACCGAGACTCCGATGAGTAGCTGAACAATCCATGCAGAGAAATATCCCGTACGTGATTGATGCCCATGTCGGGTTCTTCGCACTACAATCGAAGCAGACCTAAAAGTCCAAGATACGTAAAAACGAAAATCGACATAAACAATTATGATTCCAATCGAAGAAACTAGTCCCAACAGATCAAGAAACACCGACGAAAATCGATAGGGAAGTCGAACCTTGTTCTCAGATTTTGCTTTGAGTTTTCGGAAAAAAATATCTTTATCAGTAAAACTGTCGGAACCCATCGTCGTCGACGAAATTTCAGGGATTTGTTGAGAGGAAAAAAAAAATACATTTATAGTATTTGTCTTTATTAATTCGAATAAATAAGAGCAGATACTCAATAAATCTCTCAACAGTATAATATTAATATTTTAAGTGTAGTTTAATTAAAAATACTAATTTTAAATTAGAGAATCTCTCAATAATAATTTTAATTATAAAAGTAGGATGTTCTAATATTAACTAAAACATTACTAATTTCATGATATTGAATTAGAACTTAATTCAATATTAAAACTTTCTCATTTTTTCATTATTTTATATTTTTATGAGTGAGAGACTCCCACTAAACTCTCAAGATTTCTATTCTGAAAATCAACTCTCACCCTTTTTTTTAGAAGAAATAAAAAAAAAAAATTACTTTTTATTGTTAGATATGCATGCTAGCCCATAAATTATGCAAATCGAAGATTAATTGTTACGAGAAACTCATGTCATTAAAGTGGACTATAATTTGAACGTTCACATTGTACATAATGCATAAGAATCGATCCGATGTTGCTTTCAAATCTAAATGGGTTTTTGGGTTGTGGTTTCCGCAATTTAGCTCGAGATCAAACTAGTTGATCATAATGGGGTTCGTTGGCCTTGCTTGTTCGAAATCCGTCAATGTATTCGGAAATCCCAACCATCCGATTTACCCTAATGAAATGTTCACTAAGAAGATATTTGGTTACCAATGATTTTCATAATTAATGGAACATCTAACGTTCACTTTACCAAATAGCTTCGAACAACAAGCCCACCATCTCTCTTTGGATTGAAGCTCTGAAGCCATTTCAAGACAAGATTCTATAAATTTGTTATTGTTATGTCTGTTTTGGTATGTCAATGTGTGAATGTTGTATGCATTGGCACATGTTGTTGACGATGTCGAAATAGGATTCATGAGTTGAGAAATGAGGTTTATCAACTACCTCCAAGCATTTTTGAAATGAAAATTGTACAGATTTTTTACATTGATTTTTTTTCTCTTTCCCGTCATAAATATGGTTTGTATGCATGGGTGGATCTAAGAATATCTAAGAGGTGTCATTTGACTAATCTAAAATCAAAAATCTAATTGGTTTTAGTGTTGTTTTAATTAGATTTCGTGAAAAATTAGTAAATATTACTTTTTGACACAACTAAATTTGTAATCTTCAAGCGGTAGCAGACACATTATATTACCATGGGTCAATTGACACCTATAAATTTTTAAAATTTTTAAAAAACGACATAACGATGTTGCCATTGATGGGTTTGTCAACCTTCTCAACTCTCAAGATATTCAAGTTATTTTACCATGATCTTTCGGGTGATGGCGACCATGACAAATGTCCACAAAGTATCTCCAGTGAAGGTGGTGAAGATTTTCGAACATGCTACTGAAGCAGAAGCTGATCAAAGTGATGTAGAGGCTGAAGAAAGTGATGGAGAAGCTGATCAAGATGAAGCAAGGTTTCTTAACTGTCTGTCATTTCTTGGAGAAAATGTTGAATCTTACTGATCTGATCGTGTCTTGCGTTGCATCTTCGTCTGAATCCAAGAAGCTTCGCATACTCCAACAACTTCGGAACACTCCAGCTGTTGTTGCGCCCAATTGCAGTATCCAAGTAGTCTGATAGCCTCTGTTGTTTGTCCAGACTCGGTAATCAAACTTAGGTCTTTATTGCAAACTCTAATTAGCAAAAATCGCTCTTGTTTCCAGGTTGTGTAACCGTTGCATCTCTTTTGAAATTTTCAGAAATTTTTTTTGTAAGACTTAATCTGTGTTTGGCTCTACAACTTAATTCACTGAATTTGTTTTTCCTACAATTTGTCAACTGCGTCTAGATATATCAATCCAAAGGGTTGTTGTTACTAACCATCGAGCTCCACAAGAAGTTGGAGCATAACTCTATCTGAAATCATTTGCTTCTTGTCTTTGCAACAAGAGTCATTAATGATCACGTATTTATTCATTAAAGAAAAAAATCGAAATCAAAACCCTAATTATTTAAACCGGTCTTCCCAACTACGCGTACCGAAACGAATTAAAATCTAGGTCCAAGAATGTACAATTTAAAAGAAATCTAAGAGAGAGACAACTAGACAAGGAAAAAGCCTCAATCAAGCATCATCTCCATCACTAACCAAGTCGTTGCTATCATGAGGACCCGAAATCTTGTATCTGTTAGCAAAAGAAAACAAAAAAGAAACAACATTTGAGATCAAACCTCAAATATATACATTCTTAAACCAAAAGCTGTGAAAATTTGTATTTATGTTGGAACTTGGAAATGTGATTGCTTAAAGAAAATCAAGAAAAGATTCTCACAATTCAAGAACAGATTTTCCTTCCTTGTACTTCTGGCTCTTCTCATGTGCAAACTCCTAAAAACCATAAACACAGAAACAAAGTTTAACTCCATGGTACAAACTCAATCAAAATGTTTGCAACCAAACCAAACTACTAGTTTTGTTGTCTTACGTATTTCCAGCCAACGTTTGATCCACAACCAACACAGAAAATGTCAACTACGGTGTGTAGTCCAGTTATCATCATTCTGTCTTCTTTCACTCCAACCGATACGTTTACACTAAAAGGATCATCAAAAATAAACAAGTCAGGACTAACTATTTATTTTCTAATGGCTCAGATTTATACAATTATAAGGGGTCATGAAATCAGAAAGACTTACACGTTATTGAAGAGATAAGCTCCTCCATGCTTGCATTGAAAAGACTGCACAAGTTTTAAAGTCACTACTATATTAATCACTATGTAATGATTGGATCAGAAAGGGAAGATCAAAATATACAAACTCTGGTTTGACACATGATGATCTCACTCAAGACCAACACTCTGTATATTCAAAAACTAAAATTGACATTAAACAATCACATGGTAAATCCTAAAAGGAATCACTGAAAATTCGAATGAAAACTAAAAGTATATAATCAGATTCGTGACAAAAAAAAAAAGACCAGATCATGGAGATTGAAATGATCAAACCTTAGAGATGATGTCTTGTTCTGTAGAGAGATGGGTCTTACAGAGTTTGCAGATGTAGATGTTCCCCTCCAGATCAACCATAAAAACCCTACCCATCTTTGATTCAAAAAATTCTTCTTAGCCTTACGTGAATCGAATAATCAAAAACAAAATCGTGTCTTTGGTTTATAACGGGAGAAGGAGGAAATTGAGGGGAAAATAGTTGGACTTTTGGAGATTTTTTCGGTAGCGTATAAAAACTGTGAACTTGATTCGGTCTTATTGGATCTTTGGAAGTTGTGTAATTAGCAAGAAACGTGGATAAATAAATATATGATTAAAAAACGGGATTTCTAGTTTGAATCCAACCAAAATTCCAAAAGATATTCTTTCCTTTTTTCACAAATATATTATTTCTAAAAAGTAAATATATACAAAAATATAAAATATTTATTTATGACTGACTTTATCAACAACACTTTTAATAAATCTTACAAAAAAAACACTTTTAAATGAGGAGAAAACAAAATTATATAATAGAAATTTAAATTTAAAGAGAAAAAGATATCTATCTCGATCGTCTAAATTGTTGAAACAATCACACTCACAAACAAAAAGAAACAAGAACAAGAAAATCATCAAAAAAATTTAGAGTTCAGATGAATAAATGCGATCAAATATTCAAATCCTACGTCTTGGTCAAAAAAATTCCAGCAATCCGCTATAGAACGCTACGATATACGTAGAAATCAAGCTCGTAAACAAGACTAAAAACGTCTCGAATACAAGAAGAAGAAGAGACAGAGTATTTACACTCTTTATCTCTAAAATGACAAAGCCCTTACACCCAACAGTGTGTGATCTTCTTTGTGCAAACTTTCCTTCCTGAATAGTCTTTTCACTTATCCTTAACCCCAAAAAAACAGAGAGTTACAATTTCATGGTTTACTCTGAACAAATGTTCAATAGTTTCTTATTATTACATAGTGAGCCAGAAAAGACTTGGAAATATAAAAGTAAGATAACAAAGCGATAAACTAATTTGATAGATTTTTGAAACATTTTTGTGCCCCTTTGTTATATCAACAATCACGACGAAGAATTTTAACTCTCTCCATGCATTATGCATATGTAACAACAGACTCCTCTTAAGTTTAACGTTTATTTTAGCTTAATGTCCATAATTTTTCTAGATTCTGAATTTACAAACGTGTAGTTAAACATATTAATACGAACCAACCTTGCCACAATTGACGATATATATACGAACCTAACATTTTAGAAACGTGGAAATAAAAAGAAGTTAGAATCAGAGGATCTACAATTTTTTGCGGATAAACCCTACGGGCTTCTCGTCAGCCACATGTTTTGATTGGTCTCCTAACCTTTTACAGTTTTGGTCCTCACTAGTTACTCCTCAGGATAGGGTAGGTTAGTCTATTTAAAGTTATCTTTTGTCATTTTCAGCACAAAACATGTGTTTTTGATAGAAATTGATTGTCTCGATGTAAATTCGTTTGGTTCAGTTTTATGGCCCTTGACCCTATATTTCTAATGGACTATATAGATTACAGAGGCCTGGACCAAATTAAATCCTCATAACTATTTGTTCCGTTAAGAGTTGCTGACTTTCATTTATCATCAATGAGTGAACTCTAGAATCCCATTCAGCAAATGGGTTACCATTTATTTTGGTATTCCTAGAGGTTGTGGATTTGTAACTTGTAAGTATATTTTGTTCCGATTAGAGATCAAATTTATGAATGAGTTCGTCGTCAAACGTAGTGTGTCACATTAGAATATGAATCTATATACATTATATACATGCACTTTTAATTTTCTTTAATTAGTTGTGCTTGGATAAAAAGATTATGATAAATAATTGTGTATTTCTCAACTCATGGAGTTTGAATTCATCACAAAAGTAAATGAAGCATTTTTTGTTTTCTTTTTCTTAAGTATAAAAGAAGAAAGACAGAAGTGGAAGAAAGATGCCTTCGGCTTCTTATCTCATTGATGAAAATATGGTTTTATACAAACAAACAAAAAGGACAAAAGTGTAACGGTGGATCATTTATAAGAAGAACTAATATAATGTGCTTCTTTTTTTGTGTGTCTATACCTAAATTTAAAATCTATAATATAGTAACAACTGCCAATTCATTGGAGTTGTCTTTTGTAGTCTCACATGGAAAAGCATAGGTTATATATATTAAGCCCCATTCGTTATCTGTTCCTTCCTCCTTTACAGATTATATCCTTTGGACCTTTCTGTAACCAAAACACACAATAAACAACATTATCATTACAAATATTCTCAAGTTCGTTACCTCCACTATATATGACTCACACTCTTCGATAATGATAGTAATTAAAGCAACTTTAGTATTTAATAATCAAGTTATTCAAATATGCAAGTTGGTTGGTACGTATCATATGGAAATAATAAAAGTAAAAAATGATGAGGTGGATTTTGTTACCTGAAACATGAAGAGACCAAAACCCAGTAGATGTTGCATTGATACGTATATTTATATACATGTAGCTTGTATTGTAAGTATATATATGTACAAGTGACGACGACTGACTTCGAATATGGCTATTTGAGTCTCTCTTGTTGCAGGATTTTTTGGTATCGGGGAAACACATTTTTACAAGCTGAAACCTGCAAATTGGAATATATATTAGTCACACACACTTCAATTAAAATCATGAGCCATGTCTTAGGTGTTAGTGACGTTGTCATGTCTACTTTAATAGTATCTTATAAAACTTAATTTAAAGAAAAAATAAAATAAGAAGATTATTCATGCCACACGGTTCCCACTCGGAAACCATCATTATTCATGCCACACGGTTCCCACTCGGAAACATCCGTTTCACTCTTTCCTTTGGGGAAAATGTGAATTATTATTCTTATTCTTATTATATAAGTAATTAATACTATTTATTCGTCACTATCTAATTAGGTTTGAATCAAAATGTTTTTTTATACATAAGAAAGTGCTAATCGAAATACAATTTCCTCTTTTTTCGGTTGTGAGTGAAAAATCAAACCTTCTCAATTGACTAGTCATTTTCCAACCTACTTGCATACAAACTACAAGAACCCTTGGTACCAAATTTTTTTTGAAAATTAATTCAAGACGTTGACTATATATAATATCTAAAGTCACATGCTATTTCTGACCGAGTCTGATCTGTATTAGTGGTAGAAATACAATAGCTTAGATATAAAAATATATAACTAATCCTAGATTTGAAAAATAAACAATTTTGATACGGCCTATATTTATAATTTTTACTGCTAATAATGCTCTTGTAACGGCTGAAAGTTAATAAAATAAGAAAATTCAAAGCGAACTTACGGATTCGATGTCGATTTTGAAGACTAGGAGCTTTCTTCTCTCTCTACAACTTGTACGGTACGCCACAACGATGTGACCGATGGCTAAGATCCAAGAACATACAAAGAGAGCCATTTCCTCTGTTCGGAAATATCCTCCGATCACTGGCTCTCCGAACACAATCGCTGCCTTAAACGATACGTATATTAATGAAGATATCGAGCATATCATCGTTATTGTCAGATATGGTCCCCTTGATAACTTTGGTCCGTCACAAAGCCCGTAAACGCCTATAGTCAGAAAAATAAAAATCGATATCATAATTCTAATAAAAATTTATTATGAGACCAAAAACAGTACTCTCTGGCTTTCTATTTTTTTATTTAAATTCTATTGAAAATTGAAATCAATCCCCGAAAATCTAGCAGAAATTTAAGGCACATGGAATTTTCTTGTTAAAAATCATAATTTCACCAAAAAAAAAAAAAAAACTTTAACAAGAACAGAGCACTTGACGTAAAAAAAACAAAACAAGAACAGAGTACTTAAAGAGTTTCCATATTTAGAATAACAGAACAAAGTTAAGTTTCCTTAAATAATTTAGTGCGTTACTTAACTAGTTTACTTACATAGTATAATGGCAGATCTAGTGATGGAGATGAGAGGTATATCGATGAGAGAGTATCTGAAATCGTAGTTGCTGAGATAAGAATAAATCGTCGCCGGAAAACTAGGAGGAGAAAGGCGGTTGAGAGAGGAGGAGGAGAGGATTGCGGAGGGGAGGATGGCGTCGGCGACGGCGAGGAAGATCGGAGCAGAGAAGATGATGAAAGAGAGAAACATAGTGAAGAGAACAAAGATCGTTTTGATTCCTCTCCAAAGAGAAGATGAATATCTTCTTGTTTTGCTAATCTCTTCTTTGCTGATCAGACCCATCTTGATTTTTCTTCTTTACTAGGGTTTTTTTGGTTATGTACAGAGGATTTGTGATGTAAGTGTGATTTGGTTTCTGGAGAGAGAAGTTTTTTTGCAGAGACTTATTTTGAGGGTTTTAAAAGGGTCGTAGAAAACAAAAATTTGACGATGCTGACGATAAAGCTGATGTGTAAATTTTTAATAAATAAATATCTATCATTGATAATGACATTTTTTTTTCTGTTGAATTTAAACATTTGAGATATATGATGCTGTTTTGGGCGTCTTTTCAAAGGAATAATTATTCTAGAACATAATATATGATCAGTTTGATTTGGTGCATTCTAGGAAATAATCGACGAGTTTCAAAAATTTTATACATTCTGCATCATTTTAATGTTCTTTATAAGGTATACCAGCTGTATATTTTCCTTTGTTAATCTCATGATTTTCTGATCATCTCTTGTTTTACCGGAAAATTCATCAACATTTGGTTTATCCGTTTGCAAGGTCAGTAATAGACTATTTATTTTTATCTGTACTATACTGTGAACAAAAAAAATTATGAATGATGATTGAAAAGCCATATTTGTCTACAAGAGTTTTTCAAGAGTTTTGGCCGTTGCAACCATTAGACCCTAAATATTTGCTAATTGCTTTCGTACATAGACTCCTTAAATCAAAATTTGTATACATGACAGCAATTAAAATTTTATCTCACATGTGAGAGCTTAATATACCTAATCAACAATCCATGTTAAGCTCTAGTCTCCCTAGAATAACGGTATGACGACCTAAATTGTGTGAAGCACAGTACTCTCTTATTTTATTTTATTTTTGTCAAAGTGAAGCACATACTCTCTCTAAATTACGTTCAAGCACTGTATATGTATTAATCAAATTGAGAACTATGTTCAAAGAACATTGGTATTTAGTTTGGAAAAAAAAAATTAACTGTAGTATTTTGGAGAAAGCAATCGTACTAATAAAATAGTGTTATTTCCAGACATTTTTCTATAAAAATGAGATATGCTTGGTAACAGTATAAATGCGGATACAGAGGAACCGACCGATTTGAGCCATGTGAGCACTGATCGCATATATACCGCTAATGTTTAGTTTTAAAAAAAAAAAAAAATCAAATTTATTATCGATGAATTCAGGACATGTTAATCTATATAAGTTTGTTTGATATGTGTAATCAATAGTCACATAAATTTTTTGGATTATGTCACAGAACATGTTAAGGAGATGCTGATTATTTGAAAATATTGTATGACCATTTAGAGAATTTAATTAGCATCCCATTTTAAACGAGTACAAATAATGAACCATAACTTTAGGGCTGCGGGGTTGACTGATGACTAGTAAGTATTGAAAGAAACTTCTTACCTGTGAACTCACGAGAAGCATGTATGTTGGCCTTTGTGGATCATTAGTCTTACTAAAATGATACTCCCTCCGTATTTTAATAATTGTCGTTTTAGGATTTTATTTTTTTAAAAATTAGATGTCGTTTTCAAATTTCAATGCAAAATTTTTTACTTTTTAATGTTTTATGAAAGTAATAAATTTTGCATAGAAATTTGAAAACGACATCCAATTCAAAAAAATAAAAATTCTAAAACGACAATTATTAAAATACGGAGGGAGTAGTATAAAATATCTGAAATTGAAAAACATAACAGTGATAAACCAAGGCTCGAGGGATCTCAAGTTTCACAATTTTGTACAAACCCATCTGGTGCTTAAAGCTCAACAACCGGTTAATTGGGGAAAGATCTTTATCAGATATTTGATAATATTTTGTCGACATCAGATTTGTGTTTGATAAGGAAAACGAAATGCACAAAAAAAATAATAACTAAAAAAACTGTAATATCTCAGGGGGCAAAGAAAAGTCAGAGAGACACGAGAAACAAAAGGGTAAGGCCAAGTGTGAGCCACCAGAGGCCATCGTCGGCAGAATGATCCGTCCACGTCAGCTTCGTGTCTCAATGAGCGTCGTTTACGTTGTAGGAAGGAACCTTCGTCCATTTCACAAGCTTACGTCAGCAAATCTTTTTCTTTTATTGGATAATTTTGTTTTTCTTTTTAACACTTTTTCTCTATAAATTATATTGTGTTAGTATTTCATTGGTCCACTTGGATTAGTACTATTTAGTACCAATTAGCATGTAGCGTCTATCTGGCCACTTGGCAAGCTATTAGAACAAACTTTTTCGTGATTAACAATTTGTTTTTTTTTCTTAATACTTTATCATTCATCTCGACCTTCTTGGGCGTTTAATATGAAAATGTTACAAAATAGCTTTCAATATTTGGAACCATTGTTGGTATTTCTTACGGCTTACCACGTATTTCATTTCATCATATAGGTTTGCGACATGTATCAGTATTTATCACAAAGATATTAGCCTTTTTGTTATGTATATGTATTCATACACACGAGATGATGACTCAAACCTTTGAGGCAATATTCATCTAGAAAACATCTTTAATATTTTAACGGTTAATTGATATATTTCACGACTCGTGTACAATCATTGTCAATTTATATTGACCTGAACCAAAAGGCAAAAGCTTATGAATCTTTCACTTTCACATATCTCCAACCCATTTATAGCATAACCATAACTACAAACATGATGGACATGAAAATCAATTTTTGAACATTGAAATAAGTTTCTTTTACATGAGATGATTTTGATAAAATTATATTTCTTAAATTAATTATTACTGGTTTAACAACGTAGTAAATCCCCTAATTCATGATTCAACATAAAAGTAATAATGATATATCAACTAATTTATTTCAAAAGACGTGGCTTGTGAATCAAGAAACCTAGATGGTTGTATCAATTTTATCAACGAATGCAGACTCAGCCAAGTCAATGGCACGTGCGAGTCCCGCAGCTTTGTTCTGACACTCACGGTGCTCATCCTCTGGGTCACTATCGGCTACAATGCCTGCACCTGCTTGCAGATAAGCTATCCACTCACGGCGAGGCGTGTCTTTGTCTTTGTATGAGTACATTGTGTCGTAACGAGCCTGTGTTGGGAACACAATGGTCCTAAGAGCCAAAGCTATGTCCATGTCTCCAGTGAATGAGACACTACCGAATCCACCACTGTACGGACCTCTTCTAGTCACCTCTAGCTCATCGATTAACTCCATAGCCTTCACCTGTCACAAGAGAGACTCTTAACGATCAGACACTTAAAAGAGGTAATGATAACTTATGTAATAACTAGCCAGTGATTTAATGTGCCTTTGGAGCTCCGCTAACGGTTCCAACTGGTAAAGCCGCACGAAGCGTGTCCCAGCAAGTCAGATTCTCTTGCAACTCTCCAGTCACCTGTTTACACGATTCAAAGTTTATGAGCGTTTGCGTTTACATTTCGAGTGAAAACACAATGTGTGGAAGTACTTAATTTGATATGAGAAAAGAGTCTTGATTTGTAATGTTTCAAGAAAAATTTGTATTACCGTTGAGCTAATATGCATGACATGAGAATAACGCTCTATATTCATGAGCCTTTCTACTTTCACTGAGCCGTTCTTGGACACCTGCTTTCATAAGGCTCCAGAGAGAGCCAATGAGGATATTAGCCGTTTGTAACGATACTATGTTCAAATTTGATTTATTCTTTGTAAGAGAAAACTATTGGCATAGAAATACACAAGTCATTGCTTAAACCAAGAATAAACCAGATTTGATACTGAGAAACAGACTAACCTTTCCAACATCATTGCGACCCAAGTCAACGAGCATGATGTGTTCTGCGCACTGTTTTTCGTCTTTTAAAAGTGTCTCCTCCAACATTTGATCTTCTTCGAAACTCTTGCCTCGTCTTGCAGTTCCTGCTAGTGGTCTATTCACGATCTTGTTCTGTTTTACAAAATCAAGAAAGTGTTCTTATTAACCCTGTTTTAGTCCCTATTACATTACAAAAAGTTCAGGAAAAGAGATTATGTAAGATGTTTACTTTCTTCACTCGAGTGAGAATTTCAGGACTTGACGCTACTAGAATACAACCTCTTGCCTGGTCGGATAGAGAACATGTATATCAGCAAAACAGAGGAAAGCAAAGTAAATCGTGAAGGAGATAAAACAAGTGATATATGAGAAGCACTCACTTGCAAGTAACACATAGAAGGACTTGGGTTCACAATTCTCAAAGCTCGATAAACTTCAAACGGATGAGCAAAAGTGTGGCGCTCAAATCTTTGACTTAAAACAATCTGAAAGATATCTCCAGCCAGTATGTGTTCTTTGGCCTGAAGTACAGCATTCTTATACGCATCACTTGTCATGCTAGATTTTTCCAAAGGAGAGCCATATTGATTGGTATGTAGGTCCACTGATCCATAAGGTAGCTTGGGGCTGAAACAAAAAGATAACTCAAGTTAGAAACACAAAACTGATCGAAACATAAACAGACACAATGTAGAAAAAGGAACAGTTAACTCACGGATTAATGCATTTGATCCTCGAAACAAGCTCTTCCAAGTGTTTCACACCATTAGCATAAACATCATCAAATGATGAGTTTCCTGATAACCTCACCCAATGAATTATATGGATTTTCTATAGAAATAAAGCAAAATTCGCATTAAGTTATATAGAGTAGCCAATTCTTCTATGAAAAGTTCAAGAGATTTTAACACCTTTTCGACATGATCAAACACAATCACATCATCATAAAGACCAAGATGCATGTCTGGCAAATTCCGGTCATCAACCGGAGCCTTGGAGAAAGGTAGCTTTCGTTTTTCAGCATAGCGGACAGTATCATAAGAAAAGTAACCAACCCATCCACCTGTTGATATAACAAGATCATGTGATTTTGACCTAATTTTCATTCTGATCTCAAACTAAACCAAATTTCGATCTAATTGTCATTATTATGATCTCAAAGTCAAAGTAACCAAACCAAACCAAACTGTGAGCAAATCCTCTCACCACAAAAAACATCAGGAAGATCATCGATCAATTGAGGTTTCCAAGTCTCTGAGATTCTTCTAGGAATCATCATTGGATCTTCAACTTCCTCTGTAGTCTTAGTGCCTTTAACATGATCCATGACTGTAACTTTGTTCTCCTTAGCCACAATTTCCATTTTCGGGTGCGCTCCAACCACACTATATCTTCCCTACAGGATTATATTACACACCAGTTTGATTTGAGAGAGATTGAGCAAACAAACAACAAGATTGAGAGAGTTCTTACAACAGTGGAAGAGTGATGTCCTGGCTCAACAGATTCGAAAAGGAAACTTGGAGCCTCTCGATCATCTTCTTTGACAAGACAACGGTAAGCGAGAACAGGAGTGAGATGGTCGGAGAAAATGGTGTGACGAAGAGGAACAAGATTCTCCTTCTTCATCGCTTCACTTGCTGCAAGAAAATCAAGAAACCAGTTCTTAAAAAAATGTAACCTGTTTCAATGATCTCTCTAAACTTAACGAGCAGCATATCGAAAAGAAGTGTAAAGATTTGCGAGGATTTACATAGAGAGGGACATGACAAGATAGAACCGCATTTGATAGATAAGGAACTTGAGGAGGAGTATCTTTTTGAAATTCCGGTGACTAGTGACGGTGGGGAGAGGCGGTGGCTGGACGGAGAGAGACGGACACGGATGCCGGGGGATTGTATCACTCCGAGGGATTGCATGGTGACGAGAATGGAGAATTTTCGATTAGTTTTGCCGGAGAGTTTTGATTCAGTCGTCGTTGAGAGGGAAGATATGGGAGAGACTTTTGTATTTTCCAAAACTACAATTCTTATTTCTATCCCCGATTTTCTTATTTTGTCATTTGGGCTTATAAATGATTTTGACCAGCATTGTATTAAAAAAAATTTCCTCCAAAATTGAGTGTTTTGACATTTTTTTTATGAAAAGTAAAAAATCAAAAAATTGATTTTGTCCATTTCTATAATTTTCTCTTTTTCATCAGTTTGATGGATGAATACTATATTTTCAAAGGCATTAGTACTGTATTCTACTTTTTAAGACCCTTAAAAAGCTAAGAAAACAATAGAAATACAAAGAATTTTCCATGGCATTAGTTGTAAGTATAGTTAGTTAGAAAAACCTCTCAATGTGTATAGTATGTACTATGTATCTCATAACTATGGTCGATCAAATTGTGACGTGTCATGTGATCAGTTAAGGATCATTATCTATATACTTTTAGACAATTTTCTTTCACAATCAATTATAAGAAATGCATCTGTTTAGATTCTTGCTATAAATATATATATTTTTCTTTCTTCTTTGTTGGATTCTTGCTATTTAAATAAAATGCCTGGAAAAAAAAGATTCTTTCAATTTTCTACAAAATTGACATTAGTAAGAAGTTTTTTTGATAAAGGACATTAGGAGGAAGTTCTATGAAAATCAATGTTGTTGACAATACGAGACGAGGTTTGTCTCCCGTGTCAATAAAACCTGACTTTGTTGGTGATATTATTTGTAAATGATATTTAAAAAAATGTTTATGGGCTTGAGTATCCTACAAAGCCTTTTAACAAAATAACAAGGGATCTTGACGTATCCCACATCGGAAAGCGAAGAGAATTTGGTAGTGAAAGTTTGAGTATAAATAGACTTCACTCTCACTCGATGAAAATTACGCAGCCATGTGGTGAGCACAAAGCGAACTATTCTTTCGCCTTTTACTAAAGAATACCGTGTGCTCTCCACGCTAAGTGGCATACGCCTATTTTTGGAGGGTTCTCGCTTCACAGTGAGACCCAACATTTACTCTAGTCTGAATATTTATTTATGTGTGGCTATCAGATTTGAAAAGGAAGCTCGTAGCCTCTTGTTCATATTCTTTGACAAGACAACGGTAAGCGAGAACAGGAGTGAGATGGTCGGAGAAAATGGTCTTACAATTTATTATTTTGTAATTTGGGCTGTTATAATTTATAAAATCATTTGACCAGCATTGTGTTTAAACCTTTTTTTCAAAATTAAGTCTGTTGACACTTCTTTTTTTTTCTAATGCAAATTATAACTCAACAAAAAAGTTGAATTTTGTTCATTTCTATAATTTTCTCTTTATCATCAATTTGATGAATACTATATTTTCAATGCCATTAGTGTAATTTTCTTTTAAGACTCTTATGTAACTTAGAAATACAAAAAAACTCCAATGGCGTTACTTGTAAATATAATCAAACTAAATGTTACGTTAAATAATTATAATCTCTTTTAATATATAGAGTTTATCATTTAAAACTAGAATGTACTATATATCTCATAACTATTGTTGATCAAATTGTGATGTGTCATGTGATCATCAGTTAAGTATCATAATCTATATTAAATAATTATCATTCACAATCAATTAAAAGAAATGCATCTGTTTAGGTTCTTTGCTATACCTATTCATATAATTTGTTTTTCTTTCTTATTTGTTGGATTCTTGCTATTTAAATGTCTGGAAAAAAGATTCTTTCTATTTTCTAAAAAATTGACATTAGTAAGAAGTTCTATGAAAAAATCATTGTTGACCACATGGAAATTTATCTAATGATTTAGTATTTTTTCGTTTTCCCTTTTAAGAGAAGGTAAAAGATCAAAAAATAAAATAAGTAAAAAAAAAAGAAAGAAAAGGAGGTATTTTCTTTGCTTTTTAAATTTATTTTAAATTTCCTCATATATACACACACTTGGAGAATAAGCAAAACCCCTAGCATTCTGCAAAAGAGAGTGTAGTAGGAGAAATGAAGAAGAAGAAAGGAAATGGATCTAAACCTTCCTTAAGCTGTTTGATGTCTTCTATATACGATTCGCTCCACGAGTTGCCTCAACTCGATCACATCGATTCTGAGAAGTAAGTCGAATTGAACATTTGTGTTGTTGTTTCTCCATTTCTCAACCCCACCCGCTGAATCTTTTTTCGCAGTTGATGGAGATGTCAGTATCACAGGGCTTATAGCGATCGTTGCGTCATTTCAGTCGCTAGAGCTTCAGTTACAAGCTATGAAAGACTTATTGCGTCAAAGGAAAGAAGCTATTCCCAAGGGCAAGATCTCTTCGTTTTTCTATCTCCCTACTCTGTTGGAAATTAAGTTGTACAAACATGAAGTTCACGCTATTCAAGGACCAATTTCGGTAAGATTTGTTATTCGAATTAGGGTTTATAAGTCTGGTTTTGGTAGAAACTGATTTCATGTTATGTTGCATTTGATTGTAGTATTTTTCTGAGGGTTACACTAACATGGCAAGGACGTTGTATCCAGAGTTGTTTTCAGATGATACAAATACATGGTTCAATATATTTACAAAAGCTCTTTTGAGATCATATCATCTGTTTTTTTGTTAATTCCACTATGATTAGTGTGTTTTTTTTGTTAATTCCACTATGAATAGTGTGTTTTGTTTCTTTCTTCTTGTGTTCCAGTTTGATCCAAGAAGATGCCAACAACGGAATTAGTCTTGAGGTGGTATTGTTATTGTTTTGAACTTTTGATGTATATTGGTTTTGGTTTCTGAACTTTTTTTTGTGTAATGCCTTAGCATGTTTTGTGTGATTTCAGGCGGTGGTTCTCTCCTCAAGCCCAACCGAGGAGATACTACAGAACAACCAACTTCCAAATGAACCGGTAAAGAGCCTTCTCTGAATCTTTGCATCCATAGTGTTGTTTGAGATTGTATATATGTTATGATCAGATTGTTTATCATGGTTTCTGAGTGATATGACTTTAGCTCATCATCTCCTACTTGTTCCCTTTCCTCATGAATTGATTCTATCTAATTGGTAATTACTTTGCCTCTGCGGTTTTGCTCTTTTTGATACTTGTACAAGTAACTCCACCTAGAAAAAGATGGTTGAAATTTCTCCTCAGCGTAAAGTCATATATTCCACAGGCTTGAGTGTTACCAAACAGGCATGATTTGCTTACAAAGATTTGGTGAACAACATTGATATGCAGGAACCGTTGAGGCGTGAAAGCAAGACAGACAGCAATTGGTTTGGTAACAGAAGAATGGAAGATTGATAGGTTCGTGCATGAAAGGAAAGGATAGAATCTAAGGAGCTGGGTTTAGGGTTGTTTTTCTAATAAGTATCTAATTCCACAGACTGTAGTTGCAATTATAAGCAGTGTCTCAACTTTTTGGCCCTCTTCTCGTGTCAAAGAGTAATAGTGTTAGTGTATAAGTGGTAACTATTATATAGCAATATTGATACTATATCACATGGAAAATTGATCATGACATACTCACTTTGAATAGATATCTTATTATGATATCTAGGTTTTGGCTTACATTGTGGTTCTCTCTCCAGTATTTTTAGCTACGATATAACATTATACAGTCCTTCAGTTAAAACGGGCCCGTATCAACAAAACCTGACTCTGTTGGTCAAATGTTTAATATGATATAAAAGAGAATGGTAATGGGCTTAAGTATCCCACAAAGCCTTTTAACAAGGAATTTCACGTGTCCCACATCGGAAAGTTTAGAGAGTTTGTAGTTGAAACTGTTATATAAATAGACTTCACTCTCACATGATAAAAACCACGCAGCCATGTGGTGAGCACAAAGCGAACTATTCTTTCGCCTTTTACTAAAGAATACCGTGTGCTCTCCACGCTAAGTGGCATACGCCTATTTTTGGAGGGCTCTCACTTAACCGTGAGACCCAACATCTACCCCCTTGTTCTAAAAATCCCCGCCTAGGCCCGATTACTCCCCGCTTAATCGCTAGGCCCACCCTATCCGCCTCGATTAATGACTAATCCTCTAAAAAATCAGTTACCCGATTACTCTCCGTCTAATCCGATTACTTCCCGCCTAATCCGATTACTTCCCGCCTAATTTTACATATCTCGAGATTGCAAGTATAAAAAACTTTTTATTTTTGTTATTGAATCATTTAAATTGGCAGTTTGTGATGTTTTACAATAACTTATGTTCAAATTTTAATAAAAAACATAAATTTGTAATAAAAATCATAAAAATTTATCTCAAAAATACAGTTTTATGTGTTTACTGCAATTTTGAAAACAATATTTGATTAATATGTTTTAAAAATATTAAAATAATCCTAAAACTAATCCCCGATTAATCCCCGATTTTAATCCGATTTTCCGATTAATCGCTAGGCCCATACCTAACGCCCGACTAGCGCCTAGCGATTTTTCAAACAAGGATCTACCCTAGTCTGAATTTTTATCATTCTTTACAAACTATAATCGAGTTGAATTAATCCTGCAAGGTCAATTGGAGTTATTCGAGAGCCAGTCACAAAGTTATGGATTTGTCCTCGTTTACATAAGCTTAATTTTAAATCGACTGGTAAGTTTGGTTTTGTATTTAGTTTCCGGTTAGGATCGGTTTAGGTGTCAAGTGGAACGAACATCCACTTGGTCCTAGTGTAGTTGGTACAGTTGTTGGTGTGTTCTATTTTAAGAATTTCTCCGGCGACTATGAACCTTTTCATCGTCGTTTCCGCCGCCGTCTTTCTCCTTATCTCCGTCGCGTATCTTCCTTTGCTCAACGACTTATGTAACTACGCCTTCCATTGTTGTCACCCTTTTTCTCAAATCAGATTTCTCTGACTGTTTTTGAGTCTTTTGAGTTGATACTGAAAGTCGTCGATACGATTGATGCTCGCAGATTGGTCAACTCTCAAGTCTCTTACACCACCGGCTGCTATCGTGGCTGATTTGCTAGTGAGAAATGGAACAATCTTCACCAGCGATACTTCTTTACCATTTGCAGATTCCATGGCGATTCGTAATGGCAGGATTCTTAAAGTTGGAAGCTTTGCCACTCTCAAGGTCCTTCACTTCTTTTATTCACTCTTTCAATGTGATTGATGCTGTATTAATGTTCAAGTGTTTAATGCTGCTTTTATACTACTTCACTGGCATGAATGAAGCTGAAAGTTTGATACTTTTTTGTTCTCATGTAATTTATTATTTCGATGAAAACAGGATTTTATAGGAGATGGAACAATGGAGGTGAATCTGGAGGGGAAGATTGTAGTGCCTGGATTTATTGATTCACATGTTCATTTGATATCTGGGGGATTACAGGTGATAATACAAACTTATTTCTGTGCTTTGCCTTCTTGTAATGATATGTATATTGTCAAGTGAACCTGAGAGTAGATGATCACATGCCATTGTTTTATAAGATTTAGACATGAACAGTATACTTTACTCTCGTTTACCTTATCTCTT
Source organism: Arabidopsis arenosa (assembly GCA_905216605.1). NCBI lineage: Eukaryota > Viridiplantae > Streptophyta > Magnoliopsida > Brassicales > Brassicaceae > Arabidopsis > Arabidopsis arenosa. Next base: position 13,391,279 of record LR999455.1, on the reverse strand, counting down.
GTAATTTTTTTTTCGCTTGAGCATAGATGGCCCAAGTTGGACTCCGTGGAGTGAGTCAAAAAGATGAGTTTTGTAAAATGGTGAAGGACGCAGTGCAGAGTAATTAATATTTCATTATTATATTGTGGTTACATTTTCTTTATTGGTGTTTGTTTTTAGTTCTGATATACAGTGTACAGTGAACATTTTTTGTTTAAGTTGGTGGGGTTCTTAGTAGTGGGAGAATATCTAATCTACTATGCTGCTTTTATGTGTGAATAATACATTTTTTCAGTTGCAAAAGAAGGCTCATGGATTTTGGGAGGTGGCTGGAACAATGATTTCTGGGGAGGAGAATTGCCCTCTGCATCATGGATTGATGAAATCTCTCCTCATAATCCTGTAAGAAATCTGCATTTTGTGTTTGTCAATAGTCAACAATCAGCATTAACGGTTTATTTATTTCTCTTCATGTAGGTTTGGTTGATTAGGATGGATGGTCATATGGCATTGGCAAATTCCCTTGCGCTTAGGATTGCTGGTGTTACGAGTTTAACGGAAGATCCAGTTGGTGGAACGATAATGAGGATGCCTAGTGGCGGTAATGCTTGTTTCAAGTAATTTAGCACTTGGCCTATTTATGCTTCCAATTCTTGGGATTGCAGAGAAACTTTCTGTGTTGTGAGTGTATACTAATATCAGCTGGTACTTGCTTTTATGATTGTATCAATTCAGAGCCGACAGGTCTTTTGATCGATGCTGCTATGGAGCTTGTCACTCCCTGGGTTAAAGAAATCTCAGTGGATGAACGTAGGGAAGCACTATTTAGAGCTAGCAAATATGCTTTGACTAGAGGCGTGACAACTGTTGTTGATCTTGGAAGATACTTTCCTGGCACTACAGATGAGCTCTCCTGGAAAGACTTTCAAGGTGCAATAAATTTCTTCTATTGACCCTGAGTGGGATGAGTTGTCATATTCAGACTTGCATGCTGCTAAAATAGAGAGAATTTGATGACTATAGAATAGAATTTGTTTTAGTCCAATTTTTTTTGAGTTGAATTCTCCTTTTTATGGTACAGATGTCTATCTATATGCTGACTCCTCGAAGAAGATGATGATACGGACTTGCTTGTTTTTTCCCATCACAACATGGTCACGTTTATCGGTATGATTTCTTGAGAAGCAACTCTTGTTTTCTGATAAATAGAACGAGTATTCGTATAAGCAATTTTCTTTTTCTTTAGCACGAGAAACTAAAGTGTATATTACAGCATTCTTCAACTTCATGTTTTGCAATTTACATATATTTCTCATTTCTCATATATCATCAGTGAAATCTTGTCCTTTCCTGATTTTCAAATTCTCTTTCGATGTTTAATGCTTTATATCATCGTGTGCTATGATGGCTATTAGAAGCATTCACCCATTCTCTTTTCACCGTTGCTTGCACAGTTATGCTTGTTCTGCTTTTTTACTTGGAATTCTATATGTGCTCATCTTCCTTGACTTCATACTTTCAGGATCTTAAGCTTCAGAAGGGATCTGTACTGAGTGAATGGTTGTATCTCGGTGGCGTCAAAGCATTTATTGATGGCTCTCTAGGTTCCAACAGTGCACTTTTTTACGAGGTGAAGAGTACTATATTATCCCTAATCCATCTGCTATATATTCTAAAAATATTGTTCATATTGATATAGCAATTCATTATAAATGTTATTTTATCCTTAAGCAGCACTGAAAAAACCCACGGTTTATATCATTCTGCAGGAATATATTGATTCACCTGATAATTATGGGTTAGAAGTGATGGATCCTGAGAAACTTTCCAACTTCACAATGGCAGCAGACAAATCAGGGCTTCAGGTGTTTCCCTGTTTACTTGTGTCCATTGCTTGCTCATCGTCCTCTTTAGTTTTGCTTATTATTTTGTTCTGCTGTGATCAAGGTTGCTATCCATGCTATAGGCGACAAAGCAAATGACTTGATCCTTGACATGTACGAATCCGTTGCTGTAGCCAATGGAGACCGGGATAGAAGATTTAGGGTGAAGTTTGCTATTATAAACCTTCTCTTCTGAGCTATTTGCTAGCTCGTCTGCTTCTTCTGTCTGTACTTAATATCTCTGAACTCCTGGTTACAGATAGAGCATGCCCAACATTTGGCCCCAGGATCAGCCAACCGGTTTGGTCAACTTCATATTGTAGCTTCAGTTCAGGTTAGTTACTTCCCAGCATTGAGCATCTGGGCTTAAAACTCACTTTCTTGATCTAACATATCTAATGCTCGTGAACAGCCAGATCATTTGCTTGATGATGCTGATTCTGTTGCTAAGAAGCTCGGTTCTGAGAGAGCCGAAAAGGAGTCTTATCTATTCCAATCTCTCTTAAACGGCAATGCACTCTTGGCACTTGGTTCAGACTGGCCTGTACGTTTTCCATAATCACTACACATATAGAATGTTTGTACATGTATTCACAAGATACGAATTCAAGCTTTACTTCTTCCTTTGTCCATCCAGGTTGCAGACATTAACCCGTTGCATAGTATCAGAACCGCGGTTAAAAGAATACCTCCCAAGTGGGATCACGCTTGGATTCCATCTGAACGCATCTCTTTTACCGATGCGCTGATTGCGTAATAAAGCCTCTTCTCTAAGTCTTTTTCCAACATCTTCTCAAGCATTCATCGTTTTCTTTGTTTGGAAATCGCAGGCAGACGATATCAGCGGCACGAGCAGCGTTTCTGGATCATCACTTGGGGTCTTTATCTCCAGGAAAGCTCGCAGATTTTGTCATACTGTCAACAAATTCTTGGGATGAGTTCTCAAAAGACGTCTCTGCTTCAGTTTTAGCAACCTATGTAGGAGGAAAACAATTGTATCCATGAATCATTATGATAAGTCATGAAGTCTTATCTAATTAATTATTTTGTTCCCGACAATGGAAAGTCTTTATTTAATTAAGAAACAAACTTTATACACTAGAATTATCTGATCATTTATTTGTTTGTCTATGTGTTATCAATGTACATATGTATGACATCTGGCTTATCAACTACATAATCAAAATACAAAATCGTTTTCAAGTCATATTCAAAAAAATGTTTGGTGTGTCGGCCAATGAAATAAAAAAAGGTTGTTGTTTGGTATTTATTAATTTGCAAAAAGGTAACGTTGGTGAGTGGCCCAAGCACGAGCCAATGTTCATGGACGCGGAGAGAAAGCCAGTGAGCTGTACTAACTACGTGGCTATCTGGTTCCAGCCGTCGACTTGGTTTGGTTCCACCACGTGGCTCTTCTAAATACTTAGGACAGCTCCATGTGTTGCTTTTTAACGCGCGATATCCCCTGATTGGTCGGTCATAGTTAAAAAGTCATCATTTTTGTCCACGTCACGTAAATTCTGATGATTTTTTTTTTTCACGCGAGAAAACTGAGAAGTGAGAACCTACGCGTACTCAAATATCCAAATTCGGATGAAGATTATACAACTATTTTCCACTAGAATTTATTAAAAAATAACCAAAATATATATCATTTTTTACAATGTAATAGAGCATAATAATTTGAGTTAAATGTGACTTCTAGTTCTAGTCATATGCTAACATAGTGTATAAACTCAAATGTTTTGAAAATATAGAGTGTCTCTTATGTAAATAAATAGTATGAAATGCTATAAGAATTTGGATAATCACCGGACCGTTATACTTTTGTAGATTAATGTTTGGAGAGAGACACAAGTATTCGAGCAAAGAGACAGAAATTAAAGTTGGAAGGAGGTCATCGTAAACGTGAAAGGAAGATAAGATATGTCCTTATGAGTAGCTACAAACACATCCATCTCATTCCCCTTTAGCTGAACTCACACAATGCACATGATGATACAAAATACACCTATTCAAGATTATTTTATTCATATTCATTTTTAAAAAACATTCCCGTGAAATTATAAGAACATATATAAGTTTATCTTCTTTTAATTCCCGTGAAACCAAGCCTTCAAAATATTAGGTTCCCGTGAATTTATTATCCTCTTGTAGATCCCGTGAAATTAGAACACTGTTCCATATACTATGTATAATGTTTTGTGACATTTTTAGGTAACCAAAATCCACACACAAAACATGATAATGTGAAGAGTATACGTCATGAGACGAATGTGTGACATCGACTTATGTGTGTGAATGTGCACGTGTATAGAATGGAATTGTTGAACTGTCGACTATACAACTAATCTTTGGTAATTAGTATATTGTCTCGACGACAGGTGTGGCTGATTGTTTCATATAATGATCTCCAATTTCGATATTGGATTGTTCAATGAATACGTTCCCATTTGTTTCTGTTACCACAACTTTTGTCGATGACTTATGTTCAGTGTTCACAAATCACAACAGCTAAGCAATGATTTCCTTTTTTTTTGTCTTTCTTCATTGGACGTTCAATTCAAAGTCAAGGATTAAGGAACATTAAATACTCCACAAACAAAATTTAATCTGTAGTTTAATAATTGTTTTAATTAATTTCTATTGTCAGTAATTGTTTTACTGTGATACTTTTAGTGCCTTCAAATATGATTAGAGAGACAACGAACTGAATAATTTTTGTTTTGCCTTTACTTTTCTGAAACTCCAACCAACTTCACCATTTTTTAAAAACTACTCCTCTTATTGAAGTAATCATAGTCGAGATCTAACTTCTAAGGTGTCGACTCCACTACTATAAACTACGATCAAATTAAAGTAAATGGTTCGAGAGTCAATGCAAGTATATGGTTCGTGACTCGTGACAATAAGATCTAGCTGGGAAAAATATATAATACAAAAACCTAGATATAATTAGTTGGGATAGACCAGTTTTTAGGTTACTAAAACCAAAGATGTTAGAAACATATTTAAAAATTAAAAGAATTTGATAAAGTTTAGTTGGATAGGATTTGAAAATTTCTCTATTAACTAGGTAAACAAATTTGGTATAGCTGCATATACTTTTCAAAGATCTGTCTCTAAGTAGATACGATAAGAACAAATAACTTTCAAAGATTGAAGGAGATAGGGGTTAAAATTAATGTTTTTAATAAAACCAAATCAATAGTACTACTATTTTCCTTGTAAGTAATAAATATTATGACACCGACAAAACTAAAGATTTTATAATTGGAACGTAACATTCGGAATGTTGAAGTTTACACAAACGGGATTAAATACGAAAAAAGGATGACCAAAGTCAAAGGCTAGGCTATGACCCGTTCCACAAAGTCCTAAACGCCATCGAAACGGATTCCGACCAAACCTCATGTCATGTGCCATCTTATTTTATTGCTTAATTATATTCCTATATTTAAGGCTTGACGAAATATCCATAGTATCCAATTAAATTCATTATCTGTTCTAATCCGTATTTAAAACAAAAATCTAATTCATAAATATATGAAATAAAACAAATATTACAATACAATATGAGCAGGCTAAAATAACTATATTTAAAACAGGATATCCGATTTGTTCTAGAAATATATGTATTTATACAATGGTTATTATAAAATCATTTACTAAAATAAATAATAAAACTATAAAATTTTAATAAATTAAGAACGTAAGTTTCAAATTGAAATTCTAGATAAAAAAATTCTTATTTAACTTAACACTTATAATATATTTTTCAATAATTCTTATCCAATGCAAGTAAAAAAGATGCAGTATCCATTATCTTTAATTCTTTATAGTTCGATCGAATAAGGAGAAAAGAACATTTCTATATGAAGAAAGATTTTGAATAATTCCCAACCATTAAGGAAAACGTATCGTATAACTGATTGTATTCGTGTATACACAAAAGAGTTTTCATTACTCCAAAATAATAGAAAGATAAAATAAAACCGACAAAAAAAGGAAAAAAGACAGGAAACAGCCGTTGTTGTACGTTGACTTTAAAAACTATGATCTTTGTTTATGTCTTATTTTTCCACATAATGGCTCGTCTTTCTTCATTTTCCTATCCGTTTCCTTCACCTCTCCTTATGTCTTATCTATATATATACAAACATTTAGGTATCTTCTCATTCTTAAATATATTCACAAACAAAAAACATTATTTCAAAAAAAAAATGGCTGATTTGGATTTACAGAGGAATATGGTATCTCCCAAGCTACACGTCACCATTCCGGAGCCGTGTTGTAACATCTCCTCCGTCTCCTCTCCAATATCCTCCTCTTCTTCAGCCGCTTGCTCTGCTTACGAGCTATACCTCCGTTTGCCAGAACTTAGAAACCACTGGTCCTCTCTCGATTTCCCTCACTGGATCTCCGAGCCGGTTCTCAAACCAGCTCTTCAAGCTCTTGAGATCACTTTCCGTTTAATCCTCACCGTTGCTTCTGACACACGTCCGTACATCAACCGCCGCGAATGGATCCGACGGTTGGATTCGATCTCCACGAGTCAGATCAAAATCGTGGCGGCTATCTGCGAGGATGAAGACAACGACGACGAGAACGTATCGGCGGCTCCGGTCAGCAATGGCTGGAGCTCGTTGAGCTTGCTTTCCGAGATCGCCACGTGTCCTATATCGGAGAGTATTGGACAGAAGATTTTGTCTACGATCGAGAATGAGATGCGTTGGTGTAAGTATACGCTCGGTTTAGGAGAACCAAACCTCGCCGGAAAACCGTATCTTCAATACGACGCCGTTTGTCGCCCGGAGGAGCTACACAGCCTTAAGAACAATCCTTACTCTGATCACATCGAGAACCAGGAGAATCAAATGCTCTACACTATTCATCAGATTCTTGAATCGTGGATTTATGTTTCTGTGAATCTTTTGTATCGGATCGAATCGAGAATCGAAGAGGGAAAATTCGAAAAAGCTTCTTCCGACGTGTACTTGCTGGAGAGAATCTGGAAGCTTTTAACGGAGATAGAAGATTTACACATTCTGATGGATCCTGAAGATTTCTTGAAGGTGAAGAAACAGTTACAAATAAAATCAACTTCTCCAAACGACGCGTTTTGTTTCAGGTCCAAGGGTTTAGTAGAGATGGCCAAGCTGTCGAAAGAGCTGAGACAGAAAGTGCCAGCTGTACTTGAGGTGGAGGTGGATCCCACAGGAGGTCCGAGGTTGCAAGAGGCAGCGATGAAGCTTTACTCAAGGAAGACAGAATACGAGAAGATACATTTGCTTCAGGGAATGCAGGCAGTCGAGTCGGCAGCGAAGAGATTCTTCTTCGGGTACCAGAAGTTGGTTGCGGCCATGATTGGGAATGCGGAGGCGAATGCGAATAGAACCGTGGCGAGTCACGAGTCGTATGATTCTCTAACTCAGGTGTTCATGGAGCCGCCGTATTACCCGAGCCTAGATGCCGCAAAGACATTTCTGGGAGAGTTCTGGAGCCAATTGTGATGCAATGGAAGATATTGACACAGCAACTTAACAAACACTATCAATCTTACACTACTTATCAATTCAAAAAAAAAAAGACACTACTTTAAATTTTTGGAAGCATGTAACGATCAGTGTATGAATATATAACTCATTCTTTTTTAGCACAAAACAATATTTTCACAACATGAGATGTTACAAGTTACAACAATGTTACAAAAGGTACAATGAGGGTACATCATGCACTAGGCTACTACTACTATATCTCTTTGTAAGCTTCTACGAGAAACCCCATAAGCCACCAATTACAAACTCTCGCTCTCTATCTTCTCTCTTACCGTAAAAGTAAGTCAGTTCTCTGTTTTAACACTTACTTGGCGCCAAACCTGTCAATAGCTAGAACGTGAAGAGTAGTAGTAACCAGTGGAAGAGAAAAGCGGAAATGTACCGCCATGTGAAAGCAGCAATCACCAGAACCATAAATTGCGGCAATCCACGGCTTTCATGGAAGTGTATACAAGTGGCATTTTCCCAAATTCTTGCACAAACCGATTAACGCAGTGCGTTCTTTTCTCTGTATGCCCTCCTATGCTACTAATTCCAGTTGAACCGATTTCATATATTTTACCTACAAAAACAGGCCAAAAGAGGAGAGGATGTGTTCTTCATTATCAAAGGTTATCAGAATCATATGGCAATACATGGTTCTCAATTTGCCTGCGATTTAGAATTACCTTTAACCCATATAGCAGGAGCGTTTGTAGCATTTGCGACGAGGAATGACATTGCAATATCTTCACAGTTCCTGTTATTAGATGAATCTCACACTTAGGTGGGGTACATTTTAATCACATTCAGGAATACAAAAAAACACAGAGAGATAATGAAAGTATAAGGAACCTGTTCTTGGTTGTGAATTCCCTGATTGATGCCGGCATGCTATTTGTGTAAAGGCTGAGGTACTTTTTGTGGAAGAAGGCTGCCTTTGAGAGTACCATGCTATATGTACCACTCCACCAAACAGACCACCATCCGCTGTAGGTGTAGTAATTGGCTTTATCATTCTGCAGAAAATTGAAGTCAACTTTCTGATTCCACATAATCACATATTACGCTAAGTTTCTTAGACAACAAAAGAAGATGAATAACCAATTTAAACACCATGTACAGAGTTTTTTTTCAATATTAATACTAGCTGTTAGACCATCTAGATGATTAATTTCCTTAAATAATGGTAGAGACCTATGATTTTCAGAGCAGTGGAAGAGTCCCTAATAGCAAACAACTTAAAGAGAGTGCATTTTACTATTTTGGTACTGTTATTTGATAAAGAACCTTCTTGAAAATACTCAACAAAAAAAAGTGACATACCGATTTTTCAGGCCAATGCACACGGGGTACAAACCCCACCATAGTATCAGGAGCACTCTCCCAAACGTTGAATGCAAAATCTACCGTATGACAAGGAAATATGATATCATCATCAATTGAGAAGACAGCGTCTGTTTTCAAGTCTTTAATTTCTTTAAATCTGTTGTTCAAACTGTCTTCTTTGTTAATATCAAATCTCAGCTCAACCTCATGCCCATCTCGCGATTTTTTCTTCAGAACGTTTTGAAGATACTTTTTAAGAGAATCTGATGGAGGGTTAGGTTCACTCCATACAATGTGAATAGAGTCAAGCCTAGAACATGATGCATAGTGGGAAACAGACTTCTTTAAGAGATCATATCTCTTCCATGTGTTCATCAGAAGTGTATAACCTTTCCTGCAGACGTGATTAAAAAATCCATCAAATTAGACAATAAAGAACAAAAATTACGCGGTCAAACCAAAAGCAGAAGACCAACTACCTAATTAGAAATTACATTTACTCCATAAGTCCTAACCTTTGCACATACCAACATAAGCATCTCTGCTTATGCAAAAATAGTAAGTACCATGTCACTAGCTTAACATAGCAAGATTATGAATTCATATACTCTAGTGTCTATAAATCACAGAATCACTGTAGCTTCTGCATTCATATATCCATAGATTCATTAAGTGAAAGGAGCTTAAGAACACTTAGTCTGGTTATAAATAGAGCTGAGAAACAACACAAACCATACCAAATCGCTATAGCCAAAGAATTTCCAGTTTTAATTATGAATTTTAAGAAATGAATGGAGACGAAGTTTTCATTTAGATGCTTTCTATGTTCTAAAACAAACCTAATATAGTTGAACGAATCCGGAAAAAAAGGTTAAACGAATCTCAGTTATAATAGCACTAATCAAAAATTACTTTCCATAAATTTCCTTTCCTAATATATCAATCTAGTCTTCACCAACAGTTACCATTTAGAGATCCAAATCAAAAGTTAGACCGATATAGTAAAATCTGCAGGTAAGGATTCAGAAAAACGACACCTTGATCCGGAGATCCGATCTGCGACGGCGATTGAACTGTTAACCCAAGGACGAGAAGATCGGCAAACGATTGTGACCAAAACGAAAGCGATGCAACAAAATAGAAGAAATTTAGTACTCCTCGCCGTCACGAACTTTCGTAATTTCTGATCTCCACGACGATACGCTAATGAACAAGCTCCCATCTCTTTACTAACTTCTCCTCCTCCCATCTAAAATCACGAATTCAAGTTTCCAAAAATAGAGAAGAACTAGAAGATGAAGACGAGAAAGACGACTCAGAAGTCAACTTTGTCAAGAGCGAGTCGACTCAGTCTTCTTTAGTCATCATCGCCTTCTTTCTCTATAGGCGAATTATCGCAGATCAGAGACGACAGATACTCTTCTGGTGCGGCACGGTGCACAGTAAGAAGAAATCATAAAGCCACGTGTATTAATCTCAACCGTTCGCGTTAGCTTCATAACCACGATCTCGACGTTTTCCTTATTCAATGTTGACGTGGTAAACTGTCTTAGGCTAAAATGTGGGTCCCACTTGAGTATTTTCAGAAATATTTTAATAGAACGATTAAAAGTAAAAAAAAAAACAACTATTAAGGCAAAAAAATGGTAAGAATAAACAATTTAATTGTAATTTAAGTCAATAATTTTCTGTTTAGTCAAAAACTCAAAACAATAATCTTCTTCTTCTTCTTCTCTATGGATCATCTTCGTCTTGAGGAGTAGAAGAAGCAAGAGATTGTGCAAAATCAGAATCCATTACAACACCATTCATTATGTGCACGATGATTTTACCTCTCTTTAATCCCATCTTCTCAGATTCAACGCCATTAACGACTAATCCACCACCATTTCTCTTTTTCCAAATCTTAAGTGTGAAACCACTCAACGACTCATACGACGCCGTTTCGTCTTTCCCTAAGTCTACTTCTTCTACTTTGTAAGGAACCACCGCGAAACTCATGATCCTCGATACGACGGCGTATGTGTTATCTCCGTCGTCGTCTTCTTGGGATTTAATCGGACGGCTACTGTTTAATTTCAGCCCTAGATCTCGGCTGAATGATTTTTCCGACGGTACGAAGGCTGTGAAAACCAGATCTTCAGGTAGCATTTCGATCATCATCTTCCCGAAGAAACCGAGTTCGTCGGATATGTCGTCTCCGAGTTTGCGAAGATGGTGGTTACCGGTGACGGGAGTTGTTTCAGGTAATTTAAGAAAGGAGAAGATGAGTATAGTTAAGGAAGAAGCAGTGATGAGAAGAAATAAGAAAAACACTGGATTCTTCAAGAAATGAGGTTTCTTCATTTTTTTTATTCTAGTTCTTGTTGCGTTGATTTCATCGATAGAGCTCCGCGTAAAGGTTTTGTTTGGAGGAAGAAGAAGAGAAGAATGAAGCTCGATCTGGGAAAAAGGAGTTCGTAATTTACAAGTTAGTTAGAACGGTCTCGAATTTTGGACTTTGGTGGGCTTTTCACAATTTTGGCCCAAATCATATTTCGCTGACTTGCAATAGATTTGGCCCAAATAATCGCTAAAAAGCCTTGAAGAAAACATACGCTACACCGTTTCCTCAGACCCAATAAATCGTTTTGTTTCAAAAAAGTAAAAACATTACTGAATTTGAAAGCTTCTAATTTCAACATTATACTTTTTTCATTTACCATTTAGCATTTTCCTTAAAAATATATGTTAAATTCGAAATAGAAAAATATTATTGCCAAAACCATAGAAAAAAAGGAAACCAAACCATCGAACCGAAAAAGTAGAATGGAAATTCGAACATGTAAAAGGAAAATTCGATACTGTAAAAAATGGCAATTTGCTAATCGCTCCTTCTATATATACACGACTCTGCTCATCATAATTTTCATCAAGCAAACTCATAATTTCCTCAGTCTTTCAAAGTTCAATCTCTTAATTTTTCTGCGATCTTTCGAAAGTTTCCACAATGGAGATGTTACTTGGTGGACAAGCAACCAATGGAGCTCTTCGTTCAAAGACGAAGATAGTTTGTACTCTTGGACCGGCTTCAAGATCGGTGGAGATGATTGAGAAGCTTCTCAAGGCTGGTATGAACGTAGCCCGGTTCAATTTCTCCCATGGTTCTCACTCGTACCATCAAGAAACTCTCGATAATCTCCGAACCGCCATGGACAACACTGGAATTCTCTGCGCCGTCATGCTCGACACAAAGGTACCAAACATCGTTTTTACAATATTTAAATTCTCTTTATACATTACTTTGAGACGAGACTCAATGGAGGACTTGAATCTAATTCGGTTTAATTTTGTTGTTTACAGGGTCCTGAGATACGAACCGGGTTTCTCAAAGAAGGCAAACCGATACAGCTAAACCAAGGTCAAGAGATCACCATCTCAATTGATTACAAGATAGAAGGAGATTCAAACACTATCTCCATGAGCTACAAGAAACTTGCAGAGGATCTCAAACCTGGAGATGTCATTCTCTGTTCAGACGGCACAATCTCTCTAACTGTCTTGTCCTGTGACAAGAATCTTGGTCTCGTTCGTTGCCGATGCGAGAACTCTGCAATTCTTGGAGAAAGAAAAAACGTTAATCTCCCTGGAATTGTAGTTGATCTCCCAACACTTACTGAGAAAGATAAAGAAGATATTATGCAATGGGGAGTTCCGAACAAAATCGACATAATCGCTCTTTCTTTTGTTCGTAAAGGATCTGACCTAATCGAAGTTAGGAAGTTACTTGGAGAGCACTCAAAGAACATTATGCTTATGTCAAAGGTGGAGAATCAAGAAGGTGTGATGAATTTTGATAAGATTCTGGAGAATTCTGATGCATTCATGGTGGCTAGAGGAGATCTTGGGATGGAGATTCCAATCGAAAAGATGTTTCTTGCTCAGAAAACAATGATCAAGATGGCTAATGCTCTTGGGAAACCAGTGGTCACAGCCACACAGATGCTTGAATCCATGACAGTATCTCCTCGTCCCACTAGAGCTGAAGCCACTGACGTTGCAAACGCGGTTCTTGATGGGACAGATTGCGTTATGCTTAGCGGAGAAACAGCTGCTGGAGCTCACCCTGAGGCCGCCGTGTTAACAATGTCAAGGATCTGTAAAGAAGCAGAGGATTTCATCGATTACGACGTTCTCCACAAGAAAACCCTAGGAATGGTCTCGCTACCGTTATCCCCGATCGAGAGTTTAGCTGCTTCAGCTGTTTCGACGGCGCGGAGTGTTTTTGCGTCGGCGAGCGTCGTCGTCACTAAGGGCGGATACACCGCAGAGCTCGTGGCTAAATACCGTCCCAACGTTCCGATTTTGTCGGTGATTGTGCCGGAGATTGCTCAAGGGAATGATATTGAGATGTCTTGCTCGGACTCGGTGGCTCATGTGGCGAGACGTGGTTTGATTTACCGTGGGATTATTCCGGTGGTGGCGACGGCATCTTCGGCTAGGGATTTAAACAAAGTTGCAACGGAGGAGATGATTAGATTAGCTATCGGATTCGCGAAGACGAAGGGAATTTGTAAAACTGGAGATTCCATTGTGGCTTTGCACAAGATTGATGGTTCCTCTGTTGTGAAGATAGTGACCGTGGAGTAATCCAGTTTTAATAAAGTCATGAAATTTTAATTTCGGTTTAAACATTGTTTTTGGTCGCATGATAATAAAGTTTAAACAGAATTTCATTATTTGTTTTACTTATTAAAATTATTTGTTCTTTAAAAGTTATATCACAAGTTGTGGGATACTAAAGCTTTGGTAATAGTTTTGTTGCTTCTCTTATAAACCAATGGAAAAGAAGATTATCCGGTTTATGGAAAAATAGACATGCCTTTCAAATATTTTTTATAAATGGGTTCTAAGCAGTAACTCCAATGGGAACATTCTTGAGTCTTGACGTTCCATAAAGGGTTTCTTCGAAGCGGATGATTTCGTTCTTTGAGCCATAAGCAACTTGAGTTCTATCGTCGAGGTTGATGATGGTCTTGTCGAGCACGGACTTGTGTCCATCACTGCTGAATCCACCAGCATTCTCTATGAGCAGGCCAAGAGGAGCCACTTCGAACAACAGCCTCAACTTTGCCTTAGCCGTAGGAGAAGTCACATTTGTGAAGATTCCTTTCTCCTTCACAATAATCTGCCAAAAACAAGTAACTGCTAAAGTCAAGTGTCCATTCACAAGTAGAAAAATTCCGGTTATAGTGTTGAAGAAGAACGAACCTGGTTAACGTCAGGAACCATTCCTCCAGTGTATCGCAGTGTGTACTTCTCTTTCACGTAGTAATCAATCAGCTGATTTCACAATGAAAGTAATGAAGAAGAAAAGCATTCAGAGTGAGGATTAGATTCGAGCAAGATTAAAGTTATATCGATAGACAGCAAGAACCTTGCTGTATTCGGAGTTGTCGAATGTGGCTCTCAAGTTTCCTGGTGAGAACATTTTCCCTTCTGCGATCTCTGTTGTCTCCTTTACATGCTGCCATTTCCCTGACAAAACATTTTGAGCTTAGTTTAAAGCTACCAAAGAAGAAATCTTGATACAAAAAGGATTAGACCAAAACCTTCATCAAGAAGCAAGAACTCATGAGTTCCTGGAAATCCCTTAACAGCCAAAACATAAGTGGTTCGTGGACCGTAGATTCCCATGGCTGCAGCCACTTGATCTCCTCCCGTGACTCCGGTTAACTTGTCTCCAGGCCAAACACCGAATATGGTTCCCACAGTGAAATTTGTATCCACAATGCTTGATCCATCCAATGGATCAAACGCAACACTAAACCCACCTGTCCAAAACAATTTCATATTCTTTCGATAACTATTTTTCTCGCGATTTAGGAAGCGGAAATGTCAGTTAAATTTTGTGTAAACCAACCTTCCACTGGACCTCCCATGTCTTGAAGCTCAGGTACTTCTTCAGAGCAAGCATACTTGCACACATGCGAGTATTGCAAAGCCTATATAAAACCATACACAAATCAAAACCTAATGATCCATTTTCTGATACAAAACTTATCCCATAAGTTAATTCAAAATGTAACAAAAACCTCAAAGAGAAGCTTATCAGCAAGCATATCAACAGCGAGTTGTTCATCACCAAAGGAATTAACACAAGCTGTTCCACCACAAGAAGCTGTTCTAACTTTAAAAGCTATTGTTCTCAATGCTTCTCCCATACACACCAGCAAAGTTCTCAGTCCTTTGTCAGGAGTTGCTTGTGCCAAAAACTCTTCCTAATACATTCAAAAGTAAGAAACTTTAACTCAAAGTTCGAATATTCAAACACATAATTTGAATAAAGATTGAGTCTTTTTTGTTACTCAACCAAGCTTTGGCCAATTTCACATTTGGTAACAGTTGAAGCACCATTGTTCTTCGCCTTTGTGGCTTTAAATTGCGATTTTGGTGCTAATCGTAGTGAATCTCCGAAGATTGAACTCGATTTCAGACGCTGCTTATATCAAATATCACAATGAGTAACACTAGTACTGAAAGTCTGAAACAAATCCTACTCTGAAGTAAAAGTTATATATGCATATAATTGCAGAGGAAAACGAACCTTGAAGCTGGAGGATGTGGAGAAGGAAGGAGGAGAGACCAATGTAGAGGATCGTTGAGAAGAGACGTTTGGGGGAAGGATCCCACGTGAGTAGCACGCGATGCTGGTCTCCATTGTTAAAAGCTCGAGGTTTTTTGATCGAAGAAGAAGAGCTTTGAGTAGAGAGAATGGTGAAGACAAAAAATCAAGAACACAAGTGGACTTGAAGGAGATAAAGGGATATTCACGGTCAGAGTGACACGTGGCAGTAGCTGAAGAAGATATGATTAAGGGTCTGGTGATGGGCAATTGGGCGAGAGAGAGAGACTGATGCAAAGAGATGTGTTGAGAGGCTTTGATTTGCGTTCATTCATTTTTTGTGTGGTTATGATCTTCCTTTTATCATTATGAGATTATATTATCTCCAATTTCAGTTCACATCGCCAAGGATATAGATAGAAACCAAAAAGATGATAGTATTAATGTATTATGCAAGTAGAAGTTAACATTACATTTGGTTGTTTATAACAAAAAAAAAAAAGATAATATCAGAGACAGGTTTCGATCCTGTGACCTGTGGGTTATGGGCCCACCACGCTTCCGCTGCGCCACTCTGATTTGTTGATTAAAATAATGATTTTGACTTTATAATGAATATTAAATACATATTTTAATAATGATTTTAAATTTATAATGATTATTAAATATATATTTTAGGAATGTCATAAGATTCTCATTAATATCTAAGGAATGACTGGACTATTATAAGATTCTTTTGCATATTTTTCATTTTATTTCTGGGTAATATTATAAAACCATTTGTTCAGATTTTGCCATTTTGGTTAATTTTTTTTTTGTCATCACCATTTTGGTTATTGGTAATTGATTTTCAATAGTTTGACTAATTAATGGCTAATAATAGCCTAATACTATAGCTCTCATACGGCTATAACTTTACCAACATTTACCATAAACCTTTCCCAAATGGATTTGAACCAAGGAATCTTTAAATTCACAACTTTGAGTAAGATCTAGAATCCCTATTAGCACAAAAACTATTAGGTTAGCATACATAATTTTACTTATCAAATAAGCATTGACAAATATAACAACAAAATCCACAAATTTCTGTGCAAGACACGGAATAAACCCAATTATACAATACAAAAGGATATCAAAGACAAAGCCAAAACAATATTACAGCAAATCAAACATTAACACTGAAAAGACATAATCAAAGTCTATATACACTATTCAGTTATAGAAAATTAAAAGCCAAAAACATATAAAAACCATGAATAGGGAACTTTGTATACCACCAATTCTACCTCCGTTACTAAAATCCTCCCCACCCCCTCCACCACCTCCTCCACCCCCACCACCACGGCTTCCTCCACCGCCACCACGGCCTCCTCCTCCGCCACTGAGAAGCTCCCGTCGCCAAACTGGAAAATAGATCTCAGAAGACGTTTCATGCTTCAGATTGGCGAGTGAGACAGAGGTTTCAGTGGTTGAACCAACGGCTTGGATATGTGCATGGATCGCTAGTAGTAATAGTAACATTTGAGCGATTAGTTTAATTGATTTGTGTATAACCATTTTTTTCGTTTATCTTCAAAGAGTAGAACAAGATGTGTTTGTGTTATTCACCTATATATAGACCTCTATTTATACAACAAGATGTGTTTGTGTTATTCACCTATGGACCTCTATTTATACGGATTTCATCCCGCCAACGTCTCAATCTTTTACTTTATTATATTATTGTATTATGATAACTTTCAAGAATTATTCTAGTTTACTTCTGTGAAAAAGAAATGGATAATGGTCCGGACCGAAGCAAGATGTTGAAGTCAAAATTATACTTGCAAATCTAATCGTTTTATATAAATGGGAAATTAGAATCTACAAATCAAATATACGTCAATCTTCAAAGATCAGATGTGGATTTTGAAATTTTCTTCTCACATTCTCCAAATACTGATTCTTATTCACATAGGACTTCATTGAGTTTCATATGAAATTGATTTTTTCTTTAAAAAAACAAATTTGTTTGTGTATGTCAAAGGTTGAATCTTTTGTTTTCCCAATTATTTTAATAAATATTAATGTTGTTTGTTAAGACGCAAACGTTTCGTGTCTTGATATTCAATCTAGGTCTTGAAAATTTGAACAGCTCTCGCAATGAATAGTACTAGTGTTGTGTTGGCTAACTTAACGTATTAGTTGATTTTGGAATTTGGTTTCTATTTTAACTATGTTTAAGGAAGTTCACATTACATACCGGATTTTGTAAGGTTCGTCGCAGATCATCTTATGGAACTGGTAGTACCTATAGAGCAGCTAAGGATATTGATTCTCTGACCATTGACGTGGACATATATCTTATAGGGTGTATAACTAATAGGAGAGTTTTGTGCACAAACCCATTGTAAATTATTGATTTTTGAGCATCGGAAAACGAGATTCATTTGAAGCGAGGTCGTAACGAATATTCACAAAGATACCACATATGAGGCAAAAGAGCTACTATGCTGGAAAAAATATAATGAATGCACTATTGGTCCATCCATATGATCTATCATCTACCTAAAAACTGACACAAGACAGGTTTTTTGGAGTTATGTTCAAAAATCAATACAGCAGAAACACAAGCTAAGTTCACAAGACATGGTGAAGGATGAGAATGATCTTGGTCACTGGGTCATGTGTTACCATGTGTGTGCTGCTACTTCTCCATCTTCAATGTATCTTGACTCTTGTATACATCTGATTACTGTTAAAACGATTGAACAGACATGTCATCAATCAATTTCAGGATTAGATTTATACACATTTGCTTCATCTTATATAGTTTCTATGTGACCTAATCATCACAGATAAAACTTTTTCTTGAATCCAGACAAATGGTTTCATTAATGCTCATGAAGTTCAAGTTCAATGTGCCATTCTACTCAAACAATTTCATGCACTCAACAAAGAATAGCTTCTAAATTTCTGCAAACATAGCCGTAACCTAAGCCAATCATCTAGTGATCTAATTCCAAAGAACCAAAAAGAAGAAGCAGAGGAAACAGGACAGTACCTCTCTTCTACATCAACAGATAAAGCATCACCACCTCCACAAAGATTCCAATCAAAAGCCCTTTGAATCTTCTGACTTTGCCTCCATCCGAGAATTCAAAGCTGTACTTACTAGTCATGTTATGATGCAGAAGTCCCCAATTCCTAATCCCTTGCTTAGCATCTTTCTCAACAAGCTCAAAGATATAAACCTCTGAAACACCTTCTTTCCTCAACGGTGTTCCATTTCCACTTCTCAGATGAGTTAACAAAGCTTTCAAGAACATCTCACTGTACAACAACGTCGCATCTACTTCACTAGCATCAATTCCAGAGCTAGGCCAACCAGTCTCCGCCACAATCACCGGTAGATTCTCGTGACCCATAACAGCCATAGAGCTAATCACAGCATCAACCATCATATCAAACAGATTACGGTATCTAACTCCGGTGGTGAGATCGTCTCTGAAATTGAACGGGAACTCTTCAAAAAGAGCAAATCCAATCGGAATTGAGAAGCTAGACCGATACATATTGTAGGGATAGAGATTGATCAAGAAAGACGAATTCGTTCTTTCAAGGAATTGCAAAATCGGTCTGATAATCACTTCGCCGTTAGGTTGTTGAAACTGCGCCGACGATGGTGGAAACGCCGTGGGTACGATGTTGAAGAAAGAGAACGTCGTTGATACAGAGATCTTGAAGATTCTCAGATCTACGAGAGATAGATGAACATTCTGCATCGCACGGAGGAGAAACGGAGATACGTCCGGCGAGTATGAAATCACGTCGTTTCCGACGGAGATGATTGAGATCTTGGTGCGAGGATGGAACGGAAGCACATGGCGATAGACCCAACGCATCGCGAGAGAACGATTTGAAGCGAGGAGAGGAACTAGAGGATTTGGTACGGAGAGGAATAGAGATACGTTTGTGTAAGCGAAGGCACGAATCATAGCCGGATTTGAATCGAGGAGTCTCACCGCCGGAATATTCATAGAAACGACTTTTTCGGCGATTCTGTCCGGTGATAGTTGTACGGTGCCGGAGATTGAAGCTGGAGTCGAGTAGGTGACTCCGATCGTCGTGGCGGAGGCTATGGCGGTTAACGAGATAAGGAGGAGGAGGTAAGAGGAGAGAGAGTGCGTTTTCTTCATTCTCTTTTTCTTTCTTTCTTCGAAGTTAGAGAGAGAAAGTGAAATCGGAAACTGAGAATTCTGATCAAGAGAGACTAAAGGTTGAAGACGAAGTGTGAGAGAATGGGCGGGAGGATTCTGTTAGAGGAGTTAGTGATCCTCTGTGGTACTGTGTATATTTGATACTGTAGACATCACTCACTCGTAATCTAGACGTTGATGTGACTACACGTGGCAGATGTTTGACCAAAGGCTTACGGCGTTGAACATTATAGTCAAAACCCTCTATCTTACTCAGAGGCTTTCTAGTTTCTACTATTAGACTCTTTTATATATCTCACAATAGAAACGAAAAAAAAACGAAATTGAAGATTAATAAGGAAAGTTTCCGATTTTTTATAGATACCAAATTACGAAC
The DNA here is from genome assembly GCA_905216605.1 of Arabidopsis arenosa. NCBI lineage: Eukaryota > Viridiplantae > Streptophyta > Magnoliopsida > Brassicales > Brassicaceae > Arabidopsis > Arabidopsis arenosa. Next base: position 13,371,369 of record LR999455.1, on the reverse strand, counting down.
ACAAACAAAGATTTTAGGAGACATCAACGGAAATAAGAACATCAAAAGGATAGATTACACACACGCTCACACAAAGAGAAAGCAAACTGAACCAGTTTGGCATTAACTTCAAATTTAGACTAGAGAGGAGATTATTGAATTTTAAGACTCAGGAACCGAGGCTGCTGGTACACCGGCAGCGACTGCAGCGGCTGCAGAGCGTTTGATGGAAGCGGATTTAATTAAGTGGTTGTAACTTCCCTTCTCCTTGAAGAGCTGAGCGAAATGGTGCTTGCAGTACAGGATTCCTTCAAGAGCTGCGTAGTTGGAAGGCGAAATCGGGCAGCCTCCGTGTGAGCACTTGAAGCAGGACTTGTGATATGTCTGGCTCTCTACTGTTACCTGCAGTTTTCAGAATTGAAAAAGAAGGATGTTGGTGACCAAATAGCTTTCAAAGATCCCATAAAGAGTTTTCATATTAAGTCATGATGTCGATATTTTTCATATTCATGTCTTTCACCAAGAAAAGAGGATTATGGTTTACTCAAGAACCAAGCACAAGCCATAGCTATGAGAATCTGTTAGTAGTAGTAGTTGTCAGAGCATTATGTTCCTTGCAAGTTAATCCCAACGTGAAAGAAAAAACACAGTAGAAGCGTTGCAAGTCAATTTGTAATATATTTAGACATAGATCATAGAGGACAGAAAGGTGATTCTAAAGTTAAGTTGATGGAATATGCAAGAGTGTTTTAAGGAATATGTTACCTTTTCGATAGGATACACAGTTTTACTGCAAGTGGCACATTTCTCTTGTGTACCAGAGAACCTGCCGGCAACTCGGCTAGGTGTCCTTGTCTGAGAACAAATCAAGAAGGAAATATAAGAGAAAAGTTCAATCAGAGAAATGTATCCTTTTGTTAAAACCAGAATAAGAACTATTTACCAGCTCAGGAGTTGATTTGTCAGCCGGTTTTGCAGCTGTGAAACAAAGTTCAAGACTGATTAAATCGATAACCAAAAGAAGGGTAAGCGAGAAAACTGGAATCAAAGCAGAAACAAGACTACATACGTGACTGAAAGTTCTTGTTGAAACTACCACTCTCCTTGAAGAGCTGCTCAAAATGAGGCTTACAGTACAACACACCTTCCATTGATGAGTAACTGCTCAGCTGAAAAAACCCATAAAAAAGACAATTACTTTCGCAAGAACTGCTTATGGGTACAATGGGCATTCAAATTGTAGCTGTGAAACTCATTCCTCCAGCCAAAGCAGCAATACAAAGATAAAAGTCAGACCTGAAGCCTGCTTTTGCAGTGAGTGCATTTGAAGCAAGACTTGTGATAGCCAACACCATCAGCTGAGAGAAGCTCAACAGCATAAACAGTCTTCTCACAAGCCTTGCATTTCTGTTGAGTTCCTGTAAAAGACATCCTCAAAGCCTTGCCTTCACTTTTCTCACCTTCCTCTTCTTCTCACCCTAAATTTCAAAAACCCATAAAAACAAAGCTATAAGAAGAAACCCCACTGAAAAAAAATCCTTCCTTTTTCCAACGATTCTAATAACAAAATCGATCCATTGATAATTGAAACAAGATTGTACTCAAACGAAGCCGATCTCCATAGAATGAGATCTTAAACCTTGAGAAAGTTTATCACAAAGGACGGATCTATTACCTCTCCTTGAGCTGACTCCTCTCAAGATCTGATCCTCAAACGAAACTGCAAAATACACGAATAAAAATTAACCAGAGGAAGAGATGTGAGGATGCAAAAAAGTCAACTTGTTTGAGGAGAGAAGAACTGTTACGTATATCTATCGTCAAGTAACGAAAATGGAGATCCTATGTGACGATGATGAGGAACAAGAAGAAGAAGATGATACAGCAGAGGAATAAGAATATCGGAGATTTGTGTAAAAAAGCCCTTTTTTATCTTCTCCTTTTGCTGTAGAGAAGACAGTGGGGTTCCACTTCGGCTTGTCCTCTCTCTGATTTGTTTTTTTATTAGAATTTTGTAAAAAATGTAACAGCAAAAAATTGAAAGATTATTATTGGTTATATAACTTTATTCTCTTGGAATGGAATGTGTTCCAGTTTTCTAATCAGATTTGTTATATGGACTAAAATACCAAATAAACTTAGGCCATACTCATTAACAAACACCAAAGCATCTAACAAATTAGAAGTGATAATAATATTACATTGCACTTGATCAAACTACTCTAAAATTGTAGGCCAATTCTTATTGTCCCAGCTTATTTATATATTTATGGCTTAGTCTTTGATTTAACTAGGACATATCAGAAGGCTTCTTAACGGCTCTGAGCTGAACAGAGTTGTCAAAACAGTGGAAGAAGCCAAAGTGAGGGAACCTCTCATACCAAGTTTCTTGTGGTACATGTGTGTCCCAGTGTTCTCCGCTGCTGCTTTTTCCGTATTTGTGAACCCATCCTGATCCGTTGTGACCTTCGCCCCAACTTCGGTTCCATCTGTCACCGTGCTTCCCTTCCCACCAAGTCTCACCTTGTTTCACTCCTTGAGCGCTCGGGTTGAAGTTCTCGTCCCATTTGTCTCCCCATTTGTCCCAACCGTCTCCTACCCACCGCTCTGCCCACTTGTCTGTGTACTTTGTGCTTCCGCCTTGCCCGTCATACTTCTCTCCCCACCTGGTCAAAACCAATCAAGACAGATTTAGAAACAGTCTACATTCCCTGTTAATTAGTCATAGCTTGTGTAGTTTCAGTTCTATTTCCTATATAGATGCAGAGCTGTTTGAACAGAACAGAAGAGAGCTACATATCTTCTGAAGACAAGTTAGGAGTTGCTTACTACAATACTAATCGCTACCAGAAGTCACAAGTCAAAATAACAGATAAGACAATGCTCACAGACTAGGCTTCTAGACGTTAATAGAGCATCCCAAAGAGTGTGAAAAGACAATGTTTTGCTACTAAATTTAAGTAGAGTATTATCGATTTGATGTTCAACAATATAAGGTGTATAAATTAAAGGATAAACATTTGACTTGTGTTGAAGAGTTAGATGATATCGTAAAGACTATGTTAATGGTGTTTTTGCTATGTGAAAAGAGGATTTTGAGTACCTCTCATGCCAGACATGAGCGTGGCCAGCATCAAGGGGTGTGTTGCGGTCAATGCTGCACCACTTATGAGCCCATTTTTCTGATTTTCCAGTAGCATCGTAATGCTCCCACCACTTCTCTTGCCATTCATCACCTTGACCACTCTTTCCCCACTTGTCTGCAGTTTTCTCCATATGCACAACACCATTCTCCTGTAATAGACAATTCAAATTGAGTCTCAAATAGTCTATAGTGCGTACCGCTGCAGATAAAGTGGATCAGTCTCAAATACACTAACCTGGCTCATCGACTCTCTCCAGAACTCACGCCACACGTTTCCAGTCGCATCACGTCCTGATTTCTCGGAACCAAGTTCCTTGAACCCAAAATCATCAGAAGCCTCCCAGTACTTATCTTGCCACTCAACAACACCATCAGCAGTAACCCCACGTATCATAGTCCACCTGCAAACCACACCATCAGGTCTTTTCTCTATACCCGTTTGCTTCCACCACTTCAATCCATCTTCACTAACTCCATGTGTTGAAGATTCATCCAAACTATCAAGAACACGAGCTGCTTCTTCCGCATTTGCTGAAGATATGAGATCAAGGTCAAGTTCTGTTGATGAAGTCTCGGAACTAGGCTTTGTCTCTGCCTCTTTTCGAACCTCGATCAAAGACTCAAAAGGCGGGATAGTAAAGCTATGTCTTTCAGAAGAAAGCATACTCTCATAGGGTATCGAAAGAGAATCTGCTGATTTGTCTTTATCCAATACAGGATTTGGCAAAGTTGGAAACTCAGCAGGCTTTTCCACAGCCTGCAAATCCACATTCATATCTGAACTTATTTCACTACCTTGAGGAGGTGTCCATGACCAAAAATCTGGTCCTGGTGTCTCAGTCCCAGAAGTTTCTGACCGTGGCACATACACTGTTCTGCTCCACATTCCTAATAAGATTCCAACAATATAGCCAAGTAAGGTGACTACTACTATCATAACTCTGGATTGTGCTAACAAGTAAAAGCTAATCAGCAAAATTTGTACCAAGTTTAGCATTTTTCGGTGTCTCGGTGACTTCACTTATCTCAGTGTTGTCCTCATTTGGAAATCCTTCTTTGCCGTCGCCGGAATTGTTAGAGGCGAGAATCGCTCTAGCAGCAGAGATTGCGGCAGCAGCACGATCAACGACCTGCATACGCTGAATCCGATCCCTTTCCTCAACGGAAACCTCAAGGATCTTCTGAAACTCATCACTCTTCTTCTCCAAGTCTCCTCCTTTCTCCTTCTCACCATCAACAGCTACAACATTCTCTGCAATTTTCTCAAAGGCTTTCTCTTTCTTCTCGCGATCAACAGCGTTTTTCCACATATCGAGATACGATTCGCGTCCTTCATTTGAAACCCTAAGAATCCTCACACCGCTTCTATTACCCCTTAAGCTCCTCCGGCTTGTCACCGGTGCCGTGAAATTCACAGAAGTGGTGGAGAAGTCACGTCGTCGTCGTCGTCCGTCGTCCCAATGAGAGGAACCTAAAGCGGCGCCTATAGAAACACCTAAACGCGAAGCCATTTGTTTCTTCTTCTTCGCTTGCAATTCCAATAACAAAGCCAGAATCAGTTTTAGAAACTTGTAATCAAAGAGAAAGACGAAGTCTTTGTGAGATCGTAAACCTCGAGGATAATTAATCGCAAGGGACGGATTGTGTTACCTCACGTTGAGCTGAGTCAGATCAGGATCTGTCTTCGAACGAAACTCCAGAATACACGGAAAGAGAAGAAGAAGAAGATGATGCACGAAAGGAATCGAATCTCGAAGATTGTGTTTAAGGACACAGTGAGTGTGGGATGTAACTTGTGTACTTTGGCTTTTTTTTTCTTATGTCGGCACCAAATATCTGGGTGTCTTTTTTTTTGGCGGGTGGTACCAAATAATTGGTTTAGTTATATGATTATCGGTAAATCAGAACTATAATTGTAACTTTTACCTCATATTATTCATTGATATAGTATGGAATGAGTATAACACCCCCAAACAAAAATAATGTAAGAACATTAAAATTAATATAAATTATTATTTTTGGCTGCAATTAGTTATAGAATTTCCTAGAAAAATTGATTTAATTGAAAGAAAAAAGTCTTACATTGCTACTTGCTAGATAGCACATACTAGCATGAAGAAGAATTGATTTCTTTCAATGACACTCAAATTGGAGAAGAGGTAATGGGATCATAGTAAGAAAAATCTTATAAGGAAATGATTCGGATCATAGCATTTCTGAAATTCCATTAATCCTCGATATTATATTATCTCAAGAAAAAAAATGTTTTACTTCGTCTAAAGATAAAATCAAAACCAACAGAGAGTCTAGAACAACAGTGAATAGATAAACTACAGCTCCAGAGAAATGATAATGGTGATTCCTTCCGATAGTTCTTGAAACTAGCCCTCCTGCATTAAGAAATCGAAATCAGGATCCATGTTCACTATACAGATTCATAAACTAAATAAATCTTGGACTATCTATTAAATATTTACAGGATGATTCTAATTGCTCTTAACTACAATGAAACGACTGATCTTAAATCCCAAGTTAATGAATCAGTGTAGAGGGTATAGTTTTTAATTCTAGAGAGGATCCTAATAGAAACAAAAGCAATAAAATGAGACTATTGGATCAAAAAAAACTGAAATGAGAATGTTACCTCATATGTTGCTTGGGTACATGAAGACTCTGACTCTAGCTCCCTGAGAGTAACACAGCAGATCAAAATGATTAGTCTGGAAGAAAAAATCCAAATCAACTATGATATGTTCTAAGATAATGATAAAGTACCATTGACTTGGGTGGTAGGTTTGAAGTGAACTTAGAACGGACAACACCGCTGTTACCATGAGGCCTAGTGACTTTGCCCCAAATGCAACGGTAGTGAGAACCGTTCTTCTTTGTCTTTGCTTTGTAGATGTAAGCCAAACGCTTACCCTTGTACCAATTAACCTCCTCTTGAGTGTTCACACCTTCAATCTGGATGAGAGAAGTGTTGGGATATTGGTTCGACTTGGACCTGAAACATTACTTAATCATTAGTAATCAAGATTTATTTCATTTTATATAAGCAATCAAACAACTACTTCAAAGCTAATCTCAAGGAAACAATAGCACAAATGCATCACTTTTCACAACCATAGATCAGAAACAATGGAATAACATTACAAATATGAGAGCATTATCATTCAAATCTATCAGTTGTGGCCAAATTTCATAACTTCATCGAGATCTTTGTTGATATCCAAAAACGAAAGATTAATATTCAAATCCCAATGACTTAACAATACTGCAAACTAAACACTACAATATCCGACTATAAACGCAACATTGAAGTCTGAATCTAAGAAAATACAGAGAAAGACGGAAAATTGAAAGTACCTCTTGTAACCGAGGACGGTTCCACGAACATACAATCTGCAAAACAGCAAAATAAAGATTTCATCAGACTAAGTAAACCACTAATGATCAAATTCGAATTGGAGATTCAGCTCAAACAGAGAGGAATCTGTTTCAGATTGGAAACCCTAATTACCTAACTCTCTCTCCTTGACGACCCTTCATTTTCAATCCTTGCAACTGTCTTCTTCCTCTTCTTACTCTCTTTTATGCCGGCGAGCGGATTCACAGAGAAAAACCTAGCTTTCGTTATTAGGTCAAGACTCAAGACTTTATATGGATTCGTAAATAAGCGCAACACAAAACTCTATTGGGCCTATCTGTGGCTATCTCAAACAAGTTGGCCCAAACTTTTATACGGCTTGGCCCAAATATGGCTTTTCTTAAAAAGACTGATTAACGTTTAATTAACGAAAACAGTTTAATCACAAAAAAACAGAGACAACACAAGAATGGAGAAAACAGAGGAAAGCGTCGGAATCAGGGTTTACACGTCCACCGTCTCGTTCACCAAAACCAGTCGGAATCTCTTCACTGCTACACTTCCCGCAGGGGCCGCTGTCGGAGGAGGAAAAGGTCGAAAACGTCGCATGGTGGCGAAAGGAGTTCAAAAAACGGTTTCGTCAATGATCGTCAATTTTTTTCCGACAGGGAACACTATTGATGTTCGAAATGGTTCTTCCGTCAGTGTACCGTTACGGAGACTGTACCGGAATCAACACGCTCATGATTCATATATCTTCTCTTGCTTTTATGCGCAATGTGTTGTTTCTTCTTCCATTTCACTGACAGTTTCAAAGCGTTTAGTTAGGCAACGTGAACTCGCCTCTCGCGGTGTTCATGAAACCGCCACCGCCAGAGTTTGGAGGCAGAGATTCCAGTGACTGATGATAGGTACAAGTTGAGGGTTAATGACTTTGTGCATGCAGTGATGAGTGTTTTAGTGTTCACGGAAAAAAAATGTTTAGAATTTTCTTTCATTTTAAGGTAATACAAGTAACAACAAAAGGATTACAATTTTATTACAACGTTAACAATGTCGAAGACTACAATTGTAGAGAAGACTTTATAATCAACATAGCAAAAACATGGAAGTTCTTGGAGTCAACAGAAATGAGTCTAACAGCAGCAATACCAGCAGCAAGAGATATTAATCCAAAGAAGCAAACATTGAGCCAGTGCCAAAGCTTTTGCACAAGACTAAGCTTATCGTTCATAGCAACAAGATACATGTGATTCGCTAATATGAATGGGAGAGGGAATGTGCTTATCGCTCCTGTGAGGCTCATGAAATCTCTGAGAAATGGCAAAAACGCAGAGAGAAGAGTGCTCACCGCGATGTAGCTCCCTTATGCTACATGTAATGTAAGTCTCTCTTCTTCAACCGCTAGACCTCAATGAGTCTTTGCGTCTTAATCCTTAGCTTAACTGTTTTATTTCTTGTGTGTTTTTTTCCAAGATTTCTGCAAGTCCGACTTATGTTTAACAGATAAGCCGATGTTGAAGACTTATCACCTAGGACATGATGTCAAGTTTTGTTTTATTTTCACAGTTTTAAAGTTAAACACTTAAGGTTTTTATACATGAAAATATTTTATATAACTAAAACCTTAGTTAAAATCAAATCAGTTTTTTATATAACTAAAACCTTAGTTAAAATCAAACCAGATTACATATATTAAACTTAGTAATAAACCCGAAAACCAAAAGTGAGGAGAAGAAAACAATTTGACAAATAATAGCAAGGTTTAGGGGTCAAACCGGTAACTTTGTAGGAGGATAAATTTAATATTCAAAAACAAAAAAAAAATGTTAAATTTACAACACGTGAAAACATGATACCAATCTTACCGACTAAAAGGACGGGATGCAAAGTCCGGTTTGTTTTTGACATATTTAAATTTAACACTAAGGTTTTTTAGAAATAAAAACATTATGTATAAAAAAAACTTTTAGTTAAAAATCAAAATAATTTACTTAAAAACATAATTTGTGAAAATACTAAAACTTAAATGTTAAATCTTCATTACGTGAAAACATGTAGAACTTATGACAACTCAAGACTTACGGACAAAAAGATCGGGAGAACAGAAAAAGGAGTTAATCGTCAATTGTAGATTTCAGATATGTTTGGTTTTTCTTTTTGGTGAGTCAAAATATTCTTGGTTTAAAGGAACAAAGTGTAAAGCAAAAATGCATGATGAGAAGAGAGAATCGAATTTGTCATGCAAGTGCTATTATCTACCATTATAATTTCTATAAGTCCAACTTGTTTTTGACGTATTTAAATTTAACACTTAGTTTTGTTTTTAAAACAAAAACATTTGTCAAAAAAAACTTTTAGTTAAAAATCAAATTTTTTTACTTAAAACATTTTTTTGAAAACACTTAGGTTTAAAAACATAACTAAGTGTTAAATCTTCATTACGTGAAAACATGTAGAACTTATGACACCTCAAGACTTACGGACCAAAAGGACGGGATGCTAAGTCCAACTCGTTTTCGACGTATTCAAATTTAACACTTAGTTTTGTTTTTAAAACAAAAAAAAAAACATTTTGTAAAATAAAAAACTTTTAGTTAAAAATCAATTTTTTTACTTAAAACATTATTTTTGAAAACTCTTAGGTTTAAAAACATAACTAAGTGTTAAATCTTCATTACGTGAAAACATGTAGAACTTATGACACCTCAAGACTTACGGATCAAAATGACGGGATGCTAAGTCTATTCAAATTTAACACTTAGTTTTGTTTTTAATACAAAAAAAATTAACACTTAGGTTTTTAAAAAAAAATATTTTATATAATTAAAATTCAATTAAAAATCAAAACCGTTTAACTAAAGTATTATGTTTTAAAAATCTTGAAATTTAGTTTTAAATCGAAAAAATCAAAGTGAGAAGCAATTTATTTACCTAATAAAATAATTCATACCTTGTAATATAATTGCTGTGGCCAAGGTGCTCTGTATTCCTCGAAGCCGTCTTAGAGATATCATCACGTGGCCTTGACTTTCAGAAACCTCCACCGCACGTGACCGCTTGGAGTAAGCTTCTCTCCGTCTTCATCGTTGTTCTTGCTGACTCTCGATAGTGGTGCGTCTTCAAATTGCTTAATCATTCTCGTCGTTTAGAGTTTCTCACCGAGTTAGACCGAGTTGAGGAGGAAACACCTCTGTTGGATTAGCCAATTCGATTCGTTACTCGTTGAGCCACCATCCCGAGTTGAACCGATCTATGTGGATTCATCAACCGTCGAAGGACTCGTCACGACCTCGCGAGTAGACTCGGTGAGTGACGTGAGTCCAATCGGAAACACACATTCGAGACCGAGTGAAACCGAGTCTACCAAACGGAAACGTAGTCATCGGTGGGTCATTATTTTTTTGTTTATGATTTTGAAGAATGAGAATTATGAGAAGAGATCAATATTTTATAAGCGAACGTTATGACATTGTTTCGAAAAGAAAAAGGAAATTCTTCTTATCAAAAAAAAAACAAAAAAGGAAATCACTCAAACACACAAAAAAATGGAAATTTAGGTTGCTGTAAAAAATAAAATAAAAGGAAACTGATCATAGCGGTAAGAAAAAGTTACCGTTATCGTTACAACTGTCATTGTTTTTTTGACTGCATAACAATTTAGGAGAGAGAATTATTTTCATAACTCTTCTAAATTGCAACGTATCATGTAAAAGCTTATTATACAGAAGATGACATATACACATTTTTTTTCTTTTATGATGATATTTGTAACTTTATTTAACATTAAAACAAAAATAAAGTAACAAAAGGGTTACAATTTTGTTTCTTTTTGGTATAAAAGATTACAACGTTAACAATGTCGAAGACTACAATTGTAGAGAAGACTTTATAATCAAACATCAGCAAAAACATGGAAGTTCTTGGAATCAACAGAGATGAGTCTAACAGCAGCAATAGCAGCAGCAAGAGACATTAATCCAAAGACGCAAACATTAAGCCAATGCCATAGCTTTTGCACAAGACTAAGCTTATCGTTCATAGCAACAAGATACATGTGATTCGCTAATATGAATGTGAGAGGGAACGTGCTTATCGCTCCAGTGAGGCTCATGAAATCTCCGAGAAACGGCAAAAGCGCAGAGAGAAGTGTGCTCACCGCGATGTAGCTTCCTCGTGCTACTGTTCTAAACAACAGATTCTTCAATGCCAATGGACTTCCTTTGACTCCATACTTTGTGTCCATATACTCATAAGTCGGACTTGCAAAAATCTACGAAGTAAAACAGTTAAGCTTAAGATTCAGAGACACAAAGACTCATCATTGAGGTCTAAATAGCGGTTGAGGAAGAGAGACTTACATGTAAAGAGATAACAGATTGGAGAAAAGCTGAAATATTAGCGAGGGCTTTGACCCAGAGAGGTCCACTGACGCTGTTTAACAGATAAGTCGATGTCGAGGACCCGTAAGCCCAATAACCGATGAACGTAACCGCATACATCGGTAAAACACCAACAGTGAACTGAAAATACAGAGCCTTCATCATGTTTTTAACGACCGGTTGCTTCACTGTGGCCTAATAATTTGCACAAAAGTTTAGTGTCAGTCACAAAACAGAGAAAGATTCGATCGAGCATGGGTAGATCGACGACACTGACCTGTATTTCCGGGAGCATTCCCGTGTTGAATGCAAAAACTAGATTTGCAGCTGCTCCTGTTATGGTAAAGAGTTTGTTTATTGATGATCCTTGTATGTTGTAATCTCTTTCAGGTTTGTTTACTCCTATTAAACCAAAAAAAAAACACACACAAAATGGTGAAAAAACAGATTAATCAATGTATCTTAGTTAGTTTTTGTGGTTATATGAAATCATTTTGAGGTTTGGTTTAACAGGAAAGTTACCATCTTTAGCTGATAGAACTATTGCAACAACAATGTAGATTATGCTGAGGATTGTCGAAACTCCTAGCCAGATTCCAAGAGCTGATAAATGAGGAATACCGATTGCAAAAATCGCACAGACAACACCCGCGATGGCGATAAAGTGAGGCAGTTTCATGAGACTGTCATCTCTAAAAAGTACATAAACAGCCTGCAAACAATGCAAAAGCAGAGCCATATGAGCTAACTTTCGGATTTTCGCAACAACCCTGGTGGTTTCTTTTATTGTACCTTTAAGGCGGAACCAGCAAGTATGATGAAGCCACAATTAATCATGAAAAGATTGACATATTGCAATCCCCATGTAACACGATACATCTTTTTACCTGATTAATCAAGTCAATACAGTTCTCGTTAAGTGTAAACTTGAAATGTTTTTCGATATTGCTAGAGATTGATGGAGAGTTTACCATAGATGAAGCCTGCGAGATCTCTATAACGAATGTGTCTTTTGCCACCAAACTCATGAAGTTTAGCGATAAGAGTGTTTGCGTAAAGGGAGATCGCGGTAGCAAGAATGAGACCAACCACACCACCAATCCAACCCAAAGGAACCATGACTGTCCCCGAATATCCCAACACATAGGCACTGTTTATACCGGTTGTTAGAACAAATGCTACCTGAAACCATGAATCTGTACAATTTGTTCAACAGTTAAGCTTACACACACGCAACACTGAATAGACTATATGAACAAAAAAAACAGAGTCTATATAGCAAACTTCCCAGTTTTCTAGCTAAAAACTTTGAGGAAGAAGAAAACTGATCAAGAAACTTAAATTCCGTATTGAATGTTCACATTCTTGAATCATCAAAGCCTCATTTTTCACTAGAGTCTAGAGGGTATCCATCAAATCATCAAAGACAACATTTTTAACTATAGGACAGCGCCAAAATCATCAACTACGATATGTTTCACAAGAGGGCACCACCAAAATCATCAAAGACAACATGTTTTGTAAAGCCCTCATCATTTCAGTTCCTTAATGTTTCATATACATGCATCAGCAGCTTAGTATAGGGTAAAATCAGGAAACAAAGTATTATTGAATCTAACAAAGAAGACAAAAAGCTATTCTTTGTCTATGTATTATTTCTCAAGAAAAGTTTAATGAAAAAGGAGCATAATTCACCAATACTAAAAGAGTTTTCTTCAAGAAAAAGCTCGAGATTACGCAAAAAACGACAAGTAGATTCACCAAAAAAGAGCAGCAACAAACAAAAAAAAGGACAATAAAAACAAAAATTCCAAAGATAGAGGGGATAAGAAACGAACCGCTGCTAATCTGATGAGCAGTCTCAGGGACTTCGAGATCGAACTTTTCCACTTCAACAACTTTACGGTTCCTAGCTTCACTCGTATCCATGTTTCCGACAAGAATCTGTTAAATTCTTCTTCTGTCTCAGACTCCAAAAAAACCTTCACTTTCTCTTCCTCAATTTCCGAGAATTAGTTGCTCACACTCCAAAAAGACAACTTTTGCTTTGTTAGAAAGAATCAAGAATCGTAACAGACAGATTTTTTCCACAGGAAATGTGTGAAACGGAATTGATGAAAATGAATTCTGTTTGATCTTTTGGGTCAAATTTAAACGATGGGTCAGAGAGATGGATACGTCTCTCTGTGTGTGAATTATTTGCACGAGATCCTATATAATGGGTAACGCAAGTTTTAAGTGTATTTAAATATGAAGGAAACACTTTTATTTTTTTATTTTTTAGAAAAGAATCTTGAGTATCAAATAATTATGAAAGGATCTCATGATTGTTTATTTTTGGAAAGGAAATTGATTATTCCAATCCCTAAAATCTTACTACCAACTGATTATTGTAAACAAAATCAAAATTTCTTAATCTTTTTTTGGTCAAATAAAAAATTTCCTTAGTCTATTACAATTTATTAAGACTAGTAGAGTATTTTTTTTTTATGAACAAATGCGATTAATTCATGGAGTATTGTAAAAGACTAGTGTAGTTATTATAAATTTTATAAATGAAAACTTTAAAGTCAACGGAAAGCAGGTATGACCGTATGAACATAACTTCTGGCTTTACAAGATTTTTTATTTGACTAACCATAATGACATTATCTTCCTTTGACTTCTTATGGCATTATTTCTTGAAAATCAAAATATCTCTCTTTTTTACTATTTAACAAATAGATTCGTATCTATAGAAATCGACTCAAATCACATCTCCTCTTTGCTAGAATAATCCGAAGTTTATCTCAAACAATTTATTCAGTCCGTAAACGCAAATGAAAGTGCAACTAAAACAGGCTAACCAAAGAAAAGAAGCCAAAAAAATAATAATCTAAAATTTCACATGAGGAATTAATATGACTATGAGTGACGACATTTTGTTGTATAAGTGACGAAGTGAATGAGCCTAACAACGGTAACACACAGCTTTCTTAATGTTATTGAGATTAACAATTAAGTATTTATTTTATAAAAAGTTAAGTATGAAAAGTCTAAAATGAATTTATAAATCAAAATAAGCATTTACGCAATCTACGTGGCTTGACTTTGTAGAAACAAAAAGATCAAGACTCATGCAAAACTTTATTACATTTTTACCCAACATTATGATGGAATTTTGTTCTCGTCGACGTCGACAGTCGACTTAATTCCTTCCCAAAATAAATATAGATATCTCCATCGCGTTCACATGTGTATTTGACTTTTTATTAATAACTACATTAAGATTCTATTTGATCATTTATCTAAATAAGTTTCATGTCATTTACTTAATTATGTATCTCTGTTATTTTTACAGATTTGGGTTCTGTAAATAAATCTTTTTTTCTTTTTCTTTACAACGATTGTCACTCAGTGGCGGAGCCAGAATAATATATTATGGGGATCATATATTAATATAACTAATAATAATATTAAATTATTTATTTTAAAAATAATATTGTGAAATAAATTTCAGTATTTTAGATACTATTTTTTGGTCTTTTAAGATGAATTACATATAATTAAGAATAATATCATTATTGTAACACAAAACCTAATAGTTATTATTGAAAAACATAAACGATTAAAGAGAAAAAGAAAAAAGAAAAATAGAAAGAGGGGTCAAAGAGATCCTTGAACTTGAGACATGGGGGTCAAATTACCAAAATCAAACAAAATTTTCCATGTCATAATATCTATATAGGCTTGCAAATCAAATTTTATAAATGTTATGGGGGTCAACTGACCCCCCTCCTCATTAGCTACCTCCGCCACTGTTGTCACTCTATGTATGTATCAGATTTTTTGCTATAGGTACATGATAGGAGAAAGACAGATCCCAAAATATACGGGTTTTCATGGATAGAAATTCTTAAAATTTACTCGTAAAAGGATGTCAAGGGTAGAATAGATATTCTTTTAATTCAGATGGATTTGAAGTTTCGAACAAAGAAAATTTCCAAAATCAACCTTTTTATTTTTTTCAACACTGGAGCAGTTTTCTAGAGTATAAAATTATAGGTAAACATTACTCTTGAATTATGTTTTTGTCGGAAAAAAATAATTTTAAACATAAGTATCTTTTTGGTTCAAAATAATTCAAACTTTTGGTTATTCAAATTACAATATAAATTATACCTCAAAATCTAAAACCATACTTTTTACATATACTCTAAAAAAACAATCTTCATGAAATGAAAAGAATTGTGTGTTTTTCTCTACATGTAAAACTAACAAAAAAAGATGGTGAATTTTAATATGAAGTTTTGATCTTCAGACCTGTGGGTTATGGGCCCACCACGCTTCCGCTGCACCACTCTAATTAATTTGGCATTGTTGTGAATCTGATATCTATAATTATAATTAAACATGTATTTAAGGACTGTTTAAGATTTCTATTTCTATTTTAGGAGGATTGATTTACATACTTTCTTATATTTACGTAAAATGCATATTTGAAAACATATGATATTGCACAAACTATTTTTGATCTTGCTCATCCGGTTAAAGCAAAATAATTAATTCAAGAGATTGGTATGCTTTGAGCATAAAGAGAGGTTTATTATAAGATTTTCAAGAAAGATGCCATAGAAAAGGAATGGAGAGAATAGATAAGAGATGTTGATATGTAAGTCAAATACCAAACAATAAACATGCATTCGAACAGAACTAGCGCAGATATATATGGAGTAAAGATGTTATCTTTGTTTTTTTTTTTTGGGTTTAATTAATGTGAAGAAGTTATCTTTGTTTTCTTCAAAGAAACATTCATCAGGTTAAAGATTCAACCAATTGGAACATTATTGCATATATTTATGCCTAATTAAACACTCACTAAAAAGAGAATGTACTGTGGTGCCTTGCATAGTTTTTTTTTTATTGCAAGGAATGTATGTAGTCTCACTGATTGGGCATGTTGGTAAGATAAAATAATCAGTTCATGGGAGTTGTAAATTGTAATAACCAGTTTATGGGAGTTGGTGGGAATAGAAGGTACCTTAAGGTATTAGTGAAACAATGTAGTTTAAGGCATGGTTGTTGATGATAAGTTTATGTCTGATCACTTAATTTATGTTGTCCAACTTTTCTTCCCCACGCAGAGGATAATTCAATGAAATGCGAATAAACGAGAGCAAAGAAAAATGTGAGAGAGAAATTTTTTATGTTAGAACAAAGACATTCAACAATAAAGCATTAAATATTTTTTCATTTGGCAAAAAAAAAATCTTACATGCATTTGACATTGAACTTACATCTAATAAAAGGTTGACCCACGGTAGAAAAACATTAAGTGGCTCAAAACCTTTTAATAGGGATCAGTGGAGAAAAGAAAGCTTGACCAGTGAATATATATCATTATCTATTTAATTACTTTACAGTTAAAAGTTAGCAATTTTCCAATAAAAGGAGGACAAATCATTGTATTGGAAGTCTCTTTACACTTTCACAAAGCATCGAATCGAGGAAAAACGGTCTATTTCCCCACGAGAACTATTGATATCATACCAGATAGAGCCCAAACTTTAATCTCGGTCCATATGTCCATAAAATCAAAGTTCTATTCCTATTTTCCCCCCAATTGAAAGTTTCATAGCTTAATGTCCCCGAGTCAATAATTAGAGAGCTAAAACTCCACGGAGCTGGGTTAAATCGGTTTACGAACTAAACCTGATAGAAAACCAAACAAACTCAACATAACCGAAATTAAAACCCAGACCCAATCTAAAACCCAACCATAAGTCACCCAAATTCTTCTTCTTCTTCACCGAATCTCTTTAATGGCTTCACCACTTCTTCTTCTTCACCAAACCACTTTAATGGCTTCGTAGCTTTCACCAAATCACCAAATTTGTTTAAGTAACCAAATCACCAATATGTTTAAATCACCAAAGCACCAGCTCCAAAGCCAAATTTAATTAACCTCCATTGACGCCAGCATCGCACCAGCTTCCTCTATCTCTAACCTCTGCTCATTTCTCTTCAACTTCTTCTTCGTCTCGCTCCTCTGTTTCCACTTCATTGCTTTCTCCGTCCACTCCTTCTCTCCCTCTCTTACGATCACCACCGATCCGCCGCCGTTACCGCTCCCTCCGCCGTCGTCTCTCCTTCTCTTTCATACCCCGTCGTACTTCTCACTCCGTCTCCACTTCCAGTTCTTCTCAGGTTTTTCTTCTGATTACTTTGCTCTCTTCTAATTTCAGATTCAATCGTTTCCTCAAATGTGTAATACATATACAATTCACTGTCAATTCGGAGCATGTAGAGGGAGGATTAATGTAATGTGTTAATTTTTTGTTTGGGATTATAGATTAGGTGTTCGATAGATGAGCCTTTGAAGGTGATGATTTCGGGTGCACCGGCTTCAGGCAAAGGCACTCAATGTGAGCTCATTGTTCAAAAGGTAATCTTCCAATGTTCTGGAAGACAACCAAAACAATTAAGGAGGAAATTCTCAAAAAATCTCAATTCTAAGATCGTAATGATGATGTTATCTTCGAGGTTGCTCCTAAAACTGAAGTCAAATTTAATCAATCTTAATTCCATATGAAATAAGATTACGTGAGAAAATAACAAGTTGGATTCTCGTTTCTAGGGTTCTTCAAGACAAATTGTTCTTCAAACGAATCTGATTTTGGCGATATGTGCTTGGTTTTACATCTACCCGGGTTGTTATCGGGTTTAATACGGTTTAGTACTTTTGTTAGGTGGTTAAATAAACAGTAAACCAAACAAAACCGATGACAATGGGTAATTTAGATGAGATCTATTATTTCGGAGAGATATAGGATGAAATCTATTGTTTCAGAGAGACATAGATTGAGAAGTAGTTTTTCGGAGACATCTAGATCGTGGTCATAGATTGGGCTCTATCTAGTATGATGTCATAGTTCTCGTGGGGAAATAGACCGTTTTTCCGAATAACTCTAGAAGAGATTTGATATCAATGGTCACATATTTTCATTTAAAATACAACAAGTGTAGGCGTAGCCTTATAAATTACGCTAACAATTCACACAACGTATAGTCATTTACTCATTTCTTATAAACTAAAACAACTATAGAAAATATTTGATTTTTTTCTTCTTTTAGGAAACAAATCTCTGGTCAGCAAAAGTTTGTTTTAACCCGATCTCATTTAAGTTTCACCCATTTTCATGGTTATAGTTAACGCTAATATATATTCTTCTTAATTAATTTCTAGACAAGTGATAAAGTCGAATTGAACCGGATCTCATTTATGGGATCCAAGTACTTCATGATTCGTGATTTTGGACTAAGTTTGATGAAATGTAATTTTGAATTATAGAGTTGATACATATACTTTTCAGTAATTTGTTTATAGAGAAAAAAATGATTACGATAACATTATATGTCCAAGGTGTATATTATGTTTTCATGGTATGGATTGCTTATAGGATAGTAAAAACAAATAAGCTTAAATTTTAAATATAATTTCTATAAGCAAATCAATGTAAAACCATAGAAAAGAAGCAAATCAATGCCCAAAAGGTACAGATAATAAGATGTGAGGACAAAAAAAGGGGTACAAAAACCAGGTTCTTGTCTACTTGAAATGTATCCTTAATCTTTGAAACTTGCTTATAGAAACAAAATTTTCTTACTTTGCTTGTTGTACGACTGGAATACTGGATCGACCCATTGAAGAATCTCCCGCCGGTGAAGTCTCTGGTCATGAAACCCTTTGACCGGAGTGGAAGCTACCAAAGAATGAATCCAAAGAGATCGCATGATCCGGAAAAGAAAGCAATTAATGTTTGGAATTTGTTTTCTTTCTCCAACTTTTGAATGAGAAAAAAAAATATTGGGGAATAAATCAGCTTAATTAGGATCAATGCGATCCCTTTGGATGCTTTCTCTAGTTGCTGTGAAGAACTCTCTCTCTCTCTTTCAATGTGGGAGCAATGGTGTTTTTCTCGAAGGCCATTGATATAAAAGATGGCCATGATCCTCTCTTCTTGTTAAATAAAAAAAATAAAACACCCTTTTATCTTTTTTTTCCCACCTTCTCATCTTTAAACTTTTTTATTTTATTTTATTTTATTATGTCCTCATTGAAAATTTTACTTTATATTTGACTTGGAGTAAAAAAGACGTCTACACATTAGACGAATTCTTGTGGCCTTAACACATGCATGATTTATATTTTATACCGTTATTACTATTATCTTTCAACGTTATATGATCATTTCCTTTGACCGACCGTTAAATGAACCTATACAGTAATTTACAACATCATATATGGGCTTAAATTAATTATGTGAGTTTATCATTCGAAAACTTACTAAAATAAGTCCACCTACTATATATACCCACCAAACTTGAAGCTTATACAATTTATCACAGATCTGTATAGTATTAATTGGGAACATGACTGTGCCAAACGCCGTGTAAAACTAAAACGAAAGATATGTTATCAGCCATTGTTCCATTGTTTCAACTAAAAAAATCACCAAAATGTAGGATGGATTTTCTGTCTATTTGTTGGATTTTCTGTCTTTTCAAATAACAAGACGTTAAAGTTTTTTCGTTGATACCATTTGATGCATATATCTAGTGCTTTCATTGGCGGTGAAATTAATTATGTGGGTCACATAAGCTTCAACAACTCGTGCACATACATTAAACAAATTTTGAATTATGCAAATATAGCGTAACACATTACACATTTATATCTAGGTTGTCATAATTTGTTTTGTCACCATTATACAATGATACTTCTATAAGAGAAATTAAACTATGGAAGAACTAAACTATGTATTGTGCACACTGACCACGAGATCAAAACATTATGCATTGCCAATGCAGCATTGGCTTTATTTTCTTTCCATGTGATTATTATATGTTATTTTTTTTTTGGTAAGGATTATTATATGTTATTGGATAACAGTTTATATCATTTTTCTGTAATATCAATTGTTTTTTTTTTTTTTTTTGGTAAAGAATATCAGTTGTTTTCAAGATCAGAGCTGAGCTATAGAAAAATTAATTCAATTTTAATTTGCTTCAAAACAGTATGATGACAATCAACTAATTATTAACCCGTTTGTGTTTTCATAAAAATCTTCATTTATGGTCTCCTTTTTTTTTTGGAACTTTAAAAGAAAATCGAATTACTTCATTAATTTTTTAATAACCTTTCTCAAACAACCCAGACAAACTATCCCATCTTAGATATTCCCCACAAGTTGGGTGGCACTATTAATTATATTTTTGTCGTTTTATTATCTTTTTTATTTGTTCTTAACTTATTTTATTCGAAAGTTTAATTTTTTTTTTGTGGTCCTTCCCATGTTCCCTTTCGCTTTTGGCACCAAACATTTCCAAACTTTTGTTTAGAATTTTGAAATTAATTATGCAACAAATGTTTCATTATATTTTTCTTTATTTCTAAGAAAAATGGAGTAATAATTTCAAGGATAAATTATTTTCTTCTAATACTACATAGCCACAAATGCAATCATAGGATCAGATTCAAGTCAAAGATATGGTCATATGATTGACACCTAATAAAGAATTATTATATAAATGGATCCAATGCTTCTCTATCGTCTTACATATCCCCGTATTGTATATACATATGTAGTTGTATCATTGTTTTCGTAAAACTATCAAAGATGCTCATTATACATCTCAATAATTAAATTAGCTCATATATAGACATCACATGTTTTCCATTTTTTTCCTTCAAAAAACATCACATGCAAAGCAACACATTGTATTCTTTATTTTCTAAAAATAACAATTAGGCGAATCAGTAACCAAAAGTCTAGCTAGAAGTACTCTGTATTATTGGCGTATGTAATAAATCCATGATGTTATGTGTTTCCAAATGAATCAATCCACAGAGTAGTTTACTGTAACTATCAAATAATATTTATGTATATATTTCAAAAATTTCCAAAACGTGAGCAATCTTTAAACATGTCATCACTGCTTGGCTTGGCCAGGAGAAGAAAAAGGAGAGAAAAAGAGCATGAGCATGTGGCCTACTGTGTTTCCCTCTATAAGATTAAATTTTCAAATCTTTTTTTATTAAATAAAATAATATATATAGGTGAGAAAACAAAGAATCTACAATAAATCAGTGCACATGGAGAGTCTATTCTACATAAGGGAGGTATTCAATTTCATACCAGACAAGAATAATCTTTGGCTTTTCCATATGTTCGAACATGGCTCGAGTAACATCATATTTATCTACGTATAACTGTTTATATATAGTAAGAATGAAAAGTTTATTATTTAGAAGAGACGTGAAAGTTGGAATGGAATGAGGATTTTAAAATTGTAACTAAGATTGTGGTAGTCTTCTCAATCACATGATTTGTGTTTGTGCTTTTGTGACTACTAAGCACCTTTTCACTTTGGCAGGTAAAATATATTCTTTTTTTTTAATCAGTCAATATTTTTTTTCTTTCAAAAATCCACTATTAATTTATTAATGGACCTTCAAGGCATTAGACTAAAGGGCCTAAAAATTGTTTACAGATAATTAAAGGTAGTAATTCCTTGTGTCATCATCATCATCATTAATTAGCCCTAATTATCATCATGCCAATTGCCAACCTATACGGGTTAGGGAAAAAAACTTGTAAAACATTTGGTCATAGCGTGAACCTGAAAGCAATCATGAGATATCCATAAATTTGTTATTTTTTTGGAAATTTTTTGCATAAGCATATATTAATACACCATTAATCGTATTTCGGTGATATAATTGCATAAGTGCGATAAATTAATATGAAGTAAACTGATCCTATTTTTTTATTATTTTTTTTTGAACACCAACTGATCTTATTATTCTCATAAATTTCGAAAGAAAAATGTATAATTAGGAAGTATTATTTTGTTTTCATTTAAACAAATGAATGTTTTTCACTTACATATATCAAAATTTAGTCATATTTAAAACATATGGTGTTTCTTGCATTACGTTGTTTGTTATACACTTATACTTAAGGGACACCCACTGAATTCGATTGCTTAGCTCGAGAGTCTGCTAGAGTTATTCTTTTTATGGACCATAATTTGGCTTAGGTTTTCTCTTTGGGTCTAGGCTCACATGATTTTGCCCATCCTTTTGTCTCTAGCTAGTAATAAAAACGATTCATTTGTCCGTGTAATTAGCCAATATATTATCAGTAAACCACGTAAATATGTGTTGTGTTCTTTGCGTTGCTATCATCTTTCTCACATGTTATTATAGAACTTGAGAAAAGAAAGAACACAATGATTCAACAAGAATAACTCTCTTTATTGATGTTTAGAAAATAACTCAAAACTAAACAATGCTTTCTCTCTTTCTCAAACTCTCTCATAAAACTCATAAGGATTACCACACCTTGGTATCTCTTTTTATATAGAAAACCTAAAGACCTAATCCAAGTCTAACTAGGTTTAGTGTTTAGATAACTCCTAAACACTTTTGGATAACTTCCAAATCTCTTAAACTATATCCTTTTATTTTGCTAACTTATAACTCAAGTTAACTAACTCTTCAAGCTTAACTCAACATTCTCCCCCTTAAGCTTGAAGTTATCCTTCTTCACATCTTGAACTCCAATGAGGTTTCTCATCTCTTTAAATTTGATCCTACCAAGTGGCTTGGTTAGAATATCCGCCCTTTGCTCATTACCGGGAACATGTTCCACCTCCACTTGCTCATTTTCCACATACTCTCTAATGAAATGGTACCTTCTATGAATGTGTTTGCTTCTCCCATGGAACACCGGATTCTTAGTCAAAGCTATAGCCGACTTGTTGTCAATCCTCAACAAAACTTTCTCGCCTTTGATGCTTAATATTTCACTCATACCGGCCAACAAAATGTTCTGTTTGTCATCATCCGGATTCAGCTTCCCTTTTACAACAACTCTCAGAATCAAGTCAAACACTTTCTGAAAAACAGTGTTCATTCCCCATTGCATATTCCTCACAAACTCTGATTTCGATCTCAAGTCATCTCCTGTCACCAAGCGCATCTCCGGGTTTTGACTGAAAGTTATAAGCTTTCCTCTCCATGGCTCTTCAGATAACTCAGAGACTAGCAGATTCAAAGCGACTGAAACCTCCATTGAATCACCATTCATAGACCCTGAAACGTCACAGATAGCGATACAATTCCTCAAAGAACCTTTCTCTTTCAGATCATCCACCATTTGTTTCCACTGCAGCTCAGCTACTTGTCCACCTTCTCCACCATCTAAAACTCTAATTATCTCATGAGGTAACACAGCACCAGCAGCTAAGACTTCCACTGCTAACCGTTCTTGATTATGATTTTCGCCAATAGTTTTAAATTCGAACTCATCAAGGTACCCAAACTCCAAAATTTCCACTTCTCTCACAATCAAACTATAAATCGCTCCCATCCTCGACGCAGTCACAACGCTTCTCTGCAACGTAGTCCCAACGCTTCTCTGCAAAGCAGCCTTTGCTTTAGATTCCTCTGCAACACATTCTTCCAGCTCACTCTTACTTCTACTAAACTTCAGATGAAAAACTCCAGCCACAAATTGAACTTCAGCCTCCTTCATTTCAAATTTGTCGTGCTCTGTCTTCACATTCTTCAATTCTGCTAGTTTATTTTTCATGGTTTTAAATGTCTCTGCAGCAGATAGTTCTTCTTTCACTTCAACCAGAACTGCGGCTTGGGGAGTTTCTTCTTCTTGTAAATTCTCATTACGCAAATCCTTCTCATGTTTCTTTTTCTCCCTTTTACTCTTTTTAGCTTTTTCTCTCCTTTGAGATATGTTTAAACTGTTTCCATAATCAAGAACATCCTTCTCTGCTTCATTTGTGTCGGCTTCAGCTAGTTTTGACTTCTTTGACTCTGTTCGATAGTGGATTTTTCCATCCAATGTCTTGACAGGAAGCACATCAACATGATCTATAAGAAACTCGCCATTCCTTTTATCTTCCAGAAGTGTCTTCTTCTTTGATCTTTCTTCTTCATACTTATCCTCCACTGTCTTTACTCTACCACCGCATTGCTTATTGATAGCGACGGTGTCAAGTCGAGAGACGAATCGGGCATATTCAATGTTCTCTTTGACGTACTTCAAATCCTTATCGGAAGTAACACCTCCTGGTTTAAGATTAAACTTCTGGATTCCTGCCTCCATCAGCTGAAACCTCCATCTCAAGAACTTCTCTTTGTTCTTCTCTTCGTATTCCTTATTGTCTTCTTCTTCTACCCTCTCAACAACAGTCTCATCTTTCGCTGCTTCTTTGGTAACAACAGCCTCATATTTCTTCTCTTCTTCAACCTTTTCCCATGCTTCTTCCTTCTTCTTCTCAATCTCAGCTTCATGTTTCACCACCTCTTCCTTCTTCTCCTTAACAGGAGAGCTCTCCTTCTTCTTCGTCTTTAAGAGAGTGTTTTCAACAATAGCTTCCTCAAGCTTAGACTTAAGATTGCTCAGAGCCTTTTTCTCAGATTCTTTCAAATCAGCAGAGAAATCACTCTCTTCTTTAAACAAAACACTCTTCTCCACACCCTTGGGCTTGTGATTTTGCATCCCTTGAGCTATCCCGTCTTTACCATACAGATGCACGAGGCCATAAATTGGAGGCCACATCTGTTCATGGGTAGGGTTAAACAAGACGACGTGTTGAGTCGGGTTAAGTACCTTCGATTTTGGTTGATTCACGCTAGCCACCGTGAGAGCTAGCGCCGTATCGTCTACTTCCGAGGCCGATGATTTCGCTTTTATCATACGAGGTGGTGAAGATTCCGGCGAGGAAGTAAAGGCTTTATCTTCATCGTAGGGTTGAATCGGAATTCTCATGATAACCTTGTAGAGCCTATTTTTGGACCTTTTTGCTTTAACTAATAGCTTTCCGTCTTGGTCATACAGAGTCAAGTAATCTTCTCGCATTCTCACATCGCAGCCCGACTCAGTAGCTTGGCCGAGACTCACAATATTGCTTCTCAAGTCCGGTATGTAATATACATCGTGTAAAGCTCTTCTCTCTCCATTTTTTGCTATAAACACAATCGAGCCTTTTCCTTTGATGTCAATTTGAGAATCATCACCAAACCTCACCTTTCCTGTGATTGACTCATCAAGCTTAGATGGTGTTATGGGTCCACATAGATCAGCATGGAGTAACTCTAATGGTTTAGTTGCTCGGAACATAGTCGCCTTCGGAAAAACTTGACGAGTCTGTTTCCCTACTAAACATGATTCACACAACTTCTTCTCTTCATTCACTTCTGGCAGTCCATGAACAATTCCTTGCTGGAACATCGTCTTGACTGTTTTAAGGTTGACATGACCTTTGTATCCTCTGCTTCTTCTTCCACGACCTCTCCCTCGTGAAGTTACAAAGCTATATTGGTTCGAATATGCGTACAACAACTTGCCTTGTGTTTCTCTGTGATTCTCCTCATCGAGAATCCGTTCTTCATATGTCATCTCCGATATTTTGCCCCTGAATTCATCAATTGTGTCCGAATCCGTCATCTTTATCCTCTCAAATTCGGACATCAGGGTTTGAAATCGCGCCTCCTTGACATGATCAGCCCCTTGGTTACGAGTCTTGATCGCTCCCCAAATATCTCTTGGTAAACCTTGATCTCCTACATGTAAGATAAGGGACTCCAGGATGGATTGAAATAGCATCGCTATTGCAACATCGTTCTTGTTGGCGTCATCCGTTCCGGGTTCTATGGATTCCCACACCTTGTGAATCCGTAGCAATACACGCATCCTCATGGCACATACCGTATAGTTCGTTGGCGTGAGCATGGGGCAATGGATCGGTATTGCTTTGTCCAACTCCTTTAGACGTGTTTGCAAAATCTCCGCCACCTTGCGGTTCTTGCGTCTTGTGAATAGGGTTCCGAGATCGAGTCCTAA
This sequence comes from Arabidopsis arenosa, assembly GCA_905216605.1. NCBI lineage: Eukaryota > Viridiplantae > Streptophyta > Magnoliopsida > Brassicales > Brassicaceae > Arabidopsis > Arabidopsis arenosa. The sequence continues at coordinate 13,345,587 of LR999455.1, read as the reverse complement.
CTTGATCGATTCTAACCTAATGCTCTGATACCAAATATAGAACTTGAGAAAAGAAAGAACACAATGATTCAACAAGAATAACTCTCTTTATTGATGTTTAGAAAATAACTCAAAACTAAACAATGCTTTCTCTCTTTCTCAAACTCTCTCATAAAACTCATAAGGATTACCACACCTTGGTATCTCTTTTTATATAGAAAACCTAAAGACCTAATCCAAGTCTAACTAGGTTTAGTGTTTAGATAACTCCTAAACACTTTTGGATAACTTCCAAATCTCTTAAACTATATCCTTTTATTTTGCTAACTTATAACTCAAGTTAACTAACTCTTCAAGCTTAACTCAACATTTATTGGTTTTTTCTAAGCCCAATCCAACTCTCATTAGTATGATATTGTCCGCTTTGGGCCTATATGCTCAAGCCCGCACGGATTTGTTATTGGGCTCCTTCCCAAAAGGCCTCATACTAATTGGAGTTGGACTTTACTTATATATTAGAAACTTCTTTTCTAAACTTCCGATGTGGGACGTTGGTTTGTACCCAACAATCTCCCCTTCAAACCAAGGACCACGAACATTGGGCCTCCTCTTCAGCGAAACCTAGGCACCCTAACTCGGTACTTTCTTATTCGCGAAGTTCTTGAGGCACATACTTATCGTGTCACATTTGAGGGCTTCTCCCACACCGAACTTTAGCCCACACCCCTAGGTCCACTTTTTCGATCTAGGCTCTGATACCATTTATTGGTTTTTTCTAAGCCCAATCCAACTCTCATTAGTATGATATTGTCCGCTTTGGGCCTATATGCTCAAGCCCGCACGGATTTGTTATTGGGCTCCTTCCCAAAAGGCCTCATACTAATTGGAGTTGGACTTTACTTATATATTAGAAACTTCTTTTCTAAACTTCCGATGTGGGACGTTGGTTTGTACCCAACAGTTATAAGTTATAACACATATACACATACATATTGAAAATGTAATATGAATATGATAAAGTGTATGTATTTGGAGACGCACGTATGGATGTAGAGCATATGGTAGGGTAAAATGGGGATGCATGGTTTGTAGTCGTAGATAGATGAAATCATGAAAGTGAGATATACATATAAGACAGCAAAACAAAAGTGGGTCACTTAGAAAAGATCCCAACGTAGAGAACATAATATTAGATGTCTCTTCTTTGTTGGACACCAACCCCAGTTCCGCACACCTCTTTGTCGTTCTTTCCATTTCCTTATTTTGTACTCACAAACCATCACAACTCAATATTTATATATATAATTCAACTTTAATATATACATACACCATTAACAAAAAAAAAATTCTTATTTACATGCATAGGTAATACACTTGAATTGTTCGTACGCTAACAAGTTCTGTTAAACTTCGGATTTTATTAACTTCTGCTAAACATACGCAATAAAAAAACCAAAGAATTTAATGATGAAATATTGCCTCAAGCTAAGTTATTTGTTCAGTTAATTATGTGATTTTTTAAAAATAGTTTGATTTTGCTATAAACTAATTAACTTTTATTATTATTTATTTGAATATATCATATAATACATACATCGAATGTATATTAAAAAAAAAACTGGATGTATATATGTATATACTTTTGCTATGAGCACATCCATGTTGAAGAGTTTTGCGTGGAGAAACGAAATAAGGACAAGTTGAATAAGAAGGCACCAACTCTTATGGACCTACTTGCTTTGCATCTATGCTTCCCGCTTTCAATTCTCAAGTCGTGTTCAATTACAAGGCATTGCGTCACTGCACAATTCCCTCTTCAATCAGGTTTATTTCTTTATTATTTTGGCAAGACAACTTTTTTAGATATCGAATTAAAAAAGAGAGGTTATATCCAAGTCAACTAATCGAAAAAAAAAAAGTCAACTAATCGAATAACAGTAATTAGACAGGGGAAGCTGAGAAATACTGACCACACCGTATAGAACTGTTTTATATGTTGTATATTATTTTATGTATACATATGAGTTTATATGCAGCTATATATGTTAATTTGTACCTAAATGTGTGTTAGTTAGAAAAAGAGTGAGGGAAAAACTTTTGTCAGAAACGGAATGACGATATTAAATGTATCGTTCAAAAGCTAGCTATGAATTCGACGGGGACCATTTCGTTACAAAGATATCAACTTAAATAGTTTAATTCCGCCTCAACAATATGAATAAGTTATAAGATTATTAAAAAAAAAAGGGTTATAAGATTATAATTTACACGAGAATCCATGTGGACGAGTCCACAATTTTGCTACAATATCAATATGTCAGGGTTCGAGCGATTGATTCCACATATAGTATATATTACTTCACATTGAGGCTTAGTTTACATAATCAGTCTCTTTTGGGTGTGGAATTTCGCTTGATATATATTTAGAATAAGCATTTACTCTTCTTTTTCAAAATGATTCGAACCTAAACGCAAGTGTCAAGAGTTGATAAGAAGGTATTAATGGCACGTGGCAACATTAACTTAGTGTCCAATAAATAGAAGACAATGTCGTTGTCTTTCCCAATTCCATTGTCCTAATTTTAGGGCAAGATTATGTATGACTCGATGCTCGTGTCGTTTTCTCTTAGGTCTAATTTCAACAAATGACTTGTATGTTACGTAACTTTCGTTCACAATAATGAACAATCCCATAAACTAAAATTACAAAAGTATGGATAATGAAAAACAATAAATATTGTTAAGCAAAAGATTATATCCAAACTATATTTAATCGTTTTATTTTGAAGAAGGATTATTGAAAAAGGTCCCGGAAACATAAAGCATAAATGGCTTCACCGTCGTTGTCAATTTTGTCGTCACTGAGACTGCGTCTACTAGACGTCTCCATCACACGTCGTGTTCATTTTCCTCGTGATATACCACGAGGTACGTCTGACTTATATCAAGGGTATTAAGTGTGTGTGGTTTGGAAGGCTGATTATGATTAAGTAGTATTTAAGATTTGATGGTGAAGCTTACATAGCTAGAGAGTTTGATGAATACAATGAGGTAGAGCGCAAGTAAGAGTTTGACTGCTAATGATGGTTTTGATGGATCAAGTGTCTTAAAAAAAGGGCCAAGAACACTAACATGAAGACTTAGACCACTTTGCCCAAAAAAAAAAAGAAGACTTATACCAAAAACATACTACATTTTTATTTTCTTCGATAGTATGTATGAAATTGTTTGACAAAAGATGTATACATATACATGCAATTCAAGACCTCATCACAATATGCATAAATCGATGTTGGAAAGATGGATAATGTAGCCAAAATTGAGAAAAAAAAAACCAAGCCAATAGAAACTAGAGGCATGAGAAACAGAAAGATTGGGTGATGATAAACTGACAATCAATTCTAGGCGATAGAGTCCAAATAATCATCTTTGATAAATTAGTTCTAGGCATGTAGCCCAACTTCCTATCACTTTCTAATTTTTCGGGAGTCAAAGTTAAGCATTAAAATTATCGCATCAGTAAAGCCCAAAAGGTCTCGTTGGGCCTTATTTCGATTAAGCATTAATCAGTATTCTCTCTGTCCTTAGAACACTTGTCTTTGAAGTAGTCTTTTAGCCTCTCATAATATTTTTCAAGCTCGATCAGTTTATTATACTAATTAGCAGCATTTAAGCACGCTTTTCTAAAGCATGATCATCTAATCTGATAATTCATTAATTTAAAATATATTGAATTTGTTACTAATCGCTTTCAACTTGATTCAACACTTAAAACCACACGCTAATATCTTTAAATTTAGCATATACAATCTTCTCTAACTTTATCAGTTTTATGTTCACACTTATCACTAGACCTACCAAATTATTTTCAAGGAAAAACACATAGAAACCAAAGCTATATTCAAGTAATTTTGGTGGAAATGGGGTATTTTTTCCTTCTAATTATAAATTATAAAAAAATATCGTAGAAAGTGGAGAAAAAGGCAAGCTATGAAATTTTAGTCTTTGTTGGTGAATGGAAGCCCACTCATAACAGACTGGCAAATTCTGTAGTATTTGGGATTAATTACTTTTAACAGTTTTGTAGAAAGTAGTAGTAAAATATAATTCAATTAGTCACGTGGTCATGGTCTGAATAGTACTCCCTCCGTATTTTAATAATTGTCGTTTTAGAAAATTTATTTTTTTGAATTGGATGTCGTTTTCAAATTTCTATGCAAAATTTATTACTTTTTAATGTTTTATGACATCATAAAACATTAAAAAGTAAGAAATTTTGCATTGAAATTTGAAAACGACATCTAATTCAAAAAAATAAAAATTCTAAAACGACAATTATTAAAATACGGAGGGAGTAGTAAAATAGATTCACAAAAAAAAAAAAAAAAAATAGTTGGGAATTTTATTCATAAAATGATAAGTACATTGAATGCATTATGTGCGAGACTACGACAAACTATATATATCTAATAATAATAATAATAATAAAATTGATAAATTTATTAAACAATTTACAAACAAAAATAAAACTTTGAAACATCGACAAATCCTCACAAATTCCTCCAATATTCCTTAAGAATTTCTCGAGAATTGCTTGAGAATTCCTCAAAAACTATGTTACCATTTACAGCGAATGTATCTCTTTTGATATTTTCTTTACATGTTTATCGGAGGGAAAATAAGTACTTTTCTATACATGTTTGATATTTTCTTTACATGTTTATCATAAGTAAATCTCTCTTCTCATATTTTTCTTTATATTTTTCTATTAATTAAAGCAACTTAATATTTCCCCTCTTCTATAAACCCAACGAAACAGGCACGGAGATTCGTTTTGATGGCCTAGTTGTGGTCTTCTTATTGTCTGGGCATGTTCATTCGTCATTGCTCTGCGGGTCCGTGGTACTGAAACATGGGGTAGGATCTGAGATTTTCTTACACTGGCCTTCGCACTGGGAAGCGTCTGTTCACTCATGCGATACTTTAATCCGCTCATGATGTGCATACTGTTATTGGGGTTCATGGGAGTTCCCATTTTCTTATTATGGAGTTTTGATGCACAGACGAGGTTGCTCGTGGCTCTACATTTAAAGCCTAGAAAAGAGTAGATTATATCTCTCTTTTGATATTTTCTTTACATATTTATCGGAGGGAAAATAAGTACTAGCTATATTTAAATTCTCTTCTCATATTTTTTTATCGGCGTAAAAATTAAGAACTAGAAATCTCTGCAATTTTTTGCATGTTAATTTATCGGATTACTATAAATCCTCATCCTACTTAATGTGTGTCAGCTTTTTATAATTTTCTATTTAATTAACAAGCTATGTCAGCTGTGAAAGTTATTTCAAATCGTTTTATTTGTTACATACTGTATATGTTACGCAACTTTCGTTCCCAATAATGGTCCATCCCATAAACTAAAATTACAAAAACATGGATAACAAAAAACAAGAAATATTGTTAAGCAAAAGATTATATCCAAATTATATGATTTAAATCGTTTTATTTTTTAAGTAGTATTGAAAAAAGTCTCAGAAACATAAAGCATAAATTGCATAAATTGCACCAAATTTAAATTAATATGGCATAAGTAAAGCCCAAAAGGCCTCGTTGGGCCTTGGTTCGATTACTATCACATCAGTAAAGCCCAAATGCCCTTGTGGGACAGTATACTTCTCTCGGTCCTTAGAACACTTGTCTTTTTTTCTTTTGTGCACCAAAATCTCTGTTACTCAAATGTTAAGACCATACAAGGATAGAGATTGTCTAGCAAGGGAGTCAGCTACAACATTTGCTGCTCTCGCAATAAACCGACATAAGAAGCTAGAGAAAGACGTAGAAGCAATGAAAATATCAGAAAGAGTTTCATGAATGTCTTCGAGTTCCAACAACACTTGTCTTTGAAGTAGTCTTTAGCCTCTCATAATATTTTTCAAGCTCTCAGATTATAGACATTATATTAATAGCAGCATTTGAGCGGGCTTTCTAAAGCATGATCATCTAATCTGGTCATTGATATGTTTATTTAAAATATATTGAAATTCATATCAATCACTTTCAACTTGATTCAACACTTAAACCACTAAAAACGTGTTTTTTTAGCTTACTAATTTAGATGTCAGATCATCTTTAAAACCACACGCTAATATCCTTAAATTTAGCATATAGTAACATACAATCTTCTCTAACTTTATCAGTTTTATGTTCAAACTGATAAAGCTACCAAATTTTTTCTCGAAAAAAACATAAAAACCAAGCTATATTCAAGTAATTTCGTGGAAATGGAGGATTTTTTTTCTCCTAATTATAAATTATAAAATATATAGTGGAAAGTTGAGAAAAGGCGAGCTATTGGGGGAAATTATAACAGACTAGGCGTTATAGAAAAAATTGGGGGAAAATTCAATGAAAGAGAAGGGTAACATTGTAATTTAAAAACAGATGAAGAAAAAACGAACCAAGAAAGAGGGGCAAAATAGTAATTTAACAAAAAACCGAACCCGAAAAGAACATGAAGCCTTCCTCTTATTAAACCTCCCACTAAGCTTTTGCAGTTAGGAAAGCTGGTACAAACCAAAACTCATTTTTTTAATTAATTTTGCCCAAAAAAAAAAAATCGAACTTTTTTGTGTTAATGGAAGGAGAAACTCATCAATCGGAGCCGTTACCTTTTCCATCTGCAGATTCCGATGAAGGAATCAGTGCTTCGATTGAGGCGGAGCTTGCTGAGTTAGCTGCTGGAGATTCAAGCGGCGGCGGTGGCGGAGGAGGGGTTAAGAGTAAAGTTAAAGGACCTTGGTCTACGGAGGAAGACGCGGTTTTAACGAAGCTTGTGAGGAAATTAGGAGCGAGGAATTGGAGTTTGATCGCTCGTGGAATCCCTGGTCGTTCTGGCAAATCTTGTCGATTGCGTTGGTGTAATCAGCTTGACCCTTGTCTCAAGCGTAAACCTTTCTCTGGTATAAAAAAACTTTAAACCCTCTGATTTTGTTTCATCTAAATTCAGATTCTTGAGTTTTGGGTTTTGGGTTTTTGAGGTTTGGTTTGATTTGATTTTAGTGTTCTTCTTGCAAGTGTTTCGGAGTGATTTTCTTGATCTTCTTTACAAATCCATGAGTGGTTTGTTTTCGTATTGAAATGAATTTGAATTGTGTGTCGAATTACTGAATCTTCCTTGTTTTTGTTATCTTTGTGTTCCAAATGTGTAATTCTGATTCTACTGTGGTGGAAGATTGTGAAAGAGAACTATGTTTGAGTTTGATTTTCTTCTTGTGATTGAGGTATTGTTGTTCTGATGCAATTCTGTGAAAAATGTTAGCTTTACTTTTATCTCAAAATCTTGAAATTTCCCTTCTTTATTCTGTTGATTTACTTTAACCATAGAGTAAGAGAAAGAAAAGGTTGTTTTGTAATCACAGTGTGTTATGTCACATATATAGAGATAGTTGTCTTAACTATTCTCAGAACTTAATTGAAGCCTATAGAAAAGTTGGAGAAGAGATATACTTATAATGAACTCTTTTGTTGTGATCCTTTTTTGGATTCTTTTGGGTTTGCCTTTTAAGATTGATTTTTTTTTTTTTCATTTCGTCTTGTTTGATCTGCTTGCAGATGAGGAAGATCGTATGATAATTTCTGCTCACGCGGTTCACGGAAACAAATGGGCAGTGATTGCGAAAATGTTAACTGGAAGAACAGATAATGCCATCAAGAACCATTGGAACTCAACGCTTAGACGTAAATACGCAGATCTATGGAATAATGGTCAATGGATGGCTAATTCAGTTACTACCGCTTACGTCAAGAACGAAAATGTTGATGAAACATCTAATCCATCCTCAAAACAACAGTTGCCTCAAGGAGATATCAATTCCTCCCCGCCAAAGCCTCCACAAGTGAGTGATGTTGTAATGGAAGAGGTAGCTAATGAACCTCAAGAACAAGCTCCACCAGTGGAGAGTAACGTTCCAATAGACAGTAGTAACGTGTTTCGCCCAGTGGCTCGCCTTGGCGCATTCAGTGTCTATAACCCAACCAGCCAGAGAAATGGATACAGAGACCACAATATAGTTCCATGCGAGGGACCACTAATTCAAGCTGCTAAACCCGATTCATTGGCTGGTAAATTTCTACAATCTCTTTGCGATGAACCTCAAATCCCGTCAAAATGTGGTCGCGGCTGCTCTACTCTTCCAGCTGAAACTAAGTTCTCACATAACTCGGTGTTGGGACCGGAGTTTGTAGATTATGAAGAGCCTTCTGCAGTTTTCAACCAAGAACTGATATCTATAGCAACCGATTTGAACAACATTGCGTGGATAAAGAGTGGCCTTGACAATGCCGTTATCAGAGAAGCAGAACAGAGTCTGAAGATCGATAATTTCAATTATAATGATCCTCGAATCAAGTTTAGTGGAATGATGCCTAGACAAGATTTCTTCTGTGCAAGAACCTGAAACTCAAAAGTAGGGCTTGAGATTCATCTTCCCCCTTTTTCTTGATTCTTTGCGCTTTGACGCATATAGATGATGATCTTCATGTCAATAAGTACCAGACTGGTACTTATGGATGTTGTTTCTGACATTTTGATTCGGATTTGGTGGAAGAAAGATCGAAACAAAGTCTGTATCGTGTCTCTTATTATATAAAAATCCTAAATCATAAACATCGGCATTGATTGTTGTTTCAAACTGGTTTTCAAATGAAATTAGCGGCTTCTTGTATATATTTTTTGTAACAATATTTTGGTTCTTCTATTGTGATGTTCTGGTTCTTTGATTAAGAACTCTAATCGCAATCTGGTTAAATTCGGTTTGGTTTAAAATGTAAACAGTTGGGCTTAGGCCCATGGAGTGTCTTAACTTGGGCTGAAAAGGCTTTGGTTTGGTTAAAGAGGTTGTTACTCTGTTTCTTTTGCAGTTTTGTTCTTGTTACTCTGTTTTTAAACAGAGCACACTATAAGTGACAAGTACAAGAGGAAGCTAGATAAGAGGAAAAATGTAAGATTACATAAACGAGAGAGAATAAGGAAAAAGGCTTGCTTTTCTATTCTTTATAATGTTATTTACAAGCACTTTTCTCCATAATTTTCATATATATACAACAACAAAAAAATGAAGATCAATTTACAATAAAAATATCTTGAAACGTCTTCATTTTTCATCCCTCAAATTCACCAAAATCTTCAATAGCTGTGACTTTAGAGGACTTGAGTTTCCATGAAGCTGTACTAACCTTCAATGGAAGCAGCATAGGACTACTATAATCTCCAAAACTAAATTCGCTTTCTTCTTCTTCCTTGGTATGCAAGTCACCTGGAGGCAAGAAGAAATCCGAAGACAAACCTTTCACATTAAATCCCACTTCTTCAATCTCCCAACTCTCTTCCATTGTAGTCTTTGAATGGCTCTCTAAGCTCTCATCAAGCCTCAACAAAGAGACACGTGTTTTTCCTCTGTGAGCGATCTGAATCCCATCAACGCTCTTATAATCTTGGATCAATGTCTCAGACGTCGTTTCCCACAAGACCATATCTTCTTCTTCCGGACCGGTCTTGATCCGTACTAGATAAGTATCCTCTAATTGAACCAAAAGTCCTGTTCTTTGACTAAAACATCCCCACACGGTATGCTTCACCGTCTCCATACCGCTCTTGCTTCTAGATTTAAGTCCCGAAGGCTGCGTTTCGAGCTTAAGCACAAAGCATTCTTCGTCGTTAACCGCCTTTTCACCCACGCAAACCGATCCAGCGAACAAATTTGCGGTGGTTTTAGGATCAAGCCCTTGGAGAAACCTTCTAAGTGGTCCAGAAGGTTCATTAGAAGCATGAGAATGTGCGAGCCAAGGGCTTTGTCTCCAAGCCACGTTACCATCACAACCAGCACTAACTTTACAACCCGAAACAACAAGCTCTAAACTCCATTGACTCAAACCTTTCTTCCATAACACAAAACCTCCCATCTCTCCTCCGTTTCCGTTGTTGTTATTGAAGTTTCTTATCCTCACCATCTTCTTCTTCCTCTTCCCATTTAGGGTTTTCGCTGCACAAAACTCAGTCACTCCCATCTTCACCTTTCCGATCGCGTACATGCTCTCCACCGCAGCCAAATCCATCTCTCCTCCAGCTGCTGCGGTGTATTGCTTTACTATGTACTTCGCCATGGCTGATTCCTATTGATACCCAAAAACAGATCAAAAATAAAATCAGAAACTTGTCTCTCAAGTAATTCTGTGATGCAATTGTTTTAGACCCTAACATATGAAACCCTAAACTAAACGGCTAAACGCAAACAAACAATCTAGTCGAATTGATATTTTTTAAAAAATCTGTTTAGATAACTTACAATAGATTGGTTTTTGATGAGATTGGAGATGGGATGATCAATCTCGTCTTGATCGGAAGAAACAGGAAGAGGGATCGACGGAGCTCCAACAATTCCAAGAAGCATCTGAATCTGAGCGTCACGACCACCAAAAAGTGTGGCGAGGCTGCTACTGTTATCCGGCGGTGACCGGAGCAAACTAGATTTGACGCTACGCCAAGTGCCGCTCTTGTTGTTGTCGGAACAGAACAACTCCTCCGGCATCGGAACTTCCAACACGGTCTCTAGACCGTCTTCTCTGTCGAAATTTGGACAAAGTGTTCTCATTTTTAACTCTTTTAGCAAAATCTTAGAAGAGAAAAGTGATTGCCGGAAAAAAGATGTGTAATCGAAACTTTTTCTTTCTTTGGTTACAATATTTTAGAAGATGAAAGGGTTTCAATATATATTATGATGAGAGATTGAATAACATAAGCTCATGGGTTTGCGATTTATATATATGAAAATATATTAGAGAAATAAAGAGAGATGACCAACCGACCGAAGCCGATTTGATACTATTTGTGTATTGTCGTGTTCGCACGCTTCATGTCTCCCTTTGCTCTATCTAATAACAATTGAATATACACTATATTTAAAAATATTTGTTTTTGGGTGTAGAATAATGTAAAAATCCCACTAAAAGTAAGAGAAATACATTTTCTTTTTGTCGTGAATGAAAAAAATACCTTTGAGCTTTGTCGTTTCTGCTTAACAATTTTTGTTTTAAAAACTATGTATTTCAATAATTGTCAAAAAAGTATATATTTCTTTAATAAAATATACGTAAAAGTACTATTAGGCTTTTTAATTGGTAAAAGAGAACTTTGTCTTTTGGTGCAGTTCAATGAATAATTAATCTGTTTTATTTCGGCGCCGCTCTGAACGCAGATTGAAAGGTAAAAAAAAAAAAGGCCAATCTAGAAAATAAAATATCAATGGTTGTTTTCTCTTTAATTGATGATCAGATGGGATGATTAAATCGACTACAAAGATTTTATTTTCTTTCCCTGATGTAGTTTTGGATTTTGCAACAATGATTTAAGGGAATCACTGCTTCTCTTAGTCTACATTGTTGTATGTAGTCTCAATGTGAACAAAAACGATGTTATCTCAACGGGTGCAGTTATATGTTTAGATTACTTGATGTTTTATATCTTGCCGAAAATACTAATTTTATAATTTTATTAATCACAAAAAGTCAAATGTGTTCATTTTGAGTTGCTTAGCTTAAACCGGCTCATAATATATTTACTTTGTTAAAAAGGAAACTAACTAGTAAACTTTTACTTTCATTAATCTTTTCTCTCTGAATAAGGGTTGATTAACTTCATTTGACAAGATCATGCGTCTCCTTTTTCCGTTTCATCATCTTTTGACTTCTAAATACAATGTTTTTCACTTTTTCTCTTTCAATGCTGCATAAGGTTCAATGAATATCGGTTTAATTTAAATTAATTAGTCTTGCAATTGAGATAAGCAAAAATTGGAGTATAAAATAACAAAACTACGATTTTCAAGATGTATAACTTCACTACTAGCAATACTATACTGTTTACAAATTTATATAGTTTGGTGTTAGTATTTCATTCAAGAACGAAACATTCATTTATATTTGATGTTTACATTTATGATTTTTTTAGTAATATGGTTATATTTTTAAACATAATATTTTAACATTTAGAAAATACTAAATACAAATATCTACATTTTAAAATAACGAGAACAAAAGTAAGGAATTTAGAAAATTTTCTTTATGTTGTTAAAGTCTTGCTTGAAGTTACCCCTTAATGAGATAACGATAACGTGAAACGAAGTATCTTATAAACTTGCAAATTGTATTCCGTAAGAGAAGGAAAAAGTATTAACCAAAAGAAAAAGTATTTGTAGAAAAACGACGAGAAATGGATAATGAAGAGACGACATTTTATTTGGGAAATGAATTGTCGGCCGAACGTGGCTGACGGCGTATCTTCAGATTCAGACCGACTAATAATATATTTCCCTTAAATTTTGATTTGCTTGCCGTTACGGTTACATTAAGAAATCAAATCTTTTTTCTATATACATAAATGCATGTGTGTCCATTAGTTGCCTTCATCATTCATCAAGTGAGTTCAAACTATATAATACGATCTTAACAATATTTGTGATTTTTCCACAAGGGCAATGTATCGTATAATAATATGTTCCGCATTATTGAAAATTTTATGACTATGATTGTTGAATAATCATGACATGCACGCTGTTGAGAATCTCTTTAGCCGATGTGCAATTTGTCTGCATAACTCATATGAGTAGAATAAAATCAGTTCATGATATAAGAATAACTAAAACAAATATGGAAAATCCGAAACAAAATCTATACCTGATATTATAAAGATTCTACAGCTAGGTAAGGTTGTTACGATAGTTTAATGTCTAAAACCATATGTGACTTCATTATAATATATGTTTAATGAACATTACAATTTTCAATTTCATATATTTTTACATTAACATGCTTAACCACCAAATTAAATAAGAGTTAGGCTAGTTTGTTACGACCATTTTCATGAAAGTATATAAGCACAGTGACATTCGAGAATCGAGATCAATGTTCACTATTAAAGTTGAACATTGAAATTTTGAAGTTCAGATAAAAGAAATTAAAGATCTTGATTAGAAGAATAAAAATGAAAATCGAAATCAAAAGTTCCGACCATTGTTTCGCTGATTGCGGATGGTTAATGGAGCTGACACGAGCGCAATAACTGACGTATTTCCCATAGACCATTATCGCCCATAGGCCATAACAAGGTTTGCTTTCTTTCGAACGTGGTTTTTGTCTTTCTCTCACGTGTTTTGTCCGGCGCCGAATCCGCCTTCATATAAATCTGAAATATCCAATTTGTTCAGTTAGCTATTAAAGAAAATTATATAAGGAAACAATAACAATTTCAAATTAGTACTGAAAACTATATACCTACATCGATTTATTTTATCTTAATTAAGATTCCAATATGAAGTAGAAAAGTCCAACTTTCTACTTAGTAATAATCTCGTAACATTTCCTTATTTTCAAATTACCTCCAGTTATGTACTTATGTTCAAAGTTTTATCGTCAAAATACTCTTTCCTAGCTCCTAGTTAGTTTCATTTTTATTTGATCTAGACCAGATTCAGTTTAGAAAAATAAACAAACCGGTTAAAAATGATTTTAACATTCACATGCATTGACTTTGGTTTTCGGTTTATCTTGACTATGTTTCCATCCCTAGATATATGGCCCATTATCCATATCTTCTTTCATAACTCATAAGTAAGTATGAACAGTCATATCGATTACCTAGCTAAACAAGTAACAACCAACATTACTCTTTACTAAAATAATAAAACAGGACATCCAAAGATGTGAAGAGTGTTTAAACACATTGCAACTAGTAGCTTTTCTAACTTGCAACATCATAAGGATCAAAAGACATGACATGATTCACAAGTGTGTCTAGATATATGGAAGAAGACCCATCTATACTTAAGCAAACAGTAGCTCTCTCTTTCAATTTCAAACACATCTCTCTAATTCCATCTCCTTCCTTTATCATTACACTTCGTAACACCTTCTCAATCTCCTTCCTATCCATCGTAGTTCTGTCTAACTCAATCCCGATTCGCCATACATCAACTATGTACCTCGCATTCCACAAACTGGTCCGTGAAACACGGTGTACATATCATTGGAACACCTTCACAGATGCTTTCTAGTGTCGAGTTCCATCCACAATGCGTCCAAAACGCCCCAACAGCAGAATGCGCCAATACCTCTAATTGATTCACCCATTTTACAAATTTTCCCTTCTGGCCAATGTTTTCCACAAATCCAGTAGGCAATGCTTCCAGCCACTCGGTCCCTCGGACTAACCCGGGCCTAACCACCCACAAAAACGGTCGTTCACTGTTTCTTAGACCCCAAGCAATCTCGAGAAACTCCTTCTCCTCTATATTTGCAAGGCTCCCAAAACTCACGTAGACCACAGACTTGGGATCTTGCTTATTAAGCCAATCCGTTATTACGTGGTCTTCTTTGTTCTTTGTCATCGATAGAAGATTTTCGCTATGTTTGTGAAACGGTCCAATCGGGAATAAGGGAACTTGAAACTTGCTCCTAAAATCCATGAGTGAGAGTCTTTCAAGATCTTCGAATGTGTTCCATATGAGTCCTGAAGAAGACTCGGCTCCTTTAACCATATCGTTAACTACCCGGTATAGTTCCTCCGGCTCATTCGTTTCCATTACCGGAAGATCCTTAACTTTCAAAGGTGGAAGCTCTGTCACTAGCTCATCTAATCTAGAATCTGGTAAACAAAGATATGTGAAAAAAGGTACTATTTAATAATGCTAAAACTGACAAGAAGGTACTAGTCAAACATTTTTTTTTGTTTCTATAACAAAAAGTATTAATGGCGTAATGTTTATTTTAAATTTGAAATGGCATTATTATTCTATAGGAGCCGTGACACACCTCATTAGATGTCTCTCTCGTGATTAATAATATAAAGGAGTTGACCACGAAAGAGAAGAAATCGTATAAAAAAATAAAGTTGAAATTAAAAGATAAGATATTTTGTATCTAATCTACCTTGTATAGGGAGGTAATGCTTATCTCTAAGGAGAGGGAATGCGGCAAAAGCGCAAAACGACGCCGCACCACTTGTAATCAACACCACTCTACGTACTCCGACCTTTTCCGCTGCAGCCTCCGTGTTCCTCGCCCAAACAGCGTCAGAGACCAAACAACACACCGTCTCTCCTCTGCCTACTTCTTCCGCAAGAGACTGACAAAACGTTTCCACGTAAGTTTGTCTCAGCAGACGAATAAAGGCGACAAGATCCATACTAGAAGCTTCTGGTTGAGTCAGAGGATCTTCTCCTCCTTCGTTGTTGTGAGGGATGGTTCGAAAAGTGAAGAGTGGGTAGTGAGAAGGATTTGGGGAGTTGAAAGAAGTGTGGAGGATCGTGACGGAGAAGCCACGGTGGTGGAATATTCTGGCGAGTTGGATCATTGGGTTGAAGTGTCCCGGAAATGGTAAAGGGAACATGATTATTTTCCTCACTTTTCTCTCATCCATTGTTTCTTCTTTAATTTGTTTTTTTTTTTTCCTTTCCTTTTTGTAATTGGAGATTGTGAGGATACATTTGATTTGTTGTATTATTGGTGTTAACGCTACTAGTCGTCGCCTGGTAGTATGAGCATAGTTGTAATAGATTGACTGATTACACATACATTTGACCCACCAATTATTTTAAAAAGTTCAAAACAAAAATATGTTATTGTTTTTTTTTAGATTCAACATAAAAAATAAGATTATGAACCTATTATGATTGCTTGATCGAGTTTGATATTGACCCATTTAGTCAGTTAGATACCTACAACTGATAGATGTAGACATAAAATTAACAAAATTTGATAATTATAAAAGTATCAACATTAAATAATATGAAAACATAAAACCATAAAGATAAAATTTAATTAAAATTTTGAATTTATTTTAAAATCATAATTATAAAGTATAAACATTAAAAAACACTCATCAAAAGTCATATTAATAAAACCCAAACAACGAACATTATTATTTAAAAAAAACAAAACATCCAAAGGTTTGAAGAGTGCTTAGAATACATTATTCATGATTTTTCTAACTTGCAAAAGCATAAGAATCAAAAGACAGGACATGACTCACAAGTTTTTCTAAATTCTTGGACGAAGATCCATCTTTAGTTAAGCAAAAATCAGCACTCTCTTTTAACTTCAGACTCCTCTCTCTCAATTCATCTCCCTTCTCCATCATTACACTTCTTAGTGCATTCTCAATCTCCTTCATTTCCATCTTACTTCTCTCTAACACCATACCGACTCGCCATACATCAATGATGTACCTCGCGTTCACATGCTGGTCCGAGAAACACGGCGTACATATCATTGGAACACCTTGACATATGCTCTCTAGTGTTGAGTTCCATCCACAGTGCGTCCAAAACGCTCCAATCGCAGGATGCGCCAATACCTCTAGTTGATTCACCCATTTCACAATTTTTCCCTTATGACCAATGTTTTCCAAAAACCCACAAGGCAATGACTCAAGCCACTCGGTCCCTCGGACCATCCCTGGCCTAACCACCCACAAGAATGGTCGTTCGCTGTTTCTTAGACCCCAAGCAATCTCGAGAAACTCCTTCTCTTCTATAGCTGCAAGGCTTCCAAAACTCGCATAGACTACAGAGTGTGGATCTTGCTTGTCAAGCCAACAGGTTGTTTCCTCGTCGTCCTTGTTCTTTGTCTTCAGTGGATGATCGTCGCTATGTTTGTGAAACGGTCCGATTGGGAAAAACGGAACTTGTAACTTGTTGCTACAATCCATGAGTGAGAGTCTTTCAAGATCTTCAAATGTGTTCCATATGACTCCTGAAGAAGACTTGGCTCCTTCCACCATATCGTTAACTACCCGGTAAAGTTCCTCCGGCTCTTTCGTTTCTATTACCGGAAGATCCTTAACTTTCAAAGGTAGAAGCTCTGTCACTAGCTCATCTAATCTAGAATCTGGAGAAAAAATAATGTTTAGTAAATCTTTAATAAGATTTTTTTACCAGGAATCCCTAAACCGATACCAAAACTTATCCTTCGTGGAAGAAAACTTTAGATTTCTTTAATCCAATTATATCTATCCCATCATCAATTACACCAACTTAATTACTTTATAAATAAGTGTCAAGTGGTGGAAAAAAAATTGCCTACCTAAAATGACTTTATGATTCATCGATAAATACAAAATAAAGGTGAAAAAATCAAAAAGGTAAATGTAAATTTTAAGTACAATTTTGCAGTAACTCTTTATATAGGAAAAATCTTTTAACATTAAAACCAAAAAGAAAAAAGAGAAGTGTAGTGTTTTACCTTGTATAGGGATGTATCCCTTATCCCTAAGCAGAGGATAAGCGGCAAAAGCACAAAACGACGACGCACCACCTGTCCTCAACACCACCCTACGAACTCCAATCTCTTCCGCTACAACCTCCGTGATCTTTCCCCATATAGCATCGGAGACCAAACAACACACCGTCTCTCCTCCACCTACTTCCTCTGCCATAGACTGACGAAACGTCTCGGCGTAGCATTGTTTCAGCCGAAGCATGAGAACTATGAGGTCCATACTCGAAGTTTCTGACTGAGACAGAGGGTCCTTTTCTCCTTCTTTGTTGTGAGGGATGGATCGAAAAGTGAAGTGAGGGTGGCGAGAAGGATCGGGAAAGTTGTAGGAAGTGTGGAGGATAGTGACGGAGAAGCCACGGTGGTGGAATATTCCAGCGAGCTCGATCATCGGGTTGAAGTGTCCCGCAAATGGTAGAGGGAACATGACTATTCTCCTCCCTCTTCTCTCTTCCATTTTTCTTCTTGGCTTTGTTTTTTTTTTTTTTGGAAGGAGTTTTGGAGAAGCTGAATTAATTTGTCTTTTTTTTTTTTTCTTTTTTTTTTTTGTGATAAAAAGATGAATTAATTTGTCATTAAGCATAGCTTATATTTATGACACTCATGATCCTATTACAAATCGACAGCTGTACCAGTGCCGGCTCAGAATATGGGGCGGGCGGTGCGACGGCCAGGGGTCCAATTCCGAGTTCTAATAATTAAGGGGCCTATTTTTTAAAATATATATACAAAAATATTAAAAACATAGATTACAACATAAAAATAAAATTTCTAAGGGCCCCAAAAAAATTTATTTACTGTTTTTAAGGTTTAATAATTAAATTTTTATTAAAAATATCATAAAAAAAGTTTTTATAACACAAAAACACTATAAAGAAAAAAATTTAAGGGCCCAAATTTTTTTTTGTCCTAGGGCCCATCAAAATATTGAGCCGGCACTGAGCTGTCCTAGTAACATGGAAAATGTCACGTTTTTCTAAAATCATCACATGGACAAAGGGGGTATGTATATATACTACACATGTAACTAAATAAAAAAACGTAATAAAAAGAAAGAAAGAGATAACAATGCAACTACACAAAGTAATAATATGCTATTGAAAGCCAAAGAGTGAGTAGCCGAGTCATTATCATGATGAAAAATGTATAATGCATGTTAGTGACAATAAAAAAAAAAAAGTTATCTCCCACTAATCTAATATGCCATCTAAGCATGATAAATGTGTGTTGTGGTTTTGTTTCTTTTCCTAAAAATTACCCGAAAGCATAAATAAGTTGTGTCTGGCCATGTGGGTGATAAGTTTTGCGAGAGAAGAAAACTCTTGGGCTTAGTTTGTAAACCAAAATCTTTAGGTGGATTGGGTCTCTGTAGTCTGCCAAAATGGATCCAAGTTTTTACCTTAACTCATCTAGCTTTTTTTTTGGCAAGAACTAGCCTCTTTGGATGACTTGTACCTGTTCGGGCAGAGAGCGTTAATAGATCGGCCCACTTCAACAGGCCAAGATCAGTTCTCTCACCCCCCCAATTTCGTCAAGTTCACAAGATTGTTAATTAAAAATTTAGAATATGATCCAAATTCGAATATTAATAGGAAATTTAGAGAAATGGAAGACTATAGTCTCTACACAGATTTTTTTTTTAATATATATCTATACGTATGTAAGCAAGAAAGAAAAATGAACTTTATTTTGTCTGTGTTTGTAACATTCTTAAAATCTCTTTTTTTTTCTTTTTTTTAAAAAGGGTGTTACCACCAGACAACAACAACATATACCTTAAAATCTCTTTTAGTAGTTTCAAATAAATGTTATCTTCAGTACAAAAAGAAATGTTCAAAAATAGTGGAAAGGTTATCGATCATATACTATGCTAGATACACTACATCTTCGACGTGAGACATTCTAACACCGTCTATTATTTTTTTGGATCCTAGATCTGAAGTAGTCAAATTTTGTTTCTTTGTGAGTAATCTCTCTGCAACAAAAAAATTGTAATATGATCCATCATCTCTTTTATGACTTTAATTAATGTATGTGGGTCAACCAAAATTTTCTTTTGATAACGGTCCTCAACCAGATATGTTGTTGTTGCATCAGTGAAAGTTGATATTCCTTCACAATGACGTAATTTTAAGATTAACCCTTTTAAAAAAAAAACAGAATTTTTGATGTTCATGAAATGGAATCATATATATACTTTTGGTGGTTAATGGGGACCCAAACAAAATCGATACCCAAAATGAAAAAGTCATTTGATTGCGTAAAAAAGAAAAGAAAATCAGTAACCATCATATAGCGAGACTAATTGTGGCTTTCGCTTTACGCACACCGTCATCGTCTTAGATACGTTATGGTTAAAAAAGTATTGTGGGCGAGACTCAATTGCAATTACAACCTTGAGAACGAAGAAGCTCCAAATGTTACACCCTCCATTATAGGTCCATGTTATAATCATGAATAATTCGAACCATCACTCGCATTTATTCCAATAGAAAATGACATTTAAACTGGAAACACTAGTTCAAAACATCTAATTCGTACAAAATTTCTATGAACATCAATGTTTCAAGAGTATCAGACTCTTCAGATGCCGACATTTTGATATATAGACATGGATTAAAGTTTCACTCAGTCAAACTCGAAAGGTATGAGAATTTTACATCTCCCAATCCAAACAAACATCTTTCATATTTGTGGCTTACCTTCTCTCACTTCATTTCCCTTTTGTTTTTATTATCTTAGTCTTCTTTTCCAGCGGGAAATCCCAAAAAAGGAAAAAGCAAGCAAGAAACTTGAAACCAAAGTTCAATGACCTAAAACAGGACCTACAAACTTTTAGATAACAATAACATTCCTAATCATACCAAATTTCAAAAACAGTGAAGAAACTAATGGGTTTGTGTGCTTATCTCCAAGGTAGACCATAGACAGAGAGACTCAAAATCTTAACTTCATAGGATGTCATGTATTTCTGTTGGTTCACCGTATACACAAGATCTGTTTCCTCCTTTACCCACTGCTTCACGTCTAAGCATAAACATTTTTCCCTTTCCTTTTTTTTTTTTTTTCTCTTCTCTTTTGTTTTTATTTTGTTGCCACTTCCACCTTCCATTGACAAATATTATTTGGAAATTAGACTACAATATTTCAGTTATACAAATCCTTTTCATGATGTTTCGCAAAGCAACTCTTCTCAAACAGAACTATGCCAAAAGAATTAATATTGATAAGAAAATTTAGGGAACAACTCTTCAGATACAATCTCTTCTATAACCACTATAGTTCACTACAACTTTGCTTCTTTTAAACAAACAAACCCAAAAAAAACTACAGATAATTTTATTGCAACCTCATAGATTCCAAAATTGCAGAAAACACTCTAAAAGTACTCTCAACACATCCTCTAGGTTGTTGCACTAACCTTATGCCAAAGAAGAGTTAGATGAAAAACTCTCCCAAGGCCAAGAAATAAGCAATAACTAATAAATCCCAATCCAACTTAACCCCACATAATTATTCTTTACTATAACCAATAACCATCACAATCAACACTATAAAGTCAACCCACTAACTACGACCATTTCTGTAATATTTTCTTCCAAGTCCTGAACCCTACATAACCTAATTCAAACTCTCAGTACATCCATTCTTGTGGAAGAGGTCTTTCTTGCTTCAAACAACCACCACCAGCTACTACAATACAAACGAATAGATCCAATCAAATGTCTATCTTTTTCTAAAACTGAAATGAAAAACAGAGGATGTTTGAATTAGTACCGTGATCCATTTTGCTGCGTCCTGTAGAGAGACCAGCTTTTGAATTTGGTTTACACCGAACCGGTAACCCTTCACTTTTAGTTTTAGGTTTTTGTTGGTTAACAATCTTAACACATCCATCTCCTGAAAAAATCCAATTTTTTTTTTTCAATTTAGATTCTAAAGTAACAAAATTGCACGAAAGTGTTGAAATTTCAGAAACCCAAGATGTTAAATCAACGGAAATTTGAGAAAAGTTACCTGTTTTCTTCCGGGAATCAGAAGGGATTGAGTATTTCCGGGGAAGGAAAACGCCGGTACCAGTAGACGGCGATTTCACGGCGGTTGGAGTTGTGTAAACGCCTCTGACGGGAGAAGGAGACACACGCCAAGCATTTGGAACTCTTCCCATCTGAGATTGATGATAATGCGGCTGCCATAGCCAGTAGGGCCAGTAGTAGTTATAAAACGCCGCGTTTTGAGGCAATGGGATTAAGGAATTAGGGTTAGGGTTTGGGCGGCTGATGGGTTTAGCATCAAAATTCGCCCTTTTGATTTTGGCGACTTCTCCAGCTGCAGCAGATAACACTTTCAATGAGTCTTCTTCACGAAACGGAGATGTCGGCGGTGAAGGAGCTTGAGAAAACGGTCCATTAGGACTTCCGAGTCCACTCTGAGCTGACTCAGTGACTTTAGGTTTCAGCTGAAGAAACAGAGCAAAAACCTGTGAGTGTTTAGTTTACATTTAGGAGATAACATTTGAAAAAGAGAGAAGCTTTTGACAAACCTGAGACTTGTCGGTGACGAAGGAAGGAGAAGAGAGGCGCTGAGTTGAGAGAGCGAGTCTGCGAGTTAACCCGGCTAAAAAGTCATCTTCGTCGTCGGTTGTTTCATCTTCCGTCTCCGTTGAGTCTTCTGGAGAAGTTGAAAACGTTGAGGAGGCAAACTCGTAAGGGAACTCGTTCGGGAAGCTGAGTTTCTCCATTGGTTCTTCGAAGACGGCGGGGAACGGAGTAGGGAGCTCTGAGGACGCGGCGGCTACAGGCGGCGCGACCATAACGACAATGAGTAAAGACAGAGAGAGAGAGATATGTTTTGAGTATTAATAAATGTTGCAGAGAGGGTTCTCTTTTATTTAAGGTTTCATTGAGGACAGCTCAAAAGACAATTTTATAATATTGTTTCTGTCTTTTTTAATTATTTATTTACTCCTTAGTTTTATTAAAATCCCTAATTCCTGCCCGACAATTAGAAAAGGAAACCGAATGGTTGACCAGAAAAAAAACGCAAATGAGAACAGAAAATCGTAGGTAATAGTGCTCACACTATAGTGGATTTCCCACTAAATCTAGGGTTTTAGTTAATCCTATTTCTTATCATCGAAATTTTCTTTTTGGAAAGAGACCGAATTCTTGCTGGGCTTCCTATTCGATTGGGCTTTGACAAAAAAAAGAGCCCTTTATGCTAAGATATCTGATGAAATAGAGTAGAAGAATTCAAATTCTATGATCTCGTCTTTTATATACAAAAACACAACTAGCTGAATTATAGGGCAACCTCACTAATTCACTATGTTGTCGGCCAAGTGCCCAAGTCTATTATGAAATTCAAAATGCGTTTCCAAGTTGTGGTAATCCATTATTCCAAACATTTACTGCCATTAAGATTTTTACTCTTCTTAGTTATTACTAGTTTGATATTTTTCCATTCACAGCCAATAACTTTCCATAATTTTATTAAGTAACGTTTGTAGCTTTCAATATCATTATAAATGAAAAAATATCATTATAAATGAAATGTTTTAAAACATATAAAATGAAAAAATAACAAACACATTCGTATCTTCTTAGTATGGCCACAATGCTCATCAAACACTTAACTTTTTCTTTGTCGTTGTTAGTATTCGTGTTCTTTGCGTTTACAGTCGTAGATGCGATGCCTATCAAAGACATGTACGCATTTTGCAAGGATACGGATGACGTAAACTTCTGCTTGAAATACATTGGAACGGACATACGTATCTTAGCCGCACGCGACCTCCATGATGTGCTTGTAATTGCAGTAAGTTTGTAATTCCTTTAATTATTATATATGTACGGTTCATATATATATATATATACTTATACATATATCTAAAACACACAAAGTGTATGGGTAGAAAACAGTGTTGGAAAACTATATATTCACAATAACCATTATCTGTTTAGATTTGATAAATATATATTAAAAACTCTTAACTGTAGAGAACAAAAACACTAAAACTAAAATACCAGTTATGAAGCCGTAAATATAAAATTGAGATATGAGGGAATCTGTTTTATTCCTTCGCTCCATAAAAAAAAATATTATTGATTTCTTATTGGAATTTATTATCAGATTTCTCAATGCCAAATCCAATTGACCAACGCAACCAAACAAATCAACAAAGTTCGCCAAAAGTTTAGTGGTCCGATTGGGACTCGACGACTCTATTTTTGCGGAAAGTACTACAATTTAGCGTCTGCTTTGTTCCAAAAAGCTTATGAAGAAGCACAAGAAGAAGGGCTCGAATCCATAGCTCAGTTTTCTGCAGTGGATGGCTCACACTATATGATCAAATGCGAAGATGAATGGAAAAATAATGGACCTATACAAAAGTCTCCTTTCACTTTCTATAACACAAATGTTGTCAAATTATTATCTATTATTCACGTTATTATTGAAAAGATGTATGGCTAGTTACTGGAATTCGATTTACTTAAGCTATTATTCGTTTACTAATTTGGTTCCTCTTCGTCTAATTATAGAATTGTTTTTTTTTTTTATTGTAATACTTTTTGGTTCAATGAATTAAACTTTCTTGAAGTTTTTGATTAGTTAGGATTACAAGTGTATGAAAAACATGATATGCTAAGTCTTGTAGAAAAACGGAAAAATGGGTAAAAAAACCCTCACCTTTCTTAAAAACATAAAAAAAACCCTCAACTTTTTTTGTGGGTTTTTAAACCCTCACCTTTTTATAAATGGTTAAATAAACTCTAATCTTAATAAACTCAATTTAATTTTTTTGAAATCATTATATTAAAACAGTAAGTAACAAAAAAAATTTAATTTATGATTTTTTATTTCAAATTCGAATTTACATTATATTAAACCAAATTTATGTTCAGGTTTTGGATAAAAATATAGTTAAATAATGATTAATTAAATATAATTTATATTATATTTTAATATATCGTAATAATATAGAAATATTAATTGTTAGTAAATCTTATTTAGTTTGTCCAATGAAAATATTTTGATGTGGAAATTCATGTACTTTTCATAGTATTATAAAATTTGGTTTGGTTTTACGTTAGTAAATTTGTGTGACCGAACCTAATAAACCTTTATTAATATAAACTCATATTCGGTTTCGATATAAGAATTTACATATAATTCGTAACAAAATCTGTTTGGTTTCACGTTGATGAATTTTTGTAACACACCGAATAAAACTTCACTAATTAACTTTTTTACATCATGGCTTACATATTTTCAATTTAGAAAAATATTGTAAACTAGAATTTTAGAAGAAACACCCGAAATCAAATTTTTCCTATTTATTTATGTTTTAGTATAACGATTTTTTGAATTTAAATTAAGTTTTTTAATACTAGGGTTTATTTTACCATTTATGAAAATGTGGAGGTTTAAAAACCCACAAAAAAATTGAGGGTTTTTTCTATGTTTTTATGAAAGGTGAGGGTTTTTCTACCCATTTTTCCTAGAAAAACTAACAACAATACATTTAGAAAAAAATAACGTTAAGAAATAACATCTGCTAGGGTTGGATGCTTATCACAATTTACAAAGCATACAATTCTAAACTACTAACGTACTAATTAATTTATATTTGAACTTCCAGTATTCGCGTTGTCAAAATCGTTAAGTGCTTACATAAGTCTTTAAGTTCTCGTTTGATGGTTGTTCAAAATGATCAGAAGGGAACTTCTGGTACTAGCGACTTGAGGCTAACACCAATTAGAAGCTTAGATTGTAGACTTATGTCAAATGTTGGTGTAAGGAGACCAATTAGAAGCTTAGATTGTATCTACTATATGCGAGTTAGATATGATGGTAACATTTATTAGATAAGATATAGCTTTTTTTTTTTTTAATAACTATCATTTTTTAGTGCAGAGACATTAGATGTGGATGTTTCCTAGTCTTTTTTTTGAGAATTTGCATGGATTCATTCTCTCATCACGTTTCTTAGACATTGTTTGTCATATGGTAGCTGTAAATCAGATCCGATAAATTGGAACAACGACATTCCAAAAAGTTGGTACATAGAGTTAGAAACTTAGTTTGCAGTGGATTCATCAAAACAAACAACATAATTTGCTATTTGCCCAAAACAAAAAAAAAACTCGACATAATTTGCTTTTGTGGATATAAACACTTCAAATAAAGAGAGCTTCAAAAGTATCAATGATATATTTTATTCAATCAATTTTAATATATAGTGAACAATAGTGTTTTTTTTTTATCTTAAGGTTCAGTGTCCATGCGGAAACACCACCCTGATTTATCACGATTTATACGACAAATACTATTTTGACGTAATTTGGACATCTCCCAAATGCATTCTGAGCAAACTGGATACCTTCCTAATGGGTTATCGTCCCTGTATACAGTAAATATATCAAACCAGTAACTAAAATAGTTAGGACCGCCTGGAACTGCATTCCACCAAAAATGACAACGAAAATATGTAGATAATGAAAAGTTAACACGAAATCTGAAATCCCAAGTATGCCCATGTTTAAGACGGATATGCCCCAAATCATCCTCACTGGATTTGCAATGTATATTCAAAACTTCTCCGTTTGTTACAGTGTTGCGAATTACAACGTGCTTTTTGGATAGAGGTAACAAGCCATCCGGTGCTTCTGCTGCAACATCTGATAAATCTAATGCTAACGTAAAAACAATAAAAGTAGAAAAGATAAGAAACAACAATATAAAATGAGAATTAGTAATGGAAGCCATGGTTATGTAAATTGGCTGGAGTGGCTAGGTAGAACTTAAAGCTCGCTATTTATTACCGGAGAAAGAAGGTGACTAATTTGGGTAACGTTGACTACATTGAATTTAGTCTATGTTATTTAAATTCTGAATTATATATATTCGCAAGAATATAACTAGGAGTATATATTATCAATTATGATAATATCTATTCTTTTGCAACCAATAAAGATATAGTATTTTTAATATATGAATGAATACATCTAAATGAAGGAAGTTTGACCAAAATTGTCATTGTTAAAGAAGTTTGACTAAACATACATATAACAAGTCATAAATTTCATATTCAAATATCCTGCAATAATACAATGATTCAATGACTTATAAAATTAAAAGAGTATTTTACTTAAAAAGCCATGAAATAAATTTTATCTGAGTTTTTTTTATTTACTGTAAAATACGTACATTAATTTAACATGTTTGGCTTTTGCCAAAAAATAAATAAAACAATTAACATGTTTGGGTGAAAATGAATATATTCTCGAGAGTAGCAATAAATTACGCATGATGTTTTTTTAATAATAACATGTTATTAGTTTAAAACATTTGAGTATACTACTATTTTTATTCATTGAATGAAATGGCACGCAAGTAAGTTCTATCATTTATCTCTCAGTGTGCTAATTGATAAAATATCAAAACCGCTTTAGTCAAAGCGTTGAAACATATGAATACTCTTCAATTAGAATATTTCCGCGTTGTTATTGACCTAAATAATAAAATTTCAAGGTTGTTTAGCTAATCTAGAGTCTAACATGTAAGTAGATTTGAAATAAGTTTTTTTTTTCATATTTGAAATAAGTTTAGTCACCAATTGACTATATATTTAAATAAATACCTCTACATTGAATATATAGTCTGCTATTTTGTTTGTGTTTAATCTATGACTATGGCATGACACAACAGAAATGAATTGCATGCAATCTTGATGACTTAGCTTGAGTAACTTATTCATACATAGATTGAATCCAATTTAGCTCATGCTCTGCTTTATTGTTCTTGCTTGCATTTTGTCATAAATTGTGTTTATATGATATTTATGTTGTCAATGTTAGTTGATCGAAGTGGCCAGTGTAGATGTAATTCGTTTGATATGGGAACGCCTGATGTGATATGAAGTTGTAAAATGTGGTTAGTTGCAAAAAAGATGTCTGTGTAAAATCAGCTCCAATAAATTGAAAATATTGGAGTTAGGTGCTTAGTTGCAAAAAGATGTCTGTGTAATTAGATAAACAAAAGAAATTATCTAAAAAACCTTTGCTTATGTGGATATATAAAAGCTTCAAATAAAGAAAAATTCTAAACATTCAAACATTATAAATGATAATATTTTATTCAATCAATTTTGATAGTAACATTTATTAGATAAGATGCAGTGATAACAATAAGTTGTTTTTTTTCTTTAAGGACCCTCTTCCCATTGGAAACAGTGGGGAAGTATTGCTTTATCGCGAGAAACACGACAAATAGGGTTTTTATCGTCTTTTCCCACCTCCCAAATACATTCTTTACAAACTGGATATCCAATTATACTATCGTCTCTTGATACCTTAAATATAGTAAAATAATGAGATCCCCCTCCAAGCCATGTAAAATGACAACGAAATTTTGTAGATTTCCAAATGTTAACATGAAATCTAAAACCCCAAGTATGATTCCAAGGAATATGGATTAATCCCAAATCATCTTCACTAGATCTGCAATGTACATTCAAACTTTCTCTGTTTTTAACTTTGTTGCAGATTACAACATGTTTTCCAGCTAGAGGTAAGAAGCCGTCCTGGTCCGAAGTTGGTGATTCTGCTGGAACATTTGACAAATCTAACGCAGGTACAAAAAGAATAAAAGTAGAAGAGATAATAAACAACAATATAACATGAGGCTTATTAATGAAAGACATGGTTGTGTAAATTAAGTGGTTAGATAGAACTAATAAGTTCCCTATTTATAGTTGTAACTTGTAACAAAGTGTAAGTAAATATATTTGGGAGAGAGGTGAGTGAAAAAAGATTCATGTAACGTTGAATGCATGTATTTGGTAAGAAATACGATTCGGAGTATACCTTATATGTTAATTTACAGTTTTGGAAGTAAATTAATCTTTTGACCGTGACTTTTGACTTTGAAAAATTATTAAGTCTTTTTAAGCCTTATTTTGTAGTTTTAGAAATTTTGTTTGCTATAAACGAAGGAAGTTTAATTTGACTAAGCATATATACTTATCTAAAGAGATATTTATATTCCAATTTCCTGCAATAATACAACCATTTACAACCATTTACAGCCATGAATTTTAGAAATTACGTAAATAACTATGATTTTTTTTTTGTGCGTGCGCAAAATATACGCCTAATGAGACTACCTCGCCATACAACAGTAAATAATCTAATGGATCTCTAACCTTTGCCATTTGGAAAGATTCGTACGGAGCCAGAAAACAAAGACCAATCGGTTTGTTTTGTTGGTACATGACTTATATCTCACTTCTATATGACAATGTAGATTGCACTAATTTTAAATGATCCAAAAATATAATTTTGATAGTTTTATTCGCTTTTTAGTTTCTGGCGACATTGACAACGATTAATAAAATGACTATCTAGTAATATGCGATATATGTTGTTGTTTATTTTGTAATTGTTATCAACTAAATCTTTATTGGTTTTATAATTGGTGGTTCAACGACAATTTTAAACAAAAACGGTTAACACATTTTAATTTGCAAGAGATTAACATTATAAATTTATTGGTGAATCGTTATCACTAGCTAACAACTACAGAACTACAGAAAGATATATGAAAGAGCAAGAAAGAAGAAACACGGCGTGATTGATATAGGTAAAGGATTCATCAAAATAAACACAACTTAATTTGCTTTTGTGGATATAAACACTTCAATTAAAGAGAGCTCGAATAGTATCAATGATATTGTTTTATTCAATCAATTTTAGTGACAACATTTATTAAATAAGATATGTTATACAATGATGTGTTTTTCTTCTTCTTAAGGTTTATCGTCCATTGTGAAACACCAAGGATCTGATCTATCACGATTTATACGACAAATAATGTCTTCAGAGCCGTATTGGTTTAACTCCCAAATGCATTCTTTGCAAACTGGATACCTTCCCGATGGTTTATCGTCTCTGGATACTTTAAATATATCAAACCAGTAATTAAAAAAATCGGTACCGCCTGCATACCACCAAAAATGACAACGAAATTTTGTAGATTTTGACATGTTAACATGAAATCTGAAATCCCAAGTATGTCCATGTTTAAGATGGATATGCCCCAAATCATCCTCACTAGATTTGCAATGTATATTCAACTCTTCTCCGTTCTCTACGGTATTGCGAATTACAACATGCTTTTTGGCT
Organism: Arabidopsis arenosa; assembly: GCA_905216605.1. Taxonomy (NCBI): domain Eukaryota; kingdom Viridiplantae; phylum Streptophyta; class Magnoliopsida; order Brassicales; family Brassicaceae; genus Arabidopsis; species Arabidopsis arenosa. The sequence continues at coordinate 13,316,095 of LR999455.1, read as the reverse complement.
AGAGGTAAGAAGCCGTCTGGTGCTTCTGCTGCAACATCTGAAAAATCTAGTGCTAACGTAAAAACAATAAAGGTAGAAGAGATTAGAAACAACAATATAAAATGAGAATTGGTAATGGAAGCCATGATTATGTAAATTAGGCTGGAGTGGCTAGATAGAACTTATAAGCTTGCTATTTATTATCGGAGAGGGAAGGTGACTAATTTGGGTAACGTTGACTCCATTGAATTTAGTCTCTGTTATATAAATTATGAATTATATATATTGGCAGTATATATTATAAATTATGAAAATATCTATTTTTTTTCCTTCAAAGTATATGAATGAATACACTAGATGAAGGAAGTTTGACCAAAATTGTCATTGTTAAAGAAGTATGACTAAACATACATATATAACAAGTCATAATTTCATATTCAAATATCCTGCAATAATACAATTCATATATTTGGTAAGAAATATCCTTTGCCATACACTAATGGATCTCTAACCTTTGCCATTTGGAAAGATTCGTACTTGGATGATCCAGAAAACAAAGACCAATCGGTTTGTTTTGTTGTTACATGACTTATATCTCTCTTCTATATGACAGTGTAGATTACACTGATTTTAAACGATCCAAAGATAGTTTTTTCGCTTTTTGGCGACATTCACAACGATTAATAAAATGACTAGCTAGTAATATGCGATATATGTTGTTCTTTATTTTGTAATTGTTATCAACTAAACCTTGTTTGTTTTTATAATTGGTTGTTCAACGAACATTTTAAGCAAAAACGGTTAACAAATTTTAATTTGTAAGAGATTAACATTATAAATTTTATATTGGTGAATCGTTATCACTAACAACTACAAAATAAACCCGATTTTATCATTGTAATCAAATTGTGATAATCAAAGTGGCTGAAATTTGCGAAACCAACGTGACAATAATTTATCCAAAATGGAATACATGCATCTGTAGACGCATCTCTTAAGTACAATGTAGTATGTAAATTGTTATTGTTAACATACCGTCAAATAATAAATATTTATTCACAACAACTCTTAAGCAAAAACAACATAAGTTCCCTCTTAAAATATTTAAATCACTATCACTATAACAAACTCTATTCAGTAAAAATTTATCTATGAGAAAAGTTTAACGGAAACATTTCTAAAAATAATAATTAATATCTCACCAAACGAACGAAATGGAGAAATCTAACTTTTGGTTTCAAGTTTTGGACTTAACACTGCGGGAAGATCACGGAACACTTTTTGTCCGAAATCTGACGTGGCAGATTATAACGGCTACTTTGATGACTCACTATTTTTTATTATAATAAAATTATAAAAATCGAAGAGAGACGTTAAGATTTGCATGTGAGTCCCTTTTTTTGCAAAATTCAAAATTTTTAAGACAGAACAAAAAACAACAACACAAACAATTAAAACAATCAGAATTTTTCTCGAATTCATGGACCACAATAACTACTATTCTTCTTCTTCTCTATGATCTCTGCTTCCTTGTTTCTGGGTATCTAAAAAAATTCAATCTTTTTTTCTTTTTTTTTGACGAATATGGAGAATAATAGCTGTATTGGGTTTGAAGGGTCGAGAAGATTTGGTGAGAGTAAACGTATCATTGGTTTGATTGACTCAGTGACTGAGTCAACGACTGAATCAAGTCTTAGCAGCTCAAGTTGCGGTGCTGGATCGAGCTCCGGGAGGTCTTCAGTGGCTGAGAGATCTGTTTCATCTCCGTCATCTCCTCCTCCGACGAAATCGCAGATCCTTGGATGGCCGTTAGGGCAAGGTTCATGGAGGAAGAGTTCTGGTAAAATGAAGAAGAAAACTCCGACAAAGATCGATGATTTCGGGTTTAAGAGAGTTGGAACAGAGACTTCAGGTTTGTGAAAATCGTGAATTTAGCTAATAATCTCTCTCGAAAACGACTTAAAGTTTGATTTTTTTTGTAGAGATTGAGTTGTTGAAAGAGAGAATGGCGAAGTTGTTGCTTGGTGAAGATATGTCTGGTTCTGGTGAAGGAGTTTGTCCTGCTTTGGCTATTTCAAATGCCATTACCAATCTTTATGGTAGTTTTATTGAAAAGTTCCATACTTTAGTTTGTGATGTTTATGTGATACTTTACTTATGAGTCTAACTTTTGATTTCAATTTGATGAAAGCTGCAATTTTGGGACAACAATGGAGGCTAGAGCCAATCCCTAGTGAGAAAAAATCCATGTGGAGAAGAGAAATTGAAGTTCTTCTTTCTGTTAGTGATCACATTGTTGAATTGGTACCTTCTTTTCAGAATTTCCCCAATGGAAACAAGATTGAGGTAATTTCATTTTCAAGCTTAAGCAATTAGTAATTGTGTTCTGTTTCATTGATGATTTGGTGGATTTGAAGGTGATGAATTGCAGACCAAGATCAGATCTCTTTACTTGTCTTCCTGCTCTTAGGAAGCTAGACCATATGCTTATTGTAAGAACCTGATCTTTCTCATTGTTGTTCTCTTGAGGGCTTCCATAATGTGAGATCTGAAAAGAGTTCTGTTTTTTTTGTACGTTTTTAGGAAATATTAGATAGTCTTGGAGAAACAGAGTTCTGGTACGTTGATCAAGGGATCGTAGCTGCGGAATCTGCAAGGTCTAACTCTTTCCGTGAAGACGGAGACAAATGGTGGCTTCCGCTGCCGCGTGTGCCATCTGATGGACTTACTGAGCAATCTAGGAAGAAACTGGATCATACTCGCGAATTTACTAACCAAATCTTGAAAGCTTGTATGTCAATCAACAGCATTGCTTTAGCTGAAATGGAGGTTCCACAATCATACCTTGAAGCACTTCCAAAGGTTGATAAAACTTTAGCTCAAAACCAAATTCTCAAGTTGTTGAATTACAATTTCTTCTAGCTGAATTGTTCTTATTTGCAGAACGGAAGATCATGCCTTGGCGATTTTCTATATAGAAACATCACATCAGATAACTTCTCCGCGGATCACTTGCTTGAATCAATAGATCTTTCATCTGAGCTTGCAGTTGTAGAAATGGCGAACCGAGTAGAAGCATCAATGTACGTTTGGAGGCGAAGAGCTCACTCGAGGCATCTGATTTCTCTGTATCGATCCACAAGTACAAGATGGGGGATGATAGTGAAGGAGATGATGATGCATCAAACCGATGGTGACAAAAGGGAAATATTTGCGGAAAGAGCAGAAAGCTTATTGATCCGTCTTAAGCAACGTTTCCCGGGACTTAGACAAACAGCTTTAGACACAAGCAAGATCCAATTCAACAAGGTTTGATTCATTGACTTTTCACATCACACACTTAAACATAACACACTCAAATCTAAACTGTTTTTGCAGGATGTAGGAAAGTCTATACTTGAGAGCTACTCAAGGGTATTAGAGAGTTTAGCGTATAGCATTGGTGTACGCATAGAGGAAGTGTTGTTCATGGATGATATCAGCAAAGATGATGGTGATGATGATTCTTGTTCAGACAAGTTGAGATTGTTGTCTAAAGAAGCAGCTAATGGTGGCTCAGGCTCTCTAAGAAAGAAACTTTCTGCTCCTTCGTTGTTCTCTGTGTCATTCTCAGGCACGTCAACTCCGTATAGAACTCCATCTTTCTCTGCATCGACTCCAAGTTATTCACCAATGCCGTTGATAAGCCCCATCAACGGAGGAAGAGGAGGAGAAAGAGCACCGTTTCTCTCTGGGAGGAACATTAGAGAACGTTGTGGGTTTGGTCCAAAGAAAGCATTGGCCAATTATCTCCGGGGTTGAATGTTATGTTAAAGAATTTGGATTTATATTCTTTTGTCTGTATCACACAACACGTTCTTTATGTTGTTGACTTGTTGTCCTGTCTCAAGGGTTAAGAACCAGCACAATTCGTTTTTTTTTTAATTGGTTATATATGTATCTGTTGAAGGATTTGACTCGATCCGTAAGACTCGCCACCGCTTTCTCTCACAAACTTATTGAAATCTTGAAGCTTTGATTCCGAAACCATATTTTGTCTTTAAATAGTTACCTCCACACTTTCCTTGACAAAACCACAAATTTTGAGGACTAAGTTCAGTAATTTATAAGAGAAGCAACAAAACTATTACCAAGCTTTAGTATCCCAAAACTATGAAACAAACCTTGTGGTTTCACAACTAGCTATTATTAGTTTGTTTTGGTGTTATTTAAAATTTTAACAACTAAACCCAATAATGAATGAATTTGAGAATTTCTAACAACATGGAAATTCTGTTTAAAACTCTGTATTATCATGCAACCAAAAAACAATGTTTTAACCGAAATTAAAGTCCATGACTTTATTATTGACCCACACAAGAATGTGAAATTTCAAAATTGACCCACGTAAAACTGGATTACTCGACGGTCACTATCTTCACAACAGAGGAACCATCGATCTTGTGCAAAGCCACAATGGAATCTCCAGTCTTACAAATTCCCTTCGTCTTCGCGAATCCGATAGCGAATCTAATCATCTCCTCCGTTGCATCTTTGTTCGAAGCCGTAGCTGAAAATCCAGTAGCCACCACCGGAATAATCCCACGGTAAATTAAACCACGTCTCACCACATGAGCCACTGAGTCTGAGCACGACAACTCCAAATCATTCCCTTGAGAAATCTCTGGCATAATCACCGATAAAATCGGAACGCTCGGACGGTATTTAGCAACAAGCTCTGCCGTGTAACCGCCTTTAGTTAGAACAACGAGCGCCGAAGCAAAAACACTCCGCGCCGTCGAAACAGCTGAAGCAGCTAAGCTCTCGATTGGGGATAACGGTAAAGAAACCATTCCTAGGGTTTTCTTGTGGAGAATGTCGTAATCGATGAAATCCTCTGCTTCTTTACAGATCCTTGACATTGTTAGCACGGCTGTCTCAGGGTGAGCTCCAGCAGCGGTTTCTCCGCTAAGCATAACGCAATCTGTCCCGTCAAGAACAGCGTTTGCAACGTCGGTAGCTTCAGCTCTAGTGGGACGAGGAGATACTGTCATGGATTCAAGCATCTGTGTGGCTGTGACCACTGGTTTCCCAAGAGCATTAGCCATCTTGATCATTGTTTTCTGAGCAAGAAACATCTTTTCGATAGGAATCTCCATCCCAAGATCTCCTCTAGCCACCATGAATGCATCAGAATTCTCCAGGATCTTATCAAAATTCATAACTCCTTCTTGATTCTCCACCTTTGACATAAGCATGATGTTCTTTGAGTGCTCTCCAAGTAACTTCCTAACTTCGATTAGGTCAGATCCTTTACGAACAAAAGAAAGAGCGATTATGTCGATTTTGTTCGGAACTCCCCATTGCATAATATCTTCTTTATCTTTCTCGGTAAGTGTTGGGAGATCAACTACAATTCCAGGAAGATTAACGTTTTTTCTTTCTCCAAGAGTTGCAGAGTTCTCGCATCGGCAACGAACAAGACCGAGATACTTGTCACAGAACAAGACAGTTAGTGAGATTGTGCCGTCTGAACAAAGAATCACGTCACCAGGCTTGAGGTCCTCTGCAAGTTTCTTGTAGCTCATGGAGATAGTGTTTGAATCTCCTTCTATCTTGTAATCAATTGAGATTGTGATCTCTTGGCCTTGGTTTAGCTGTATCGGTTTGCCTTCTTTCAGAAACCCGGTTCGTATCTCAGGACCCTGTAAACAACAAATTTAACCGAATTAGATTCAAGTCCCTCATTGATTCAAAAATAATGTATAAAGAGACATTGAATATAGTAAAAACGATGTTTTGTACCTTTGTGTCGAGCATGACGGCGCAGAGGATTCCAGTGTTGTCCATGGCGGTTCTGAGATTATCGAGAGTTTCTTGATGGTAAGAGTGAGAACCATGGGAGAAATTGAACCGGGCTACGTTCATACCAGCCTTGAGAAGCTTCTCGATCATCTCTACCGATCTTGAAGACGGTCCAAGAGTACAAACTATCTTCGTCTTTGAACGAAGAGCTCCATTGGTTGCTTGTCCTCCAAGTAACATCTCCATTGTGGAAACTTTCGAAGATCGCAAAGAAAAATTAAGAGATTGAACTTTAAAAGACAGAGGAAATTGAGAGTTTGCTTGATGGAAATTATGATGAGAAAGGTCACGTATATATAGAAGGAGCGATTTGCGAATTTCCATTTTACATTGTATTGTTTTACATTATCGAATTTCCATTTTACGTTGTGTTGTTTACATTATCGAATTTCCATTTTACTTTTTCCGTTTGATGGTTTAGTTTCCTTTTTTATGGTTTTGGCAATAATATTTTACTATTTCGAATTTTACAAATATTTTGAGGAAACGTTAAACAATAGATGAAAAAAAAAAGTATAATGTTGAAATTGGAAATTTTCAAATGAAGTAATGGTTTTACATTAAAAACGACTTTTTGGGTCTGAAGAAAGTCAAACGATGGTCAAATACTCAAATGTCTATCACAAGTCAGCGAAATATGATTTGGGCCAAAATTGTGAAAAAGACGAAGTGAAAAGCCCACCCAAATCCAAAATTCGAGTGGGCTTGTAAATTGTGAAGAACTTCATTCTTAAAAATCTAGTCTTTTTCTTATTTCTTCTCCTCACTGTTTTCTTCCCTAACTATACTCATCTTCTCCTTTCTTAAATTACCGGAAACACCTCTCGCCGCCGGTAACCATCTTCGTAAACTCCGATACGACCTCACCGATGAACTAGGTTTCTTCGGGAAGATGATGATCGAAATATACTTTTACTAAATAGCAAATATTCTTATCCATTATTCATTAAAGTAAGCTAAGTACATAGACACTATTATACATATCATTGTTTTCCTTACAATCACTATTAGACAAACATTGATTGACGAAAAAGGAGCCAAACATTAATTTCATCAGGAAGAGACTTCTCTTAGTGTTGTTGCATTTGTCGTAAACAAAATGAATCAACATGTGAAGAACAAGCCCCTCTTCTTTTAGACAATATACTAAACCCTTTTAATTTTGTAATTAAGGACCTTTTTATAGTTTATATATTTTATTTTCTTTTTACTATATAGCTAGCGACCCTTCAAATTTCATATAAAGATAAGATCATGCATGTATGTTTGTCTCTTTACTTTCCTGCAAAATGTTCACAAAGAATGTAATTTAGGTTTTTTCCATTATGTAAAGAAATTACGAAAAGCATTAGATATTACGTAGTTTTTATGAAACATTTATTCATCTATTTATAAGTACCTTAACAGGTGCTCCTAAATCAGGATTGCTAGTAATAAAGCGACCCTGCACCAAATAGAATCATAGAGTAAAAGTAATAAACAGTGCAAAGGTATAATAATAAATAATTTTGGATATGAAAACGTTACCTTCCCACCAGTTTCCTCTTGATGCGCTTTTGGAATCGCCTTCCTCTCCACCTTTTTTGTACTGCATAAGTTAAAAATAAATATGAAAAGCAAAACCTTGAAAGTAGAGAATATAAGTTTTGTCATGTAGGTGTTATGTAAATGATATATGCGACTATGACTTACAGTAGTATCATGGGTGGTAGTCGTTGTGGAGGAATATTTCTCTTGGCCTCCATAGTAAAGTGATGAGCTCAAGTGGCATGGTGGTTCTGTTTCCTCAATATAGTAACTCTTTTTCTCCTTTTTGTTGCTTCTTTCCCCTCTTTCATCTACGTATAACGTATTAAGCCCACAAACGTATATAAGTTTCAATATGACAGAAAAGACTACGCTTGAACTGGTAGTTTAGAATTAGTGAAATTAACATTCAATAGACAATAGAAACACTAAGTTTTTTTATGCTAAAAAGAGCATACACTAGTTCTACCGTATCTTTAACGAAAAATAGCTCAAGAAAGTTTAATTACTTGGAGATTGATACTTCACATGTCCACCTTGACTTGTAAAGTCCACTTGCCTCCCCAACTGATCCTTTTAGTTGCACAACAAAGAGAAAGTTAGAGAGTAGTTCAACTTAATTGTAACATGCATATGTTTACAACGATTCACTATGTATCCCAAACATGTAATAATATTGAGATGACGTACTGCAGAGGATGGTGGGAAGATGGATTTGAACAATCCAGTGGCCGATGAAGAAGATGAAGAAGAGACTCTTGGACCAAATATATGATCGAAAGATGAAGAAGATGAGGTCGAAGATGAAGCAGAAACAATCTTCTTCTTCTTCTTGTTCTTGTCCATGCCAAAATTGTGTAGGTGGAAATGTATATGTTTAAACTTTTTGGTTTTGAAAGATGAATTAAAGAAAAGGGCCTAGGAGTGCCGAAAAGAGAAAGGATTTGGAGAGAGAGGTGAAGAAAGGAGAGAACATGTGATGAAACAAAAGAGAAGACACGTGAAGATATGCAGTTTTTTTATGGGACTCTTACAACTGTCATCTCTGCATATTTATAGTTGAAAACTTTGACTACATGTGATCGGTCTTTTATGTAGTGTATATTCTCTTTCTCATCACCAAATTTACTAAAAATTAATTAATATCTATATCTAATTCAATATATATACCCTTTTCTCTCAGTAGACAAGGCTCCAAATGTGTGACAACAACATTATTCACTTTTGGTTTCAACTTCCAACCAAAGACCAATTCTTAAATTTTAAAATAAGATCAATTAATCAAAGACTCGCAAGGAGTTAAGCAATACCCATATCGATTCAAAAATAAGATATATGCCCATATGGTTCATTTTCTGTCTTTTGTAAAGCCAAACTAATTTTATATATTTTTTCCTATATATGAAAAAGGAGAAAACTTTTCGAAATCGTTACGCGGTACGTACGCTACCAAAAGTGGTGATCGTATCAAATGAAGTAGAATCCTCGAAACCATTCTCGTGAGTGACCTAATTTCGTGCCCACACCAAAGTCAATGAAGATGTATGAGGCAAATAATATGCAAAATGCTTTCCAAAGTATTTGTAAATAACTTTCGTCGTTCTAGAACATTATAGTTCTGTAACTGTGTACTGTTTCCAAAGGAATCAGTATATATTCATTTATCTTAACAAAAAAAAAATGTTTTTTTTTGATAAAATTTTCATATTATAGTTTGTAGGACTAGTAATCAACCTTTTAGATTAGTTTAGATTTGGAGTTTAATAAGAATTAGAATTCAAATTAATAGCTTTTTATTGTATAGTTTTATTTTGTATGAATTGGGACAAATTTTTATAGAAGGCCTCTAGTATTAGTTGAAAAGCATAAGTGATTGGCAGAAAGATTTGAATAATAAATCAGGGTCTTTGATGAAAAGTAAAATAAACTTATAAAATGGTCAACAACGTTTCCTTTTTAGCTTATGAAGAACAAATCACAAAAGAAAAGCAAACAATAAAAATGACGTTTTAATATATAAACAAAAACGTTTCGATGAAAGTCTGAAAAGAATTAATTAGCAGATCGATATACCGCTACTGATGAATATTACATCACTACAATGTAACTGTTGTTATAAGCTTTACATGTGATTGGCGAATATAAGTATCTGAAGGACCAGAAGATCGATAAGGTCAAGATAGATTCTTTATAGTGATGTAATAATATTCATCAATAACAAAGGGGTTGACTCTATATGATGTCTTCGCAACTTGAAAGTTGTGATTCATATGAGGAAAAAAAAAACGAAACAAAAATACATTTGCAAGTTGTGGAATCAACGCGACACAACAAGAAAAGAATATCATTTGATAGATCGTTAATACATAAGGGTAATTAATTCTCAAAATATCAAAATATCGGAGAGAGAGAGAGAGAAGCATAGCCACAGATAAGAAATTAAGAAGATATGGCCAAACATATATTCTCTCTGCTCCGATTGTTGGAAACTTGGACCAATATACCATTTAGAATCACTTGTTCTTGATTGACTTTAGATTTGGGTATTATTGTAAGTTGTATTTTTATTAGTCATTTACTTCCACATAACCATATCTCTTCACGGATACACTATTCTTTTGATCAGTATTGGATTATACGTACTATAGTTTACAATACCAATCTCCTTTAATATTATCTAAAGTATTGCCATTTACAAATCTTAATTACATTCTTTTGAGAATCTGGCTGAGGAAGCTAACAGTAGAAGTAAGGGGCCGTAATTACATGATGGGCTTCGTTTAAATGGGCCAATATATGGTTAAAGCCTTTCTAGCCCATTAAATAAAGCCGTTGGTTTGATTTTGCAGGGGAAAGATGCACATGTTAGTGGAAGTGTTGCTCTGGCCTATGGACAATAAAGCGCCTGAAAATGTGATGCTGATCTCAGGAAACATTGATTTCTCTAATGATCTTCACCATTTAAGACTGAGAAACTACAATGATCTCTTAGCTCTTCCACCAAAACAAGGAGCTCTGAACCAATAGTTAGGGTTAGTGTCTGCTGCAACCAAAGTTTGTTATTGGAAAATTAACACCAAGATGAGTGATCCATACATGATAATATCAAATAGTTTGTGAAGACTTGTAGTTGTTGATGAAGATTCGGAGGTTGTTATTTATTCTTCGCCTTTATTATTAACTCTGTTGCAATTTAGGGATATTCCTCTAGCATCTGTTTTAAAAAGTCTTTTAATCCTTGCAAAAGGTTTCTCTATCTCTCCTCTTCCTACTTACAGTAATGATAAAAGTAGAGAACCACAATGTAAGCCAAAACCTGAGAGATCATAATAAAGAGATCTATTCAAAGTGAGCATGCCATGATCCATTTTCCATGTGATATAGAAATCAGTATTGCTATATTATAGTTACCTATTTCACACTACTACTCTCTGACACGAAAAGAGGGCCAAGAAGTTGGGACACTGCTTATAATTGCAACTACAGTCTCTGAACTTAGATATACTAATTAGAAAAACAAGCCTAAACTCAGCTCCTTAGATTCTCTCCTTTCCTTTCATGCACGAACCTATCCATCTTCTGTTACCAAACCAACTGCTGCCTGTCTTTCTTTCACGCCTCAACGGTTCCTGCATATCAATGTTGTTCACCAAATCTTTGTAAGCAAATCATGCGTGTTTGGTAACACTCAAGCCTGTGGAATATATGACTTTACGCTGAGGAGAAATCTCAACCATTTTTTTATAGGTGGAGTTACGCAAAACCGCAGAGGCAAAGTAATTACCACCAATCAGATAGAATCAATTCATGAGGAAAGGGAACAAGTAGGAGATGATGAGCTAAAGTCATATCACTCAGAAACCATGATAAACAATCTGATCATAACATATATACAATCTCAAACAACACTATATATGCAAAGATTCAGAGAAGGCTCTTTACCGGTTCATTTTGAAGTTGGTTGTTCTGTAGTATCTCCTCGGTTGGGCTTGGGGAGAGAACCACCGCCTGAAATCACACAAAACATGCTAAGGCATTACACAAAAAAAGTTCAGAAACCAAAATCAATATACATCAAAAGTCATATCACTCAGAAACAACAATAAACATATACATATATACAATCTCAAACACCAATATGGATTCAGAGAAGGCTCTTTACCGGATCATTTTGAATTTGGTTGTTCTGTTGCATTTCCTCGGTTGGGCTTGGGACGACAACCACCGCCTGAAATCACACAAAAACTAGCTAAGAACATTGAAACAAAATGTCATAAACCAAAGTCAATATACATGAAAAGCAATAACAATACCACCTCAGGACTAATTCCGTTGTTGGCATCTTCTTGGATCAAACTGGAAAACAAGAATTAAACAAAAACACACTAATCTTAGTCTACATAGATAGTGTATTGAACAAAAACAGATCACATAGGATCTGAAAAGAGCATTGTATACTTTTACCTTGTATTTGTATCAACTGAAAACAACTCTGGATGCAACCTCATTGCCATGTTCGTGTAAACCTCAGTAAGAAGCTACAATCAAATGCAACATAACATGAAATCTGTTTCTAGCAAAACAAAACCCAAAATCCCAGACTATAAAACCCTAATTCGAATTAACAATTTAGGCATAAATCGTACCGAAATTGGTCTTTGTAGAGTCTCAATCTCAGATATGGTCATCTTATTATCAAACAGAGTAGCGAAATAGAAAAACGAAGAGATCTTGCCCTTGGGAATAGCTTCTTTCCTTTGACGCAATAAGTCTTTCATAGCTTGTAACTGAAGCTCTATCGACTGAAATGTCGCAACGATCGCTAAAAGATCAGTGATACTGACATCTCCATCAACTGCAAAGAAAGCAAAAAATTCAGCGAGTGGGCAGAAATCGGAAAAACAACAACGCTTAGTGATCGATTCGACTTACTACTCAGAGTCAACTCGTTAAGCGAATCGTAGAGAGAAGACATCAAAGAGCTTAAGGAAGGCTTAGATCCATTTCCTTTCTTCTTCTTCTTCTCCATTTCTCTTCTTTCCCTCTCTTTTGCCGAATGCTAGGTTTTGATTATTCACCAAGTGTGTGTATTCACAAATGAGAAAATTAAGAAAAAAAAAAGAAGCCAATTTCTAATTTTCCCTCCTTTTTTTTTTACTTATTTATTTGTCTCGAAGTTTTCATTGATAAATTTGATCCACTTAAGCAGATCTTAAAATAATTTTGCATATTATGACAACCCAATATATACTTAATTTACTGGGCTTCTTAGTTGAAAGTCCAATAGCCACACACAGAAAATATTTAGACTAGGGTATATGTTGGGTCTCACTGTGAAGCGAGATCCCTCCAAAAATAGGCGTATACCACTTAGCGTGGAGAGCACACGGTATTCTTTAGTAAAAGGCGAAAGAATAGTTCGCTTTGTACTCACCACATGGCTGCGTGATTTTCCTCGAGCGAGAGTGAAGTCTATTTATACAACAGTTTCAACTACAAACTCTTTAAGCTTTCCGATGTGGGACACGTGAAATTCCTTGTTAAAAGGCTTTGTGGGATAATCAAGCCCATTACCATTCTCTTTTATATCATTTTCAAACATTTCGTGAAATTCCTTGTTAAAAGGCTTTGTGGGATAATCAAGCCCATTACCATTCTCTTTTATATCATTTTCAAACATTTCGCCATTAACTAGGACGGTACAATGTTACTTTTGTATAAGCTAAATCAATTGATACATTAACAAACAATACATAAAATTCTACATTTCGTATAAGCCATTTTTAAAGGATTGTAACAAATGTTAATCTCGTATAAGCTACATCCAACAACTACATATAATTCTACATTTCGTATACATTATCATTTTCCGCTGTTTGGTTTACAGTTTTTTTCCTCTCACCAAAAATAGACCTAAAAATCTACCAACATATTAAACCGTTATAGCTTTGAGGAAAGATCTTTGAAGTAAAGCTTGAGTGTCTCGTAGGTCATGAAGCAAATCCCAACACCAGGTACCACTTTGTAGTACTCTGGAAGAATTCCTCTGTACAAACCTCTTGCTCCTTCCGTCTGAACTATACGCTTTAGTGTGCCTAACAAACCTGTCTTGTACACTAACGCTCGCCCGCCTATTCCTTCTAGCTGCTTCCTTCTTCTCACCAGATCCAATGGAAACGTGGCTGCAGTTTTACAGTCAAACAATGAGTCTCATGGCAAACAAGAGAGAAAAAGGTCAATGAATAGCTAAGATAACTTACCTGTTGATGATGCTATTCCTGAAAGACTTCCACAAGCTAGACTGACCATGACAGGGGAATCATGGGGCCTTGAGAAAATGAAAACAAACAAATCATTTTAGGAGCAACTACAAATGATAGGTGACATGGTTGAATTGCAAAACTGTAATATCGAGATCGACTTCTTACCTAGTTGACCTCCAATAAGATCTCAATGATTCATACACAGAAAAGCTAATGGCAATACTAGGCCCAACACCCTGTATCAAAAAACAAAACCTTAGTCAGGATAGAAAGGAAAGTGGAACGATACAACATTTATGATGTATGCATCTTTCTGTGGAAAATACCACAAGCGTTGTTCCTAGTCCCTTGTAGAGGCCCAAGATACCTTCATCGGTTGTAATAGTGCGCAGAGTATGCCAGATACCTGTGTAGTAGATTACATTTGTCTGCCATTGATGCAAAGAATAAAGTCAATAGCCAGCTAATGCAACAGTGCGTCAATTATGAAATCTCCACAAGTAAAATAACAAAACAAGGTTTTCTAACAATGTTGATATCAAATACTTATGTTCAAAAACTCCAACCTGAGCAGCAAGACGAGTTCTAACAAGATCAAGCGGATAAGTGGCAGAAGCAGCTGTGATTCCAGCCAAACCACCGGCTACAAAATGTACAAAAACGTTTGAGCTTATACTCGCCTTGTGATTTTCCATCCCAGTAACCATATACATGAACTGTAAATAATCGAGTAAAAGAGTCCAAAATCAGAAATAGGCTCAGTGGTGAGTAAGGCCACACTATGAATCAAAAAAAAAACTTCTAGTTATAGACTCTCAGACCTTCTTGTAGTGTTCATATGCGTAGAAATTGACCGAAGAATATGGAAGCCGGTGAGCAATAGTAACTAGATTCCCTTTCCAAAAAGCCTTCAATCCTTCTTCATTCAATATCCGTGACGCCTCGTGTAATATGCTTGGCTTTCTTAGAGCTTCAGCATTTGTGTGCATACCTTGCACCTAAATACAACATAGTGTATATAATCAAGAAGCTGTACAAAAAAAACTCAGCTTTAATACAAAATTTCCCTTTTTAAGCATTCAAAGTTAGTGAACCTAAGAAGATTTGGGATAATATTCTCTATCTTCACACAGAGCTCAATTCAGCTTTTCATTTCTACAGATCTCCAAATTCTTTGATTATCCCATTACACAGTGAAATTGAAATTTTGAATTGGTCTTACTTTAATGAAACAACATCTTGAATTTTTCTCATTCTCGTTCGATGAAATGACAAACCTGGAAGAGAATGGTGAGACGAGAGAGAGGAGCAGTACAAGTCTTGCTAAAAGCACCGGCGAGTCCTCCGGCTAAGAGCTGAGACGCCGATTCGATATGTGATCTCTGGTCCTGCGTTAAACGATGAGAAGACGAAGCTACGCCATGCCCTGAGCTCACACCAACCCTAGCTTCCGTCTGCATCACCATTTTGCCGCCCAAAAATCCAAATCTTTCGATCTCTTCCCCTATCAAAATTCTCAATCTCACCTCCGAGAAGCTTATCCGAACAATACCCAAGCTCAGATTTCGGGAAAAAACGAAACTTTCAACGATCTTCGTTTTGGTTTTTGATTGAATTGCTTTGCTTTGCTTGAAAGTTTTGGTTTTGTCTCTCTTTTTGTGTGCCTCTCTCGTATATTTTTTTCTTTCTCTGCTTCAAGACTTTTGTACGCTTGGTTCCAACGCCACACCTACACGGCAACACTAAACACTTAAAACGACAGCGTTTTGATGCAACGAACGTTTTACCGCCACGTGATTCACCTCTTCTTTTTATTTCTTTCTCGTTGTTTCTTTTTTTTTGGTAAGATTCCTTTTCCATTGTTACAACTTACAACCACTCTTTAAAATCGGCGTCGTCGGTGGTACACATTTGAAAAACGTTGCAACTTTGTAAGATTTTGTTGGACCCTAGTTTTATTCAGCACGTGTTTTTTGTTAAATCATGTCGAAATATCTTTCTTTTCTTTTGTTACAGGCAGAGATTGGCCAAGAATACATGGCAGAAACATATTCATTTCTTGATTAATCTCAAGAGATCACCCACCAAATGTAATGAACCAGTTACCAATACCTAAACCCAAAATATAACAAAATCCCAATTAGACCACTTTGTTGTCACCTGAAACCAACATTATACGTAAAAAGTTAAACTGTATTTACCTGAAAACGAACTTGTTTACTTTGGCGAGCATTGTCCCGGAGCCAGTCAATGGCCAAAGGAAGTGACGAGAAAACAAAACTCTTATCTTCTCCGTTGCCTTTAGAGTCACTTCTTGAATTAGATTTTGTTTCACCTCTAGCCAAACTCTCCCAAAGCCTCTGAAGACCGAACTGCCACGACATCGACTCGACACGTGTGGCAACCTCTGACGAAGAACCCACTTGGTTGTACACTGATACGTTTGGTACAAAAATGGCTCTCTTGAAATCAACTCCTGAATTTGAAAACAAATCTCAAATGAGGTTTCTTGTAAAATCCTTATAAGCTCAGTTTTATATCATAACATAAACAGTTAAAACAAACCTTGATCAATGCATTTGCTTCTTAATCGCGGAAGAAGCAAACTCGGGTCACGAACAGACATACAATTGAACAAGAGTATCTGCATCATTAGCAACATTAGCAAAACTTTTTCAGATGTTTTTGAGATTTTTAAGACACAATTTTAAAAATCTTTACCTGCTCTGATCTTCTCTGGTTTCTTTCTTGGTTTTGTTTGATCTGTTTTGAAAACCATATAGCGCAAGCTTCCATGCTCTCGGGACTATGAGCTCCATCAAGGTAATACACAATCTCTTCAGGGAGTTCTGAATCAGGCACTACCATAGCTCGTCCCATCAAATAAGCATTCGACAATCCAGAGATGAATTTTTCGGGTAAACCGTTCTGTTTTCAAGTAAAAAACATAGTTACTTGTTATCAGAAATTCACAGTTCAAGAACATTTTTGATTCAACTTAGAACTTACTGTTTGATTCAGTCCATTCTTGTCCTCAATACCAATCTCTTTAAGAAATGTAGAACACAACGCAACAGCAAGACCAGCGTTTAGATATTGATGTTCGCCTTGAAGCCCGAGTCTCTGGCTTGAGTCCAATGCTTCCACCACCTGCAGATTCACCTTCACAACGAGTACTAATTAATAACCTTATATCATCTAAACCATCAATCTAATACTTTGGTTGTTTTGTGTAACCTTACCTCCAATTTTGAAGCTTTCTCATTAAGTACACGCATGGCTTCATCAGGTTGAGGCACTGTAAAAGCCAGAACTCCACTCTGCAACAGAGAGAACAATTAAGAATGAAACTGAAACTCGAATCACTTAGAAGCTTTTTGTCTTCACCTTGAAGATACCGGCTTTCTCTGCAGCAATTTCAGCAAGTGTGTATCCTAGATATGTAAAACCGAGTGATTAAAAAACACACTGGATCCCTTTGTATTGGAAAAACTGCGCAAAAGAGACTAACCAAGAATTTCCATATGGTCATACCCTAGAGAAGAAATACCACAGACGACAGGTTTTTGAATCTATATTAACAAATGCTTTGTTAGAGACAAAACCTGGTAAAGTAAATCTTAATCTGACAGAAAATAGTCGATTGTTCGTACCACATTAGTCGCATCAAACCTCCCACCTAAGCCAACTTCTAGTATAACAACATCAACCTGCACATACCATCAATGACATATATTTCTATAAATCACATGAGTTTAATTTTACTGAGTAGAAAAGAGGTTTCAAAACCTGTTCTGTTGCGAAAATCTTGAAAGCTAACAATGCAAGGAAGCAGAAGTAAGTAGGCATTGGAATCTCATTGCTGGTTTTCTCCTGCGCTTTAATGTGGAACCATATAGCGAAATGAGAGAGACAGAAAACCCAAAAAAGTATCTATATGAATGTTCTGTTTTTACTCCTCACCTTGAGCTTATGAAAGCAACACCAAAAGTAGTCCACAAATTTCTCCTGGCTTATCTCTATGCTGAAGGAAGCAATTCTGTTTTTGAACATTTTCTTCCATAAAATCGTTGTGATATGAGTGTATGTTTTCAGAAGCTCACCCGTTAAGACGGAATCTCTCTCGGACATCGATTAAGTGAGGAGATGTAAAGAGACCAGTTCGAAGACCGTAACAACGAAGAATAGATTCCGCAAATGTACATGTTGATCCCTTCAAAAAGATCGTATGAAGTTGAAATCTTCATTGTATAATCTCAAGGAACTATAGACATGATGAAGCTTTAAAGTCTGTACCTTTCCTTTAGTTCCAGCCACATGAATAATTTTCATTTGTGAGACTGCATCTTCAAGCTCAAGAACCTTAAGAGATTCATGAATCTTTAAAAAACCTCGTAACTTTTGGCATGACACAAAAAAAGCTTAAGTGATTTGAAACCTTGAGATAATGAAAGAGCAAACGGAATCGGTGAGATTGGTTGTTACTGGCAAAACGGCCGCGTTTAGTGATCAAAGACGACAATGCATCCAACGTGCTCTGGTAACGAGCTGACAAATCACCTTCGTCTTCTTCAACGTAAATAATGAACATACAAAGTGAGACAAAGCGGACATCCAAATAAACTTTACGAGAAGAAAAAAAACAGATTCTAAAGAAACAGAGAATTCACCAGTTGCCATAGAAGAAGAACAAATCCAAAAGTTTTAATTTTGGGACCTGTTTAGTCGTAGAGAAATGGGTTTAGGGATTGGAAATGAAAGGTCCTAACTTTCAGTTTAATCTTCAAACTATCTAAGCGAAAAAGGTGTTACCTTTATCTATCTACTCGCATAGAAATGCAGAATTCGGATATGTACCGAACAAAACCGTTGTCCATTCACCAATGGTTTCTTCTCCACTAATACATGAACCCAATGTGGACCCCAAATTAGAAGATATGTGTAGTTTTAACGAGAATTTTCTTACCAATTACTCAAAAAGATTCAAGAGACATCAACAGATTACTTTTAAACTGTTAAAACCACACAAAAATATAAGAAAACAGCTAATTCTTGCAAACAGTAGAGTATGAAAATCTCTGACATTGGGGATGTTGTTGTGTGTGTCATCCAAACAAACAAAATTTAAACATAGGTATCGATCAATGACTTCCTCATCTCATCGACGATAGAGCTGGGTTGGGCTTCCCTTAGCTTGAAGATGCTGTCTATAACAGAGAGCTCTGTCGCAGTTGTGTCTGAACCGCAGAAAGAGGTCCAATCATTAACGGTCATACCCGCAGCTATAACTTCACTACCACGGTTCACGGTTCCTGCAACGAGCGGGACTTGAAGAAGTGTTGAGAGTTCATCCAAGTCTTCCACTGATGTGTGAGGATGGACCTATTTGAGACAAGACATTCAAATTCTAGTGAGAGACCAATGCCAGTTTCATACGTTTTCGAAGGGATATTATGTTTTCTATTCTCTTACCATTCCACCTCTGTTTGATAGGGCACAGTAACTGCCCACGAGAATGTTGCCCGCAATTGTCTGACGGAAAACTTCAACGCCAAGAACATCCGCTATTATTTCCTCGGTTTCCTGTCAATGCAAAAAACCAACACAAGAACCAGAGACATCAAACCAAACGCCATATGTACAACTCTGTTATCATCACAAGATATATAATCAAAAGTAATATCATCCAAAACACACGCAGTAAAAGTAAGGAAGCATATGTATCTTTTTGCAACAAGAATCTGGTGACATAAGATTCATGGTGGTTACAAAGGGCTTAATTACATTATCTCTGCAAACTTTTGTATAAATGCCCACTTATCCTTTCACCATTTCTTGCCAGTCATGAAAAAGGGATATGTTTTTGAAAAGGTTTCAGTAGAAAAATTCAGCATGACAGGAATCTTTACCTTATCAAGATCGGTGTGGGCAAGAGCGACATGGTCATTGCAGGCAATGCAATTTCCAAGAGCAGACAGACGTTCATCAATTCGCTGGACCACAACTTGATCAGGTAGACTGTTCCTCAAGTGTTGAAGCTCTGTCAAAAGGAAAAAAAAAAACTCAGGAGATGCAAACAATTACAGACCTAAAACTATAATACAGATTTCTGATTAAAAAAAAAAAAGAACAGGAGACTCATAAAATTACAACATTACAAATTCATCAACAATGAAGGAGACAAAATTATCTCCACAAAAAGCATATTCAGTTATAAATAACTCCAACCATAAACTCAAATGAAACAGGGATGGGCAGTGCAGATGCTTCAGACAAGTTGAATAAAAAATACTCACCAAAAATTCTACTATCGCTATATAGTACAACTTGGTCATGCTGTTATCAGGCATTCAACTATCAATTTTTAATTGCTTTGAGAAACGATCTGGTGAAAGAAGTATAAAATTACCTTGGTCAGTAGTTGTATGAGGTACAAGAAGCCCATTCTTGTTTCCTATAACAAAAAACACAAAACCAGAGACATTACGGTATTGTGAAAAGAAAAAAAAAAGCAAGAAAATATAAAAGCTAATTGAGAAAGCGAACCAGCACAAAGACGCCCAATAATTCGTGTTCCTCCAATAGAGGTCTTAACAATAGGGATAACATCTGCCAACTCCGACTCAAAAGCACTACACAAAGCATTAAACTAAGACATCAAAAAACTGAAACTTTACAAGGTTTCCAAGAAAACAAATAAAAGGTACCTGTAAAAGTTCTCAGAGCCTCCTATAGCGACTAAGCAATAGGCATTAGTAAGTTTGGAAAAGACACCAACTTCACAGTTGTTCTCAAACTGAAGACCTGCGTATTACCCACAAATCCCATTAAAGCCAAATAGCCATAAGAGTAAACACAACAATAATTATAAATCAGCTCTGCAGAAAACTCACGAGTCGCCATTAGAGGGAGGAGGCTAGCGTACACCTGCGAAAATAGGAAACCATGAAAACGAAATTAGGGTTTATATACGGTTGCGTAACAATTAGGGTCTCCAAAAATCCTAAACACCTGTCTCTAAAACAGAAAGTTTCGATTTTTCGAGTATATTACAAGACGGGAACGGGAACAATTAGGGTTACAAAATCAATTTACTTTGAAGATGATGTTTGTATGGAATAACAAGGAAATAGGAGAAGCTTACTTGAGATGGGTGAATTCGAGAGAGAAGAAGCGGCGAAGAAGAAGAGATACGACAAATGGAAATCAAGGTTTTTATGAAGAAGAAAAGGGTTGCGCCGGCCCTGGATTATCTTAAGAAGCCACCGTTTGGGCCCTAATTTAATGGAGGCTCCAATTATTCAGAACATTAAATTAGATTTTAAATAAATAAATAAAGACAAATTATCTTGTTTGAAAGCCTTGGAGGAAAAGTAATGTTGAAAGTCAGACCACTTTTGAACAAAATATCTAGATTATATTAAAAAAAATTGTGAATTTAAATAATGAATTCAGTTTTTTGGTGAGAATGTAATTAGAGCATGTAAATGAGGAATGTAGAGATGTTTTTAGTGGCAATCAAAAGTCATCAAAGTTGGGTTTGAGATTATGATATTAATGGGATGGAAAAAAAAAAGGATTATGATATTAATGGTGTATATTGTGGATTGTTAAGAAAAAAGTAGGTTTTGGCTGGTAAAATTTAGTGTTTATAATCTTACTATTATTTGGGGGCACTTTGCTAAGCATAATTTAACAAAAATCTATAATGTGGTTATATTATATTTGTTATGTCTCTTACTTAAAGAATCTACAAATTAGTGGTATACAAAAAAAAATCTTGAAAATTAGATTCAGCCCATTATTGGAAAGGAAAGAGGGAAGCTAAGCCCATTATTGCACTTCCATAAATAAGAAATGCCGATTGGAATATAAAAGTAGACAAGCCCACATCTTGCATTTCTATTCGAATATTTAGAACTTCACCAATACTTCTCAAGAACATGTGCATATCAAATATATAAGGCCATGCGCAGTGGGGCAAGCGTTCGGGTGTTAGTCGTCGGGTGTAGGTATTAAAAAAAGAAAAAAATTATCTCTCTCTTCACACTCGGGTGTAAGTTTACACTCGGGTGTAAGACACTCTCTCTCTCTCTTTTCTCTTTCACTTTAAATTATAATAATAAAAAAAATCTTACACCCCCCTCACACTTACACCACTGCGGATGCTCTAATGCGCAATGTCTCTCCATTCAATTATCGTCGAATACTTTTTCTAATGTAGCACGAATGGTTGGGTTAGTCACGTATATAAACAACATTTCCCATAATTGGTTCTTTTGAGACTAATTAATTTCGGATGATAAAAAAAAAAGGTTGGGTTAGTCAATCTTTATTTTTATTTTTAATAAAGGGTCCTATTTTCTTCTATAGTAGTTTATTTGTCTTAAGTTAAATCTCGTTTTGATTGTCACTCAAAACATTTTTCCCGAAGACTAAATTAACTTTAATGTATTAACTGAATTTCTCTTCTTTTTCCTGTCGGTCTATAGCTCAGTATGTCTACATTAACTTTTATTTCTTGTCGACATGTCTCTATTAACTTTTAATCGATGAATTTATTTTTAGTAGCACAGTGATAATGATTCTTTGGATTATCTTCTTCTATATGCGTCGTCTTGTCACCACGTAAATTAAAAAACAACAAAAGAGAAGACTTATTATGTCAAGAGTTTTAATTTTAACCTACCTTTTAGAACAATCAAACGTTTTTCTTATAGAATCGTTCCAGCCAGTCATATGATATCTATTAAAAAACAATTTTATAATAAAACATATAAATTTGTGCATATATACCAAGCATGCAGTTCTAGTAATTCTTCATATATCAAGTGAAACCAATGGTTTAAATAGTGAAATGCGTTGATTATTCAGTGATTCACACTTCAAAATAATTTACATATTAGAACATTATTGAGAGGGTAAATGGTAATATTTTGTTACCGTTGTTGTCAAGTTTTTCAAAACTCTCGTGAAAAAGATGCAAGGAAAATATCTAAACGGCTACGAGGTTTTCCGGTTGGTGAAGAAAACTGCAGAAAAGGAAAAAGAAATGAGTCTAACTTCTTGTTTGCTTGTATTATAGTCTCTGAACGTGACGGCACCAGACTTTTCCATTTCTGGATGCTCGTCGTGAGGCGTACGTGGTGACCTCTTTTTCTTTAAGATATCTTTTTTTTTTGTTTTGAAAAAGGATTTACTCTAAAAATACATTATTTTGACGATTTAAATCAAATAGCACCAATCAAAATTTGTCTTTAATCACTGAGTATTATCTTTCTAAAAAAAAATGGAGGCCATTATTGATTCCAGAAAACGCTATAGAGTTAATTCCATTATACGGAAATTAGTAGCTGCGTTGGAAACACTATCCTACCAAATCCAAATGGCTCGTGTTGCATATTGGCTGAACTCTTATGATAGTGTAGTGCACATTCCTAAGTCAACCTACACAAAAGATATTATTCCTTTTTTCCTTTCTTTCTTTCTTTTGCTAAAAAAAGAAACGAAAAAAAGATGAGATATTTCATATTTTGTGTGCATGGGTGATGGGTTCACAAAGTATGTTATCTTTCTTTGAAATATTCCTTATGTTAAAATAGAAAGGAGAATGTGCGGCATATATTGATCAGACATCCAAAACTAATTTAGATCCATTGGTTTCGATTAACTATTTGAATCTGTGTCTATGCTAGACTCGTAAAGTAATTAAAACCATAACAAATACACATAACGTAAAATTAAATTAGTGAGGAAAAAACACTACAATATTATAGATTTTCGAAATTGGATACTATAAATTATTATAACTTACCACATGATGACACTTAACACAACACAATATTGCAAAGGTTAATTTGCATTTTTTTTGTTTAAAATTAATTAATTAACATGCTACAACTTCTTAACACGTGATTTTAAGTATTTCACTTGAACCCTAATTTAAATCCACAGCGAATATTCGTATGTACTAATATGATTATTATCGTCAGTTTGTCATATACCAAAACTTTCGATCATAAACCCTTATTAGATATCGAACTATACAGTACGATGATGTCGGCCATGCGGCTGAAAAATATATCAAATAATTTGAACTGTGGCATAAATTCTTGGAAGTGACCATTTGACCCCACGAATGAATATCTCTACAATAATAGTTCAAATACATGTACAGATGGATAATTGAATACTAAATATTCGTTTGATCAAAAAAAATATTCGTTTGCTTTTCTTTTTGTTTTGCGCGTCGGCCAGATTATTAATTTTGCATGATCCAAAGAAGAAACTATGGGCCAGATTACGACACTACGTTCTTAGAATTCTATCTGTGGTTAAGGATGTGATCCAATGTTCAACATATATACCAACAGGAAAAAAGAGCATGTGAGTTTCGACTTTCGAGTCTTAGCTTTCTTCCTATTTACTTTTGTTCTTTTATTTTTTCTTCTTTTTGTTTTGTTGAATATTGTGGTATCAAACAAATATCGACGTAACTAATCACCAAAATTTAAGTCGTTTAAAAGGTAAGGGTGGTTTTAATAATAGTGTAAAATTCATTAAAAATGCGATTAAGATTACCGATTATAATCATTTACTGTCGTGTGAAATTGTTTATTCGAAGCGTACGAAATCTAAACGGATCCTGTTAAAACTGATGGAGATTGGACAAGCGTTGGAGCTTGAAAGACGTACGTATATTGATAATTGACATGAGTTTGGACAATTGTTATAAACTTAGACTGTTTGGCTCTTAGCTTCACAAGCGAAATTTTTTGAGCTAGAATTATAGAGGAAGACGCGTGTTGCATAACTTTCCATATGTTTAGGATATTTCTCTTTCAAAATGAAAATTGTAGAAAAGGAACTTGTAGTGATATATTTTGTGGTAGAAGAATATATGTATACTAAATTACTATCAACCACAACATGTTAGTTATTACTTATTAAAACCAGGAAAAAAATTGTGAAGTAAAACACGCGTGTCTAAGATTTACATGTGTTAATTGTTTTTTTCCTTTTTTGGTAGTGTACATGTTAATTGTTATACACTACTACAAGTAAACTCAATATTAGCGAAAGTAACAACTTTATTAGAGATTGTCATGAGTTCGCGAGGACTCCAGAAGTTACTAAGACATTCTACTTGATTAATTAAGAAAAAGTTAAGTATAAATATGGGATACACGATTTCGCACTGTGTAGTGCCAAAAATAGTATTGGATTTAAGACTAATTCGTGTAATTTGCGTATGGTTCCATTGTGTATAGATATTATGTGTGAACCATTTGAACATTTAAATGAATTATTTGTGGTAGACTTATTGGAAAAAGTTCAAGTGATCCATGCGTATTATTTACACATACTAGTGAACTTGCAGAAAACTCTTCATCAAATAATATATTCATCTTCTAATTAGTCGAACACTTGGACGAAGACTCAGATATCTAGTGCTACAATCTAAAAAACATATGGCTTACATGATTAAAGATTTTTGTATATATAAATGAATACTTCATAATTAACCGCACATATTGATTTACTAGTACTAGTAAACAAAATAAGTAAGCGTTACGTAATATTTTAAAGAGAAATAATTAAATAACTGAAACTTGTGGGAAGGACTAATTAGACTCGACACTCGAGGCATTTAGATGGACCTTAACAAAGATTTATAAATAAAAACTTTGGGAGGCAACTGACCTTTAGTCATCACCGTGGGATTTGCCAATGACTATAGAAAATTAAAATTAAGAATAAATTGATGAAAACAAAAGACAAAACACTAGTGCTCGTCTCTAAAATTATGTGATTACTAGTAATTACTTTCAACGGGGAAAAATACACTGAAATTCTAGATACTATAAAATAAAGATTTCCTTGAAAATGTATAGAGATTGTTATTATTACTAAACAGAGAAAATGTCACATATTGTGTCAAAATCATTTGAAATTTGGACTTAACGATAGCAAATTAAAAGATGATGATGATAAAGAAATGTTGTGGCGCCGCGTATGAATTATGAATTTAAATAGGTTTCATGGAGATATTGCCAAGTAAACTTGCTTTGTTGTCCAAAACCTTTGTGTTGTTCACGTTCATGAAGCTCTCTCAGCCGCCAATTTTTAAATTACCTAACATACCCCCACCACTCGAGAACTGATCCACTGCACCATACCCTAATTCTTTTAGCCTGCACCACCACACGTCACCACGTGGCGCCATGTGGTTGAAAATTTAGTTAAAAAACATGAATAATGTAAAGTAAACCTAAGTATTTTATAAAGGGATTCAGAAAAAATACAAAGTGAATGTTAAACTTAAACAATTTTACATTTCGGCCATATAATTTGTTAAAACTTCTAATCTAAGCGTAGCAAATTCTACTGTGTAAACTGCAAAGCGTTTACAAAGAATTTAAAAATAAATTTGCCACAAATTTTAGTCGTTGAAATTGTGCTATTGCGATGAGTTTTTGATACTAATTAACTTTTATTAATAATTAAGGTATATAACAAACAATTTACAGACAAAATTTTCTCAAATAAATAACCTAACATATTTGTGATGAATTTCTACATAGGCACGTAGCAAACTAGCAATACCAAATACATTATATAATTTTTGTATTTTAGTAATAAGTAACAGAAAATAAAATGATTACATGGTAGTTAGTTAGCAATCATTTGCTAAGAACAACCGACAACAAAGGAATCACACGAAACAAACTTCTTACAACTCTTAAATCCACAAAAAAAGTATTGATAATTGGGTTCTTTAACATAAAAACATTATAATTTGGACTTGAATGTTATTTTAAAAACTTGGGTATTATTAATTGATTTTTACAAAGCTTAAGGATTAATTGGTTATTTTGACATAGTTAGTTGTCCACGCTCTTAAAAACCCGTTCGCTTCTTCTCACAGTGGAATCTCTCCTCACCGGATTATCCAATTTCCATATTTCTCACGTCCTCTTCTTCCTTCACCTGAGTCCCACTAAGTTGACTCGTTCTCTCGTGTTTTGATACACAACTATGACGGAGATCGATCGTTCACGCGCGTTCGCCAAAGACGTTAAGCGTATCGTCGTCAAGGTTTGAAATTCTCTCTGATTGTCTTCAAAAACATTCCTGGGTTTGACTTTTTTTTTAATCCATTTCTGGGCTTGATTGATGAAGTCTGTGTTTTTGGTTGATGTCAATTGGTATTTGTATTAATCCGTACTTGTTCAATGATTTGCTTCTTTAGTTTTGAACATTTTTTTTCTTTTGGCGGCGGAGAAATCTGTGGAAATGTTGAGAAAAAACAATGACAATCTGTGGAATTGTTTCTTTCAATTCTAAATCTTCGATTTTTCTTGTTAATTGATTATCTGAATTCGATTGTTTATAGGTTGGGACTGCAGTTGTTACTGGGAAAGGTGGAAGATTGGCTCTTGGACGTTTAGGAGCAATCTGTGAACAGGTATTTTGAACACTCAATATACGTTCTTTGTTAAGCTCTGCTTTGAAACAGAATCGGAAAAAATGGTTTTTTGTCTCTTTTGATTCTAAATAAATGTAATGGCAGCTTGCGGAATTAAACTCGGATGGATTTGAGGTCATTTTGGTGTCATCTGGTGCCGTTGGTCTCGGTCGACAAAGGCTTCGATACAGACAATTAGTCAACAGCAGGTTATATTATGGAAACAAGTTTTTAAGTTTTTGTGTCTAGTGTTTCAAAGGCTTAGACTGTGTGGGAATAACTCTTGTATATGGTTTTTGTCCTGTGCTGATTCTTTCTTCTCTTGGGATTTCAGTTTTGCAGACTTACAGAAGCCACAAATGGAACTTGATGGGAAGGCCTGTGCTGGTGTTGGACAGAGTAGCCTCATGGCTTACTATGAGACTATGTTTGACCAGGTGATGCTACTTTTTATTTTTTGGCTGTTTCTTGATTATTGGCAAGCATTTCAAGTATTGATGTGTTGTTTTCTTTGTTATTTTTGTGTGGTAGTTGGATGTGACGGTTGCTCAAATGCTTGTGACTGATAGCAGTTTTAGAGATAAGGATTTCAGGAAGCAACTTAGTGAAACTGTCAAAGCGATGCTGAGGATGAGGGTTATTCCTGTTTTCAATGAAAATGATGCTATAAGCACTCGCAGAGCCCCCTACAAGGTTTGTTGATTGCCTTTATTTTGCTCTTTGACATGGAGTTTTACTACCTTTGGAGATGTGAGGAATATTTAAGCGATAATAATTCTCTGTACATGATGAAACTTGAAAGAGTAATTTCCTTGTTCCTCTGAATCTCTTCGTCTAACCTACATCTTCACCGTACTTCAACCTATACAGGATTCTACTGGTATATTTTGGGATAATGACAGCTTAGCTGCTCTTCTGTCGCTAGAGCTGAAAGCTGATCTTTTGATTCTTCTAAGTGATGTTGAGGGTCTTTACACTGGCCCTCCAAGTGATTCTACCTCAAAGTTAATCCACACATTCATTAAAGAAAAACACCAGGACGAGATTACTTTTGGCGAAAAGTCCAAATTAGGACGAGGGGGTATGACTGCAAAAGTTAAAGCTGCTGTTAATGCAGCTTATGGTGGCGTTCCTGTTATCATAACCAGGTAAAAGGTCCCTCCGTACTCATAAACTGTAATTATACTGCAGCGCTCTAGGCTTGTAAAGTTTGTTAGTCTTCCACTTCGAAACAGAGAAAAAAAGAAATTCCTCTGCTACAATATATGGGAACTAAATATAAGAGATACTGTAAGTTCAAGATTGTAGCACTCTTGAAGTTCTTTCCTCTACCACATATTTTTTCTCTCTCCTGAATATTAGTATCTTGTCTTCCCTTGAATATCAGAATATAGAAGGTACTGAACAATAAGCTAAAAACATATAATGTTGGATGGACGAGTGATATTTTTCTTGCTATTTTTATGAAGTGGGTATGCAGCTGAGAATATAAGTAAAGTCCTTAGAGGACTGCGTGTTGGTACCCTGTTCCATCAAGATGCTCATTTGTGGGCACCGGTCGTAGATACCACTTCTCGTGACATGGCAGTTGCTGCAAGGGAAAGCTCGAGAAAGCTTCAGGTAATGTTAGGGCTTCGATGCAAGTGTACTCAGATCGTTTATTCAGAAATAATTTCTTACCAGTGTACTCAACCTGTTCGCAATTTGCTTACAGGCCTTATCTTCAGAAGATAGGAAACAAATTCTACTCGACATTGCCAATGCCCTTGAAGCAAATGAGAAAACAATTAAAGCTGAGAATGATTTAGATGTCGCTGCAGCTCAAGAAGCTGGATATGAAGAGTCTTTGGTAGCTCGCTTAGTTATGAAGCCTGGGAAGGTAACACAGTATTCACGGTGTGATTAAATCTATTGTACGAATTCTTTTGTCTTCATATGGTGTATTTATTTCTCTTTTTGCACTGTTTTGTGCTTGATAGATCTCAAGCCTTGCGGCTTCCGTACGCCAGCTAGCTGAAATGGAAGATCCAATAGGCCGTGTATTAAAGAAAACTCAGGTAATCTGAGGACAATACTTTTCATGTACCATCAATTTCCAAATACATGGGAGATATCCTCACATGATGTAAAACTTCCTCCTCTTAACATGACATTTTTTTGTCTAATCCATATTATTCTTGACAATTTCAAATGTAACAGGTTGCAGATGATCTTATTTTAGAGAAGACCTCATCACCGATAGGTGTTCTTCTGATTGTTTTTGAATCCCGGCCTGATGCACTTGTTCAGGTATGTCATGACTCAAGAGTCATTGTCCTTTCTACTCTTAGATGTGAATTCTGATCGCTGAACACCATGCCTTATCAATAAATAAAACAGATAGCTTCGCTTGCAATCCGGAGTGGAAATGGTCTTCTCCTGAAGGGTGGAAAGGAGGCTTGTCGATCAAATGCTATCTTACACAAGGTACATCGACCTCATTAATCATAGTTATTTGCTTGCTTCCCAAAAATTTGTATGGCTAATTTTTGAAATACATGGGAAAATTAAAGGTGATCACTGATGCAATTCCGAAGACTGTTGGAGGTAAACTAATAGGACTTGTGACTTCGAGGGAGGAGATTCCTGATTTGCTCAAGGTAAGTAGATATATATGAATGGAAAGTCACCAGAAGTGATTAGCTTTCCTTACTTAAACTGGAACCCACCATTTGCATTTTTGCTACAGCTTGAAGACGTTATTGATCTTGTAATCCCAAGAGGCAGCAACAAGCTTGTTTCTCAGATAAAAAACTCGACGAAAATCCCAGTGCTAGGCCATGCTGGTATGTTTATAAGTTCAGTTTCATTAAATTCTTAAGCTGGATTGGCCTACAGAGAGAACAATCTTATTTTTTGGGTGTTTCCAGATGGAATCTGTCATGTATATGTTGATAAGTCTTGTAAACTGGACATGGCAAAGCGCATCGTTTCCGACGCAAAGTTGGACTATCCAGCAGCTTGTAATGCGATGGTTTGGGATTCTTGTCTCTTTCACTACTGTTCACTTATGCGAAGTGATTTCGTTTTTGGTTCTCACTTAGTACTTCTTGTCTCACTTCATCTTCTCTTTTTATTTGGTCCTAACAGGAAACCCTTCTTGTACATAAAGATTTGGAGCAGAATGGTTTTCTCAATGATCTTATTTATGTTCTGCAAACCAAAGGTATAGTAGCGTGAGAAAATAATGTGTTTTAATTAGATCTATCTGTCAATCTGGATTTCATTACAACTGTTGTTTTATAGTTAATACTTACTATTAAACTAGAGTATTTCAAACCATAAGCACTGAAATTAAGATAGTATTTAGTTTGTTGAACATTTTCAAAGAGACTTGTCTGAAGTGTACGTGTCAAATTGCAGGCGTCACTTTGTATGGTGGGCCAAGAGCAAGTGCAAAACTGAATATTCCCGAAACAAAATCATTTCACCACGAGTACAGTTCCAAGGCCTGCACCGTTGAAATTGTAGAAGACGTATATGGTGCTATAGATCATATTCACCAACATGGAAGGTAAAATTATTGCTGATTTCAACTAATAAGAACATGACAAAGTTTTCAAAGGGCCTACCGCTCTGTATTCTTTGCATGTGCTGAAAGTGTGGTCACTCCTTTGTCTTATCTTATGAGAGCAGTGCACACACTGATTGCATAGTGACAGAAGATAGTGAAGTGGCAGAGATATTCCTCCGCCAAGTGGACAGGTAATAACTCATGTACTAAAGCATTTTCTGTTTTTGATTTTCCAGTCCATAGAATGTTTGAAGTTGGATATATGTTTGAATGTTTAACATTTGCGTGCTCTCAACAGTGCTGCTGTTTTCCACAATGCAAGCACAAGATTCTCTGACGGTTTTCGATTCGGACTTGGTGCTGAGGTAGGGAAAAGAGAGAGAGAGAGAGACCAATAATATCATCTCACATATATAAACCAAATAAACAGAGAAGTGTCAATGAATGAATGGCCATTGTGATTTGTCTTATGTATAGGTGGGAATAAGCACAAGCAGGATTCATGCCCGTGGTCCAGTCGGAGTTGAAGGATTATTGACAACGAGATGGTACTACAAATTGAGTTTTTTTTCTTCCTCTTCCATAGTTCATTGATTTGTCAAAAGCTGTGTAGTTTAAATGGTTGTGTGATGAATGACAGGATAATGAGAGGAAAAGGACAAGTTGTGGATGGAGACAATGGAATCGTTTACACCCATAAGGATCTTCCTGTCTTACAAAGGACAGAGGCTGTTGAGAATGAAATTTAGTTCTCTCTTTCTCTGCTAATGTCATATTATGTTTTACAATTGTGATTGAAGTTTTCCCCCCTTTTACGTAGGATTTAGTGTTCCTTGAGGTTTGTACCATCATAAGAAGACCCCTTTACTCAAGTGGTCTTTGATAATAGTGAAATGTTTAGCAGCTTCTCTTCATGTCAAAAAAACTCCTTATAAGTCCACAACCTTTGATTTACCACAACTATTTGTATCATTTCTCCATGCAGAATAAGTTATATTTTTTCTAATTTTTAGATAACACAGATTCAAATTCGAATTTCACATTCAAAACCCCATTGTGAACTCAAAAGTCATTACAAATGAAATCTGCAACCATAAAACAATCTAGCTCTTACTCTACTTAAGTGTGTCTTCTTCATTCTTGGACAAAGGTTTTGAGCTTCTTCAACCATAGTAAATACTCTCTGCTATCTTTCTTCATCATATACTCATACAAGAAATCCGTTGCGCTTGCTTTGATTCCTCTCGTCTCTAGAAACTTGTGGAACGACTTGCGCATATTCTCATCCAACTCCCTGCAAAGCAAAAGAAAGAAACAACATTTGAGTTTTTTTTTTCTTGGGTTATCATATTAAAACAGATGGGATATATGTTGCTTACTGAAAATCTGGCCCATAATAAGTCAACTGTTCTTGAGAAGAATCCTCTGGACGGTTCACAGACAATCCATCAATGACAATCTCATCAGGGAAAGCAGTGCAGCTAAACTCTAGGCTGAGTCCACTCTTCTTAGTCACAGTGACAACAAGTGGAATGCTTGATTCATTCGCTTTCTCAAGACGACCATCACCATCTTCATCGTCATCCACATCATCTTCATTTTCATCCATGGCAAGACCAGGCATGCTTACTTCTACTTTAATCTGTTCCCCATTGTATTCTCTAGTCAATTTCACAGTCCTGTGTCCAGGATTATCTTCGATTTTGAAAGGAAAGTCACTAGAGTCTATGGTCTCTTCATCCTGAAAAATAAAACCAGAATCATGTAGGCTTTTCATATGCTTATAACCAGGAAATCAAAACAGGTTCATGCAATTTATGTGAGCATATACCAAAATATACCCCAGAAACCAACCAATGCTTTTATTTGCCTTAACCAATGCTTGAGAATGATCAGATTTCGAAAATGTATGGACTTTAGTCAACAAATTCTGAAAGAAATGCATTAATTAGCCCAAATGCAGTGCTAAGTCTCCAGTTAGATTCAACTATGAGTTCCATTGAAGCTTATGGCTTCTACAGAGTCACTCCAATTTTAAACACTGCTACTACAATTCTCTATCAGAAATCCCACAGATTCGTTTTTTTTTTCCCCAGGAATCAAGTGATAAAGACAAGTTATTACCGCATCGTGATCATCGGCTTCGAAAGAATCGTTGATCTCAGAGTCAATCACTTGTAGAAGCGTCTGATCGGACTTTAACGGCTCAGTGGCCGTCGAATAAGGAAAGCCGCGAGAGACGAAAGGACGAAGCAGAGATGTCTTGGGAACAAGAGACGAGCGATTAACGATGACGGAGACCGCCTGAGCTCGAGCCACACGACCACACACGGATGCTAAAGTAGAAGCTGATCTGCGAATGCACAAAGCGAAACCCATGGCGATTTCAAGAAAATGGATTCTCTCAGTCTCTGGGTTTTGGCCTTTCCTTAGGGTTTTAAGTGAACGAAGAAGATAAACTATTTTAACCAAACCGTACCGGTATTCAAACCAAACCGGTCAACTTACAATTTTCCATTTCTCAATTCTCATCTACATATACATTTTTACAGGGGATTTTTGCATAAAGTCTTATGGATCCGGGTTTGACCCGGATTTAAGTCTATTCGGATCTAGAATTAGATAATTAAGGAATGTTGTAATTAAAACAATCGACCTTATCTCTTTAATTACCCATTAACATTAATTGTTTAGTCAGATATTAGTTGTCCGGGTAAATACAATATTAAAAGATCTTAACAAACATTGCCAAAAAAATCTCTCCAGAAATTCTACACGCTTTTTCTTTCCAAAATATTTTTTCCAAGATTTCTTCAATCATTTAGAAACGAATATTCACAACATAGCATTTGGGATATTCCTTCTCTCCAATATCTGTAAAAAAACTATTGTAAGAAACGAATTTATGACTTTTCTCCAAAAAAATCTCCACAGTTACTCTCTAATATCTATATATTTCTAAAATATATATTCTCGGATCTCTTCTATCAACTAATTACTCCCCCACCTTCATTTTCCGAGATTTCCGAGATTTCTTCTCTGTACAATATCGATTTTAAGAAACAAAGTTATGACTATATAAAATTTAAATCTTGGCATATTCCAAAATACTATATTTTCCAAAGATTTTATCCTTTCTTAGGTTCTACATCAAATATTTTTTTGCGTGTAGTTCTATGGATTAATGACCTAATTATGAGCCTATAAATACTCTACACCTTGACGTCTCATAACATCCTCAAAACCAAAGAAGCAATCAAGCAACTATTTGCAGAAAACCATTAAACACACCTTACAAAACCGAGATGTTCGACCCTATAAAACCGCCTGGAGAGTTCAAGTTAATATTCTCCATTCTTGGCGTCAGCACACCATTAACACGATGAAACTCTTGAGTTTGTCTTCTTGGACGAATTAGTAAGAACAATTTACAGAAAGTTTTGTCAATAAATCATTTACAAATTACAACTATTCCATGTTGATCTTAGATTATTTCTTAACTACTACACTTTTTCCTGTATCCATTTCAGGGTCAAAAAAATCCATGCCTAAACCTGTGTTCTCTCATGGCCAACTTTATGTTGCGTTGTCTATGGTTACCTCTAAAAAAAGTTTGAAAATACTACTACCCAATAAAGAGGGGAAGATTCAAAAGCAAACAACAAATGTTGTTTTCAAAGAGGTTTTCCAGAATATCAATTGACTTGACTATTGCCATTCTATGTGACCATAGCCTCTTAGAAGGTATGTGTACTTTACCTTTATTTACTTTCTATTTCAATTATGTTTTGACAAAACCCCTAATCAGTATCTTAATTTATACGTGTGTCAATTTATATTTGTAGGTGACTCATTGACACAAAATTGAGTCAAAGGAAAACTAAGTAGAGTTTATATCTTCCACTACGATAGCTTCCACTACAGATCATCCTAAAAACAAATATGCAGTTTTTCTTTACTTAAGCTGTGTTATTGACAGCTTTTTTTGCAATTCCTAATTATTTGATTATGTATTCCATTCCACTTTCATATATTTGGGAAAAGGTAAACTGTTAATATGTCAATGTAAAATTAAAAATGCATTAAGATGTAATGCATCAATTACACAGATATGAGCTTCATCAAGTTTTACAACATAGGAATCATAGTAATGTCTTTCCAGACGACATTCTTTTTTTATTTCTTCTCAATAACCCACTTCTATACCAAAACAAATACACTTTTCTCTATATATTAATCAAGACAAGTTAGACTTTTAGTCAATCTATATATACACTGTGTATGGAGAATTTCTTTGATTAAGCACTTAAGAGTTGCAGTATTTCGTTCAAAGATATGTTAATGTTAAAGACCCTTCGGTTTTTTTCTTTTGAGAACGAAGTGTCAATTTAAGAATGTTCAATCAAACAAACTCAAACCTCAAATAGGCAAATAATCAACAATCAATCTGTAATGAGCAAGTGTATAGTACCTTGAATTTTCTCTGAAATTTGAGATTCACTATTGATAATGGATTCCAAATTTCTTCACGACTACCTTATATCCTTCAACCAAATTTAACAACATGTTTCTTCATAAACACAACAAAATTATTACAGGAACTAAAAATATGTCTAACCTTTGAATCAAGACAAAAATAAAGCCAGATCTGCTTTGTTCGTCTAGGGTCGCCATGGGTTTTGGATAAATTTTCTTCAATAGATGAGTTGCTTATCATTTTCACATCGCCTCCTCGAATCAAAACAACATCGCGTCGGTGGATTACTAATCGGAGATCTTCGAAATTAGGTTTGGATCTGGACTTATCGAACATGATCTTCTCATATACAGTTGCGGATCCTTAATCAAGAAAGAAATTAGAAGATTGAGGTAGACAATCGTAAGAAATCGATAAAAAGAGAAGAAGATGAAAAGGAGATTTATTTTTCTTGAAGGAAAGTTAATTGTTTTCTCATGTTTATTTGTCTTTTACTTTTCTTTTTTAATTAATAGACACACATATTAAACCACAAATAATCGACAGATCCATGAAATAAATATGACAAATATAACTTCATTGCAAAAATAAATTATTCAAAACTATTTCTTTGGTCCAAGTAAAATTAAACATAGAATTTTTAACAATGATTAATTCAGTAATAATATAGTAATCAAATATGTTTTTGTCCACTTACAAAAAAAAAACTTTCAAATTTAATTCTCTATTATTATAAATCTACAAATAAAACATCTATAAATATACACCCGCCATACAACGTATATCAAATATATGTTTTCAGTAATTCATTTTAAACACTGAAGCGTAAAACTTCCTTAACGTAACCGATATAATATACAATATACAATATAAAACAGACAATTACAATCTTATATGTATATATAATCATCCAATTTTTTAACTTTACGGTTTTTATAAAATTAATCGTCCAATGGTGTACCGCGGGTTAATACAAAATTTAACAATATAATTAATAAACTATTATATCGTTTTTCAAAAAGAAAAAAAAAAACACATTTTGTTTTTCCACTAAATCGTTAATTACTGAACTGTATGTTACATTTCCTATATTTATAACAGTAAACTTAAAACAAAATAATTGTAAACTAAATAATATATAGATATATGGATTGTACATTTAAAATATACAAAATAATAGTTTATATAATCTATTAATCAACTAATCAATTATATTTTACTTTATATTTTAAAATTATAGGCCCGCGGTGTACCGCGGGTTAACATCTAGTACAAAACAAAAACGTAAACCACAAGATTCTCTTCATAAACAAATTGTACTAATTTCTGGCATATCTTTTAAAAGTAGCTTTCACATATCAAAAAATCAGAATTTACATAAGTCAACATAACTTTCACAAACTGTATGATTAAGAGACTGAAATGTTCTTTGAATTTCACTAATTTGGTTTAACAATCTGAACCAGTTTCTAGGTGACCCGGATCAACAGGACAACCATTATGAACACACAGATCATGGCGAAGATCAACAGCCACTGGAAGCAACTTGTCTTTGAGCTTTGTGAATATATCTTCGTCGCTCTTGTTGTCGCATGTCCTGTGCTCGCTAAGCTTTGCTCAATGGCCTCCTCGGTAGAGTCCAGTATCTTTTGTTAATGAATCCACAACAAAAGAAAGAAAGAAAAATGTTAGGACCAATGAAGCCAGTTAAAAGAAGATATGAACTAAATATAGATTCTTCTCTTGTCCCATAGTTGTTGATAATAGTAAGAATAATGGGTTTTGTGAGGATTGGCTTAGCATCTCATAATGCTTAGCATCTAACCTTTTCTGTATTTTGCACAGATTGGCTTATCGCTTGACTTCTTTCCTTGAGTTGTCTTGCAAGTACCACCATTTCATCGGTTAGATCCTCTTGAAGCTTTCTGTCATCAATATGAATCAACAATGCGCCATGAAGTGGCAAATTCAACTTAAATTCATATCAATAAAGCTTTACTCATCACAGTAGCTTTTGTTTTATCAATGAAAGTGCATAGATAGATCAAATGAGCTCCTAGTTTTTCTAGGTGATCAATGGAAACTACCTGTGCTTGTCAATGTGCGCTTGAGCTGCGGTGTCTAGTTTTATTGGTTTTGATGAATCAGCATCAGCAGCATCAAAGCTTTGCTCCTTGGAACTTGCAGGGCTACCTCAATCAAGGAAGCTGATAAGTAAGTAATAAAGGAAAGAATTTACAAACTGAGAAAGATGTGAATCTAGTATTCCACTTACACGATTCTTCTTCTCAGCTGTGGAGAAGTGGGGCTTCGAGGCTCATCTTCTATTTTTGGTGAGCTTCCACTAGTCGAATCTTTTGCAAAGGGTTCATCAGATATCTCGGTGTCAGGCTGCAAAATTTTGCCAAAAAAACAATAATTTGGTATTAGTTACTTAGAAGTAAAACTAGACATTCTTGCAACTAAACAACGGTTCTACGCCGCAGGAAGAAACCAAAATGTGCGTTCCTGAAACTCACCCAAGGGGAAACAATTCCTCAGACCACCAAATGCATCTAGTAAAAATTAGCAAGAGCCTAAATGTATTCCTAACACGTTACTGCTAATGTCAAGTTGAAAAAAAGAGTCCCTTTCTAGTTCAGGTCGACTTACCTCTTGAGAAGCGATCTTCGAAGCAACAGCTTCAATCTTGTCATAGTACTCATTTACCTTAGCCTTTGTAACTCTGGACAAAGAGGAAAATAAGCACATTCTCATAATGGTTGCAAGGGTATTTTGAAAGAGCATCAAATAGCTTCGTCATTTCACTTTTGGAACAAGTATAATACGAAGCAATCCAATTCAATTCTCTAACCCTTGATGCTAGAAAGAGACACCAAAAGCAGGAATCTTTTTAATGGAAATGGTGAATCAATAAGAGAGTAAGTAATAAACCTGGGAAGGCCTTGAGGGGTCTTCTCTTCCGAGAGTTGTTCTAATTGTTCCCTCAATGTAGCAACATACTGCAGATTATTTGTTTCATACATCAACATTTATCAACATAAGCACGAAACTAATAGTTTACATAATGAAGATTCAAAGGACGTACATGCATAAGCTTTGACTGATTTTGCTGGTTAGGTGCAGCGGCAAGCAATCTCCGCAAATTGATCTCTGTTTTGCTTATTCCCATCATCCGTGAATCTGAAAAACTAGACAATCAAACATTCATATCAAAGCAAAGAGACCAGTAACAGATCCAATTCACGATTTTAAATCCAATCGAATATCTGATCTCACGAAATTCAGTGAAACGAATCAGACCTTGTTTAGATTGGAGAGGAGAGGAAACAAAATCCAATTCCGTCACTATCTCACGATATCTCTAACACCTTTTGTCGTCCACAGTTGTCAGGAGAAGCCGGCGTAAAAATCTTCACCGGAAAATTATTCTTTTTTTTTTCTCGAGAAATTTCGAGTACAAAAATAAAAAATTATATTCGGCGGTTATTGGCTTTGGTTTCGTTTGATGAACTAAACCGATGGTTTAATAATAATTAACAACCGAATTCGTAGCAATATGATCAATAACCAACTCACACAATAAAATAATTATTCTCCTTCTGGTTCGATGGCAACTAATTAGATTTACCTCTTATGGGCTGACTAGAATTTGGGCTTTAAAATACTTGTTTCTTTAGCTTTGGGCTATAAACTTGCCACGTTTAATTTTATGGGCTGCAACATATGTTCGGCCGCTTATGTCCGGTGACCGCATGTAGATCCATCATTTTATAAGAATAATTTAATAATAATCTAAATATGAAAATCACATTGAGAGGCAAGCAAGTAGTGATTTGAATCATTGGTTAAAGACTCCTAGAAAACAATGAAAAATTTACTTTATTACTTAGCTCGAAATCGTTTTGATATACATAGCAAAATAGATACGGACAAATGCAACAAATGGTCATCACAATCTGGTTTCATGTAATGTTTGATGTGATCTCTTTGTTCGGCAACACAGCTTTTCCATTACAATAAATCTCATCGCACTAGTGAACATCTTTCCCAAGTATCAACATGTTCTCGACTCGAGCCCATTGCGTTGAGTACTTGAGTGCCACCCAATGATAGTCTTAGACTTGTGATGTCGCGTGGTTGACAAATGTTCATCCAGAATCTGGGAATCTCTTTCGCTATTGAAGTCGGTCTTAACTTAGTCCGATCAAAAACTAGCTAAAAGATTTAGTAGATAAATCCCAGCATTGATCTTATTGTTGTTACCCGGCCACGAATATCGACGGCTCATCCACCTTTTTAATCAAAACGATCCCAACATCAATAATATCCTAATGAGTAATGAAGAAGAAAAATATTGAGATCGATTTTAAGAATCTTTACCTTTGTAAACATCCATTGGTTACTAATTACCCTCAGCTACTTGGCTCTATATGTATGAAATAATGGGGGTAGAATCGGCCCTAATTGACATTGCTTATATATAATCACTGGTAGTGGTAAAAGAAAAACTTGCTTACGAAAGTGGGCCTGTTTGTTATCTACAAGGCCTAGCCCAATAAGATACTCTTAGTCTCTGGCAAACTAATTTATTACTCTTGGAAGTCTTTCAACGCAGCCACAGATAGACCTAACCCTAAAAGAAAAAAGGGTATTCTATCTAATTTTCTCGATGTCCGACGACGATTTCATGCCCGATCCCACCAGTAAGATCCTTGAAATTGTTTGTGTTTATCTGGATTAAATTTCAGCTGGTCGATCTGTTATGCTAAACAAGCGGATCTAATCAGTTTTTTTTTTTTTAACAGAAGCAAAAACAAGCGTCTTCTGGGACGTGGAAGATTTCCCAAGCCCTAATGGTGTCTCGTTTTATGAGATAATCAAATCAGCTATTGAGGACGAGGGTTACCGTGGTGAGGTATCAATCATGGCTTATGGTGAGAAGAAACGTGAAGAGTACAATCTCGATGATGGTGTAGTACTCACCTTCGAACCCAAAAGTGATTTTCCTTTACTTAAAACTCTTTTTATTACATAGTATATATATGTAGGTGCAATTTTCGTCTTAGTTGATATGATATATACATTTCAGAGGGTAAGTATGGGAGACTAAATAAGATGTTAGTGGACATCGCTCTTTGGTCAGTGGACAATCCTGCTCCTTATTTTACACCTGCAAATCTTATGGTAATCGCTAAAAACATCCCAGAAGAGACCAAGTTCGACAGATTTCTTTTTTTGATGAGAACGTACGGTTACAATCTTATCTTAGTTGTGGCTAATGACTGCGCCCCAGAAGAAGCGCAAATTCCGCAAGCAGGCACTATATGGTATTGGGAAAGCCTATTAGATGGAGCAAAGCCTCTCGACCCAACCCAATTACGTAGCCTATTAGCTCGAGGCAAACGAGAGACTTTCGGATGCGAAGAAGATGACTCACAGAGTGAAGAGGACGATGATGCTCCTTGTCCTTTTTGTGATAAATAGCTTAGACAATACTGTATAATGTTTTATCAATCTTACTTTTAAAATGATACT
Organism: Arabidopsis arenosa; assembly: GCA_905216605.1. Taxonomy (NCBI): domain Eukaryota; kingdom Viridiplantae; phylum Streptophyta; class Magnoliopsida; order Brassicales; family Brassicaceae; genus Arabidopsis; species Arabidopsis arenosa. The sequence goes on along the minus strand of LR999455.1, from coordinate 13,275,446 downwards.
TTGTTTTCTGTCAAAAGAATTTAGTTTTGTGTATGATAACATTGGCTCCGATCCTTGTTCTCTTAAAACTCTGTTTTAGGAAGAATAAATCTACAAATAATAATGAAACCATCCAAAAAATACACATGAGCAAAACAACAATAAAGGACTAGGACATGCTACACGCATAAGGAACAAGATCAAGAGACCTCATCACAAGAAACACCAGACCAAACATCAAGACAACATATCAAAAACGATTTCACTTAGATTAAACATCTTTACACTCAAGACATAGATTAAATCTAACTTCAAACAACATTAAACTCAAAACACAGGTTCAGAGCTGATGTAGCGAGGTATTTGACAAACCAAGACATAGTGAAACTGCGATATCGTTTGTAGAGAATGAGTTGATAGCATCGAAGGTTTCCATGGTGCCTTTCACATTGATTCAAAGGAGTTGATAGCATCGAAGGTTTCCAAGGTTTCACTATCTATCTCTCTCGTTTTTTTGTTTGTTTGTTTGTTTATCGTTGTTCATATGGCTCTCTCTCTAAAATCCTTGTTGTAGTTCCTAGTATTGTTCTCTTGAACCCTTTCTTCACGTACTCGATTGCTTGTTCGTGACATTAACTGATGTAACATGTTTTAGGAAGTTTACAAGAAATGTTATTCCACGCAAACGATGAACTCACAATCTCCGGTTCTAGGGTAGTGCTGGAGGAGCAAAAGCTTAGGATCAGTTTCGAAAATGAGCGGCTTTCACCTGATCATTGCACCTACTACACACTATATGAGGTGATCTAAAAATATTAGGAAATAACAGTTGTGTCCTCTGATGATATGGACAAGATCAAAATCAAGAAATATCGATGGGAAAGGAGTAAACTGCAAATCATCTGAACACAAAATAGAGTTTAAAAAACCAATTAAGAGCCAATGTTATCATACACACAACCAAAGCCTTTTGATAGTAACAAAGTATCATTTTAAACGAAGTTGGTCAGAATCAGCATCACTACTTTCTCTAGTGACGGTTTCGCACATTGTTGTCATCAGAATCAGAATCACTTTCGATAGGGATATCTCCATGAAATAGGTTAGTCCAACGCCATATTAAGTAGTAGGAAGTGGCAATTCTTCTGGTGGGCAGTCATCAGGCACAGCTACGAAAACAATGAAGTTTCTTCCTTGCAAAGCTTTACATACATTGACGAACTCCGTGTCTCCTTCTGGGATGTCTTTTGCAATAACCAACAAATTTACTTGTTGAGAACTTAAGGTCGGAGGATTTTTCGTGTGCCCAGTCAACTATGTCCAATAACATACTATTAAGTCTCGTGCATTTTTTTTTCCGCTGGAAATACATCCTTGTCCTTTTTGTGGAAAATAGCTGTTGAGAGTGTAATGTTTTATCAATCTATCTACAAATAACGATGAAACATTTGGAAAAATCCATGAGCAAAATAAACAATAAATGGCTTAGGCCATGACACATACAAAAAGGAGGAACAAGATCACAACCTCTTCTCAAGAAACACCAGACGAATCATCAAGACAACATTTCCAAAAAGATTTCACTTAAGCTCAAGACACACATAACTTAAATAGATCTAACTTCAAACAACATATTTGAACACAAAGCATAGCTTAAGAGAACAAAGAGCCAACACAAACAAAACCTTAAGTCTTTTGACAGAAAACATAGTAGTATCATTTTAAACGAAGCTGCCATGATCAGTGGTTAACAGTTTCACACACCTAGTCTTCATCAGAATCACTTTCGATAGGGATACCTCCATCAAATAGGTTTGTCCAACGCCATACTAAGCTTGCAGTACTAGGAAGTGGCAATTCTTCTGGTGGGCAGTCATCAGGCACAACTACGAAAACATTGAAGTTTCTTTGTTGCAAACGTTCACAGACACTGACGAACTCCGTGTCTCCGTCTGGGATGTCTTTTGCAATTACCAACAAATTTACTTTTTGAGAACTTCTGGTCGGAGGATTTTGGTATGCCCAGTCAATCATGTCCAATAACATACTATTAAGTCTCGTACATTTTTTTTCCGCTGCAAATGCATATATATATACCGGGATGTTAGATAATTACAAGATACTAGGTAACAAACATTAAAAAAAAAAGGGACAATTAGAGTTGTGTTAAAGTAAAGGAAGTCACGTACATTGGTGAACGAACAAGACTTGTGCCCCCCTATAGTGACAAATCGCTTTGTATGAGAGCTTCCCAGCATCATAACCAAAGAATGACACATCACTAAGATAACCTTCAATCTCAAGAGCGTCTTTGATATTCTTAGGAAACGAGTCCAAAGGCTTACCAGGAGGGACTGGGAAATCATCCACGTCCCAGAAGACGCGTGTTGTAGCACCTGCCATGTTTCGTGCAATTACCAAACGTCAAAAATAAATAACGGGACAACCAAATCGATTGATATGTAATCTAATCCAGATAAAAGACAAACAACTTAGAGCAAGAAGATTGATCTTACCGACGAATAAATCCGAGTCCGACGACATGGTTACGACCGGAGGAGATCGAGAAAATTTGATACTAGAAGATTCTGGGAAAGGGAAAAAAAACAAGGATGGGGGGATAGATTTGTTGAAAGGGTTAGGCGTTTTATTATTGAAAGATTTATTAGCTTTTTTAGTAAAAATAAAGTGTGACTAAAGTTTTGTAACTCTACGGCGAACGATCGCGAAAACCCTAATTTCACGTTCCTAAAATCTAAATATGAAATTAATTATATTGAGAGGAAAGTATGTACACAACAAAAAACACGGCAAGTTACGTCGTTCAATATTGAGTGTAACGTCAGTTATAAACTGACTTAAAACTATTACCGTCGGTTTGAAAACCGTCTTATTATTGTATGACGTTAATATTATCTGACTTTAAAGTCATTTTACGAAAAAGTTTCTAAAATTCTTTAGCATAAGATAATCAACCAAATAAACATTTTTGACACGATTATGGGTAATGGACCCTTCTTTAATGGCCCCACATGATTCATAAACAAATTTTAAACATCCAAATAAAGAAAACACAAATTTTCTTAAGCAATATTTGAGTCGGTTAGTAAACCGACGCAAAATTCCTTGTAACTAAAAATTCTTACGTCGGTTAACAAAGTGACTCTAGTAAATCGACGTTATCCAGCGTATTTTTTGTAGTGGTACTGTATACTTATTTGGATCATTGGTTATATAATCTTTTAGAAAACATTGAAATTTTTTACTTTTTATGACTTTATACACTAGAAATCGTTTTCATATAAATTACCACAAAAAACAAAACGGACAAATCAACCAAATTGTCATCACATCACTATATCTGGTTTCAAGATGTCTGATTTGATCTCTTTGTTATGCAACACAACCCCTCCATTACAATAAATCTCATCGCACACGTGAACATTTTTCCCAAGTATGGACATGTTCTCGACCCGAGCCCATTGTCCGACCGTCGAGTGCCACCCAATGATACTACTTGAGACACACGCATAACTTTTCACGTGTACCCCACGCATTACGGTGCAGCGCGATAGTCTAACCCCAGACTCAACGACGCAGCCAGGGCCTATAGCAACGTCAGGGCCAATCAAACATCCTTCTCCAATCTCTGCGGTTTCATCCACAAGAACATTTCCCAAAATGTGTGGACCAGTGGCTAACTTTGAAGAAGATTTCTTCCTCAGAGAGTCTAAGTAAAGTCTCAGACCAGTAATGTAGTCTCGTGGTTGACCAATGTCCATCCAGAATCCGGGAAGTAGCATTGCGTAGAGTTTTTCCGCTTCTGCGATTTGAGGGAAGATCTCTTTCTCAATCGAAGTTGGTCTTAGCTCGATCCGGTCAAGAACTGAAGGATTTAGAAGATAAATCCCAGCATTGATCTTGTTACCAACAAATAGTTTCGGCTTTTCGACAAATCTTTCCACTTTCCCTGTGGCTTCTTCCATAACCACAACTCCATATTTCGACGGCTCATCCACCTTTTAAACCAATAATATCCTAATGAGTAAAAACATGAACAAAATTATATGATGGTTTCAACAAAAATCTTTTACCTTTGTCACCATTATAGAGGCCTCTCCTCCATGAGCATTGTGAAATGCAATCATTTCTTCAAGCGGGTATTCGCTAATAACATCGCTGTTAAGGACAAAGAATGGCTGGCCAGAGCCATCAACCAGTTTGTCCCTGGCTAAAGCTAAAGGACCAGCTGTACCTAAAGGCTCAGTCTCTTGCGAGCAGGTGATCTTGATCGCGAGATTTGTCTCAACGTCCTTTGAGAATTTCGACATCACTAGCAGTTGCTGAATGATTTTTCAACATTGAACTATTAAGATCCTCTATAAAAAAAAAATCAGATATAGCTTTGCAAATTGAAGTTTCAAAGACTTGAAGTCTTTTTACCTCTGGCTCATAGTTAATGGCCAAAACAACTTCATCGACTCCAATTGCCTTAAGTGCCTCTATCTGCAACAACATTATCCATCACTTAAAGAGCATATAGCTCATAAAGAAAATACAAAAATAAGACCATGACACTAGCAAGAAGAACCACAATATTACAAGATCAAGGAACATATATAGTACCTGATGTAGGATCATAGGTTTATTAGCGAAATCAACAAGCGGCTTTGGGAAACTGAGAGTCAATGGTCTCAAGCGAGTGCCAAAACCTCCAACAAGAATAAGAGCTTTCATCTTGATGCACCACTAACTTCTTTTTCCTGTAGAGAACATATTGAAGATAAAAAGCAGAGAAAATCACAACAATATGCATCTATTGTGAGAACATTCTTAAGGGAAATCCAAAAGTTAAAAGTTAATAATTACAATTTTTTTTAAAAAAATGTTGTTCTTCATAGTCAAGTCCAGATTAAGATAAAGCTCACAACTAAAGAAAATGAAAAAAATAAATATTCGGGAAAATAATAATCATCACTGACAAAGCTTCAAACGAATAACCCTAATCCACAACCCTAGAAACGGAGTCCAAAATTACGTACGCTCTAAGCCAAATCAAATCAATACAGACAAATCGCACAAAACCACTCTAGAAATAAAATCAGATGAACCACAAGTCAAGGAAACGTAGCAGATTCGTGCTCGTTACCGTGAAAAGAAGAAAAAGTCATATTTACCTATTCAAGATCTCACAGGATCGTCGATAAACTAAGCCCTGAGCTGAAGCGACGATTTTGGGTGGATTAAGGGATCTACTGATTAATTAGCTGTGTAACTCTTATTAAATTTTTAGAAAACAGATGTTACAAAACTTTATAATTTTATTATTCCAAATTTTAAAAGTAAAATATTTTCTACTATTAGTGAAAATATGAATTATCTTCTATTCATCTTTACAAGATTATATAATTATTGTAATAAATGTTACAATAAATTTAAATTATAAAAACACAAATTGTATTAAGGCCAAAAAATGAAAATATAATAAATAAATAGGCCCTTCAGTTTCGATCGTGTAATATAGTTAAAAGTTGAAAGAAACCCTAAATGCTTTGACTGCTACGTATCGAAGATTATTAAGATTTTGAGCCTGATTTGAATTTTTATGTTGAAAATTTTAAAAATAGATGATGAAGCTGCGGAAGGAGGCGCAAAGCAAGGAGGATGCGGAGGCTAAAACGTCGGTGAGGTGGGACATGGACCACTTCCCGGTTCCTAGTGGGTATGATGCTGGTCGGATCCGTGAGTGTATAGAACAGTGGTTGGGGAATTTAGGTTAATGTGGTCCTGTCACCATCAGCTACCACACACATATATGCCGATTTGTTGGCATGGAAAAGGCGTCATCCAGCTCCAGTTACAATAATGCTCATAACTTCTCCCGGAGACGCGTTTCCCCTGTTTAAGATTAGTTCCCAAGCAATAGAAGGGGGACCCAACGTTGTTGTGGATTATAAATGGCTTAAGCTAATTGAAGGCTGAAGCTCGTCAGCAGGCTTACCTTGATTCTCACGCCAAGACTGATACTACCATGGACATGGAGATGGAGCCACCAAAGGCATGTTTTTTTCTTTTTTTTTTATAGATCTGAATTTGAATTTCATTAAGTAATGAAGAGAGTTGGTAGAAAAAAAGCTTAACCAAGAATTTTTTCCTTGCCAGAAAAAGAGAAAAACAAGCACAATAATACCTCCTCCTCCACAGGCAAGTTTTAATATCTCAATTTTCTTAATGAAGTATGTTTGACTAGACTCCAAATGTGACACATAAAGCATGATGTTGATTTTACAGACTTTAGTTGAGGCTAATAAAGTGAAGAAGAAGTTGAAGAAGAAGAAGAAGAAGTTGATGAAGAAGATGAAGATGAAGCTATGAGCATCTAGAGGACGACTAAGAGGAAGAAGAAGAGTATACATGGGGCCTTGTTTTTCTCCAAGGAATTTCATTTGGTTAATGATTTTATTTTGTAGCCGGAAATGTTGGGTTAACTTATGAAGAAATACCATTTTAGATTTGTTATGCTAGTGTTCTCCGTGGAATATCATTTTCCATTGAAGGGATGTTGATTTTCTACTATTTTAAACATTCATTTTTCTGATGAATGCAAATGAATGAACGGAAGAAAACTTTATTTATTGATAGAACAAAAAGAACTTCACTTGAAACTACTAAACTAATGTTTCAATTCGGCTCCTTTTTTAAGCTAAAAAGCTAATCAGAAGAAACAAAAGCTAGATAACTCAAGACTTACATTGCATAAAAAATCTGGCTGGTGTATGTACACTACAAAATCTCTACGTTTATATTAAACTATAAAAAAAAAAAAAAATCTGATATTTTGCGCTAATAAACCCTAACAAAAATCCGTGTGTGGTCATGTATGTTTGTTCAGAGAGAGGACTGGCCTAGAAGTAGAGTATGCCACCAACCGCATGCGATGTTTTTGGGGACGCAATCTTTGATTCTGACTTCTGCTGGAGCATTCCTGTCTATCACATCTCCTAAACCCAACTGTTTCAAGACACACAACTATATCGTTAGTAAATATGCACATATAAATGGAACACAACAAATTCAGAAAAGCTCGATATGGCCTGCTTTTTACCTGCCCGTATTTGTTCCATCCCCAGCAGAATACTTTCCCTTCATCTGCGATTACAGCGGTGTGACGAGCACCGCAGGAGATGATTTTTACATTGACATTTTCCAAGTTTGGAGCCTCCAATAGTTTTGGAAGAGTCTGAAACATTAAGTTGGGTTTCAAGTTCAGTGGCAGGGCCTTCACAAACAATCAAATTAGCATTCACAAACAATATAGTTGATGATTTTACCTCAGCTTGATCACAACCAGTACCTAACTGTCCAAATTGGTTTCCGCCAAACGAATACACATCCCCATCAGATGAAGCACAGATCGTGTGCCATAGACCTGCAGCCACTTCTTCTATTCGGATTCCCAACAAAGACGACACACATGTAGGACTTAGTTCATCATCTGTACTTCCTTGGCCACACTTTAGAGAGCAACAAAAAAAAAATCAATTACTTCCACATACCCAACAAAAAGTGAAAATATAAGTTGCAGAGTTATAACAGGAGAAAGTTTCGATTATCTTTTCCAGTCTCATCTTAAATGCAGACTGGCATTTTTCCCTAATTATATGTTTTCTCAAACCTGAATCCTATATTGAATCTATGTTTTGGTATATATAAAATATCTTTTTGACAAGCTTTCCTCAACATGTGGGTTCAGCTGAAAGCAAGAATCTTAACTCATTCAAGTTTCAAGCATATGCTGTAATAAAGAAAGCCAGGGATCAGTCGTGCTCACCTGTCCATAGAGCCCCCAACCAAATGTAAGGAGCGCTCCAGTATCTGTCCACAAAAAACTCTTTCTTATTATATGCAAGGCAAGTATTGTTCTTCTGATATACCCTCAGATAATCTATGTCAAATTCTTGGGGTCTGTTCATAGTTATATAAAGGACTCCAAGAAGCCTAACAAGTGAACCTTAACCAAGGTATAGTGCAGAAATGAGCATATTTCAAAATCCTGATTACAGAGTATAAAGATTGATCTAAGGTTGGAATGCGTTGGTTTCAGTGATGTGGATTTAAACACTCATAAAATAGATGACTAGCCACAAAAGCAATATGGTGAGAACAGTACCTGTAATCACAGCACTGTGTCGCCCTCCACATGCAATTCTTTTTACATAACTTCCAAGAACTCGGCCGCATTGCACTTCTGAACTCATGTTTACACCAGAACTGGTGGCTTTTCCATAAGAAGAAGGCTCAATGCATGGAATAGGATGAGGAGAGGAGACTAGGCGCACACGGGAGCCCAATCCAAGCTGTCCTTCTCCTCCATAACCCCAACCCCACACCTGTCCAATATCTGGACTTCAGAAAAAGTTAGGATGCATCAGGTTATTATTATAGCACACCAGAAGCTCTTAAGCTTAATGGATACCGCCACTGATTGTTTTTCATAAGTGATGAATTTACAAGTGACATGGTGTGTGTGAAAAGCTGAAAATCTCACCTGATAATGCTAGAGTATGACGTCCACCAGCAGCAACACTAACAATCCTAACTCCAGGCGCCAACGATACAAGGCAAGGCAATGCCGAGAGGTCAATGTTGTCAGACTGTGATCCATTTTCAGCAGCTTGCTTTGACGGTGAAATCCGCCTTTTCTTTGTTGGTTCACCTCTAGCTTCAACTTGAGAAGACGTTCCACAGCTAGATTTTTTCCCTTGAGAACTGGGACTCACTGCAAAATAGGCACCATCCTTCACATTCATCCTCGATGTAACAAAACATAAAATTTAGAGCTGTCACAATGAAAAGAAACAGGTAAAGAAGATTTCACCTTGCTCTGTCGAGAAGGAAATGTTTCTTTCATACGAATCTCCCTCTACTTGTCCAAACACTCTCCCTGTGGGTATACATTCCCTCCATCCCCATGTATAAACTTCTTGATTCTCTGTATCCAATGAAACAATTAGCTCTAAAACAATAAAGTTATGAACTTGGACACAAATGTCTCTGTAAGCTAGTTCAGAACATGAAAATGTACCTGTTACTGCCACACAATGAGCCCATCCAGCCTCAGCTTTCTGTACACAAACCTCTGGAGGAAGAGGAAATGGCTGTGGAGTCTCCTACAAAGCAAGAAAATTGCAACTAAAACGCATAAAGTATAACTCAATTTTACAAGAAAATCAAATCAAATTCACACAAGGTAGGAAATCTAACACCGTGCTTGCCGGATGTGACATAGCTTTGACCTAGATCATCTGTCGAACCCCATGTAATTAGCTTCCCCGACTCTGTTTAACAAAACCATATCATTCAACTTCAAAATTGCTCATGATTTCAAATTAAACCATTCAAAAAAAATCAGATACATTTGTGAAATTGATTCGAGAATGTGAACTTTCAATTGAAATCAGTCTAAACCTGCAGTAGCCATTGCGAAACCGCATCCACCACCGGAGACATCTTTCCATGAACTTTCAACTGCCGGAGGAATCTTCACTTCGACCGGTGACATTAGAGGAGACCGTTGCGGCGAAGCTCCGGGTAAGTAACCCCACATGTACACTACTCTCTGGCCAACTTCTTCCTCCTCCACATGTACACCAGTCTCCAAGTTTGCCTCGCCATTCATATTCAGTTTTAAAAAAGCTGATGAATGAAGAAATCAGAAAGAAACAAGGAATGAGAAAAATATCAGTTTCCCAGAAAAGTTGACGTGTATTTATGTATAGCAAGGACTGCGAGGTTGATGGGCCTTTTTTTGTGTGAGAAAAAAGAAAAAAAATATCTTTGTAGTTTTACAATCTTCGATTTTATCCCCACATTTAGATTCTTATCATAAAGACCCCTCCATGGTAAAATCGAAAGCTCTATAATCAATAATTTCCTAAAAATCTTTTTTTTCTTTTGGTGAAAATTTCCTAAAATCTTTAAAGAGTTGTGGACATTAGCACATATACTTCTTGAATAAAATCAAAGTAGCTACTTCTTGGAATTTTTGCAACAGCTTTGCCGGAAAAAAGTTGAACTTCTTCACTAGTCACTTGTGAATAATTCTTCTCAAATGTATAATTGGTTTAAGGTAATGCAAATTACCTAAGTAAATGAGACTTTTTGTTTTGTTTTAAAGATTTCTGGTTTCATAATTAACCATGTTCCTAAAACAAATCACTAAAATTACTTTTTGTCAATATTCTTTTGGAATTCAAGTATTTCATAAACCTTCCTACTTATTTTATAGAAGTTTAACGTTAATTATGTTTAGTGATATTTTCAGTTGGATTGTTTTCCAAACTCAACCTCTTGAAATTGTCTATTTTATGTTTTCGTTCATTGCTGCATGAGGTCAACTCTGGAGGACAAATTGACTAAAACATACAAATTTAATTACTTATGTAATTAAGTTGATTTGAGAAATATAAAATTCCATGCATTTTCTCATTGATTATTTGTTTTCAATTACTTATTAAAAATTTCCAAAAATACTTTCTATTTCTTTCGAGGAATGGTGGTCAATCGATTGTAGAATCCTTTTGGACATAATAGCTTTCATTTTCCTCATTTTAATCAACAAACATATGATGCAAATTATTTAATAGGTTTAAACTTATGTTGTAGTATCAATATTTTGAAAGTGATGCAAATTAATATAGATATGTGTCAAACAATTCAATAATAGTGTCAATTATTGTAGCTGATATAAAACCATGTATATGTGTATTATCTATATTTAAGTAATTTAAATTAGTATCATTTATTTTTTTATAACCTCTAATTATTGTAGTATTTTTGTTTTTGTAGTGATGAATAACAATTAATTCGAAAAAGAAATTTTTTTCTATCTTGATCATAATTTGAATTCTTACAAGTTGTTGGGTTTAGCCGTTTAGGTGGAGAGGCATTTGAAATATCTTTTTTTTTTTTGCATTTGAAATATCTTATATTCATCAAAAACAAAAACAAAACATATGAAATATCTTGGGAAATATGTGAGCCAAGTAAAATATCTCTTTGGAATATATCTTGTGAGATATGTTGTAAGCCAAGTAAATATCTCAGTGGAGTATGTGGACCAAATTTTTCACTTGATGAGATCCATTTTTGTTAATACGTTATCTAAATATATATTTCCAGAAATAGGCTTTCCCTTTAGAAAGTGTTTTAAGACACGACCTTAGTTCTATTGACGAATGATTGATAAGGAAGGACAAAGGAGAGATTACAAGTGGATCAACTAACAGGGGCGATTTACGAAAGTAGCAATAAGTTTGGGGGTTGGTTCCAAAACAACGTATCATTATTTAGAAAACGAGAGTAGCCACGTAGGATAATTACATGGGGACTGAACATACAGGTGGCGAAATGTGAACCACTAAGTTTTTGACGAAATCTAAGCCAAGAGTTTGTGACGAAGTTTCTGGAAGCAGAAGTGTGGTATTGGTCCTTCATATGTCGGCTAAATTAGCCAGTGGGGTTCGTTTAATGATTATGATGACACGTCGCAGGCTTTGAGACGACGAATGGAATGAGTCACCATGTGGAACTTTACAAGAACCTGATCCTAGCCATCACTGCTTCGTTTTTTTTTTTTCAATAGTGTTTTCTTTTTGTGAAGAACAACATATGCAATTAGTCAAGAAGAATATGTTTTGGTTATATCATATATGGGTGATTTTATTATAACAATGTTATTTGTAGATAAAAACTATAAATTAACACTACATAGCGTAGTAATGTACACACTTTTATGCCAATCCAGAAAATTTTACTTTAAACTAATTAGGTTTTTGGTTTTATTTCAAAATCTCGTATATTTGCGTTTTCTCACTCTAAAGGATATTAAATTATTATAAAATATTAACAAAAAAATTCTTAACCATAAATGGAAACACTATTTTTTTTTTATCAAAGTACACTATTTAGTATGATGAAATTTTCTCAAAATTTAAAATTAATTTTGCTTTATCTCATGATATTCATGCGGAAGAAGAAGAATAAATACCTCATGTCTCATGATATACTTAAAACCATAGAAGTTTATAATAAATTATGTATTCTTAATATATAATTAATGGAGATGAGTGAAAGATACTATTTAATTTAGAACGTAGGAAACTTTTTAAGTTTTGTTTAAATTTTAAACTCCATCCGTATGTGCGAGACTGCTAGTGATTGATTAGTGGTGTTATCCAAAGTTATGACCACAAGTCACAACAATGTATCCATCTATATGTTCATGCGTTTAACAAAGGCAATGAAGAAGGTAAACAAACCAATCCGTGTGACAAAAACTCACACGTTAAGCGTGTAATTCAACCATCACTTGCAACATCTTTATATGAAAAGCATATATAAAGAACCCTCAAGAACATAAACACATGCATATTTCCACATCAGAAGCAAAACAGAACAAAAAACAGAGGATTCTATATATAATTTTATTGTACAGTATATATGGATGTCGAAAATGGCAAGAACGGTGAAGCGAGTGTGTTTCGAATGCCTCTTCATTACCCAAGATACTCTAAAAAAGATTACCAAGACATGCCAGAGTGGAAGCTCGACAGGGTTTTAGCAGATTACGGTTTGTCTACTTATGGTGACTTGGCTCACAAGCGAGACTTTGCTATTGGAGCTTTTCTCTGGATTTCAACTCGTAATCCAAAGCTTAATCAAGACAAGTCCATCAACTCCAAACCGACGAAAGATACAAAATCAGCTCATGCATAAGGTTTTTACGGCTACTAAGCTTAGGTGTTACAATAAACAAATTGGTCTATGTTATGCTTACAAAATGATGTAATAAAGAAACATGTAAATCAAGAGTTTCGTATAGTAATGTTTGGAAGCAGTTAATAACAAGGGTCAGAGAAGTTAAATGGTAGTTTATCGCCTTGTGAAAACAATTTCAAGATCGTATATCTTCATTCTCACTAGCCTCATATTTGGAACGAGTACTTAGAATTCATTATTTTAATTGGACTTAGAAAATCGCTCTTGAACAAACCAAAACAGAGTACTACTTGAGAGTTGAGCGTGGCAACAGAACCACAAGGCTGGTCTTGAGAGTCTAAACTAGGTCTTTTAAACTTTGAGGCCAATTTTTTCGAAGAGTCTTCAGTGTAACCAGTTCAAGCTTTTTTTCTCCCTCATCTGTTCAAGTTTTTTCCCCAAAATTTTTATTAAAAAGTAGACCAAGTTTTTTGGGTCTGAGACAGACTTCAGGGCCCAAGAAGCAGCACATACTGTATGTAACCAAACCCACCAATGATTTTTTTTCTTGTGTTGGCAACAAGAAAGCCACCAATGAATTAAGAAAAGTTAAAAATCTTTATTTACGAAATAGGTACCTTAAGAAATCATGATGTACGTTGTATATTGTTGTTAACTTGTTATGTATATAGATTTTGGTCCCCAAAAAAAAAAAATTCAATGGTGATCTTTATTGATGAAGTCGGTTTATAATAAGTAACAACATATCACAGTATAAGATCATCAGAAGCGAATTGAAAAATTCAATTATTTAAGATTTGGGGCGCATGGGGTGGTCTTCCCCAATTCTTTGGCGGTTTGTCGCCGGGATCACTGTAATCCACATGAGCAAACAACGAACCTTTAAGCATACACTCCTCTGTGTCACATTTTCGCTTCACTTCCAATCTCTTTATAATTCTATACGGAGTACTAACTAATCTACGGCATGCACATGCATATTAATATCTTTGTTATGTTTTGGTTTCAATGTTCATCATTAGTCTTTGATATATTGTTTTGAAGACTTACGTGTGTGTTCAATGTTGTTATATAAAAAAGATAGATGTGTAAATCGATCTAATTTTTTGTTTGGATTTAACAATCGAACATTTATGTTTGGATTTCTTGCAAGGTGTTTGAATGACTTGTATATGTCATTTTAATTTAGATTGGTGAGAAATAAGATACATAAATGATAGAGATATAGAGGTAGGTAATAGATGGAAAAAAAAAAATATAGAGGTAGGTAATTAGGTATATTCATAAATATGATTTTTTTCCCGTCTAATAAATAGATGAATTTAAAAGGCGACAAAAAGACATAAATATATGGTATAATGTAACGTTCCGTTCTAGTGGCCATTGGGGCCGGTGGTGTCCTCCTTTTTATTCACTTCATTAAAGAAGTGAGACCAAATTCATTATTTTTAGTAGTGTTATTTTCTTTTTGACATCAGACCTAATTTAATATTATTATTAGTATTTGATAATAGTCAAACAAAATATACAACGAATTAAAATTCCAATTTCTCAAGCGGGAAATAAAATTTCAAGATGGGGTATGTGAGTTTTTTGTCATCAAATTGTCGTCATCGAATTCAATGTCTTTAAATTCTTTAGCATTTCCTTTTTCTTTTCTTTCTGGTAATGGGTTTATCCCGTAGCATTCATAACAGATAGTCAAATGTCACACCCTCTCTTGCATATTATCCAAAACATATGGGTATATATGAATTTTCAAAGAATTTTCCCTTTCTTTTTTTTGTCTGTTTTCGCTTTTAAATATATTGATCTAGCTGATCTTGTTTTTTTAATGTATTGATCTAGTTATAAAATTATAACTGATGAAACTAGAAAACAATTAATTTAGTGTGAGTTGACAAATGTTTATAGCTTAATCTATACTATATAAAAGTCAAAAAAAATTTGAAGTTGATTGTTTCTCCACTATTAAACCAAGAAGAAAACAAAGACAACTTGTTACCATATCAGAACCAAGAAATTGACAATTGAGGTATGGGGGTATTATAGTAATTTCCAAACGGGTCCACAAAAGTGAACAATCAAGGGGTAGTGAGAGAGAAGGAAGAAGAGACAGGCGTCTAGAGAAGCTCGCTCAAAAACTTTTGCACGAACACCTAAAAGTTCAATGGTCCAAAAGGACGGCTCTGGTCGAGAGAGAGAGAAGAGAGGACCGCTTCAGAGACCTTAATCACGAAAGATCAAATCACAATTCAATACCAATCCCTTATCGTACGCCTCTCTTCCTTCAGTCCTTTTAACGTACGCATGCTCTCAATATCTTCCAAAGTACAATATAGAAAGAGACGGTAATAATAAGCAAGACTTCACGACTTTCAAAGTACAAAATCCTGCCCAGAAAAAAAAAAAAAAAAACCTGTTGGGTCTAATCTTTCTCTCTCTGTCTCTACTTCTTTTGATTTTACCCTTTTTTCAGTAGCAAGCAAAAAAAAAAAACAGACAAAGAATTTTCTTTTATGATAAAGGTAAGTTTTTTTATTCGGAGGGAAGATTTTTGTGTCTTTTTTTGGTGATTTTTTTCCTTGTTTAATCTTAGCTTTTTGGGAATATTGCTTAAAGGAAATTTCTTTTGTGCGTTTTCTTGTTGTTCTTGTAGATCTGATTCTGTTTCTTTGTCCTTTTTCTTTCTTCTCTCTCAGGTATGATGATAGCAAACAAATGATACCCCCATGTCTTGTGTGTCTGCTTCATGCAACATGTTGGTTTGGATTTGGTTAATCTAGAGTTTAAGATAAGGTTTTCGGATTCTCTTCCTGTCTTGTAATAGTTTCTTGTCGGAGAGCCATCAACAACAACTACTACAAAAAAGAAAAAGAAAAAAAAACGCTTCTTTTTTATTTCCATTAGAGAAGATAAAAGGGAAAAAATCAATGGCGAATCCTTGGTGGGTAGGGAATGTTGCGATCGGTGGAGTTGAGAGTCCAGTGACGTCGTCAGCTCCTTTGCACCACAGAAACAGTAACAACAACCCACCGACTATGACCCGGTCGGATCCAAGATTGGACCATGACTTCACCACCAACAACAGTGGAAGCCCTAATACTCAGACTCAGAGTCAAGAAGAACAGAATAGCCGAGACGAGCAACCAGCTGTTGAACCCGGATCCGGATCCGGGTCTACGGGTCGTCGTCCGAGAGGTAGACCTCCTGGTTCCAAGAACAAACCAAAGAGTCCAGTGGTTGTTACCAAAGAAAGCCCTAACTCTCTGCAGAGTCATGTTCTTGAGATTGCTACGGGTGCTGACGTGGCGGAAAGCTTAAACGCCTTTGCTCGTAGACGCGGCCGTGGTGTTTCTGTGCTGAGCGGTAGCGGTTTGGTTACTAATGTTACTCTGCGTCAGCCTGCTGCATCTGGTGGAGTTGTGAGCTTACGTGGTCAGTTTGAGATCTTGTCTATGTGTGGTGCTTTTCTTCCCACTTCTGGTTCTCCGGCTGCAGCTGCTGGGTTAACCATTTACTTAGCTGGAGCTCAAGGTCAAGTTGTGGGAGGTGGGGTTGCTGGCCCGCTTATCGCCTCTGGACCGGTTATTGTGATAGCTGCTACGTTTTGCAATGCCACTTATGAGAGATTACCGATTGAGGAAGAACAACAACAAGAGCAGCCGCTTCAACTAGAAGATGGGAAGAAGCAGAAAGAGGAGAATGATGATAACGAGAGTGGGAATAATGGAAACGAAGGATCGATGCAGCCACCGATGTATAATATGCCTCCTAATTTTATCCCAAATGGTCATCAAATGGCTCAACACGACGTGTTTTGGGGTGCTCCTCCGCCTCGTGCTCCTCCTTCATATTGATAGTTAGATAGGCGGTGGTTGGTGCGTTCTTTTTGCTGGAATGATTATATTTCCCTTTAGGATGGTTAGGCTTTTGTTTATTAAGCTATCAAGTTTCTTTTTACGGGTAATTCAGATGACAATTAGCTAGTGTTTGTTTGTTTGTTTTGTGACGGCTATTACTGGTTTTTCTGACTTGACTATTTTGATCACGGATAGCTTTGTATGAAGGTGAATTGATTGTAGAATCCTCTTTGATAAAGCAATGGTTTGTGGCTTTTGCAATGGAAGCAATGGTTCCTTTCTTAGTGTTGGTAAGCTTGATTCTTTTCCAAATTTTGCTGTTTGTTAATCAATCCATCTCAATTGCTTGATGCATTATTAGATCTTTGCTCTTCATACTCTTTACTTGCTGAGGCGGATTGGATTAGATTAGATTAGCTTGTGTATTTAGCTCTATTACTTTGTTCTTCTTGAGCTTGTAAGGGAGAGGTTTGCGTGCAGGTAGATACCATACTTATATGTTGCTATTAGAAAGTTTATATATGCTGCATTTTGAATCTTTAGTGCTTTTGACACTAGATTAAGTCAAACAAAACCGGATTCTAGCTTTGCGGGCGAGTAATGTTGTTGAGGTCTTATCATTTATGTGCTTATAGAGACTTGTGTAGAAACTTATATGTTGCTATTAGAAAGTTTATGTATGCAGCATTTTGAAACTTTACTGCTTTTGACATAAGATTAGAGCATATACAAAACCGGATTACCGGATTCTAGCTTTGCGGGGGATTAATGTTGATGAGGTTTTATGTGCTTAAAGTGACTTGTAGAGAAACTTTCTCATTGACATGTGTTCGTTGTTTACTGTTCTAGTGAGCATTGTTTGTTAGCTGAGGAATTTCAACAAAGTTGATTTCATTGGTCCCAAAAAGCATGATTTATCAAAACTGTGTTTTTCCCAAAATGTATGGATCTTTGGCATTGTCTTTGGTCTTAAAAATATTCCTTTTATGGTATATCAAAAAAACATGAGTACGGAATATATGGTCCCATCGTAACTAAACTCCGTAGCAATTTTGTATGTCAACGGCTAAGTACAAATTTGTAATCTCAACTCCTCGGATCATTTTGTTTTTCTTTTCACGGCAACTTTTGTGACATAGTAAAGGTGATATTTGTGAAAATATTGTTGCCTCGGTTTAGACTTTGATTGTTTATGTGTGTGAGATTGCATCTAAAAGAATATTTTATCTCGCAAATGTGAATTGCGTTATTCTTTTTTAAAAATGAAAAAAAACTTGAGAAATTGTTAAAAATGCCCCTTTTTCAATACCCCTTTTCAAAAATGCCCCCTTTGAGAGTCCATTTTTAAGTTTGCCCTCTTTTATTTTTTAATGACCATTTTACCCTTATTTGAAACAAAATTAGGTCCACAAAATACAAAATATTTTTTGGCGGGAAAAGTGATCCCGCAATTTTCCCGCCAAAACACTTGTAAAAAACCTTTAAAATACCTTGTAAAATTTTCCCGTAAAAATTTTTCCAGCCAAAAAATTTTTTTTGCGGGAAAAGTGATTCCGCAATTTTTTTGGCGGGAAAATTTTTGGCGGGAAAAATTTACAAGGTTTTTTAAAGGTTTTACAGAGTATTTACAATTGTTTTGTAAGGTTTTACAATGTATTTTAAAAGGTTTTACAAGGTACTTATAAGGTTTTATAAGGTATTTATAACTTGTAAAACCTTATAAAAAACTTGTAAAACCTTATAACTTGTAAAACCTTATAAAATTGCTTGTAAAATCTTATAATATCTTATAAATACCTTATAAATACGTTGTAAAACCTTTTAAAATACATTGTAAAACCTTATAAATACCCTGTAAAATACCTTGTAAATTTTTCCCGCCAAAAATTTAACGCCAAAAAAATTGCGGAATCACTTTTCCCGCAAAAAAAAATTTTTGGCGGGAAAATTTTTTGGCGGGAAACAATTTTACGGGAAAATTTTACAAGGTATTTTAAAGGTTTTTATAAGTTTTTACAAGTGTTTTGGCGGGAAAAATTGCGGGATCACTTTTCCCGCCAAAAAATATTTTGTATTTTGTGGACCTAATTTTGTTATATTTCCTTATAAATTTGTGATATATTTTATTAAAAGAAGGGTAATTTAGTCATTTTGTACATAAAAAGGGGTATTTTTAAAAATGGACAGCCAAAGGGGTCATTTTTGAAAAGAGGTATTGAAAAAGGGGCATTTTTGTGAGTCTCCCAAAAAACTTTCGCAAATACTTCAATATAAAAGTTAGCTTTTCGAAATTCTTGATTTTTCAAAAAATTTAATTAGCATATTCCTACTATATATTATTCGTTATTTCATCATTCTACTGTTACAGTTTAGTGATCACCACAATCAACGTAAATCGTGTTCCATTTTCTTCAGTTTTTATTAACTTTTTAACCATTTTTTCCAACAACCCTTTTTCTTGAAGGACTTTTATCCTTGGTTGGCCGTTAATCAATCCAAAACATCACCTTTACTATGTCACAAAAGTTGCCGACATTTATTTTTTTTCAGTGTCTTTGTTCGATGATTGATCGACTTTTTCTTCCTATCCAAGAATATTCTTCTTACTTATCGTTTCTGAATGAAAATTTGTTCCAATCCAATAATTTTCAATATCAAGTGGATCATTTACACAATCCACACTATATCTATATAAAAACTTGAGTCGTGACGATACTCCAGCATATCTAATTGATGAATATTTATCGAATGGTGAAAGTATATAAAGTTATTGGTTTTAGTATAGTACTTATTCCAAGATATCGTCCTTGGTGCCGAACCACGTTACTAAAATTGTGTCCAGAGTCCAGACGGGGAAAGGGTATTCTCATACCCGTATAATTTGCAAAGTCTGTTTTCATATCTTAACAAACACGTAGGGTTAATTCCAATCTAAACCGTAAAAAAATTTAAATTTCATACCCAAACTTTAGATTTACTGGTTTTTTTCGGAGTCGTAATTAACCAGTATTAGTCAACTGTTACGGTTGCTGAATCAACTAACACGTATTTGTGACCTTTTAATTTTTTTAGGATTCCCTTGAAGAAACTTACTGTAAAAAGTTTTGTCAAAAAAAAAAAAAATCTACTATAAAGACTTATGGAGAATTGTATTTTTAACTATTTATAAATTTCAACAAACGGATTAGAACATGTACCATCCTCTTCATATATTGTTTCAGGCCTACATATAATTTTTCAAACAATTAGAAGAAATTTAGTAGATCGTTTGATTACTACTTATACGTACTTTCTCATCTATTAACAAAATCGGAACCAAAATGAAATGGTACTAACCTCGTATTATCGTATTTTAATGTTAGATTTGAATTCTCTGTTTAAATATTAAATATCATAAAGTTTCATCTGTCTAGAAATAATCACATGTTCCTCTAGAACCAACATCATTCACAGCATCACATGCTTTTATAATCTTCACCATCTTCTTTACCTATCCTCCAAATAGATCATATGTTAGAACTATAACCCTAATACCTCATTAACCATTACTCTCTTTACTTCTCTCCCAAGAAAACAATTCTTGATGGCCCAGACCTTTGTTTTCATCTGGTTACTACTCATCTATTTGACACACTTAGTTTCATCTCTAACTCAAGACTTCTCCTTCGTTGGCTTCAAAAAAGGCTCACCAAATCTTATCATAACCGGAGTTGCAGAGATCGCTGCCACTGGAGCCATCAGGCTCACAACAGACACACAGCGCGTGATCGGTCACGCTTTCTACTCCTTACCAATCCGGTTCAAGCCAATTGGTGTAAACCGAGCTCTATCTTTCTCCACGTCTTTTGCAATCGCCATGGTTCCAGAGTTTGTTACTCTTGGAGGCCATGGACTTGCCTTCGCCATCACTCCAACTCCAGATCTCAGAGGTTCTCTTCCTAGCCAGTACTTAGGCCTTTTGAATTCAAGCAGAGTTAACTTCTCGAGCCACTTCTTCGCTGTGGAATTCGATACTGTCAGGGATTTGGAGTTTGAGGATATCAATGATAACCATGTAGGAATCGATATAAACAGTATGGAATCGAGTACTTCGACTCCCGCTGGCTATTTCCTCGCTAATTCAACCAAAAAAGAGCTTTTCCTCGATGGTGGTAGAGTGATTCAAGCTTGGATTGATTACGATTCAAACAAGAAAAGGTTAGATGTTAAAATTTCTCCATTCTCAGAGAAACCAAAGTTGTCTCTTCTCTCTTACGATGTTGACCTGTCCTCTGTTTTGGGAGATGAAATGTATGTTGGATTCTCTGCTTCGACCGGTTTGCTAGCTAGTTCACATTACATCTTAGGTTGGAACTTTAACATGAGTGGAGAAGCATTCTCTCTGTCTTTGCCATCTCTCCCTCGGATTCCTAGTTCAATCAAGAAGAAGAAGAAGAAGAAGAGGCAGGGTTTGATTCTTGGAGTATCTCTCTTGTGTTCCCTTTTGATCTTCGCGGTTCTTGTCGCTGCATCGTTGTTCGTAGTAAAAAAGGCGAAAGATGAAGACAGAGTTGAAGAATGGGAGCTTGATTTTGGTCCGCATAGATTTTCTTACAGAGAGCTCAAGAAAGCTACGAATGGTTTTGGGGACAAGGAGCTTCTCGGGTCTGGCGGGTTTGGTAAAGTATACAAAGGAAAGCTCCCGGGTTCAAACGAATTTGTAGCCGTCAAGAGAATCTCTCACGAGTCAAGGCAAGGTGTACGAGAATTCATGTCTGAGGTCTCAAGCATTGGCCATCTCAGGCATAGAAATCTTGTTCAGTTGCTTGGTTGGTGTCGACGGCGGGATGATTTGCTTCTTGTCTATGATTTCATGCCTAATGGAAGCTTAGACATGTACTTGTTCGACGAAAACCCTAAAGTTATCTTGACTTGGAAGCAAAGATTCAAAATCATAAAGGGGGTTGCGTCCGGTTTACTCTACCTACACGAAGGATGGGAACAAACGGTTATTCACCGCGATATTAAAGCTGCAAATGTTTTGTTGGATGGGGAAATGAACGGGCGGGTGGGAGATTTCGGTCTTGCTAAGTTATATGAGCATGGATCGGACCCGGGGGCTACAAGAGTGGTTGGTACATTTGGGTACTTAGCACCAGAACTTACAAAATCCGGAAAATTGACAACAAGCACCGATGTTTACGCGTTTGGAGCGGTTTTATTGGAAGTTGCTTGCGGAAGAAGACCTATCGAAACAACTGCATTACCAGAGGAGCTTGTAATGGTTGATTGGGTTTGGTCAAGATGGCAAAGTGGAGACATTAGAGATGTTGTGGACAGGAGATTGAACGGTGAGTTTGATGAAGAGGAAGTGGTTATGGTGATCAAATTAGGGCTTCTCTGCTCAAACAATTCGCCCGAGGTTCGACCTACAATGAGACAAGTGGTTATGTATCTCGAAAAGCAGTTTCCCTCGCCTGAAGTTGTTCCTGCACCGGATTTTTTAGACGCAAATGATAGTATGTGTTTTGATGAGCACAGAGGTAATGCAGGCGAGTTTGAGGATTTTGTGGATTCAGCTAGGTTTTACAGCGGACCGAATGAAACTACTACTTCGTCGGTATTCTCCTTCTCCGGTAAAACAAGAACTGATCCAAGATAATAGGTTCTTTTAACCACGTTTTGGTAACGTTTTCAAATCAAAATATTTCACAATGAAAACAAGTAATCTGAATGTTAAAATGTAAAATATTTTCATCATATGCTGCTTTTTTCAGTTAACTACTTTGAGCTGATGCTTAAAGTTTTGTGTTGATCGTTTTTCCCTAATCATATAGTTATCATAACCTGATTTTGAACGTAGAAACTCTGCTAACTTTCTTTTGCATCCAGGAGAGTTTTGAAGAACCCATATCATCTTAAGCAACATTAAACCCACCAAAAGGTCATTAGCCCAGTGATTTAACAAAATAAAGTGTTTTGACTCTGGAGTCATTGGATTGAATCTGTGATGAACAAAATGTTCTACATGCATCTCTCTCAATGTCTGATTTAATGAGATCGCAGCTAATTCAAATCTCAAGTTCAAGATTACAACCAAAATAGAGATAATTCATTTTCAGTTATAGAACAAATATCTCGGAACAGAGAACAAGGATTCTTCTATGATTTTTTTTTTTTGTAAAGCTCAATAAAAAGAACATAAACGATGAAGGTTTTGTCTATAAAAAAGACATAAAAACAAAATTAGATGCATTTAAAAAAAGAAAAAAAAAAAAAAAGTTGGCGAAACAACAACACTAGCATAAACCATTAGTGGTGGTAATTTTGCGGGTCTATGTTGTTAAAATAAGAGAGTAACTTCCCCTTCTTAACCATGAAGTAAGGAAGCTCGACATCAGTACTAGTTTTTGCAGCGGACTGGCTCAAGCTTTCAAGTGTGTCTTGAGGAGTAACATCAACATAACGGAGGATGTCATTGTAGATAACATAAGACCCATTTTGACTACGCGCCACATAGAAAAATTGCAAAAACTTCCTCTCTGTTTTGTCGTCTAGAGTCACGAAACCGCATACCATGATAAAGATTCTATCTTTAAAGGATCTGCAGATCTGATAATCCACACTATTCAATATAAAATTAGAAGCCCTCCTATGCTCATTGGAGACCCTCTTGTTGATTGCCTGCACCAAAAAAGTAACATTATATTCCATTAAAGATGATTGAAATTTCTCTAGAATATAATTAATCCATTGGAAGGGGGTTTTGCAACTTACATCAAGGCCTGGCATCTCGACCATTGTTCTACCAGAAGTCGAAGTCGGTCTGCTCATAACACTTTCATTGACATACATCAAACCAACTTCCTCACGCATAGGCAACTCGTAGTAAACCTTGACAAATCCAGCTGCAAAATCTGTTATATATAGTCACACCAAAACTAAGTTAGTAAGTTTTGTAATCTCTTAAAATTGAATCAAACACAATTTATACAGCTATTTACCGGATTCAGGAACAGAAGGTAATGCTGGTATTGAATCGATATAGCGGAGGATATCATTGACAATGGCATAAGACCTATCTTGACGACGTGCTAAATACAAAGATTGAACAAATCTCCTCCTCAATTGTTTGTCTTTACAAGTCAAGAAACCAGTAACCATGATAAATGCTCCATCTTCAGAACTAGAATTGCAACTCTGAGCAGCAAAACTCATCACATCAAACGAAGCACCTTCATAGTCGCATGAAACGATTTGCTCCATAATTGCCTGCACCATCAAGAAAATGTTTGTCCTTATAAATGGTTATACGTTTTGAAAACGTGAGTACAGACTTTTTGGACTTGTTAAAAATATAACTAAAAGAATTGTTATTAAAAATACGATTGTTCTACAAAAACTAGAGTATTTCCGCTATTAAATCATTATTAATCTCACATACAGTTAATATAATTACTCCAAACCAGAGTTTTCGATTTCAACAACAAACATCAAACTATAAAAACAGAAACTGAGAAAGATTTGATCTGATTAATAATAATACCTCAGGTGATGTAAAAGACATCATTGTACCATCAGGACCGGGTCTAGTCATAACACTGTCGTCGGCATACCACATCATGTGAACTACCTCGGGATAGACTCCAAGATTCAGGAAGTAAGATTGGAGAAAGCAATTGGCTAATGCTTCGGAAGTATTTAAATTCGTGAAGTGAGATTGTATAAAGTCATTGGCTAACAATACGGACGGATCAACATCTTTCATCATGGAATCCATATCTGCACCAAAACCCTAGGAAAGACGAAGTAAGTATCCAAAGCAAACCCTAGATATCAAAATCTCTCTAAAACAAACTTCTCTCTCTGTTGAGAACTTGAGATCAATCGCTGATCGATTTAAAGGAATCACGGGAAGATCAGAGAGAGGCGGTAGTTGTGAGACGGTTTGGATTTTGGAAACCTATATATGCGTTCCATTGAACTTCTTTATATATGGTTTTATTTCATTATATTTAAAATATTAATACAATATTAAATTAAATTTTATAAGGAGAATGATAATTTGGAGAAAAAAAAGGGAATTACGATAATAAACAGCCTTCTTAAAAGAGAGAACTTTCTTGATTTCATGACAAAAATATAGTATATCCTTGAAAATTTAGTTGGCGATGAAATCAATAAATTATGGTGGGTTCATATGTAATAGATGATCACCTATTACATTAAAGGATGGTAAAAGAAAAAAAAAGCCCTGTAAACAATCAAACAAAGTTTCTCAAGTTCTACTATAGCAGCTACGGAAAACAAGTTATAGATGAATAACGTTTTTCAACTTGGTAAGAAAAATAACTAGTACCCAAATATAAACCACAACTCCGCAATACAATTTCTTTTTGTTCTTTGAATTTGTTTATCTCCCAGTACAACACAAAGTAGTACCTAGTAACATCTTAAAACCAAATTCGGATTTAAATCCAAATACCGTTTTAAAAAAAAATTGATCAAACACAATGATTTGAAAACATGTAGAATTTTGAATAATACTAAAACTAAAAGCTACATAAAAATAAAAATGGGTTCTTTTCATAATAGGAATAAGTAATAACTAAAACTAATTTGGAGAATTCTGTTGAATTCAACACTTTGTAATCTTAAAAATTTCAGATATGTCAAACTCTTAAATTTGAGCTACATAACTTTTAAACTCATATTCTATAGTAATCTTAAAATTTCAGATAGTCCATTAAAAGCTACCATAAAGCTTTCTAAGAGCATCTCCATTGGGAGTGTCTAGGTGAGACACTTTCCAATAAAACAGAATAAAAAATTAAAAAAGGAGGAGAGAGGACAGAAACTGTTTCTCATTTGAGAAACTCTGAGACACTCATTTTTATAGTTGTATTCTTCTGATTGGTTTAAATAAACAATTAAATAATAAAATAATTAAATAATAAAAAATAAATATTATTTTATTTGTTAGACACTCAATAGAGTGTCTGACCGCTAGAGATGCTCTAACCGTATCGAGTCAGAAACTATTATACCCGGTACCCGGTACCCGGATCCGACAAGAAGTATTGCTTCACATTTGGCAACTCAGAACTTGCGGGTATGGAAATGTTTGTAATTGGGAATCATCATCAACAAAACGTGTGGATGGAGTATGATCTTGCACATACAAAAGTTGGATTTGCTAATGACGTTAAATGTGATCAAGCGAGTAAACTTCTTCGATCGCAACTTTGAAAACAAATTTTGTTTTTATTTTTTCTAGTCATAAGGTTATAACTCTTGTTATTTTCTCCCAATCCAATATTGTTTTATCATTCTTTTTCATTGTATCCTTTTATCATTTATGAATCAAACTTTATGTTTTGGTATTTATATACAGTCACTAATGGAAGTTCCGTTGTTCTCCTCAATCGAATTTTTAGGTATATAAAACTGTTTTTAACTTTACATAAATTTAGATGCATGAAGTAATGAGAGTAGGAGCCAAAAGAGAAAGATTTGGTAACACCAAAACGACGACGTTGTTTAAGATAGTGCGTCAGCATCACTTAACCATATGAAATTAATGGTGTCTGAATGAAGACAAAAACTATATCCTCAGGGTAGCGATAACTCGGTCCGAGTCGACTCGGTCCGACTGCGATTTTAGTGACTCCGTCGTCACCACGCCTATGTTACGTGAGTAAATCCGACTCTTCTCCGTAGATTTCTCCACCTCCAGGTGAATTTCTCTTCCGATCTCTAGTTCCGTTCAATTCAATTATTTGATCGATGAATGAAACCTTCTCGTTACCTCATTTCAATCTCTTCGCTTATGTGAAAAGATTCGTGTTATTGATAGGGTTAAATTCATCTCCTTTAATTGCTGTGATCGACATGGTTTCTCGAGCTCTAGGCCCTCTAGTTTAGTTTTGGGTTTTTGAATTGATTTAATTGAACCAAATTTAGATTCAGTGACATTTTAGTACTCTCTATGTCTTGCCTTTGTGTTATTGCATGATTGATAATATAATAATTGTTTGAGCAAATTTTCTTTTGCAGGCTCTTTTGTGAATTTGGAAAAGATGAGTTTTGTTTTCCGGGGAAGTAGAGGAGATTTAGAAAGTGGATTCTCGGGTTTTATACCCGAAAGACGAGCTATGGTATGCATCCTCTTGGCAATTCTCTAATGCAGGAAACATATACAATGATTTTTGTCAGAATGTTTTACTTATTGGAAGTGTCTTTTGGTATTGGTAAACACTACAGCGTGTTCATGGAGCTCGACCAGTTAATTCTAATTCCCTCGCTTTTCTGGTTACAGGTATATAACTTTCAACTTCTATGTTATCTTCAGTTATGATGTAAATACTTGTTTGGTTTGTGTATTGCAGTTCTTTTGCTGTTTATGATTCTCAATTCACATCAGATGCCTCCTAATTTCCTGGTATGTCAAGTACATAAGATAAAGTTTGTTTGTTTTTTTAGTTAGTCGTCTTTAGGGTATGAGTTTGACATTCCACAAATTTGTAGCTGTGGCTTGTGCTTGGGGTTTTTTTGATGGCAACGACACTTAGGATGTATGCGACTTGCCAACAACTTCAAGCTCAGGCTCAGGCTCATGCTGCAACAGCAAGTGGCCTCTTCAGCCACACTGAGCTGAGGTTGCATGTGCCTCCATCCATTGCTCTTGCTACGAGAGGGCGTCTTCAGGGACTTAGGCTCCAGCTGGCTCTTCTTGATCGGGAGTTTGATGACTTAGGTCAGTTAATTCTGGATAGAATTCGATTTCGTAGTACATTTTAAGATTGGATATGCCATTATCATCCGGTTGTCCCTTTTTTCCTAGTCTACTTTAATAGTTTGCTCTCTATAGTTGAAGTCTGAGGCAAAAGTTGTTCTGCTGCAGATTATGAAACTCTAAGAGCACTTGATTCTGATAATGTTTCCACAACTTCTATGAGCGAGGAAGAGATAAATGCACTTCCAGTACACAAGTACAAGACGTTGGATCCTGAAAAGTGAGTATCTAACGTACCCTGTCTCTCCTTTAATAGTTTAAAATGTTTTCAAAAGTGGAAACTTTGAGGAATAAAGAAAACTAAGTTAGGAGCTGTGACATAGCAACTTGTAGAGATAGACCTTATGTTCCTTAACAGGGGAAGGGACGGTGGTAGAATTTACAACTTAATAAGGTATTGACTGTCCAATGAGTTACTAAAGATATGTTTTTCAATAGAATCTTCTAAATTCATGGATTCCGTTGATCCCATGACTTCTTTAATTAATCGTTAGGCCCTAATTTAGAGTGGAAATCTTTAATGAACATTTCAATTTGTTACTGAGATAAACTTTTCTCAGCTTTCATAGCTCAAGGCTTTTTTGTTTCCGTAACAGATTTGTCTAATTATTGTGAATGAATCTGTATTAACGGTTTTTGGCTTGTGTTCGTATTTTGTTGACAGTGGTTGCTCTTTGGCAAAGCAAGCATCAACCTCATCCTCAGCTGAGGTATGACATATTCCCATTTTCCCCAAAATAGCAGATATACAAAAATCACATTTGAACTGGTCAATACTCAGTTTCATGTTGTTTTCCTCTTGTTCGAAGCAGAATAAGCAAGACTCTGTCACTGAAAGTAAAAAAGGAACAGAAGATGAGCTCACTTGTAGTGTTTGCCTGGAACAAGTTACTGTAGGCGAAATCGTTCGCACCTTACCTTGCTTGCATCAGGTTTCCATCTTAAACTAAAATCATAGTCTTGTGCATTTTATTGTCCCACGACTAATACACATCCGTTTGCTCAGTTTCATGCAGGATGTATCGATCCCTGGTTGAGACAGCAAGGAACATGTCCTGTCTGTAAATTCAGAGCTCATTCAGGATGGCAAGAACAAGATGAGATCGATGATGATGCTTCCGACATGGTTTAAAAAGTTTGGATTCCGACACTTGTTATGTTATTAATGTGTGTGAGAATTAAACCCCAAACAAATCATGTAATGGTCAATATGATAAAACTGATGACTCTTGCCTTTCCAAAAGTTTGATTTAGACTCGTCATGAAATAGTAGTATCAAAGGGTTACATCCACTGGTATTTTTGGTATTGACTTATTTAGCTTTGCCTTTGCCTTTTCCTTTGCCTTGACCCTTCTTAGCGTCTAGCTTAGCTTGAATCCTAGCAGCTGCAGCAGCTTTTGCTTCTTCTCTCTTTTTCTTATCATCCTCTTTGGCAGCTGCAGCAATCTCTCTCTGCTTCTTCAGATCTCTGCAACCATAACCACGACCATAAGCAAAAGGGATTTTATATGCCTACAGAGACGAAATCACATAGGTCCAAGTGTTGTCATGCTTACTCTAGTCTGGCTCTCTCCTCAGAAACACTTCCAACACTAGCACCTTTCCTCGGTCTACAAGCAACTAATTCCACTTCAAAGATCAAAGTTGCACTGCAATTACCAAACATGTCAATTCCAAAAAACACTCTCACAGTCGCACGCCTTGAACCAGAGGCAAGAAGTGTGTAACATAACATACTCGGGTGGGATGTCGGGAGGAGACCCTGCTCTTCCGTAAGCATATTCTGGCTTACATGTGATTTTTGCAACTTCACCAACCTGAAAAAAATGTTGGCCAATCAGTTGTATATAACTGAATACTGAACACTTCAGACTGAAAAAAGATAGAAGAAAGAGACAAATAATAGAACCTTCATGGTTTTAAGTGCAATGTCCCATGATCGGATAACACTGCCTGTTCCTAACTCAAAAGAGAAAACCAGATTGTCTTCGCGTGTAGTGTCAAAGACCTTCTCGTCTTCAGCCAATATACCCTCATAGTGAACTAAGATAAAATCAAACACATATAATTAGGAGAAGAATAAACAATAGATGAACAATTCATAACTATTCATATATTGTCCATTATAATTCATCACTAGTCAATCTTAAGAGCATACCATCGACAACAGGAAGATCATCAGAGGGCGAAACAGCATCAGGTTTGGCTCTCCTTACAATCTCTTTCAAGACTCCACCATCTCCACTCAAATCGATCGCATCACCCATAGCTTCAAGGGTTCAAAGAAACCTAATTCACCAAAAAAAACAAACCTTTCACATATTAATAACATTACTGAAATATGAACACATAAGTTCCAGTACACATAAACACATACACAATTACATCAACTAAGTGTAGAATCATTTCTGGGTGAATTTATCATTCTCTCAGCTCACCAACAACAAAATTAACAGCTTTCACAATCTATTAATCATATAGACACAGACAAATGGATGAATTCAAAATCAAACAGGCGATGAATCGTAACTAGAACAATTTCTAGAGATGTTAAAGGAGAGTTAGCTTTAGATTCTCGAACTCACCCGATTCGAGGAAAGATGAATAGTCTCTGATCGGATACGAAAACGGAAGAAGTAAATGTGTAGTGACGAAGTGATAACCGGAAAGAGATCGCCGTAGAGATCGGTGGCCATAGACTGTCCAAATGAGTCGAGAATTTTCCTACAATCGGCTTCTTCTTCTTCTTTCCTAATCCGATGCTTTTGAGCCGTCACGTGTTCTTCTCTGGGGACCGGTGCAAAAATTCATATTCGTTGGCCCATTAGGCCCAATATGTTTCATGAGGTCTTATATAGACGTAAGACCATTAGGCCCATTATGTTGGCATAAAATGCAGCGCGTAGCTATCGCTTCTTTGTTGTCCTAGAGAGTTCTCTTATTTTTGTCCTAAGACTAAAATCTCACGTCCATTGTCACTTTTTTAGAAAAGAAGAAAACCATAATTGTAAATCTGTAATCTCCAATAATTAGGAGTGAACTAAAGTACAAAAGATTCCGCAAAGTGATAATTTTTAACAGTGAAAGTCAAACGGAATATCGTCCGCGTGTTGTCTAAGAGAGGTGATAAACAAATCAAAATCAAGCATGCTAAATGAACAATCAATATTTTTATAATCATTTAACTAAAGATCCCTTTGGATTTGTGGGGATTGCTCATAAAGTATAATTTTCAATCAGTAACTAAACTATTTTGATTTGTCTCTTTATACATAGTGGATTTGAAATATACTTATTATACTGTATAATCTTTTTATAATTGTTCAATGCCGCCATTACTCTTTTGTATACACAATTTAGGAAAAAGTGTTCTTCACCGTTGCAAATTTGCAATGATCAAAACATCCTCCATATATTGAAGTTTTTAATAGGACATTTAATTTGGAGCCATTTGAATCCTTGTGTTTAAGCAAAGGAATCCATGAATTTAGTATTGATATCATTGTCCTATTTAAATCCTTCTTATATGAAACTTGCTATTCTAAACTTGTATGCGGTATAATATGTACATGACTAACAAAATTTTAGGATGTATAGTACATTATACAAAAACTAATGTGAGCAGTTATGTCGAGATAGTGGTCATATATATATTGTGAACACCCCAAAATTTATGTGCACAATCATTGCCAGAATAATTAAAAGATTCTTAGTAAAAAAAATTTGCTTCTGATCATTGAAGGTCAAACGTTAAAAACTTAAAAAAATTTAAAACATACTAATCGAATGTCACCACAAAGTATCAAAAGTAAAACAATAACTACATCGAAATTTAAAAACTCGACGACTAGAAAAACACGAATAATATAGTACAAAGGAAACAAAGAGAAAAGAATCCAACACACACAGATACACCTACATAAAAAAATTTATTTTCGATTGTATCATAAAGAAGGTATCATCCAAGTATAAATCACAAAAACCAAAAAAAAAATTGGTATTCACATATGTTTTTTAAAAAATTCCAACTAATTCGTACCTAAACCCTAATTTCTGTAGACAACGAAATCAATCTTTAATATATTCCTTTTGAGAATACCGGTTCTTCTAGGTGGACTCGAACTAGATACTTCTCTCTTAAAGAAACTACTAAACCAAGAATCACTGAATGACAATAGTTTAAAGTACCAATCATTTTTTCAACTAACTTCCCAAATATGGATCCCAAGATTATTGTGCTACTGGGAAATATCATTGAACGTGATAGTAGCCTTGCACTTGTAAATGTAAAACAATAAGACCTCTATGTGAGTAAATAAGTTGATGAGAACTATCTAGAAATATATTTTCTATAAATATCATCACTTCTTCAGCAGTAGCTCGATGACTAGCAGTCTAGCACTCTAGCAGTAGTGACTTTTTTTCTTAAAGAAACTCCATCTTTCTATAGACTCAGCTCTGTTTATTTAATCACCTAGGCCTAACACAAGGAATTATATATTGTAGCTATCATGAACTATAATTAATGTGGTCGTAATGATGATTGATTACAATGGAAGTTGCGGGACCAAATAATACGTAGTGGCTTTATAAATCTGAATACTTGTTCTCGTTAGTTATATTTCTTCTTATAGTATTTAAGTGGCATGTAATCGTGTACTACGTAAGATATTAAGTTTAGTTACCACAGGCAGATCCATTGCATAAAATAACTATTTTCATATTTATGTAAGCTTTATATATATCCTCTTTAATAAACTTTGATTTGGCAAAAAGAAGAAGACCCTGTCAATTTTATTACTCTAACTAGATAATCTTTTATATTTCGCATGTTCAATCCACTATAGTAACAACCTTTTTTTATTAGAACATTTTGAAGTTACCATAATTGTCCTTTGACTTCAATGATATTCAAAAATCCTAATGATCACATTTCATTTAACCCTTTTAAGTTTTTGAATAATCTTTTTCTCTAACACATTTAAGTCATAACATGTGATTTGAACATATCGGCTTTAGACAGTAATAGGATCTAATAATAACTGCGATATGTTTTCATATCACGTAATCAAGTTCAAGAAATTAAATTGGTATAAAATCGAGATGAGAGAGCAAGAAAAACGAATCTAGTTCACCATTTTATACTAATTGCTTTATATCCTCTATTGTTCAAGTGCATACACTGAAATTGATGACCAAAAGCAAACACAAACATTCAAATCTAAGTTCCAACCAGAAAGTAGAATCCTGCCTATATGTACATTTGTATCTAATCTACTCTTATAGTTTAAAACAGAGGCAAGAAGAAGAAGAGCGAGGTAGGGTTTTGATGTTGATTTAGGAGTCGTCGGAGTTGTTATTATTATGATCAGTCCAGCAAATAAGCATAACGACGCATCTCCTCATGATGTAGAAGCGAGCTCTTTGTTCTTTCACCAATCTCCCACACTTCCTCGTGAAACCGTATTTCCCCTGTTTCTGTCTCGACGAGCGTGTGGTCCTTGACGCACCTCCGTCGTCTCCGAACCTTTCCTTTTTCGATAGGTGAAACTGCGGCGAGTTTCGCGGTCGAGACATTTGCCTGAAGATTCTTATTAGACTTCTGATCTCCCTTAGGAAATGAAGTGATGGTTTTGTTTGATTCTTGTTGGAGACTGATGGATTTGAGATATTTTCTTGAATCTGTGAGATTCAGCAAAGTTAAAGAAAAGTTAAGGAAGAGAGTTTATGGGGTACTTCCGCATTTATAATGGTTTACAAATAAATATCCTTTTGAACACAAAAAAGAGAAAAACGGTCTAAAAAAATTTAACACTAATAATTGTAGGGTGATTTAGGTGAATAACCAAAAAAAAAAGAAAAATTAGTTTTTTAGAAAGAAGGTAGAGAGAGATAGGAAGAGAAAGAGAGTGAATAGGGGGGTTAGAGGTTAGTTTCTTAATTATAGTATTTTTGTTGGTTAGTTTTGCCAATTTCCCATAATATGTATAAAATAACCATGTATAAAGTTATGAGTATTCATTTAAATATTAAACGCTAACTTTATTTCCCCAAAAATATAGTCTTATTTTTTTAACATATGTGAAAAGTTAAAAACCCAAAGAAAAAAGAAAACGGGTACAAAAAGAGAGATTTTAAATGCATCAAAGCAAATCTAAACTCTCACTGACATTTTTCTCTGCAACTGTAACTGTTTATTGCTTTCTCAGTACAATTCATTATTCCACCACCAACAACAACAGTTATATTCACTCTACAACAAAAGGACAAGAAAAAAATAGAGGTCCAAAAAAAAACACAGAGCTACAAAATAACCAGTCTTTCAATCAACAAACTACAATAAAATTTTATAATTGAACTTTTTAAAATAACTAGAATACGTTATTAATACGATTACAAAATAAGATTTGTCTAAATCATTTATACGATTACAAAATTAATCCGAGTGTAGCATTATTCTTGTAGTTTACAGAAGTCATTATCGCTTTACAGTCGCATTGGATATAAAAAGCAGAGACATATCTATACAAAATCCATATTAGTCAAACACCAAATCTTGTTCTAATCATTGTGATTAGGATGACAATCACCAATAACACTAAGTCACTAATCGGAATCTCTTATTATATACTTTCTAATAACGAGTACTGACTTTCATACGAGAACTGATTTTCGTACGAAATCACCCATTTACCTATCCCCCTGGGTCACTAGATTTTTGTAAATTAAGTAGTTAGCTCAAAAACTATTTTTGATTAGCAAAAGTGTCTTAGGAGGCCCCAGGGTTAAGAAAGACAGTTACTGTATGTTCATGTTACGTTATAAACAAATAGTTGAGGCCCAAAATTAAAGCCCGAAATTACAAAAGGCCTTTAATAGTCCAATGTTATGTTAAATGGGATAAACATAAACAAAGCAACAATTCATCAGATTAAATCCCTAAGATTCCAAATGTAACCAATTACGTAACTTTATCTTTAGAAAAGTTAGCATCGTCTAAATAATGATACAACGAAGTCTTTACATCTTACGAGATCACTAAGGTCGACGTTTACAACTCAAAACGCACAAATTAAATTACAATATACGAAATCACGGACCACCCAAACTTAATAACAGTTACAGCATAACCTTGCCAAAGTTCAAATTGATAATAGTCTTGCAAAAATTGCATAGTCTAGTAATCAAGCCCCAAATTTGACGTTAGAAAATATATATTACTCAACCATCGGATAAAAAGACGTGTTCAAACCTAACTATAATTTGGGTTGGCTCAATTAATTTTCATTCAAGTTTTTGCTTTTCCAGTATTATTTTGTACATCTTAGCCTAATCATTCCATTGATGATATTTGCAGATCACTACTAAACTCATTTGTTTGGAATAATAAAAAAAGAATCCATGACTCAAATCTTCATCTCTTGCTTCATATATTTGGAGTCTAATAACATCATGAATATGCTCGACAAAACAAAACAAAGCCTTATTGGTGTTGTAATTTTTCTCCAAGTCACATATCAGAAGTCACACATCAGTGAGATCAAAACGTTTAGGAAGCAAGTTCGATTTACAATTAGAATTTTGATCTGTATACTATAATCTTTGAAAATCAAGATTATAATATAAGCTCAATAATATCCATGTTATTAAAATTCTTACTAGATCTTAAATATTAAATGATGAATATATGAAAACATGAGCGAATCTTTGTAGCAGATCAGACCAACTGCACAACAAGCAACGTACAAAAATTAATCACTTTGTTGTATATTATTTGCTCAAGAGATTTATCCCTTTTCATATATAAAATTTCGATTTCATATACAGGACTAGCTAGATGATAGTTAGAATTGGCACTACTACATTTAGAAATGAGATTCAGATTTAAGACCCTTAACCAAAAAAGAAAAAATATGAGATTCAGATTTTCTAAATCCGTTCTGGGAGTCATGCAAGTTCGAAAAATATGTAATATATCAAAAGTCGAGAACTCTTATAAGAATTATACAAACCTGTCACGTACATCACATCATCATCTATCACATACATAAAGAAACATGGACACGAAAAACAAGGAAGAGGGTTGGGTTTCACATGAAGATGAGTCCTTTGATTAACCAGTGGACAAAGACAAGGGACATAACCAGATGTAACCGAACATAAAACAACAGACATATATACATGCCTCCCTCATACATATGTCAACTTCCTCCAAACCCTTTAATTCATTATTATATAATCAAATTTATGCAGTTTATGAATCGGCTTTGAGTCTTTAGAGACAGGTCTTATATACTTTGTCGTTAGAAAGAAAACCCTAAAACCTTTTTGGAAATTTTCAGGATCTATATACATCGTGCAGCAAAAAGTTAAAACAAAAAAAGATCTATAAGTAAGGGCTCACTTCAGCTAGATATTTACCTGTATATATACATATTCGTTTAATATATCATTCATCATCATTTTCTCCAAAAAATTTGTTCATACACACACTCTATTGATAATATATGTATGCTTAGATAATCATCATATGAATACCTGTGCAATAAGATTTAACCATAAGCGTTCATATCCGAGGAATCAACATACGAGGATCTGGATTTCTGATTAAAACCACTTGAAAAAAATACCCTAGATAAATAAGCCATTCAATTGCCGCTGCAGCATCATCAAGATTCTCAAACCAAATAATATAGGCTCAAAAGAAAACCCATAAAAGAATCTGATTTCTGAATCTTGAAGATGTTGCAATAGCAAACAATGACTGCCACTAACTTCAAAATCTGAACTCATCATCGAGCTAACCCTAGAAGATTTTACTGAGTAAAGAGATCTGAAGAAGAGGAAGAGATTTAGGGTGGTGAAGAAAGTAGGAAAGGGTAAAGTGTTTAAATAGAAGAAAGAGAAAGAGATCAACGGTTGAGATTTTCTTGACATGCTATAGAGAGAGGGAGAGAGATTAGGGAAACAGTTACACATCGTAATCGAAGACACCAAATATACCAAAGCTCATTAACCCTCACTGTGGCCATAATTAATTGAAAAGGCAAATCTGAGGGATAAAAAAAAGGAAAGGAATTGAAGAGAGTAAATTAATGGAGCAAGCAAGAGTGTTAAAACAAAGAGAGCAGAGAGATGCGTTGCGTAGCCCACAAGCATTAAGTTTTGTGGATCAATGGAATTGACACATTTGACAGCTCCTTCCTCTCTCTCTCACACACACTCGTCACCATTTAGGGTTTAGGTCCCTCCTCTTACCGTTTCTGCTTCTCTGTCTCTCTCTTATCTTTTTCTTCATATTAAATTATTGAGACTTTGAAAACTTTTTTGGGGTTTTCACATTTTTATGTTTTATTGGTCCTTTTTTCGTTTTTCTAAAAAGTGATCATCTTTGCTATTTGGTCTCATCGAGTGGCGCTTTTTACCTGCAACTTATCTTAAGCCAATATCCAAAAAAACAACACTTAAGAGAATTATATATTTATTCGAGATTTTGATGAAGAAAGAAAAAGACTAATCTAAAAAAAAAAAAAAAAAAAAAAAAAAAAAAAAAGACTAATCTCTTGGCTATCCATTAGGCGACAAAGTATGTAATAGTCATCAACTTTAATTATGTCATATCATACCTATAATAAAAATTAAAAGTCCTGAGACATTTTTTGTTTTTCCGTATATATAACACCGTAACAAAATTCAAGCAAATTATAATTTCTTAATATGTTTTACAATTACTTCAACGAGTTCCTCTACTACTTCAATTTATTCATCTAATGTCTCTTGTTATAAACAGTTTTTTTAGCTTCACCAAAATAAAATTTTTAAAAAAGTTTTTTTAGAATCACTCTAACACATAAAAAAAATATGTTATTTGACCTCTTCTAAAAGTAACCGATTTCGTTGGATCGTATGAGATCTCTTGTAATTAGGCTTACTGTTGTGCTAGCTAAAAGCTTGCAAGGACCTATTATATCGGCGTCTCACTTGTGATCCTGCCTACGCAATTTATCGGAACTTGCTGATTTAGGAGAATTGTATTGCACAAAATATAGTACTTTTTTAAAAAGACTACAGGGACACAGATGCAATAAATTCCAGCTTTAAGTATTTTGTAATTTAACTAATCACTCAATAAGTTACAGACATATTGGTTTATTAATTAGTACCGGACTTGAAACAATGTGATTTTTACATTGTGTGGTCAAATGTTGAATATTGATCAAATGCTGAATATCTATGCAAATTATGGTCATACAAAAATACATTAAGCAATTAGTTTTTACAAAATGGTGTGGACACTTCCCTTTGTTTACCTACTTTTGGTAATTAAGGTATTCTCCTGCAGGTTCAATTTCTCTAATGATGACAAAAAAAAGAAGTAAACCATAACAAGTCAGATATTTAGTTTGTTGAGCCCTATAGGCTAATTAATTTTTATTAAATATACATACATAAAAAGATTCCTGGGATAATAGTTCAGCTACACAAAAGAATATGGGAATATAGCTTTAACAATTGCATAACTCCAGATTATTGCTTAGTATACTATAATAAATCTTTTACTGTCAGAGAAATATGGGTGAGAAACGAGGAATTGGTATGGCACAAAACCCTAGTGTTGCCCACAAATGAAGGGTTTGATTGGTGAACAATTTTAAAGCTGTACAGTTTTGTACAGCTTTGACAGTTACCAATCACAAAAGCTTTATGAAAAGTGGTACAGATAACATAAACAGTTTTTTTTGGACAAAAACAAAAACAAATTAAAACGGTTATGGTTAAATACGGTTACGATTAAATACGGTTATAACGGTTACGGTTAAATACGGTTATAACGGTTACGGTTAAATACGGTTACGGTTACGGTTACGGTTACAACGGTACAAAAACAAGTTTTTTTTGGACAAAAATAAAAACAGATTAAAATAATAAAAACTATATGAAACTAAAATTAGCTCTTCACTATTTTTTAGGCATGACCACGGTTACGGTTATTACGGTTACAGTTAATTAATCACCGGTTACGATTATATTTTTTTTTTAAATGTAACATTAACTATTATATATACGGTTAAAACGGTTACGGTTAAATACTGTTACGGTTACAACGGTTACGGTTAAATACGGTTACGGTTAATTA
Source organism: Arabidopsis arenosa (assembly GCA_905216605.1). Classification (NCBI taxonomy): domain Eukaryota; kingdom Viridiplantae; phylum Streptophyta; class Magnoliopsida; order Brassicales; family Brassicaceae; genus Arabidopsis; species Arabidopsis arenosa. The sequence continues at coordinate 13,236,912 of LR999455.1, read as the reverse complement.
ACGGTTACAGTTAATATATTTTTTAACCGTAACTAATTAATTTTTACAAATTAGAAACTCAAAAAAAATTAGTGCTTGTTACAATGGGTCTTCATAATTACATTCGACGTTCCAATATTGCTGATGATGATTTTGAGACCGATGCAGAAAATGAAAATGATAATGGACAACATGATGTAGATGTAAGTGTGGCCAATGAAATAGAAGAGGTGGAAATATCGAGAAGTGGAGCATATATGGCAGATGTACGTAATCAAATAGCAGATTTGTTATGGGAACCTCGTACTTAATTTCAATTGTTTATGTGTTTACGTATGTTTAAATATAATTCTCTATGTATGTTTGAGACATTGTATTTCAGATTAAAAAATTACTAAAATTAATTTTAGTAAATCAGTTTTAATGTTTTTATTTTATAATAAAGAAAAAGATATTTTTATTTATTTTAGGACTAGTTAATTCATATTATTATTCTAACAATAAAATATTGTTCATTCTGTATAATTTTATTTTTCATATGTAATTATATATTAAAGTACATTTCTATGTAATTTTTTTTTCTTTCTAAACTCTGAATATTATTTATTATGTGTACCGCTATAATGTTTCCAATCAGAGTAAATTTTTAAAATTTGTTCTGCGTTTTTTTTTTGTACAGCTTTGGTGTTTTATTCTTTTGTACAGCTTTGCACTATTCCCTAACAGCTAACAGCTCCAGCTAACAGCTTGTTACCAATCAGACCCCCGAAAACTTGTAGAGATTTTAAGAAATATCAATGCTTGTGTATAATAATATACATTGCAACGTACCAAGTTGAAGAATAGAAAGAGTAAAAAAAGAAAAGAAAGAAGAAACACGAAGATAGAGGAGATGGGACATTGACGTGGCTGCATCTGCCATATGGTACGGATACAATTGAGAAGTGGAGCCAAAGAGCCTACTCCTCCTCCTCGTACGGGACCTTTTTATTTCTTTTTAATTTTTTATTGTCACATCCATCTCTTCATGTCATTATGTGTTCACCACCAATATTTACTTATTGTTTTCTATAATTGTATACCATAGCCCATAGGGTATAGTTACACAACTACTAGAGTCTCGAAATCTTTCAAAGTTTTTGTTTAAGTACTGTTAAACGTATAATTTCGTATTAATGATAAACGTTATGTATAATTGATTTCTAGTGTTTTTCCTCAATCAAAAACCATGATCGAATGTACCATTTTCACTTACTGAAAAAGCGTCTTAGTTGTAATATACGTGTTAATCCCACATATCCCTAGTAGTTTGTTTTTGATATTTATAAATGTAAAGTGATGAGAGCCTATATTGTGTGATGATAACTAAAATAAAAAGCTTAATTAGGATAACACACATAACCTAACAAAACAACTTTTCGGCAATGGCTTTGCCCATTTAAATGTAGAATTTTGGTAATATATTGTGGCCGACAAATGTACGATCCCTTAGGAAAATAAGACAAATGTCGATGATAGGTTTGTATAGTAGTAGAGGGTTTATGAGATTGATCTAACTTTTTTTTTGTTTTTTCGCCAATGAGATTGATCTAACTATCTAAGCTCGTCTCTACTACAAATACGAAGTGAATCATGAGTCTCATGACACATTAAATGCTTTAATTCAAACTATCCGAAAGAAAGAAAAAGCTATTGGTTGTCGAAATTAATGAATGAGAGTGTACTTCGTAGGTATGTGTAGCCCTTAAATTTCGCTGACAATTTGCAAGAAAAAAAAAAGAGAAAGTGAGAGTTATAACTATAGAGTTAATTATTGCTCTGAATATATATAAGTCTATTCTTATTAGCTTTCTTCATTTGGAAAACCCTTTTGGCACTCTCAGCCTCTTCCTCTGTCTCCTCGTATACCTCTTTTCCCCTCCTCCCCAACTCCTTCACCCAACTGCTTTAAATTTCTTGCCAAAATCAATTAATTACATCACAAGATGACATATTATTACGTCCACTACAGTTTTTTTTTTTTTCTTGTATATATTGCAATTACCATACCACCATCTTTTTCTAATAGCAGAAGAATGTTTTTTTTTTAAAACTTCAAAGTATGTTTTTCTTATGGTTTTTTTTTACTTTTCATAAGTATAAGTAAATTATGCTTGGTTATATCATAGTTATCCATATATTTTTCATTCATCGTACCCATAGTTCCATCTCCACCTTTGCTAGAGTTTATTTTATCTTTTCTTCTTGAATGTGTTATGGATTTTGTTTTGACAATAAGATCCTCTAACTAAACTGTTTTGAGGACCTATGGGTTGATTAAACTGGACCATCGTTATTGTTTTGTGAAACCCATTGTTCCATAGACATTGTTATTAGTTAAAAATCCGATCCACATGAATACAAAGCATATATTGATAATCGATTAATCACACTACATCAGAACTCTTCGTGTGAAAACATAAATTAAACCAACATTTTTATCACATTATGGCTTAGAAATATCATTGGATAATAATAACAACTGATCCAACAGAGAGATAGCCAACTTTGTGATCATAATCAAACTTCTCTTCCCAATTTGATTTCTTAATCTCATTGGCAAGATTTGTATATGCAAAAAAAATTTACATTAAGAGACACGGTAAAGTTGAGTTACTATTATATTAACCACAAATTATTGACTCTAGAGTATTTTGTTATAGTATTTTGTTTATACAGTTTGGTGATGTTAAAAAAAAATATTCTAAGAAAATAGGAGCCAATTGGAAGAAGAATGGTAGTCTTGCACACAAAGTTAAAATATAAGAAATCAATCTTATCTCGTCGTGAGATAGGAAACCCATCGTGCTTTAAATTTGCAGAAGAATCTCGTCAGACTCTGCGTTATTTTAAGTGAGTTAATTAGTTATATCATAATAATTATTCTCTACAGTGTAAATTAAAAGTATCTGCAAAAGCATAACAAAATGCTAATTAATAAGTTCTTCAATAATATTAGAATCGATGTGACAACAACGTCTCGCCACAATAGACCCTTGGATTTTTGTTAAAAAGCTGTTTTCTTATGTATTAATTCAATATCATGTACATTTGAAATTTAGAAATCTTTCACATCAGTCTAACTAAAAATAGAAATATGCAACTCTCGTTAGCTATATCACAAAATATCAAATAGTTGATATAATAGAAGAACTCAATTACAAGAGATAAAAAAATAAAATAAAAACAAGACAACCTTCTTTAGTGGAAAAGAAGATAAAATTTGCAAATTAATCCATATAAAAATTGATATGGTATGTATCTACTTAGAACATCTTCCTAAATCGACATGTATTCATAAAATTTATAAAACCACTAAATTTTGGAAAGGAAGAAGAAGAGCTAAGTTTTTCCATCATTCTTTCCTCATATATGCAATGAAATGATCCGACAGATAGAATAACGCGTCTACTACTTTTACTAAAACACTGCAAAATGTTTTTTCTCTCCTTTTTCCATTACACTAAAGTTTTGCATAAATGTATTAGATCTTTTCGAAAATAATTCATGTAAGCCAAAATTAAATAAATAAACAACAAAATGGTGAACAAAATTAGGCAAGTTCCAAGGGAATCTCTGCTTTTGGTGCAGTAACTGCTGCAAAAACAAAGACTAATATTCATCAAATGTCTGAGAAAATGAATTAGTATATTGCAAAACAACATATATATTAGTTCCCACACTTACCTCGCTTCTTCTTCTTCTTTGTTCCAAGAGCTTTGTCTATGATGCTATGATAGTATTGTGTATAAGGAGCATTCGTATTTTGCTTTTCAAGCTGCATAAACGTGTCTGCGGATTGTTGATCGTTTGGAGAGAAAGTCACGTCATCTCTCTTCCTTTGAACAAACTCAATGTTCGACTCTACCTACAAATCAAAATCCATTCTCAAATCAAAACAAGAATTATTTCAAGCCAAGATTCTTAATATTCCACAGAAAGGAGATGGGTTGGTTTAATCTAAGGACTAAGTGTTACCTGCTCGATAAAGCGTTTCACCACCCGCTTCAACCCTTCCATAGTGCTTCTCTCCTGAAATTTCTTCAGCCTCATGACAGGAATAGTAGCAAGATCTGGAAATGATATGTGGAAGCTCCATTGAGCAAAATGGACAGCAAGCAGTTCAATCACAGAAAAGACACACTGTTCTTGAAAATTTTGGGACTTTAACCAATTCTTAGGAAGCTGCAAAACAAAGAATCTATTAGCTTACCCAGGGATGATATATTTTGAATTGAAAACCTACTATGTAAGAAATTCCTACTCCAGAGTGTTTATGGTGCTAAATTTCGAACCTTTACAGTTGAGACAGCTTCAAGCTTCTGTTCTTGCTTTTCACCATCATTTGTGGTTTTATATTCCAGCATATCCAATACCAATGATGCAATGGGAATGAATATACCGCTTGTACGAGAGAGATGATTGAGCCATTGGATACATTTAACCCTTAGGAGCAGGTAACGTGGTCCAATAATTAGTTGAGCAACTCCATTTATAACCTGAACTATAGTATAAAGCAGAGGCTGGAGATCACAATCCTGAACGTTGGCAGCAATAAAATTTACCCAGAGATCAACACAATTTGTGTACTGCCCGCTATGTATCTTCTCAACGGCTTCCTGCTTACAAAATTGAAAGAGGCTAAGAAGAAAAATAAGAAAGCTTTAAGTAGAAGAAAAAGCATGCAAATACTAACAAGTACCTTATTCTTTGTAGTGAGAGCCATTTTCAATAACTTGGCAAGTTGTGTAATAGAAACAGAGGCCTTGGTATAAGACTTCTGCATATCTTGAGAGCATAGCTCAACAAGAGAATCTCTGAGGAACGGCAAACGTTGTTCTGAATTTGCCTTTGGAATATCACAGTCATGTAGAAAGGCTTTGTACATGTTGATTAAGCAGGTATCAAAGCATTCTGAGTTAAAAACCATACTGATGTCTTTCAAGATTAGAAAAGCCTGCTGCGATAGAGTCTCTTCACCAGTTACCCACAGATGAACAGATATCTGCACCAATTTACACAACTAAACATGACTTTCGAGAAAACAAAGGTACATCATATCTAACATTGGGAAAAAATGCCAATTAGAGAAAGTACCAAAATTGTTTACTCAAGCCTATTATTAGGACGTAAACCAAGAATTGTCAATGCAGCTATCTAGATACTAATGATATTCTAACGCTGCCGAAAAGATTAGACATAATTCGATTCTAATGAGTCTAGTCCAATATATGCAAATTTTCCTGTGATAAACACAATGTATATATAGAGCGTACCTTGATCAATTTTTTCAGAAGATCTGGAAATGCGGCAAGAAACACGATAGAAACTCTAAGTTGGGTAAGAGCAAAAACTATTATCTCCAAATCTGCTGCCTGCTTAACAAGATGCAAAGTACTTCGAACAAAAGATTTGACCAGTGGTTTTAAACTATCCCATTTTGGGTTGTTCTTCAACTTCAAAATCTTCTCCTTAGTACTGGAGTCTGATAATCCCAAGATACTCCTGAAAGTGTGATCAGCTTTTTGGAGCACAAAAATCATGACCTTAGCAAATGTCTCACTGTCTTCTATGTCATAGTATATATCAGGCCTAGGAATTCCTGATGGTTCGTGCCCATAATGACATGCAGCTCGATACCAATTTAACAAACTAATTAATGCTTGAACAGACTGCTTCTCATCAACTAGGTCACAGCAAGTGCTTAAAACAGATCCTGAGAGTACTTTGTGCTTCATTATATCTGAGTCAGCTTCATCTACCAACTGCATGGCATAATCGACAGTTTCAATGTTACTTTGCTGTATAAACAAGAAGAGCATGCGAACAAAATCTGACAAAGTATGATAACTGCCATCATTTATCAACATTTTAAGAATACAAGTATCTGTTACCTTTTCATTCAATTTAGCCAGCTTTTTCTTCTGTTTCTTAAGTTCTGACAGACTCTCCTTGCTCTGCATCGACATCTCAGTATCACCGATTTCACCTGGAAATTTTATCTATTCAGTTAAACCATGAAGGAAGGAATTATAAAGGCAATATCATGAAGCCAAACAAAGCAGGGTAAAGCAATTACCTTGTGTTCCATTTACAACTGCAGAGTCCTGAACATAAAGAGAAACTGTGAATACTTGCTACCATCACAAATAAATATCACCAAACACTAAGTTTAATACCTCATCCAGATATCCATCACTATCAGAATCACAATCGCGGAGAACTTCATCATCATCCTTGCCGAATACTGCATCTATTGATATATCCTGAAATTCTTCTTCTTGACATCTGAAAACGCATAGGCGAGAAATCATTTCACCCAATGCATAACTAATATTCGAGCTATCAAGCTTCTGAAAAACTAATGAAACACAAAGGTATGTTTCCATTGAAAAATTGAAATGGAGCAAACATTACTTAAATAAAGTAAGAACAGAGAAGTAGCATATGCAAGAAACTCAAACAGATAACTACACAGATGTTTGAGTAGCAGGACTGTACAGCAACACAAAACTCTTACCTCTTCTTAGGCTGTTGCTCTACCTTCTTCTTCTCTTCATCTCCCACTTGGTGACGCTCATTTCCTAAACCACAGAAAGTTAACATTGGTTCTAAACAATCAGCGATACAGAGTACAACCAAAATCAAAGCTTTCAACTATTGCAAAACCATTATATATCCAATAACATCAGATTCCAACACTAAAAAAAGAAGAAATTGAGCAGCATCTATCTATGATTATAAAGCTGACTACATAAGAGAAGTGAAAACGAAGAATAACTTACTCTTTGCAAATTTCTTCTTGAAAAAAGGCTTCAGCTTTCTGTTTCGTTTCTCAACAGACTGGAGATTTTTCTTGGCAAATTTCCTAGCTTTCTTCCCCAACTTACCCATTTTACTGCGACTGCAAACGGGTTTCTAGGTATCAACTCGAGGAAACAAAGATTCAATAACTATGTCGATAAATTCGGATTCTCAATCTACAATTTGACAATTAAACAACTAGGGTTCTATTTTGCTCAATTCCTCCAAATACGAGCATAGGAGAAGTAAAAGAAGATAAATTTTACCGGTTAGAATCGAAAGCACAGAGGAATTTGAGAAGGAGGAATTGAGACTGAGAACGCGGCGGTGAACGAAGATGCAGAGAGAAGTCAAAAAGGGTTTAGGGTTTCTTTTGTTTGTTAAAGGGTTTTAGCCGAGGTCGTTGGTTGGGTTCACGGTGTCAATACGGATCCGAATCTCCGGGTCAGCCCGGTCTTGTCTAACCGTGTATACAAATAAACATAAGGAAAACTAACAAAAAAAATTATTTTTACATACAGCAAAAAGATTGTTTTTTTTTTTGAAATTAGCAAAAAGATTTTTTAATGGGGAAAAATTGTAGTGAATATAGTGCAACATAATTTTAGTTAATTTATTATTTTTACTTAATAAAATAATAATTATCAAATCCAGGCTGTAAATCATCTAGTGAAATCTGTTTATGTTAGAGTGAGTGTGGGTCAGATTTAATTTTAGTTTTGCCAAAAGTTCAAGATATCAATACTATATATATCATGAACTTGAATTCGTCTTATTTTACATTTTTGATTTCATCTTTTGTCTATAAAATTATTCTTTTAGCTATTTCTAATTTTTTTTCATATGTTATCTCATCCGTTGTCCATGATATTATGCATTTATAGTGTTCGAATTTGGATCGAGCATATATAGGATCATGTTTAATTTAAGACATAAAAGTCATCATGTTTAAGCTAATTCAGAGGTTCCTTTGTAAATCATTTTGTATGATTCCATGTATTGCTTGATTTGGAGTTCACAATTAGCAATCTATACTTACTTGTATTCCAAGCCTAAGTAATTACTGCGCATGTACATGTTTGTGGTAATTGACATTATAATTTCATGATTTCAACATTTTGTATTATTAATTAACTAAGCACATACATCATTTTCTCCCCAAAACAAAGGTTCTAAGTTACGTTTCTCGAGTCAAAACAACATGTTTCATGTTTAATGTAAATCAAAGATTCCTTCACAAATCTTTGATTTAAATCTGCCAAGTCATTTACGCTTAATATATATGAAATGAATCGATATTTCTGAAGACATATATTTGGATTCATATATCATATCAGATTGGAACTTTTGGGTTGTGCTATCATGTTTTCATTGTCAGGTGATCAAATACATGATCGTACGCCGTACATGCCCTAGTCCTTTTGGAGCAGTGTGTCAGATCTATTTCTGTACTTTATATTTGTTCGACATACGTTTCCACATTAATGTGCAACTTCCATAGACTGTGACACCATTCAATACACACGGACCTGCACTACAATGTTTTAGCACATCGATCGTCAAGTTGTTTTGTTAGTTGGAGATGAAAAATTGAGAATTGGCATCTATATACATAACAAAATAAATGAAAACTGTTTTGTATTAAGAATGAAATAAATGAAAAGACGAGAAATCGTCGGGAGAGAGTAGAGGTAGATAATAAATTCACATGCAAGTGGGTACGTATGCGTTCATGTGCATTTGGCAAAAAAAATATACACGTCACTAATTACACGTATATATACACTATGTTATGTAAAATGTATCTTAGTTTTTAATGTTAACAACACTAGATACGACTTATGAATTACAGTTATTTCACATTATCATATCTACCAAAAAAGAAAGAAAAATCTGTAACCACGAGAAGCTATAAACTTTGATTAATTAACATAACACGTATGTATATTTTTTGCTTGGTGTGGATGACGGGGCAGATATACAAGATATGGTTGGTGCATAGATTTGCTTTGTCATCACCAAATGTCGTTAATGCTCTTCCACCGTCACCGCCCCTAACTGTTTTCCTCTTTTTTAATTTCCATCTCATGCTTCACTCACTTCTATTTGAGTATTTTCCCACATATGATTATTTTATTTTATTTTTAATTATGAAAACTATCCCAATGAATTGAATATTAACATTTTCATAATCATTTTTATAGTAGTTATACATACATATTTTTAAAAATATCAGTTATATGGTTCTAGTGTAGTTTTTTCATATGCTTCTAGTTTGATTTGCATTTTATTGATAAAAAAGATATTGCAATGGATTTCTATAGAAATTTCTGATATATATTTATCATGAAAGTAATAATTTTATAAAAAATAAAACTAACAAATAACTCGATTTGTATAAATGCATCATGCATGACAAAAGTTGGCTATGTAGACGTACCGCGTACGGCGTATGTACCTAAGTATCAATGTATTAATTTGAAAAGTGTCGAAAACATTAACTTTTGTTTAACCATCGCAGAAATTATACATATGCATATTTTTCGTAGAACTTTGAAATTATTTTATGAACACTAAAAAAGACAAAGTCAACAACATGTAATAGGATGTCAACTCAAATGTTTTCTCTATTACGTATGTTTGTTTCGCTATTTCATCATCGTTGCTTCAAGAACGAACTAATTATTTGTTAGTTTATATTGTATCAATGATTTTTATCAATAATATCTTAGCAGTAGATTCAATTTCGTGCGTGGTTGGACATTTTCTGATTAACTATTTTAATTTGAAGTTAATCTCATATTATATTATTAATAGATCCCAGAGTTAATCGGATAAAAAAGACTCTACTATGACTAGGGGTGTCAAAATGGTTTAAAATTGATGGATCAATCCAAACCAATCCAACTCATGGATCTAATGAGTTGAAAATTTGGATATTAATGGATTAATGGATTAAATGGTTTAATGAGTTTAATGTGTTGGATTGAAATGGTTTGGTTTAAAATGGATTACTGGGTTATCCATAACCAAACCAATAAAAATTATATAATTGAATCAAATATGTAAACCAAATATAACCGAATTGAATCACTAAACCGATTTTAGTAAACCGAAATAAACATAATTTCTTAAATCGCTTAACCATCGATCTTTCTCGGCGTCAAATCTCTCACTGTCGATCCCTCTCAATCTTATGGTTTCACCGGCAAATCCATCGACAACGTTAAACGACGAAGCCAACAACGCCGTTCACCGGCAAAGCCACTGACACTCGAATCCCTCATCGTCACTCATGGAGTCCTTGGTCGTCGTTTTGTGATCAATTTATGAACCAATATCATAGTTACAAGTATTTCGACGACGACGGCGACGGCGACGGCGACGGCGACGATGGCGACGACGACGACGGCGACGACGGCGACGACGACGACGACGATGATGGTGATGGTGATGGTGATGGTGATGATGATGGTGGTGGTGAATTGATCATGATGGAGTGATGAAGATGATGATGGAGTGATGATGATGGTGGTGGTAACATGATAGTTACTAATTATCAATTAATTAGGATTTAAATTATAAGAAAACTATGTTATGGATCAACTCATTAAATCCATTAATCCACTCATTTAAATGAGTTATGGGTTAATCCAAACCATTTGCTAAATGAATTGGATTGATTCATTAACCATTAAACACTAAATCAATATGGATATGGGTTGGTTTGGTTTGGTTTAACCAACTTGACACCCCTAACTATGACACTCATTGCTAAAAAATACAAACGGTTATAAACCTATATTTTCACCATCTATTTTCTAAATAATTTGTCTAGAAAATACTAATTTCGGCCAATAATATCTCTTTCTCTAACTTTGGAGGTTTCTCCACCAATATAAATAGCGATCTTCACAAGTGTATTTTCCACCATCCTCAAGTTCCTCACTTAGCCTTCTAGTCTAACAATCTTCTTATCATTTCTGAATTTCCATCACAAATATTCACCAAAATGGCAATCAATCCAATGATTCTCTTAACCATATTCTCACTCTTTCTCCTCTTGAGCTTCACCGACGCCGGAGTCCCTGGCGTCTACTCAGGCGGCTCTTGGCAAACCGCTCACGCCACTTTCTACGGTGGCAACGATGCTTCCGGAACAATGGGTCAGTCCACTCTCCTTAAACACAAATTTCAAGAACCATACTTCATTTATCATTATACCAACTCTCTAAAACAGAGCACTCTGTTTTTCTCTTAATATCATTTTTCTTTTGTGTTTTAGGTGGCGCGTGTGGATACGGGAATCTGTATAGCCAAGGATACGGAACAAACACGGCGGCGCTGAGCACAGCGTTGTTCAACAGTGGCCAAAGCTGCGGCGCATGCTTCGAAATCAAATGTGTCAATGATCCTAAATGGTGTCACCCGGGTAATCCTTCTGTCTTCGTAACCGCAACCAACTTTTGCCCGCCAAACTTAGCCCAGCCTAGCGACAATGGCGGCTGGTGCAACCCGCCACGCTCTCATTTCGACCTAGCCATGCCCGTTTTCCTCAAGATCGCTGAGTATCGCGCCGGCATTGTTCCCATATCTTACCGCAGGTATACTTGACATATCCAATTAAACAGTTTTGTTCGGTTATTCGGTTTTCGAGTCTTAGATTTAAATGAACAAATAGTAACCAAAGTTAAATGAGTTTAGTATGGAATGATGGTAAAAAACTACTAATTCCACAGATTATTTCTAATCATCCTAAAGGTTACTTGTTTTATAATAAGTTTTTCTTTTTTTCGATACGATCGTTTGATTTATAAGGATTAAACATTCGTATATATAGCTTACTATTGGTAAAGAAGTTGCAATGAAATAACTTGCTAAGGTTGAGAAATGTGGGTTTTCTATAGGGTGGCATGTAGGAAGAGTGGAGGGATAAGGTTCACGATCAACGGTCATCGTTACTTCAACTTGGTGCTGATCACGAATGTGGCCGGAGCAGGAGATATCCTGAGGACGAGCGTGAAAGGTTCAAAGACTGGTTGGATGAGTTTAACTAGGAACTGGGGACAAAACTGGCAGTCTAATGCTGTTCTCGTTGGTCAGTCACTTTCCTTCCGTGTCACAGCCAGTGACCGTAGAACTTCTACTTCTTGGAACATCGCTCCTTCGAACTGGCAGTTTGGACAAACCTTTGTCGGAAAGAATTTCAGGGTCTAAAGTGAATTGAGGATATCGAAACATTTGAAGTGGTAGACACAACAAGAAGCTCCACTTTCAATTTGAACATCTTTGACTTTATATTTTCTATTACTCTTTTTTTCTGTGATTTGGAGTGTAATTGGGAGGTGGTGTGGTAATATAGGGGAGTGTGAGAAAAGAGAAGCTGAAGTGGCAGTTGAAAAAGTTGTAAACAGCCCGCAGCTCTTAAAATGATATGGCTTGCTTGTAATGTCAAATTTCATTATATAGTTTACCACTTATACTAAATTTCTTCTGTTATTTTCTCTGTTAGTATGAAAAATTTGGCTACAATATTAACTTTAAATCATATATTCAATAGGGTAACACAATGATCTTAGTTCATGCAAATCTTTCTCGAGTAAGTTATAAACACTGAGTGTGTTATGACAATTTAACTACAGTATCTTGAGTAGTACCATGAAGCTTATATATTCGAAGACATTGGCATGTAAATGAGTTAATAACATTCAACTAAAATTAATTTATATCTTTTTGTTTAAAATCTATCAAGTTGAATCGATTTAGTTTGATATGCAAAAAGATTAATTTATATCAACTGTGAATTTGCTTTGAATTTAAGAAAATATAAAACTAAAAAAAAAAATCACAAACTTAAATTTGGTTATTTTCACACTAAAAATATATTTTAGAAATCTTTGTTAGAGTTTTATTTCCCACCAATTCATTTCTACTTGATAATAGTTTTTTTTTTTTTTAATTGTCTACCCACTGATCCTATAAAATTTGACTCGGTAATCGAGTGACCCGAATTCTTTCTCGCAATTGATTCCTCCAACGCAAGGCTTCTTCGATTCCCCTATTCAACAAATTGTGCTTCTGCATTCCTCTTGTGTAAGTTTTTCCCCATTGCTCTAAGCTTCGCGTCGATTTCAATCGGTAGACCTAATTCGTTTCTCGTTCTATTGTAGAAACTTTACCTAGCTTAGTCGGAATCAAAATTGTTCCGTAGAATCGATCGTTGTGAGTGTACAAATTCACTTACTGAATTGAGTAGATTTAACGGCCATTGTGTTAGCTATAGGAGAGGTTTTTGGCATTTTGAACTTCACTGTTACTGTTCTAAACTCTCTAGTTGTTAAATTGTTTGTATATCTGAAATCTCAGATTTGAGTTTGGCAATCTATTAAGAGGTTGGCTTCTGAGTGCTCTTATGGTTTGCTTTTAACTCTCGCAGCAGACCGCGAATTTAAATCTCAAGGGTAAGGTGGTGTGGAGCCAGCCTTAGAGAATGGCCAAGTATTTTGACATTGATGACATACTTATAGAGGAAGAGGTCACCTTTCTTCTCCAATAGCTTTGCTTGAGGCTCTCTTATTAAATTAGAAAGCTGATCTCTATTGTTACCTTCTTGCAGTTTGTACCGGTTTTGTTCCATAAAACAGCAAACGGAGTGACTATTGATCCAAGTGCAGAAACAAATTGTGTCAGTGTTCTCATTCCTGGTGCAAAATTTGTAATGGATATTTCATATTTTCCTTTCTGATATGAGTTTTATGTAACAGGCTGAACAAGGCTCTAAAGTCGAACTTCCCTTCTGGCTTGCTCATGAGTTGCACTTGAGACAAGCTGTTACCATAAACCTTCCTCCCTGTTTCGACCAAAAGTAAGCATTCTGTAGGTTTACTGTAATGTTGGCATGATGTATTTTCAAGATCGAAAAAATCTAGTTTGTCAATTTGCTTTTTTCTTATGCATGATGTATTTCTTTTGTTCTTCTGCCTCCATGAAATGGTTGGAATTTCAGATGGCATTTAAGCATTTACTTCTTTTGCCTTGTAGTCTGTCTCATGGCTTTGTTTGTTTTATGCAGGACGAGGCTTGAAGTTCAGGCTGATGCAGCATACGTCGATCTTAGATCGCGATGTCCATACTTTTATGAATTTGGATGCAAGTTAGAGCCACTGTGAGTTCCTTTAAGACTTGTCCACTTTCGATGTTGTCCTATCTCTTGGTTTCAAGAACAAAACTTTAGTTTTCCTGGTGTCAATTTGCTTTATGAGCCTTGAGAGAGATAGCTATTTAAGCAAGATTTAACTGTGAACCGAGCATGAATATATCAAGCAAGTTGAATACGTTGCAAAGCAGATGAAATCCAGATTATTTTACAAAAACTCTTGTTCAAATCTTTGTTGTGGTAATCATACTGGTTTTTGGTCTAAAACAGGGTTACAGATAGAACACTCGGGATCTTGCTATCCACTGCGTTTAAGATCAGATACAAAGAGGCACTAACAAAAGTATACACAGCAGCTCACATAACAGCTTCCAAGTACTTGTCGTTTTTAACAAAAGAAGAAACAAACTGTAAGCCTTTTTGTTTCTAACTCCATGATAGTGAATTTAGCTTTAACCATCTCAAGCTTGTACCAAAATTAACAATCTCTTATTGTTTTTGTGTTTCTTTTTGAAGTGTATGAAGCAGCACATTTGTCGATGACAGCATTCAAGAAATGGAGAACAGGTGGACCTAGATTCCAGAGAGCTTCAATACTCGGAAGAAAACGCAAGGATTCTAATTAAGTACCCTAAAACTCTTTATCCTCATCCTTACCAATAGGGTGGTTGTGTTATGTAAGTTATAAGATGTCAAAATGATGCAATGGCAACATATATTTGATTATGGTCTGAATCAAATTGCAAATCCTTTTCTGTTATGTTCTCATATAATGGTGGTGTTTCAGTTTTGCCATATGATCCAGTTACTTTCATAATTGATAATTTTGTTGCTATCTTTATACTTTTATTCATAAATTTTGAATTATAGATTAACCGACATTTTCCACTTCAATTTATGGAATCATTCTCTTTTGCTTCGTTTAAAGTTATAATATTTTTTTCTTCCCCGGAACAGATTCAGGTTAAGAACACCAAATCTAACACAACAATTTAACGAAAGTATATAGTAAAAGGGCTCATATCAAGTGTAACTTGGAAGGACCGTCATCGAGGGATAGGGATGAAAGAAAGAACCCTAAATCAAAAAAGGGAAAAAAACATGTTATTTCTCCTTCGATTTCGATTTGAGTTTTTTTTCCTCCATCCCTTGAGAGTTTTGTTCGCACTCCCCACTCAAGCCTCTCTCTTTTTAATCATCGCCCACAAAGATTTGAACTTTCAGACAAAACTCACACAAAAAAATTCCAGATTCATTTTCCGGGAAACCATTCACAGAAGGAAAATCAGAGAAAATTTAATCAGAAACAACGATGAAGAATACGGCGACTTTAGCGTATAAATATAAAGATGGGTTTAGGGTTTTATTATGAGCCCATTCTTGATGGGCTTTATTCGGGTTCTCAAACCGGTTTAGGATCTGAAAAGTAAGATCTGGTTTATCCACTACGGGTTTACTCCAATCCAAATTCTGGACAAAGTTATTCCATCATCCAAACACAAGGCTTCTCTTCTGAAAAGTTCGTTTCATCGTCTGTCTCTCTCTTTCAGCTGAAAGTCTGTTCTCTGAATTTCGGAATTGGATTTGATCGGAAGATTCAAATGTTCAATAAGTTTGGTTCGACGTCGGAGACTTTGAGTAAAGCTTCAGCTGTGGTGCACCGGATCGGCACTGACGCTCATCTTTATGATGATCCGGAAGACGTCAACATTTCTCCACTTCTCGATAGCAAGTTCGAATCTGAGAAATGTGAAGCTCTTAAGCGTCTCCTTGCTCTTATCGCTCAGGGCTTTGATGTCTCCAATTTCTTCCCTCAGGTGTTTGCCTTATTTTGTTTGATCCCTTTGATAACTTTGTTTCGAATTGACCCGGTGAGATCTAAAGGTTACAATCCTAGAATTCTTTAGATTGTTGAAACAGTTTTGGACGAATTTTAATGGCAGGTGGTGAAAAATGTGGCGTCACAGTCATCGGAAGTGAAGAAGCTTGTTTACTTGTATTTGCTACAATATGCAGAAAAGTATGTGAATTCAAATCAGCTAATGTCTTTTGTGTATTTTGTTTGTGCATCTACATTATTAGCTTCTATTGATTATGTAGGCGTCCAAATGAAGCGTTGCTGTCGATCAACTATTTTCAGAAGGACTTGGGGGATCCAAATCCATTGGTTAGGGCTTGGGCACTTCGTACAATGGCGGGGATTCGCTTACATGTTATTGCACCTATTGCACTCGCAGCTGTGGGTAAATGTGCTAGGGATCCGGCGGTTTATGTCCGGAAATGTGCTGCAAATGCTCTTCCAAAGTTGCATGATTTGCGGCTGGAAGAACATGCTTCTGCGATTGAAGAGGTTTTTCCTGTCTATATCTTTTAGTTGTTGTATATAACTGCTGTTGGTAGTTCAAATACTGTTTGACTAATGCTATGTATAGATGGGCACTAGGATTTGAATATCTTGTCAAGTTTCTGTTTATTCATAGTCTAGTGTTTGAAAATGAGGGTAGGTTTTATGTTTTTGATGTTCTTGGGCTATGGGATTTTTCATTGAAACGATTAACCTTCTTGCAGCTAGTCGGGATACTGTTGAATGACCATTCTCCAGGAGTAGTTGGAGCTGCGGCAGCGGCATTCACCTCCATCTGTCCAAATAACTTCAAACTGATTGGAAAGAACTATAAGAAGTTGTGCCAGATTCTTCCTGACGTAGAAGAGTGGGGTCAGATATTACTCATAGGAACTCTTTTGCGCTATGTGGTTGCTAGGCATGGACTTGTACGGGAATCTTTGATGCTGTCCCTACATGGTATGGATAGTAATGGCTTCTGTGAGAAGGATGGCCTAGTCAGAGATCTTAAATTAGATAAAGAAGAAGATGGTGGTAAAAGTGATTCATTTGATGTTAATCTGGTCAGCCTTGTATCTAAATGTTACATTGAAGGTCCAGATGAGTATCTATCAAGATCTAGTTGCCCCGATACAGTGTCATCTGCTTTCGATAGCAAAGAGACCACATCTATTGCACATAATGAAGATGTTAAGATCCTGCTTCAGTGTACATCCCCATTGCTATGGAGTAATAACAGTGCAGTTGTACTAGCAGCAGCTGGCGTTCAATGGATAATGGCGCCTCTGGAAGATGTTAAGAAAATTGTTAAACCGCTCTTGTTTTTGCTTAGGTCATCCAGCGCCTCCAAATATGTGGTAACATTCTGTTATTTCCCCCACCAATGTTTAACTGGTTAATCCATTCCATACGTGCTGTGTAGTCTTGAGGAAATGTGCTCTCTGAACATTATTTTATTCATATTTGTGGCAGGTCCTCTGCAACATCCTAGTTTTTGCCAAAGCAATCCCTTCTCTCTTTGCTCCACACTTCGAAAATTTCTTTATTTGTTCCTCAGATGCATATCAAGTTAAAGCATACAAGCTGGAAATGCTTTCTCTCATTGCTACCACTTCATCTATCTCTTCAATTTTGAGAGAGTTTGAGGTACTACTTTATCCTTAAAATTCGATTATAAACTGTTTTGGTTCATTCTGGAAAGTTTGTATGATCATTTGACTTTCCAGTAGAACTTTCCAGTTCTAAGTGTTGTAACAGAAGCGTTTTCATCTTTGTCCCTGTACAGTAATTTATGGCCAAGATGATATGTGCATGACTGATTTTTTTTTTAACTGTGAGCTTTTTCCAGGATTATGTTAAAGATCCAGACAGGAGATTTGCGGCTGATACAGTTGCAGCAATTGGTTTGTGTGCAAAAAGACTACCGACAATTCCAACTACATGTCTTGATGGATTATTAGCACTAGTTCGACAGGGTCAGTTATGCTTTATTTCACTTGCACTCATTAGTTAATCTATTTAGCAGTTCAGTTGAAGTAGCTCTCACAATGTTGCAGAATCTTTTGCTGGAGATTTTGAGTCAGTGGATGGAGAAGCTGGAGTGTTGGTGCAAGCCGTGATGTCGATTCAGACTATCATAGAGCGAGATTCCCTTCGTCATGAGAAAGTATACACATCTCATTCACTGACTGCACATATAATTCGCACCATTTTCAAGACAAATGCTTAGCACCTACTGCACTGATCTCAAAAATAACTCTTTTGAACATTTATTTTCAATAAGGTATTTGATTTTTCTGTTGTTCATTTTGGTTGTTTGAAGGTTTTAATTCAGCTGTTTCGTAGTCTGGATTCAATCAAGGTAGCTGCTGCTCGTGCAACTATTATTTGGATGGTGGGGGTCTACTGCTCTTTGGGTCATATCATTCCTAGGATGCTTACCACAATAACCAAGTACCTTGCATGGAGCTTTAAATCAGAGGCATCAGAGACAAAACTTCAGATTCTTAATACTTCTGCTAAGGTATAGCGTTGCCTCAAAACTTCTTATTCTGAGTTCAATAGTATTATATTTCTTCATCAACCCTGTTGAAAGAAAGGCTATATGATTAAATGAGAAAGGACATCTACATTTCTGCTATTTGAACAAATTTATCACTTACTCTCTCTGAAACAATCAGCTCTATTTCTTCACTAATGACAACATTTCATCCTATAAATTTTCTATCCTGTGAAATCTCTTAGGTATGCTATGAAAATCTTTATTGCCCGTGCTAGTGACTACTTTTAGTTTGGCACGTCTCACTACAGTCAAAAGATATTTCAAGTAATTTTCAAGTTATCGTTGTAATTGCAGGTTCTAAACAGTGCAGAGGCTGACGACTTTCAGATGTTGAAAAGGGTTGTGATTTATGTGTTTGAATTGGGCGAATGTGACTTCAGCTATGATGTTCGTGATCGAACTCGTTTCCTCAAGAAACTGCTGTCATCCAAATTAGCTTGTCATGAGCTGGCAGAAGACAGTGTTGCATCACAAGAAAATATTGTTACGCATGTTGTGGAACATGTCTTTGGAAGAAAACTGAAACCTTTTTCACCTTTAGCCCTGCACAATCGTTTTTATCTTCCTGGATCTCTATCACAGATAGTTCTTCATGCAGCCCCTGGATACGAACCTCTTCCAAAGCCCTGCAGTTTTGTGTTTGAAGAACAAGACCAGCTGTCAGATTTAGACAGACAAAGGGAGGCCGTAGCTGATTTAGATGGTTCTCGGGAATCATCTGAAACAGTGGATGAGGATGGCTCCTCTGACTATGACTCTGAATCTTCTATTGGTTCAGATTTCAGCAGTGACGCTGATGAAAGAACGGTGTCTAATGATGCCAATGATCCAGCTGCTCCTTTAATTCAAATTTCAGAGACTTCTGTTTCCGCTGACCAGGAAGAACTAAGGTCCAAACGGGCCCTGGATTTGTGGTTAGATGATCAGCCTAGTACATCAAACCAAACTCCATCTGCATTAAATAGTAATCAGAGCTCTTATGCGAAGATATCCATTGGTGATATAGGAAGCCGAGTGAAGCCTAAAAGCTATAGTCTCTTAGACCCTGGAAATGGCAGTGGCTTGAAGGTAGGCTATACCTTTTTATCTGAAGTATCTACTGTATCTCCATTACATGTTTGCGTAGAAGTTCTGTTTGAGAACAGTTCTGCTGAACCTATCCTGGAGGTGAATTTGGAAGATGAAGAATCGATGAAGGTAGCAGACTCTTCTGAACAGACTTTGGTTGGTAAAGCAAAGTAAGTTTGATATCTTTATACGCAATTGATTTAGAAAACCCGTTTCTTGCCTAATCCATCTATCGCTTGGTCCACATGAAAGTGCCTAACTACATGTTATATTACACAAGTTTTCATCCTGAATCTTGCAAGGAATTAGTTCTGGTAGAAAGCCATTATCTTTAATTTCTCAGATTATCTCATTTTTTTTTTGAAAACCCTGCAGTGCATCTTACAACAACGTGCCAACTCTAATTCCAATGGAGGAAATCAGCTGCCTTGAACCACATCAGAGCGCAAAGAGGCTTATCCAAGTTCGGTTTCATCACCACCTGCTTCCCATGAGGTTAACCTTACATTACAATGGAAAGGAGGTTCCTGTCAAGTTACGACCTGATCTTGGATACCTTGTGAAACCATTTTCAATGAGCATCGAGGAATTCTTAGCCACGGAATCTCGGTTACCTGGAATGTTTGAGTATAGTCGAAGGTTAGCTACTTTTCTCTACTTAAATTTGAAGTTGATGTATAAGAAACTTCAACTTTTACTTTCTGCACAAAAAGTTTTCAGTAAGATCATTTTCATTTCGCAAACTGATTCCCTAATCTGGGTTCTCTTCACTTTTGGTAGGTGTACTTTTGACGATCATGTTAAAGATTCAAGAATGGAGAATGGGAAAGACAAATTTCTCAGCATCTGCGAGTGTATAACACTAAAGGTGCTTAGCAACTCAAATCTACACCTTGTATCTGTGGATTTACCAGTTGCAAACTCACTCGAAGATGCAACTGGTCTGCGGTTAAGATTCAGCAGCAAAATCTTGAGCAGTGAGATCCCTCTTTTGATTACCATCACAGTCGAAGGCAAATGCACCGAAGTTCTGAATTTAACAGTCAAGATCAATTGCGAAGAAACGGTTTTTGGTTTAAACCTGTTGAACCGAATAGCTAATTTCATGGTTGAGCCATCTTCTTCAGCCACTTGATCAGCAAAACTAAGGATCTTTTTTCGTCACTTTGTGAAAATGTTACCAATCCTTTTTTTGTTATAACATTATTTTGATACATTTCTGTATAATATAAATTATAAATACAATGAGATTTCATACACATGCTCTTACTAAATCAAGGAGATTCCACACAACCAACAAATCATGATACATTTTAATTTAGATATTTTTTGTACTTAAGAATATCTTAATGATGTTGACACTAAAGATAAAAGAAGAAGATAAAATCAGCAGTTTTAAGAAACGAAACTAATCAACTTGGCTATGTTTCCATCCTCCAAACTGTTCTCCATCCATTCCCCTGTCTTGCTGCAAATTCCCAACAAAAGTAAAGAGTTTAATTCAATCAGAGGGTAATTAGACTTTAGTTTAAAAAAAAAAAAAGTAAATGTAAAAAGAAAGAAACTAACCAAAAGAGAGTAAGAAACTCCGATGAGAAGCTCGCCGACAAAGGAGAGATCGGAGTCAACAATGTTGTACTTGGTTGGCCTTAGCTCAGCCGTTCCCTTCTCCACTCCCATTTCCAATAGCTCTTTCACATGTACCCTATTTATTCATTTCATTAATCAAGATTAATCCAAATCCTTTTTTATTACTTTTACATATATTTTCGAGTTCATATCATTTATAGTTTAGGCTATCATGATATGATATACTTACGTGGCTTCGCCGATGAAATCATCGGTGGAGAAAGTATCATGATCCATGACTTTGACGATGAGTTTGTAGTCAGCGCCGGAGCCAGGAAACTCTGCTCTCCATTTCAATTTATCATTCCATGTTGGATTTCTACCTCCATCTTCTTCATTTAAATAACAAAAAAAGTTCACTCAATATCTTGCTAATCAATACACCATTTTTCTTCAGTAAAACATTACCAAGGTCTAGGATTGTTTATATCACATTACACTGCCCATTTTTATAGGAAATGAAAATATTTTTTCTTATAACTAGTAAACAAGTAGTTATTGTGAGTCCTAAATAGTTAATTAATTAGTTAAATAGGAAGTTTGGTGCATTGATGATTAGTTAAAAATGAGGTTGGCCAGACAATATCACACTAAATGAGATGACTACTTTCAGAAGAAAGCTCTATCCACACACATCCTTTATCAAGATTTAAACCATATACAAGAAAAGAAACTTACAAGCTACCACAAAATGTCTCAAATATAAACTAATATTAGATTCATCACCATTATTTTCTCTCTTGAAAAAAGTTATATCTCAAAAGAAAACGAAATTTTAATTTTACTAGGAATAACTACAAGAAAAAATAGTGTTTACCTAAACTAGCATGTAATGCAGGCTATGGGGATAGTTGAAATTGAAAAACCTATGGATGCAAGTTGCAACTGTTTTTATTTTATGTACAACCATCAACGAAGACCAGCATGTGGGCGTTTTATTTCTAAAGTCCGAGTAAAATAGAAAATGAAATTGGAGAAATAGTCACTCACATAAAACGAAAAAAAAAAGTCAAACTAAAAAGCCGAATAAAGCTGACAGAGATATGGAAGTATGGAACTATGGAGAGAAGGGAATTAGAAAGTTAATTACCTTTAGCAACGCTACTTTTGCGGGTTTGGCCTTTGTATTGGATCTCAACATATGGATCTATCTTGCCTAAACTCAAACCAAACCAAAAAAAAAAAAGTAAGTAAAAAACAAGAAAAAGGGTTTTTAAATTATGAAAGGATACCAAATCTGAGATGATAGAGAGATTATTACCAAGAAAATCAGAGCGCTTAAGACCTTTGCCACTGATCAGACTAACCTCAAGGATTCCAACAGCCATCTCTGTAGAGTTTTTTTATAAGTTTTTGGGGTTTGTGTTGTTTCTAAAGGAAAAAAAGAAGAAGAAGAAGAAAGAGAAACTATTGATGAAGTGGATGTGTCAGACAAGTCCTTAAATACAGAAGCAAGAACACGCAGACTTTCTCGTTCACATAATGATTTACTATTCTTATTTATTCTTTTCCAATATTCAAACATAACCTGCGTCGTGGTTCCAAGACTTGATCAAACCAAACCAAACCATTATTATGTAAGAGGAGGCCAATACCTAAAGTTTTGGTCTGGTCAACTAAGCTAAATGACCATCTTACCCTTATTTTAGTTTAAGGAAAGACGATTGGCTGCTTGAAACCAATCAAAGTCTTTGGCCTTTTGATCAAACTAGACCCAATAAAACATCATTATGGCTTCTAGATGGAGTCTTTTTATTCTCTTCTTCTCAGAAATTATTAGACCTGACTTTTCTAATGGGATTTGCATAGGCTGCTCTAGAACCAAAAAAAAAGTAGCAGCTCTAGATCTTGACCATAAGAAGACTTGATTACTAGCTCGCTCATTGTGGGTTTTAAACGTTTCTCACATCAAAAGCATAACCAATCTTCATACAACTTCAAAATAAGACCCATAAACCGACAACGATTTCAAGTATCATCACATCACAAGACATATTATCTTTGACAAGCCAGACTCAGGAGTTTTTAAAGAAACAGAGACCACACTACTAGAGAAACAACTAGGCAAAACCCATAAAGCGTTGCACAATGTTTTGGTTGGCTTCTTAACACATGTTTCATCTTGGAGATACCTCCACAGACCTGGACCTGGATCCTGATGGCGACCTTGAAACTGCCCTTCCACCACCACGTCTATCCTCTGCTTCATAGCCCGGTTTTCTACAAAGACCAAGCAATGTCCAAACACAAAAACATTAGACACAATCCTCAGGGGCAAAGTAAAATCAGACACAATGTTTCACTTACTCTCTAATCTCATTGTCTCCATTTCTGTCCCGATCTGGAGCAACAGCAGCACCTTCATAGCCAGGGGAATAGGACCTGCGACTGTATTTTCCATCTTCTTCTCCACGAGGAGGACCTCTTGGTGGTGATCGTGGACGTTCCTCTTGCCTTCTCCTCGGAGATGCTGAATAGTCTGCTCCTCTTCGTCTTGGTGCAGGAGAGTAAGACCTGTAACATCATTATGTAAATTCATATATACATCTTGTTGATCTGACAATGATGGAAAGGTATGTGTGATGAAGCATGTTACCTTGATCGGTATCTGCTTCTAGAATCTGATGGACGACGAGGAGAGCGTGATCGAGAGATTGAACGTGAACGAGACCGTCCTGAAAGTAAATCATAGACATACTCAAGCTCTGTATATAAAAAACTGCCTCACAATCTAGCTGTGCTAGTATATGTTGAAACTTTGCTTAATAACACATAACATGTGAACCAAAGAGAAAATTACTAACCATGAGAACGACCTCTGGAGCCTGAAGGTTCCCTGAAAAATTGAGACAACTCATCAATTATTTCCTTCTCAACTTCTTTTCATAAATGATGGATAACTTGCAGAGCATTAATCTCGAAGAGCGATTTGATTGATAACTCAACTTCTTTGCTTTAGCAACCAGAAATATGGAAACATACCTACTACGAGTCCTAGTCTTCACACGCATCTCTTCAGGCCTTTTCCGAGACTCTGAAGCAACAACCACCGTTATCTCTCTTCCAGCAAAGATTCTCCTGTTCATGCTTCTTTGAGCCTCCCCAGCATCATATGCATCAACAAACTCCACAAAGGCAAACCCCCGGGGTTCCCTGCATCATTCATCAGAACCTTATCATTCCAAGTGGTTGATGGTTGATAGCAAATGCACAAAACACCAGATAAATCTAGAATTACCAGCAAAATCAGCCTACACTCTACAGCTTCTGAGAACTTCTAAGTAAATGTCATCGTGTGAGAACTTCTAAGAAAAGAAGAGATCTGCTTACGCTAATATGGCTAGTAGCTGACCCTTTCTTAACAGTTCAAGCACATCAACTCGAAAAGAGGCAAGAGATCTTGTAAAAATAAGAAGCACTTGATCCCAAACTTAAGTTCTCTTCAGGTCGCTTTCCCCAACAAACTTCTAAAGTATTGAGTAATTTTTTGTATAGCTTCATAAAGAACATGCTTCACTTATTACTGCTTCAATATAGAACATTCTTCACTTACTACTTGCTTCCAAACAAAACATTCTTCACTTACTACTTGCTTCCAAACAAAATATTCTTCACTTATAACTTGCTTCCAAACAAAACATTCTTGATTTGAAATGACCCTTAATATCCTTAAGTTAAGATTTTTTCATGAGGCCTTCATCAAATGTGGGGCTTGGTCTTGTTTTAACTTCAAGCCAACATACCCCCTGGGAAATCAGTGGAATGTTTAATTTACTATGAAAAAAAGAACTCCAAAACAAAAAGCTCTGAAAAAAAATCGAGAACTCAACCAAAAGGGTCTCTTCTCACCTCGAGAACTTAGCTCGATCAAAAAGTGGAGTGTATAACAAAAAAAAAAAGTTATACGCACAGCTTGCGCCAAAATCAAAATTCAAACTTATATGTCATTTGCATTTTTCCTAACTTTGTGCACAAGTTGACGACTTATGAACACCCGTTTTAATCATAAGAAATGGTTCAGCTTTCAATATGAAGCAGCAAAGTGTTTAGACAGCATTTCAATCGTAAACAAAGCAAATTCTACAGGAAAACAAGAATCATATGCTAACCATCACATAACTAGTCTATCTACAAAGATTCACAACTCAAAAGACATAACTTTCAGGTAAAAAAATGAAAAAGATAAAGACATGGAGAAGGAAAGAAGAGGCTCACCCGGAGTAATAGTCTCTGGGGATATAGACATCTCTCACAGGTCCAAACCTCTCAAACGGCACACGAAGCTCTTCAGGTCTGCAAAACCAAACCAAGTAAAACAACAAAATCAACAAACCAATGAAATCTTCAAAGATAAAACTAAAAAAAATCCAAACTTTAAACCAAAGAAAGAGAATTTACCTGCAATCAAGAGGAATGTTACGAACCAAGAGACTTCCATGGCTAGATCCTCTACGTCCACCACCACCACCACCACCCCCACCATATCCACGTCGTGGAGGAGGAGGAGGACTTCTACCTCGACCACCATATCCTCTCCTCGGAGGACTGTAATAAGGCGGACTGTATCTCCTCATCACCTACCACAGAAACAAACGAATTTCTCAACGCAAGATCCTCAAATTCATCAAAAGAAAAACATGTTTCTTGGAGAAACAGTTAAAAAATTAGGGTTAACGATTGGAGGATTGTGGAATTTTCAAGAGAGAAGATCAGGAATTTACCTGCGACGAAGTTGCTTGGTCACTTGAGAGTAACAGAGAAGATAGTCGAGAAAATTGTTCAAAGACAGATCTGAAGTGAACCCTAAGCTCTTATGAGAGAAGAAGACTTGTTTTTTTTTTTCTATTGATCGGAGAGCTTGGCCCATTTATTAAATGGGCTTTGCCTTATTGTGATTTTTCCTTTTTTTCGCGTTTTCCATATGGCATATATATTTGTTTTTTAAATGAAAAAAAAAAGGTAAGATTGTTGATTGTTGACAATTAGAGAAACAGTAAAAAAGTTGTGGAAAAAGAAAACAGTTTTAGACTTTTAGTAACCTTTAAAATTTATGACCAAAAAAATTATTTATTTCAATGGTTACTTTGATCTAACTCAGATCAATTTTGGCTTAATCAACGTAAGATTTAATATTTATTTGGTTAGTGGCAATGTTCATGGAATTTGATATTTATGGTATTTTGGGGACTTCGGAATTGATATTTATGTTGCATTATGTGTTTGTTGTACTATTCTAGTATTCTGTCTATTTTTAGATAGCGGTTATAATTGAATAATCAACTATAATAATTCATATTCACTAAACATATCAATTTGACAGAAATTAGTTACATACTCCCTCCGTTTTCGAATAGTTGTCGTTTTAGAGCATTTTTTTGTTTTAAATTAGTTGTCGTTTTAAGGTAATAATGTAACTTATGCCAATAACTACCCAAATTACCCTCATTTAATTAAACACAAATTATTTGTAAATAATTACTTGTCATTTTTATGAGGTTAATATAGTCATTGTATACCTTTTCTTAATTTGTCTAAATACAGTTAAAACGACAACTTTTCAAAAACAGAGGGAGTATATAGTAAACTAAAATGTTAGAAGAGAGTGGAATTGATCAGTACCACATGTTGGCATATATCACCAAACTATAGAGAGAAATAAACAAATATCTCCAAATCAATATTTTCAGGAGCAAAACTATAAGCAGTGTAACAAAATCACTTCACACAATATTACAATACACAAGAAGAAGACATGAAGAGTACCCCCTAACCAGTAACCTTATATTTCTCTCTACCTACTACAATCCAACGGTTTTTTTGTTTAAACCATTTCTCTGGTATGTGTCTTCAGTTTTCAATCCCACTGGTTTCTTGGTATCCTTAACCTTAATCGGGTCAACATTGGCCGGTTTAACCACGCTGTCTTGCAGCTGTATCAAGGCTCGAACCACTTGGTCCATGGTCGGACGGGATTTGGGTTCGAATGAGAGGCATTGCACGGCAATGCTTGCCAGTCTCACTGCTCCTTCGGGTTTGTACTGTGAGTTAAGCCGGGTGTCCACAATTAGTAGAACTTTTCGCCTGCTTGTTAGGTACGGTCGAGCCCAATCCACAAGGTTTTGCTCCTTGGCCGGGCGGTTATGGTCCAGTGCTTGCCTTCCACATAGTAGTTCTAGCAGAACAACCCCGAAACTGTATACGTCGCTTCTAGCATTCAAGTGACCTGAAAAAGATACAAAGATGAGAGAACGAAACAAGCTACTAACTCGTCTTTTAGGCACATAGCATGTGACTTTAACCACATAAATGTTGTAGATAGTTGCTATCTTCAAATTCATATTCATGCAAACATTTTGTTATCCAACTATTATCGATTGTATCATATCTTAGTGACAGTTTACATCTGAGTATAGAATTTACCTGTTGAGACGTACTCAGGAGCTGCGTACCCAAATGTACCCATGACCCTTGTACTAACATAGCTTGTTTCTCCCATTGGACCGTCCCTCGCTAACCCAAAGTCTGAAAGCTTAGCGTTGAAGTCCTGGTATTTGAAAGACAAAAGTCAGTATCTTTTTAGTCGTTGATAAATACAACCAGTAGACTTCGAGAGAGTAGAATACCGAGTCCAGCAAGATGTTTGACGCCTTGATGTCTCGGTATATGACTTTGACGGGTTCGCTATGAAGAAATGCAAGACCTTTAGCTGCATCAAGTGCAACCTTAATCCGTAGAATCCAAGAGAGCGGCTTAAAATCTCGATTTCCATCTTCAAAAAACCATTCAAACGTAAGAACAAACAAGTCTCACAAAACATGGATTGTTATCAAGAAATAGATCAAAGGCTCACTTGCAAACAGATGATTCTCAAGACTACCCTTGTGCATAAACTCATACACAAGAAGCCGTTGTTCATCTTCCAAGCAATAACCAATCAACTTAACCAAATTCGGGTGACTTAACTGCCCCAGGTAGTTAATCTCTGTCTGAATCACAACAAAAAAAGCACAAAAGATCAGAGTCAGAGCCAACAAACACAAATACACAAGAGGGTCATAAATCAAACATAAGAACAAGTGTTGTACCAGCCATTCACGGTGACCTTGAAAACCATCAGGATTTAGTCGTTTAACAGCAATTACAAGACCGGAGCTAGATTTGGTAGGAGTAAGAGTAGTCTCATCAAGCCAACCTCTAAAGACACAACCAAAGCCACCTTCTCCAACAACAGAGTCCGATCTAAAGTTTCTAGTTGCTAGTTTAAGTTCATTAAAGCTAAAGCTTTTAACGCTCGTTGAGCTAAGAATCTCTCCTTCTGTCTTATGAGCTACAGCTGATGATGAAGATTTACAGCTCGAGAGATGAAGATCATCGAGACCACTACTACTCTTATCTGCACAAACACAAAAGCGTTGACCAGAGTCAAAATTGAGAGCACACAAAAAAAGGGGAAAACTTTATTCAGTTAGATCACGGGAACAAGATTCTTGCAAATTTCATTCCTTTTCTTAAAACCCATTATTAATTAACCAAAAAGATCACGGATTTGATGAGATACACATGTAAACACACACAGAAATGGGAGATGAAGAAAAAAGTTTGTAGTTGCAGAGAACGTACTAAGAACACGAGAACTGAGACAAGAACCCATTTAGTAGAATGATGAAGAAGATCCTTTTTTGGTTTGTTCTTTTTCTGATAATGAATTGCTTCTTTTGCTGTTTTTAGGTAGAGCAGATTCTGTCAGATGAAACCCATTAAAGCTAAACAATAAAGAGAAAGAGAGAAAGAGATGTGAAAAAGTACACACTGAGAAGAAGAGAGAGGATGAGAGAAGAGAAGAAGATAGATGTTGTTGATGAGATGGTACAAGAGGCAACCGAAGGAAGAAGAAAGGTCTTTTTCTTGTCCAAAAAAAAAAAAACGAATTCAGACAAAAGGTGATATTTTTGACCAGAAGAAAATTTTGTTGGGGTTGTAGTTGATGGAAGCGAGTTTTAAAATAAAATTAGTCATATTAATTTAATGATTTGAGCTTAACGTGCAAAAAGATCACTAATGATATAAGTTTAAGATTCAAAATAATGTCTTTGATAGATATGACATCTGAGTCAGATGGTCATGAGATTTTGGAATCTTTTACTGGCCTGAATTTGCCGTGGTGGGGTTGGATGCAAAAGAAAAAAGAGAGAAAATTTTGTCGAAAATGATAGATATTCATGTAATCTCTAAATTGTACTAATCATAGATATTTCCGAGTTATATGCTTTGGGTGTGGAATGATGAGACAGATTCGGGTTTAGTAATAGTGATCTGATAGAAATGTATACAAAAGCAAAATTCAACCTTGTCAAGTTCAGAAAGGTTTATAAGTAGGTAAGAAAAACAAGATTTGTAACTACGTAAAATATCAACTTATGTTTAGTTTAATTAACCAGGAAATAATTTATACAAGTAGGTAAGAAAAAGAAAAAAAATATATGTACTTTGACTAGTTGTGTATAATGTAATTAACCAGTAATTAAATTTAGTATCATGGGATGGGACATAAGTTTTATAAAGTAGTGAACAATAAATCGATAAATAAAAGTTTTTTAAACAGAAAAAATCCGAACTTTGTTTCTTTCGTTTGGATTTAGTTTTCGAAGATTTGTTTTTTCCACCGGTATATGTAATTCTATTATGTATTTTTCTTTGTTTTATCAATCTAATCAGATGATTAAAAAAACACACAGAAAAAATTAGAAAAACTTGTTTGAGTCATACGGACCCAAAATTACTCCATTGCGGAAATAATCGATGACTTAGTCAAACATCCATTTCTAAGGTCACAATTGTTTGCTCGTTACGCAAATAAGTCCAAGGTCAACTAAATAATATAGTACTCATAAAATTTCAATCCCTAATGTTTTAAATATTACTCAGAAATAAATAAAATATAAATCACCAGAAATGTGGGTTGACTTGGGAGGTAATACGTTATCACATTTGTAGCTGAGTCACATATTGCGGGAGTTTTATTGGCACTAGTTGGATTTTCGTGGTCGGGTCAAGATCCATATACATTTTCATCATATTGAGTCCAATTTTTTAATAAATGTTTTCAACACTTCTGACATACGGGAGCTCTTATTTAATTAATTTGGACTTATTATCCGTCGAGCTCTTTTACATTATCACTTTAGTTCCACTGAGCCGTTTTACTCAAATTACATAAGCATTGTGTTTTCTACAAACATTGACATTCCTAATAATGATTTTCTCCATGAAATTTCTTTTCCTTTTTTTACTCCCTACATGATATTTCCTAGTGTTGGACATTTTTCATGATGACGACAATAAAGTTGAAAATAATAGTATTCAAAAAGCTAAAATGTCAAAATTGATAGACCAATAGGCAAAAGCGATAAAAGGGAAAAAAATAAAGTCATTTCCCACTTATCCTGTACTCTCCTCAATCCTCATCATTCATTTAACAAGTAAAGTAATTTCCACAGCGGTTGACAGCATGATTCAGAGATCAAATATAACAAAATACCAATGTCTAAAATGGAGGAACAAATAACATATTATTAAAATATTTGTTAAACACGACGGTAAATTGGTTTATGATCCAGCCAACAGTACAAATAGTGTTTGATTGATAAAACTATGAAACACATATTTATTTAATCGAAACGGCCGAGAGGTTATGAACACCGAAGACAATTTCTCCTAGGAAGATTATGAAAGAAAGAGATTTGCAAAGTTGACAGCTAAATAAATGGCGATGAAAATGATTGTTGCGTTCTCAAAACAATATAGTAAGAGGGAAACTTTTGTTGCCAAATACAACTGAAGCAAAATGTATCATAATACCAACTTATTCATTTTTTCAGAGTTGAGATTGGAAAAGTAAAGGATTTTCAAACTCCTTAATGAACTCATTAAGCGCTTTTCTTCACCTCTGCAGCCTTAATGATGTCGATAAACTCAGGCTGCAAAACCAAGAAATGAAAACATTAGACATGGTGTTGATAGAGAAACAAACGAATATATCATCACAAGGGAAACCATAATACATGTACCTTTAGAGAAGCACCACCGACCAAGAAACCATCAACATCGGCCTGACCACCTAGCTCCTTGCAGTTACCACCATTGACGGATCCTGATAATAATTTACATAACCAAGCTAAGTAACATAGAAAACTATACAGGGGTGTTTAATTAAAATTAGTGTTATCATCTACCTCCATAAATGATGCGGGTTGTAGCAGCAACATCAGCACTCACGTTCTTGGCCAGCCATTTCCTCAGCTCATCGTGTACCTGTTCATAAACGAAACAAGCTCTCGTAAGGAAAACAGTATTGGTTTTCCTATCAAATCATGACCATATATGCAAAACGTTAAAGTGCTAATGCGCATCGAGAACCACTTACTTCTTGAGCTTGAGCTGGGCTAGCGACCTTTCCGGTTCCAATGGCCCACACTGGCTCATAGGCTATGACAACATTTGACCAGTTTGACACCCGATCTGCCATTACCAACAAAAAGGAGTTTTTTAGACAACAAATATTTCTGTGTGGTTTGAATCTCACACAAAGGGAGTATAGTGAGTAGAAAAGGGAATCACTATCAAGTCTATCATCATATCAGGTCTCACTGTCAACGAGAACAAAATCAGATAGCAAAAAGAGATAAAAGTATTTGACAGTATACATACCAGCGATAGCTTTGGTCTGGGCAGCCACAACATCCATGGTCGACCCAGCTTCCCGCTCCTCAAGAGTCTCACCAACACAAGCAATCACTTTCAAACCTTGAGCAAGTGCATAGGCAACCTTGTCTCCGACAAACTACAAATGTAGGATAGAGGTCAAAAACCAAAATCATGGATTCAAAAGCTGATTGAGTAGTACTTCAGAATTTTATTTCGTCAAGGAAAAAGTCACCAACCTCGTTTGATTCCTTAAGGATTGCCCTCCTTTCAGAGTGACCAAGGATAACCCATGGGATGTCCAAGTTCACAAGCATCTCAGCACTGCACACACAAATTACACAACGCATAAGAGCAGGGAATATTACGCAGGAAGTACAGACACCACAGACTATATATTTTCTTCCTATGAAAGCCTCCAATAGACAGGTAGATTATTTTACACCTGAGGCAGGTCTCCAACCATGGTCCTACTCTCAACTGTTTTGTTTTCTTAATCACTTGGGTGACTCAATAGTTATAGGAAACAAGATAAAGAACAACAGCTGGAGAAATTGATTTGTTTTGAACACAATCATAAAAAATTTCAATACCATAAAATTTTACCACATGAAGCAATAATCGTAAAACAGCTATAAGTATACACCAGAGGTTAGAACCTCACCTCACTTCACCAGTGTAAGCACCTCCCTTCTTAACCCAACAGTTTTGTGCCGCAACATAAAAGTCAGACCTCAATGTGCTCTTAACCAGGGGAAGGAAAACATATGGAGGGCTAACCACAACCTCTGCATTGGTAAAATTTCCATCAAAATATTACTCCAACCCATAATAAATACGATGGAACACAAGTAGATGATAAAGAACAATTTGATTAACAACAAACATTAGATCTATTTAATCATATGCTTAAACATTTGATATACCCAAAGCTTCACTATAGAATAGCCATATACATTCGTATGCCCCAAGTATTTCCCACTATCACTTCCCTAAGATTTCATAGACATGGAAATAAAAACAGCCATAATATCGTCAAAGCAATGGAGATGCTACTACACTTACCTACGACATCCTGTGAAGGTACTTGAGCTTCATTAAGAGTGTTCACAATCTTCTTCACCTCCTCAGCAGTTCCGTTCTACATTAGATTTAAAAAATTTTAGAACAAAAACATAAGCATCTTTCTCACAAGAACAAAAGCATGATTCAAAATATTAACATGTTAAAATAGTTAACCCAACAAAATTAACACACAGATCCATCAAAGCTAGAACACGAGATATATCAATTGATGAAGAATTCGTATTCAAAATTGAAAAGAAAAAAAAAAACTGAGATCCGGCATCTAATCGACAAATCCAAACCATCTGCATTAAAATTCAAAGTCCATAGATGCAAAAAATGAACAAAACCTTCGATCTTAAGATCGGGATTTTCCGATCTCTTTGACTTGATCGGGGAAGAATCAAAGACGAGAGACCATCAGTGACAAAGCTAAAAAGTGCGAAAAAGATTACGCAAAGAAGATGGATCACTTACACATTTCCAGTTGCCTCCGACGAAGAACTTTCTGGCCATTATCTCAAGTTTTTTCAGACGATGATCACGAGAGTCACAGATACGACGATGGAGAGCTAAAAGATTAGATCGAGAGTGTTCAGTGGCCGTTGTCTCTCGCAGGGGTCACTCATATATAAATAAAAATATACTCTCAATATTTTAGATTGGAAAAGACGCATATGTCTAAGGTATAGGAGAATATTCCCTGAAAAAATTAGGAAAGATGAGGGTATTAAAGTAACTTACGAGGGCGGAGGAAATATTATGGACGTGTTGGCCAAGGTTTGGTTGGTTGGTGGTGACTAGACAGCGGCGTGGAGAGTGATGCTATGACAAGGCTTTAGGCCCAATAAAGCCTATTAATGTGTTCAACTGTTCATATTCCTTATTTTTTCTTTCCGGTACCTTGTATTATATTATAGGCCCAATAATGCCCATTTGTGTTTCTTTAATTCAAGTTATTATTTACACACCCAAAGAAATTTTCACACAGTCCAGAACATATGCTTTCTTTACTCTTTGACCTGATCTGATCTTAATTTTTTTTTACAACCGTGACTAATCCCAAAGGTTATAGAAGAATTGAGTTTTTTTTTTCTCTTTCATTTATGACATCTAGCTAACCACAAACTAATCCCAAAGGCTTGACCCCCTGATTTCTCAATTTTCATAGCGAATTTTTATATCATTGGACAACCATGTCTTGATTTATCTCATTTAAACTTATTTTGGCAATTTTGTTATATATGATATTTCAAACAAATCTTGACAGTCTTAGCTCTTAAGGGATATGTAGTGGCATAAATTATTATTGGATATGTAATAGTAAAAAAATAACAATGGTGATTTGTAATTGAAAAAACAAGTGACGGATTTAATAAAAGAAGTTACGTGGTTTGTGTGTGCAATCAGTGTAACTATGTCATTGATAATGACAATAAACTGTTAACTAAATCTAAATAGTGGAATAAAAGACATGAAAGAATCTTTTTCTTCCAAAGAAACCACAACAAATGGCTTTTAGGCGATAGGGTACGTAAAAGTTAAGAATCAGCTTCCTCAACATCTTCATACTTCGAATCTATTTGACTTTGGTCCGTAGTGTTCAAACTTCAAACTATTCCCTCCTACAAACACGTGTCCATTGACACTATCCCAAACCGCGTCGACCTATCTCCTCTTTTTTTTTCTTCCAATTTAATATTTTATATTATACATTTGGTAATACGTTAATTTACTAATTAACCATATATAATTTGTTACTAATCTAGTAGAGTAGTAGTAATAAAATGAACACACTCAGATCTCCTTTGACCTCATTAAGAACATCTTTAAAAAACATATCCAACAAAAACAACACTCTTTCTACCTTTTTTCAACGAGTTTATGGATATATGGATAAAATTAGGATCGTAAAATTAATCCCAGAAACTTATTTCAAGATTAACAAAAAAAAACCTTATTTTTAGATTAAACTCGGATAGTTTTTAAGTATTACCAGCCAAAAAACCAGAAAAGATGACAAATTAATTATCCAGGAAAAAAAAAACCGACCCTATAAAAATTAGCCAAATTAACTAAAGTTTCCACGGTCATAACAAATCCACTTTTTCAATTATTAAACAACGGCCTAAATTTAAGCCGACGCACATGAAAAAAAAACAAAGACAACACAAACTTTTTTTTGCTTTCTAAAAAATCCAGCTGTTCCTCACTAAAAATATACATATACAATTATACACACGTATACGCCTACACAAAACGGTCATATCTATTTATTTATTAATTTCTATTATAAATAGTTTCTCGATAGAATTAAATCTCTTCGTCATAATAAAAAACACTACTCAAACGATTCACGGGTTTCACTTGGAATCGTTTGATTTTCTCGTTTCCGAAATATATATAAAAATGGCCAAAGCGCCACCGTCAATCTCTCTTCTCCTCCTCCTCTCGTCCGCCGTATTCCTCACCATCCCCGCCGTGATCTCCGCCATCGGTGTTAACTATGGAACTCTCGGGAACCTCCCACCACCGACTCAAGTGGCAAATTTCATCAAGACACAAACTTCGATCGATAGCGTCAAGATCTTCGATGTGAATCCTGATATCCTCCGTGCCTTCGCTGGAACTGGTATCTCCGTCGTCGTTACCGTTCCTAACGGTGATATTCCGGCGTTAGCTAACGGAAGACAAGCTCGTCGGTGGGTTTCGGCTAACATTTTGCCGTTTCATCCTCAGACTAAGATTAAGTATATCTCTGTCGGAAATGAGATTTTACTCACCGGAGATAATAACATGATTAACAATCTCTTACCGGCGATGAGGAATCTTAACAATGCTTTGGTTCGTGCTGGTGTCAGAGATGTTAAGGTCAGCTTTCTCTCTTTTTCTTTCTCTTTGTCAGATTTTTCTATTTTAAGGAATTAGTATAATAGTTTTTTTTTCGGTAAATAAATAAAATTAAAACAAGTTGGATGTCATTATTTTACAAATTACAGATAAAGTTTGAAATCTCTACTTTGAATCTTCGATATTGCTGGTGACGAAGTTTATTTTTTGTTTACGTAACGTTATCTTATTTTTCTTTTCACTGAAAGAAATTGTAATTATTAATAGTGAATTGAATGATTGGCGTGAAAAATGCACAGGTTTTTTGTTTTTTCCTTTTATCAGAAATAATGCATTGATTGCGCATATAAAGTTGGAACAGCAACGTTGAAAAAATATGCAAAACAAAAGCTGATTATTTTGAAAATTTAGATTTAATTTCTGTTTTTTCATCTTTTATCTAAATTTAAATCCAAAATTTCACGCAAACGTTCCATACGAATTTCAAAGGAAAGTGTTAGGGCATATGCAACGCCAAAACAGTTGGAGTGATCTTAGTAATTTAAAATTAAGAAATAATGGGAATAGTGCGTTTAGTTCTTAGGTTTAGTTCTTGCTCAAGACCTGTTCCTGGCCTGTTCCTGGCCCTGTTCTTGGGTTTGGGTTTTTTTTATTTTTTTTTTATTCTAAGCACACCATTAAGATGATTTTCCGATAATTATGGTCTTAGCGATGTTGATACTATGTATTAAGATCTGACCATTTAGACTATCCCACGTGCTTATCTCACCGTCCAAGGTTGTCCTTAGATTCGTGATGTGTCTGCCATGACTTCTGTTTCTTTTATTACATCATGATATATGTGATCCTAGGAAAATGAAATAATGTACCAATTTTATAGGAAATTTAGACCAACATGATTATCTTATGTAATTTGTTTTAGATTGGTAGGTAACAATTGATTCTAATAGTACTATTTGTTGCAACTGATCTCAGGTTACAACCGCACACTCACTTAACATCATAGCCTATGACCTGACCGGTGCACCTAGCAGCGGTAGATTCAGGCCGGGTTGGGACAAGGGCATATTGGCTCCAATCCTAGCTTACCATCGCCGCACCAAGTCTCCTTTCATGGTTAACCCGTACCCTTACTTTGGTTTGACCCCAAAAATGTCAAACTTCGCCATTTTCCGTACACCGTACAAGGCGGTCCGTGACCCGTTCACCCGCCATGTCTACACCAACATGTTCGATGCACTCATGGACTCGACTTATTCCGCCATGAAAGCTCTTGGATACGGTGATGTTAACATTGTCGTTGGTGAGACGGGCTGGCCTTCTGCTTGTGATGCACCTTGGTGTTCGCCTGCGAATGCTGCTTGGTTCAACCTCAACATTATCAAACGTGCACAAGGCCAAGGGAACACCTCTCATGCCTAAAAGAAGGTTTGAGACTTACATTTTCGGTCTCTTCAACGAAGAAGGCAAACCCGTCCGACCGCAGAGCGTAACTGGGGACTTTTCCGAGCAGATTTCTCCCCGGTTTACGATGTTGGTCTTCTCCGAAACGGACAAGGCGGTGGAGGCCGTCCAGCATTGCCCGCACCTAGTACTGCCGGCGGTAAATGGTGTTGTAGCGAGGTCGGCTGCAACGAATGCGCAGCTGCAAGACAACATTAATTGGGTGTGTGGTCAGGGCATTGATTGTAAACCGATCCAAGCTGGTGGTTCATGCTTAACCCGAGCAGTTTGAGGACGCACGCATCTTTTGTTATGAACGCTTATTCCAGAGCCACGGCCGCACTGACGGTGCTTGTAATTTCAGTGGAAACTGGTATGGTCGTAGGGAACACCCAAGCAATGGTGCGTGTAAGTACTAAGAGATTGTCAATGTCTATGTAGTAGCATTATCTGGAAAATCCTAACATAATGGTTCTGAGGAACTTTGGATTGAGAGATCATCAGATTATTCGGATTATTCTAATTTTTAAGGGTTCTTTGTTAATCTTTTTCCGTTAACTCCTTTTATTTAAAACAAATAAAGTGGAACTTCTCATAAAATTTGGCTTCAGCGTTACGCTTGAAAACATTGATTTTTGTGACTTGTGATCTTTATGTTGGATACAGATGGTCCATCAACCTATAAAGCAAAGTAAAGTTAGAAACATAATCTTATCTACAAGATAATTATGTCTTTCTAGGCCATGAATTAGGCATGAGTTGAGATTTTCTAAATGCCGATTCTCGGCCAATCATACTTTGGTATAATATACACCCAACAAACGTTTAAAAAGACTATGTAATATGACAATGTGTAGTAGTAGTATAGTATCATTGGACAACTATGACTTTACATTGTTAACATGTTTTGACATTGACAAGGTTAGCACAGCATTGTTATATTTGTTAGTCAAATATATGAAATACTGTAGTAAATTCTTGTCTCATTCAAATCATATTTGAGAGACACCAGCTAAAAGTAAACATGTAATGAACTTACTATTGATAACTATACCCATACCAGATTGTAATGTGCAGAGACATCACAACTACATAGAACATCTGAAAATCATAACAGATACTAAAATTATGGTTTTATAGGATCTAAAGAAAAGTCTTATTGACAAAAAAAAAATACATGTGAAATGGTAGAAAAAAAAACAAGAAATCAAATGTACTAACAAATGGCTAACTAATGAAATGTAATATTTTCACACATATTTCTCCAATCTTCCAATTCTTCCACATTTTAAGATCGACCGATCATAAACATTTTGTGTTCTTTTTTTAGATTTACTTAAGAATTCTAAGTGAGATTCAGCTTCTGATCACGACCCGATGAAGTGCACGAACAAACCCAACCTATTCTTATTCATACCACAATCTTCAACCCAAAAAAAGAAAAAAATACAGGAAATTAATAACAAACACCCCATTATGGAACCAAAAATAAATAATAATCCGAATTTTTTTCTTCTATATATCAATTGAAAAAAAAAGGAGTGAAAAAAAGAAAAAAAAGAAGAAGAGGCCACTTGTGAATATTATTGTTCAAAGTTTAGTGAGCCATGGCAAAAGGAGGACAAGAGTTGTAATTAATACTTTTCTGGTGGGGCATTACAAGCATTGCGGTGTGATCCATGAAATCTTTCAATGCCACCACCGCTTGTTAATATTACCTTTAAGTCCTCCGCCGCCGCGAACCCTTCATTTCCGGCGTTTCTCACGGCGTAAACATAAAACGTTATACAACCTTTCTGAACTTAAACCTAGCCATCTCCCAGTTCTTTAACTTTCTGATCATCTTCTTGTTCACATCTCCCAATGGAATCTCCGGTGGCCAGATTCCTCCTTCCGCCGCCACAAACGGATGATTTCATCGCCTCTGTTTCGAACACGAACACTACAACTTTGGATTTTCTTGTTCCGAGACCGAGTGTTAGTGTATGCCATGCGTGGTGTGCAAGGATTGTGAAGTTTGTTGGAAGATACGCCGCCGTGGAAAGAAGCGGTGGTGATGATGAAGAAGGGAGAGAGAGAAGTTTTAGAAGCTCGAGTGTTCTTGCTCGTCGGATTGTGAATGATTTGACGATTATTTGGCCACCGAATTTGAGACCTTTTACGTCGGAGGTTGGTTTGAAAGAGATGTCGGAAGATTGATGCTTCTCTTTCTTCTTCTTCTTTTTGGTTTTCTTCTCTTTCTCTGCCATGGCGGTTCTCTGTTTCTTTCTTCTTCTTCTTCTCTCTTTGTGGTGAGAAGTTTGGTAACTTTGGTTGGTGCTTTTGATTGAGTTTGAGACTTGAGCCACTATCTCTTTCTTTCTTTCTCTCTTTCTTTTACTTACTTTATTTTTAGTGAATTATGTTGTTTCTTGATTTTGCAATATTATTATTACAACGTCATGAGACAGGTTTCTGAAGTCTCTTGTTTAATTGGAAAGTTTGTTTAGACATCAACTGCATAATTGCCATTTGTAAATAAATAAAATAAAATAAAATAACAATATAATTATATCTTAAAAAATCTAGGTTAAATTAGTTTTGCACTTTTGCTACAACCATTCTCAACTCAATATAATACTAGTCGATTTGAAAAGAAACAAACAGTAACTAACTAACTATGATGGTATTGTTGATGTCATAAATTTGGTCTGAAGTTTTTGTTCCAATGGTTATGATTCTATATCGAAATCTAAAGGTAGTGGCAATGCTCTATAAAATTTATAAATTTGAAAGATAAAATGTTGGGTCAGCTATAAATTCACCAAGACATATATATAAATATAGTGTCGGCAATAGTAGGGGAAGAAATTAACTTTAATCTTATACTATAATTGATGCTACTATCGAGAATGTTATCAAACTGTTTCCTACTTTCTTGTGTTGTTAGTTCAGTTGGAAGGTTGATCTTTTTTCATTGTGTTTGGTAGAACGATTTTGACAATCTCAAAAGGCTATAATTTTTTTCTATTACTAGTATTTCATATATGTTAGGATCTATTTAATTACTTAACTTTGTCATAATAAAAGTATTAAAAATCAAATCCCACAAGTAGCATAATCCTTGTTACCTAGTACAAAACAACAAAGTAGTGGTCGAAATGGGCAAATCAAAGAAGGTTTTGTTTGGTAGATTGCTTAAATACTTAAATGCATTTAGGTGAAGTCTCGATCCCATCCAAGAATGATGTGAAAAAACCATTAATTACATTTGCAAGACTGACTAGTCAAGCCCCCTTTTATGTTTTCATCAAATTATTGTCTTGCACCGTCAAGGAAAAATTAACTTTAACGTTACTTAAAAGTTAAAACATGGTTTAATCGGTAATCAATTGTAGTAAATAATTTGGAACAACCTAGCGACAAGTTTGCAATAAAATTTAAAATCGATGACAATTCAGTCTTAATCTGTGATCATCATCTCTTAAAATAATTAGCGTGGTCTATAATTTTTTTTTGTGTCACATGAATATTTTTTTTTAGTAAAAACTTATAATCAAACAAAGAGTGATAAAGATTTGATGGTGAAGCTGGTAATGATGGTACCAAATGTCTCACACATGACAGGTATGAGTGCATCCATTAAAAGCATATTTTTCGTAGCAGCAATTAGAGTGGCTCCACAATTTTGCTTTTTTCTAAAGTGATACATTATCAAAAGATGTCCTCTCGATTTATTTATGTTTACATTTTGGATCATATTATATATGTTATTAGTGTTAAGATCATCTGAGTTATCAAAAAAAAAAAAAACAGTATATTATATTAGTATTACATGTCACATATATCATCCTCTAGTGTTAAATGTACATTGGTACATATATCGGATTTGTAGACCTATGATTTAATCTCGTATATGTACATTGAAATGTAAATGTCAACTTTGGCAAAGAGAATAATATTTGAGTTCTACTTGTTCTAAATTGGGTGGGTGAAGCTATGGTGGAGTGGAGGAGGTTGAAGATTTTACTTCGTCCAGGCGTTTGAAATCTTACTATGAATTTACTCATAACTTTTTTTTTTTTGTTTCTTCGGATATAATGAGAAAATTGGTACATAAATATTTACTTTTACCATAAATTGGAAATTTTATTTTTATATAGGGAGACTCACAAAAATGCCCCTTTTTCAATACCCCTTTTCAAAAATGTCCCCTCCTTAATAGCTTCCCTGAAATTGACCATTTTACCCTTAATGAGGGTTTGACCTATTGAGGAACCAAATTGACCAAGACAAAATTGGGGAACGACGAACCAAAAATCTCGGCGGCTCTCATCACCTTCACCGCCGACGAACAAAAGGTCAATCTCCTGTCATCTTCACCGTCGTCGGACGATGCCATGTGCTTGATATTCACGCCGTCTCCTGTCACCACACCACCGACGAGACCAAAACCTCATCTTCAATCTGTCGAGAATCTTCATCTTTGCCGACCAGAGCTTCGCCGGGAGTTAAATCGGCGAGGATATCCTTCATCTATCGTCGTCGTCGTAGTCGATTTGGTCATCGATT
Source organism: Arabidopsis arenosa (assembly GCA_905216605.1). Lineage (NCBI taxonomy): Eukaryota > Viridiplantae > Streptophyta > Magnoliopsida > Brassicales > Brassicaceae > Arabidopsis > Arabidopsis arenosa. The sequence continues at coordinate 13,195,221 of LR999455.1, read as the reverse complement.
TGTATCCGCAGTCCAAGATCCGAGTCTGTCTCAATCTGTCATTACCTCTTTCACATATCTGAATTGAGTTAGTCCATCAATTGATTTTTAAGAGATTCACTTATGTGTTTATCTATTTTCTCGATTTGGTGGAGAATAGGATTAAGAATTGGTCTAACTGTGTAATCTCCTCGATCTGGTTTCTCAACTTTCTGTAATCACACAAAAATCCTCTTTAATCTCTTCTTCTTCGGTTTAAGTTTTATTTCACAGTTTAAGTTTTGTCAGTTGTGATTTCAAAATCGATTGTTGTTTTTGCTGCAGAGTGATGAATCATGGGATTAGATTATTGTTTATGTGCAGTGGATTACATTTTTTGTTTCCCGGAGAAGAAAGGCTTCTTGCATAATGGCCTAATGGGTACCTGTGTAAAATTTTAAGACTGGAGAAGATCTTAAGACTTGATGTTATATTGATTAGTTTGAGTTTTATGTGGTTTTGGTGTTTCTGATTTGTGTTCTTAAGAACTTTAGAATAACGATTGTGATTTGTGTTGTGGATGTGATCTAAAATATATTGTAAACTCTTTTAAATCCACGTTGTATAACCTTTAAAATACTTTGTAAAGTCTTTAAAATACATGTTGTCAAACCTTTAAAATACCTTGTAAAACCTTTAAAATTCACGTAACCTTTAAAATACTTTGTAAAACCTTTTAAAACCTTTAAAATACCTTGTAAAACCTTTAAAATATATGTTGTCGAACCTTTAAAATACATGTTGTAAACCCTTTTAAAATACCTTGTAAACCTTTCAAATACCTTTAAAATATCTTGTAAAATCTTTAAATTTTAAAACCCTTATAAAACCTTTATAAAATATTTTCAAAGTTTTATAACTCATCTTATACCGTATAAATACTTTGTAAAATCATTAAAACACCTTGTAAAATCTTTAAAATATCTAGTAAAATCTTTTAAAACACATTGTAAAACCTTTAAAATACATTGTAAAACCTTTATAAAACCTTTATAATACATTGTAAAACCTTTAAAATACATTGTAAAACCTTTAAAATACATTGTAAAACCTTTAAAATACATTGTAAAACTTTTTAAAACACATTGTAAAACCTTAAAAATACATTGTAAAACCTTTAAAAATACATTGTAAAACCTTTAAAACACATTGTAAAACCTTTAAAATACATTGTAAAACCTTTAAAATACATTGTAAAATTAACTTCACTATTTCATCAAATCACATGTATTGAGCCACATTGAGTCACTTGTATAATAATAGCAATCACTTTAACAATTAAAGCACTAAATATAACAATCAATAGTGTTACATGGAATTTTCTTAAGTTACAAACTTACAAAAGACACATAAAAGTTGAGTAAAAACTTTTTGGTACATAACAACATGTAACAAAATCATCATCAAATTTTCTTCTTTTCCAACTAATGGAATCGTATCAGAAGACGAGTTAGGAGAGTTTGGACATGTTTGATTCATCTGGTCAAGCTTCTTAGCAATGCCCAAACTGCAGCGACTTTACGTGATTGACTACATCGAGGATGCTGGTCTTGAGGTGTTTTGCTTCAACCTGCAAGGACCTATGCTAGCTGAGAGTCTGTGCCATTTGTCATGGAACCAAACGTTTGAAGTGGAATAAATCAGAGATGATATACACAAAGTTGAAGCACTAAAATCATTAACAGTAAAAACAAACCTTTAAAAAAACATGTAAACCTTTAAAACACATTATAAAATCCAGAAGTTGAATAAATCAGAGATGATATACACAAAGTTGAAGCACTAAAATCATTAACAGTAAAAAACAAACCTTTAAAAAGCATGTAAAACCTTTAAAATACGTTGTAAAATCCAATGGGTCATTGTTAGATATCTGCTTAAAAACCAAGCATTAAAAGTATAAAACCATATCCAGTAAAAACAAAAGCAAAAAAGTTTAAGAGAAACAAACCTTTAAAAAGCATATAAGACCTTTAAAAAATGTTGTAAAATCCAGAATTCAAAATCAAGCAGTAAAATCAATCATTAATAGTCGAAAATGATATCAAAAAAGCTTCTAAAAGAAAAACCTTTCACAGAATCACATAATCTAACCTGTAAAAGACAAACATTTCAAAACAGAACCACATAACCACAGAATCTAACCTCTAAAGACAAACCTTACAAAGAATCTAACCTGGAATCGATGTGGGACTCGAAAACTGAACGAAAAGGGGACAGAAGAGGAATCTAACCTGGAATCGATATGGGACTCGAAAACAGAAGGAAAAGCGAAATCGGAACAGAGATAAGAGATCTGAAATGAGAGCGAGATCGAGATCTGTAATCGGAATCGAGATTTGAAAACGGAATCGAGATTTGAAATCGGAATACTCGCCGATCAACGTGAGAGAGCGAGAGAGAGAGAAGAGATGAGGGAACCGATAGTTCTTAGGTTATGAAAGGAAGGGTAATTTAGTCATATTAGAAATAATTAAGGGGCATTTTTAAAAATGGTAAGCAAAAAAGGGCAATTTTAAAAAAGGGTGTGTGAAACAGGACATTATTAACAATTTCTCTTTTATATAAGCTTGATGGAAAACCAAATCTTAATCGTTTCTAACACTAAAATTGTGCGGCACAGACGTATTACCAATTTCGGTTTCAAATTGGTTTGGTTAGTGGTTACACTCTATACGAATTAAAAACCAATGATTCATTTTTGAGAAAACAAGATAAAGGAAAAAGACAATGACAACGCAAAAGATGAATCAAAAGAAGAGCAATAACAAAACTGTATATCAATATGAGATTTTCTTATGTTTTGACCTGCAACACTAGGCAGGCTCAAAATCAATGGGACCAAAAAAATATAACAAAGAAACAGAGGATTTTGTCAGTGTTGTTTAGCACTTTTGCATCACCCAAAGTTCTTATTTCAAAGTTTTCTCCTTTTTTCCTTTTCAGTCTGAGAATTCATTTAAAAAGGAAGAGTTTTTAATTGATGGGTTCCTTTCCGATGGCTTTCTGGACAAGCTCGGCTTGCTCCTTGACATGGAAAGTGTAGAACCCGGTGGCAGTAGCAGCAGAAGGACCACGGCCAACGTACTTAATGTCTTCCATATCTCCTCTGTTTACGCTTCTCATTGCTGTCCATAGCCGGGGAGTTATGTAGCTGAATGCTCCCATGTTCATCGCCTCTTCTTGGCACCAAACGATCTCCGCATCTATTTCAGACCAATACAAAAAAAGTTATTAGGGGTAGACATAAAAGCCAAACCGAATCAATCCAAAGATAGTTTAGGTACATACTTGGATATCTCTTGAGCTCACGCTGAATGAGATCATATGGGAAAGGACAAAGCTGTTCCACTCTACAGATAGCAACATCGGTTGCGCCAACCTTCTTCCGCTCATCATCAAGCTCATAATAGACCTACAAAGAAGCAAAAGCAAGAATTTCTTTTTACAAATCTGGGACTGGCAAGATTCATATTATAAATTGAACAACACTTATTTATACCTTTCCGGAGCAAAGTACCAATCTTCTGATGCCTTCTTCAAGATCAGAGTGATCATTCTGATCCTTGATTAATCGCTTAAATCTAGTGCCTTGCTTGTCAAAACCTGGATGGCCTTGGACATCATCAAACTCTGAGAGATTTGATTTGCAGTCCTTGTGACGGAGCAAGTTCTTTGGTGCCATTACAATCAGAGGCTTTCGGAAGTCTCTGTGTATCTGCAACATGAGTGACATTGAGATATTGTAAACTGGAATCAGCACAAGAAACAACACTTTTGTGGCAGGTAAAAAAGATAACCAGAAAATAGCTCTTACCTGTCGCCGCAGAACATGGAAATAGTTGGCAGGAGTTGTGGCATTGACAATCTGCCAATTACATTCTTGAATTTGCTTTCGCATTGTTGGTTCCATGTCTGGTATGACATAGGGATTATCATCACTCATCTGTAACAGAAGATAATTACAGTCAGGAAGAGAATCAAACGCGATTAAATATTTTTTCAGTAATTTAACACCTTAACCCATAAGATGTAATAAAATCGAGGACAGAATTTACCTGGAGGTAACGTTCCAACCTCGCACTTGAATGTTCAGGGCCCTGACCATCATAACCATGGGGAAGTAGCATAACAAGACCGGTTTGACGCAGCCATTTGGCTTCTCCACTGCTGATGAACTGATCAAATATCACCTGAGCTCCATTGGCAAAGTCTCCAAACTGAGCTTCCCATAGTACCAACGAGTTTGGGCTTTCCATGGAGTAACCCAATTCGAACCCAAGGACACCAAATTCTGAAAGAGAACTGTACACAACAAGCAAAGCTTATTAGTGAATCTTTACAATGAGAATTCTGGTATGCAAGGAACAAACACACGGGATTTGTCTCAAAATGTAAGATCGCACTTTGGAGAAATGAAAAAAAAAAATTAGTTTAACAATAGAGAGTCAATCTCTATTGTTAGTTTACTCTGAGCTGTCAAAAACAAGATAGGAGCTCAATAATTCCTAGAGGGGAAGGATGGAGGTAAAAGTACCTGTTGCTAACAGTAAACATCTCAGGATCCTGATTCATGATGAGATGATCTAGAGGACAATACTCTTCTCCAGTTTCCTGGTCATGAAGTACAGAATGACGATGACTAAATGTTCCTCGTTCGACATCTTGACCACTCAACCGGACATGATTGCCTTCCACAACTAAGGTAGCAAAAGCAAGAGCTTCTGCAAGAGCCCAGTCAACTCCTTCTCCTGATTCAATCATTTGGGCACGTTGTTCATAAACTTTCTTCACTGCCCTGTGTGGCTTGAAGTTTTCTGGAAGCGATGAAATTGCCTTGCCAACAGACTTAAGTATCTCTGGTTTGACGCTGCAGAAAAGTGTAAAGTTTAACAGACAATAGGACAGAGAGAAAAAAAAAAATAAGACAAACCCAACTCACCCAGTGTTTCTAACACGTGAGATCTGCTCAGGAGACTTAAATCCAGCCCAATTGGTTGAAAGCCAATCTCGTTTCTTAGGGAGATAGTCTTTACTAGCGACAAATTCTTCATTGAGGATGGTGTTAACCTTTTCCTGTATCCGGTCGATATCCTGTTGTGATACTTCACCACATTCCAAGAGCTTTTTGTGGTAGATCTGAAGGGTTGAAGGATGATTTTTGATAACCTGTCAAATTGAAAAGCAATAAGGGAATTCAGAGAATTAACAAACTGCAATAAGTCATAAATCCATGGCAGATTCTTTTTGGGTAACATAGAAAATAACGTCAACAAACCTTGTACATTTTTGGCTGAGTGAAGGATGGTTCATCTATCTCATTATGCCCGAACCTACGGTAGCAAACCAAATCAACGACAACATCAGAATGAAAAGTCTGACGCCACTCAGCAGCAAGCTCGCAGGCATGAACAACCGCCTCAACATCATCCCCATTAACATGAAAGATGGGAGCACTCAAAGCCTTAGCAACATCAGTACAATACTGGGAAGATCTCCCAGCCTTTGGATCTGTCGTGAAAGCCACTTGGTTGTTCACCACAATATGTATGGTTCCCCCGGTGGTGTAGTTTGGAAGAGCACTAAGATGAAGAGTTTCGTAAACTACTCCTTGTCCAGCAAAACTACCATCTCCATGAATCAAAATACCTAAATTTTTGGTCCTGTCTAAATCATTGGAGTAGTACTGTTTTGCTCTGGTTTTGCCAACAACAACAGAATCTGCAGCTTCCAAGTGACTTGGATTAGCAACCAAAGATAGATGGATTTTCTTCCCACCTCTTGTAGGTCGATCATAAGAGGTTCCCAAGTGATATTTGACATCACCAGTTCCAGTGTAGCCAACTTCATCTACAGGCCTGATACCACCACTGAACTCACTAAATATCTGACGTAGTGGCTTCCGAACAACATTACCCAGAACATTCAATCTTCCTCTGTGAGACATTCCAATAACAATACTCTCTACTCCGAGGTCTGCTGCCCTGTCAAACATCTCCTTCATGCCAGGAATTAATGATTCTCCTCCCTCAAGTCCAAATCTTTTAGCTGTCGTCCACTTGGTAGCTAAGAAATTCTCAAACTGAGTACTCCATGCAAGCCGATCGAGAATCACCTCACGACGCTCCCTGTTGTACCGCCAAGGAGTTGGTGTTTCAATCTTTTCTCTCAACCAATTACATTTATCTCGATCTGCAATGTGCATATACTCAAACCCAATGTTCCCACAGTATGCCTGTTCGAGCCTTGTCAATATGGAACGCAGGGTCTGCACTGGCCGGTTCTCAGACATGAATCCTGACATTTGCCACACTCCCAAGAAGAACTCTCTGTCAAGATCAGCCTCAGTGAATCCATAAAGAGCCAAGTCAAGATCCTCAGGGATCTCTCGCTGTTCCAAACCTAACGGATCCAACTTCGCTTTCATGTGACCATTCACCTGATAAGCCCTGACAAGTAACAACAGCCTCATACTCTCCTGAATTGTCTGCCCAGAAATGCCAGGAGACGTGGCAGCCTGACCGACAAAGTTCCTAAAGAAATTATCCCAAGACTCATCTACACTATTAGGATCAGCTTCCCAAGCCCTTTGTAACTCCTCAAGGTAGACACTGCTCGTCCCATCTAAGAAACTATCAGTTAGCTTAGAAAGAGGTACAGCTCTAGGAACAGGAGCACTCTGAGCCTTTGGTCTGTAAATAGTCGAGTGAAAGGAACGAGTTTGAGACGGAAGAGACCGTGTCCTCGTCGCATACGAACCACCCTGATTCAGAATCCTTCTAACAGCTAGCTTTGTAACACTAGAACCAGCTCGAAACCACACCATTTCACCAGATTCAAAAGCAACGCTTTAACTTCAATACTTAACAATTACAATAATGCATTCAACAATCGTCTTTCTCCACTGCACAAAAGAAACAACACACACACGTTAATGGCGGCCTAACTGAAATGAAGAATCAAAGAGATCTTTTTTCTCAAAACAATTTCTCAAATCATATTCTCATGAATAAAACGAAGAACAAGAGTACAAAATAGAAAAATCTACAAATCAATACGACCTAAGATTTAACTCCATAACCTAAACAACGAAATAGAAAAGTCTAAAACACAATCTGGATAAAAAAAAAACAGGACGAAAGCTATGAATCTGATGAGGAAAAGATAGATCTGTTGTTGAATACAGAGAAAATGTTGGATAAAGAAAGCTTCATTATTTTCGATTGTGAAGAAACTGGATTCGAAAAAGGTGAGTACTTTACCTTGGAGGAGGTGAGTACTTTACCTTGGAGGAGGCGAAGAAGAGAAGAACGGAGGAGGAGGAGGAGGAGGAAGAAGGGTTGGTTTTAAAGTTTTGCCCTTTTTTCTACAATGATAACGCCATTATTATTATGGAATATTGTTTTATTTATGTAAATATGAAAATATTTTAAGGTGTATGTGTAAGGAAATTAATATATACGAAATTATGAAATGTAGATTTTTCTTTGGAAGAAATGTCAAACAAATACCATAAATTGACAACTTTAGAACGAGAAATAGAATGTTTTAGTGATTTGCTGAATATTTTTCTATTGATTTTAGGGATTATTGTTGATTTTGCCATTTTTCATAAAAATCTTTTGAAATTGCCATTTTTACTGAAATCTTACGGATATGCCATTTTCTAACACTTAAAAATGTACGTATTTCGGATTTTTTTTGGTAAAAATACGTAGTTTATACAAAATACTAAACCCTAAGAACAACCACAACCGACTAAACCCAAACATAACGAATAAAACGCATGTTAAATCATATTTCCGTACCTGAAAAAGGGCAAAATCCATAAACTATTCAAAAAAGGGCAAAATCCACAAATGCCATCCCAAAAAATGGCAAATCCATAATTGATTCTTGATTTTATAGTCCTAAAATGGATTAACAAGTCAATGATGTGAATAATCGTTTACTATTTCTTCTCTAAACAAATAGTAAGAAAGTTCTTCAAAAAAAAAAATCAAAATTATAAATTGAAATTTAGAATGTTACTATATTTTTTTAATTAAATAAGTTATGGTGGCCTCCACCTGTGTGAAACGCCGTTCCAGAACAAAGACTGTCTTTTTGTCCAAGTCCAGTTTTCTCGGTGGTCAAAGTGACGATTTATTTATTTTTTATTTTTTTTTTGTCATCAAAGTGGCGTTCTTCGTAAGCGATTGAAACATATTATATGTAAAAAAAAAGAGGGCTAAAACACAAGACAAATTAATAAAAGGCCCAACAAATTAATAATAGAAGTGAAGTAATGGCTTGGAATTTGGGAGCATATTATAAACAAAACAAATTTAAGCTTTTTATCAAAAAAAATGGTATTATAAGAATTTCTTTACAAGATTATTTTTTTGTTGGATTTTCCTTCTACCATGCTTGTGGGCTAACCCCGATTTCACTCGTTTTAGATAGTCTAGTTTGGATAATGATTTTGATTAAAATCGGACAATGGGAAAATCTAGTTTTCTACTTTTCATACAAAAATTTAAATCTGTTAAATATTTTTAACCAATTATATTTTATAAAATGTTTTTATAAGTTATACACCACTTAAAGTTTCAAATAAAACAATTATAGATCCGGTTCACATTTTCCTTGGTATGACAATGGTTTAGTTACTCACTTCGTTTACCGATAAAACCGAACCATGACCTAAATTGCGCTCCAAATTTGCCAGTCCCTTCTTCATTTCCTTCCTCTGCTTCTTCTCCGGTGAATGTCCTCTTTCATCAATGGCGGCGAGGATAAACACTTCGCTTCATAACGCCCTCTTTTTGTTAAACCCTTTTAACACTCCCCTCAATACTAAACCATTCACTTGTAGAAACAGATTCAGATTTTCCAAAAAGCTTCCTTTTTATTCTCAATCTTCCTCAGGGAAGAGAGCTCTCTATTGCACTTCTAGTTCCCAGGAAAGTGGCGTCGATGGAGGCGAGACATTTGTCCTCACCACTCCTCTTTATTATGTTAATGCCCCTCCTCACATGGGAAGTGCTTACACCACTATCGCCGCCGATTCAATTGCTCGTTTCCAGGTTTGATTCTCAATCAGTCTCTGACTTAAAGTTTCAATTTTTATAGGAATCAAAGTGTTGACTTTTTTGGTTGTTGTTATTTGTGTAGAGGCTACTTGGTAAGAAGGTTATCTTTATCACAGGAACAGATGAACATGGTGAGAAGATAGCTACTTCAGCAGCTGCTAATGGACGCAATCCTGCTGAACATTGTGATCTCATTTCTCAATCTTATAGAACTCTTTGGAAAGATCTCGATATAGCTTATGACAAATTCATTAGAACTACTGATCCTAAGCATGAAGCAATTGTAAAAGAATTCTATACTCGTGTTTTCGCAAACGGTGATATATACAGAGCTGATTATGAAGGTCTTTACTGTGTTAACTGCGAGGAATATAAGGTTTGATTTGAATTTAGAGAAGATTTGGATACTTCCTTGTCAGTGTGTGGCACAAGTTTTATAGGTTTGTTTTGTTTTCGAATTCTGTAGGATGAGAAAGAGCTGCTTGAAAACAATTGCTGCCCTGTCCACCAAGCGCCATGTGTTGCAAGGAAAGAAGATAACTACTTCTTTGCTTTATCGAAGTATCAGAAACCACTTGAAGACATTTTGGCCCAGAATCCTCGTTTTGTGCAGCCTTCATATCGTCTTAATGAGGTGAGACGCAGTCTTCGAGTTCTCGTCCTTGTAGTATTCAAGTAGTGCTTGTGGACCTTTGGTGATACAGATTATTCAAAAACAGAGATTTTTTAGTATAGCTCATTCTATCTTAATCCTTCTCTAATAGGCTCTTTTATAGGTGCAAAGTTGGATAAAGAGTGGCTTAAGAGATTTTTCCATTTCTCGAGCATTAGTAGATTGGGGAATTCCTGTTCCTGATGATGATAAGCAAACCATATATGTTTGGTTTGATGCTCTACTGGGGTATATTTCTTTTCTATTTTCTTCAAGAATTATATGTGGTTACTGCTTAATTCTTCGTTATGTTTTCACACATTGATGTAACGACAATATAACTTATATCTGCTTAATTCTTCATTATGTTTCCTTTAGTTTTTTTTTTTGTATTTGCGAGATTAAATTTTGATGTCAATTTTCTGTCGTTCTTATAGTTACATATCAGCTCTAACAGAGGACAACAAGCAACAAAACCTAGAAACTGCTGTTTCATTGGGCTGGCCTGCTTCATTGCATTTGATTGGAAAGGTATAGCTTAGGCTCGTTATCAACTCTTGTGATATTAATCTGATTCACCTTCAATATGTGTTTCTAACTGGGATTTGCTGGAAACAATAACAATTTCATGATCATCATATTTAATTCTGTCCTTTGTATTTTTGGGTTCAGTATAATGAAATGCAATAGATATAGTTAAATGAACAAGAGCGAACTGTTTGTTTCACACATGTCTTTCCAAATTCATGACTTTATATTTGTCTATTTGATGATGCCATTTTTCTGCAGGATATCCTACGATTTCATGCCGTCTACTGGCCTGCCATGCTAATGTCTGCTGGTCTGAACCTTCCCAAGATGGTGTTTGGCCATGGGTTTCTGACAAAGGTACGTAACCTTAAAACTCTTGATACTGCATATTTTCTGTGTAATGTTAAATTAAGAGTTATTGTTCTTGCCAACTTCCTTTAGTCATGCTCTACATGTGAGAGGAATAGTGGATTCGGCTTTTCTTATATCCTTGCTTACATTGTAATCCATGGTTTATCAAAAATAGGATGGGATGAAGATGGGAAAATCTTTGGGGAATACTTTAGAGCCTTTTGAGTTGGTTCAGAAATTTGGGCCAGATGCGGTCAGGTACTTCTTCCTTCGAGAGGTTGAATTTGGAAACGATGGGGACTATTCAGAAGACCGCTTTATAAAAATCGTCAATGCACATCTCGCCAACACTATAGGTTTCTTAACTCTACTAAAACTAAATCTTAAGTAGTTGTTCAGCCTTTTGGTTATTTGGTACTGAACTTGTTTCTGAAAAATGTTTAATTGATGCATTTCTCTTCAGGAAATCTTCTGAACCGTACTCTTGGTCTTCTTAAGAAGAACTGTGAGTCCACTTTAGTGGTAGACTCGACTATTGCAGCCGAAGGAGTTCCTTTGAAAGACACAGTGGAGAAGCTGGTAAAGTTCCTATGACATCTCTATACAACTTCCGTCTGTAAATGGCTTCATTAGGTCAACCTTTCATCTCAAACTGTACCATTCTCTGTTGAAAGGTTGGAAAAGCTCGGACAAACTATAAAAATTTGTCACTCTCATCGGCGTGTGAGGCTGTGTTAGAGATTGGAAATGCGGGGAATACCTACATGGATCAACGAGCACCTTGGTTCCTGTTCAAACAAGGTGGTGTCTCAGCAGAAGAGGCAGCCAAGGTCTTATCTCGTTTCCCTAATTGGCATTCTTCTTACAAAACAAAAGGATTTGTTACCAATTTGATGATTAGAGGATATCAAGTTAGTGACTGTATTCTGCCAATAAATTACAGGATCTGGTGATTATACTGGAAGTAATGAGAGTCATAGCGGTTGCGTTATCCCCGGTTGCACCTTGCCTAAGTCTGAGGATATACTCACAGCTTGGCTATTCAGTTGATCAATTCAATAGCATAACCTGGGTAACAAACGATTTCCTTCACCTGATTTCAGTTATCGTTTAACAAAACGTAGCTGAGTTTTGGCTTTGATTTAACACTTTCTCTCTCTTTAGAGTGACACCAAATGGGGAGGGCTAAAGGAAGGACAAGTAATGGAGCAAGCGAGTCCCGTATTTGCAAGGATTGAGCTGAATCCAGAGAAAGAAGAAGAGGAGAATAAGCCAAAGGTTGGTAAGAAAACCGGAAAAGCCAAGGTGAAAGTAGTAGAGCAAACTCCTACAGTGGCAGAAGCTTAAACCAACTCCACAAAATCTTGATAAACTGATTACAGCATTTATCTGGTCTCTTCAATCCTAAGAAATTCTGTAAATTTTTTATGGTTTTGTCATGTAAACTTGAGAAGCTCTTCATAGTTATGATCGTTAGTAAAATTTATCTTCTTTATGGTAAAATTTTTTTGAACACATCAGTCATCAAGTCCATAAAACAACTTATAAGAATCATCTCATGAGTAAAGGTGAAAACGAGAGCCAGTAATAAGGAAACAAGCGACACGAAAACCAGAGAAACAAGAAGAGAAAGCTAAGAAGAGAAAAGCAGCAAAGCCTAAGCCAATGGCTACATCTGACTGCAAGCAAAAGGCTTTGTTAGCCGTACACGTGTCACCTCCTCTCATCGTTCTAGCCAGTGCTGCTGAAGCCGATCCTGCCGATAGCAATAGGTACGAGAACACCTGCCCCCATTCCAAAATTTTCAACTTTTTTTATTACATACAGGTGTGGTTAATTATTTTAATTAGGGATTAAACTAATGAACAACTTAACAATAAAATAATTAGGAAATTGGAAGCAATCATTGAAACATGTTTACTTTAATGACTAGTCTCTGTGTTGTGCTTATGCAATTTTTAAGCTTTAAAAAAAGTTTACCTGGTCATGACCAAAATCGAACCAGACCTGAAAAGCTTCAGGCCATAAGGTGGTTTCTCTTGAAAATTCCCAAACGCAAGTTCCCATTTCAAACACCGAATATAACGCCACGATCGCGTTTGCCACAAACACGAATCTGCAACCCAAAAAATCCGATTTTGATCTCAATTTTTTAAAAAATTCAAGATTCGCTTCATGATTTTCGAAATTGAGGAAAATATTGAGAGAGAATCGAACCTGAAAGCGTCGAAATCGTACCAGTGAGGAGAACCGGAGCCGCGGGAATTGGTGAGCATAAAGACGGCGGAAGCGAGAGAGAAAGAGAAAGAAGCGAGACGGAGGAGGAGGATTAAAGAGTTGAATCGACGGAGTTTCTGAGCTACGACGGTTGAGTGGAAGTGAGTATGGTCTCGCGAACTCGGAGATTCGCCGTTACGGAAAGCATGCGGCGAGCGCATGGCGGAGATGGAGATCGGAGAAGATAATTACAGTTAGCGACGATGATGAAGAAGAAGAAGAAGAAGACTCATGAGAAGTGCGGCGGTTTTAAATTGCTTTGGTTGCAGTCACGAGGCATGAAGGAGAGAGTGAGAGAGAGAGAGATAAGAAAGAAGAATGAGAGGGAAAGTGATGCGAAAAGAGAATGGTAAGAGCGAGAGAGAGATAGTTTGATAACCGGACTGGTTTAATGTCGCTTTTTGGATTGTTTTGGTTTAAGCTCGAGGTTTGGTTGGTTATCAACTTACTAATGGTCTGTAATTCTTTGGAGTTTAATGTGGAAAAATGAAGATTACGTATTTTTTTCGTAATTGGCAACTCGTTGAACAAAAAAATAAGATTCTGTAATTGATTTATCTTTGTTGAATTTAGGTGTGATTACGATTTTTAATTTGATCGTAAATTTATATGAATACACATTTTTTGTCAACATAAATTTCAAAATGACAAATCAATTTAATGCTCTTTTGATATTTAATTTAAAAGAGTATATAATAAACGATGAAACGGTCGAAACATTAATGCAAATGAGATTTTTTTTACGAAGTAGTCAGAGGGATTCGACCAAACACAGGTGAGCTAGCTAGAGAAAGTGCATTTTGAAATGAAAGATTTGAAAACCGGTTTTCATATTACTTACACAGTTACACGGGACATTTCTTTCTGACATATCATTAAGAAAGCAATATTTGTATATTTTAAAAATGGATTAGGTACACAAAAGACAATAACTCGAAACTTTTTTTGGTCTCTCTTTAAATGTTTTTGTAACAGAACTGTTTGGGTAATTAATGCTGGAGTCGTTAAAGAAACTGTGAAAATGACGTTCGAGCTATTCCTCCTCCTACGATCCTTTTCACGAGAATAACGATATACGGAGTATTAACGAAAACCAAAACAAAATTTTAACACTAATATGTTCACATATTTGATTCTTTATTGTTTTTGAATAAATACTATTTCGTTTTAGCTTTGGAGATCCACGATTTTGCGGATCTAACTAAAAGTGATATATTTCGAAGAAAAAATAAATATATACAATTGTTTCGGGAAGATGGAGTGGAGCAATAGTGAGTAAGAAAGAAACCCTAACATGAAAAGTTGTAATCGATTTTGGTTAAATTCGGTTAACCATTGTATATGATGAATTTATCACTGGATGTGATGATTTCAAACCAAAATCTAGAGAACATTAGCATGCCAACTGATTAACAACATTGAACTACTCTTAAGTATTTTGTAACCCAAAACCAGAATAAAGTTAAAAAGCCAGATCAAACGAATCCATTAACGAGTGCAATAATATAATCCTAAAATATGGAGTGGATTTGATTCCACCCCAATATTCCAAACCTTAAAGACGACCCAAAAACAAAACCAGAAAAAAGAAAAGAAAAAAGAGAAGCTTTTGAAAGTCAGATTCATCTGGCTGCTGCTTGAAGATTGTTCTGCTTACGCTTTCTCATAAGATTAGAATCGATATTTCTACAACACCAAAAAAAAACGCAGGAGAGATGTTCATAGCATCTCTTGCGATTTTCTGACACAGCGACTCACTTTCTTCCTAAACTCTGCTCTGTTGTCTCTCCATTCCTTTGCAGCTTCCACATTCGCTGGTGACTCGTCGTTGGGACCTGAGAGCATCGATATGATACTCAACACAATGCTTTCTACCTGGATAATATACACAGACCCAACATTAGCTTCAATGTATCTCTGTTTTCTTTTCTCTCATGATCTAATAAGAACATCATCGATTAAGAGGTACAGGGCAGATAAATCAGAAAGTAATTCATATTCCACTCAAGCACCCTTACGAAAGAGGTTCAATCTAAGTTGCACTATCCTCCAGAGTATTCCTAAGTCCTGACGTATAAATTCCACGAACATTTGAAAACAAGCAGTGTATAAGCTCAATATCGAGCAAAACATGTCACTTTCTACAACCTATCTACACAAGAGAAAGCTAGCTGTATTCGAAGAATGTTAGGCTATAAAGCAGACCCCAAGAAATTCAAAGCCATAGATAACTCAACCCTGCAAACAAATTACCAGTGTACTGAAGCTAAAGGGTAAAAGAAAAAGATGAATGAAAAAACATACCGTATGGACAGGGGTCCAACGTTCTGAGGCAAGCTCGTATCCATGAGGATCATCACCAGGAGGATGAAGAATAGAAATGCAAACTTTTCCATCAGAATAAACTGCAGTCAAAAAGAGTATAAATCATCAGAAGACTAAATTCTAAAAGCTCCAGAGAGAGAGAGAGAGAGTTATTTCCAGAATAATCACTCACCATTAGGATGCCACATCTCCGAGGTGAACGTCACAGTTGGTGGTTCAACTGGATAATTCGGTGGAAACGTCATAATTGCATTAAAAAAACCACCTTCACTGCAATTCAGAGAGATAAAAGTTTCAATGCCATGTAAATTTGGTACCATAACAATTCATAACAATGTAAACAACTATCAAGAACAGACGAGGAAAAAAAGTCATTAATGTTATCCAATGAGTGGAGCAAATTAGCACAACAGAACCAATCAAATGAATCAAGATTTAGCCAATGCAAAAACAAAGATAGACGTCAGTCATCAAACAACAATTTGATCTTAAACGAAACAACCAAATCAATGCACAATTCGAAACTACAATTCGAATTCACTAGACAGAGGAAAAAGGGCTAATTCTCAAAACCAACAAGACAATTTCAAACAAAACAAGAGAGAGAGATTAGGAAAAAAACTCACTACAGAGTATCAGGAGGACCCATAATAGAGACGCTCCATTGGAAGACGTTCTTCTCATCAACGAGCCCAGCAGAGAAACCATCAACAGGTTTCTTACACAGATCTGAAAATAACCCAACAAAATTAGATAAACCCAGAAACGAAATTCACCTCAATACTCGAAATCAAATCAATCGATACCAAAAACAGATCGAAAACAAAAACCCTAGAACAAGAAAGAGAAAGAAAAGAGAAACCTTTAAGCTGTTTCTGCAGAAGAAGGCTTGCTTGATTATTAGCCATCGTCAGAGGCTCGCTTGAGAGAACGAGAACTAGATTCGGGGCAAGAGGAAGATGAGGAAGCCTAAAGGATTTTTGTAGATATATTAATTAAACAAACCTTTTTTACTACTTTTAGGGTTGTTTATAAAAAGGGCGGTGTCTACTTTTATTTTATTTTGAGAAATTTATCTTTTTTTTTGTGATGTAAAGCTAAAATGGAATATGTTTGTTCATAAAAAGGGAAGATCTTGTCAATATAACAAAAAATTAGAGGAAAATCTCCAGTTAGAGAGAGATGTACAATTTCATTTTCGGTTTGGTTTTAATATATCTTTTGCTTTAATAGACCGGACCAGAACAATATCCACCAAAAGATCAAAACTGATTAGGTATGTATCATTCATTATGACCAAAGAAGTATCTAGAAGAGATCCAACCACAAGAGTGGAAAGACCGGACTTGCCAAATTTTTAAAGGAGCCCAAGGACACTAGAGATCATATGGAAACAAGCCCAAAACAAAGCTCTTGGCCTAATTTCCAAGAAAATTTAGATTTTTTTGCCAACTTTCACCAAAAGAGACCAAAGTCTCTAGCTACCTCGCTGCATGGAAAAGACTACTAAAAATAAAATGACTCAAAAACTCGGCCTCAATATCAACCCAAGGAAATTCTCACTACGCTTTATTTATCTGGCCAGATATTTCATTTCTCTAATTGCTTCTATTTTGGTCTAAAACCGATCGCACTTGGTTTTAGGAAAAGATTCAGAATAAAGTTGATATAGTAATTGGAGTACATGATTATTTTGTGAAAAAAAGATAGTGAGGTTATGGTTTGAGGGCATGTGAAAGAATGTGAGCGACTATTCTCGGTTATACCGTAATATGAAAACGTACATTTCAAAAACAGAAAAGAGGAAGAAAAAAAAGTTACACTATAAAGATGGGTGCTACAGAGTGGATTTCTCCCACGGTTCAACGGTTCAACGATTCAGCGGACACCATAAGCTCCGAGCGGACTCCGGTCGAACGGGCCATGAGATTCATGAGATCCAGAATTGGGCCACCACACTGCCTGATCCGAGTTTGGAGTGTCTTCCGACTAATGCCAAGGGGTAGTCAGGCCGCCTGCATTTCTGACTACCAGGTAAACCAATTGGGCCAAACCCCAACTGACAGACTTCCCAAATAAATGTGTTTTTGTTTCCAGGGAGAATCGAACTCAGGTTTGGGAGTTTCATCCTTTCCCAAAATTTCCTCTGCCACTAGACCACAAATGCTTGGGCATAAAGATGTCCTTTGGGCCTAAGTTGCATTGATATGTATGGAACTTAAACAAATGCTTCTCTTTGTCTTTTCTTCTTTTTGACGCATTTGCTATTTTTCTGTTTATCTCTTTGTTTTTACTTTTTATCTTAGGCTTTGCATATATTGGAACTGGAATGAGTGTATGTATGCCTTTTGAATACTTAACTCTGATGCGAATGAGAAAGTAAAGATAGTGATATGAATTTGGGAAATGAACACTTTATTTTGAGGGCATTGGTTTTTGCAAAAGCAGTTCCAAAAGGTCCAGATTCCACAATCCCTTGGATATCACCACTCATTAGGCTACCACTCACTATCAAATTTGATTCACTTTTAACGCTTATAACTCAGTTTGTAAAACACTCAAAAACTTCTTTTTCTTTCAGCTTTTGATAAAAACTTATTTCTCTATTTTTCATAAAATGTGTTTTGATCTCGTACGGTCGTACCCTCAACGTTTGTATCTTTACAAATAACATTTTTATTGAGTAATGAATTTTATATTAAAATAAAAATAGGGAGCTAGAAATCTAGAAAAGAAAATGAAATATATGATTGCTTCTCTATCTCTCTGATCTCTCCCTTCATGAATGTGCTGCATGTATAAGTGTGTATGTGGATGTATGTACCTAGATATGTCCGTGCTTTTGACTCATAGATCAGCGTCCTGGTGACTCATAGATCAGCGTCCTGGTCTTACGTTAGTTTTGTCCCTTACGACAAAAAATCCCAGAATTCCTTATAACTGAATTTTCCATTGTTCTTTAGCTCGTTTTAGTGTCTTCTTTTTTCTTTGTTCCAAAAACTAGGAACTGAATTATATACCATTTACATACATCACAATATAATATTATAGTACCAGTGTACCACTTACATCAATCATTATATTTAACATTTGAAGTATTTATATCTAACTACTGTAGTCAATTTAGGTGTAGATTCACCATATGTGTTGTGATGTTTGAAATATGTTATTTGTTTCAAAAACAAAAGTGTATTAGAAGAAAGATATGGACTCTAAACGAACAAATATATATTTTTGACAGCAAATAAGACACATTTTGCAAAGTAGGTTAAAAGGTCATATCTTTATTTCCAGATAAATGACATCTCTATGTTCACAATAACACATTCATGCATTAACTAATCATGATGATAGTCTATTGGTTAAATGATTCTTCATGGGTTGAGACTTGAGAGATTCTGCATGGTTTCAGTCATTCCATTGTCTTTTCAATTATAGTTGGCCATTCTGAACACATTAAATGGGCAAAAATACATAAAGTTTCTGAAAATTTGGAGATTATTCTGAAATTCGGTACATTATTCTCAAATTTTATTTAGAAACACACACACACATTCATATAAAAAAAGTTGGTATGAAAAGGGTTGTGGAAATGAAGCATCGATCGAGAGAGTAGCGAGCGGTATAATTATTGTCATATGGCTCATATCTTGTTACTAGGAACCAAAGAGCCCTAGGTCAGAAGATAAATAATTTGTCCTGCTAAATATCCTTAGTCGAGCTTGAGTTGTTTAAATTTACGTTATATTATTATCTTGTTACGTTACGGATGATTATATGTTATAATAGCATGTTTTCTTTCAAAGAACCTACAACTTTTGTTTATAATTAATAATCAAATTTTTTGTTGTAAATCATAAGGCAAAGCCAAAGGCCTTCAGAAAAACTGTTAAGATTAAGTCTTTTATTTTCTAAATAAATGCAAATGAAAACATTTTCTTTTTAAACAATCGATTCATATAGATTAACACTGGATCCGTTCCATGAATATGATAATTAACAAAGTAAGTTTCTCGTGGGTTATGAAAATTTAAAATCTCTTTTTTCGTTTCATTTTTTTTTTCCGTGTATTTGGAAAGGAAAAAGGAAAAAGAAGATAAAGAGAAAGAAAAAAGAACCAGAATCGAAGTTGGACCAAAGGAAAAAATATAGATGTTATATTGGAAAAATAGTTTTGAACTATCTTAGCATATACATTCGGCATAATTTATTTACCTTGGTCATAAAATTCGACTTAATTACGTTTAATATACATTACATGGTCTATAGATGTCTCATAATGGGTCTCCCAGAAATTGAGAATTCGATGATTATTCAATGAACACACAAAAAAAGTTTCCATCATCACTCTTGAATTCATACATCACCCACACCTCTATATATAGCCAATATATAACACCAAATTCTGATTAAACATAAATATCACCAGAAGCCAACCAATTAACATACTCACACTTAATTTGAAGATCCTCTAAAAGATAAAAAAGATAGTTTTTTAACCATACCTTTCCTTTGAGCCCAAAATTAGCCTTTGGATATGATATAGCTGCATGGTTTGATCTCTCCTCAGTAATAACACCCATGAAAAGCGATCAATGTACAACCCAACCAACAAAAGAATCATCAAGAATAGTTACTGCTGAGTACTTAGAATGAGAGATGGCCTGTTGAGTTGTTGGAGCTGAAACCGGTCCAAGAACTATTACCTCCCCATGATGTGTATTCATCGTTCCTGGCTGAGTTTATGTTGATATTACCCAAAAAGTTTCTTGATAAGTTATTCCCTCCTTCCCCATCCCTACCCCGATCCTGATCATTCTCTTCCGCCTTCACATTTCTCGCTTGCGCGGCGCCATCCCCGCCTGAAGCCAAATCCATCAAGGGCTTAGACATTAGCTGATTGGAATAATCACTACTCTTTTGTTGAGAATCACCTTGATTAACACCTCCATTACCTTCTAGTAATGGATATAACGCATTTGAAGATTGCACCAATCCGGTAGTGTTGATCAAGAAAGGGAATTGCTGAGCTTGTTGTGATGAAGGTATTCTCCATGGATCCAAGATCCCACCACTAGAACTCATACCACTTATCACGTTGCTTATTTGAATTCCGCCAAAATCTAATCCAGTGTTGCTTGAATTGTAATCTCCAAGGCTTTGAAGAGGAGGCAAGATGGGTACGTTGGAAGAAAACCCCGGGATCTGACCGTAGCTAAGAAACTTGCTAGGGTTTGAGTAACTTGGGCGAGAAGTAAGTGATGAAGTAGTAGTATTGTTATCAGTCGAGACCACGACCGTAGATTTCGATCTGGATTTGCTTCTCTTGTTCCTCCTAAAGCCTCCCCCAACAGGAACATTCCTCAGGGCACCGCCACGTGTCCAATAGCGGCGACATGTTTTGCAGAAGTGGCGAGGTTGAGTAAGGCTATAGTTATTGAAGTAACAGAACTTTGTATTGGTTGAGTCACATCTAGGGCAATTTAGAGCTGCTTCAGGCAATGGGACTTTCGCGATCCGAGCACGTTCCACCATTGAATTCACTCTAGCTTGGCTCGAGCCAGCCTGAGAAGCCGGTGGTGATGAGAGCTGCCGTAAATAATTATTAGGGTTCTGGTCAGTAGTGACACAATCTAGCTGATGTTGGTTCCCTTGCTGCATATTAACGGTATAATTAGTACTTAGTTTCAGGTTTATAATAAAGCAGAAACAACTTTAAACGAAAGGATTCGAGTTTGAAACATTGGTCGGAGACAAAAGAAAATAGATAAAAATTGAGTCTACTTTGACAAGAATTGCAGATTTATTATAGTTTTTCAACAAAGCTGCAGAAAGAAAATGGATAAATAACTCAGATTAAAGTCATAGTAACTTTAAGTTTTTTTTTTTGAAGTTTAATTCGATGGCGGTGTAAAAAGCTAAACAAAGAGAAATTCATCCTATAGGGAAAACAATATACATAACTTAACAAAACCAAATAGAAAGTCTTGAAATAGAAAACAAAGAGACCAAAATTGAAATCATCTTTATATACATATTTTCTGGTATATTCGAGAAGACAAGAAAAAAGGGTTTTATCAACTAAAGAATATTTGTAAGTATATACGTGCGACCACAGTAGCTAGGACTTTTGTCGAACAAAATCTCATCACCTTTCATAAATCTTGATCGAACTTGGAGGAAAAAGGAATGAATCAAGAACATCTAGCTAATATCATAAACTGATTACCTGCTGCCAGTTTTGTGAATCAAACTGATTCACTGGAAGAGATGAGAAAACCATCTTTGAAATTAGCTTTAAATCCTTTTTTTAGGTAAGAGGTCGCATAAATGGTGGAAAATCACATCATAGAAGAAAGAATTGATCTAGAGAGAGAGAGAGAAGGGAGAAGCTGAATGGGATAAAAAGAAGAAGAAATGAAGTTTCCTTTGTTTAATTTATTGTGTTTCTTTTTTCTCTTTACTCTTTTTTTTTCTTCTATATAACAATGCTCTTTTTTTCTCTTTCAATTTTCATCATTCTTTTAGGCTCTTTATTTCTTTTTGTTTTCATAAAAAAAAAGCCTTCTTATTTATTACTAACCTTTTTGGAAGTAAGTGTCGATTTGAACAAGTTTTTTGTTTGCTTATTTTTGCAAGTCAATCATCTACGTCATTGTTTCTTGGTTGTATCACTGTATATATATATATCACGTATGAATTTTGATATTCACTTCACGCTGCTTTGAATAGTAAAATATTCCAATATGTTTAAATCTTTTGTTGAAACGATATATATTTAACTGGTATATTAACTATATAAAAAAAAAAAATTTAACACACTTTATAACATCTAGTTTTGATGATGTAGAAATTTTCACTAAGAATGCTATGATGATTTACATATCATATTTCAGAAGGAAAAAACATATATCATATTGCAGAAAACATCAACATCTCAAATTTATCATTTTGTATATACAAATTTACCTAAGCAAGTAATAATTGGAGCTTGTTATTAGATGAATTCATACAGTGATTTAAGAATGTGTTTATAATGTGTGTACTGTGTATGTTACTTGTCAATCAATGAGCAAAAGACGAGTGAAATATATCGAAGTTGGTAGATAATTCACTCCTTGTCCGATCCGATCCCACTTCCTAAATATATTGTATATTTCATCAGCAACGATAAATTTTGGATTAAAATACCAATAAATATATTTCTTTTATGAGAGAAACGACAAGGAAATAGAGTTTTCTTAGCATGTAAGCTTTTTTTTTTGCATACGTTAACAATGGTGCCCAAAAAGAGATGTGAAGAGCGAGAGTGGCCATGCAGAGAGAGAAACCCTAGGCACCTCCTTTCAATTTTTAATTAAAAGGTCAAAAAACAACGAGAGAGGCGAATAATTGGATTAATTAAAAAAAACAAAAGATTTTGAATGAATAAAGAAACAAATAAAGGTGAATTGGTAGTGGGGTGGTCTTTGGTGGAGTTGTCACAATCGAGTGTACCTTTGTTTTCCTCGGTATGACCCAAGTTTCGTTTTTCATAGTATTATAGTTATTCTTATAATTATCGCCATTGTGGTTTTTGTCATATAAAAATAAATTACCTTTGCATGAAGAGATTTTTGATTCCGAAAGTTCAGTTTAATAATGATGTAAAATTCATCTGTTAAGAAAAAAAAATGGCCTTTAACAAAAAAAAAAAAAAGAATTGGATGTCGAAGAAGAAGAATATTTTGGTGCTAATTTGGATAATTTGCAGCACAAGATCATAAAAACTAGAAAGTATAAACCAACAAATAAAATCATGATGATTCTGACACGGTTGTTTCTATTTTCTTTCGTGATTCTTGATGTGACCCTAATATAATTTACTGATAACATTGAATTATTGAAAACAATATTT
The DNA here is from genome assembly GCA_905216605.1 of Arabidopsis arenosa. NCBI lineage: Eukaryota > Viridiplantae > Streptophyta > Magnoliopsida > Brassicales > Brassicaceae > Arabidopsis > Arabidopsis arenosa. The sequence goes on along the minus strand of LR999455.1, from coordinate 13,172,096 downwards.
CGAATTATGATCACCAGTCTATATATTTGATGATTTTATGGTTACAAATGTGAGGGGTACGTAAGATTAGTAAAGACGGACATGTTGTAGGAAGGTGTCCCAGTCCGCGATTTCTAAAAGAAAGATTTGTGGATTGTGGTCCAAATGTAAAATTAAATCAGACCTTCTTTTTAATGGACCTCACTATGTCGACACATAACATCAAACATATCCCTAACTCTATATAATTCATAATCAGGATGTCATTTACCAAAAATAAATAGCTAATGATAATATACATGTATTATGTATATTTCAATGTAATAGCAAACATGTCTCTCACTAATCATTATCTTTATAACTTTTTCGTATCAACTAAGAAATTATCAACCTAAGACAAAACGATTTTTAGTCGATATGTTGCGCTTCGAAGTAGCTGAACCAGAGGGATAATGGAGTGTCTTCATTTATATATTAGAGAGCTATTGGACAAGTAGGGAAGAAGAAACTTAGCTCGCCGAGATGCAAATACATAAAGTGTTGTGTTTCACTTCTTCTACGGTGAGTAAATGATGAGGATTTGAAACAGTTTGTCAATTAATCTTTCAAATTAAAAAAAAATAGAAAAATTGTATGAAAAATATGATAGGGAAAACTAAATTTATAGATATTCTTTTGATTTTTTTTTAAAGGAGCACTTATCTTTTATTTGTTTATAGAAATTTATTATTTAAAAGAAGTTCGTCTTTATAGAAATGTGCATGTGTTTTTTTATTAGTAACACATTTTCATGCAACAAGAATCTTCGCTTATCTGTAGTGTACATCTCATGAGCCCATATTCATAGTTGTAAAGCGACACCTTCTCTGCAGCTTTTTCTTTCCTTTTTTTTTTTTTTGCATCCATATTTCACACAATATAGTATATATGAGCTTTGATACAATATGTTCTCAAATAATTTGATATTAATTTTCAAGATATTTAAGGTGGGAAAAATATCGATATAGCATCAAATGGAAATCGTCACCACGTGCCATTCTTTAGTAGAAGATTCCTAGATTCCAACAAGAACATGCACCTCTATTTTCATTTATAAGAGAAAGGCTGCAAAGTTTAATATATAATGGTCGAAAAGATAGCTATAATCTATTTAACTAGCTTAAGTGTTTTATGGTTGATCTGGTGTTGCCACTTGTACATCTGTTTTTTAAAGTCATACTTGTAGAGTAAAATAGATTAATGCTCAAATTGTGGTAGCTAGATTGGATACTTTACACTGGGAAAAAAAAAAGTTTCTTCAGAAGAATGTTGCTCACATTAGAAAAATCTAGCTAGCTTTGTTAATTGAGGATATTAGTATGATGGTTAGTGATAGTAATTGAATGTACATTAATGTGTTTGAATATCGCATGTTGTCGCCTTGGTATTTGTGGATGGGATATGGCAATTAACGGTCATTATTATCTTTGCTTAAATATTACTATGTAAATGTCATCATCTTCATTTGATCTTTGTGATCAACTAATCGATCCCAACCATATACATATCATAAAGTACTATCTCTTAATTGGTCCCAACCATTTCCTTGTGTTTTTAATTTTATCATTACTTTGTTTAACAAGTTGAGGATCATCCAAGTACAGGACCATCCCTTTCATATCCAGAAAATGTAGGTTTTGAATTTTTTTTTTATTGTTTGCTACTCTCTTGGATTAGAGCTCGTATGCGCTTGACTTTGGATATGGATTTTTTGTTGGAGAAGCAAATTTGGTTGACCAATATATAACTAAACTAACACACTACTTCCATGTGGGTAAGCTGGGATCATTTATTATTTGCATCGTTTATACGACAATGACAAGGATTCGTTCTCATTACTCAATCTCATTTTGTGGAATGTAAAATATAAAGGTAATTCCTCACTTTTTACTGTATTGATACATCATTTTATCAATATGATGGACTTCTGCCCCCTCACTGTATTGACTAAATTCGAATCTAAACCGAAACTAAAACCTTAGTTGATTCATAAACCGAAATTGAATGATTAACTAATAGATCCTTAAAACAAATTAAAGCCATTATTTGGAATTGTAACAAATGTTTTTGTTTGGACTAAAAAACAAAAAAAAGTGATGGTAGGAACTAAAATAAATGGTCCCAATCCAATCCAATCGCGTAAGTTGGGAAGATAGTTAGTTCTCCTACTCCCAACTACATCCTCTTCAATGCTCAATCTCTTCTTCCTCTCTATTTAGTTTCCTCTCCCTCTCTCGCTCTCTCAATTTCCTCATCTGGGTCTTCCTCGTTTTCTCCGCTTAAGCACCATGAAGGTCACCGTCGTCTCCCGCAGCGGCAGAGAAGTCCTCAAAGCTCCCCTCGACCTCCCCGATTCGGTACTTTCTCTCGTTTCTTATGATACTCTTCTTCGATCTGCTTTATGTTCTGATTAATGGGTTTGTTTCCAAAATGTGATTGAAGGTTTTTGTTCTTTAGTTTGCTTGCTCAATGTAGGGAAAGTTGCAAGCTTTCTGTTTTTAAGGTTGTTGATTTCGATTTCGTGTGTTTTTGTTCATCGCAGGCGACTGTTGCTGATCTGCAAGAAGCGTTTCATAAGAGAGGTAAAAGTTTCAAAAGTTTTAATTTTTACTTGAAATTTGACTTGTCGAATGTTGGAATAGATCTAATCTGAGTGTATAAGCTAGTGTTAGAATGTCATTGTCTATTGCAGTTTTTATGTGTTTGAGTTCTACTTTTAGAATTTGATGCTTATGGTTTATATAATCAAGATCTGTGTGGAAGCTTAAGGATCACTTAAGTATCTAAACATAGTTTTGCTTTTGAATCAATCATCACAACCTTTTGTCATTAATGGATCAATCCCTTTTAGCCAAAAATATGTTCACTTTAGATTGTCCATTAATGACAAAAGGTTGTAATGACAATTATCTGAAATCTTCTTACTACAATGTATAATCAGTGTGTCCCCATTATGATTTGACCGTATATATATCTCTTTCCTTCAAATCTTAATCTGTTCTTTACTGTAATTGTATTAAGCAGAGATCTTGTAGTCTTTTTCTTGACATCTTGAATAGAATTAATAATGTATTATGGTATTTCCTTCTATTGTGTGATTTGGGTTTTGTTGTTTCAACAGCTAAGAAGTTTTACCCGTCGAGGCAAAGACTGACTCTTCCCGTGGCTCCCGGATCGAAGGAGAAACCTGTTGTCCTCAATAGCAAGAAATCACTCAAGGAGTACTGTGATGGAAACACCAACTCCTTAACTGTAGTCTTCAAAGACTTGGGGGCACAAGTTTCCTACCGCACGCTCTTCTTCTTTGAGTATCTTGGCCCTCTCCTTATCTACCCGGTCTTTTACTACTTCCCTGTTTACAAGTTTCTTGGCTATGGAGAGGACCGTGTGATCCATCCGGTCCAGACGTACGCTATGTACTACTGGTGCTTTCACTACTTTAAACGGATCTTAGAAACGTTTTTCGTTCATCGGTTCAGCCACGCAACCTCCCCAATCGCAAATGTGTTCAGGAACTGTGCTTATTACTGGAGCTTTGGTGCTTACATTGCTTATTACGTCAACCATCCCTTGTACACTCCAGTCAGTGACCTTCAGATGAAGATTGGTTTCGGGTTTGGTTTGGTCTGCCAAGTCGCAAATTTTTACTGTCACATTTTGCTGAAGAATCTTAGGGACCCCAATGGGTCTGGAGGCTACCAGATTCCACGCGGTTTCCTCTTCAACATTGTTACATGTGCCAATTACACTACCGAGATTTACCAATGGCTAGGATTCAACATCGCTACTCAGACCGTCGCAGGATATGTTTTCCTCGCTGTTGCTGCTCTAATCATGACTAATTGGGCTCTTGGAAAGCACAGCCGTCTGAGAAAGGTAAACAAAGCTTTCATTTGTTCGAGCCTATATGATTATGGGGGAACTGAAAAACTCTCGAAATATAGTTCTTATTGTGGATTTTTGATATTGGTATTGCAGATATTTGATGGAAAAGATGGAAAACCAAAGTATCCAAGAAGATGGGTGATACTTCCTCCATTCCTTTAGAAGCCATTGTCGCTTATCAGTGAAAGCTCTTAATAAAGTTGACAATGAGACTTTCTTTGGTTTCTCTGTATCGGTTTTTCTTTTTGGGTATATGTATTGGTTATAACTTGTTTATTCCTTTTGTTTCAAAATGTTTTGAAGTTAGAGAGATTTAGAATGTACTACTTTTTTAGTTGTTTCTCACGCAAACCAATTCCTCTTATGTATCGCATACTTGTGTCAATAAGAAAAATGATTACAGTGACATAAATCAGTCTATGCGGCATTCTATAGTGACAATTGCAATGAGTTTAGACGTCGATGAAAAATACAAGTTGTATAAACTAAAAATAACATTCATAAAATACACATTTTTGTTTGTCTCATAAAAGAATATTTCAATAGATCAAATCAAACGATAAATGTTATACTAAACAAAATTACCAGAAGAAAACAGAAGCAAATGAAGCTTTTATAGAAAGACCAGAAGAACCGGGAGAGAGAGAGAGAGTAATCAAGCTGAAGAATTTTTCCCCCACAATTGGTTAGAGAGTTCATCTCTCAAGACCGATGAAGCCTCATCGGCAAGCTTGCAGCTTCGTTGTCTGTAATTCATGTCATGTTGCTGAGACAAAGGTTGGTCATCCAAAGTTTGATCATCCATATCGATAAGAATGTTGTGCAGCAAGCAACATACAAAGATTATCCGCGGTAACCGGTTTCTATCAGGCATCCACATTACCCCGTTTATTATCCTCCACCTGTCTTTAAGCTTCGAAAATGCCATCTGCGTGGCTTTTCTTGCCTCGGAGTGTCTTTTGTTGAACTCGGTTTGAGGAAGAGACATGGGTTTGCCTTGGTATGGAGTGAGAAGCCATGGAAGAAGAGGAAAACCAGAATCACCTACTATGTATTCTCTGAGCTCGGTTTTTTCTGAGAGCTGCAACTTTTCCCCGTTCAGTCTCTTCCCTTTCTCAACTAGTTTGAAGAATCCTGAGTTCTTGAGGACAACATCATCGCTTAAACTTCCAGGCCAACCAGCGATTACATCGAGGAATCTCATGTCCGGGTCCACTACGGCCTGCAAAATCATGCTGAAATTCTTTTCTCCGTCCAACCAAACTTTGTTTGATGGTTCCACAGCGGGAAGGTTCATAACAATATGTGTAATGTCGATTGCGCCACAGCAGTTAGGAAGACCTGAGATTTTCTCAAACTTTGATTTTACTTCATCGAGTTTCGAAGGCCATGAGATATGGTGCATTGCTCTCTCTTCCATTGATTCGACAAAGCGCCAAGTGATTTGGGAGACTGTTGACTGGTTCATCCCAAAGGTCTCTCCAATGACTGAGAGAGATTCACCAGAGCCAAGCCTCCTAAGCGCCACAGCTACACGGTCATTGAGAGATAAAGGTTTCCCATTTGAGTCGCTGAAATTTGCAGGCTTTGCTGTGAAATCGGCTTTCACAAGAGAGCAAATGTAGTCAAATGTCTTCCTTGATATTTTGAAAACTGACTCAAATGTCTTTGGATCCGTTGACCCTCCTGATAAAGGAGATAAATATAAAAAAACATGACATTCTCATAGTAACTACAAAATCAACAATGTATGCAAGATCAAGCTTACTGTTCTTTAATACAAAGACATATATACATGGTAATGAAGTCGGTGTAAGAGAACCATGCTGATCCAGAACTGTTTAAATCACTTTATATAGCTCATACAACACTGGACTAGCTTAAATCCAACAGTCGGGATACTAAAAGAAGAATGAAAAAGCAGAAGAGCTAATCTGCACCTAATGACCTATCAATTGGTTATCAATTATCATCGACCTACAAGCGAATTTACACAAAGAGAGACAATGGGAAGAAGGCAAAAAGCGTCTATCATAATCAGAGCATTCATTACTGAAAGAGACATGGAAAACATCTGGCTGAATCTTCACAGAGAGTTAATAATGTCATAATCAGAAAGCAATGAGAACTTTTACAAAACAAAATTAACTTCCACGATGGTTACAGATACACAGTCTAGACAGAGTCTGCTAATCCCAAATTGGTTCTAAAGATTCATATAATTAAAACCATAATAGTAAACAGGCAAAAAACATGCTCAAAGTTATCTAGACGAGTCTAAGTAGCTCCAAAGTCAAACCCTAGAGCCTTAAGAACTTCATCTACACTAAAACCACTTCCATGGATCCATATAGCTCACTTGAGTTAGCAGCCACCACCAGAATGGAATAAGAACTCACAAACCCAGAAAGTACCAAATCATAAAGATGGAAACAATACTCGCATGTACAAAGTAAGATTAAAGAACATCTCTTGTCTACATTACTAAATCCAATCTGAATTTTATTACGATTATCCTCCTCATGAAATTTCTCATCTAAAACCCCAAAAATCAAATCAACATTCAAAATTGCAAGTTCCACTAAACAGAATCCACAATTTGGATTCGCAAAAATGCTTCAAAAACCATAAACTCTGCCAATGCACAATCACCACCATCAAGAAAAAAAAAAAAAGAGATACCAGAAATACGGCGAGAGAATCCATCCCACCAATCCAACGACTGAGATGAGTCGTCGTCGCCGTCGTCGTTAGCGGAAGCGGCGGCGGAGGCGGAAGTAGCAGCAGCAGCGAGCAATACGTTCCGATCAACCTTCTTCTCTGCTCTCTTCTTCTTCTTTATCGTTTTGATAGGTCCCATCTAAACCAAAACTTGAGAAAACTGTGAAAGAGAATTTGTGTGTTTGGGTTTGGAGCTTAAAGCATGCAATAGAGAGAAAAAGAGAAGATTATAAGTACAAAGAGCAGAGATTTGGGGTAATATATGATTGCTTCCGAGTTTCAAAAAAAAATAAAAACGTGGCCATTGGTTTTTTTTTTTGCCACTTGTTTTGTTGATTGATTGCAAAAAAAAAGGGTTTTAGAAATTAAAGATCCTTTGGACCAACTTAATTATCTAGGTTCTGACTTCTGACTGGTAACAGGCATAATAGTCGCATAGATCTAGGTTCTGATCTATGTAACGTAATTTAGTAATTTATGGTGAACAACATTTGAAGAGGAGAGAATTGGAGCGTCAAGAAAAAACCAATATATTACTGATGACTGATCTGATGTATGTGAGACTCAAGGATACTTTTGGTTTAGACTTTAGAGCATTCTTTGAAGTATGAAAGATCTTAAGACAATACAGAATAAAAATTTATGGTTTCTAACAGAGGACCAAAACTCCACTCTTCTACCAAGTGGTCCACGTCCTTTCCATATTCCTCAAATGTAAAATTTAAATGGAAAATTCAAATGTAAAAGTTTAAACATTTTGTTACAATGTTTAAGCTGTCTTTGTAGAACTTGTGGGATCAGCCTTGTTTTTGCGGCTTCTTAGGGCAAGCTGAAGAAAGATGACCTTTTTCTCCACACTCGTAACAGTTTCTCTTTTTGATCTTACCAGTGCTAACTGCAGATGTTAAGCTTGCATCATTAGCTCCATTTGTCACATCAACAGATATCGGAACAGTAGCATATGTCTCATCCATGAAAGAACCACCATTGTTCTCAGAGTCTCTTGTTTTCTTTTGAAGACTATAGCTTGTTACCTGAATCGGTCCTGCCTCAACAGTCTGGTTATCCAGCTGGGAGTTTGTGTGAGCAGTGTTTTGAAGCTTTTTGGGACAAGCAGTAGAAAGGTGACCCTTTTCTCCACACTCATAACAGTTTCTCCTTTTGACCTTACCAGTGCTAACATCAGATGCTGAGTATCCATTATTTGTTTCATTTGTAGCAGCGTATGTCTCATTCATGTAGTAATAATCACCAATATTCTTTTGAAGAGCATAGCTTTGCATAGCCGGTCCAGCATCGACAGTCTCTTCACCCAGCTTTGAGTTTGCCTGATCATCAGCATTTTGAAGCTTTTTGGGACAAGCATTAGAAAGATGACCCTTTTCGCCACACTCGAAACAGTTCCTCCTTTTGATCTTACCAGTGCTAACAGCGGATGCTGAGTATCCATTATTAGTTTCATTTGTAGCAGCGTATGTCTCATTCATGTAGTAAGCATCACCACTATTCTTTTGAAGAGCATAGCTTTGCATAGCCGGTCCAGCATCAACAGTCTCTTGACCCAGCTTTGAGTTTGCCTGATCATCAGCATTTTGAAGCTTTTTGGGACAGGCTGTAGAAAGATGACCCTTTTCTCCACACTCATAACAGACCCTCTTTTTGATCTTACCGCTGCTAACTGTGGTTGTAAAGTAGTTTCCGTCATTAACTTCGTTAGCCCCAGCTAAAGCCGGTACTGGATCAGCAGCAGCATAAGTCTCTTCCATGTTGTACGAACCAACATTGTTCGTTTCACCAGGTGTATGGTCTGTACTATTATTCGCAGCTGGTCTGTCTTTAAGTGCACAACATATCTTGACAGGTCTTCCGCAAATAACCTGCTGATCCAGCTTCAGCGCAATCGCCACAGACACGCTATCCTTGAAATCCACATGCGCATACCCTTTAAACTCCCCTGTTTCTTTGTTTTTGCCCAACCGGACAGAGTTAATTACGCAGTCAGAGAAGAGTTTCCGTATGTCACGCTCTGTTGTGTCCCAGGCTAAATTCCCAATGTACACCCTGTTATAGCCATCCACCATTTCTGGAGCGAAACCAGAAGATGTTTTCCTTCTGGGAACGGAAGGAGTGGTGGTTTTCACATATTGCTGGATCGTCAAAAATCGATCACCCCTAGTAGTAAAGTAAAGAACAATTACTCAACCATATCAAATGTGAACAAGGAAGTCTTAAATATTAGAGTCACGGCTATAGACTACTTACATTGCAGCTCTATCAAAAGCCAAAGCACGTTTTGCGCCATCTTCAGACTGTAGAAATGATACCAAAAAAGATGTCAATACACACAGTCAACGTAACCAATGTCTTATCTTCAGCCACAAGGCAAAAAACTAAGTTCATCTGCCACTATGCAGTATCTAAAAGAAGCCTTGATTAGTTCTCTGAAATTAAACTAACTCTAATGTCTAAAACCGAAAACAACAAAGACCTATGTTCTTATAAAAACAAAAGCTGCATCATATCAATGTCCTAGAAAACTAAAAAGCATATATCCCAAGAGGAGAAACACAGCAATGTTACATGAAAAAAACTTACTTCAAAAGTGATGAAGGCAATACCACTGAAAGCACCATCCTCAGGACGCATCTTGCAATCAACTTTAGTGATGACTCCACAGCTTCTGAAGTAGCTACGAATCTCATCTTCTGTACTCTGATAAGGAATACCCCCAACATATAACTTTTTAGGAACAACCCCATCTTCTTCTTTACTGGAAAATACAAACATCAAGTCGATTAGTTTAGATAAAACTGAAACAAACAGAGCTTTAAATAAAGTCGATTGAACAAACTTACTTGTCTGTATTATTAACTTGAATCTCTTCTACCTTAACCTTCTCTTCTACATTTCCTTCCTCAGCCTTCTTTGGCGTTTTGTTTACCTTTCTCTTCTTCTTCTTCTTCTTCTTTTTCTTCTTCTGGGGTTTTTCCTCTTCCTTAGTTACTTCATCTCCTTCTAATTCGTCGACTTCCACAGTATCGTCTCTCTTTCTCTTCTTTCTAATCTTCGTATCAGTTTCCTCCGCTGGCCCACCAATCCCCACTTCATTCTCTGTGATTCCGTCGTCTTCTCTAGCGAAAGTTTCGGAATTTCTTCGTTTCTCTCTCTTGGACAATCTGGGTTTGTGGCTAGATGAATCAAGGAGCAATTTCAGAGACTGAGATTGTGGATTGGTTTCGGCTACAGAGACAGATAGTGATTTAACCAAATCTTGTCGAATCCTCTGCTTCAGCTTCTTGTTCGACAGCACCATCTTCTTCACTGAGACCGCCAAAAACAAGACAAGAACCCTAATTGGATGATTTTTGATACCACATAAATATGGGCCGGGCTTCATATTTATTATGGGCTTTTTATAAAGCGTCTACTTCTGTAACAAAGAGCCCGAAAATGTTTACTTTAACTGCTCATTACATGTTAGAACTACTCTTAGTTTTGATACAAGAACAAAACCTCAAAAATCATTCTTTCTGATTCAGAAGGATTATTATTATTTTTAATTAGAAATGAAAAAAGAAAAAAGAAACTCGAAAATCAACAACTTTAAGTGTTCAGATAAGTTTCCAACAAAATTTATCTTAAACTGAGAGAGTGATGAAAACCAAACGAGTAAGTATCACTTTAGTTCCTTTTTTTCGTCAGATCGATTGGGGGGGAAAACCGGAAAAGTAACAAATTGTATTAGTTACCAAATCCCTTGTATGTAATATGTGTGCTCGTTGGTAAAGTGTTAATACAATCAATATAATACTAAAAAAAAAGAATTAGCTAAGATCGGCGCCATTTCCATTTTCCACAACAATATAATTGTTATTGTAATTAATCTTTCTTTATGATTTTTTTAAAGAGAAAACTGTTAGTTTAAGACGTAATAAATGTACAGACACTCGAGTCATTGATAGATCGGTTATATAACATGGTTCTGTTTTTAATTCGCTAAGAATGTTTAACATAAAAACATCTTCATGACCATATTTTCAACAAACATATAGTTTTTTCTTTCTGGAAACTAAGTTTGGATATGGTCACAATAATGTCATATCATTTGCTTAAAACAAATATGGTGTAGAGAATTATTACTCACACTCAAGTTCTGGTTCTTCTACTATTTCGTCTTTTGATGTGTTCTCTTCAGCATCAACAGAGTCAGTGGTACGAGGTCCGCTTGTGGAGGATTCGCTCTGCCAAAAGAATCTCCTTAAAGCCTTCAGCTTCGGGTTCACTGCTGAGAAGTTTGGGTCTGACAACAGGTTTTTCATTGCGGTCTTTTCCTCGAGGAGACTCACGACCTGCGACATTTTTGGCCTTAACGCCGGGGACGTGTTAGTGCACATTAGCGCCACGTTCAAGATCACCATTGCTTCCTCTTTTGAGTAAGCTGAACCTAGCACTGGGTCAACCAAGTCTAGTAAGCATCCCATGTCTTGCAAAACGTAGGCCTACACGTGAGGAAGAAGAGAGAAATAAATTACCAAAGTGACTTTGTTTTTATTAATTTTCTGGTTTATTGTTTAATCACTTACTTGATGAGAGTTTTTAAAGAAGATGAAGAGATGGAAATTTGTTACCTGATCAAGAAGGCACTCCAAGTTCTCGCTTGGTTGTTTGACGTTTGAGTTACTCTTTCCACTGACGATTTCAAGGGCAACGACGCCAAAGCTATAAACATCAGCTTTTTCGGTCAAATGACCCCGCATGGCGTATTCCGGAGCCATATATCCTCTGTAACATGCAAATGTATAGAAGAATATCAAGAAAAAATGATTCTCTTGAGAACTTTATACTTGGAACTCATTAATTATTAAAGAGACGAATACTTACGGTGTTCCGGCGATACGAGTGTTGATGTGCGTGTTTTCATCATCATTCAGCTTTGCCAAACCAAAGTCAGAGATTTTGGCATTGAGATCCTCATCTAGCAACACGTTGCTCGCCTTAATATCCCTGTGCACAATCTTGATCACAGATTCTTCATGGAGAAATGTTAGTCCTTTAGCTATGCCCAAACAAATCTTCTTCCTTGTTGGCCATTCTAATTTCAGCCTCGATCCTGTCACATAGGGACTTTTAGCAAACATGTCACCGGATAGATGATGATATACATGGTTTCTAGTCTTTCGAAATCGTAAAGTTGAAGAAACAGACCAAATAGAGCACGAGAAAGACAGTTGTTCTCCAAATACTCGTAGACCAATATCAGTTGCTTCTTCTCCACACAACATCCATATAGTTTCACAAGATTTGGATGTTGTAGAGATGAGATCATCCCTAATTCATTCACAAACATCCATCTTGTTTGCTGCATCAAAGTTATTAGTGGCCGGCTTTATATGTCGAAGAGTGAAGGTTCCAGTCTGAAGATCTAAACCCCTCAGCTCTGTATATATAATTCAAATCAAAGCGTTGGTAGACACAAAGAAGCAACCTAGACAAAAAAATAGGTAACGAGCTAAACTGTTAAGAGACCTTTGTCCATTGCATTTTTGTAACACCTTCTTTTCCACAAGCAAATGATCACTGTGATGATGACCAAAATGAGGATTACTGCGGCAACTATAATTCCTACTATTAGTAGGATATTCTTCTTGTCATCATGCTCAGGAGATTTAAAATCTGCCAATAACAAATGCCATCATCTCTATCCGCTAATAATTAAGATATCGATTCAAAGTAAGATTACTTACTAGGTTCAACTGATATAGCTGAGATCATAGGGCCGTAAACTCCTCTAATTGGAAGCGTAGTTGTCCCTTTGCCAGCCCACCGCAAGCTGATCTTCAGATTGTGATTTGTTACATTTACCAAAAATGTCTTTATGATTGGCTTCCCCGATCCACCAGCAGCTTCTTTAATGTTGAAGTTTTTAATCATCAACTTATCCTGCGAGCAAGTTATAAATAAATAAGTGTCCAAATGTTATGATGATTTACATTTGTTGGGTTCCACAGAGACGTACCTGAACATAAATATCGAACACTCTTTTCCCAAGACTGTAGAATGTATTGTCGCTGGTAAATATTATCTCTGCGAAGTGGAGACTCACAGTGTACTCCCCATTGCCGAGACAGAGTCCGTAGTAAGTCAACAAGAGAGGAGAAATCCGAGCCGTCTTGTACAACACGAAACTTGGAGACGAAGCATCGGCTAATAGTGTAGAGGTGTTAGACACGGTGTAGTCATCCACTTCTGTAAGATCATTCATAAAGTGTCCGGTGCTGCTAAATGCCCAGTGCTTGTCAGAGCCATAGACAAATGTAGTTGGTCGTTGACCCTCTACGTTAGCTTCGTATGTCTTTTCTTTAACTTTTATTTCATCTCCCCCACAGTTTATGTACAGCTTATATTTGTCTGCAAATAGTAAGTGTTTGTAAAAATATATAAAATATTAATCTACATGCATAGGTTCTCTCAGAGAAAGACAATAATTACAGTGTTGTAACTTACACTTTCTTTTAGGCAAAAGGCAAGGGAAGTGTTGGAAGTAACAAGGGTAGCCCTTATATCTGAAAAAAAAAAACACCAAATTCAGAGGGAAACAGAAAAACCATCATCAATCAGTACTTCACTAATTCATAGCTAAAACATAAAGATATATATTTGAGAAACCACAATTAAAAACAGCCATAAAGAACAAATAATCATGTTTTATAATTGGAAACATGGTTTCTTACGATTCATTCCACATGGAAAAGCTTTCCACCAAATTCCTATAAATGAAGAACAACGTCATTATCGTTTTCTGAACGTATGCGCAAATTGTTTATGATTATAAGAGTTATTTGTGAAAACTTACGCATTATTAACTTGGTCACAATCACCACTAGGAATTGAACTCTGGAGGGTGAAATTGTTGGAAGATATATCTCTGCAAATAAAAGTAGAACAGAGATAATTTAAAAGGTCGCTATATATATATAGTTGTCACATTTGAAAGTTAGCAAGTCATATCTCCATACATATTTTTGTTAGTTTCGATAAAACTGTTTGGAACACCCCCTGTGAACTTGTTTCCTGCCAAGTAACTGAATAGAAAAAAGTTTTCAAAGATAATCTTCATACATGGAGAAGAAAAAAAGATTCTAAACTGAGACTTATATAATTTGTTACCTAGAACGAAGTTAATTAGTACTTACATATAATCTGCTAACTTCAAGTTGGCTAATGATGACGGGATCTTGTCCGTTAAGAGGTTAAAACTGAGGTCACTACACAACAAACATAATCAAGAGCGCGGCTCTAATTATCCTGTTTTTTTTCCTCGATGTATCTTGATCATTATTACTTACAGTGTTTTGAGACTCGTCATATCTCCAATATATTTAGGAATTCGTCCGTATATGTTGCATCTCCTCAACTCCCTGCATCCAAAGTTAAATGGTGGATGTTTTCTAGGATATCTTTTACTGCATACACAAAAGATAAATTGTGTTTTAACTTACAATGTTTTGAGAGACTTCAAATTCTGCAGTGGAGGAAAGGAAGACGATTTTCCTCCTAGATCGCTAATCTGGCTGTCAAATACAACAAAATAAAGCAAATTTGTTTCATCAAGAGGAAAAGCATTGAAAAGAAATTAATCTTTTAAAGAGGTGCCATACAGCTTGACCAATCTAGTAAGGGCTGCAGTACTGGAAGGTAATGGACCATCCAAACCACTACCAAACATTTCCCTGCAAAATATTACTTTAGTTCGTATGTCCATATATAAGGAAAGCTAGAAACTCAAAAAAAAAAAAAAAAAAAGGTCTTACAAATGAGATAACTGTGTCCAGTTTCCAATGGAATTTGGTATCTGACCAGTAAATGCATTATCACTAATCCTCCTACCACATACAAGAAATATAAATATATTCAATCAATAACACAAAAGGAATATTTTTTCTTTTCTTTTGTTATTATATAGACCATTTGTATCCATACATATTAGCCAACTTTCTAAGTTGTCCGAGTTGCTCTGGCAAATAACCGGTAAAAGAATTTGAAGAGAGAAATCTGCAACAAGGTGAATGATAATTACCAAAGAACTATTTAACATGATTGTAAACGAGATGAGGGAGAGAGAGAGAGATATATATATATACAATTGTTTCAGATTAACCAACTTTCCAATCTCGGGAGAGATTGGTCCTGAAAATCTGTTTCCCTCAAGGTTCCTGTACAATTTCAAATGACTAAATTTGTTAGAACATAACTATTATTATGAAACAAGTATCCACAGCAAGAGAAAAAATCATACAGAGTTAGGAGTGACGTAATGCTGGTTAACACTTTTGGAAATGGACCACTTAATCGGTTCCCCAAAACCGATTCCATTGCACCAAAAAAAATTCATTAATTAATTAATTACACAAAAATAAAAAATGAAGACAGTGATCTTACAAGCTTTCTAAATGCATTGATGCCCATTCCTTAGGAATTGAGCCAGTAAGACAATTACGGTCAAGGTTCCTGCACCAAGTCGTATGCATCAAAAATCATTATTACACGATTATAAAAAATAAAATAAAAAATCATTATAAACTTAAAATTTTGAGAAAGTAGGAAAATCCAAAGTCCATTTGTTTTTCTTACAGAGTTTTGAGATAACGCAGCTGAGAGAATTCTGGGGGTATAATGCCTGTCAAATTCTGCGACGTCAAAACTCTGCAGAGAAAGAAAAAACGATGGACTCTCGTAGGTATCAGTAATTCAGTATTTTTGGGAGACAAGCTACATATATAAGCAGGAACCTTTTGCTTAATTTTTTGGATTCTTCTTGAATAATTATGAAACATTATCTTGTGACGTGTTTTTTTTTTTCTAAAACCGTTAGCCAAATGACATAATTTTTATTATTATTTAACTAGAAGTATATTTTAGAATTATCTTAGTCATTCATTTGAAATTATCAAGGAAATGAAATCGAAGACAGTAAATTAAATGATAATCAGCGTTTGGACAACTAAACTAGCGAGACTCATCATGAATAAAACTAAAGAATCAAAGTTAGACTTTAAAAGATTTTTGTCCAAAAAAAAAGAAAGACTGTAAAAGATTTTAAAAATCCATAAAACGAGGTTTCTGAACAAAATAATTAAAGAAAGCACCTAACAAAAATACAATTATTTTAGCAATAGATTAATTGATTTTTTTTTGTAAATAATACTTTAACAACAACAAAAATACATTAAGGGAGTTAAAGCAAAACCCATTATATGAACGACTATATATTATTGTAACAAAGTAGGAAGTAAAAAAAAACATTGCGATAACGTGACACGATGAATTAGGAGGATGAAAAGAACAATCACAGGTGAGATTACTATTTATAAGTGGATTAGTGTTTACAATCCAATTCCCTTTTCCACTGCATGGATCATTGCTAAAGTCCCAATCTTTTTTCTTCATCTTCTTTCCTATCTCTTTCAATGCTCTCACTTCCCAGTTTCAACCATTATCATCATTCATCATACACCAAAATTTGGATTAAAATTTTTAGTTATAATCAAAGAGGCCAACAATAAAATAATAGTTTCTATAAAAACACTAATTAAAAGAGTAGCACCTTCAACATCGTGGAGCTTTGTGGTGTTACAAGATTCAAAAATCCCACTGAAAAGCAATGTTATGGTAATAACGAAATACATAGAATGGGATGAAACCATGTTTCTCATGTAAAGAGCGATACGGAAAGCTAAAGCCAAAGAGGAGCCAAAGAGAAAGCAGCGATGGAGTCGTCAATCTCCATTTCAGCATTTATTAAGGTTTTGTAACTTTTGTTGTATGGCATGTAACCATCATTTATTTGAACTTTGAAATCGTTGTATCATTTTGTTATTGCTGCTTACACCAGTAATGTACTTGATACAAATTAAATGGTCGCCCACACCATATTTAATACCCCTGTCCAATTGGAGAAACGAAATGGAAAATAGCGGACGACTAGGGATGTCAAATAGTCTTGATAACTATGGGCTAGACCAATCCAAATTATAATGGTCTAGTTATGGTTACGCCTAAAATTGAAGCTGTTTATATGGGGTAAAAACTAATTTAACCCGCAAACAAATGAAGCAAATTTATCTGGAAATTCCAATAAATCTTAAAAATTAGGGTTTTCTAATTTGGGGGAACATGTTGTCTTACTCATTTCTTTAAAAATTATGGCTTAGTCTAATTACTTTATTCCTTTCGGCAAATGCAAAAACATATGATGTTGATTCTCTAAGTGATTCTTCTTTAGTTGTGATTCCTTGCATTATTTTCGAAGTGATATTTTACGCCAATAATGTGATTATGTCTTTTTGTGCCCCAAAAAAATAATTTTCCATTTTCCACGAAAAATGTGATTTCCCGTCAAAAATAAATATTTTTACAGTTTTGAGGAAAAATCAGATTTTGCGTTTTGACAGAAAATACAATTGTTCGATTTTGACAGAAAATATGTTTTTGCAGTTTTGGCGGGAAAGATGATTTTGTGGTTTTCTTGTATAATTGTGTTCATGTATTATTTGAACCATGCCGACAGTCAATTGGTTTTGGTCTTATTTAGACATGGTCATATTTGGACTTTTACCATCAATGTTAAAAAAACACGTAAATAACCATTTAGACATGTCCATTTGGATCTGGACAACCTATTTAACATTCTTACTAACGACCGGTAACGTTTAATTCATGTAGTAAATATTATTACGTGAAGTATAGTATACTCAGCAAAATACATAACGGCGTTGGATCATTTTGCTACCTAATTAAATTAACTACTCGACATTTCACTAATTTAAATTAAATTTGGGAGTCGAGATTTTTGCGTGATTCGGTAGTTCATTAGAGCGACATTGGCTAATATATATACATATCTTGATTCGACTCATTTTTTTTTTTGGTAGGGCGTGATTCGACTCATATGGGTGAACAAGTGAAAATTAAAATAAAGTGAGAGAAAAAATGGATTAGTTGGTAATCAATTTTGATTTTATCTTATCAATTAGTAATAGCGACTCCATTAGTTTATATACGCTCATGAGTATAATATACATTATTCTCACAAAAAGGAAAAAACAAATAAAAAAAACAAGCAATCTCTTAACGAAGCCCTTTCAGACCAAATTTTTCTTTACAATTTTTATTTTATTTGCTACGACTAAAATTAGATATTTGTGGTTGTAAAGTCACCTCAAAATACTTTTAAATGACAAAAAATAATTTTAAACAACAAATTTACTTGCTTTTATCTTTGAAAGTCATGTTAAAGGTACACCATCAACATTGTTTTGTTTTGATTGATTAATTACTAAATTTGATTAGTAATCGCAAATAAAGGTGTTGACTTAGCTCCGTCCGTATCTTTAATTAAAATCAACTATTTTTATCATGTGTTTGGATATATTTACTATATATCTCTCAAAACTATAAGTAATAATCTGTAGTTACGAGATTAAAACAAAATATAATTTTTTGCTTACAAAAAAAAAAGAGAGATGAGATCTGCTACACTGTTCATGTTTGCTTGTGCTATCATGTTACTTGTTTTGAGTCAGGTTCAAGGTAATATATCGGCTTATACTTAGAATTGATTGGTTAATTACGAATTTTAAAGCTTTGAATTTAATATGGGAATAATAGTAATGCAATTAAGAAAATATATAAGGAAAGAGGTTGCATGGTTAATTTAGTTATTGTGTTTCTAATTGTTTATTGTAATATCACGTGGTTCAGAGATAAAGGCTCAAAAGGCGAAAGTGTGTGATGTAGCACGAATATTTTCTGATCGACTTTTTAGGTGTTCCAATATTGGTGACAAAAACAATCCCAAGGCGTGTGTAGAAGCTTTTGCTGTGGAGGATAAAAAAAAGTTTTCCAATGCAGGTGTATGCCAACTGAAGAACTTAGCTGCAGGTGTAAAACTGCTTGCTAAGTTTACTTATTTATCAATGGAAAACATGAATAATACCTAATGTTTATTTTCCCTTGTAATACTCTCTATGATCCGTTTAAAGTAATATATTAGCTTGTGTTTAGCTTTGATTGGTTACTTACAGTTTTTGGAACTTCGATTGCGAAAATAATACTGTAATTAAGAACGAAAGGAAAGAGGTTCTACATATGTTGTGTCTCAAAAATCTCTTGTCGTCCAGAAATGGAGGTCTAATAAAAAAGTATTAATATAAAATACTATTATTTAAATACTACAATAATAGATGAAAGAAATATGAATTAGTAGGTGCATAATTGCATATGAAGTATAAATTAGTAGATGCAACAAAAGTAATTTATACTACAATTAAGAAAGGAAGGAAAGAGGTTCTACATATGTTATGTCTCAAAAATGTCTCGTCGTTTAGAAATGGAGAACATAATAAAAAAAGCTACTAATATAAAATAATATTATTTGAATTCTACAATAATAGATGGAAGAAATATGAATCAGTAGATGCAAATAAAGTTTTTTTAAAAAAATTGTTGGGATCAAAACCTAATTTTCACCAAATAATTTACGAAATTCAATCAAATTTACACTATAAATAGTTATATGTTAATTTTATGGGAGTCTCATGACACCCTTAACCTCTTCTTACTAACCGATTCAACCGCCGCTAGAATTCGAACCTGGGTTTAAAAGGCTATACATTCCCTAATGTTACCAGGCACTATACAACGACAATATATTCGTAATTTTTTGTTAAAAGATTATATATATAGACTAAAATATGGGGATTCAAATTTAACACTGTCACATGATTCCGCTATGCCTGTTAACATTCGTTAAGTAGCGGGTTCGATTTTGCCGATAATTTATATATAAAAAAATTTATAACCACAAATAATTAGGTGTGATATTTTTTTCAAATCCAAAAATATTAGGTATTAAACGTCCAAATAAAAATTATTATGGGTTTTTTTTGGAACTTTTCCTTATTTTAAACAACAAATTTACTTGCTTTACTTTAAACAACAAAATACTTGGTTTAAAATGATTATTAAGTAAATTTTATTAGTAATCGCAAATAAAGGTGTTGACTTAGTTCCGTCTGTGTCTTTAATTAGAATCAACTATTTTTATCATGTGTTTGGATATATTTGCTATTTCTCAAAACTATAAGTAATAATCTACAGTTACGAGATTAAAACAAAATATAATTTTCCGCATACAACAAAAAAAAAAGATATGAGATCTGCTACACTGTTCATGTTTGCTTGTGCTATCATGTTACTTGTTTTAAGTCGAGTTCAAGGTAATATATAAGTTTGTACCTAGAATTGATTGGTTAATTACGAATTTTAAAGCTTTGCATATGATTTATGAATAATAGTAATGCAATTAAGAAAATAAATAAGGAAAGAGGTTCTAAGAGCATCTCCAATTAGCCCTGTAAACGGAGCGGATATCCCGCTCCGTATCCGTATCCGCATCCGTATTATCTGCCAATTTGGTATCCGTATCCGGATTCGAAAATTCCGGATATTTGTTAAAAATCCGCGAATATTCGAAAAATAATTTTTAAAATCCTAAATTCAAAAATATCATACATAAAAAGCTTAAAATTTTTATAAAGTAGTTAGAAGTTGATCAAACATACAAAACATCACAAGAACACAAAATTTATCAAATGACAAAAAATTCAAAAGATTCAAGTGATGTTCTTCATTTCCCTTCTTAAATTCTCTTTATAACTTGGAAAAAGAGATTAATCAACTTCTTAATTCTTTTTAGGGTTTTGATTTATTTTTATTTTTATTTTTTGTCATATGATTTATTTATTCACATTGAAACTAAAACAAAAATAATTAAAAAAATTGGACTTACCCTTTTTTTGGGCTTTAACACTTGAAGAATGAAGTCATAAGGTCTTTAAGTTACAAAATCCTATATGGGCCTAGACATACCCTTGCCAAATTTTAGGGTTATTCGTATCCGTATCCGGGATATTCTTTATTTTACTATCCGTATTCGTATCCGTTTGACCGGATATCCGTTTATTCGGATCAAAAATTGGATACAGATACGGATATCCGCGGATCACGGATATTAAACTCAGGCCTATCTCCAATCGTTGGCTTCAAATACTTCTTCAAAATAAATTAAAAATAAAGCAAGGTTTTTCCAATAGTTTTCTTCATTTTCTACTTAAAAAGGAATATTCTAAGTATATTCTATCTTTAGTTCTTTATTAATTAGTAACAATACCCTTTAATTTCTAAATTTATAAATTTTGTCCCATTTATTTTATAGTAAACTAATAGTTCAACAAATTTTATCTAAAATTAACATTTGGGTAATATTTTAATTATTTAGTTGATCCCGAAGCGAATTACCAAATTATTAAGTTGTTAATAAATTCTATGTTATATATATTTTTTTTATCTTTAGTGTCGGTATTAATTATGTATTTTAAGTTTTATGTTCGGTATTTTGTTTGTTTTTCTATTTAGTATAAGTTATTATTGCATTTCAATATGATTGGGTCAAATAAAAATATGAAAATTTTAAATTAATTGGATAAAATAAAAATAAATAAATTGTTTGATATAAAGTAAAACATTGTTATAAATTTAATGATTTTTTTGTAAATAAAAAAGTTCATCTTCAAAATATGAAGATATAAATAGTGTTCTTTCAAATACGAAAATACACTATTCAATCCTTCATTTAGAAGATGAAAATGAAGCACCATTGGAGAAGATTTCTTCATTTTTATCTTCAAAATGAAGGAAAATGTGAAATTTGAAGCACCATTGGAAATGGTGTAAAGCATGGTTAATTTAATTTTAAATATGTTGTGTTTCTAATTGTATATTTTAATATTGTGTTATTCAGAGATAGAGGCTCGAAAAGCGAAAGTGTGTGATATAAGCAGTAGTTTCACTGAACGACCTAATAAGTGTGACAAAATTGGTGATAAAAACAATCCCAAGGCGTGTGTAGAAGCTTTTGCTCAAGAGGATAAAAAAAAGGTGTTCCAATGCGAGTGTAGCGCTACTGAAGAACTTTTCTGCTTTTGTAAAACTGCTTGCTAAGTTTACTTATTTATCAATATGAAACATAAATATTACTTAATGTCTTTTCCATTGTAACACTCTCTATGGATCAGAAATAATGATTTTCTGAGTTTTTTTTTTATACCAAAATTAATAAAATAATAAATGATATACTTTAATTAATTACTTTTTTGTTAAATATTTTTAAAATGTTAATCTAAAGTTGATTTTACTCGACTCACCATTAGCAGAACTATAGGGAGTTTTGTTATGGGCTTTATATCATTTTGGAACGTAAGATAACTCGTCAAGATAAGGATCAGTGATTCTCATCCGCAGTCTTTCTTAGTACGTTTGTGCTATGACTTTATCTCAAAAGACTGAATAATCCGTATCTCGTATGTGTATAGGGAAGCTATTATCGCCTTGCGGATAAGTACTAGCAAAGTATGATTTTTTTTTGCCGTTAGGTTTTCATTTATTTGATCTTCAATTAGATTTTGTTAATTCGATTATGCGGGATAATGATAAAGAGGTCTCATGCCCAAAACATGTTGAATGTAGTTTCTTTTAAATTTTAATCATATGGGAGGCATCGTCTCCCTCGCTTCACCAAAAAAAAGACAAGCATCACGTTACATACCTGTAATTTACATACCGGTTATAAGCCATATTATGGATTGGGAGAGTTACTCAAAAGGCTTAGTAACAGAAAAAAACAGTTATCCGTACAGTATTGGCATAGTGCAATTCGTTTTTGTAAAACTTTATTTAGATTGGAGTCTGGTTTGATTCAAAAGGTAGAATTTGTTTTTAGTGTTTGAAGTTTTGAACATAGGGTATCGATTCTAGGTTTATATTTCTAGTTGTTCATACTCAATATCCAATTGTTTCCAATATATATATGAAGAATATTTTTTAAATTATGTGATTTGTTGTTGCCAATTGAAAATTTGTCTATATAATACAGTCAATAAAGAAGTGATCCTGACATCATCAATCTTCATAAGAAATAATGTACCACTTTTGAAAAAGAAAAAAAAAATCTATATAGATCCGATTTTAAGATATATAGGTCAATATAAAATGATATCTCAAATAGTTATACAATAAAAACATAGCTTTTTAAAAATACTTTTATTTACTATAACATAATAACAATTATTTTGCCAAGCCCTAGTGTAGGGGTTATCTTGCTAAAATTAGTTATTTTGAAGGGTCTGTTTTGCAAATTAATTTTTTTTTGTTCTTTGACATTTTTAAAAGGTCAGGAAGTTTCAAAAGTGGATAAACTGAGAAAGAAGCGAATCCATAAGAGACGACAACAAAAGATCTCTCTATACCACATATTACACTTTTCTCCAATGGCTTCTCTGAAGCTTTCACCTTCTTCTCCAATCTCCATCTCTAAGGTTGGTGTTCCTTGCTCTAAGAAAGGACTTTCATTTCTTGTTAGAGCTGAGCACCATTCTTCGTCTTCCTCTTCTCATCTTCAAGGTTTGTCTTTTCTTACGTGTTCCGATCAAATTGCTCTCTAGATTCTGCTGTTCTGAGGAAAAATAACGAATCTTTCTTCAAACCCTTTTACAAAGTTTGTGTTTTTATTTGATTTTCAGATAAATGTCAGAGACGTCTGATTGTAACATTTGGTGTTGTTGCTCCTTGGATCTCATTGCTTAGTAGAGCTCCACTATCATGTAAGTCCCCTTTTTTGTCACTAATTTTGCAAATTTGTGTGTGTAATTTTGAAATGTTTGATATGGCTCAGTTGCTGCAGAAAGCAAAAAAGGATTTCTTGCTGTCTCTGACAATAAAGATGCATATTCGTTTCTCTATCCATTTGGTTGGCAGGTATCAATTTTGTGATCTTCTTGTCCACTTTTTAACTCATTACAATGTCTTGTCTCATTGTTTTGAATGTGTTTTAGGAAGTTGTGATTGAGGGTCAAGACAAGGTATACAAAGATGTGATTGAGCCTTTAGAAAGTGTTAGTGTCAATTTGATCCCAACTAGCAAACAGACTATTAAAGAATTTGGCCCTCCCAAGCAGGTAATGTTCTTCTCTTTTTTGTTGTTGTTGTTTTTACTCTCTTTAATGATTGAACTTGGTTTGGTTACAGATAGCTGAAACACTGATAAAGAAAGTTTTGGCACCTCCAAATCAGAAAACAACCCTTATTGATGCATCAGAGGTTATTTGCTCCTTTTGATAAACTTTTTCGACTATATATAGATCATCGAGTGGATGCTCTTGAATGTAATAATAAGAGAGAGTGGTTTGATTGTTTGGTTCTGTTTCGAGTGCTGCAGCATGATGTCGATGGGAAGACTTATTACCAGTTTGAGTTCACTGTTCAGGCTAGAAACTACACCCGCCATGCTCTGGGTACAATCACGGTTTTCAATGGTATATCATCTCCATGATGAATTCACATTCATATCTAATATACACTGCACTATCCAATGCTCATCAAACCAATGAGTTTCAAAAGATTCATGGAGAAATGGCGTTTTGCTGTGCAGGAAAATTCTACACACTGACGACGGGAGCGAATGAGAGGAGGTGGGAGAAGATGAAAGATAGGCTTCACACTGTGGTAGATTCCTTCAAGATCACTGTTTGAAAATAATCAAGTTTGGTTTGGTTATCTCTTGTTTTGAAAAAGGCCATTTTCTTGTATTTTTGTCCATTCTTCTTCTCTCTTTCCCTTAACAATATTCTTTTCCTGTAAGAGAGATTCAATACTCTTTGACTTGCCTCTTACCTCTCTCTCTCTCTCTGTTTTTCAACCTAACTTCATCTTACAACATATTGTTTGGTCAAAATGATCTGAATTCTAGTCACAGTTTTGTAGCTTCAGCTACTAACCAGAAAGGGCTTATAAATTCTGATGTTACAGCTACGAGAAAGTCAGAAATTACAAAAACTTTTGAGAAAAAAAGAAAAACTCAAAAAAGGAAAATCCTAGATAAATGAAAAACTAACATAATAGATAATTTAGAGAAGGCTCTGGATAATGGAAATTATATGATAAATCTTCTAGTCATGTCTATCATTTAATTAATAAGGCACTCGAAGTCCTCACTTGGCTTGAAGCTTGTGTTACTCTTTCCACTGTCATTTCAAGACCAACCACACCGAAGCTATAGACACCGAAGCTATTCAGTCATCGTGTATTCGGGAGCTATATACAGTATCCTCTGCAATGCAAATACATAAGAGTGCCACTGCCAATAAAAAATGGTTTCCTGCATACCAATGCTCATGTGTGTTTTTATCATTGCTCAGCTTTTCCAAACCAGTCGAAATTTCTGTGTTGATCCATTATCAAGGAACATGTTACTCGCCTTTATATCCCTATGTTCAACCTTCATCACAGACCCTTCATGGAAAATGTTAGCCCTCTAGCTATGCCAAAGTAAATTTCCTTGCTTGTAGATCATTCTAATTTCATTCTGAAGCTCTCATTCATAGATAATTTTAGCATCATGTCATTTAATTAGATATACATGCTTCTTAGTCTTTCGAAAAGAAAAAAAAAGCTGAAGATGTGGACCACATTGTGCACTAGATAGACAGTTTCACAGGGATGTTGTAGAGATGACCAACTCTTGGCTTCCTTGACTGGAGTTTCCCTAGTCCCTACAATCATTTTCTCCTCTAGTAAGTAGTAACACACATTGCACCAAGAGGAACAGCAGCTTTGATATCAGTTAAAATATATGCATCCTTAGTAAACTTATAATTTTCTGCTTAAGCCACTAGTATATATATATAGAATTATGCTTCATGTCATGCAAGAGTCAAAGATCCCCTGAAAAGCACAATTACTTATGTCCCGACTAGCTAGCAAACAGACTATTAAAGAATTTGGCCAAGATCAGTACTGTTTGAAAATATCAAGTTTAGTTTGGTAACTCTGTCTCTACCAGATTTTGTATTCTTTGTTCATTCTTCTTTTCCTTTTTTCCCTTATCAAAAAGAAAACCAATACCATTTTTTCCATCGAAAAACAAAATTCTAATGATTTCCTTTCTTCGTATATAATGACCATTTGTTTTTTTTCTTCAAAAAAGGAAATTTGAACGAAGTTCTTTTATAATGATGACTTTTTCTGTTGGCAGAGTGAAATTTCGTTAGGAACTATGAAAAATTCATAATCAATAGAAGTTTCCTATGACGTTTCGTTTGAAAGACAAAAACAAAAACATGGTTATTTGTTGTGTCTTATGTCTAACAACTCTTTCCTAACATCTTATATATAAACAAAGAGAAAAAGAGATCATCCGTTACATCTTTTGTATTCTCATAAAATTTGCAAAAAAAAAAAACCATTAATCTGGTATGTTTTATTATAAAAGAAGTTGATAATTAGCTCACCAGTAAAATATCTATTAAAAAAAAAATGCAAAATCGAAGTCGCCGTGACCGTTAGCAGAACCAGCTCTTGTGTTACGGTAGGTGACGGCACACTACTTACACTGCAACGGCAACACAAAGAATAAAATTCTCACCAAAATTATTGGAAACAAATAAAAATTAATTAAAAAAAAAAGAAAAAAAAAAGGCGGAAGAAAATTATTTCTTCTGCTACGATTCTTCTTCTTCCTCTTCGTCCTCTCTACAAACTTAGCAACAGATCCAGCTAATTTTAGAAAAAAAAAAAAAAAAAAATCAAAATCCCTAAAAATCTCAAAATCTAGGGTTTTCTACACAGAAGGTAGTTGTGTGGTGCTCCTTCTTCCGAGACACCGAAGATGATGATCTCTAGAGGTTTATTCGGATGGTCTCCGCCTCATATGCAACCACTAACTCCAGTCTCTGAAGTCTCCGAGCCTCCTGAGTCTCCTTCTCCTTATCTCGACCCTGGTGCTGAGTCTGGTGGTGGCACGGGTGCCGCCGCGGCGCAAGCGGAGGCTGATGAAGAGATGGATGAGCAAGATGAGGTTGAACCACCTCCTGCTGCTGTTCCTTTCTCTCAGCTCTTCGCTTGCGCTGACCGGTTCGATTGGGGGCTTATGATTGTTGGCTCTGTTGCTGCTGCTGCTCACGGTACTGCGCTTATTGTCTACTTGCATTACTTCGCCAAGATTGTTGATGTTCTTGCTTTCTCTAATGATTCGAGTCAGCAGAGATCTGAGCATCAGTTTGACCGACTCGTCGAGGTTAGTGAAACTTCTGGAAACTCATGGTTTTGCTCGGAATTGGCATTGCTGGTTTGAGTTAGTTTGGAGAGAGTGTTTTGAACAGTTAAATTTCAATTGCTTGATTTTTCTGTGCAGCTTTCGTTGACTATCGTGTACATTGCCGGAGGTGTTTTCATTTCTGGTTGGATTGGTAAGTTGATTTTTGCTTATTGTTCGTAGTTAGTTGTATGCATCTATTTCCACACTGAAATGATGATGTTAACAGTTACCATTACTAAATGTTTCTTATAATAGAGGTGTCTTGCTGGATACTGACGGGAGAGAGGCAGACTGCTGTGATCAGGTCCAAGTATGTCCAAGTATTATTGAATCAGGATATGAGTTTCTTTGATACGTATGGTAATAATGGAGATATTGTGAGCCAAGTTCTAAGCGATGTCTTACTCATTCAGTCAGCTTTAAGCGAAAAAGTATGTCTGTCCAGCTCCATTTATGTTGACTCTGATTTCTAGTTTTTTTCGTTCATAGTGAGTAATATTGTTTTGCTAATTCTCTAATCTTCTTCCTGATCCAGGTGGGTAATTATATTCATAACATGGCTACGTTTATCAGTGGACTTGTTATTGGATTTGTCAACTGCTGGGAAATTGCATTGATTACACTAGCCACTGGTCCTTTCATCGTTGCTGCTGGAGGCATATCAAATATATTTCTTCACAGACTTGCTGAGAACATACAAGATGCATATGCTGAAGCAGCCGGCATTGCTGAACAGGTATACAATTGATAGTTTATTCGGAGATTATGGATTTAGTATCAAGATTTTCTTTTCGCCGCAATTCGAAACTTGATATTTGTTGGTGCCAATTTGATCGCTGGAAGCTAAAAACTAAACTTTTAAAACATTTGATATGAACTTTCTTTTTCTGCATTTATAACGTAGAATTATGCTTTACTAAGTTCAACATCTTTTCTTGTTTTTTGCTCTTATTTAATCAATCTTCTTTTGTTAAGTTCAGAAAATGGTAGGCAGAATCCAAGAGGGTTAAGATTGTACTTAGTCACGAATTTCTAGGTTACTTCACTAGATACGATGAGGTTTACTGCGATCAATAATCAGTTAAACTTCTGCCAGTTTCATTTCAAAATGTCGACCAAGGGATAGCCTTGTTTTTGTTTTGCTAGGATGCACGATTCACTTTGAAACTTGTATGAATTGGATATTGGATCACTGGGAATGCCTAGTCACCACACTCAATAGTCTATGCATGATTACAAGTGGTTTTGTAATGTGTACCCTACAGGTCCCATTTTCTAGTGCTCCCTTCCGACGCTAGTTTACTGCCTCAGTTAGAGTCTGGTGTCAATATTCTAATTCTTAGAAGGATTTATCTTAAATGTGCAGGCGATCTCTTACATTAGGACTTTATATGCCTTTACAAATGAAACTCTAGCAAAATATTCTTATGCAACCTCCCTTCAAGCAACCCTGAGATACGGCATATTAATTAGTCTTGTGCAAGGCCTTGGACTTGGGTTTACTTATGGGCTTGCTATATGCTCGTGTGCGCTGCAACTTTGGATTGGACGAATCTTTGTTCACAATGGAAGGGCAAATGGTGGAGAAATCATAGCAGCTCTTTTTGCGGTTATTTTAAGTGGCCTGTAAGCTTTTCTATTGATGTTTTTTTCTATATCTATTTTCTCAATCTCTGTTACATATATATATATATACACTTTCTGTTGATGTTATTATTACATATACATGTAATATATATATATAGATATATAGATACATATTATTACATAGAAATAATGTCTTGATTATGCATACTTTGTTGGGCAGAGGGTTAAATCAAGCTGCTACGAACTTCTATTCTTTTGATCAAGGAAGGATTGCTGCGTATAGACTTTTTGAGATGATAACTCGTTCATCTTCTGTGGCTAACCAAGAAGGAGCTGTGCTAGCTTCTGTTCAGGGAAATATTGAGTTCCGGAATGTATATTTCAGTTATTTGTCACGACCTGAAATTCCAATCTTGAGCGGATTTTACCTCACGGTTCCTGCTAAAAAAGCAGTTGCACTTGTTGGTAGAAATGGTTCTGGAAAAAGCAGCATCATTCCTTTAATGGAACGGTTTTATGATCCAACATTAGGTACTTTGACTTGTGATTTAAGATGCACCACTCACCTGTCCATGGTGGCAATTATGAGCTGACTAAATCTGTGGTTTTCTCTTATACAGGAGAAGTTCTTCTTGATGGAGAAAATATTAAAAATCTAAAACTGGAGTGGCTGAGAAGCCAAATAGGGCTGGTTACTCAGGAGCCTGCTTTGCTAAGCTTGAGCATAAGAGAGAATATTGCGTATGGTCGTGATGCTACTCTTGATCAGATAGAGGAGGCAGCTAAAATTGCGCATGCACACACATTTATCAGCTCACTTGAAAAAGGATATGAAACGCAGGTAGACATCATTTGAAAAGACTGTTCTAAAATCTTGTTTTGTCAGTTGGTATTCAACACTGAAGTGGGAAATGCCTTGTTTTTCTTCTAGGTCGGGAGAGCCGGTTTAACAATGACAGAGGAGCAGAAAATTAAACTTTCGATTGCTAGAGCTGTGCTTTTGAATCCAACAATTCTTCTGCTTGATGAAGTAACTGGAGGACTAGACTTCGAAGCTGAAAGAATTGTGCAGGAAGCTCTTGATCTTTTGATGTTGGGACGGTCAACCATAATAATAGCCCGACGATTAAGTTTGATAAAAAATGCTGACTATATTGCCGTGATGGAGGAGGGTCAGCTCGTTGAAATGGGTACACACGATGAATTGATAAATCTTGGTGGGCTGTATGCTGAGCTTCTGAAGTGTGAAGAAGCAACAAAGCTTCCAAGAAGGTATGATAGCTTAGAACTTTACCATTAAGTCGTGTAGTAGTCATGTGGCAGAATGTATGTTTGGGCATTTGTTTTCTGTTGTAATGATCTCCAGGTGTGGATTTTTTGGTGATTATTTGTTGAAAAAACTCTTATGTTGGTCCAGGATGCCAGTTAGGAACTACAAGGAGTCTGCGGTGTTTCAGGTCGAGAGAGACTCTTCAGCTGGCTGTGGCGTCCTAGAACCATCATCACCCAAAATGATCAAGTCTCCATCTCTTCAAAGAGGTAATGGTGTGTTCCGTCCCCAGGAACTGTGTTTTGATACTGAAGAATCACCTAAAGATCATAGCCCTGCACCTGAGAAAATGGGGGAAAATGGCTTGCCTCTGGACGATGCTGATAAAGAGCCAACTATCAAAAGGCAAGATAGTTTCGAGATGAGGTTACCAGACCTTCCGAAAATTGACGTTCAGTGTCCCCGACAAAAATCAAACGGCTCAGAGCCAGAGTCCCCTGTTTCACCCCTTTTGACATCAGATCCTAAAAACGAGCGTTCCCATTCGCAGACGTTTAGTCGTCCTCTTAGTTCTCCTGATGACACTACAGCAAATGGTAAGGCGTCTAAGGATGCTCAACATAAGGAGTCACCTTCATTTTGGAGGTTGGCACAGCTTAGTTTCCCAGAGTGGCTTTATGCTGTATTAGGAAGTCTCGGTGCTGCCATCTTTGGTTCTTTCAATCCTCTTCTGGCTTATGTCATTGCGTTGGTAGTGACGGCATATTATAAAAGCAAAGGAGGCCACCTGCGCGAGGAGGTTGACAAATGGTGTTTAATCATTGCCTGCATGGGGATTGTGACAGTTGTTGCCAATTTCTTGCAGCACTTCTATTTTGGGATAATGGGGGAGAAAATGACAGAGAGAGTTCGGAGGATGATGTTCTCAGGTGTTGGAAATTTCTATTCATTATAATTTACTTCACTACATTTTAACTACTTTTACTTGCCTCAGTTCATTAATCTCTCCGATGTTACAGCAATGCTGCGTAATGAAGTTGGATGGTTCGATGATGAAGAGAACAGTCCAGATACGTTATCCATGCGTTTAGCAAATGATGCTACTTTTGTCCGAGCTGCGTTCAGCAACAGGCTTTCAATATTTATTCAAGATAGTTTTGCTGTTATAGTTGCTCTTCTTATCGGGTTGGCGCTTGGTTGGCGTTTGGCCCTTGTTGCATTGGCAACTCTGCCAATTCTCACTCTTTCTGCCATTGCTCAGGTTTGCATTGTTTCTTCTAGAAAATTGTTTGAAATTTAATATTATATTTTAGTCAATTTGTCTTCATTATCCCCTCTGTCACATGTGTTTCTGATTTTGCAATACCTGTCCAGTTCAAGTAGAGTGATTTAGCATATACCTCTTTGTTCTCTGCATTTTTACTTTCAATTCACGTAGCTCAAAAATGTTTTGTTTATTCAGCTGGCACACATTTCTAATCATCCTCAAAACGAATTTGCAGAAACTGTGGCTTGCCGGATTCTCAAAAGGCATACAGGAGATGCATAGAAAGGCATCTTTAGTCCTCGAGGATGCTGTTAGAAACATCTACACTGTTGTTGCTTTCTGTGCTGGTAACAAAGTGATGGAACTGTACAGGATGCAACTCCAGCGGATCCTCAGACAGAGCTATCTCCATGGGATGGCTATTGGTTTTGCGTTTGGTTTTTCACAGTTTCTTCTTTTCGCCTGCAATGCGCTCCTCCTATGGTGCACTGCGTTATCTGTCAACCGTGGATATATGAAGTTATCAACAGCTATAACAGAGTACATGGTTTTCTCATTTGCTACATTCGCCCTTGTCGAGCCATTTGGATTAGCACCATATATTCTCAAGCGACGCAAGTCTCTGATTTCAGTGTTTGAAATCATAGATCGAGTCCCTACAATTGAACCAGATGATAACTCTGCTCTCAAACCGCCTAATGTCTACGGAAGCATTGAATTGAAAAACATAGACTTCTGCTACCCAACTCGACCCGAAGTACTAGTGCTGAGCAACTTCAGTCTCAAAGTCAGTGGTGGACAGACAGTAGCTGTAGTTGGCGTTTCAGGTTCTGGAAAAAGCACAATAATCTCACTGGTAGAGAGATACTACGACCCAGTTGCTGGTCAAGTCCTACTAGATGGGAGAGACTTAAAGTTATATAATTTGAGATGGTTGAGAAGCCACATGGGTTTGGTTCAGCAAGAACCCATAATCTTTTCCACGACGATCAGAGAGAATATCATATATGCAAGGCATAATGCAAGTGAAGCTGAGATGAAGGAAGCAGCAAGAATTGCTAATGCTCACCATTTCATCAGCAGCTTACCTCACGGTTACGACACACATATCGGGATGAGAGGGGTAGAACTTACCCCGGGACAGAAACAGAGAATAGCAATAGCACGGGTAGTGCTGAAGAATGCTCCCATTATCTTAATAGATGAAGCCAGCTCGGCTATCGAATCTGAATCGAGTCGGGTTGTGCAGGAGGCTCTTGACACATTGATAATGGGGAACAAAACAACAATTCTGATAGCGCATAGAGCGGCTATGATGAGACATGTGGATAACATTGTGGTGCTCAATGGAGGGAGGATAGTAGAGGAAGGTACACATGATTCTTTAGCAGCAAAGAATGGATTGTATGTACGTTTGATGCAACCACATTTTGGTAAAGGTCTACGCCAACATCGACTGATATAGAGTTTTAAGGCTCCATCAATGATAATGATTTTGGCATCTCTGATCAATGATTCTCGGGAGTCGGGAGGGATACAAGATGTTCAAACAAAACTGTACAACCACGGTTAGTTCTCTAGCAGATAGGGCCTGTAGATGTAGATTTCCATGGTCTTCGAGCTGCTTATTCTTTTTTGGAGACGAAGCATCAGAAGTAGGTCATGGTCATTGCTTCGTTCTCCAAAGTATATCGATTTTGTCTATTGAATCCGAAGATTTTAGGAGGTTGGTAAATCATTTTGGAGGCTGTTTATTTATCTTTCCTTTATTTGTCTATGCTGGTTTGTTGTTGCAAAAACATGGATGATGTATGTAAAGCTTAAAAAATAGTAGAGAATGTGTAAATGTATTCACTTATTATTGCATAAGCACAAGATACAGGGTTCAACTTTCAGAGAGATGAAAAAATGGGCACACCGGGCAATGTAGCTCCAGAATCGACAATGTATGTATTCCCGGATATATATTGAGAAGAGTCATGAATGAGATAGCGAACGAGAGAAGTAAGCCCTGGATCAACGGTCTGTTGCACCTTTAACGGCACAGTCCTCTCGGTCACATTCTTGAGCCATTCCTTTTGCATAAGACCTTGTGTGATCTCTGACTTGAAAAGCCCCGGCGCAATCGAGTTCACTCTGATCTTGTGAACACCTAACTCAATTGCCATCATCCTTGACATGGTGTCAACACCGCCTTTGGAACAAGCATATGCAAGTCCACCAGGCAAGATACCGCGGACCCCGGCAATCGATGAGATGTTTATCACCGAGCCACCTCTTTTAGCGTCACGCATTAGAACACAAACATATTTAGATACTAACCAAGGTCCCGTTAAGTTAGTCTTGAAGACGTTGTCCCATTCGTCCTCCGACAAATCCAAACTCGACTTGACATTGCCTCTGATTCCGGCATTGTTGATCAACGCATCTATCTTTCCAAAGATGTCCCAAGCTTTCCTTACCGCTTTTTGAATGGTGGCTGCATCTGATGAAACGTCTAGCTCAAGAGCTGCGGCTTGGGTTCCAGTTGAATTGGAGCTGTTGATTTCAGAGCAGAGAGAGTTGAGTCGATCGACACGACGAGCTGCTGCGATAATCTTACAACCAGCTTTTGCAAGATCAAGACAGATCTCTCTTCCTATACCAGAGGAAGCTCCTGTCACAAGAACCACTTTGTCTTTAAGTTCACACCATGGCTCCAATTGCTTCAACACCTGCTTCTCTCCAAAAAAAAAAAACTAAAATCAAGTAATTTCAGATTAAAAAGACAGAAACAAACGATTCATAATCTCCATGGAATCATATGATAAAGAAGATAGCACAAAGATAAAAAAGAAAGAAAAAAAAATGTATCTCACAGTTTGATGATTGCTCATATTATTGTTTTCTCTGTGTATCGATGGATAAGAGGAAGCCCATAACATAACATAACTTAAGGTATAAATAGAAGTGTCAAAAGATATATTTAATGTGATCCATCTGCCAAAGACCGCGGTTCTAGAGATACCAACTCGAACACGTCCCATAACAAAGGACTGTTTATGCCCAATCCGTAGGATCTAAGTCCTAATTAACACTCTGTCTACTACATGTAAAAGCCTTCTCCATTACCAGATCGACAATTTAACGTGCCATTGTCTCTGTCTACTACATGTAAAAGCCTTCTCCATTACCAGATCGACAATTTAACGTGCCATTGTCTCTAACTGATTAGTGCGAAACAAATTAGGTTTGATGATTTTATTTATTTGTTATCCTTATGATTATAGATATCCGATTTCTTTCTTTTTTTGTCAGTTCAATACCGACGTTTTTAAAAACGCAAATGATTTTTTTTGTCTTTTTTCGGCAACAAGCAACAATAATTCATTTAGTATTAAGTTTATTAATTTGTAACCACGAGATTCTCGCGGATCGATTGGATTATTGATTTAGAGTATTTTAAATAAATTGATAATTACTTTTCTTTTCTCCAACGGCTCAATTGAATTTTGAGTTGGTTATTATGAAGGTACGATTTAAACCAGATTAAACCGGGATCAGTGAGTTCGCATTGGAAAAAGATCTAAAAAGAAACTATGACGCATCAACAAATACCAAACATATAAATCTTTTTGAATCAAAAGATAAAAGCATAACAAAGAGATGATGGTAATATCTTAACTTCTCTACTCTCTAGCAAAACTGAGACTATGGAAGAGAAAAACCAGAAGTCTGTTTCAACCGCAAAAGTGAAATCACAGAGCAACGATGATCAAATTAGATGATCCCGATTTTGTTAGCCACATCCAAAGCATCATAATCAGGAGTCAACCGCACATACGCCTTCTTCGTTCCATCCAGCCTGCAAACAAACATACATTCATCATTCAATGTTTAGATTATACATATAAACCCATCATCTCAGTGAAGTTTTTGTGTTTCCTGAAGTGTTTACCTAATGAGGGTGTTAACTTTCTTGGTCTGAATGTCATACATCTTCTTGACAGCATCTTTGATCTTCTTCTTATCAGCACGGATGTCAACAATGAAGACTAACGTGTTGTTGTCTTCGATCTTCTTCATGGAAGACGCAGTAGTGAGAGGGTACTTGAGGATCTAGTAATGATCCAATTTGTTCCTTGGAGTAGCACTGAGCCTTGGGTACTTAGGATTCCTAGTCAGGGTCAATGTCTTTGGCCTGTGGAAAGTCACCTTTGTCCTGATCTTTTTAGCCGGCTGTTTTAAAGACTTGGCCAGATTTCACTGCTTTAGCAGCTTTCAAGGCCTTAGCCTTAGGGTCGGCTTTCTTGGTGACATCAAATGCAAAACCAATGGCAATACCATATCAAGCTCAGACTCAAAAAACAACTCATATATAAGAAACTTTTGATCCTTGGCAAATCATAGTACATGAGCAGATGAATCCATAACAAGAGAAAGGTCGCAATAGGCACAAGTTAGAGAAGATCTAAATACGACTTTAACAGAGACAGGCATGAATCATACATTTCAGAAAGTTGGTACAGTAGTAAGTTCAGTCACAGTATTGAAAATTGATAATCAAAGTAATTACACGCAAAAGAGAAATAGAAAACTAGAAGACGATGTATGTAAAACTTAAAAAATAGTAGAGAATGTGTAAATGTATTCACTTATTATTGCACAAGCACAAGATAAGATATGCCACATTTCAGAGAGATGAAAAAATGGGCACACCGGGCAATGTAGATCCGGAATCAACAATGTATGTATTCCCGGATACATATTGAGAAGAGTCATGAATGAGATAGCGAACGAGACAAGTAAGCCCTGGATCAACGGTCTGTTGCATCTTTAGCGGCACAATCCTCTTGGTCACATTCTTGAGCCATTCCTTTTGCATAAGATCTTGTGTGATCTCAGACTTGAAAAGCCCCGGCGCGATCGAGTTCACTCTGATCTTGTGAACACCTAACTCAATTGCCATCATCCTTGACATGGTGTCAACACCGCCTTTGGAACAAGCGTAAGCAAGTCCACCGGGCGTGCTACCGCGGACCCCGGCTATCGAGGAGATGTTTATCACTGAGCCACCTCTTTTAGCGTCACGCAATAAAACACAAACATATTTGGATACCAACCAAGGTCCCCTTAAGTTGATCTTGAAGATGTTGTCCCATTCGTCCTGGGACAAATCCAAACTCGACTTGACATTGCCACTGACTCCGGCATTGTTGATCAACGCATCGATCTTTCCAAAGATGTCCCAAGCTTCCCTTACCGCTTTTTGAATGGTGGCTGCATCTGATGAAACGTCTAGCTCAAGAGCTGCAGCTTGGATCCCGGTTGAGTTGGAGCTGTTGATTTCGGAGCAGAGAGAGTTGAGACGATCGACACGACGAGCTGCTCCAATAATCTTACAACCAGCTTTGGCAAGATCAAGACAGATCTCTCTTCCTATACCAGAGGAAGCTCCAGTCACAAGAACCACTTTGTCTTTAAGCTCACACCATGGCTCCAATTGCTTCAACACCTGCTTCTCTCCAAAAAAAAACAAAAATCAAGTAATTTCGGATTAAAAAGACAGAAACAAACGAATCGTAATCTCCATGGAATCATATGATAAAGAAGAAAACATAATTTGGAGAATGATGTTATCCATCGCCACAAATGGTTATCTGATGAGTTTTGAAGATAAAAAAGAAAGATAGGAAATGAGAGAAAAATGTAACTCACAGTTTGATGATTGCTCATATTGTTTTCACTGTGTGTCTTCGATGGAGAAGAAGAAGAAGAGTGTTCGATATTTAATCCTTCACCTGATCGACTATTTAACGTGACACTCTAACTGATTCGTTTTTAATGATTTTATTTTTGTTATCCTTATTATTATTATATATCCTGTCAATAGTTTAAAACGCAAATGATTCTTTCTGTCGTTTTTCGTCAACAACAATTTTATATATTATAAGTCTATTGTAAGTTTGTAACCACGAGTTACTCGCGGACCGATTGGGCTCCACAATGAACATTTCTATATTGTAGTTGAAAAGTATCTAAATAAAGAAATGGGTCCAATGGCTCAATTGAATTTCAATTTTGGGTTTGAATTATGAAGGTACGATTAAACCAGGTTAAACCGGGATCAGAGAAGTCGCATTATGGATTGGAAACAATTCACATCCAAAAAGAAACTATGACGCATCAACAAATACCAAAACATATAATCTTTTTGAATCCAAAAGATAAAGCATAACAAAGAGATGATAGTAATATCTTAATTTCTCTAGCAAAACTGAGACTATGGAAGAGAATAACCAGAAGTCTGTTTCAACCCCAAAAGTGAAATCGATGATTAAATTTAGATGATGCCGATTTTGTTAGCCACATCCAAAGCATCATAATCAGGAGTCAACCTCACATACGCCTTCTTCGTTCCATCGGGCCTGCAAACAAACAATACATTTATCATTTCATGTTTATATTATACATATAAACCCATCATCTCTCAGTGAAGTTTTTGTGTTTTCTGAAGTGTTTACCTAATGAGGGTGTTGACTTTCTTGGTCTGAATGTCATACATCTTCTTGACAGCATCTTTAATCTTCTTCTTGTCAGCACGGATGTCAACAATGAAGACTAAGGTGTTGTTGTCTTCGATCTTCTTCATGGCAGACTCGGTGGTGAGAGGGTACTTGAGGATCTGGTAGTGATCCAATTTGTTCCTTGGAGTAGCACTGATCCTTGGGTACTTAGGATTCCTCTGAAGGGTCAATGTCTTTGGCCTGTGGAAAGTCACCTTTGTCCTGATCTTCTTAGCAGGCTTTTTAAGGATTTGGCCAGATTTCACTGCTTTCGCAGCTTTCAAAGCCTTAGCCTTAGGGTCGGCTTTCTTGGTGACATCAACTGCAAAAACAATGGAACGTTGAACCAATTAAGAAAGTTTTGAGAAACTGAATTCACGTGAGAGAAATTAAACATTGCCACGAAGATACTGCTGGTAACAAAAACTCATTCAAAGATGCATATACATTTTCGCATTTAACAAGCTCAGACTCAAAAAAATAAACAACTCATATAAGAAAATTATGATCCTTGGCAAATCACAGACAAACAAGCACATAATCAGATGAATCCATAAGAGAGTAGGCACGGGTAAGAGAAGATCAAAATACGACATAAACAGAGCAAGGCATGAAATCATACATTTCAGAAAGATAGTACAGTAGTAAGTTCAGCCACAGTACTGAATATTGGTAAACAAATTGTAATTACACGCAAAAGAGAAATAGAAAACTCGTAGACGATGTAGAATCAAATCAGATAACAAATGAAAAAAAAAGGCCGCACCTTTAGCTGGAGACATTACTCAAGATAGATTCTTTTCACGAAACCTGCTAAACCCAGAAAAGCAAATCAGTAAATAAAGTGATAGCAATTAACAAAAACAAAGAGGTTCAAATCAATCAACAACGTAAAGAAATACACAAATTTTCCCAGAGAAGGAGAAAATGACGCAAAATTAATTGTATTCAGAAACAGTTAACAACATCATTCGATACCCAGAAAACGAAGAAAGTAAGAGCAAGGAGATCGAGAGACGGACGAACCTGAGCGGCGAAACAGAAACCCTAGAACAGCTTCAAGTTGCTGGTGGTTTTTATTTATTCTAAGGGATGTGAAAAATGAAACAAAAGCGAAAGTAAACCCTAGATCGATTACTTTTGGGCCTTAAATATATAATTGGGCTTTCTCTGGCAACTGATTACAAGCCCAATTGGAATCTGATCATTTCACGCTGAACAATCCATTAGATTTGATTATTATGACCCTTTTACAGTTTTACTTTTCAATGCAAATCATCATTAATAGAACGCAACATTATGTTTGGTGGAATATAAAAAGAAAATTCAAATACAAGAAACTGAACTGAAAACTAGAATGGATAATTGATGCTTGTGTTGGTGTACAAGGTTCCAAACCAAACTCCAAATCGTGATTAGAATGTTGGTTTATGAGTTTTGAGTAAAACATGTCACATGAATCATTAGATAACGTGAAGTAAGTTTAACAAAAATCTATTGTACTGAGTGTATATGTAAACATTGTAACACGTCCATTAAAATCCTCATAAAGCCCTAATCTTACAACTTTATAATCTGATCATGCTAATAATGGCCCTTGAGGATTTGATGTGATAGAAGTAGTAGTTTGTTTTTTCTCACTGTACAAGAGAGTTGTTTCCCCCAACATCAACTTCCATAAGCACAGAGAGCTAGATCCCTGCATCATAGGTAAATCAAAAGAATCAAATATAGCTTATGAGAATTTGGTAAACCAGTCATTCGAGCTTTTTTGTTCCAACCATCCTCTACTCAAATCCATGATCAGATAGCAAAAAACGTAATCCACAACTAACAATCAAAATGGGTTGTATTGGGAGGCAACTGTGAAGATAACGTATTGTTGAAATTTCTCACCTGAGCTGAATGAATACTCTGTCTGGAAATGGAAAAGTGTTGCGGTTGAAGGAATCTGTGAAAAAAAAAAAAAAAAAAAAACAGAGTAAATGTGTAGAGCTTGCGGGTGGGTGCTATAGCGCACTCAGCAGTGCAAGAAACTCTGTCTGATCCTCAGCTTCCCTAACTATCTGTGAACAAAAAGAGAAGCAAATCAGCTACAAACGACAAAAGGATCATAACAAGTTGGAACTTGGAACCATGCAAACAACTAGAGAATAAACCAGTACATACAACTGCTGAAATCATAAGGAATCTACCTAACCATCCTCAGTAATGAGAGTGCTGAGATTGTAATTTTCATCTTCAAATGTAGTTTGGTTGGATAAGACATGACAAAGATGAACACGCAGACTTTAAAACAAGTAAAAAGTATCAGAGTATCCCAAGTTTTGGCTATTACCTTTATAGGGGTATCTTTTGGCAAGTCCATCTGAGACAAAATGGATTCACCAATCTGTACCCAATCAACATTCTCCACAGTGTCCGCCGCTTTGTTGCTATCTATTAGAGAACAGTTGTTATCCAAAGAGAATGACTTTCCTATCCAAATGTACAAAATCCTACTACCCGTTTCTCCTACGGCATCACTTGGCAACGGGATTGCTATAACAGATTCTGAATCTAAGTAAGCTCTACTCAGTTTTGTAATCATCTCCATACTTGGCCACCGACATGCTAAAGGCTGGCCCGAGTTATCACCTCCCGATTTGTGTCTGTCAGATTTACTGCAACTGATTAAGGATATAATTTCCTTCTGTGCCAAATCTGAATCTGCACTTGTCCCCTTGCAATCACTTGGTGGATTTAGATCGCCATTTCTAATACCCTCCAAGTTAAAGACTATGTCATTACTATCATCCGGATGTAAAGTAAAAGCAGGTGTGCCTCTGTTGGAATCAGCCAAACCTGGCAACTTTAGAGATCCTTTGAGACTGCCTCTACGCTCTGCAAGAGAAGGTGAAGCCTTTCTATTTGGTGACGGTTCAATGTAAGGCTGTGGAAAATTATTGACACCACCAGATTCTTTAGGAGAAGTTTGGGAAGGGAGGAGAGATAGGCTGGAAAATTTGGGCAATGTCAACGATGGTGGAATAGAAGGTCTCAAGGACGAGCGCCCAGAGGATTGTGAGAAACTCTTTAAGCTATTGCCTGAATTTGTTGAACATACAGAATCAGGAGAAAGAAAAGGAGGCGACGCAGTGGATGACGAAGAAGTTGTAGACGAAGGTGAGCCTGATGAATGCACGATCAGCATCGAATCAGAATAGACCCTAGATAGTGGCGTTTTGGAGACATACCGAAAACCCTTCTCAAACCTTGATGCAAACTTACATTTCAGTGAGCTCCAACTGTTTTCCCTTGCAGGAAGATGAGTCTCATGTTCGTTGTTGGATGATGCTATAGTTGGCACAAAACCTCCCTCGATGGCTTTCTGGAAAATCTCAAAATCCAGATTATATGCGTCGACCTTCCTGTCACCTGGCTGAACTTTAATTACCGAGCCCCCAATCATAGGCAAAATGCTTGCAAAAGCGTCCCAGTAATAAGCAGGCTCATCGCCTTCTCTGACCACCATAATAGGTGCTTCGACTTTCTCATATCGAGCAATCTGACAAACAGCAGCTTTTGCATCTTTTTCCATGATGGTTTCACACTGCCTACCAACCCAAATGTAAATTGCAGAAGGTAACTGAATGATAAATGCACCTCTTGAATCCAGAGAAGACGGGCATGGATCATTCAACAGTTTTGGAACAAGATGCAAAGGATCATAAGGAGAGTGTGGAGACATTTTGTACATTCTAAGTAAGGAAGTAGGGCTAAGGGGGAACGCATGAACCCTCTTTTGGCATTGTAACAATTGGCAAGCAAATCCCATGTTAGGATCAGTAATACCTCTAGCAGACTTCACATACTGAAATGCATCATCAAAACTTTGCCCTTCTCTCCACATCAGATATGCTATTACCAACGAGGTAGATCGTGAAACCCCTTGACAACAATGAACAAAGATCCTTCCACTTTGCTCCCTCACATCTTCAAAGTAGTCAAACACATCGTACAGAATACTAGTTATATCCTCTGACGGACTATCCTGTAACCACAAGGATCTGTAACAAAAATCAGACTTGAAATATTCCGGACAGATAAAACCAACGCAGTTTAGGATATGCGTGATTCCATTGTTTTTCAATATGCTCTTGTCTTTCGCCACAGCATCTCCACCCACATATATATGATCAGCAACCTTTGAACATTCTTTATCAAAGTAAGCAATCTTCTCCCTCTTAGCTAGACCAGAGCTCTTATCTGAGACCCGCTGCTGCGTTGATGATAAATCGAGCTTCAATCTCTCCCCGGTTTTGTTCCCGCTAGGTGTTGGTGGATGAGGCCACTCACCGACATCATCGGAGCCCGCCTTAGGCCACTCATCTAAGCTCCTCCTAGAAATGGAAAGAGGCTGCAATGGTGGCAAACAAGCTCTAGCCTTGCTGTTATGATGTGAACGAGGTGTTAAAGGAGCCGCTGGGCATCTTCGGCTCGGCCCAGAACTATTTGCATAGGGAATGTTGAGACTTTGCTCCTCACCCTCAGGAACTTGTGATGCAGTCCGTGAAGCAGACCAAGAGGCAGACCGCCAAAACATTTTCTTAGAACCAGGAGGAGCCTCATCATTCCCCATCGCATCTTCTCTTCCCACCATCCAATCTTATCTCAAGATTACACACGCAAAGACTTCACCTTTATCCCCCAAATTCCTCACAACAGATACTGTATACCAAGGATTTTTGCTTCTTCCATAGACTCGTTAGTTCAGTGAAGGCTTAAATCCACATCTGAGATTCTAACAATAAACCATCAAGCTCTCACGAATCCCTCAGTCTATGTTCCGACTTTAAACCCTAAAACAAACCAAAATAGATGAAGCGAGAAGAACCCAGTATCAGATCAAAGACAACATAACCAAACTGCAAAAGAAGAAAACGCAAAACAACATCAGAATTAACAAATTCAGCTACCATGTGACCATACGGGATTCAAGCGACGAAAACAACTCCGTAACAAAATGAATAAGCAAATTCAATAAGACCAATACAGAAACTGAACCCAGAACCTTATAAACGGAAACAGAAACTGAGAATCTGAAAAATGATAAAAAACCAAAAAAGGGCTGAAGCAATTCTCCTGGGTTTTGTTCGGACGATATAGATATGAGAAAAAGGAGAGAGATTTGGAACTTACGGAGTGAGGAAGATTAAGAGAGCCGTCAAAGTTAGATCTTTTATTTTTCTTGAGAGAGAGAGAGAAGAGAGAGATTGGGGCAACAAAGCGAAGGAGGAGAAGAAGAAGAACACAAAAGGAAAGATGGGAAGTGGGAGGAAGCAGTAATTCTTTATTAAAAATTAAAATAAATTCGTTTTCGATTATTATTTATTGGAGTATTTTATTAGTGTTATAAAGTAACGATTAATTTAATTATGATAATTATCTCCTGATTAGCTGCACGAAATTGAATTCTTATAGAAACGCGTTGAAACTTTGAAACCAATTTGTCAGCATTTCATTTATTGCTTGTCAAAGATAATAAATTGTGGTTTGATCATGTTTTACGGTTTTTAACTCTACTTTAAATTTTGAGTCTTTGACATTAAAAGTAATTATAGTAATTACCTTG
Organism: Arabidopsis arenosa; assembly: GCA_905216605.1. Classification (NCBI taxonomy): domain Eukaryota; kingdom Viridiplantae; phylum Streptophyta; class Magnoliopsida; order Brassicales; family Brassicaceae; genus Arabidopsis; species Arabidopsis arenosa. Next base: position 13,128,980 of record LR999455.1, on the reverse strand, counting down.
GGATTTAGGATGTTTTTAATTTACATTTACAAAAAATATATATATATATATATATATATATGTTACTTCAATTTATTCAGTCTTATTTTTCTTATGTGTAGTTTCACATATACTTGTAAACTGATGGTAATAAATTCATACTAATCAAAGCATTAATTATTCTTTTGAATCAAAATTAATTACCATAAAACAATTCTAAATTTTTTATTTATTTATTTACGTTTTAGTACATATATCAAAATTCAAAACAATAGTAGTATCAATTATTTTTCTGTAGTTTCATCTGGTACTTAAATAAATAAAATTCTAATTCGTCTAAAAAATAACTAAATAATTTAGATTTGAGTTTTTATCGTTACAAAGTGGAAAACAAAATGCAGAATTGATTCATTTGAATTTTACTTCAAAAGTTATAAACATGACTTCATAAATCTTGATGATGAATTAAAAGAAGGGTCTAAAAAGCATGATGATAATAATACTCATTGGTAGACATTTCTTAATAACTTTTCCCTGTGATAATTGATTTGATAGTAATGATTGTTGTTTTATTTATTCTTTATTTTTGTCTTGTTTGCAATATTAATTTATTATGTCTTCTCACTAGGAGGAAAATAAAAAAAGACTTTTCCAATTTTCCCCATGAAAACAAAAAACAAATTGCATAAAATTGAAACAGATACTATTTCCTTTGTTTTATTTTAACTACTGGCTTTAAATTTTGAATAGTAATTACATTTACTAATACTATGAATGAAACGATTGTGTTATCAATCATGTTTTGGAACGATAAGCTGTTTTGATATGACTGCAATAGAACAAAAAAATTGTGGTTGTATCGTGTATGTGGGCACTAAGTACTAAAAAAAGAATTCTACTATTCGATCTTAATCGCTGTAACGTTAACTACTAATTAAAGTTTTATCATTATTTAGTTTATCTAATAGTCTCTATCGTTTTTATCTGTCACTACTATAGTAGTATAGTACTATATATTTGGTTATGCCAGTACCAATTTATCACAACTATTTTATACCGCATCATTCACATCACATCTAACAATATCACCACTCGAAATTTCGAATCATAATGTTAGTGGTTTGAATAACATAATAATTAGTAAAAAAAATAGACGTCCATGTGTTGGACCAGGCACCGTATGGCGTATGCAGTCATTCCAAAATATGCCTCATTAGTCAACGTATGATCACATATTTTAGGCATCAAATTTACTTATTACCTTAAATGTTACACGAATTTTAGGCATGGAATATTTATCCTATTAGTTCTAATATATTTTAGAACTTTCTCTAGAAACCTCTTTCTTGTACTAAAAATGAAAATATACACCACCTTGAACCACGCACAATCCAATGGAATCAACGACTTTAAAACTATTGGAAAGCGAATTAGTAAATACCCATGAAATTGTTTGTTAGAAAAGATAAGAGTAGAACTAGTCAAGAGACCAGATAATTTTAATGTGATATAATCTAACGTTGGATTTTCTTGAGAATTTAAGGACGCAGTCGCTATAGATGATGTTCTTCTTTGGTCAATATTTGTAACCTACACGTCCTCGTCAATGCAATTATATATCATGTATATTGTTTTTTCCACAATGCTATAGAGATGTCTCTACGAAAATCATTTAATACTAAGAAAAATCCTGAACTACATATAGCTTGCTACTATCATTATTTAACAAAAACGTCACGGCTGAATATGGGACTTGACTAAGTTCGTATTTGAGCTTAACATTTACGATGATATAGTAAAATAAAACGTCTGCTTTCATATGAAACTAATGTATAGTGTTTTAAACGCTAACCGTTTTCTAAAATTAGAAACGTAAATTAAAAAAAAAAAAAAAAAATTAGAAACGTAATAAATTAGAACATGTTACTCATGAAAGTATACGTAAAAACACACCAAATTCTAATGAGATTAAAATCCATAACAGGTTTAATATTCTATCCATGTCGTTTTGCTAGTTCATATTTCAACATTATGTAGTATTATATAAGACCGGTCGACAAACAAATATTACAATAGTGAGGAATCTTTTTTTCTAATGTCTACAAAGTCAAATATTTTATTGTAATTAACAATGTGGTAAGAGCGACGTGTGTTTAGATCGTAATTTCAGACTCTTGTTGCAAGGGAAAAAAACGTAAAGCCAAATTTGATTTGAGCAATTGAAAAGCACACAGTTTAGAATAAAAAAGCAAAACCAGATTTCAGACGAGACACGTACATTACATATAGTACAATGAGAAGAAATGTTTTGGATCACTGAGCATAGCAAGAACCAGGTCCCGAGGGCGGTCTTCTTGCGTAAAAGTTATCGACTGGAGCTGCTGGAACTCCGCGGTTATTCAGTAGACATCTGAAATAGTGTAGACGTGGCAATGAGGTTAACGTTATGTTCCCCTTTGAGACGGCCTCTCTGGTGCTCCACATCCGTTCTGTTTCACCAACGATTTAGGAGAAAATAGAGTAGAGATGAGCAGTTAAACAAAACCAAACCAAATCCAAACTGAGACCAATTAAAGATCATGTAGAGTTACCTGCAGCTGCTGCAGCACGCGGCCAAATGGTCTGAAGGACAACGGATGTATCAGCTGTTTCACCCCACATGCAAACTTCTCCTCCGATAACCAACTTTTGGAGAGAAGGATCCTCGATTCCATTTAGAGGCTCGGTGTTATAAACCTTGTCCCATGGTACATCTAGATGATCGAGGTACCAATATCCTTGGTTACTGAAAATGCACCTGAATCCTTTTGCTACCGCTTTTTGACATATATCAGACACTAGCCTGCAACGAGATTTAGAGAGCCGTTTTGACATGTATCATGAAAAAACTATGACAAGAGACGAACATTTCTGTTTTTCTATGGTACTGTATGATCTTACCAGTTTTGAATCACAGTCCGCGGATCAAGATCTTTTCCAAAGGAACTGAAGGTTTCTTCCCTGGGATCATTACATAGTATTCACAGTATTCGTGTCAATCTTTTGGTCTTCGAAGCCAAACAAAATAGAATTTTATAAAGGTTGAACTGAAACCCCATTTTCCATTAATCAGATTTCTATAAGTTTGAATCAATCTAGTGTTTGTTAAAGGAACTAAAGAACTTGACAGATAATGCAATTTCTCTCAAAAATTGTACCAGTTGACAGGTGTCCAATTTTTCGATATAGCTATCTGTTGCGCTCGGAGTACAAAGTATTTATATGCATCCTTAGTCGTGAAGTTGCGACCCTGAAGCCTGCAGTTAAGAATGATGAACATATCAAGCAAAAGGGGAAAGTGAATGTGATAAAGAAGCAAGAGTTTTCATATCAATTGACTAACTTAAATAGTATTAGCTCGTATAATGATCAACAAGATAACAGTGGGAGAGTCAGGACTGTACCATTCTTTAACATGAGTTGTGTTTTTCCAGCAATCTGCCAGACAAGAAACCGATCAGCGAAGCACTTAAGAGAAGCGAAAACAAATAGCTAAATGAAATGGAAGCAGGGATTTCAGGTGTTAAACAACTAACCTGTGTTAACTTCATCACCACCCAAGTGGAAAAGCTCAAATGGGAATATCTTTCTCATATCTGTTACAAACCAAGATGGAAGAGAAAATATGAGAATCTACACAAATTAAGATGCAAGACATTTCCTAATAACCTTTTCCCTCATCTCTATAAGCTTAACTCTTCTTTACAAGATTGTTACTAATTGGATTAGAAAACTAGGAAAGGAGCAATGTTTCAAATGTGTACACTACTTAAAGTAGACCTGCCAAAATGCCAGAAATCACATCGAATGTAAAATTTTTAGTAACATCAAGGGGCTCTCGGCAAGACAGAGACGGCCAAAGATCAGGGTATCCAGTTCCCCTGCATTGAAAGCAAACCATACGCTCAAAGACGACAGTTGTATCAGTAAACCAAGTGAAAACTATAAAATAGCCCAAAAAGCAACGATGAAGATAATGATACCTTAAACCCATACACCATAACTTCTTCTTAAGCTTTAGGAGTATAGTAACCCAAAGTATAGCCACATTTGTTTTTCTTTTCAAATCTTAGAAACTTATGGTCCTATGCTACTGGGATATTAAAAAAAAATCTTGACTAGAAATATGTGACATTAAGATGAAAACAATTTCAAATTCTTAATATTCTTACCACGATTCCGCATGGCCAGGGACATCTACTTCAGCCATGACATTAATACCTGCAATCAATATCTCAACCATGAGAAGCTTAAACTATTCGGAGTTGCTTGACATAAAAATCATGTTGGGCTCCATATTTAGTAAATAAGTACCTCTCATTTTGGCAAACCTTCACATTGGAAATCACAAACAGGCCATGAAACACAAAAAGGAAAAATAAAAAATCAAAACATATTAGTAAGTGGAAGAATAGATGATAAAACCATTTACTCAAATGATCAAATATGCATGGAGGGTTGGAATAAATAAGCTACTTCTTTAGCATACAAAACTACAAGCCATTACCTGACAATCTCAGAGGCATCTTCAACTGTATAACGTTCCCATCTCGAATAAGCTCCTTTCCACAAATTAGGATATGTAGGAGTTTCAAAAGGAAATGATTGCTCGTCTACAATGTGCCAATGCAGGACATTCTACCTCACATAACCGCCCATGGGAAAAAAAAAAAAGGCAAGAAATTGGATATCAGATAAATCTTGAAAGAAAGTTCAACTTTGTGTATCCTCAAAAAACAAGCATGATTCCTTACAAGTTTGGCAAAGGACATAGATTCAATTATTTGCTTAATAACATCAATTGGTAAATAATGTCTTGATGTATCTGCAAATGGAATAAGTAGTAAGTAATAGGCAGCACATGATTACATTATCTTTCCATGTGATGGAAATGAAAGCAAGGGAGAGAAAAAGCTATGGACTTATTACCTATTAGCAGACCGCGGTATCCGAATCTAGGTTTGTCTTGAATATACCAGGGAGCTTTATATATTTGCACAGATTTGGTTAAATAATCAAAGGCACACAATTGGCTAAATGTCTGCAAAAAAATTTCAGAAACGAACACAGATTAGCAAAGATTCCATAACACTCAACGAGAACTACAACTCGAAATTCTGATGAAACAATTTAAGGCTCACGAATCATGATCAAATTAACAGAATGACAACATAGTCTCAATAGGAAGAAATAGCTGTGAAAAGACAAGTAAAACTGTGAAAGATAACCTATTTCACTAGACATATAAGATGATCAAATTAGGCTACTTTAAATCCCAATGACCCAAAACGAAGAAACTTAACTCTTAACATCTCTCACCCATTTAAAGCAAAGTTCACACCGAGCCACGAAATGAAGTATACAGTTGTTTAAAACTAGGAACAAATCATCTGCAATTCAGCTGATTCTTATGATAGAACTTCACACCAAGCCACAAAATGGAGTATATTATACTCATAACTTACACACCTCCAATCCTCTAAGTGCACCATAAACTGTATTAGCCTGAAACCACCAGAAAAATAAACAATTTTATCACAGACTCATTCATCAGATGAAGAAGCAGCAGCCAAAACCGGTGCATGAAACTCGAACCTCGATCGTGGCTGCTCCAACAATCGATTGCTCGTTCTTCTTAGACACCATCAATGTATAACTCTCATCCACACCCAATTGAAGCTGAAATTGAACAGAAAGCAAACCAATTTAACTATTTGCCACTATCAGCTCCCAAAAGATTAAAACTTTCCAATCAAAAGAGCCAAAGTTTTGGTTTTTACCTCCTCAGAATCAGAGTGAACAACGATCTTTAAAGAAGTGATATCATACTCAACCATTCTCAAAAATCTAATTCTCGCCAATAAAGAACCTCTACCTGAGGCGTGTTTAAAGATTATCCCCATATACCTATCAAACGCAGCTCTAACAATCGGAGATCCACCGCCATTTCCAGCTATGATTAGAGTCAAGGCCGGATCCACCGAGAGTGTTTCGTTTCCGAACGAAAACTCCGCCGGCAACGGCCATAGATAAGGAGGAGAATCAGCCGGCGACGGAGTTGACAGAGATGAAGTGATAGATAAAGAGATGAATATCATCAATAGGAAAAGAAGACGAAGAAGATTCGGTGACATTTTCGAAAAGAGTGTTTGGTCAACGGAGGATTGTTCTTGTCACATAAAGAAGATAGAACATTTTTTTCAGTCGAAAGATTCAATTTTTATTTATTACACGAACAACCACTTTACTTTAGTTAGTACCATGTTTTCGGTTAGTTCGGTGGAAACATAAAGTCTAGGCACGTTTATCTCTTGATTCCAACGAATTAAGTCTTTTGTGTTCTGATTAGTATCAGAATGTGCATTGATTGATACATTACCATGATAACTTTCATTAGCAAGAGCTGATTTGATGTTCTCATAAATCGAATTAGTTACGAGAGATGCTTCTAGTTGAAAAGGTGTTTTTAATAAAACTCTGATAGAACTGATAAAGGGCCGAAGAACCTACAAAGCCCATTTTACGAAGTCCGTTGGATATATTTGTCATCTTTTCACCCAAACCAGTTAATTGTGTTTTTGTAAACAAAATAAAATCATAGGTCTTTTACCTAATTTAATAAAAATTGAGGCTATTTTTATAAAATACTCTTTAATAAAAGTGAGCGACTGTTAGCGACACATCATAATAACTTTCTATGTTTTTTTATGCAAAACTTTCTAAGATTACAAAATAAGACTCGAATCTTTTAAATGATTAACAGTCAAAGTCATTAAAATTTGTTACATTCAGAAAGATAAACTTATCCAAAATATTGTAAATCAAAATATATAAGACATACTTCGAATTATATTTCTTACGAAATATTTATATATATATATATATATATATATATATATATATATATATAATTCTTATTTGAAAACTAATAAATTAACAACTCCAAAGGAAAACAATAAAATTTTATACATTAATTTACATCTTTGAATACTAACATAGACTAAATACATGCATTCAACGTTACATGAATGTTTAGTCTCCTTAATTAACTCTTAAATATATTGACATTTTCTTAAATCTATAAATAGGGAACTTATAAGTTCTATCTAACCACTCCTACATTATTTACCTAACCATGGCTTTCACTAATAAACCTCATTTTATATTGTTGTTTATGATCTCTTTTATTCTTATTTTTTTTGTGTCTGCATTAGATTTGTCAAATACTCCAGCAGAAGCACCAACTTCGGGCGGCGACGGCTTGTTACCTTTAGCCGGAAAACATGTTGTAATCTACAACAAAGTAAAAAACAGACAAATCTTGAATGTACATTGCAGATCTAGTGAAGATGATTTTGGGATGGTCCATATTCCATGGAATGGTACATGGGATTTCAGATTTCATGTTAACTTTTCGAAAACTACGAAATTTTTTTGTCATTTTACATGGTATAGAGGCGGATCTCATTATTTTTATATTTTTAAAGTATCAAGAGATGATAGTCCATTTGGACATTTTCCAGTTTGTAAAGAATGTATATGGGAAGTGGGAAAAGATGATGAAAACCCTATTTGTCGTATTGTTCGTGAAAAAGGATACTTGCCCTGGTGTTTTAAATGGGAAGATGGTCCTTAAAAAAAAAAAAGTTATTGTTATCACCATATTTTATCAATTATATGTAACCATCAAAATGATTGAATAAATATAATACCATTTATAATGTTTGAATGCTTAGAAGCTTTCTTTATTTGAAGTTTTTATATTTTCACATAATCAAACTAAGTTTTTTTAGATGGAATATTATACATTATATTATCGATAAAATCTTATTGTAGAGCCATATAACTCCTACGTTTCTCTCGCTTACGTTGTGAACATACATTAGTACATTACTAATCAACACTCCTGATTCTGCATCATAAGGTTGTACTAAGTTTTCATGATGTGCTTAGAAAAGATTGTAATGTCTCGTTTTCCAAAACGAAGAGACCTAATTATACGTACGTATAGCGAGTCTTTTGAGATGTCACGTGATAATGGCCTTTAAAATTTGATGGTATACGTTGGTCCATTTCACAGAACATAAGTTCCTCTAAAATCGTATTAAATCTTGAACGTTTATCTCCTGCTTGTACTAGCTTGATTGTAATAGAATCAAAGTCTTCCGTGTTCTTTGACTAGTATCAGAACAAGCATTGATTGATACATTACCACGATAACCCTCATTAGAGCTGGTTTGATATTCTCATTAGGGATTGGAGAATCCACCACTCAACTTGAATGTTTAGAAGCTTTCTTTATTTGAAGTTTTTACATATCCACAGAAGCAAACTAATCTTTTTTCTTAGATGGATTATATTATTTTTCTCTTACATAGACATCCTGTTGAAAACTAAGCTTCTAACTCTATTACCTATAGTTTCGACTGTTGTTACTATTTAGTGCAGCTAATTCAGACCTACCAAATGGCAAACACCATCTAAGAAACTTAATGAGCCAATGAATGAATCAATCCAAGTTCTCAAAAGATATGATAGGAAACAACCACATCCGAAGCCTATGTATGCAGTAACAACTACTTGTTAATAAACTATTGATCTCCTAGAACATCAAAGGACTACTTTAATTTATGAACATAGAATCAAAACATGAATATACTTAAAGTTATTGCATTTTTTTTATAATCCGGACTGAAAAAATAAACATGTTTGGTCATCTCAACCTCTATTGTTAAGATTCTATGTTTTGTTGTTGAAGGAACTCAAGATCCTTCATCTGCATTTGAATAGCTTCTTTAGGCAACCGTTTCGCCATGACATTCTCTTCTTCTCCTCCTTCTGCAACCCTTGTCGCTTTCTCTTTGATGATTCTCTCTATCTCAGACTTCTCAACCGATGGGAAAACCGCAATTAGCATCACTTGAAGAAGCTTCTCATCCTCCTCTTCGATAAGTCCTCTCCGAAAGCAACAAGCATAAATACCTTCAAGAGCCTTTTCGACTCTTAGTTCCATTGGTATTATTGGCGCATCAATGTTCAACTTTGCCCTTCTCTGCATAACCGAAAAAAAGTATCAACCTTTCTGAAGCATGAGTGACATTACCAAATACCCGATTTCCACTACTAAAACTCATTAGCATAGTACTAAAGAAATCCAAATCACACATAAGAAACAGAACAAACCTGTCTTGCTTCAGTCATCAAAGCAATGAAATTCTGTTCTTCAAACTCGAGATCATTCGAAATGCTAACTCTCGTAACACCTTCAAGAATCTCTTCAGATTTGAGAAGCCCTGCACCTACTGCAGCAGCCCAACAACATAGAAGCACATACAAAGGTTCTCCTGCCTAACCAAAACAGAGCAACAACAACAAGGCCACTTAAAACACTGATCACACATTAACAAAACCCAACCATTCAAATCATATAATTCAATTGAATTTCATGAATCTAAGCTCAATTCCCGCAAAATCGATAGCGAAAAAAAACCGAAATTTACCTTGCCTCGTCGCTGTTGGAACTCATAGAAAGCCCTAGAATCATCAGGAGTACATTTATTCCCAACTCGTTTCCTAAACTCAGCGAAATCGACGAGATCTCTTCCAACGCCACCTTCATCGCTGAGAATCCGAGCGAGGAGTCCGATAACCGGAAGCGAACCGATGACTTTGTTAGCGAAGGTTGAGAAGGAGTTTGGTTTCTCTATGTAAGCTCGAATTGATAAAGCGAAACCACCGTATCCTCCGCCGCGTTTGGGAAGGGACGAGGCGGGATTGCGAAGACGGAGATGGAAGAAGGAAGGAGAGATTTGGTGGAAGGAAGTGGAGATGTGAGTGACAACCACCATGGCTGTGAAAATTGGAAGCTTTTGGATAATCTTAACCTCATCTTTATATACGTTATCTTCTCCATTCAAGCTTCAATATTATAATGTTTTTAAATTCTTCCATAATTTTTACTAGTGAAGTGACTAATTAGCCACAATATTCATATGTTATTTTTCTTCATTTACCTGATTATTTTTGTGGATTAGAAAATAATCTACGAAGATTTAAAATCAAAATTGTTATATTTATAAGTCTTGGTTAGCAAATTCTAATTTTTATAGTATTCAGAATTTCAGACAAGAACAAATACTGACGAAAAAAAAAAAAAAAAAGACAAGAACAAATACTGGATAATAAGTTAATATTGCCAAAAGACTCATACTGGGCTTTCTTATAGGCCTATGAGCATTGCATAAAGCCCATATTTGAATAATATCGGAGAAAACTAAAGAATAGGGATAAAACTTAAAAGAGAGGACTATAGAGCGTAAATTATTTAGCAATCAAAGCATTTTAAAAAATTTACTAGAGTATCTAATTTTAAAAATGAAAAAGTGAAGATGATCTTAACTAAAATGTATCAACGACGTCAAACGTTTTTTTTATTTTCTTCTATAGGTACAGTAGATGACGACGTTTTATTCGTATGATGAATGTCTCTATGACCATGAATGAGTCGAGTACTGATACATGTTAAATTTTGGTGATAAATATTCTTTTGTAAATTTAGCAGTAAACGATATTTGTATCTTATACATAGCCAAAACTTTATACAAATCTAGGAAATAGTTTGATTTTTCTTAGGAAATTGAGTACATCTATTTGATTACTTAAGAAATTGAATACCACACAAAAGTATGTATTAACCGCATAACGAAAATGTGGAGGATAATATACATTGCATTAACTAAATTCATCATATTCTACTAAGAGAAGACTTGGAATGATAATTTCATCGTTATAGAACAACGTGTGAATACTTCAAATTCGCTGCATTTAAGAAGCGTTGCAACGTCCAAATATTTAGTCCACAGTCGTTACGTACATGAGCTGATATCAATTGGTAATTTTAGTTGAAAGTTTAAACTTCTTCACTGTGTCTCGCTAATCATGAGAGAATCAGATAATCAGTTTTCAGCTTACTAGTTGCTATGAATAAGGAATCCTAAGTTGAGGCAGACCAAGATCTTCAAAATAGTAAAAGGCTTTCCTAAATTGTCCAAAGATCGAATTATAACCTAAAGTTTGGATCCACTATATGGATGGACCCGGATAAAGTTGTAGGTTTTGTTCCCGTAGCTTGAACAATTTGTGTATAGTACAACATGGTGAGTTTTTTTGGTTATTTGGTACTTTTAACCAAACTTGAGCGTTTTAGCTAAATATTTGAGTATTTGCTAATTTGAGCAAAAAATATCATTTAATCGGAAAAAATATCATTTAATCGGAAAAATATCATTTAATCAAAATGAAACTTTCTTTTCCAATCGTGATCTAATTGGGCCAACCAACTAGCTCAGATTTATTAGACAGAAAAATAAAATAAAATCAAGACACCTTAAAAGCTAAAGTTTCATAATTCAATATGTAGCTAGATGCCCCTATAATATCATTACGTCTCTGATCACTTGTTTTGGCTCAAGGGAAAAAATACAACAAACATATTCCGTTATGCTGACACGGCATGATCTCATTGGATAACAGAAATTCAATCACATCGTACACTTTAACCCGAAAATTTCAAAGAAAAATAAATTTGAGCAATTTGGCTTTAGTAGAAAAGGAAAAATCAAGTGGAGTGGGTGTGGTCAATAGAATCTCCACTTGTCCATGGGACAAATTTGGGTTTGCTTTTTGAGAGCTTTTGGTTTGAAAATCGAGTTAAGGCAATAATAATAGTGAGTCTACTGCACCACCTTTGTCTCTTTTTGCACTGTCTCGTCTTTCTGCTGTCTCGTCTTCTGTGATATTATTTCGTACCTCTTAATGACTTACTATAGTATTAATCAGAAACCCCACCAAAGTTTCATTCTTGAGAACAATCGAACGATAGAGATTCAAAATGGGTAGGGGATTCAATAATTCTTGATGGCTTTGTCAATTGGGACAAAAAAGTTATCCAACATACAGAATAATCATGAATATAGTCTTTTGGTATATTTATGAATATATAGTTTTGTAATTGAACAACCAGATTTCACATATTTTACGCCGGTATTTAATAGCTGATGTAGAAATTAAAGAAAGAAAATAAACATATATGAATTGATATGACTCAGTTTCTACGCCCAAAAGATGCCAAGCATAACCACGGAAAGAAGTTAATTAGAGTGGTTATGATTTGCGCTTTAGAAGTAAAATCCAATATATGCATCTGAGATTATCTCTAGGTCAAAAGAATATAAGTATATATGAACACAAAGAAAATAGAACAATGAACACACAGAAGAAAGGAGAGTTATAAATAGAGTAAAATCTTTGTTGTTCAAAAAAATAAAAAATAATAATAGAGTAAAATCCGTAGTAATTTGTTGGAAACACAAGAAGATAGTTACAATACATAAACTATTTTCTTGTAACACATAAAGTGTTTTCAAATTCGTTATAAAAACGATATACATTCGTTATAACTACAGATTCACTTATACGGATTCGAATGAAAAATGATAGCATGATCTTAAGAGTTGGATAAGGAAGTATCTTAGGTAAATGAATAAGTGGATGAGAGAGAATAGGCGCCTTATTTGTAATCTTGTTGACGAGGAGAGGGAATGAGAGAGAAAGTGATGAATAGGGTTTGAATTTTTGATTCGAGGGAATAGTTGCTGTTTCAGGACTCAAATTGAGAGGTCCACATGATGAGGAATATATTTAGTTTTATTTAATGTCTGAATTTGATGGATCCTTCTGAAACCTTTGATTTCGACAAAACACCCCCAATGTGTTTGTCTCTCACTTCTTTACGTAACCTTTGTAGATTCTCTCACTCCCTCTCATGTCCATTTGCGCCACGTCACTCAGATGGTTGTACCATTTGCGATTATTTGATCTCAATGTAGATTGTTATGCGTGACGTGTCATCGTTCTATTGGTTTAGAATCAAAAACTTTAATCTCCCGCGTCCCCTTACCCAACCAAAAAACTATTGATCACTTTGCTATTTTTTGGCCGTCCATTATCGTAACGTATACTACACATGTCATGGTGGTACGATAACCCAAATTAATATTTCAGGAGTCAATTACGTAGATGATTAAATTATGAATAGTATCTAGAAGAGATCGACGACATTTGGTTGGTATCATTAACTTTTTTTCGGGGGTTTGTGTCATTAGTAAATACCAAAAAAATTAAAAGAAAAATGAAAGAAAAACGAGCTAAGTTAATCATTAGACAGAAATTTCTATAGTACTATTGTAACTTCAAAGTTCAAACCCAAAAAATAATAATTCAATAGTGTCACTTACGTTAGATATATGTAATTACATATAATGTTTTTGTTGATATAAATTAGATGTGACGTTATCCGCTAATCTGTATCAATATTATCATTTTTGATCGATTGAGTAAAATTTTGTTTTTTATGCTACATTAACTCGTACATGAGTATTTTATGGGTTTCTTTTACGGATCTTAATTATTATATACCTCGTCATTTTTTAGTTCCATCGATCATATATATAAACATGTATGCATGGTATAGGACTTAGGAGGAGGATCATACATAACTGTTATAATTCAGTAGCAAACATTTATCTATAACATGTCGTGTAAAGTACGTTGGTTTTTAATTTTTAATATCCAAACTACGACAGAGGTTTACTAATGTATAAGTATATGGATTATGTCATACTCACATAATAGTTACAACTACTATAGTATATAGAATTCCCTATTTAAACAAGTTCATCATCATTTCTCCTTTAACAACAAATTAAAAAACAAGTTCATTCCTCTCTCTTGCCTCAACTTAAGAGTAGACGTACCGGTGTTCACGGCCGGCCTAAGCCTCTAAGGACCTATTATATGTCTTATGATATTTCAATTATCACATTGATGGTCGCATAACGATAGTCATAGTAGCTATACATTGGATATATATCTTACAACAATTTCCTTTCCTTTATCGATGGAAAGCCTTAACAAAAGTGTTAAGACCTATGACTATTTGCCTTATATATTTAACACTATGGTTTATTTTTTTCGAAAAGAATTCGGTTAGTTACAATTGCTGAAGTCATTTTTTTATTTATCAATCCTTTAAAATTCCGTATTAATTTTTCGTTTACTCCGTTTACCTAATCATGCTTTTAGAGCCAATACAACCTTTAAAAAGTTCATTTTCTTATATAATTTTAAACATTAACAAAAAGGTATATATTTCTAGAAGATTATGGAAATTAAAACACGACTAAGTGTTTTTTTGCAGAAAATGTATAGAGAGAGGGGGCCATAGATCACGTGGAGGATGCGTGAGATGGAAATGAAAAAACGAAGGGAGAAGAGAGAAAGAGTGATTTTACATATCTCCTCTAATCCTTTCTCAGCCAATTATGATCAATCTCCCACGTGGGGCTTCTGGCCCCATGCATGCATATCATCTTTCAACTATTCACTCTTTTGTCTCCTTCTTCATCTTTTTGCGTGATCTTCTTCTATATATGGCTGTCTTTATCTCCACAAGTGGCTTTTAGCAAGAAGACTCTCTTCTAAGTTTGGGTGTTAATTCTAGGGTTTCCATTAACAATGGCTGATTCTTCTTCTGCTTCTTACATTCACATGGTAATATTATATTTGATTCAGGAATCCATGTACTTCTCCGGCCGTCGTTTCGATGAATGATTTTATCTATTTATCTTTTATGTATGTACCTCAATATATCTTTGGATGTGTGTATGTATGTATAGGTGCAGCACATGATAGAGAAATGTTTGATCTTCCATATGAGCAAAGAAGAGTGTGTGGAAGCTCTCTCTAAGCATGCAAACATCACTCCTGTCATCACCTCTACTGGTTTTAATTCCCCTGATCTCTCTCCTCTTTTTTATACTTTTTACCTTCCAATAATCCTTATATACACACATATACATATACATATATATGTACTAACGGGATTATATGTATAAATTATGGACATATATACATATATCATCATGTTATGATACCATCATTAAGAATTTGATCTTGTCGACATATATGTACCTAGCTAAACATATGATCTAGCATGATCGATCGATCTTGGATATTTCTATTCATATAAGTGCTCATGCATAATCTAACGATTATATATAGTACTGCCTTGAATGGGGGCTAGGACTTTTATACAAAAGCCAAAAAAATTAAAAACAATATTTTTTAAAAAACTAAATCTTCCTTAAAATTACATAGATCAACTTTGTGCAGTAATTTAGTTCTAGATCTGTTTCTTTTTTTTTGGTTATCATAATGAATTGGCACCAACAACAAAAAATGACAGTATGGAAGGAGCTGGAGAAAGAGAACAAGGAATTCTTCAAGGCATATGAGGAGAGGCAAAGCAAACAAGAGCAAATGTCGGAGGAAGAGACAAACCAGATGATCCAGAAGATTATCTCGGATTCATCTAAAGAATCCGACGACTGATCGCGATGTTCGTTAGATCTTTAAAACCTTATAGTTTATATATATAAATCTCATGAAAACGATTTATCCCTGACGCATGCATGTTTATATGTAAATCGTTTTTTTTCATCTCTTGGCATCGGTCCAACAAGAAAGACAGCAAAAAAAGGAGTGATGACACTCCTTTTGGTACGTTACGTACGTGGTCCACATAATATTGCCTCTGTATAATTAATATATAATGAAACGGATGCTCATACATCAACCGATGATATATTTTCAAATGAAACTATTTATCTCTGGTCTTGGTCACCTTAAAATTAAGGCTATAGCATTCTTGGAAATTTAATTATCATGGTTTATAATAAAACAATGATACGGAGAAAAAGGCCGTGAACAATCTCCAATTTGAACATTGTTTACCTTGTGCAGAAATATTATTTTGGGGTCAAAGTACATAAGAAAACTCTCACTTAGCTTAACATGAAGTTTGTGAGGAGACTGACTTACTCACAAGACTATTAACACGTTTCACTTTCCAGCCCAAAACTCTACGGGCCACATATCTACAACTACTCCTATGTAATTAACCACAACTTTGTAAAAGAAGAATTCTAAAAAGGATTATTCTTACATTAGTTTGATATGATGTGAGAGCTTATAATACCCAAGCGAATACTTGATTTAAAAATGGAATTTCGTGAGTATAACAAATGAATAAATAGACGAGTTGAAATGCACAGTTTGAATATAAAGACAAAGATTCTCATTTAACCTTTTTTTATACAGTAAACGTGCACAACACAATAAAGGCCACACATCAAGCTAGTAAACAAGAACATACAAATGAAACAGAGGATTTTTTTTACAACAAATGCCATTACTCTTCAAGCTTTGTAGTAGGTAAGATAAACACTGAAATGGAGAATGGTATCATGACCATCAGTAACATGTTGGTCTTCCTGGTTGTGTAGAGTCTCCACGACAGCATACCCTTTAGCATGCTCGAATCTACCAGTCCCACCCACAACAGCGATATGCGAGGCATGAGAAGCGGTTCGGTGAACCCCGAAGAAGCTGATCGCATCATCAAGGGTGTCATGGTGATCATGCTCTTCGTGTAGCAACACTGTCAACGAAAGGGTCTGGCTAGTTCCGTCCAAAGAGCTAGCCAAGTAAAACCCCTGGGCTCTGCCAATGATTGCAGAGCCTAACTCATGGCCTTCAGTGAGCTCATCGTCAACCACTGTGATAGAGCCAAACATGAGCTGTTGGAGGGCAGCTATGGGAGGGAGCTGACCCGTGGTTACAAAGGGAAGGTTGTTGGAGCTAAGGGATCCTTGGGAGTTACCGTTACTGTTTTGAATGACGGTGTTGGCTTGAGAGCCACTAAGTCCCGTGAGGAGTGGAGCTGTGTTTGGGTTGATTAAGTTGTTGATGCTGTTTGCGTTCACAAGCGGCACTGCGTTATCTACTGGGAAAATGTTGTTGCTGGATTTAGAAAACGGTATCCCGTTCACCTCTGTTTGTGCTACTATCCCTGTAACCACACGTGCTGACGGGTGTGACCCGCCTAGCACGTCATGCATAAAGAACTCTAGGATTGGCTCTTGTCCTCCCGTGGCAGGTCCTGGGAGAGGAATTGGTATTGGAGCTTGTGTTGTTGTTACGGCTTGTGGACTATCATCTTCCTCTTCCGGTACCGCGGGGATTTGGCCGCCGGGGACTAATTGTGGCTGAGTTTGAACCTCATCGAGAAGTCGAGCGGATTGGACATTAGAAGCTATCAAGAGGAAGAGAAAGATTGCTAGGCTAAGAGCTTTAGCCATTGTTCTTTCTTTTTTGTTTTGGTTTTAGATTTGTGTTTATTTTCTAAGGCTAATGGGTTTGTTTATATAGGAAGCTTGGGGGATGACGAGATGATGGAGTGGAGTTGTTGTTATTGTCGTTGCTTTCTTATACTCTAGTTGATTAATGGATTTAACTAAACCTCAAGATTTTATTAATTTTAATTTGCTACTTACTCCTCTTGCTTCTAGCTTTGTTGATTTCTTTGACCTATTTGTTTCTTTCTATTTATTCGTTAGGAATTAGAAGAGATCATGTTAAGAAATGAAGTGGAAGAGATCTTAATTAGCCATGTTTACCACACACAAACAAAAAATCAGCCATGTTTCATACATAAGTAACATAATTATATTTTGATTCCCGGTTTAGTAAATTATGCAGTTCCTTATAATCTATCAATCACAAACTTATACAATATCACTCTATTTTGTGATTTCATAAATTAATTGTTGTCATTCTATACTGTAGTTTGTTAGTTCAAAATTTATTGTAACCATTTTTCTTAAATAAAACCGTCTTGGATTGTTGTCATTATTTGAGCTTAATCTAAAACAATTGGGCCACTATAGTTATACAACATCCAAAAGTTAGGCCCATGTTGAATCTCCGCCGACCAGAGGAACACCACTCCACTCGTCGAGCTTTGGAGCTATGGCGGTAATTCATAATTAGCTGAGCTCTAGGGTTTATTCTTTCCCTTCTTCACCATAATCTGCCAAATGCTGTAGGAGTTCACCTAAACTCGGAGCCAAAACCATCCTGAAGTTCTTCCAGTTTCCGGGATTCTCCAAAACCCTAGCCTTCCTGCTGTTACTAGTTTGAGAGATGTATCTGTACAGTCTTACTCTGCAACAGGCGACGGGAATCATCTGCGCTATCAACGGGAACTTCTCCGGCGGGAAGACACAGGAGATTGCGGTAGCTCGTGGGAAGATTCTGGATCTTCTCCGTCCGGACGAGAACGGTAAGATCCAGACGATACACTCTGTGGAAGTATTTGGTGCCATTAGATCTTTAGCTCAGTTTAGGTTGACTGGTGCGCAAAAGGATTATATAGTGGTTGGCTCAGATTCGGGTAGGATTGTTATACTTGAGTACAACAAGGAGAAGAATGTGTTCGATAAAGTTCACCAGGAGACTTTTGGCAAGTCCGGTTGCAGAAGAATTGTGCCAGGCCAGTACTTAGCTGTTGATCCCAAAGGACGAGCTGTTATGATTGGAGCTTGTGAGAAGCAGAAATTGGTTTATGTTTTGAACAGAGATACTACTGCTAGGCTAACCATTTCTTCTCCCTTGGAAGCTCACAAGTCTCATACCATTTGCTATTCTCTCTGCGGTGTCGACTGCGGTTTCGATAACCCTATTTTTGCTGCCATTGAGCTTGATTACTCCGAGGCTGATCAGGATCCTACTGGCCAAGCCGCTAGTGAGGCTCAGAAGCATCTGACTTTCTATGAGCTCGATTTGGGCCTCAACCATGTCTCTAGAAAGTGGTCTGAACCTGTTGACAATGGTGCCAATATGCTTGTTACTGTTCCTGGAGGAGCTGATGGCCCCAGTGGAGTTTTGGTTTGCGCCGAGAATTTTGTTATTTACAAGAATCAGGGTCATCCTGACGTGAGGGCCGTGATTCCTAGACGAACTGATTTGCCTGCTGAACGAGGAGTTTTGGTAGTTTCTGCCGCCGTGCACAAGCAGAAGGCAATGTTCTTCTTTTTAATTCAGACTGAGTATGGCGACGTTTTTAAGGTCACCTTGGATCACGATGGCGATCATGTGTCCGAGTTGAAGATCAAATACTTTGACACCATTCCTGTCGCATCGTCTATATGTGTGTTGAAACTGGGATTTCTCTTCTCTGCTTCGGAATTTGGAAACCATGGATTGTATCAGTTTCAAGCCATAGGAGAGGAACCTGATGTAGAGTCTTCCTCCTCTAATCTGATGGAGACTGAAGAAGGTTTTCAGCCCGTCTTTTTCCAACCTAGACGACTTAAAAATCTTGTTAGGATTGACCAAGTCGAGAGTCTGATGCCGCTCATGGACATGAAAGTCCTAAACCTTTTTGAGGAAGAAACCCCTCAGATCTTTTCACTTTGTGGGCGGGGTCCACGCTCCTCTCTAAGGATACTGAGACCTGGTTTGGCCATCACTGAGATGGCTGTCTCTCAGCTTCCAGGTCAGCCAAGTGCTGTGTGGACGGTGAAAAAGAATGTGAGCGATGAGTTTGATGCATATATCGTTGTCTCTTTTACCAATGCTACTCTTGTTCTTTCGATTGGTGAAACAGTTGAAGAAGTTAACGACAGTGGGTTTTTGGATACTACCCCGTCCCTGGCTGTCTCTCTGATCGGCGATGATTCTCTCATGCAAGTCCATCCCAATGGTATCCGCCACATAAGGGAAGATGGACGCATTAACGAATGGAGAACTCCTGGCAAGAGGTCAATTGTTAAAGTTGGGTATAATCGGCTTCAAGTGGTCATTGCATTGAGTGGGGGAGAGCTTATATACTTTGAGGCAGATATGACTGGCCAGCTGATGGAGGTGGAGAAACATGAAATGTCTGGTGATGTGGCTTGCCTGGACATTGCGCCTGTTCCTGAAGGAAGACAAAGGTCTCGCTTTCTTGCTGTGGGATCTTATGATAATACCGTGCGCATTCTATCTTTGGATCCTGACGACTGTCTGCAGATTCTCAGCGTGCAAAGTGTCTCTTCAGCTCCGGAGTCTCTGCTATTCCTCGAAGTTCAGGCATCGATTGGTGGAGAGGATGGTGCTGATCACCCGGCAAATCTCTTCCTCAATTCTGGTCTGCAGAATGGTGTTCTTTTCAGAACTGTGGTGGACATGGTGACTGGTCAGCTTTCGGATTCTCGCTCCCGGTTCTTGGGGCTGAAGCCTCCCAAGCTATTCTCCATTTCTGTGAGAGGCCGGTCTGCAATGCTGTGTTTGTCTAGCCGACCTTGGCTTGGTTATATTCACCGGGGACACTTCCACTTGACGCCTCTGTCTTACGAGACTTTGGAATTTGCTGCCCCCTTTTCATCTGATC
Organism: Arabidopsis arenosa; assembly: GCA_905216605.1. Lineage (NCBI taxonomy): Eukaryota > Viridiplantae > Streptophyta > Magnoliopsida > Brassicales > Brassicaceae > Arabidopsis > Arabidopsis arenosa. Next base: position 13,108,630 of record LR999455.1, on the reverse strand, counting down.
AGTGCGCTGAAGGTGTTGTCTCTGTCGCTGGGGATGCTCTGAGAATTTTTATGATCGATCGACTTGGTGAAACGTTCAACGAAACAGTGGTCCCTCTGAGGTACACGCCTAGAAAGTTTGTTCTCCAACCCAAGCGGAAGTTGTTGGTTATTATCGAGAGTGACCAGGGAGCATTCACCGCAGAAGAGCGAGAAGCTGCAAGAAAGGAGTGCTTTGAGGCTGGTGGAGTGGGAGAAAATGGCAATGGCAATGCAGATCAGATGGAGAATGGTGCAGATGATGAAGATAAGGAAGACCCGCTTTCTGATGAGCAGTACGGTTATCCAAAAGCAGTGTCTGAAAAGTGGGTTTCTTGCATCAGAGTTCTTGATCCCAAGACAGCTACGACAACTTGTCTCCTGGAACTTCAGGACAACGAAGCTGCATACAGTGTCTGTACGGTGAATTTCCATGATAAAGAGTATGGTACACTGTTGGCTGTTGGTACGGTCAAAGGGATGCAGTTCTGGCCGAAAAAGAATCTAGTTGCTGGGTTCATACATATTTATAGGTTTGTGGAGGATGGGAAATCTCTTGAGCTTCTTCATAAGACGCAAGTAGAAGGTGTTCCTCTTGCTCTGTGCCAGTTCCAAGGAAGACTGCTGGCAGGGATCGGACCTGTCCTCAGATTGTATGATTTGGGGAAAAAGAGACTGCTAAGGAAATGTGAAAACAAGCTCTTTCCAAACACCATTATCTCTATCCAAACTTACCGTGACCGTATATACGTTGGTGACATTCAGGAGGTGAGTGGTAGATCCTTTTTTTATTATTTTATGTTACTTATTATTGTTATAGTAAATATCTCATGTAGCCTTTTCATTATCATTTTGCAGTCTTTCCATTACTGCAAGTACAGGCGCGACGAGAATCAGCTATACATATTTGCGGATGACTGCGTGCCGAGGTGGCTGACAGCATCGCACCATGTGGATTTCGATACCATGGCAGGTGCAGATAAGTTTGGGAATGTGTATTTTGTGCGGTTGCCTCAGGATCTGTCTGAGGAGATAGAAGAAGACCCGACAGGCGGGAAGATCAAGTGGGAGCAAGGAAAGCTGAATGGAGCACCGAACAAAGTGGATGAGATAGTACAGTTCCATGTTGGGGACGTTGTGACGTGCTTGCAGAAAGCTTCGATGATCCCAGGTGGATCGGAATCCATAATGTATGGAACAGTGATGGGTAGCATAGGGGCATTACATGCTTTCACATCGCGTGATGATGTGGATTTCTTCTCTCATCTGGAGATGCACATGAGGCAGGAGTATCCTCCTCTCTGCGGGAGAGACCACATGGCTTACAGATCTGCATATTTTCCGGTCAAGGTATAAAAGAAAATCCATTGCTTTTTCTCCAAATCAAAAGAAGTCTCTTGATTTTTTTTTTTTTTTTCCATCAAGAAGTCTCTTGATTTCGAATTGACACTTTTTGCATCTTGGATATTTAAACAGGACGTGATAGATGGAGATCTGTGTGAGCAGTTCCCGACACTCCCAATGGACTTGCAGAGGAAAATAGCAGACGAGTTGGATAGAACACCTGCGGAGATTCTGAAGAAGCTCGAAGACGCAAGGAATAAGATCATTTAATAAACACAAAAGAAAGAGAGTCATTGTTTTGTTGGAGGACAAGGTAGAGTAGAGGAGAAAGAGGTTATAATAGTTTTTGTAAAGCTCTGTCTTCAATGGTTTGTAAAACAAAAATTCTTGTGAGAACTGATGAATCAAGTCCAAATTTACTTTTGAATCTACAACTTTGATAGAATATGTTTAGTTACGCTGTGAAGAAACTCATTTTTCAGATCTTTTAACCCAATTTGTTGGTTTTAAGAAACTTATTTGTTGGTTTTAAGCTCTCTTATTAGGGTTTTGGATCTTATTTTTAACCAGAAGACGGGGTCGGGTTTAAAACACATTGAGGAAGCCCTAATTAGAGCTTCTTCATCTTCAATTTTTTGGTTTCTGAGTCAAGACGATGACGATCGATTCGCAGCAGAAAACAAAGTTCCGATGGGGGGAAATGGACGAAGACGACGATTTTGATTTCTTGCTGCCTCCGAAGCAGGTGACTGGGCCAGACGAGAATGGTTTGAAGACGACGATCGAATACAAGTTCAACGATGAAGGCAATAAGGTTAAGATAACGACTAGGACACGTGTCCGGAAGCTAGCTTCAGCTCTGCTCAACAAACGGGCTATGGAGAGGAGGAACTGGCCTAAGTTTGGAGACGCTGCCAATGAGGAAGCTGGTAGCCATCTTGTTGTTGTAAGCTTGAAATAGCTTGGTGTTCAAGCTAAGTATATTTAGGAGATATCTAAATATACATATCTATTATGTGAGTTTTCCTTTTCTTTAGGAGATGTCTAAAGTTAAGTTTCTTGTTTTCTTGAGGTGTGTTTTCATATATAAGTATGTGTTGAGTTGTAGCACAACTTATGAGATTTGTGAGCTTAAGGTTTTGAGCATATTTTCCTTATTAATAAGAGAGGTATTCTTATTAAGTGTTGAGCTTGCAAGTCTGTGAAACTAGAATTGGTATCAGAGCGGTTTTGAGATTCGTTAGTCTTTAAGGATTAAGATCATCAAGCGAGATATGGGTGATGTGGATGAGAAAGATGTGTCGATCAAGACCAAGGAGATTGTACCTTCCTCTGTTAAGTGTCCGATGTTGAATTCTGCGAATTACACAGTTTGGGCTATGCGAATGAAGATTGCTCTCAAAGTAAACAAAGTATGGGACACCATAGAACCTGGGAACAAAGACGATGACAAGAATAATATGGCGACTGCTCTGTTATTTCAATCCATCCCAGAAGCTTTAATTCTACAAGTTGGAGAGCATGATACGTCAAAAGGAGTTTGGGATGCAATAAAGTCGAGACATGTTGGTGCCGAGAGAGTCAGAGAAGCTAGATTGCAAACCCTAATGACTGAGTTTGATAAAATCAAGATGAAGGATGGAGATACAGTGGATGTTTTTGCTGGAAAACTTGCTGAAATCTCATCAAACTCGGCAGCTCTTGGAGAAACTATTGAAGAAGTTAAGCTTGTGAAGAAATTTCTGAAATCACTACCACGAAAGAGATATATACACATCGTGGCATCTCTTGAACAAGTTCTCGACCTCAACACAACTACGTTTGAAGATATTGTGGGAAGATTGAAAGTGTATGAGGAAAGAATTTGTGAAGAAGAAGAAGAAGAGCAAGATGATCATGGTAAGCTTATGTACGCTAACACAGATTCAAGACAAGAAAGCTATGGGTATAACAGAGGTAGGGGACAAGGAGGACGATCTTGGAGAGGAAGAGGCCGTGGACGTTTTGGTTATTACCAAAACGGATCATATAGACAAGGACAAGGACGAGACAAAGAAAGAGAGGCAATGATAACGTGTTTTCGATGCGACAAACAAGGTCATTATGCATCTCACTGTCCCGATAGGTTACTTAAGCTTCAAGAAGCCGTTGAAAAGAAGGATGATGACACTAAAGAAGCCGATGAATTGATGATGCATGAGGTGGTATATCTAAATGAACAAAAGGTGAAACCAAACGTTTTTGAAACAAGTCTAGATACTGAAAACGTGTGGTATCTTGACAACGGTGCAAGCAATCATATGACTGGAAAACGAATGTTCTTCTTGAATCTTGATGAAAGTGTGACTGGATTGGTTAGATTTGGAGATGATTCCCGTGTTGACATAAAGGGTAAAGGTTCTATTCGTTTTGTATTCAAGAATGGTGTGAAGAAATTTTTGCACAATGTGTATTACATACCGGATTTAAAGAGCAACATAATAAGTCTCGGGCAAGCTACGGAAGCAGGATGTGAGGTTCGAATGAAAGAAGACCAGCTGATACTATATGATCGTGTAGGACAGTTGTTGGTAAGCACAACAAGGTCTAGAAATCGGTTGTACAAAGTTATCTTGGATGTGGAGGAGTTCAAGTGCTTACAAGTAACGTCAACATGGACTGAATCTTCAAAGTGGCATGCTCGTTTGGGTCATGTTAACTTGGAGACGATGAAGATGATGATTAATGAAGAGCTAGTGAGTGGTATACCAAGAATTACGGTAGAAAAGGAGATTTGTGCTTCATGCCTCTTTGGGAAACAAACAAGGAAGTCTTTTCCTCAAGCAACCACATACCGAGCTTCTCAACCTCTTGAACTTATTCATGGCGACCTTTGTGGACCAATCTCACCTTCCACTGCAGCTCATAAGAGGTATGTCTTTGTGATTATTGATGACTACTCACGGTATATGTGGACTATCTTGTTGAAAGATAAGAGTGAAGCATTTGAGAAATTCAAAACTTTCAAGATACTTGTTGAACAAGAAACAAAGGCTGTGATTAAAACTTTCCGAACGGATAGAGGAGGAGAGTTCGTATCTCATGAGTTTCAAGGTTATTGTGATAAATATGGAATCAAGAGACACTTGACAGCACCATATTCTCCTCAACAAAATGGTGTCGTCGAAAGACGAAATAGAACCCTCTTGGAGATGACTAGGAGTATCTTGAAGCATATGAGTGTACCGAATTATCTATGGGGAGAGGCCGTGAGACACGCTACCTACTTGATTAACAGACTTTCAACAAGATCACTGACCAAATCAACACCATATGAGATGCTTAAAGGGAAGAAACCTAGTCTTGACCATGTTAGAGTGTTTGGTTGCGTCGGATATACGAGAACAGAGGCTGCCGGAAGAAGAAAACTAGATGACAGGTCCAGAATGTTGGTACATCTTGGAACAGAACCCGGTTCGAAGGCTTATCGCTTGTTTGATCCTACAACAAAGAAGATAGTTGTCAGCCGAGATGTGATCTTCGATGAAAGAAAGAACTGGAGCTGGAATAATGTTGAAAGAATGAAAGAAAATGACTCGGGAACATTTGTTATTGAATTAGGTGAGTTTGGTAATAACGGAGTCGAAGATCGTGAAGAAACAGAGGAGAGTATACATGATACTCAAGAACAAAGTGAGGAAGTGTTGAATGAAGAAGTAGAAAACGATGGAGATGATGAAAGTGAGGATGATAGCAACGATGGGTCTGTCTCTGCACCACTCTTAAGAAGATCGATGAGACCACGAAATAAGCCAGCATACTTGAATGATTATGTTCTTATCGCAGAGTATGAATGTGAACGTCTTCTGTTGACGTTAAATGATGAGCCATGGAACTTTAGTGAAGCAAAAGAGTTAAAGGTATGGATGGAAGCATGTAAGGATGAACTCTCTTCAATCGAAAGAAATAAGACTTGGGATTTAGTAGATCTCCCTGCGGGTGTCAAGCCGATTGGATTAAAATGGATATTCAAGATCAAACGTAGCTCCGATGAAAGCATCATCAAATACAAAGCCCGTTTGGTGGCGAAAGGATATGTTCAAAAACATGGCATTGATTATGATGAAGTATTTGCTCCGGTGGCACGTATCGAGACAATTCGTTTCATCATTGCGTTAGCAGCCTCAAGAGCTTGGGAAATACATCATCTTGATGTAAAAACTGCGTTTCTCCACGGTGAATTGAAAGAAGAAGTTTATGTCACTCAACCGGAAGGATTTGCAAACTTGGGAAGTGAAGACAAGGTCTATAAACTGAAAAAGGCACTTTATGGTTTGAAACAAGCTCCTAGAGCTTGGAATGAGAAGCTAAACAAAATTCTTAAAGAGTTGAAGTTTCATAAATGTCTAAAGGAGCCATCGTTATATCAAAGAAAAGAGAAAGAGCATCTCCTTATCGTGGTTGTGTATGTCGACGATCTACTTGTTACTGGATCATCTTTGAAACTAGTTCTTGAGTTTAAAGAAGAGATGGCAACCAAGTTTGAGATGAGTGATCTTGGGAAATTAACGTTATATCTTGGAATTGAAGTGCATCAATTTGAAGGAGGAATCATTTTAAATCAAGAAAGGTATGCGCAGAAGATACTAAGAGAAACTAGAATGGAAAGTTGCAACTCATGTCATGTACCGATGGATCAAAATCTGAAATTGTCAAAGTCTAAAAAGGAGAAAAGCATTGATGAGAGGGAGTATAGAAGGAGCATTGGATGCTTGAGATATCTACTTCATACACGTCCCGATTTATCTTATAGTGTTGGTGTTTTGAGTAGATATATGCAAGAACCAAAAGAATCTCATGGAGCAGCTCTAAAACAAGTGTTGAGGTACTTGAAGGGAACATCAACTTTTGGCCTTGTATTTTCACGATCGGATTGTGTAAGATTCATGGGTTATAGTGATAGTTCACACAATGTTGATGAGGATGATGGAAAAAGCACGACGGGGCATATGTTTTACTTCGGGAATTGTCCAATCACTTGGTGTACACAAAAACAAGAGACTGTGGCTATGTCATCTTGCGAGGCCGAATTCATGGCAGCCACAGAAGCGGCCAAGCAAGCAATATGGCTTCAAGAACTCTTTGCGGAGATAACCGGGAATGAATGTGAGAAGGTTACTATTCGAATCGATAATAAGTCAGCCATTGCGCTAACTAAAAACCCGGTGTTCCATGGTCGAAGCAAGCATATCCACAAAAGATATCACTTTATAAGAGAATGCGTCGGGAATGATCAAGTGGAAGTTGAGCATGTTCCGGGAGATGAGCAGAAGGCTGATATATTGACAAAGGCACTTGGAAGAACCAAGTTCAAGGAAATGAGAAGTTTTATTGGAGTTCAAGATGTGAGAGAAGATATGTTCAAGCTTAAGGGGGAGAATGTTGTTGTAAGCTTGAAATAGCTTGGTGTTCAAGCTAAGTATATTTAGGAGATATCTAAATATACATATCTATTATGTGAGTTTTCCTTTTCTTTAGGAGATGTCTAAAGTTAAGTTTCTTGTTTTCTTGAGGTGTGTTTTCATATATAAGTATGTGTTGAGTTGTAGCACAACTTATGAGATTTGTGAGCTTAAGGTTTTGAGCATATTTTCCTTATTAATAAGAGAGGTATTCTTATTAAGTGTTGAGCTTGCAAGTCTGTGAAACTAGAATTGGTATCAGAGCGGTTTTGAGATTCGTTAGTCTTTAAGGATTAAGATCATCAAGCGAGATATGGGTGATGTGGATGAGAAAGATGTGTCGATCAAGACCAAGGAGATTGTACCTTCCTCTGTTAAGTGTCCGATGTTGAATTCTGCGAATTACACAGTTTGGGCTATGCGAATGAAGATTGCTCTCAAAGTAAACAAAGTATGGGACACCATAGAACCTGGGAACAAAGACGATGACAAGAATAATATGGCGACTGCTCTGTTATTTCAATCCATCCCAGAAGCTTTAATTCTACAAGTTGGAGAGCATGATACGTCAAAAGGAGTTTGGGATGCAATAAAGTCGAGACATGTTGGTGCCGAGAGAGTCAGAGAAGCTAGATTGCAAACCCTAATGACTGAGTTTGATAAAATCAAGATGAAGGATGGAGATACAGTGGATGTTTTTGCTGGAAAACTTGCTGAAATCTCATCAAACTCGGCAGCTCTTGGAGAAACTATTGAAGAAGTTAAGCTTGTGAAGAAATTTCTGAAATCACTACCACGAAAGAGATATATACACATCGTGGCATCTCTTGAACAAGTTCTCGACCTCAACACAACTACGTTTGAAGATATTGTGGGAAGATTGAAAGTGTATGAGGAAAGAATTTGTGAAGAAGAAGAAGAAGAGCAAGATGATCATGGTAAGCTTATGTACGCTAACACAGATTCAAGACAAGAAAGCTATGGGTATAACAGAGGTAGGGGACAAGGAGGACGATCTTGGAGAGGAAGAGGCCGTGGACGTTTTGGTTATTACCAAAACGGATCATATAGACAAGGACAAGGACGAGACAAAGAAAGAGAGGCAATGATAACGTGTTTTCGATGCGACAAACAAGGTCATTATGCATCTCACTGTCCCGATAGGTTACTTAAGCTTCAAGAAGCCGTTGAAAAGAAGGATGATGACACTAAAGAAGCCGATGAATTGATGATGCATGAGGTGGTATATCTAAATGAACAAAAGGTGAAACCAAACGTTTTTGAAACAAGTCTAGATACTGAAAACGTGTGGTATCTTGACAACGGTGCAAGCAATCATATGACTGGAAAACGAATGTTCTTCTTGAATCTTGATGAAAGTGTGACTGGATTGGTTAGATTTGGAGATGATTCCCGTGTTGACATAAAGGGTAAAGGTTCTATTCGTTTTGTATTCAAGAATGGTGTGAAGAAATTTTTGCACAATGTGTATTACATACCGGATTTAAAGAGCAACATAATAAGTCTCGGGCAAGCTACGGAAGCAGGATGTGAGGTTCGAATGAAAGAAGACCAGCTGATACTATATGATCGTGTAGGACAGTTGTTGGTAAGCACAACAAGGTCTAGAAATCGGTTGTACAAAGTTATCTTGGATGTGGAGGAGTTCAAGTGCTTACAAGTAACGTCAACATGGACTGAATCTTCAAAGTGGCATGCTCGTTTGGGTCATGTTAACTTGGAGACGATGAAGATGATGATTAATGAAGAGCTAGTGAGTGGTATACCAAGAATTACGGTAGAAAAGGAGATTTGTGCTTCATGCCTCTTTGGGAAACAAACAAGGAAGTCTTTTCCTCAAGCAACCACATACCGAGCTTCTCAACCTCTTGAACTTATTCATGGCGACCTTTGTGGACCAATCTCACCTTCCACTGCAGCTCATAAGAGGTATGTCTTTGTGATTATTGATGACTACTCACGGTATATGTGGACTATCTTGTTGAAAGATAAGAGTGAAGCATTTGAGAAATTCAAAACTTTCAAGATACTTGTTGAACAAGAAACAAAGGCTGTGATTAAAACTTTCCGAACGGATAGAGGAGGAGAGTTCGTATCTCATGAGTTTCAAGGTTATTGTGATAAATATGGAATCAAGAGACACTTGACAGCACCATATTCTCCTCAACAAAATGGTGTCGTCGAAAGACGAAATAGAACCCTCTTGGAGATGACTAGGAGTATCTTGAAGCATATGAGTGTACCGAATTATCTATGGGGAGAGGCCGTGAGACACGCTACCTACTTGATTAACAGACTTTCAACAAGATCACTGACCAAATCAACACCATATGAGATGCTTAAAGGGAAGAAACCTAGTCTTGACCATGTTAGAGTGTTTGGTTGCGTCGGATATACGAGAACAGAGGCTGCCGGAAGAAGAAAACTAGATGACAGGTCCAGAATGTTGGTACATCTTGGAACAGAACCCGGTTCGAAGGCTTATCGCTTGTTTGATCCTACAACAAAGAAGATAGTTGTCAGCCGAGATGTGATCTTCGATGAAAGAAAGAACTGGAGCTGGAATAATGTTGAAAGAATGAAAGAAAATGACTCGGGAACATTTGTTATTGAATTAGGTGAGTTTGGTAATAACGGAGTCGAAGATCGTGAAGAAACAGAGGAGAGTATACATGATACTCAAGAACAAAGTGAGGAAGTGTTGAATGAAGAAGTAGAAAACGATGGAGATGATGAAAGTGAGGATGATAGCAACGATGGGTCTGTCTCTGCACCACTCTTAAGAAGATCGATGAGACCACGAAATAAGCCAGCATACTTGAATGATTATGTTCTTATCGCAGAGTATGAATGTGAACGTCTTCTGTTGACGTTAAATGATGAGTCATGGAACTTTAGTGAAGCAAAAGAGTTAAAGGTATGGATGGAAGCATGTAAGGATGAACTCTCTTCAATCGAAAGAAATAAGACTTGGGATTTAGTAGATCTCCCTGCGGGTGTCAAGCCGATTGGATTAAAATGGATATTCAAGATCAAACGTAGCTCCGATGAAAGCATCATCAAATACAAAGCCCGTTTGGTGGCGAAAGGATATGTTCAAAAACATGGCATTGATTATGATGAAGTATTTGCTCCGGTGGCACGTATCGAGACAATTCGTTTCATCATTGCGTTAGCAGCCTCAAGAGCTTGGGAAATACATCATCTTGATGTAAAAACTGCGTTTCTCCACGGTGAATTGAAAGAAGAAGTTTATGTCACTCAACCGGAAGGATTTGCAAACTTGGGAAGTGAAGACAAGGTCTATAAACTGAAAAAGGCACTTTATGGTTTGAAACAAGCTCCTAGAGCTTGGAATGAGAAGCTAAACAAAATTCTTAAAGAGTTGAAGTTTCATAAATGTCTAAAGGAGCCATCGTTATATCAAAGAAAAGAGAAAGAGCATCTCCTTATCGTGGTTGTGTATGTCGACGATCTACTTGTTACTGGATCATCTTTGAAACTAGTTCTTGAGTTTAAAGAAGAGATGGCAACCAAGTTTGAGATGAGTGATCTTGGGAAATTAACGTTATATCTTGGAATTGAAGTGCATCAATTTGAAGGAGGAATCATTTTAAATCAAGAAAGGTATGCGCAGAAGATACTAAGAGAAACTAGAATGGAAAGTTGCAACTCATGTCATGTACCGATGGATCAAAATCTGAAATTGTCAAAGTCTAAAAAGGAGAAAAGCATTGATGAGAGGGAGTATAGAAGGAGCATTGGATGCTTGAGATATCTACTTCATACACGTCCCGATTTATCTTATAGTGTTGGTGTTTTGAGTAGATATATGCAAGAACCAAAAGAATCTCATGGAGCAGCTCTAAAACAAGTGTTGAGGTACTTGAAGGGAACATCAACTTTTGGCCTTGTATTTTCACGATCGGATTGTGTAAGATTCATGGGTTATAGTGATAGTTCACACAATGTTGATGAGGATGATGGAAAAAGCACGACGGGGCATATGTTTTACTTCGGGAATTGTCCAATCACTTGGTGTACACAAAAACAAGAGACTGTGGCTATGTCATCTTGCGAGGCCGAATTCATGGCAGCCACAGAAGCGGCCAAGCAAGCAATATGGCTTCAAGAACTCTTTGCGGAGATAACCGGGAATGAATGTGAGAAGGTTACTATTCGAATCGATAATAAGTCAGCCATTGCGCTAACTAAAAACCCGGTGTTCCATGGTCGAAGCAAGCATATCCACAAAAGATATCACTTTATAAGAGAATGCGTCGGGAATGATCAAGTGGAAGTTGAGCATGTTCCGGGAGATGAGCAGAAGGCTGATATATTGACAAAGGCACTTGGAAGAACCAAGTTCAAGGAAATGAGAAGTTTTATTGGAGTTCAAGATGTGAGAGAAGATATGTTCAAGCTTAAGGGGGAGAATGTTGTTGTAAGCTTGAAATAGCTTGGTGTTCAAGCTAAGTATATTTAGGAGATATCTAAATATACATATCTATTATGTGAGTTTTCCTTTTCTTTAGGAGATGTCTAAAGTTAAGTTTCTTGTTTTCTTGAGGTGTGTTTTCATATATAAGTATGTGTTGAGTTGTAGCACAACTTATGAGATTTGTGAGCTTAAGGTTTTGAGCATATTTTCCTTATTAATAAGAGAGGTATTCTTATTAAGTGTTGAGCTTGCAAGTCTGTGAAACTAGACATCTCACTATGGTTTCCACCGAAGAGATTCTTCTCGAACGACCCAGACCTCCTGGTAAAATCGATTCGTGTGTTTTATTGCTGCTTCCTTTTGATTTTGGATTTAGAATCAGTGTGCTCGGATAAATTACTCACCTTTGATTATGAGTACGAGCTGAATTGTGCTCTCACTTTTCATTGTTCTCCTATTTGAAGATGATAGGAAGCTTTAGTTTAGATTGTTAAACTCTTCAAGCTTTTGTCCTGTGATATGTCTCCTTTTATGTTCTTAGCTTGATGGAGTAGTCACCATGATCCTTGTGTTTCAGCGAAAAGTGCAATATGGGTTGATATTTGTAAACAGGCACAATTTTAAGCTCCTTGTTGATGTTAGTACAGAGCTTTATTGACTAATTGCACGTATACCTCATCAAAGATGGTGTTAATTAGTATCTTCTTATGCAGATTTAGGTTGCTATGTTTGATTATGTGGCTATGTATTACTGAGTATCATTTCAAAGTTGACAATGAGTTAGCCGTTTGGTCACAAATACCTTCCTTTTGTTGTGTATTTCTGTGGCTATTTAGTACAAAATTCACTGGTTGTTAGGTATTCCCGGATCTAACCTGTGTGTGATAATTCAGGTACCAAAGCAGATGAATCAAAGGCAACAGGAGACGGCTTGTCTCAGCTGGGTAAAGGTGGTGCAGTTCTCATGGTGTGCAGGATATGCCACAAGAAAGGAGATCACTGGACATCAAAATGTCCTTACAAGGATCTAGCTGCACCAACCGATGCCTTCATCGACAAGCCAGCCACAGGGGAAACATCGACCATGTCCGCTGCACCTGGAACTGGCAAGGCCGCATATGTCCCGCCTAGCATGAGAGCAGGTGCAGACAGAAGCGCTGTTGGTTCAGACATGAGGAGGAGGAACGATGAGAACTCTGTGCGTGTAACCAACTTGTCTGAAGATACCCGTGAACCGGACTTGATGGAGCTGTTCCATCCGTTTGGAGCTGTCACACGTGTCTATGTGGCCATTGATCAGAAAACTGGAGTGAGCAGAGGATTTGGTTTCGTCAATTTCGTGAGCAGAGAAGACGCTCAACGAGCAATCAACAAATTGAATGGTTATGGTTATGATAACCTCATCCTCAGGGTTGAATGGGCCACTCCAAGACCAACTTAGAGAGAAATGTCTGACGAGACTTTAAAACTCTTCTCATTCTCGTCTATCTTGTTATGGATTTTTGTTATCGACCAGTTGTTTGTTGGTTTGGTTCTGTACGAATAGATGAGAAGTTGTTCAATTTCTCTTTAACAAAATAATTTCTTCACAGCGTAATTAAACATATTCTATCAAAGTTGTAGATTCAAAAGTAAATTTGGACTTGATTCATCAGTTCTCACGAGATTTTTTGTTTTACAAACCATTGAAGACAGAGCTTTACAAAAACTATTATAACCTCTTTCTTCTCTACTCTACTTTGTCCTTCAACAAAACAATGACTCTCTTTTCTTTTGTGTTTATTAAATGATCTTATTCCTTGCGTCTTCGAGCTTCTTCAGAATCTCCGCAGGTGTTCTATCCAACTCATCTGCTATTTTCCGCTGCAAGTCCATTGGGAGTGTCGGGAACTGCTCACACAGATCTCCATCTATCACGTCCTGTTTAAATATACAACATGCAAAAGTGTCAATTAAAAATCAAGACTTCTTTTGATTTGTGAGAAAAAGCAATTGATTTTCTTTGATACCTTGACCGGAAAATATGCAGATCTGTAAGCCATGTGGTCTCTCCCGCAGAGAGGTGGATACTCCTGCCTCATGTGCATCTCCAGATGCGAGAAGAAATCCACATCATCACGCGATGTGAAAGCATGTAATGCCCCTATGCTACCCATCACTGTTCCATACATTATGGATTCCGATCCACCTGGGATCATCGAAGCTTTCTGCAAGCACGTCACAACGTCCCCAACATGGAACTGTACTATCTCATCCACTTTGTTCGGTGCTCCATTCAGCTTTCCTTGCTCCCACTTGATCTTTCCGCCTGTCGGGTCTTCTTCTATCTCCTCAGACAGATCCTGAGGCAACCGCACAAAATACACATTCCCAAACTTATCTGCACCTGCCATGGTATCGAAATCCACATGGTGCGATGCTGTCAGCCACCTCGGAACGCAGTCATCCGCAAATATGTATAGCTGATTCTCGTCGCGCCTGTACTTGCAGTAATGGAAAGACTGCAAAATGATAATGAAAAGGCTACATGAGATATTTACTATAAAAATAATAAGTAACATAAAATAAAATAAAAGGATCTAGCACTCACCTCCTGAATGTCACCAACGTATATACGGTCACGGTAAGTTTGGATAGAGATAATGGTGTTTGGAAAGAGCTTGTTTTCACATTTCCTAAGTAGTCTCTTTTTCCCCAAATCATACAATCTGAGGACAGGTCCGATCCCTGCCAGCAGTCTTCCTTGGAACTGGCACAGAGCAAGAGGAACACCTTCTACTTGCGTCTTATGAAGAAGCTCAAGAGATTTCCCATCCTCCACAAACCTATAAATATGTATGAACCCAGCAACTAGATTCTTTTTCGGCCAGAACTGCATCCCTTTGACCGTACCAACAGCCAACAGTGTACCATACTCTTTATCATGAAAATTCACCGTACAGACACTGTATGCAGCTTCGTTGTCCTGAAGTTCCAGGAGACAAGTTGTCGTAGCTGTCTTGGGATCAAGAACTCTGATGCAAGAAACCCACTTTTCAGACACTGCTTTTGGATAACCGTACTGCTCATCAGAAAGCGGGTCTTCCTTATCTTCATCATCTGCACCATTCTCCATCTGATCTGCATTGCCATTGCCATTTTCTCCCACTCCACCAGCCTCGAAGCACTCCTTTCTTGCAGCTTCACGCTCTTCTGCGGTGAATGCTCCCTGGTCACTCTCGATAATAACCAACAACTTCCGCTTGGGATGGAGAACAAACTTTCTAGGCGTGTACCTCAGAGGGACCACTGTTTCGTTGAACGTTTCACCAAGACGATCAATCATGAAAATTCTCAGAGCATCCCCAGCGACAGAGACAACACCTTCAGCGCACTGATCAGATGAAAAGGGGGCAGCAAATTCCAAAGTCTCGTATGACAGAGGCGTCAAGTGGAAGTGTCCCCGGTGAATATAACCAAGCCAAGGTCGGCTAGACAAACACAGCATTGCAGACCGGCCTCTCACAGAAATGGAGAATAGCTTGGGAGGCTTCAGCCCCAAGAACCGGGAGCGAGAATCCGAAAGCTGACCAGTCACCATGTCCACCACCGTTCTGAAAAGAACACCATTCTGCAGACCAGAATTGAGGAAGAGATTTGCCGGGTGATCAGCACCATCCTCTCCACCAATCGATGCCTGAACTTCGAGGAATAGCAGAGACTCCGGAGCTGAAGAGACACTTTGCACGCTGAGAATCTGCAGACAGTCATCAGGATCCAAAGATAGAATGCGCACGGTATTATCGTAAGATCCCACGGCAAGAAAGCGAGACCTTTGTCTTCCTTCAGGAACAGGCGCAATGTCCAGGCAAGCCACATCACCAGACATTTCATGTTTCTCCACCTCCATCAGCTGGCCAGTCATATCTGCCTCAAAGTATATAAGCTCTCCCCCACTCAATGCAATGACCACTTGAAGCCGATTATACCCAACTTTAACAATTGACCTCTTGCCAGGAGTTCTCCATTCGTTAATGCGTCCATCTTCCCTTATGTGGCGGATACCATTGGGATGGACTTGCATGAGAGAATCATCGCCGATCAGAGAGACAGCCAGGGACGGGGTAGTGTCAAGAAACCCACTGTCGTTAACTTCTTCAACTGTTTCACCAATCGAAAGAACAAGAGTAGCATTGGTAAAAGAGACAACGATATATGCATCAAACTCATCGCTCACATTCTTTTTCACCGTCCACACAGCACTTGGCTGACCTGGAAGCTGAGAGACAGCCATCTCAGTGATGGCCAAACCAGGTCTCAGTATCCTTAGAGAGGAGCGTGGACCCCGACCACAAAGTGAAAAGATCTGAGGGGTTTCTTCCTCAAAAAGGTTTAGGACTTTCATGTCCATGAGCGGCATCAGACTCTCGACTTGGTCAATCCTAACAAGATTCTTAAGTCGTCTAGGTTGAAAAAAGACGGGCTGAAAACCTTCTTCAGTCTCCATCAGATTAGAGGAGGAAGACTCTACATCAGGTTCCTCTCCTATGGCTTGAAACTGATACAATCCATGGTTTCCAAATTCCGAAGCAGAGAAGAGAAATCCCAGTTTCAACACACATATAGACGATGCGACAGGAATGGTGTCAAAGTATTTGATCTTCAACTCGGACACATGATCGCCATCGTGATCCAAGGTGACCTTAAAAACGTCGCCATACTCAGTCTGAATTAAAAAGAAGAACATTGCCTTCTGCTTGTGCACGGCGGCAGAAACTACCAAAACTCCTCGTTCAGCAGGCAAATCAGTTCGTCTAGGAATCACGGCCCTCACGTCAGGATGACCCTGATTCTTGTAAATAACAAAATTCTCGGCGCAAACCAAAACTCCACTGGGGCCATCAGCTCCTCCAGGAACAGTAACAAGCATATTGGCACCATTGTCAACAGGTTCAGACCACTTTCTAGAGACATGGTTGAGGCCCAAATCGAGCTCATAGAAAGTCAGATGCTTCTGAGCCTCACTAGCGGCTTGGCCAGTAGGATCCTGATCAGCCTCGGAGTAATCAAGCTCAATGGCAGCAAAAATAGGGTTATCGAAACCGCAGTCGACACCGCAGAGAGAATAGCAAATGGTATGAGACTTGTGAGCTTCCAAGGGAGAAGAAATGGTTAGCCTAGCAGTAGTATCTCTGTTCAAAACATAAACCAATTTCTGCTTCTCACAAGCTCCAATCATAACAGCTCGTCCTTTGGGATCAACAGCTAAGTACTGGCCTGGCACAATTCTTCTGCAACCGGACTTGCCAAAAGTCTCCTGGTGAACTTTATCGAACACATTCTTCTCCTTGTTGTACTCAAGTATAACAATCCTACCCGAATCTGAGCCAACCACTATATAATCCTTTTGCGCACCAGTCAACCTAAACTGAGCTAAAGATCTAATGGCACCAAATACTTCCACAGAGTGTATCGTCTGGATCTTACCGTTCTCGTCCGGACGGAGAAGATCCAGAATCTTCCCACGAGCTACCGCAATCTCCTGTGTCTTCCCGCCGGAGAAGTTCCCATTGATGGCGCAGATGATTCCCGTCGCCTGCTGCAGAGTAAGACTGTACAAATACATCTCTCAACACTAGCAAGCTATAACCACCAGGAACGGGTAGGGTTCGTCTTCAATTTAGGTTTTTTTCGCAGGGCTTCCGAGTTTAGGTGAACTCCTAGAGCATTTTCAACTTTGGATTTGGTAGATTATGGTGGATGTGAAGAAGGAGATGAATAAACCCTAAGTATTACCGCCATAGCTCGAAGCTCGACTAATGAGAGAGTGGTGTTCCCTAACGGCGGAGATTCAATCATGGGCCTATTTTCTGGAACAAAACCGGTCCATAATGTTTTACTCTAAGCCCATATAGAGAAACAGTGAGAAACTTTAATCAGATCAAGTTGTTAAAAAACAGCTTCCACTTTGGATTCTTGTGTTTGGTTAAATCGGTAGTATAATCACAAGAACAACCCAAAAGATTAGAAATACAAATGTTGTTTACAGAAAAAAAAAAAAAAATGGTTTTCGAAAACCATCTATAGTCTCTTAAGCTATCATCCAGTTTTTTTTTTTATTCAGACCTTGGAAAGAAAAAAATATAGTCTCACTTGGAGCAAAGAACAAGACGTAGTTATAGTCTAAACCGAAACTGAGCAAATCAGATTTGAGGTTTTGCTTCATGATTATTAGCCTTCACTTGAAGAGTAGTGATTCTTGTCTGCATCCATTGGACAATGTCATTGAACACAATCTCTGAATTCTCCGGAGGCTCTCCAAAAAGAAGGCTATGCCACATTTCTGGATACAACTTCAAAGTCTTGTCATTAGACAAAGCCACCTCATAAAGCAGTTTGCTCCCTCCTTTATCAGTCACTTTATCATCTTCTCCATGCAAGACTATGAATGGCATTGTCACCTATATCTCACATGAACATATCCCCACATTAACATTAATTTTACATTGAGATGTAGATTGTATGTGTGTTTGTGTAATTATTTCACTTATATTAGTGACTGGAACAAGCCAATGGAACTTTGCCTCAATGTGTATATATATTACCTCGTTCAACCGGTTCTCTAGATCGAGGCTGATTCTGTAAAGCTCGCTCATTGTCTTCATACGAGGCCTCCCATTGTAGCAATTTGGATTCGTTCTTATCTGTGTTTTAAACGGTCAGTGGATATCGACTCTGGTCCGAGAAGGTCCAGAATTTATTGGTTACCAAGAACAAAATCTTATCTTATAGCCGATGTATCGAGAAAAAGAGAGTAAGAGTACCTCTTGTCTCTTTTCAGGCAGTTTGATCGCGCTATTAAGGATATCAGGTCCATGAATTATCGATTTCCATGATGGAATCAAATTTGTAACCATATTTATCATAGATATAACCATTCGTGATGGTTTCATCTCCTCAGCAATCTGACTTTCATCAAATTAGTAATTATATATAAATCTTATATGAAATGATATATGTGAATATGTTCACCTTACACATGGGAGCAATAAGGATTCCTCCATCCCAAAAGTCGGGTTTCTTGCGGTGCAAGAGAAGAACTACGGCTCCTCCCATCGACTCTCCCATCAAAAACCTCTTCTTCTTTGTGTTATCTCCCATCTCTGCCTCGCACAACAAACAAAATCCAAGTCACACGGTTTAGTATCGCGGATAACTAGTGCATTTGCACCAGACAATGGACAATGGTTTAGAACAAATTGTTTTTGAATATGTACATATAAATCAGGATCTCTAGTTTTACTTAAGATTTATTTACCATGTAAATATATTTACTATAGATTTGCAATGAAACTCCATAAAATTTGAGTTTATATTTACTTCTAGTGGATATTATAAAAATAAAAAGATTTTAACTTTTCTAAGAAGGCCTTTTGTTTGCAAAAAAAGAACTGATAATTTTTTTATATTTTTTTTCTAAACGCAGAAAATTGGTTTTGAAACAGTCTAGGCTTATATCTAACGTTATGACAAGTCAGCAATGTCAATGTGTAATGAGGTCAAAGAAGAGATGGACCAGATATTTTGGTGAAGTGTGAAGAGACATCATCGATGAGAAGATCGAAGTTATCAATGTAGACAGAGAGACCGCCTGATCTCCCATGTCCTTCATATTCAATTCCATACACAGCAAAACCTTCTTTTGCAAACTTAGGTGCTATATCTGTAGGTAAGAATAATTCACATTAATATTCACCTCTTTCTTCTTCAATGAATGCATATATAGGTATATGTAAATAGATACCTTTAAAGGTGGTGCTGCAATCAATTGCATAGCCATGGCAAAAGAAGATGAGAGCTCTTGGTTCTTGATTGACTGGAAACCATTTGCATGTTAAGAGTTGCATTCCCCGCGAATTCTCGATGAATTCCTAAATCATCGACTTATTCATATGAGAGATTACAAAAACAATGAATCTTAAAAATCAGAGTAATGAAATTTACCTCGCTATATCCAACTTGCCCATCCACATGAGCCTGTAAATGACAAAAGTCAAATCACATGTAAAGATTTTTGTAAGTTACAGGAAGAAGAAACGAAACTAACCATATTTGATCCCAGATAATGTAATGTGAGAGTAGCAACTAAAACATAAAAGAATATATGGCTTAGGTTGTTGTTTCTTGTGGGAGAAGAAATGTTTGAAAAGGGTTGAATTAGACAATAGTAATGTCCTTTTTCTTCGCTCGCAAGAGCTATTACTAATTTTTTAGAGGTGACCTAAATTTAGCAATTTCATAACACCAAATGTAAAGCACTAATGACGGGATGAGTTTTTCTTTTTTTCTTTCTTAAACGTCATTTAGTGAAGTTGTAACTTTATAATAATGATGCCTAATTAAGTCTATACTAAAAGTACTTTTCCTTCTTAAATTTCAGTTTCTCACTTAGACTTTATCATTGATATGATGCGTGTGTTCTATGAAGTCATAACCTGTTTTCTGACATTTCCATTTCATGGTTATCAGACTTATCAGATGCAAATTATCGTCGATTGTTACAATGTTTTGAAATCTGATGCAATTTGCAGCTAGTAATTAAACGCAGGTAAAAACACGAAACGCAACACAATGAATGGTGACTCAAATAAAATAAATATCACATTTCAGGTTTTGTTTCCAAAAATATCACAATTTTTTTAAGAAATCAAAAATGCCACAAACTTTAGGTCATAACTGATTTAGTAATTCTTTATGAACTCTAACTATCCACAGTATTTTGGGATCTAAAATTTGAACAAGATGAAATTTCTAAGTGCAATTCAAACCATAGTACATCTGTAGACTGTAGGATCTGATAAAACCTTACAACATCAAATTCTGTAGTCTAGTAGCTATATATCCTTCATATGTGCTTTATGGTCATATATTAAGTAAAATTTCGCAAATGTTTTTTTTTTTTTTTTATTTGCAAGCAAAAGTTAAGGCAATGTTTTAAATCTCATCATTTTAGTAATGGTTTTCATGTTTTCCATCCAAGTCAAACCCAAACGATGACGGGATATTGTTCTTAAATTCGAGTTTGTATTGGATCACGCAGAGTAGATTGGGGGGGATCATCTTGGGTATGATTACTTTAAAAAGAAAAAAAAATGGTGCTTCAAAATTACGCCAAATGAGCAAAAGATTTTGGGTTTAGCATTTAGCTTATTTAAAATTGGAGGCTTTGAATCATAGGTAGTAAGAATTTGGAATTCAAATGAATTTACTATTCAAGAATGTGGTTTTTCAGGTTCTCAATGGATTTCAAATTAATCAAACAGACTCTTATTTTTATTGAAATGATAACAGAAAAAGATTAATGAGCCTCTTTAATATCGTAAGTTACAACATTCTTAGAAAAAGATTAATGAGCCTCTTTAATATCGTAAGTTACAACATTCTTCTAGTAATACATAAAACTCATCGTTTTAGTTCACGAACACTTATTTTTGCATAGGAATTCCATCATCCATTTGCTTTAACTCAGTCTCCAACCTTTGGTTTGTGACAGAAGCTCTATCGTTTAACCAACTTATGATATCACTAAACACAATCTCCAAATTCTCAGGAGATTCTCCGTACAAAAGTCCATGCCACATGTTCGGGTATAACTTGAAAGTCTTGTCCGAACTTGAAGCCACCTCGTATAGTAGTTTGCTTACGTTTTTGTCTGTAACTTTATCATCTTCACCGTGAAGGACAATAAATGGCATTGATACCTGTTTTTTAAATCAAATTTTTTAATGTTTATTCACAAATTTTGTTAATTAAATAAAATCAAATCTTGGATATATCAAAGGAGATCGATAAAAAAATATGAGAAACCTGATCAAGATTCTTCTCAAGATCCAAGCTAACCAATAAGAGTTGATGAGCGGTTTTCAAGCGAGGCCGGCCCTTGTAGCAATACTCATTGTCCCTTACCTTTAAAATCATTTCTTGTTAAATAAAGAAAACGTCTAAAATTATATTAAAATGATGATAATCAAATATGTTACCTGTTTTCTTATGTGGGATTCTTTAAATGCTACGTCAATGATATCGTTGCTAGGAACTATCTTCCAAGTTGGAATAAACCGAGTTAGCTTTGTGAGAAATGAGATCACCATTGGATGTGGCTTTATGTCTTCTGCTAACTTTACTCAAAAAAAAAATAAATCAAGAGATTCATCTAACTAAAAATAGTGAAATAGACATCATATTATATGAAAAAAAAAAACTTGATCTTAAATTTTAGAAGTCAACACTTTTATAGTAAGGATATACTAAACTAAGGGCTAATTTAAAACTTGAAGAACACGTGATCAATCGATCATACATACCTTACACATGGGGGCGACTAAAACGGCACCGTTCCAAAAATCAGGCTTCTTTCTCTCTAAGAGTAACACAACTGCTCCTCCCATGGATTCTCCCATTAGAAACCTCATCTTCCCCTTATTCTCTTCCCTCTCTTCACATTCATCATTTTCAAAATATATTAATAATAACATTTTCAAACGGAGGGAAAACAAAAGAAGAAGAAGAAGTGAAAATTATTAAAAACCACGTACAAAATGGAGGTTAAACTTATTTGTTGGTACTTTAAAGAATTCTTACCACAAATTGAGGAGTAATGAGAATAGACGTCATGAACAAGATCATCAAATTTTTTGACGTAACCATTTAATCCTCCGGATTTACCATGGCCTTCATAGTCCATTCCATAGACA
Source organism: Arabidopsis arenosa (assembly GCA_905216605.1). NCBI lineage: Eukaryota > Viridiplantae > Streptophyta > Magnoliopsida > Brassicales > Brassicaceae > Arabidopsis > Arabidopsis arenosa. The sequence continues at coordinate 13,086,633 of LR999455.1, read as the reverse complement.
GCGAAACCCGCATTGGCCAACCTCATTGCAGTGCCTGATGAATATGTTTTAAAATTGATTAGAATGTATTCATCATTTTGCTATGAATGTAATGACGATTAATTATTCATCATAATTTTAAAAGACGGAACTGCTCATGGTGATGCTTGATTCCATGGCGTAGCCATGACAGAGAAAGATTAAAGCCTTTGGTTCTTGCTGCTCCTCTGGTTTCCATGAACACGTGAAAAGTTGAATCCCTCGTGAGTTTGAAACATAATCCTAAACAACAAACGAAAAACCAAATTTTAATATCAGTTTAAAACAATTATTGAATCTTGGTTTTTTTTTTTTTTTTGTTTACATACAAGAAGTGCAAGAACTTTCATGACAAAAGAGCTGACGCATAATTGAAAAGAGAGAAAGATTATAAGACATACCTCTTTGTACGTAACCATGATGTTCTGTTTTCGTTATATGTTTCAAGAAGAAAACTGGAATCTGTATCAATATATATATAGAAGAAGACGAGGGTGACGAGATAAGAGATTTATATTTGACCAAAAAAAATTAGTCAGAGGAGAGAAGAGTCAAATCAGATTGAGATTTTTAACGATAAACCGCTTAATGCGTTTACTTATGGGACCAGCTGACTAAAATAATATATCCTGTGAATTAACTAACTTTACTTTAGGGGAAATTACCATTCGATTTATGGAAAATTGCAAGACACGAAGGTCGATGTTGAATTAAATAAGACTTATATTAATGAACTTTTGTACATAAAAAAAAAAAAAAAAAAAAAAAAAAAAAAAAAAAAAAAAAAAAAAAAAAAATTGCAAATACACCACATGGTGAATCAGATTAACGTATTAATTACCATGACTAAGCTCCAAACCTAAAAAGAATAAATAAATTTTCACTCTCTGTACTAAACTTACGGCCCATTTATATAATTCAGGCCCATTTAGAACTCCTCTTCTTCAGTTTAGGGTTTCTACTTTCTGGTCTCTCTTAACATAGCAGTGCAAAGAGACTGAGTGAGAGAGCTTGAAGACGCCATGGGTAAGTCCTTATTCTTGAATCATTTTCACCATTATCGTTTCATTTCTTGTGTTTGTTTTCTGAGATAATTTAATTATTGGGTTTTTGTGAAATTGATCGTGAACAGCGAGAATCAAGGTTCATGAGTTGAGAGAGAAATCAAAATCGGATCTTTCTACTCAATTGAAAGAACTAAAGGCAGAGCTTGCTCTCCTCCGTGTCGCTAAGGTCACTGGTGGTGCTCCTAACAAGCTATCTAAGATGTAATTATTCTCTTCTCTCAGCTCTCTCTCTTATAGCAACAAACTTGATTTTGTAGCTTACTTTGATAATGTTGTTGTTGCATTTTGAGCTGCTTGATATTGGGATCACTAGCCTCTTTCTGAGTATGATCTATAGCTAGTGAGATAAGTCATTGTGGATTTTATAATTGTTAGTTGCATTTATATTGAAATGTTTATGTTTTACATAATTAGGCATTTGATACATTCATGTTATTAGTGTGTATGCATGGTACCTGACTTATGGATGTGTGGATATTTTAGTCTCTAAGCATCAATTTTATGTTCAGTGCAACTAGAATCCTTAGCATCTTAAGCAAATTTCCTCTGTTGATTGTATACGCAACGCTGAACTTGGTGTTTAGAACAATCGAGTCCTAGATTAGTTTTTGGAACCTGTAGTTCTTGTCTGTCTACAAAATGGGAAAAGATTGATAATTATTTATAATCTATTTGAATCTCTGAACAAGCAAGAACCTTGTTTGTTTAGGACTTTTAGCAATCTTGGGAAGGCCTCAATTCTCAAGTTATTTTGGATCTGAATGGGGTCCTTTTTTTCTATTGTGTTGTTGCAGCAAAGTGGTGAGGAAGTCGATTGCGCAAGTGTTGACTGTGATCTCACAGAAGCAAAAGTCTGCTCTTAGAGAAGCATACAAGAACAAGAAGTTGTTGCCACTCGATCTCCGTCCCAAGAAGACTAGAGCCATCAGAAGGAGACTCACTAAGCACCAGGTATTTTGATGCCATGAGTTTCCCTATTGGCCTATTCTAATTCAACGACATGCTTTGTTTTGGTCCTTACTTAATGACTTTCTCTGCTTTGGATAGGCGTCCCTGAAGACAGAACGAGAGAAGAAGAAAGAAATGTACTTTCCAATTAGAAAGTATGCCATCAAAGTTTAATAATCATTCTGCTGCTGTCAGAGATCTCAATCTTCTCAAATATATCTGAATTTTCTTTGAATTAAACATTTGATTCTTCAAACATATCATTGTATCATCTCTCACGTTCTTTGTTTCAAATATGATATAAAACCTATTTGACTTTTGAGAACTAGCTCCTGGGAGTGATCTATTTGGTCGGTCTCTTGGCAATAAAATCTTCAAAACGTTAGATTCCATTGGGAGGTTCTTTAGAGGGTTTCTCACATTTAAAAAAGTAAAAATAATAATGAGTTCTTGAAGCCGATATTTCAGTTGATTGAGTGTAAATTTCAGTCACAACTAAGCAGTCTAGACAACAAATTAGAACAATATTATTTGGAAAACTAATAAAAAAAAAAAAAAAAAACAGTAAAACATTGTATGATTCGAACCTGGGAATGACGACTAATATGCAATATACACAACCAAAAGCGCTGTGTCATTTTGGTTAAACTTCTATACACACAAAACATTATAAATCAGTGGGGGGCACGTGCCCCACCACCTCTTAACCTACCTACATCCGCCACACTGACTTTGATTGTTTCTCTGTTTTTCCTCAGCTCACTGAAACATGTCTGCGAAGTGGCGAGCTCTGCAGCATCGCCATCGTTACACTTACAGTGCTGTTCTGTTCCCCAGCTCCTTCACTGCTTCTTTGAGCCAATCTAGTTTGTCTCAGTCTTGTCCCAAGTTTTACTCCGACATTGGAGAATTGGTTTCTTTGAATTCAATCTACGCGCAAGTTAATCACGCCAAGAAAGTTGTTGCTTCGTTCGGAGAGGTTCTCGCCAAGACACATGAAAATGAAGGAGGGGAGAGAGAGGCAGTTTTTGTACGGGAAGCTATTAGGTTTTACTTGGAGGTTCTGTTCATGGAGAATTCTTTGCCTCTACATAAGACCCTTGTTTCAGCCTTGGCTAAAACCAGTAAGTTCCATTCAGTGATTAGTTCATGTTTTAAGGAGCTTTGTGATGAATATGGCGGTTTGGAAGATGGTGGGAATCGATTCTGTGTGTCTAGAGTTGCTTTATCAGTGATGGGTATGCCAAAGTTGGGATATTTAGTTGATATAATTGAAGATTGCGCGCTTTTGGTGGGTCATGATATCGTTTCAGGGTTGAATGGTATAATCTTAGACTCTGAAGCTTGTGATAGGCCTCCTCCTACTGTTATGGAGCAATGCCAAGAGGCTTTGTCTTGCTCGTATTACTTGTTTCAGCGGTTTCCTTTGAAGTTTAAGGGTTTAGTTGGGGAGGATGCAAGTTTTATGGAGAGTGTTTTGGCTGTACAAGTAAATATTTTGAAGTCTCCGGCTTTTTCTAGGGACTGTTATGTGGCTGCTGGTGTCAGTTTCTGTGCTGCTCTACAGGTCTGTCTCAAAGACGAAGAGCTTGGATTGTTTATAGCGCAAGGTATATTTTGCTGGAGTAGTGTCGTTAGGTTGACTGATATTGTTAGCAAAATTCCATTTGCCGGGGACATTTGTTCTGAGATCTGCAGTTTTTCATCTTTGAGTAGACTCTGCTTGATCCGAGGCATTCTTACTACAGTTTCTAGGGGTATTCTTGTTTCCTCTTTTGCTCGGTTGAGTAACAGTGATTGTGATCACAAAACTATTCTGTATGACGGGATTTTGCTCGAACTTTGTGATTTATGCGAGAACCCCATTGACAGCCATTTAAATTTTCACGCACTAACTGTGATGCAGATTTGCATGCAACAGATCAAGACATCTATGTTAACTGATTTATCAGAAGATTATGATCCAATGCCAGACAGCATGGCCGCTCGAGTACTCAGAATTATATGGAACAACTTGGAGGACCCTTTGAGCCAGACAGTCAAACAAGCTCACCTCATGTTTGACCTCTTACTAGACATTCAAACCACAGTCCACCAGACAGATGATAAAGTGGGAATAAGGGAATCTTTGCTTAAAATTGTCAACTATCTTCTTCGTTTAGGATCACGCTGTAAGGGAAGGTATGTTCCATTAGCATCCTTGACAAGGCGGTTAGGTGCGAAGACTTTGATGGATATGAGTCCTAACCTATTGTTCGAGATGGCAAATGCATATATTGATGATGATGTCTGCTATGCTGTAACATCATTTATAAAATGTTTCCTTGAAATGTTGCGTGATGAATGCTGGGGGAGCGAAGGTGTTGACCAGGGTTATGCGCGTTATCGAGAACATTGTTTGCCTCCTTTCCTCTACGGGCTAGCTTCAGGCATGTCGAAACTCAGGTCCAATCTAAATACCTATGCAGTTCAAGTCTTACTTGAACTGGATGTAGACAGTATATTTCTTTTGCTTGCGTTTATATCTATTGGGCCGAGTGAGGAAGAGACAAAGCTCAACTATACTGAGTTGAGTAACATGAGTATGGAACTGACAGTTGAACAGAAAGTCGTTGTTTTAGTGTCATTGCTGAAAGTTTGTCGTACACTTGCATTCCTTGAAGGGGATATTGAACAAAAAAGAAGTACGGATGCATTTGCAGTTGTCCAAATTAAGGGTATTGAGTTAAAAGTTCCCATTGAGTGGCTAAAAATGGCCTTAGCCCATGTTGATGAGTCGGTTCGTGTGGATGCTGCAGAGACACTCTTCTTAAACCCCAAGACTTCTAGCCTTCCATCCCCCTTAGAGCTTTATCTCATGAAGGAGGCTGTTCCCTTGAACATGAGGTCATCTTCTACAGGTTTTCAAATGAAATGGACCAGTTTGTTCAGGAAATTTTTTTTACGGGTCCGTACGTCGCTGGAAAAGCAGTATAAGCTAGGGAGCTTGCAACCACTTAAAAGCGACAAGAATGCAGTTCTACGAGCAGAGAGTTTGTTCAAGTTTATGAGGTGGCTGAGTTCCTTTTTGTATTTATCTTGCTACCCTTCTGCTCCTTACAGGAGAAAGATAATGGCGACGGAACTTATACAGATCATGATTGAAGTCTGGCCTGTTGTGGCTTCTAAGGATCCCACTTCGCATCAAGGCCATCTTTACCCATACTGTGATATTGTCACTTCACATGATTCAACGTTATTGCTGGTTGGATCGATTGTTGATAGTTGGGACAGGCTTAGGGAAAATTCTTTCCGTATTTTGCTTCACTTTCCAACTCCATTTACTGGCATTTCAAGTGAAGACATGGTCCAAATCATTATTCCTTGGGCCAAACATCTAGTCTGCAGTCCACGGGTAAGAGAGAGTGATGCAGGTTCTTTGACTCTTAGGCTTATCTTTAGAAAGTACGTATTGGACCTTGGTTGGATAGTCAAGGTTTCCACTAATGTTTTCTGTTGTCAAAGAGAGTGTGAAAGTATTCATGGTCTTTATCAGAACTCTAAACCCATGTATCCTGTGGTTGAGTATATCAAATCACTTATTCATTGGCTTGATGCTTCTGTGACGGAGGGAGAGCGTGATCTCTCTGAAGCATGCAAAAACAGTTTTGTTCATGGGGTATTATTAGCTTTGCGTTATACTTTTGAGGAATTGGACTGGAACTCTAGTGCAGTGTTAAGTATATCAGAGATGAGAAAGGAACTGGAAAAGCTTCTGAAACTGGTGACGCGAATAACTACATTAGCACTTTGGGTGGTTTCTGCAGATGCTCTGTGCTTGTCTGAGGATATGGATGACATAATAGATGATGATAGTTTCTTTTCAAATGTTCAAGATGATGCTGCCGCTGCTCTCTCAGAGGAACACACAAGTACATATTCAAAACCTGTGCATGAAACAGTACAATCAGAACAGGTAGTTATGGTTGGTTGCTGGCTCGCTATGAAGGAGGTATTGATTCTGTCATCTTTTTGATAATTGTTCTTACTTTGGCATCACCTTTTTTGCGTTTTCATTTTTCATAATACTTTTCTCGACTATCTGCTCTTTTTTGAGTAACTTCATATAGAAACTATTTTCTTACTTCAGGTGAGTCTTCTTTTGGGAACAATTATAAGAAAGATTCCATTACCTACCAGCAGCCTTAGACCTTTAGAAAATGGTGATACAGCTTCTGCAGTCCCCAATGATTTAGTGATAGGAAATTCTGAATCACTGCTTGACCTGAAGCAACTTGAAAAGATTGGAGACCACTTCTTGGAAGTGCTTTTAAAAATGAAGCACAATGGTGCAATAGATAAGACAAGAGCTGGATTTACAGCTTTGTGCCACCGTTTACTATGTTCTAACGATCCAAGGTATGATTTTAAGCTTCTTGTGTGTCCTTGTAACCTGTTTTTCTATTCAATGACATATTGTGTTTCTTTTTTCTTTTCATAGACTTTGTAAGTTGACAGAATCCTGGATGGAGCAACTTATGGAAAGAACTGTGGCAAGAGGACAGACAGTGGACGATTTGTTAAGAAGAAGTGCAGGAATTCCCGCTGCATTTATTGCTCTTTTTCTCTCAGAACCGGAAGGTTCACCAAAGAAGCTTCTTCCACAGGCGCTTAGGTGGCTAATAGGTCTTGCAGAGAAGCCTCTCATGGAACCCCTGGAACAGAAAGGTTCTAAAAATATGGTTGAGGAGATCAATTCTTCTGATATGCATTCAAGTGAAAACCTTTCAAAGGTCCGTGATGAAGGAGTCGTTCCAACGGTGCATGCCTTCAATGTTCTCAAAGCTACTTTCAACGACACAAACTTGAGCACTGATACTTCTGGGTTTTCTGCGGAGGCTATGATTGTTTCAATAAGATCCTTCTCTTCACCATATTGGGAGGTCAGAAACAGTGCCACACTTGCATACACTGCCTTGGTCCGTAGAATGATTGGATTCCTCAATGTTCAAAAACGTGGATCTACCCGTCGTGCTTTGACTGGGCTTGAATTTTTTCACAGGTATGTCTATAAGATCCTCCCCTGAAAAAAAAATTCGTAGTGTCTCTACATTTGACAATGTATTGTTTTCATCCAGTATTTAATGTTGCGTTGGTTTTCTTGAAGGTACCCCTTGTTGCACCCTTTTATATACAGTGAACTAAAGGCAGCAACTGATTTGCTTGACACATCTGGTCCATCTGATTCAAGCCTCGCAAATCTTGTCCATCCGAGTTTATGGCCGATTCTGATTCTTTTATCTAGGCTTAAGCCTTCACCCATTGCAAGTGAAACTGGAGATGACCTGGACCCGTTCGTTTTCATGCCCTTTATTATGAAATGCTCTACTCAAAGTAATCTCCGTGTTCGTGTTTTGGCATCACGTGCTCTAGTAGGTCTTGTTTCCAATGAGAAACTCCAAAGCGTTCTGCTCCGAATTGCCTCAACATTACCTTCTAATGGGGCCCAAGGTGGGTCCTTCAATTATCTTCACGGTATTTTGTTGCAACTTGGTAATCTCCTAGATACAAACTGTAGAGACCTTGCTGATGACTCTAAGAAGGATCAGATTATTGGAAAATTGATCAATGTCCTTGCAAAATGCTCATGGTTGGCTTCTCCATTGACGTGCCCTTGCCCGATCCTCTGTACATCTTTTTTGAGAGTGCTTGATCATATGCGAGTTATTGAATGGACATGCTCTGAAAGCAATAATCTAAGGGACATCTACAAATTGCACTTGGATCTATCAACAAATTGCTTGGATGCAGATGCCTCTTACGGTTTCTCCTATTATGACCCTTCAATCTCTGAGCTTAGAGAACAAGCAGCTGTGTCTTATTTTGGTTGTGTATATCAGCCATCTGATGAAGCAGCGGAAGTTTTTCAGATTACTCAAAGAACAAATTTGCAATCGCAGAAAGTTCCTGAAGCATTAGATTTTCCTGACCTTAACGAAAGGCTCCTTCGTTGTATATCTGATCAATCATACGAAGTTCGTCTTGCAACACTGAAGTGGTTTCTGCGGTTTCTGAAGTCAGAAGATTCCAGTTTCTCAGAGTCGAGCAGTATTTGGAATTGGGCAAAAAACGGTCTCCAGGTGATATTATTAGAACTCTTGGACAAGGAGAAAAACCATAAATGTGAGAACTACATTCTAAGGATTCTTTTCCAGTGGAATCTTCTTATGTACAAAAAGTCATGTAACGGTGAATCTGTTGAAGGCATTTACGTTGGTTCGTTGAATTATGATTCGGTTTTTCATCTTTGGGGCAGGCTGACTTCTCTATATGAGAGCACACGACGTGCTAAAATCCGAGGTGCAGTCATGTGTTGCCTGGCAATTTGTGTGAAGCATCTCACGGGTTTGTTCATCCACAAAAACGAATCTGAAAAGGAAGAGGAACCAAGATGGGATTGTATAACTGATTGTGTCTCCTACTTTGTTAACTTGATCAAACAGAAAAGCTTACCATCCGAGCAAGTAAATGTTCGCCATGCATCTGCAGAGGCTATTATAGCATCAGGTATACTGGAACAAGCGAAGCTCATAGGCCCTCTTGTCTCAAATCACCAAATTTTCTCTGAAACTACACCAAGCAAATTTCAAAAAGCTTGTGACCTATACGCATATCAAATTCTGGAGCTGTGGTTCACTTGCATCAAATTGTTGGAGGACGAAGATGATCTCATCAGGTCAAAACTTGCTACGGATGTTCAGAAGTGTTTCTTCACTGCCATGGAAGTTCCTACTCAAGTAGATAAAGTCTTGGAACTGAGCTTCAACCATTTATCTTCCGTCTTTGGGCACTGGAACGAGTATTCCCAATATCTCTCGAGATGGGTCTTCAACACCGCAGATTACACATCCCCACCAAAGGGTGGTAGTGATCTTGTGAGACGGGTTTTTGACAAGGAAATCGATAATCACCATGAAGAAAAGCTTCTGATCTTGCAGTTTTGCTGTTACCATCTACAGAAACTACCAAACAGAGACTTTTCCCTGGCACAACTACTCGACTGGAGGAGTAAATTCCACAATCAGTTGCTTTCTTTCGCTAAAGATCATGTCAGCAAACAAAGAGAAAGCTGGGTAGGCGGTGTTGGGAACCACAAGGATGTTTTTTTGCCACTCTATGGTAATCTCCTTGGTCTCTACGTCTTCTCCAACTGCATTTTCAGATTCTCAACTGATAGCAATGACAAGAAAACTCTGTTTTCTGATATCGTTGAACTTGGGGAGGCCTTGAAACCCTTTTTGAGGAACCCTCTGGTGTCTAACATGTTCCGAGTAGTTGTCAGATTACATGAGAAGTTTCTGGATGATCCTTTGTTGGACTTATCTACTGTTCTTTCTGGAGAGATTTGGGAAGGTTTTGATCCATATTTTCTTCTCACTGAGGGAGAAATCAAAGTCAGATCTTTCGACTCAGTTGAAAGATCTGAAAACGGAGCCTGCTCTCCTCCGCGTCGCTAAGGTCACTGGTGGTGCTCCTAACAAGCTCTCTAAGACGTATGTTCTCTCACCTCTCTATTACGGAAACATTAGTTGTATTGCTTATTTCATTACTGATGTTGCATTTGGGATTCTGGGTTTTCAATATTTCAAGCTGCTTGAAATTGGGGATTCAGTAGCTCCTTTTTCTCAGTATGATCTGGCTATTGAGAAAAGTGAAACTTTATCTGCAAATTTTTTTGGTTTAGCCTAACTTATGGATTTCTAATTGTAATTGCACTTCTGTAGAACTGTTTATGCTACCTCTTTCTACAAGATTAGGCATTTCACACATTCATGTGATTGGTGTGCGTTTATGTTACCTGCCTTATGGATTTATGATTGTTAGATTTTTTGTTGCTTCTATGTATTGTGTGTGTTTTAATCCAAAATGAACCCACAGGTTTACCATCTTGAACAAAATTTCACTGTTAATTGTAACCACAAACACGGAAATGGACTGTTTAAAAGGATCACCGCCTAGATATTATTCTCATGCTTCTGCTTATGTTGCACACCTTGCTCATATTTCCAGTTTTTCTTATGGGCTATGTAACTATCTTGTCTTCAAAGGAAAAGAATGTTACTTGTAATCTACTTGAATCTCTGGGCAATCAAAGATCTTCTTGGCTTAGACTTTTGTCCATCTTTCTAAATCTCAGTACTAAAGTCATTATGAATCTGAGCAGGATCTTCTGTGTTGTTGCAGCAAAGTGGTGAGGAAGTCGATTGCGCAAGTGTTGGCTGTGATCTATAGAAACAAAAATCTGCTCTAGGAGAGAGGCATACAGAACAAAAAACAAGACGTTGCCACTTGATCTCTGTCCCAAGAAGACTAGAGCCATCGGGGGAAGACTACCCAAGCACCAAGAAGTGATGGGTTTTCTTATTCAATTCTAATCAGTTTTTAATGGAATTATGCTTTGTCTGGTCCAATACGAAATAACTTATTCTCTACATTGATGAATACAGAACGAGAGAAGAAGATAACATTGTAGAAAGTAAACCATCGAAGTTTAATATTCTCTTGTTGTATGTATACCTCTGTTTTGCTGTCAAAGATTTTTTATCTCCTCTGATATATACTTAAACTGAAAGGTTTGATTCTTCAAACATATCATTATACGGGAGAGTGAGAGGTTCATCATATTCCAACTTTGGATGGCTATTCCAACATACTAGGATAAGATATTCATGGTCCATCACCATCCAAAAAACGTAACGAGTGGTATCAATTCTATCAATGATTCTACTTTAACATGTTTGTTTTTTTCACGGCTCTATGAGCAAGTATTGTGAATTCGATTTGAATAAGCATGCATTCCGAGCGATATAAATGTTTATTTTTATTCATCCAAATGTTGGTTCGTGTCACAATAATATATCGTACTGCACATGGTAGAAGTAGACATTAGAGTTTAGTGTATCTATATAATAAGTCAAAATAACCACTTGGATTATTATTTTTTGGGAAATCAAAGATACTTAATAAACTTTTGACTTTTGCATTATAGCATTGTCTTACTCTGAAGTCTGTGATCTACGCTTGAGTTGACCACTTCACAATCCAGTCTCCAAATTGTTTTCGCACTTTGCTATTATTCATTTCTGCTTCGTTAGAACTCCCCAAGCTTACAACCAAATAACCTAAGCAATCTCAATCTGAAACGAACTAAACACTACAATAGTTCATTTTTCTCTCATAACAAGATAATTGTCAGATTAAAACAAAACAAACTGTGAGTTGTAATCAAATGATGGCATTAATCAATAGTCATTGCTTTGCTGATTGAAGAAGATTCCACTTTTTTTTTTTTTTTTTTTTTAAAAAAGACAACTAGAATAACTAAATTCTTTAAGGTTCGTTACCAATGTAACAGAGAATACGTGAAGTAACACTAGCCATTGTTTAAAGAAAGAGAGTCGTCGTAACAAAACGTAGACTAGCTTATAATGCTCTTATAATGATTTAGCCAACTCACATATATACGTCTTCGAAGCCAAGTTGGTTGAAATGTATATGTAAACGCAATTGACTTTGGTAAGCGAATCTCGATTTTTGGTCTTTAAAGAATCTGTAACGCCTGGAAATTGCCAATGACTCCGGTGCGTATATCTTTATATCATAATTTATCGAGTGCGTATATTTGACTTTTTTTTTGCAAAACAATACATATACATAACATGCGAATGTCTTGTGTCTGTGTATATGATTTGTAATGTATAGGAAAAGTTGGAATATAGGTTTTTTTTCTTCTCGACAAGATCATTATGATGAGTACGTATCTTTTTTTATAATCTTTTTGGTCAAACAAATGAATATTAGTTGTGCATAAAAAATATATGATGACAACTTACTAATTTACGTTTTTTTTTTTATCTATCCTCAATAATCACAATCACAAACATATACTATTAGATTATAACGGTGCTAATATAGAATTAGGCTGTAAAATCAACTTAAATATTGTGTAGCACTTTTCTCTTCACTATTAAAGTACACTTAGAGCTGTTATTAGTTTGCAAGGACAGCGTTCACAAATTATAATTATTTTTATTAATTTAAAATGTCTATTACCGTAATAACGATAACTTACTTATTAACGAAATGCAGACATTGATAGACACACAAAGAGTCTTGTTTTGTCGAGTTTTCTCATCTCTTTGTCTTCTCTCTTTTGGGCTTATTAGTCTCCGGGAAATTTTTGTCTTCCGCCGACTTAAGTGTATTCTACCATTACCATGTATCCCTCTTTGTTAACATTGATAAAACTAGATGACAACGAAAAAGACAAACACACAACAATTGAAATGCAGAAACGCGTTATTATAAGAGACCGCTAAATATCTAAATTTCGGACTTTTCTAGTGAAACTTCTATTAGTCTTTTCTTTTTCTTATTTTGGTCAAAAAAACTTCTAATACGAAATTCGAACAAGAAAGATAATTAGTGATCAATACTACGAATGATGCAATAAAAAAGATCAAATCAAATGAACAATTGATGAAATTTAACTTTATATAAAATTATATAAGTTGACAGAATGAAATAGTCATAGTTCTAGACGTGTATAGCAAAAACTTTGTCGTCATATGTATATAAAATTTGTACTCTAGTTATCTAAGTATTTATAAAATTAAGGCTTATATTATTATACATCAAAGTCAATGGTTCTTTTTGGTTTGGGTCTATAATCACAGGTAATCACATCGTCATCGATTTCAAAATCAAGACCAATATATATCTCTTTTATATAATTGTTAAAAACTATCTTCCTTATTAAAATAGAAAGAGTAAAAGCCAAGCAACACCATTTTAAAACGCCTGTTTTCAATTCAGAAAGAAGAGAACAGAGAGCTTCTTCTTCTTCAATGGCGAAAATGGCGAAATTTTCTTTCTTTTCCTCATCATCTCCTAAATATATTCCTTCTTCGCCTTCTTCATTCACTTCTTTCCCGGCTTCTCCTCTGAACCAGAACTTTACTCAGGCTATGATGGAGGAAACTGTGGAGACAGTGGAATCCGTCATCAGAAAATGGGACCCGAACACGCCTTCCTTCACCAAGATCGTCTCTCTGTTCAACCATAGCAGGAAGGAGGCCAAAGAGTTCATCAGATGTGTCCGTGATTTGCGCAGAGCGATGCACTTTCTTGTCTCTCAAGACTCTCAATCTCCAAAGCTTGCACTTGCTCAGACCCTGATGCAGATCGCCATGGCAAGGCTCGAGAAAGAGTTCTTCCAGATATTATCTTCAAATAGAGACAAGCTTGATCCTGAATCAGTTTCTGGTCAATCCTCAATCTCCAGCAATTCTGAATTTGAAGATGTTATGGGATCTGACGACGACGATGAAAGTGACAATGAGATGAGGAAAGCTGGTGAATCGATCACTCAGGTTGAGAAAGCTTCAGCTGTGGTGATGTCTGACCTAAAGGCTATTGCAGAGAGTATGATCAGTTGTGGATATGGTAAGGAGTGCGTAAAGATTTATAAGCGGATCAGAAAATCGATTGTAGATGAAGGGCTCAGCTTGCTCGGGATCGAAATCTACAAAGGCTCCAGATTTCACAGAATGGACTGGGTCACGCTCGAGCATATGATCAAGAACTGGGTAAAAGCTGCAAAGATTGGCGTTGCCACGCTCTTCCGTGGAGAGAAACTTCTTTGTGATCATGTCTTTTCTGCTTCCAATTCAACAAGAGAGTCATGCTTTTACGAGATTGCAAACGAAGCAGCCACTAACCTTTTCAAGTTCCCTGAATTTGTTGCGAAGGAGAAGAAATCACATGAGAGGATCTTCCCGCTAATGGATCTGCAGGCTGCAATCTCTGATCTCTGGCAAGACATAGAGATGATATTCCACTTCGATGCAGTAGCTGGTGTGAAATCTCAGGCGCTCACATCGCTGCAAAAACTAAAGGTCTCAATCCACAATGCTCTCACGGATTTTGAATCAACCATTCAGAAGGATTCGACGAAAGCCCTTACACCTGGAGGAGGGATTCATAAACTGACACGATCAACAATGAATTTCATTTCCTCCCTTTCTAAATACAGCGGTGTCTTGTCTGAAATCCTTGCAGACCATCCACTCCCAAGAAACACCCGCCTGCTAGAATCTTATGTCAGAACTCCAATTTCGGAAGATGAACAACACAATCACGCACTCTCGGTCCACTTTGCTTGGCTTATCCTGGTTTTGCTATGCAAACTAGACACCAAAGCAGAGCATTACAAGGATGTTTCTTTGTCTTACCTTTTCCTTGCAAACAACCTCCAGCTCATCATTGAAACAGTTGGTTCAACTCACCTAAGGAATCTCCTTGGAGATGATTGGCTCAACAAGCACGAAGATAAACTCGGCGCTTATGCTGGGAATTATGAGATAGCAGCATGGTCCAATGTTTTCATGTCTTTACCAGAGGAACCCACAGACCTATCACCAGAGGAGGCTAAAATATATTTCAGAAGATTTCACACGGCATTTGAGGAAGCATATATGAAACAATCATCACGAGTAGTACCAAATGCGAAACTTAGGGATGAACTGAAGGTTTCGATAGCAAAGAAACTTGTACCAGAATACAGAGAGTTTTACAGGAAGTACTTACCAATGCTCGGTCAGGAGAGGAACATTGAGATCCTAGTGAGGTTCAAGCCAGATAATTTGGAGAATTACATCTCTGATCTTTTCCACGGAACACCAATTCATGCATCATCTTCTTTTTCTTCATCTTCGTCGTCTTCATCCTGGAAATCTCTTGGGTGTGTTTCAGGCTGAGAGACTTGATCCATAGTTTTGGCTAAATATTCCATTCTACGTGATGTGAAGTATAAAAAATGTAGATACTTGTGTTTGCATTGTGTGTACAACAACAGAAAATGAGAACAAAAAAACAACATTGAGATTTTCTTTACATAATTTATGCCGAGTTCTTCATTATCTAAGAAAAAACAAACTTACGAAACGCTGTAAGAATAAAACGAGTAGTCTCTTATAACCGAAGTTGATATAAATCTGTAAAGAATTTGATTCAGTGATATACATTCAAGAAGCCAGTTACTTATCACATAGAAGCAAAATGTATAGAAAATCACACAGAGCATAGTGTAAACATAATGTCCTGAAGAACAAAAGCATTATTCACTTCTTGAATAACTAGAAAAAGAAGGAAATATGATATGCAAGAAAACAATTGGATCACAACTATTACTTAGGAACTCCATGATCAGAAGGACGGGATAAAGATTGCCAACCGGTACAAATTTGCATGATTTGCTTGAGAGTTTCTGATGGTGGCTCCACGGTCCATGTCGGGTAGTGTTCGCTTGGATGGAACACACATTCTTCACTGGCTCCTGTCAACAAGGAAGGTTGAGCTCCATTCAAGAACAAGTCATTTTCAGATCGTACTAACCCAGCTCTCGCTTCTTCCTTGTCAGCAGCCTACAAACAAACTCATACAAGATGATGGTAGTGGATTCATAAAAAGAACAAGATTTTCTCTGATGCAAGTGAAAAGCGAGGATTAACCTTTTCTGAGTAGTATTCAAAAGTTTTCTTCTTCACTCCCGCTTCGTATATATTGCATTGAGAGAACACCTGATTTCAGAAACATAATTACCCTCAGTTGAGAGTTGAAACAATAATCTAAGATCAACAATTGGATTTTTAAGATAAATCCCGTCTCCTGGATTTATTCAGACAGCAACTAAAAAAGAGATTTTACCTGCGCTTCTACGCTAGCACAAACAGCATATATTCCCCAGTTTCTTGTATAGTTGTTGTACAAATGAACTTTTCCAAATCTGAGACGAGGTTGTCTCTGCCTCGTTCCATCAAAGAAACAATGGTGAATGGTAACTCGGATACATCTATCTTCAACATGAGAAGGATCAGCTCCAATCAGCATCGTCTTGTCATGCTGAGCAAAATAACATCTGTTGAAACCAGAAGCAACATTAAGCCCCAGACAAGAGCATACATGACATTAACCTTAACCATCCAAAATCATCAACCTCACCTAGAAACAGTGATATCCGTGCTTTGTCTAGTGATATCAATAAGTCCATCATCGTAATCGCGCAGACTACACCTATCAATCCAAATGTGTCTAGACTTTGGTTTAATCTGAATACCATCAACATCATGACCTCTACCACCTTCAAACTCCAAATTGCAAATGATGATATGTTCACATTCCTTCAATCTTATTCCTTTCCCCGTAAGCTTAATTCGTTGTCCTCGTCCGTCAATCGTCTTGTAAGACGATACACTCAAGTATGAATTGAGATTTATAGTTCCAGAAACTGCAAAAACAATCCACAAAGGCTCTTTCCTCCTACCTCCTTCACGAAGAGTCCCAGGTCCATCATCTACAATTCACACATAACCAATCTCAAGATCTTCGAATACAACAACAGCCACAAATTGATTCCGTGTCTCAAATCAATCAATAAAAAAGGCGAATTAAGCTCGAGGAGTCGTACGAAATACATCACCTGCAAGAGAAGTGACAACGTAGAGATCGCCGTGGAGACCACCGACGGAGAAGCGACCGAAACCCTCGGCACGGCCAGCTAAAGCCCTGAGGCTGCAATCGGCATCAGCGTACGGTAGCGACGTCATCGTTTCGTTGTTATGCGACGTCGTATCAAGTCTTTCTGTTTACCGTCAAGCCTCTCTACTGGAGCGACAAAGGCAAAACTCAAAAGTGTAGATTGATTCTCTAGATCGGTGATTCGGTTTACCAAACCGGTTTGGACCGGGTAGATTGTTTAGTACATACATATTTGGTTTATGGGTCACGTGGACAACATTAACATCATGGAATAGTCAATTTTGAAACAGAAAAACTTGCCATTAACGTCTCCTTTGAAATTGCACTTATCCTTCCTATTTTTAGTAATTTCTCGAGTTGAAAACAAAAATTCAATCCCTCTGTTTTTAACGGTATCGTTTCTAAGTTTACTAAAGTTCAAATGGTTAGGTCTCTCAATTATTGGTTGAGAGTTGAAACACATCATTGGTTGAAATATTACAATTCAATTTTTATTTTTTTTACAAAAATACTGACTAACGAACCACAACTGTTTTTTAGATTTGGGACCCCCAAAATCTCAATACCGGGTACTGTCACAATTCAAAAACAACAGAGTAAAATGTGAGTATTTATTGCCGTAACAACCATGCCGACCAAAATAAATGATAGTACTAATTTACATGTCTTGTTATACTATGATTTAAGAAATTATAGTCGATAAGGTTTCAACCTTGGTACTTTTACTAATGAAAACATGTTTTAATATGTAAACATCGTGTTAAACAAAATTTGGTAGATGTCCCCAGCAGCTTTCTTTGAAGTGACAAGTACAAATTTGGTGTATGGTATGGGTTACGTGAATAAACACTACATCATCCAATAGTCAATTTCAAACAAAACTTAGCCATTAACGTCTCCTTTGAAATTGTACTATCCTCCTCCTATTTTTAGTAATCTCTCGTGTTAACAAAATTTCATACCTCGACTCAATCGGTTCCTTTAATTCTTACATGTTTATCGTTTCATATTGTCATTTGACTCGTTTCGATATTGTCGTCAATCATTCATACATCATGTATATAAAAAATAGATATTTCCCTTAATGTATTGATGTTAAAACTTGAATTGTTTCTTAGGAGTAGAACTGTAAAATTAGCGATTCCAAAACAGAAGAACGTGTTTGTGGCCGTCAGAGTCTGCCGACAAAAAAAGGAAAAATCTACATGTTATGGTTTGAAAGTTATTGGTTACTAAAGAAAACATGTTTTCAATATATCGAAACAAGGCTTTAAACAAAATTTGGTAACTGTATCAGCTTTGAATAATGGATAATAATGAAATGCCCCACGAGTTGACGAAGCCAAATTGCATTGTATCACGGATTCACTAATCACGAAAATCACGATTTTTATTTCCTCAATACATTTATGTCGAAAATGAAACTTCATGACATAGTTGAAAATCAAGAAACATTTAATAAAATCATGTATCGTAATCCGTAGGGGATGGCGATGATGATGGTGGTTGTCGAATTCTACGAGCCACATAATTTCGTGGGCTCCTTCATTCTGCACACAAATTATAGTTAACTCTCTCTCTCTCTCTCTCTCTCTCTCTCTCTCTCCTCTCTCTCTCTCTCTCTCTCTCTCTCTCTCTCCTCTCTCCTCTCTCTCTCTCTCTCTCTCTCTCTCTCTCTCTCTCTCTCTCTCTCTCTCTCTTCTCTCTCTCTCTCTCTCTCTCTCTCTCTCTCTCTCTCTCTCTCTCTCTCTCTCTCTCTCTCTCTCTCTCTCTCTCTCTTTCTCTCTTTCTCTCTTTCTCTCTTTCTTTTCTTGTTTGAAAACTATATATAGTTGACTACTTTAAACTTGTTTTTTGTTAATTAATTTCTAACTTATTAGTAGGTGTATTATATATCTCTGATATCACAATCCAATATTCTACAAAGATAGACTAATCAAGAAATCCAACCCAATTGGGAAATTGGAGTTTTACCAATTAATGGAAACTACGGCCATCCCAAGTTACCAACCGTTTTGTGGAGCCACATTGAAGAGTTTTGACATCCACATCCACTGTATACATGCATGTTTGTCAACGAATTCCTCTATAAATGTTTCAGCATGGTTCCTTTCTATAAATGTTTATCACTTTTTTTTTTGTATTATTTCATCAATTGATTCGAGATATATTAATAAAGGTATATATATATATCGTTAATTGTACGTGTCGGTGTTAATATTTGATTTGGTAATTAGGAGTAGAAAACGGTTTTGGAATACTATAAAACCATAATTCTAAAACCAAAAAATGTGTTTAATTTTTAGGCCATCGGAATGATGATGTACATAATATGCTTTGGTTAATTTCCAACTTAAAAAGAATAATCAGAGGCGGATCTTGGTCCTTGTGGACGTTAAACTTATTATTGGTTACTGATCAACGCAAACGTGGCTCTGTATATACAGGAACATATCTTCAAAATTTGGTTGATGAGTCAAATATAAATGCGACTCGTGGTGCAGTGCAGAAGCCGGCCAAACTCAAAATACAATTTGAATTTTCTTTTACTCTTATCACGAATTGAATGACCACGTACTTCACGGTTTTTGCTTCTTACATACATTTAATGTCGAAAACGAAACTTCTAAATTATTGTTGATTCTTACTAGCCACGGAGCCACACGAACGTTACATTTTTCCTTATAAATAATCACGTATCGAAACTATACGTCCCATCATAAAAATATCATTACTAAGAACTTTCTGATTCCACCATACTTCACCATCAGTTTGATGATATCTTAAACCTAAACCCTAAACGACGCCGTACGATGAATCTATCACTTAGCGGTAGAAAGATTGCCATGACACGTGTTTCGGCGGAAACTCAATATATCACTCCCATCGGATCACCAACGCTCGACGAGTTGCTGAAAGACTGCGACAGTTTCCGAAAAGGAGATTCCGGCGACGGCGTAAAAAGCGACGATCCGGCCCATCACATAATAGATGTCGAAGCCTTCTATGTAAAACCTGTTCCGTACGTCTTAGCCTTTAACAATCTTGAATACGATGTCGTACTACGACGTCGTTTTGATTTCTCCCGGCGAAGAAACTCCGCTTCCGTGAAGACTCTACTCGGTGGTGTTTCCGGCGAGGCTTGTGACGGCGATATCCTCGCCGTTCTTGGTGCAAGTGGAGCAGGGAAATCAACGTTGATCGATGCATTAGCGGGGAGAGTTGCGGAGGGAAGCTTGAGAGGCACGGTAACTCTAAACGGAGAGAAAGTTTTGCAATCTCGATTGTTGAAAGTGATCTCGGCGTATGTGATGCAAGACGATCTTCTTTTTCCGATGCTCACCGTTAAAGAAACCCTAACTTTCGCTTCCGAGTTTCGTCTCCCGAGAAGTTTGTCTAAGTCGAAGAAGATGGAGCGTGTTGAAGCCCTAATTGATCAATTAGGGCTAAGAAACGCGGCGAACACGGTAATCGGAGACGAGGGACACCGTGGAGTCTCTGGAGGAGAAAGACGGCGTGTTTCAATCGGAATCGATATTATCCACGATCCTATCGTCCTGTTTCTCGACGAACCAACGTCGGGATTGGATTCCACTAACGCGTTTATGGTGGTGCAAGTTTTGAAACGAATTGCTCAAAGTGGCAGTATCGTAATTATGTCGATCCATCAACCTAGTGCTCGAATAGTGGAGTTGCTTGATCGCCTTATCATCTTATCTCGTGGCAAAAGTGTGTTCAATGGATCTCCGGCTAGTCTTCCCGGATTCTTCTCCGACTTCGGACGACCGATCCCGGAGAAAGAGAACATCACAGAGTTTGCACTTGATTTAGTTAGAGAGCTCGAAGGATCCAATGAAGGAACTAAAGCTTTAGTAGACTTCAACGAAAAGTGGCAACAAAACAAGCTCAGTCTCATCCAATCTGCTCCACAAACGAATAACCTCGAGCCAGACCGCGCATTATCTTTAAAAGAAGCCATCAATGCAAGTGTTTCTAGAGGCAAACTAGTCTCAGGCTCATCTAGATCCAATCCCACTTCGATGGAAACAGTATCTTCATACGCAAACCCGTCGTTGTTCGAAACATTCATCTTAGCCAAACGGTACATGAAAAACTGGATCCGGATGCCCGAGCTAGTAGGAACGCGGATCGCTACCGTAATGGTGACTGGTTCTCTCTTAGCCACCGTGTATTGGAAGCTAGACCACACTCCAAGAGGAGCACAAGAGAGATTGACCTTGTTCGCATTCGTCGTGCCCACAATGTTCTATTGTTGTTTAGACAATGTCCCCGTTTTTATCCAAGAACGATACATTTTCTTAAGAGAGACAACACACAACGCGTACAGAACATCTTCATATGTCATATCTCACTCTCTAGTGTCTCTTCCTCAGCTCATTGCCCCTTCCTTAGTATTTTCCGCGATCACATTCTGGACGGTTGGAATGAGCGGCGGATTAGAGGGTTTCTTCTTTTATTGCCTCCTGATCTATGCCTCCTTTTGGTCTGGATCTTCCGTTGTCACCTTCATATCAGGTGTTGTTCCGCATATCATGTTATGTTACATGGTTGCCATTACCTATCTTGCCTACTGTTTACTGTTGAGTGGATTCTATGTCAACCGAGATCGAATACCGTTTTACTGGACATGGTTTCATTACATTTCAGTGCTCAAGTATCCCTATGAGGCTGTCTTGATGAACGAGTTTGATGACCCGTCTCGTTGTTTTGTTAAGGGAGTCCAGGTTTTCGACAGTACTCTTCTCGGAGGAGTGTCTGATTCCGGGAAGGTTAAGCTTCTTGAAACTCTCAGTAATTCTCTGAGAACGAGGATAACGGAGTCCACATGCTTGAGGACTGGGTCTGACTTACTTGCACAGCAAGGTATCACTCAATTGAGCAAGTGGGATTGCTTGTGGATTACGTTTGCTTCGGGTCTCTTCTTTAGGATCTTATTTTACTTCGCCTTGCTGTTCGGGAGCAGGAATAAGAGGACGTGAAGGTTACTATCCCCCACAAATACATGTGTGCGCTTTAGCTACATATTTAAGTGAAGCTTGAAGAATTAGCTTCTCGATGTTATATAGGTTTGTGATCAAGTTGTAAAATTTATATTCGTTTCATCTTTGTTTCTTTTAAAGAATATACTGTAAAATAAAACACGTATTTTTCTTAAAAATCCAAAGTAGCATCTGATTATTTGGCTATCTGCTCGTTCCTTTGGCTTGTCTTAGTTCTGTTTCTTGGTGTTGTTCTTGTTTCCTTAGTTTTGTTAGTTCAAAAAAAAAAAACTAGGGGCTGCTATTGAATTTTTTGCTAATTTCAATCATATCTATATTCAAATATTGGTGATAGTTCTGTTTCAATAAACTAAAATATCAACAAAAGTTCAACCACGAAATTTTAGTAGATATGCAATTAATATGGCGCATCCCACGTTCAATATTTAAGTTTAACTATAGAAACTTACTTCATAGTACAGTCTATTTTAATTATAGAAAAATTGGACAGTTTGATCCACAAAAACAAAAAATAAAAATTGGACAATTCAAAAAAATCTAGTGAATTAATGTATTCACCTAAATTTGATAGATATTTCCTGGTGTGATAGACATTATTCATTATTCAATGACTCGAATTTAAACCATGCATGTCAGAACACAGTTAAATTCGAACCCATTGAATACACATTTGAAATTAGTGTCACAGACTTATAATTGAGTTATGATGTGCAAGTCATTTTGATGAGAAAATTAGAAGATCAAGAATGGATAAATCAAGATATATGGAGAATTTGGATATGAAATTAAAAATTAATGTCAATACGACAATACGTATGGAACATTTATAACATTTTGGTAGAGAGTAAATGATCAAAAAATCTGGTTATCTGAGGTGTAAGAAGATTGGCTACTACAATAAACATGTCACATCACAGATGTTAGAGAAATTAAAGTTAAATAAATCCAAGTTTTATATAATTGGAGACAATTCAAAATCTTGTGACTTATATAATAAAGTATAATATTAATGTATCCACTAAACTACAAAGTAAATAATTTCTTTTAAATTTGGTAGAGGTTGATTTTGCAATAATGACTATTAAATGACAAAAGTTCAAACATATCACAGTAGACATTTAATTTCGAACTACTTATGTATATAAATCGACAATACATTTAGTATTTAAATATGCAGCAAATTGAAGCCATAAAATTTACAAACTAAATGTATGCCAGTAATTTTTTTTGTTTCTTCAGTGACAAACTCACATGGATTTCAGATTCGGTTAGATTTTATTATACTTCAGCCCAGTGTTTAGGAACAACCGGAACCCAAAACCTAGAGAGCACTCATAGTAGGGTTTAATAGCCCATCTAATAGCCCACTTGCCGTCACAACCAAAATAAATAAATGTCGAAACCGAATCAAAACTAATAAACCAGAATTGAGTTGAAAGTTTTTTTTTTTTTTTTTGTAAACTAATAAGTAGACTGCTTAAAGTAGTTCTACCATTTTCAGATTTGCGACAGCGGTTACAGAGGAAACAAAGAAAACAGAAAACCCAAAATCTACAAAAACCACGAAAAATACAACAAGGAAAGTACAAGCGATAACAACCAATAGAGGTTCGAAGAAGAAACACCGATTCCGAATCGCGAAGTTCAGAAATTTGCGTGATTGCCTCAGCTTCAAAAAACTCGAGTCCTCATCATCGTTGCCACGAGAAAATCCTACCTGAGGCCCGTCCTCAAAACCCCATAACAAAAAGACGCTTGCAGCTTCTCCGAAGACTAACGCAAAAACCGAACCGCTAGAATGAAACTTAAACACATATCTCCAACTAGAATGAGTTGAAAGTTTGAAATGTATTTGTAACTCGATTGGTTTTTTAAAATGTTAGAAAGAAAAAAAATCAAAATCATAAAAAAAAAACTATAAAGTCTTATAAACTTAAAGTCATGAAAATGTTATACCTTTAGTTATACATAATGAATGTAATCGACTTATATAAATAAACTATTCTACAAATTAAAATTATTTCTCTTATATGAATGTAATCGACTTATATAAATAAACTATTCTACAAATTAAAATTATTTCTCTTATATGAATGTAATCGACTTATATAAATATACTATTCTAAAACCAAAACCAAACCGTATAAAATCAAACTGAACCAAGTTGAATTATTGATTATAATTTATAAAACCAAACCAAAAACCTAGACTGAAACGATTTGTTGAAATTTTTTAATATAGGGCTCAAAGTTTCAACCACCAATTGTCAATGCATCTTCCAATCAAAATATAAAAAAAGAGACGAAAACGAGTTAAGTCCACGTGCTTACACATCCAACACTCGTAATCGTAACTATTGCTACCTACCCTTCTCTCTTCTCTTATAACTTACCACAAAGGCCCAAACCAAACAAACAAAAAAGCTTTGTATATTATCAATCGAAATTCGAACCGACTCAACAATGTCTTCCTCCTCCGCCTCTCTGTCGCAGTTCCCCTCCGTCACGAAGCTTCAGGTCGACTCCGTCACGTTTGATCCGTCCGTCAAGTCTCCGGCCTCCTCCAATTCACTATTCCTCGGCGGCGCCGGTTCGGTTGTTTGCTCTGTTCTTCTTGTCTTCTTCTTTTCCTTCCTTTTGCTGATTAGGTTCCGTTTCCTAACTTACGCAGGTGTCCGAGGCCTTGATATCCAAGGAAAATTCGTTATCTTCACCGTCATTGGAGTATACCTAGAGGGTAACGCCGTACCATCTCTATCCGTTAAGTGGAAGGGCAAAACTGCGGAGGAGCTATCAGAATCTGTCCCGTTCTTCCGTGAAATCGTCACCGGTACTTCCTGATAAACACCAATTACTTGACTTACACGTCAAGCTAGATTTTCAATCGTCTTGTTTTCAATCTTATGTTTTTTTTTTTTTTTTTCCTTTTTTAGGTGCGTTTGAGAAGTTTATCAAAGTGACGATGAAACTGCCGTTAACGGGACAACAATATTCCGAGAAAGTGACGGAGAATTGTGTGGCTATATGGAAATCCTTAGGGATTTATACGGACTGTGAAGCCAAAGCTGTGGAGAAGTTCTTGGAGATCTTCAAGGAAGAAACATTCCCTCCCGGTTCATCGATCCTCTTCGCTCTCTCCCCTACCGGCTCTCTTACGGTAATTTTTGCTTGATTTATAGTTTGCCATGTTTCAAATAAAACCATGAATTTTGTTAATCGTTAGTGCAAATGCCAAATTGGAATGAGATACTCTGTTTTCGCATTTTAACCACTTGCGTATAGGTAATGTTTTAGGTTTTCTTTTTTTTAAATGTACACACTATTGTAAAAGTTGGCGTTTGGAAGTTTGGAACAATAGTGATCATAACGTGTAGGTTTGAATACTTTATTGACATGGATTTGTTGTGAACTATACTGTTTTGCAGGTTGCGTTCTCTAAAGATGATAGTATCCCTGAAACCGGGATCGCTGTCATCGAGAACAAACTGTTGGCGGAGGCGGTTCTGGAATCTATTATCGGGAAGAAGGGAGTGTCGCCTGGCGCTAGGTTAAGTATTGCAGAAAGATTATCTCAGCTAATGACGAAGAACAGGGCCGAGGAGGAAGTTAGCGATCACTCTATTGATGAAAAACTAGCCAAAGAGAACTGAGAATGATAGATTTTTCTTGTGTTTTGTGTGTCTTATGTTTCTATGTCTAATTTTCTTATGTGGAGTGTACTGTGGCACTCAAGTGGAGAACGAAGAACATGCGTTTACATGATAATAAAGTTTAGTAACTCTGTTTTTTTTTGGGATATTATGCTATCTAGTAACTTGATTTGATAATACATATGAAAGATATTCAACCGTTCTATACATAAGGTTTAGATGGGAGTTACTTTGAATCATATTCCAAAAAACTCTGATAAACCTGTTCGCCAAAAACATTATTAAAGGATGGTCAATGGTGCTAGACTTAAGGCAGCTATGGTCCAATAAATTGGCATATTCGATTGAATTAAAGCAGAGAATCTACAGTTTTTTTGTGTGTGTGTTGCGTTTAGCATTGGTTTTGGACTCTTCGGTTACATTATTGATTCGTTTTATTCTGTTGAAGCTCAAATCACGTTTGAGCTTACACATGTCATAAACATCAACGTTTCAAGCTGAAATGAAAGAAGCTACGAACATTTTCAATGAAAATTTGGTCTTACACATGTGACAAGTATGGTTGTTGTTGTGATGGGTCAGATAGGTTCAATCCTTTTATGTTATGTTTTGAGTTAAGCCATGATTTGAATTTGACTTTAAGATTTAGATCCGGTCTTTATTACTAGGTGTCTAGGTCTATGAATCCGCAGGCCAGTCCGTGGATCACCTGAAATCTATATCTACTAAATCAACAGTCACTTTAACAAAAACTGCCCCATTCTCCTTCTGACACGTGACATAAGTCTCATTTTTTACTCTTTTGCTTTGATTTAGACCAACTCTATTACTTTACCTTTTTCTTTTTCACACACACGGAGAAAAAATGTTGCCAATTTTTTTTTTTTTTTACCACGATCTCCACCTATTCCACTTCTCTCCTCCCAAATACTAATATTAAAAAAACTAAAAACTAATATTAAATATAATTTTAATTTGTAAAATAAAAATGATAATTGTAAGTTTTTGGGAAAAAATAAAATAGTAATTGCACGGGCCACATACTAGTATAGTAGTATGTAAATAAAAACACTGTGGAGCGACTCGCTCATGGTTGGACTGGGCCGACATGAGTTTTTTGGCCCACCAATAAGTGGTTATGCAATTTTATCGTCAAAACATAATTTCATGGTTGGAAAACTCAAAATTTGCAAGTTTAACATAAAACAGAATTCCAAAATTTTAGTTCCTCCATAGACCATAGTTATAGCATCAAATCGTGATTCCACAATCTTGTAATTAGTTTGCAATTTTAAGGTCAAACTTCAACTATCCAGTTATGAGGTGAAAACACGATTCTACATAGTAAATTTGTAACATTTATGTTAAAACATGATCGGTTTTGGAACCATATTTCCCAAACAAAATATAAAAAGAGAGTTTATCGTTTATAGAGGCGTCGCTTTAAGCAAATTTTGGTTGTAAACGTAACATTGATCGTGGTAGGTCAGATTTTAAATGCCAAAAACCAAATTGCATTGTCGTCCAACTAAGAGTTATCACTAGTATACAAGACGCACGTTGTTCACGATTTTGATATTCCTTAAACATAATATATGTCGACTGGTGTTGGTAATTTCTTACTTATATACATATTAATTAAAATAAAAAAACGAAAATACATTTTTTTAAAAAAATCATGCAAATTTGTTCTTCTTCTCGTATATACTGTCAGTCACTCAGCCTTACGAGCTTAAACCTTTTTTTTTTCATATAGATAAATAAAAATTACACTTTCCTACCATTTTATTTTGATCTATTTTCAGACATTATTCTTACAATGTGCTAGCATCAATTAGTCCATAGTCCATACCTAGAGAAGCGATGTGTGTGTCACTCTATCAGTCTGTGTAGAGTCCTGCGAGCCACAAAACGTTAGCTTCTAAATTCATGGCCCCAACATGCTTCTTCACACAGTCACACCAATTAAAGCTCTGCATTTATTATTTTTCCTTTCAAAAAGTTACGATACAAACCTAATTACCTATATACATATATAACTTCATGGCCCCATCATGTTCCATTCAATTATTGTTTTGCTTTTCTCAGTTTCTTCCTTCTAAGATTCAGAGCTAACTTATACAAAGCTATAGTAACTAAACTCTCTTGATTAATTACTTTATTTTAACATCTAAAACAAATGTATTAGCTTAATAACTTGAAATGTTTACAAGGATCGATATTATTAATAAAAAATAAACAACTAAACTACAAGATGCTTTCTTTAGGCAAGGCTGCAAGCATTACTCGCCAACAGACTATTAGTTATATTATTTTCATTCTTTATAACCATCTTTAAAGTAGCAACTTCATATGCTACAACATGATCTTGATTCTTGATTTTTTTTCTTCTTTTCTTATCTTTTCTAAATCAACTCTTCCGTATATGTTTGTCACTATTATCTAGCAACCACACCACTGATTTCAATAGTAGAGAGACCTTTATGGATATTAGGGAGCCACGACGAAAGAAGTACGTTCGTTATAAACTTTTCTTAAAAGTACGTATACTTTATCCACAATGACAAAAAATAGTGGTGAAGTAGAAAATAAGAACAATGGTATCGTCACTCGTCAGTAGAGTTCACGTACGATTGTCATGATTGCACAAACTCAAGATATATGAGTTAGTATACTAAAAACCTCGTAGCTCAAATCTTTTAAACTATTGTGTTGATGACTGATAATTAAGTCCCCACATAAATGGAGTTAGACTCGTCTGTTTCCACTATTTTATTAGTCAATTATTACATCATTCTACTATTTACCTAACTTACCAATAATTACCAATCTTTCTTCTTTCATGCCATCTTCTTGCTGCTACAGAAACTTCTTTGTTTGAAATAAAACCAGCTAACTCCCTCTTCTCTTAATTCGTTCTTCTTCCTATTTCTATGATTATGTACTTTTATACATTAATATTTCTTTCTCATTGATTTCATATTGAGTTTATTAAGACTAAGGGAGACGTGTTTAATTTCTCATTTCTTCTGTATTTAATTTTATTTATTTCGAATTTTCAAAATCCAAACTATAACAATAAATGAGGTTTTCTCTTCCCCTCTTTATAAATACGATGAGAGAGAGAAGTGCTCACTGCTAACTTATATACAAACAAAAAAATATTCTGAACTACATATATTTTTATGGCTCCTGAAAGAAGATAACTGAAATTTTAACAAGTAAGTTCAATATTTTCATAAGTTTAGTAAGTAGAGTTCTATTTATTTTTATAATTCATGTCTTTATACTCTAAAGTTTAATAGACATGTATAATCATCAATCTTGTCTCACCATTATAGAATTTATCCCATATATATTTGTATAGAATCTTAAGCATCTAGTTTGTATTTTTCTCAAGAATACTAAATCCAGTTTTCATAAGTATGTTATATATTTTATAAGAAAATTTAGTGTTATGGTTTTCTCAGGGTTTCCACATGTACTACACTGTTTAGCTTCATCTTCAAGAATACACCGTTAAACTGCCGTCAACCAAAAAGAGTACATCGTTAACTTCCGTCAACCAAAAATAGTACGCCGTTAACTAAATCGTTAAAGATGCCACGTGTTTCGGCGGAAATTTTAGATATCTCTCTCACCGGCGGCAACGAGTCACCGACGCTTGGTGAACTGCTGAAAGATTTCAACGACAGTGGCCGGAAAAAATATTCCGGCGAAAATGCTCCGACTCATCACATACTGGATCTCGCTCCCGCGGCTGAAACAAGATCTGTGCCGTTTCTCTTATCCTTCAACAATCTCAGCTACGACGTCGTACTTCGCCGGCGGTATGATTTCTCCCGACGAAAGACCGCTTCCGTGAAGACTTTACTCGATGATGTTACAGGCGAGGCTTGTGACGGTGAAATCCTCGCCGTTCTGGGTGGAAGCGGAGCCGGAAAATCCACTTTGATCGACGCATTAGCCGGAAGAGTGGCGGAGGATAGCCTGAGAGGCACGGTAACTCTAAACGGAGAAAAAGTTTTGCAATCTCGATTGTTGAAAGTGATATCGGCGTATGTGATGCAAGACGATCTTCTATTTCCGATGCTCACCGTCAAAGAAACCCTAATGTTCGCTTCGGAGTTTCGTCTCCCCAGAAGTTTGCCTAAAGCGAAGAAGATGGAGCGTGTTGAAACCCTAATTGACCAACTAGGGCTTAGAAACGCGGCGGATACGGTAATCGGAGATGAAGGACACCGTGGAGTCTCTGGCGGAGAGCGACGGCGCGTGTCAATCGGAATTGATATCATCCACGATCCTATCCTCCTCTTCCTCGACGAACCAACGTCGGGGTTAGACTCCACCAATGCGTTTATGGTGGTGCAGGTTTTGAAACGAATTGCTCAGAGTGGCAGTATCGTAATTATGTCGATCCATCAACCTAGTGCTCGTATCATTGATTTGCTTGATCGGCTTATTATCTTATCTCATGGGAAGAGTGTGTTCAATGGATCACCGGCTAGTCTTCCTTCGTTCTTCTCCAACTTTGGTCGTCCCATTCCGGAGAAAGAGAACATCACAGAGTTTGCACTTGATGTAATTCGAGAACTTGAAGGATCCTCTGAAGGAACAAGAGGTTTAGTAGAGTTCAACGAAAAGTGGCAACAGAACCAATCTGCTCGAGCCACAACACAAAGTGGCGTATCTCTTAAAGAAGCCATCACTGCAAGTGTTTCTAGAGGGAAACTAGTCTCAGGCTCATCTGGAGCCAATCCTGTTTCAATGGAAACAGTATCTTCATACGCAAACCCGCCATTGGCGGAAACGTTTATCTTAGCCAAACGGTACATAAAAAACTGGATCCGCACGCCTGAGCTCATAGGAATGCGGATCGCTACTGTCATGGTGACTGGTCTTCTCTTAGCTACTATATATTGGAGGCTTGACAACACTCCAAGAGGTGCACAAGAGAGAATGGGCTTCTTTGCATTTGGGATGTCTACAATGTTCTACTGTTGTGCGGACAACATCCCTGTTTTTATCCAAGAACGATACATTTTCTTGAGAGAGACAACGCACAACGCATACAGAACATCTTCATATGTCATATCTCATGCCCTTGTGTCCCTGCCTCAACTACTTGCTCTCTCCATTGCATTTGCTGCAACTACATTTTGGACTGTTGGTTTGAGCGGCGGGTTAGAGAGTTTCTACTACTACTGCCTCATAATCTACGCAGCCTTTTGGTCTGGTTCCTCCATTGTTACTTTCATATCCGGTCTTATTCCGAATGTCATGATGAGTTACATGGCCACTATTGCTTATCTTTCCTATTGTCTACTGCTGGGTGGATTCTACATCAACCGGGATCGGATACCGTTGTACTGGATATGGTTTCATTACATTTCGCTTCTGAAGTATCCCTACGAGGCTGTCCTAATCAATGAGTTTGATGACCCGTCTCGTTGTTTTGTTAAGGGAGTCCAAGTATTTGATGGTACGCTTTTGGCGGAAGTCCCCCATATGATGAAGGTTAAGCTTCTCGATACACTGAGTAGCTCTTTAGGAACCAAGATAACAGAGTCCACATGCTTGAGAACAGGGCCTGACTTACTTACGCAGCAAGGTATAACTCAATTGAGCAAGTGGGACTGCTTGTGGATTACGTTAGCTTGGGGTCTCTTCTTTAGGATCTTGTTTTACTTTACCTTGCTGTTCGGGAGTAAGAATAAGAGGACGTGAAGGTAGTCCACAAGCACAAAAACATACAACAAACGCATATAATATACGTTGTTGTAGTTTTGTAATCAAGTTGTAACATCTATATTTTTGTTTCATCCATCATGGGAATATTGTAAAAGGATATTTTCTTAAAATCCATAGTATCATAATTACTCGAGTACACGATTAGATTTCAACATATGATTCAGATGAAGTTACTTAATGTATACAGTATATTGAATTTTCTACACACAAAAGTAGAAAATTACTATGTACTAAAAAATAGAAATCTGAGGTGTTGTTTGAAAATGTAGTGATGATTGAAGTTAGGTTGTTGGTCATTATTATAGTGTCTCATATACATATGAATTTTAATGTCTCCAAGTCTAAACGTTGCTAAATCTAATTAGGAAATGGGTTGGAAATTATGCATCTGTATTCAACATTAAATGTATAATACAACTTTTTAAGATGTTGGTGTTGAAATACACAATCAAGAGTGGACAATTCGTTGACTAATAACATTTGGTGAATTATGATATGAAGAAAATAATATAGTACATATTAATATTAAAATATTCATAACCTCAAAGTTGTTTGGTAGAAAATAAATTACGAAATATCAACACATAATCGATTACGAAATAGTGGATATGCACTCAACGTGACGCATCGCACGTTTAAGTAAAAAAAATATTAAAGTTTATGGTCCAGTCTCCCAAACTTCATAGTCATAAAAAAATGGACAATTAAAAATCTAGCGAATTATAATCTGATTAATGAAGTCACTAAACTATAAATCAATAGTACTTTTGTGGGTCGAGAATAGACATCGCATAATTGACTATTCAATGACAAAATTTAAAGCATGGCAGAACGCAATTAAATTTGAACCACTTGAATACACATTTAAAAATAAAGCATTTATAAACGCATTAAACTAAAAATTTCCACACATTAATTAGCTCTGGTTCAAGAAAGTAAAAAAAAAAAATAGATAAATATGGTAATGTATGAGAATACTTGTTTAAAGTTTAATTGTGTTCTGACATGATTTAAGTTGTGCATTCTAAAGTGTGTTTTAATTTAACAGAGACATGGTATCTTCTACCATGTTGACATACTTAGAATCAATTAAACCGATAGAATATTAGCAAATGAAAATTAACAATCATCGCTCACTGTTGTACTATGAATTATGCCGTGAGAGAAAGGCAAGAGGGGAACAAACAAGATTAAATTGCATGTGTTCTTCATGAATGTTACCGCAACAACATATACAACGTACGATAGCCAAGCATGTGATGATAGAGGACAAAGCCATAAGAAAACAGGAACTATGTGTGTGTCTACACAACACACAAAAATGCAATATACATTTTTAATGGGACTCCTTTTGATATACGTCACGAAACCTTTCGTAGATAGTACCGAGTATATATAATATACATTATCTAATTTGGCATAGAATCGATAACGAGGCTTCAAAAACTTCTAAATAATAGTTTACAAGATTCGATTATTCGGGGTCTTAACTTTCATGGGGCCGTAACTAAATGCATCCAATTTCGTTTCGTGACCATACCAAACAAGGATCTTCTAATTAAGAAACTACGTCATCAGGTAAACTTTTTTTTTACTCTTTTCTTGTGTATTTTAAAGCATCTATAAAATCTTCAAGACTACATGGAAAATATAGCTTAATTATACAACATTTTAATAGATTGAAAACTTCTAATCCTATACATTTTTTCTCAAGAAATGGAAGATATAATAAATATTCTTCTAATCGTTCTCATTCTCTAGCTAATCATAGACAATAACACAGCTCTTTGTGTTAATCTTCCGGCGAGATGCTGCAAAGAGACGCCGTGATCGATTTTGACGCAACTGAGATACCGCGCGTTCCGTTTGTCCTCGCCTTCAACGACCTAACCTATAACGTCACTCTTCAACCACGTTTTGGTCTTCGTTTCAGACATAGCCCTGCTAAGATAAAGACACTGCTCAATGGTATCACTGGAGAGGCTAACGAAGGAGAGATCCTAGCCATTCTTGGCGCAAGCGGAGCTGGAAAATCAACGCTTATCGATGCATTAGCAGGACAGATTGCGGAAGGTAGCTTGAAAGGCACGGTAACTCTAAACGGAGAAGCTTTGCAATCTCGTGTGTTGAGAGTTATATCGGCTTATGTAATGCAAGAAGATCTACTTTTCCCTATGCTCACTGTCGAAGAAACCCTAATGTTCGCTGCCGAATTTAGGCTTCCGCGAAGCTTTAGCAAATCAAAGAAAAGAAACAGAGTTGAAACCCTAATAGATCAATTAGGGCTCAGAACTGTTAAAAACACTGTGATCGGAGATGAAGGCCATCGTGGTATCTCCGGTGGAGAAAGAAGGCGTGTATCAATTGGGACCGATATCATTCACGATCCTATCGTCTTGTTCCTCGACGAACCAACCTCAGGACTAGACTCAACTAGTGCCTTCATGGTGGTGCAAGTCTTGAAAAGGATTGCACGTAATGGCAGCATCGTGATTATGTCAATCCATCAGCCTAGTTGTCGGATTATGGAGTTTCTTGATCGAATCATCATTTTATCTTCTGGCCAGAGTGTGTTTAGTGATTCTCCAGCTACTCTCCCTTTGTTCTTCTCAGAATTTGGTAGTCCCATACCGGACAAAGAGAACAATGCGGAATTCACACTTGACCTAATCAAAGAGCTTGAAGAATCCTCCGAAGGAACAAGAGGGTTAGTCGAATTCAACCGAAATTGGCAACAAAAGAAGCAAAGAGTTAGCCAAGAACCACACCATAACTCATCATCCTTGGTAGAAGCCATCAATGCAAGCATTTCAAGAGGCAAACTTGTCTCTACTTCATATAGCTCTATTCCTTCATACGTAAATCCATGGTGGGTAGAGACAATAATCTTAGCTAAACGCTACATGATAAACTGGACCCGAACTCCCGAGCTTATCGGAACACGGGTTTTCATAGTCATGCTGACCGGTTTTCTCTTGGCTACCGTTTACTGGAAAGTGGATGACTCTCCAAGAGGCGTCCAAGAGCGGTTAAGCTTCTTCTCATTTGCAATGGCCACAATGTTTTACAGTTGCGCCGATGGATTGCCCGCTTTTATTCAAGAAAGATACATTTTCTTGAGAGAAACCGCGCATAACGCTTACCGAAGATCCTCCTACGTTATATCTCACTCTCTCGTAACTCTGCCTCATCTCTTCGCGCTTTCCATCGGCTTTGCAGCCACCACATTCTGGTTCGTTGGTCTAAACGGCGGTCTCGCGGGTTTCATCTACTATCTTCTGATCATTTTCGCGTCGTTCTGGTCTGGGTGCTCTTTCGTTACATTTGTCTCCGGTGTGATTCCAAACGTGATGATGAGTTATATGGTCACCTTTGGCTATCTCTCATACTGCCTTCTCTTCAGCGGATTCTACATCAACCGCGATCGAATCCATCTTTATTGGATATGGATTCATTACATTTCTCTACTAAAGTATCCCTACGAAGCTGTTCTGCACAATGAATTCGATGATCCTTCCCGTTGTTTTGTAAGAGGAAACCAAGTTTTTGATAATACAATAATGGAAGGAGTGTCTGAAACGACAAAGGCTAAGCTTCTGGAGACAATGAGCAGTTACTTGGGGATGGAGTTAACAGAATCAACGTGTTTGAGGACGGGCTCTGATTTGCTAAAGCAGCATGGAATTGAGCAGCTGGATAAATGGGGTTGCTTGTGGGTAACGTTAGCTTGGGGATTCTTCTTTAGGATCTTGTTTTATTTTTCTTTGTTGCTTGGAAGCAAGAATAAGAGGGCGTGAACGTCATGTATGATGTATATAAATGTAAATTTCCTAAATAAAAAATTTATTGTGAAAGCAATTCTTTTTTTTTTTGAATTTTGAGATATTGGTAATATATGTCGTATAATCATTTTTTTTCTTTTGTCCTTAGGTATCATATATTGGCTAAAGAAACAATCGTTAGAAAATTTTGAACGTTAAAAAATACAAACTTGACCTCTAAAAACATTTTCCATGATGTTAAGTTCACAATTTTATAAAGGGTGCAACCCAAAATTGTAAATCAACCATATATTACACATCGTACTTCAAACTCAAATTCTAAAATTTTAGTTTAATTCATGATTGATGACGTTTGTGACTTAACTATATATATTCGAACTACATCCATAATTCAAAATAAACCAAAGATACTACATGATACCAATGTGGTGATCAGTAGCTTAGTGTACGCTATTTGCCATCTTTGGTAGTCGGTGTAAATATAACGTATTTGACAGAATTCAAATTCCACTTTTTTAAAAACAAAAGTGCACACAATTAAACAGTTGGTCGAAATAGAATTCAAAGTAGCCAACTTTGTTATAACCTTTATTAGATGGTATTAGAAATCTTGACCCTTTGCTTATGGCGGCAAGGAAGGCTACAGTAGGTAGAAGTTAGTCACCTAAACTTCAAAAGGTCAACCAAAAAAAATGTAACAGTGAAGTCAAAGTTTAGGATTGGAGTTACAAGAAGCTAACAGAGGAAACAAAGACCAAACAAAATACTTTGAGTTTGGTAAAGAAGGTTCCACCGTTACCAACTTAAAAATCAAGATATGCAGAAAAATAAGTTTGAAATTTTGTGTAGTCTTTCCCAGCAAAAAAAGGGTTTTCTATACTTCGCACAACCAAATTCCCCAATCGAATACAGAGCTACTTTATCAAATAAAACTTTATAGTATTATACTATTTGGCAGAATTAGTTGGGTTTCCGGAATCATTGCAATTTGCAACTTTTAGGCAGTTAACATAAGCAATCGTCTACGGTCGCGAAAGCAAAAGGAAATGTGAATAGTATAGATTTGCTTGTGATACAAATAATCACTATTTCGCTACCAACATTCGAAGAATCGATTAAAAAACATAAAAACTAAAAAAACATTACTAAATTGACCAAACACTATGGGAAACGCAAGAAAGTTCTCATCTCAATCCTATACTAATTATACTTCAGTTAGATCAACACCCTTCACCTAATTCTACATTCTAATAACACCTAATCGCCACATGTCCACAATTTCAACGTATTTAGTATTATCATCACCTTGAAAATTCTTGATTTATCGGTCATCCCATTACCTCTTCCTAATAAGTAAAATTAAATACGAGAAATTCAAAACGCATTTTCCATCCAAACGCTAAAAATATTATTGTCAACAACACAAACCTAACAGATTTCTCATGATGTAACTCATTCAACACATAGAGCCTTCGTGTTCACACACTTACACACGTTACTTCATATATATAAGGCTTATACACAGATAGTTGCAAAACAGAGAACAAAGACTAACATTTTGATCATGCAAAGAGTGTTTTGATTTCAAGTGTTAAGCACATCATTTCTCACTTTACCCTCTTTTCTTCTAAATGTCTCGCATACTAGTAGAAGATGATAATGCAACACCGTTTCATTCAATGGAGATTATTAGTTCGTCGTTGACTTTAGGTCAACTTCTCAAGAACGTTAGCGACGTCCGTAAGGTACAAGTCGGCGACGAGACTCCTGTTCATGAGTTCTTTGACCGAGACGGTTCTTCACTTGACGGAGATGATGATCATCTCATGCGTCCTGTTCCCTTCGTTCTATCTTTCAACAACCTCACTTACAACGTCTCTGTTCGCCGGAAACTTGAGTTTCACGACCTGGTTCCATGGAGGAGGTCATCTTTCTCCAAGACCAAAACTCTTCTCGATAATATCTCCGGTGAGACTCGTGATGGAGAGATTCTTGCCGTTCTTGGAGCTAGCGGGTCAGGTAAATCCACTCTCATCGACGCTTTAGCGAATCGGATCGCTAAAGGAAGCTTGAAAGGCACGGTAACTCTTAACGGAGAAGCTCTTCAATCCCGGATGCTGAAAGTTATCTCAGCTTATGTAATGCAAGACGATCTTCTCTTCCCGATGCTTACTGTAGAAGAAACCTTAATGTTCGCAGCTGAGTTTCGCTTACCAAGAAGCTTGCCTAAATCCAAGAAGAAGCTTCGAGTTCAAGCCCTAATCGACCAGCTAGGGATAAGAAACGCTGCTAAAACAATCATAGGAGACGAAGGACACCGTGGAATCTCCGGAGGAGAAAGACGGCGAGTTTCGATAGGAATCGATATCATTCACGACCCGATTGTTCTCTTCCTCGACGAACCTACTTCTGGTTTAGATTCCACAAGTGCATTCATGGTGGTTAAAGTGTTGAAGAGAATTGCAGAGAGTGGCAGTATCGTAATAATGTCAATACATCAGCCAAGTCACAGAGTTCTCAGTTTGCTTGATCGTCTGATCTTCTTGTCACGTGGTCACACCGTCTTCAGTGGTTCTCCGGCGAGTCTACCGAGCTTTTTCGCTGGATTCGGTAATCCGATACCGGAAAACGAGAATCAAACGGAGTTTGCACTCGATCTCATCAGAGAACTCGAAGGATCAGCTGGAGGAACAAGAGGATTAGTTGAATTCAACAAGAAATGGCAAGAGATGAAAAAACAGAGCAATCCTCAAACCCTAACTCCGCCGGCTTCTCCAAACTCAAATTTAACCCTGAAAGAAGCGATTTCAGCCAGCATAAGCAGAGGTAAACTAGTCTCCGGCGGCGGCGCTGGATCATCCGTCATAAACCACGGTGGCGGAACCTTAGCCGTCCCTGCATTCGCGAATCCGTTCTGGATCGAAATCAAAACTCTCACCAAACGCTCAATCCTCAATTCTAGAAGACAACCGGAGCTACTCGGAATGCGATTAGCCACCGTTATCGTCACCGGATTCATCTTAGCCACCGTGTTTTGGCGATTAGACAATTCACCAAAAGGCGTACAAGAGCGGCTAGGGTTCTTCGCATTCGCAATGTCAACAATGTTCTACACTTGCGCCGATGCTCTTCCCGTATTTCTCCAGGAACGTTACATCTTCATGAGAGAAACAGCTTACAACGCTTACCGGAGATCCTCCTACGTTCTCTCTCACGCCATTGTTACCTTCCCTTCGCTCATCTTCCTCTCTTTAGCTTTCGCAGTGACGACGTTTTGGGCTGTTGGGCTTGAAGGAGGACCAATGGGCTTTTTGTTCTATTGCTTAATCATCTTAGCCTCTTTCTGGTCCGGAAGCTCCTTCGTGACTTTCTTATCCGGCGTCGTTCCACATGTGATGTTAGGCTACACGATCGTTGTTGCTATTTTAGCTTACTTCTTGCTTTTCAGTGGCTTCTTCATCAACAGAGATCGAATCCCTCAGTATTGGATTTGGTTTCATTATCTTTCTCTGGTTAAGTATCCGTACGAGGCGGTTCTTCAGAACGAATTCTCGAATCCTACTGAATGTTTTGTGAGAGGTGTTCAGCTTTTTGACAACTCGCCTTTGGGAGAATTGACGTATGGGATGAAGCTAAGGCTTTTGGATTCTGTGAGCCGATCGATCGGGATGAGAATATCGAGCTCTACGTGTTTAACGACGGGTGCTGATGTTCTAAAGCAGCAAGGAGTGACACAACTTAGTAAATGGAATTGCTTGCTTATCACGGTAGGTTTCGGATTCCTTTTTAGAGTTTTGTTTTACTTGTGTTTGTTGCTTGGGAGCAAGAACAAGAGGAGGTAAAAATGAAACGGCTGATGATACTTAAAACCAAAAACATATACTGTAATTTTTTTTTCATTATTGTAATTCGTTGATTGATTGTGTATTTGAATTGTATTATTCTTAACATGTTGTATTACTTTTGCCATCAATAAAAATATCATTCTTTAGGATTTGGAAATACAGAAAGCACCTATGTATGAATCGCTTTACTCAGAAGATTAGTGCAATATTTCAAATAGACGCATTGAGATTGTGGAAGCTAATGATGCTGAGAGACTTTGCCTCCACAAGTGTATATGCAAAATCTGTATTAATATTTCATCAAACTATAAGGTTTACTCTCCAAGTTCTAACCTTCTAATCGACATTTTTGCCTAACACTGCAATTATATTCATACAAATTTACCGTTTATTGATCTTATAACCTAAGGGCATAGCTAATTCATGAAATTTTACAATGAGGAGACACTATAGCTAATTAGCTTGAGGCAAGTAACTCTCAAAGCCATTTCACTTTGAATAGTAAAAGTGTCAAAAAGTTTAAAAAAGTTAAAAATTGGAAATAAACCGATTTATCTGAACAAACCGAATAAGAAAGTGAACCGAAACAAACCGGACCGAATATTATTCGGTTACTCAGTTTCAGAATATCCACTGGTCCTGACAGGCGACAGCTCTAGCCGAACAGACACGACTCACGACTCACGAGTCATAATACGAGCAGTGGTTGCTCACGCGCCAGCCAATTCGGTCGGAGATGCTACTCTGCATTCCGACGGTGAAGCTGTTTGGGATTCAGCAACGGCGCAATTTTAGCTCTTTAGCAAAGCGTTTCAGTCTCATCGGGAAATCACCTTTAGAGCCCCAAACTCAGGTTCGATTTGTGAAAAATTGAGACTTTCATGAAATTTTGTGAAATATGAGTCTATGATACCTGAGTCTGAGTATAGTTCAAGCGTGTCCCAAGAAAATTTCTGAGTTATGTTTCTGCTTTAATGGTAGCAAATTGATACCAAAGATGAAACCTTTCTGTTCTTTTAGCTTCTATCTATGGTAAACCGAAAAGACTGTTAAGTTCTTGATTTTGTAAGAAGACTCTCACAAAAGAGGATTTACCATCTTATCTATTTTATATTTAGGCCTCTTTGGACACGGACTTCTTACCCTGGTTAGAACGAATTGCTGGAGCAAAGATAACTAACACGCTTTCGATTGGGAAATCCACCTATGGCAGGTGGGTTGGTGATGTTTTGAATAAGATGCAAGTCTTTTCTAGTCCATTTTTGAACAATTATCAATTATCTTGGATTTTTAGACCCATTTGCTACTTTCAATAAACCTATTTATAGTTCCCTTGCAATCTGGTATGCTCTTTGCAGTCTAGTTAATGTAATGATCAGATTCTTTGTTGATACCTTCTGCGGCAGCTTAATTTTATATGACTTGTTTTATGTTCTTTAACATGGTTCTGTCTTGTGATCAATCGTTGAAACATTGTACAAATTTGAATCATGTCATTTTGTCTTGTTTAGTTTTCTGATTATCTTCCATCCATATGCGAGAAGTTTGTTTATCGAGTGATTGTGAGATTAACCAAATTTAATTTCCTACCAGATGCTGTCTCCTGGTGTGATGCTTGTCAAATACACTAACCATGTTTACTATATCAACTTCTGAACAGGTCACTGTTTGCCTCAAAATTTATCCATGCCGGAGAATGCATGTTGAAAGTCCCTTTTAATGCGGTATATTACTGTCTACTTAAACAAGCTTTTCCGTTATCATATGTCTTAAGAAGCATTGAAAATTCTATACATGCCATTTAGTCTAGCTCTAACAGAAATTTTCAGCAAATAACTCCAGATGAATTGCCCCCGGATATTAGAGTTTCATTGATCGATGACGTTGGGAATATTGGAAAGCTTGCTACTGTTCTAATAAGAGAGAAGAAAAAGGGTCAAGTAAGCTAGCATCAACATTTTGGGTAATTAGCTTAAAATAAGTCTCCCTTTTCATGTGATTGTTTTGGTTTTTACTTGAGTCTCTGATTGTTTTTGAATCAGAAGTCTCGATGGCTCCCTTATATCAGCCGACTTCCTCAACCTGCAGAGATGCACAGCACGGTGAGATTTCACTCTAGTCCTTATCGCGGTCAAATGGTCAAGTCTTGAATTTTTGTTTTGGTCACTTCTTGAATGTATATGTGTGTGTGTTTGGCACTAATCTTCTTGAATTTTTGTTTTAGTCACTTCTTATTTTTTCCACCTGCTCTTTTCTTTTTCTACCTTTTCAATATAAGCCTTAGTGCCGTACTGTCAATTTCGTTGCCCATGCTATTTTGGACAATGCAGAATAACTACAATAGTGGTTTTCTTATTCTCTTAGATATTTTGGGGTGAAGATGAGTTCAGCATGATTCGTTGTAGTGCAGTTCACAAGGAAACCGTAAAACAAAAAGCTCAGATAGAAAAGGAATTCTCATTTGTAGCACAGGTAAGTATGTTTTTGTAGTGATCCTGATAAGTGTTGGTTTCTAATGAAAATCTGATATTTCCCTGCATTTTTCAGTCTTGCGAACAATTTCTTATACTTCTAGATAAAGAGAGCATCTACTTTTTTACATCCCTATTTAACATTGTCGCTTCTTAATTTTGTCCCACGATTAGTAAATTATCTTCATTTGGTAATGAAAATATTGGTTTGTTGGGGTTCCTAATTGCTTAAAAGGCCTATATACCGTTAAGAATAGTGTATGAACCCATGAGAAAGGCACACCCATATAGACTACATAGTTTAACTGAGTATATACCGTTGAAAATTTATTTATGGTAAAAGCAAATATTACTCATTTGTATTGATTTTGACTTAACTTCTTCAAGTTTTAAACTCCAGTTCATCACGAGTTTTAGCATAATACTAAGGCTACTATGATTATGTCGGTAACCAAGTACGTAGCATACCTATGTGTATGTTTGGTAGATGTATTTCCATGTGTCGATTTTCTTTATCATCTTAGTGAATAAGAGTTCTAAAATTACTTTTTGTTGATTCTTAGGCATTTAAACAACATTATCCCATGGTGATTGAACGCCCAGATTTGGAAGACTTCATGTATGCATATGCTTTAGGTGAGGAAGTTACTTCACAAGTATTCCATTTGGCTCTATCTGTTTCTGGTGTTACTCAACCATGTACAATCCCTCATAAGGGAGGTTTTATATATTGTGTTGGTCTTACACTGGATAACTTGTTGCTGGACAGTGGGATCTCGTGCGTGGGAAACCTCAAAAGGCATATCTCTGGTATTGTTTTCAATATAGCTCGGCATCTTTCCAGTTTACTTATGGGGATTTCTGGTATAATAGATGTTCTGACAATATAACAGATTCCGTTTGCAGACTTCATGAACCATGATGGGCTTTCTGCATCAATCGTTTTGAGCGATGAAGACAATCAACTATCAGAGGTTTACTTTCATTCCTGTTATTTAATATTATTTGTTCTCTTCGTCAAGTGTTTGTGCACATCTACTTGGTATTCTATCTCACCTCCATTTCTCATATTTGATACATCAACAAGAGTGAATCAACATTAGCATAGTCTTATTGTTAAATATGTGGTACATTCGATCTAGTAAGATGCATGGTTCTTGATTCCGCGTTACTTTCTCTTGACTCTAAAGGCTAGTAACACAGACTGAAACAAGCCAATGGGTTATGATTTCAAGTTTTCAACTTTGCAGGTCACAGCAGATCGTAACTACAGTCCCGGTGATGAGGTAGGATTATAACACGATGACATTCACTTCTCATAGGATGCATTATCTTTCTTTTTATCTCTTCTATAGTCGCTTGCTTTTAAAAAGAATATTATTTTGGTTGAGATCGAAGCTTACCAAACATCTCTGTGTAGGTGTTCATTAAGTATGGAGAATTCTCAAATGCTACACTCATGTTAGATTTTGGATTTACCCTTCCTTACAACATTCATGACGAGGTTTGTTTTCTATATCATGGCCGTAGCCGTAACAACATTGATCTATAGATGTTGGATCAAAGATGCTACTCACCAACCTTGAATTTGATTGTCATTTGGTTGACTGAATGTGATGTTGAAACTTCACACTGTCCTTATCTTAGGTTCAAATCCAAATGGATGTACCGAATGATGATCCTCTTCGCGACATGAAGCTGGGACTTCTCCAGACACATCACACTCGAACTGTCAAAGATATCAATATCTTTCACTCGTCTTGTGATACTTTCACAATCAAGTAGGTACTAATGTTTAGTTTTAGAATGTTACCAAGCTAATACAATTTTAACTGCTTATACTTATACATATCAATACCCGTACACAAAGAATGGAAACATGGGAGAAGGGTGTAGTAAGAAAGCAGTCAAGAGTGA
This sequence comes from Arabidopsis arenosa, assembly GCA_905216605.1. Lineage (NCBI taxonomy): Eukaryota > Viridiplantae > Streptophyta > Magnoliopsida > Brassicales > Brassicaceae > Arabidopsis > Arabidopsis arenosa. The sequence continues at coordinate 13,043,587 of LR999455.1, read as the reverse complement.
TGTGAACAGTGGATAGGAAAAGACCAATAAACCTTACTTCTTTAGAATTGGTTTTCAGTAACAGCTTTTTACATGTGTCTCTAATTGTAGTTTGGGTGATCTCTCAGGGAAGTGAAATCTGCTATAGGAAAAGGGAAAGGAATTCCACAATCTCTCCGTGCATTTGCTCGTGTTCTCTGTTGTACCATTCCCCAAGGTGCTCAAATCAAATTAGTCACTCTCTTTTATCATCTTGTGAAGCTAATGCCAAAAGTATTAACAGTTAACTGATTTTCAGAGCTAAATGATTTGTCAAAAGAAGCTGCACAAAATGATGGCCGACTAGCTCGTCTTCCTTTTGAAAACAGGAGTAGAGAGTTGGAGGCACATAAGATCCTCTTGTCTCATATCAACAGATTAATTGCGGATCATAGTGCTTGCATCAAGGTATGATAGAACGCTTTCCTCAGCTAATTACCACACAATGGCCGATAATGTAGGTTTTGAATTTTATTGGGTTCTTTTGCAGGAAATGGAAGAATCTAAAAGCTATTTTGTATCACAAAGATTTGCTGTTAGAAGGAAGATGGCAAAAGATCTCCTACACGGTGAGCTTCGTGTTCTGACATCTGCAGCTGAATGGCTCAATTATTATTGCACAACCTTGTTTTCAGTCACTTCGGAACCGATTTTACAGTCTCTACAATAGCAATATACCTATGAATTGAGATATTGGAATGAATAAAAAAGATTAGTGTTACTCTATTCCTTAATCCGGATTTGTTAACCATACCACGTTCCATAACCAAAGCCAACAAACAAAAGAGAAATGATGAACATGTTGGATCAAGGTGGTATCCAAATAGATGAAATTAAACAGAACCAAACCAGATTATACACCTCACTTAATAGTAGAATCGGAACTGTGGTTTGTGAAATGGTAGTGGGACAATAAATTTTACTTTGCCGGTTGATTTATACAGGAACTACTATTGGATAAGAAGAAAAATATGAACAAAAATATCAGAGCAAAGCAGGCAAACATGCTTCAACTAAAACCATGTTGACTAGAAAATTGTCATAAGACTGAAACGAAGAAATGGCTTGATATACAAAGGAACGAGCTGTTTCTACTAAGTGATGCAAAGTTTTATCTGTAAGTGCATATTCACAAAGACTAGTAATGGAGAAAGTTGGAAATTTCAGTTTCTTTGGCCTTAATACTGACCTCCCAGTCATCCATTGAAAATGCAACCAAAGTGATGAGCATATGGGTTCATGATATATATGCCTTAACTAATTCCGTGTAGTTGCAGACAAGCCCTGTCCTTGGACATGTTATTATTCCTCCATTCTTTTCCGCCATTTCCTTGAGAGCCTGCAAGTTCATTACCCATCAAATACATAACAAGGTAAACCAACTTTAAAATTTTTGAGCTGTATAGGATAGACTACTGATGTCACTGATCTAGCTCAAAACAAAAGATTCTTAAGGAGAGAAAATGAAACGAAAAGCGGAAGTTGTACAAGAACAGAATCAAACCTTGGTGCTGTAGACGTAGCCATTGGGCAGCACCTGTGGTGGGTTCTCTGTGTCCATTAGCTCCTTAGAAATATAGCAAACCAGCTTTGAATGGTGCTGCTTGGAGAACGGTAAAGGCAAAGCAAGCTTCCGGAAGTTCTCTTGTGAGAGCGGGTCCTCTTTGGTACAACCTTCTTCAAAACCATATCTGACTCATGTCAAGGTACAAACGCAAACCACCAGTAAAAATCACATTAGGGTGTCATTTTGAAAAATTACTTTCTGCCACTTTATTTTCAGATGCAGAAAATAGACAATTAAAAACATCAAATTTGATAGAGTTTGATGGATACGGAGTTTTCAGAGCAGACAAGCCTGCTTGTAAGTAGATGTTCAATAAGGGTTCCATCGTCATGCCATATAACTTGCAAAATTCTTGTTTAAACTGATCAACTAAAATATCCCACTGTTGTGGTTCAAACAAAACCTGAGAAAAAAAGAAAAACAAATCTGTTAGTTGATTAGCCTAAGCAATACATTCAATGATCAATTAAGATTCGGCAAGAGTTGGAAATAACACAATTTATTCAGCAACAAATAGAGACGGAAAATATTACTGAAGCAACCTGGTGTATAAAGAGAGTGAAATCTATATCCACGTTTTTGGTCCATTTTAGACAAAATCAATCACTCGGATTGGGTTGAAACAGTTATATACTTATATATCAAAAGAAGGAAAACTTCACCTTATATTTTAAGCATTCTGTAGTACTTTTAAAAGCCAAAGTGGCCAGAACATGCTGCAATTCATTCATATGGGTTGCTCCCCATGATGCCAGATGCTTTCGAGCATACTGGATTGCTTTTTGGTAGCTGTCAGCTGTATCAACACGTACCAACTCGATGAATTCTTGCAGCCTTAGTTGGAACTCAAATTTGCTCTATTATGAAAAGAACAAGAAATAATTAGCAGTGAACACCATGTCCTCAATATGACTAAAAAAAGGTTCTCCTTCTCTTTTTCATGATATAAGGTGAAGAAGGGAAAGCAAATCTTCTGAAAAATTTCATTGAGCAATTATATGAGTATTCAATTATTCATGAGAGTTCCTCTAGCAATCATTTGGTTTTGGATAGTCTGGTATTATCGTGATCAGAATAATAGGTACATTTATGGCTCGTATTCACGATATGGTTCTCGCAAAAATTGGATACTTTAGCCAAAACCACGTGGAGTTCATAAACAAATGAAAGTAAATCTTAACTTTTGAGAGTACGTAGCACCACATACCTTTGACTTTTTCAACCGGGTTTTATTATCAGCACACCATGCCAATGCAGAAGCTACCTCCCTATTTTTAAGGGCGTCAATCACCTTCTTAGCTTCTCGAAATATGTCAATGTCGACAAGGTCCTGAAAATATGAGATGTTTATTATTGGCAATTCATAGAATTGAAATCAACAAATCAACAAATCCATTTCACTGCTTATAAAAACCAAACAGCAAAGAGTATGTTCTGATATATTAACCATGGCTGGAGACACAGGCACACAGCAATATAGCATAATAATGTTATACAATCAGTGTCAAGAGGATGAGAGATACCAAAATATTGCTGCTTTCTGAAAGCTTTGTAGCAGTCTCGAAATATGACATCCGCAGCATGTAGTCCACAAGAATCCGTTTCAGTTTTGTATTGTTCCATTCAGTAATATTCTCCACATCTACTGAATCCAAATGATCAATGCGAGCACGACATCTCTGGGCTTGCAAATTCTCCACATTGCTCCCTTCTTCCAACTGAAGTACAAAACCAAAAAGTATGTTAGCTATGGCATAACCTTGTTACTCCAGAGGATAGAAACATTCCCAAATGATAAAAATTTGGAAGACAATGCGAATAGTCAGATGGAAAGTTCCCACGAAACAACTCTACTACATTGCATCCCCTTGATCTGATATAATATCAAATTCATCGAGATCCAATGCCTACTGGTAACCTTCTGTAGTAACTAAACGTCTAAGAGATAATTGCCAAAGACAGATACTTTAATTTGATCTTCAAAGTGGACAAGAGCAATATCCAAAGATCCAACGAGATCCAATTTTTTCCAGATAAGTGGAATCATTTAACAAAATCAGAAATTTTGTTTACTCAATCAAAACTTTAATCGCTAAATTAATTGATTCAGTTTCGTCTACATAATTAACAACACCGATCACAGAGAGAGAGTCGAAAAATCAACCTTTCGTTTGAGGCCTTGTAATCGAGTAACAAGGCTAGTAAGACGCGAAACGGTGACGTCTTTAGACCAATCGGAATCAGCCAATTCTCCGACGCCGTTAACAACAGTTGATACCTCTTTCTCGAAAGAACGGTGATTGGTACGGATCGTCTTCTTGTAATGCTCGAAAGGTACACGGAGGAGCTGGTGCTCAAGCTTGAGCGATTCCGTAAATTGATTCGATCTCGAAGCCGGGACGACGACCGGAGACGGAGTGATCGTAGCGGCGGATTCCGTCATGACGGCGTCAGAGTTTCCGTTGGTAGCGGAATCGATTTCCATGGCAAGAAAATGGGAGAAAGAAGTTAGCACAAACTTCGCAGAGAGAGTTTAGATTTTGCCTTGTGGTGGTGATCTTGATTGATACGAGAAAAAAAAAAACTAAGAAGAAATAAATAGTGCCAAGTGAAACGGCGTCGTTGCTTTGTGGCACCTCTGTAGTTTAAAACGGCGGCGTTTGTATATGAGCAAAGGTAGCAAACCGTCCGGTTTGATCTATCCCGAACCGAGAGTGTCATTCTAGCACCAAAGTTTTGATCCAGGACCAGTTCTGGATACAACCTTATTAAACAAAGAGTATAGGTTTTCATTTTTTTTTAAACCCTAAATTTATTTTTATTTTTGTGGAAAACTATCTCCAAAAAGACTCTAATGTTTTTATTTTACTTGGCCTTCAAATTTTTAGGTCTAAAATATAGACCAAAGTGGAGGCAGAAAAAAAACACAGTTTGACACATTATGTGTGGTCAATATATTAATAATTTCACATGTAAAAAACTATACATAGATTATAATTTTATATATAGAAAACAGAATTATAGATATATGATGTCAGATTTTTATCTAAAAATAACCCATTACTTCTTTTGTATGTTATTCAATTTGTTTACGGCAACTACGTGTCGAAATAATATATTGTATTGTTTAAATACCCTTTACTATTGTGAAAAAATAAAAATAAATCCTAAAAGTAAAATGAGAAATAATTTTATTATTTTTGTTAATTTTCTATTTTTATACCAAATTTGAAATTATTTAGTTAATTATGAGTGTGTGTAGCTGGTAAGTGAAATATACCTTTGCGGTTTCAAATATTATCAACCACTAAAACGGTATCATCATACAAACAGTTCTTATCGTTATCACTTCAGATTATATCATAACTACCTCATATTGCTATGAAAATCTTTACACACTTCAATCACCACCACTCTAACCTAAATATTTTGTTATAATTATCTCACCAACTAAAACTACATTTGTAATTTACAAGTTTGTTTCAATGTTGTCACTCATGGATCACTATTATATGTTAGTGAAGAACAAATAATTTTAGCCCCGCTCCTCCAAAGTCCAAATGGCTCTATCCGCGCAATGAAAGATTTAAAAGGTTACCAGAAATACCCTCCACTGGATACTCTATTTACATTTTGACACCACCAATAAAGATTTTGGAGCCGTTTTGTTCTTTTGGATTCTTCGTCGTCAACGACACTCTCCTCACACTTCTTGTACTCTCCGTTTAGATCAAATCGACGTTATCTAACGCTGTTAATAAATCTGCGTTTCAGTTTCTTCTGCGTTCGAATTTTCGGATTATCTCGTTTCCGATTTGCAAAATCGCTGTTTTATGGTAAGTTCATAAATCCTAAAGATCTTCTCTTTTGAAATTTTGAAAATTTCGTTGTGTTTCTTTTGTTTTCTTTAAAAGCAAATTGTATCGTCAAAAAAAGTTGTCGCCTTGCAGTCTTTTTTTTTTTCCTTTTTCTCCCAATTTTTCCGTCTATTAGACAAGAGTAGAGAGTAGAGTTGGGTTTTCTGGCGACGAAATCGATTTAGATCGTTCAAAGAGAGAGCTTTTCAGATTTTGTAGTGTTCGAGTAATCTCGCCGAACATTTTCTTCATCAATTTCTCCGCAACTAGGTTTCAGGTTCGATTCGTGTCTTGATTCGGGTTTTGATTCGTCTCTAGGGTTTATGCTTAGTGTAGTTTGGTCTTTTATTTTAGGCCTGACTCGATGTTTACTATGATCAAGTCTTGAGTTTCTGAATCTCTGAGTAGAGTAATACTTGATCATCTCGATTCTTAGATCATCTATGCTGTTTTTCATTTCTTTTGTTGAATTGGTTCATCTTTCATCGGGCAAATTGTTTGTAAGATTCACTTGGAACAACTCTTCTTTTGGAGATTGAAAGAATTTGCTGCAAAATGTGAACTTTTCCTTGTTCAGTGCAGGAGATCAGTGTTATTTATCTTTCAATCTATTGATTTGTCTTTTATTTGATTTGATTGCAGCTGCAGTTGTGGTAGCATCTTCTTTTGATTGGAGAAAACAATGAAAAAGCTCTTCTTTTTTAGATCTTCGGCTGGTAATGGAACTGATAAACAGGTTAACTGCGAAAAAGCAGCGGATAGTAAGATGAAAACCCAAACTTGTAGTCAGGCTGAACAAGAGTTCGATAGTCCTAAGTCACATGGTCAAGTTTCTGGTGGTCCAGCTCTTAGACGAAGCCTTTCATGGTCCTCGGCAGGTTTCCTTTTTGATAAGTTTGGAGAAACTTCCAAGAATGAACTAACTAGTGCTACTAAAAGCCAGGATAGGCGGCGCAATCATTCATCTCGGTATGCTTTTGGCCTTTCTTCATTCTTATGAGATTGTTAATCATTAACAGTTCTCAATTGTTTTGATGATATTCTGTAATATTTTTTGCTATCTTGGTTCGATATTTTGATTAAACCACTGACAAACAGTGTAATGAATACTGTGTGCCAGATGCTTCACTCCAGAAAGACAAGTTAGAGAAAGGCAGTGTGAAGCAGACAAGTTTCAACATGATTCATCTGGGAGTTCATCATCTTGTTCTAGTAATGTCTCTAGTAAAGTTCTGGACCGTTATATTGATGGAGAAGAGCATTTGGAACCGTGCAAGCAAAAGAGTAATTCTTCACACAGTGGTGTTTCTGGGAGTATAAACCGAAGGAGGCTTCCACCCCGGGTTCAGTGGACAGTCCCTACATCACCATCAGACACTTCCAATGAGAAACGAAAGTCCCAGTCATTTAGAGAAGCTAAAGGCACCCGTTTACGTTTCTCTTCTGCTGATTGTGTGGAAAATGGGTTGAGGCATGGATCGCCTCGTTCACTTGCAAGAAATGTCATTGAAAGACTCTCTCAGACTCATGGCAAGTCAAAGGGTTCAAACCACGAACCCATCACAATTCAAGATGTCTATGGTGGATCCCTTAATAGAAATTTTGACTCGAGCTCAGATATCGCCGCTAATGTTTCACTAGCTGAACATTATGAACCTGTGAACGAGTATTATGCGCAGGACTATGGAGGGCACCAGCAAAATTGTATACGTGGTAAGAACGTGTATAAGTGTATGGAAGACGATAGTGACTCCGAGCTAGAAATGAAAATTAAAGAAGCTGAGAAGAGAGCAAAATTGTTTTCTGCAGAAGTGGAGCAGCAGAGATGCCTTTCAGACTGTGACTTTGATGTTTCATCTTTGGTCGGGGCAATTAGAAAACTGGAAGATGAGAGGCTCCACTTGGCATTTGAGAATGTAAATCTCTTACGGTCCCAAATGGCTGAGAGGGCTTCTGCCAGGGAAGAAATCAGATGGTTGAAGTCAGATTGGGACTTGCATATACAGAGACTAGAAAAGGAGAAGAGCGAGTTGCAGGCTGGATTGGAGAAAGAGCTTGATAGAAGATCAGGTGAGTGGACGTCAAAGCTTGAAAAATTCCAGCTTGAAGAGAAGAAACTCCGAGAGCGTGTCAGAGAGCTTGCTGAGCATAATGTCTCACTCCAGAGAGAACTATCGGCTTTCCATGAAAATGAGACAGAGAACAAAGACATGATAACACATTTGGAGGGAAGAGTTGCTGAGCTGACCGCGACAGCAGATGAATTGCATGAAGAGAACACTTATGTTAAACAAACTCTCTCCCAGTTACAAGAGAGTTATGAAGGTGCTACAGAAGATCTTGATTTCCTAAGAAGAAACTTTGAAGAGAAGGATCAAGAATGCAGGGAGTTGCACAAATCTGTTACAAAGTTTCTCAGAACTTGCAAAGAACAAGGGAAGACAATCGAGGGACTTCGAGATGGTGTTTCCGAGGAGGGTAAGAAGCAACCGTCAGAGAAATTAGACCAGTTGGTCAAGAAATTGCAGGTCGAGCAGATAAGGTTGACAGGGATCGAGCTTTCACTTAGAAGGGAAGTAGAATCAATGAAGCTTGAAACTGACTCTCTTCGCCATGAGAATATCTGTCTACTGAATCGATTGAAAGGGAATGGCCAAGAATTAGAAAGCACGACCCTTAAGCTAGAGAATGAGTTGAAGATGCGTGTCTGCTACTTGCAAGACCAAGGACTGTCAATGTTAAATGAGAGCAGCCAGCTGTGTTACAAGTTACTGAAGTTCATCAAACGGAAATTAACTCAGCTTCCTGAAACCTATCAGGATAAGAATTCAGTGAAGGACGGATTAAGTGAGCAGTTTATGATTGAGTCTGAAATGAAAGTCCATGGAATAAGGCGCGGAACTGAAAACCTGAAGAGGAGTTTGCAAACGGTGACCAGTGTGGTAGCTTCGAATTCAGAATCGTCTTCCTCAAGTACTGGTAGGCCTAGGGAACAAAGAGACCAATCAGTTGAAGTGAGTTTCCAAGAATATGTCCATTTCTTAATATCTCTATAGTATTTTCATGTATGTCCGATTTGCTTTACAGTAATATGTGGCTAATGTATAGCCCAATCTCATGTAGGAAACCCTGCGAGCCGAACTGAGTGCTGAGACCCTAATCACAAGTTTATTGCGGGAGAAACTGTATTCCAAGGAACAGGAAATTGAACAGCTTCAAGCAGAAGTAGCAGCAGCAGTACGAGGTAATGAGATTCTGAGAAGTGAGGTCCAAAGCAGTTTAGACAACCTATCTGTTACAACCCACGAATTGAAAGACTTCAAGCATCAGGTATTGCAAATAACACATATCCCATGTCTGTTTTTGTGGCTCTTGATATAAAGAAGCAATTCCCAATTATAGATGTAACTTTAAGCTGATCTTTTTGACATCAGATGTTGAAGAAGGAGGAAAGCATAAACCGGCTCGAAAGCAATCTCCAGGAAGCGGCGAAAGAAATGGCGAGGCTGAACGCACTATTGTCAAAAGTGTCTTGTGAAAGAGGCGAGATATGGAGAGATTTGAAACAATGCTATGAGAAAAACAAGCTTTTGAACTCAGAGAACGAGACATTGAAAGGGATGGTAGATAAATTGGAGGAGAAGGTATTAGAGAAAGAAGGGGAGATCACAATACTACAAGACACAATCGGAAGCAAGCATCTTAATCTCCTCTCAAGTCCTGATTTCTTGGTATAAGGGTTCTTCTTTATAATTTGGTTTCTTTCACACCTTTATCATTCTTTCTTAGATGATGGGTCAATTCTTTGGGGATTATAGATATGATTTTTATCTTCTTTTATTTTTCTTTTTCTTTTGGATTTGCTTATCTCAAAGCTGGATTCTCTAGTTTCAGATTTGTAAAGGGCTTATAAACTTGGGGTGAAATTTATGAGAAAGAAAGTTTGTCATATGACTCAATCCTATTCAATAAAATCTTCATAAGCCATTTGTTCAAAAAGATACTAGCAATAATTTTAGTTAAAACCATTATTTTTACTATCTTAAATACATACTTGGTATTTTTAATTTTTCACTAAATAAAGATAAAATTGGATACATATTTTTATTAAATGACAATTGTAAAAATGTAAGATGATTTTTTGAACCTATATATATGATTTAACTTTTCACTATAGTTAGTCATTTTTATTTCTGAACAAGTTTGACATAGCTAGTCTAATATATATTTTTTGCCTACACTTGTTGTAGTAACAAATTGGGGATATGGTACCGTAATATTTTAGAGAATATTTCATAAAAATAGAACAAATATTAAATGTTGCAAAAAAAGTCAAACCGTTAAAAGTCAAAAAAAAAATGGCGAGACAGGTAGAGAAAATAAAATATGAATTTACCAAAAAAAAAACACCATAAACACGATGACCGCGACTATCGCAACTTTCTCTCTCTAAAGAAACCAAATCCAACGTCTCCGTCTCTTCTTCAAACGCGTCTTCTTCTCTATTTTAACCCTTTTTCATCGACTCTTCGCTTTTTATAGGTTTGATTTGTATTAGTAATCTTCTTCCTAATCTTTTCCCTCATTGATCTGAAATCGAATGATGGATTATTATTCTACACCAAGCTTTTGAAATAAGGAACCCTATTTCTTTCATCTAATCCTCGATTTCATCAGGTATTTCAATGTTTTCTTTAACAAAATCATTTTTTAATCAGATTGATTGGTCAAAGTTGAAACCTTTAGATTCCCATGTGGATGGAGTTATTAAAAGTTTTTTCTTTAACCAAAATTTGTTTCTCCAGATACTTGTTATCGGATTGATGGGTTAAAAGTTGAAATCTTTAGATTCCTATGTTGGAAATTTGGAGACTTTATCTTTTTTTTTTCTAGATTACTAAATGTTTTGTTTTTGTTTGTGTGGAATGCAGATTAATGTTGTTTACATTTGTGAATGCGTGTTTGAATTCTGAATCCTGGGTTTGTGGAGTTGGAATTGAGTCTGACAAGAAGATTGGGTCTCATAATATTGTTATAAGCACTGATTTGATGAACGATTTGATAGCTGGTTCTTTTGGTTGAGACATGTGAATTATGGTATCTACAACATTTAGGAGAATTGTATCGCCTTGTTGGAGACCTTTTGGTATTGGAGAAGATTCGAGTCCTGGTAGTGATGATGCTAATGGCCGTCTCGATGGTCTCTTGTGGTACAAAGATTCTGGCAACCACATCACTGGAGAGTTTTCTATGGCAGTGGTTCAAGCTAACAACCTTCTTGAAGATCATAGCCAGTTAGAATCTGGTCCTATTAGTTTGCATGATTCTGGACCTGAGGCAACTTTTGTTGGTGTTTATGATGGTCATGGAGGTCCCGAGGCTGCTCGGTTTGTAAACGATAGGCTCTTTTATAACATCAAGAGGTACACATCAGAACAGCGAGGGATCTCACCTGATGTTATCACCAGAGGGTTTGTAGCAACAGAGGAGGAGTTTCTCGGTTTAGTGCAGGAGCAATGGAAGAACAAGCCGCAGATTGCTTCTGTGGGAGCTTGTTGTTTGGTGGGTATTGTTTGTAATGGATTGTTGTATGTTGCAAACGCAGGAGATTCCCGGGTTGTGTTAGGGAAAGTCGCGAATCCGTTTAAAGAGTTGAAAGCTGTTCAGCTGTCAACAGAGCATAATGCTAGTATCGAATCTGTGAGAGAGGAGTTACGTTTGTTGCATCCTGATGATCCGAATATCGTGGTCTTGAAACACAAAGTTTGGCGTGTTAAAGGGATTATACAGGTTTCAAGATCCATTGGTGACGCATACCTTAAAAGAGCGGAGTTTAATCAAGAACCGCTATTGCCTAAGTTTAGGGTTCCAGAACGTTTTGAAAAGCCGATCATGAGAGCGGAACCGACTATAACAGTTCATAAGATTCACCCGGAAGATCAGTTTCTTATATTTGCCTCGGATGGTTTATGGGAGCATCTAAGCAACCAGGAAGCTGTTGATATCGTCAATTCTTGTCCACGCAATGTAAGACATTTCACATCACTCTTCTTGAATCCATTTTGCAATTCAGTTCAAGTTTTGGTTTTTGTCTGGTTTAAGTAGTTTTGTTGTTTGTTGAATTGTGGTGTCTACTTGATTCTTCAGGGGGTGGCTCGGAAGTTAGTGAAAGCTGCATTACAAGAAGCAGCAAAGAAGAGAGAGATGAGGTATTCGGATTTGGAGAAGATAGAACGTGGCATCCGGCGACACTTTCACGACGATATAACCGTTATTGTTGTCTTCCTCCACGCTACAAACTTCGCTACTCGAACTCCGATATCTGTCAAAGGAGGTGGTCTCCTCTCAGCCCATAATGCCCTTTTATAGATCATTTTTTTCCTTATTTGAACCAGAATTTGATTTTGTTTGCTTCTTTTGTTACAAATTGTGTGAAAATTTTACTTCTTTAATTATTTTCTGAACAAAAAGTGTAAATTTCCTCTCATTTTTTCTCAAATCTCATTGTATTTTCTGTTTACGAAATCGTGAAACAGAATCGAACCGAATTTGAAACCGAGTTTTAATCTATACCGAATTTGAACCGAAATAAAATCTTATTCTATCCGAATCGAACCAAACCGAAAGTTGTGGCAGTCAAATTCAGTGGAAACCATTTTCCCGGAAAATCCTTTTGGGAGCTGAGAAAGTGAAAGCTGTGAGGTATGAGTGTGGGACTGAAAGTTAGCGTGTGCTTATATCCATCGCTTGCGCTATCCGCTAGAGATTTCTCTCCTCCTTCCTCATCATCTCTCTATCTTGATCGGAAAATTCTCCGACCAGGCTCCGGGAGGCGGTGGTGCAAATCCAATGGGAAACGTAGAACCGAACCAAAATTGGCTATTGTAGACTCAAGGTAATCAAATATGTGTTTACTTCTCTCAGAGGGATTACCAAGTTTTGCTTTTTATTGAAACTTTCGTGTGTGGTGGTGGTTAATTTTCAGTCGAGTACCGGAGCTTGATTCTTCTTCAGAACCAGTTCAAGTGTTCGATGGATCAACAAGGTTTGACTTTTTAAAAATGTTCTTCTTTTTTTTTCATTTCTGGAGATATCAGAGAAGTTGTTGATGAACAAATTTTGGTCTTTGTGATTTGAAGGTTGTACATATCTTACACTTGCCCATTTGCTCAGCGTGCGTGGATTGCTCGAAACTACAAGGTTTCAAATTTGATCATTCTTATCGCTGATTCTATGTTAGATACGAAACCATCTTGGATTTAGATCAAATTTCTTATGTTGCTTGTTTTTGCAGGGTCTGCAAAACAAGATAGAACTCGTACCGATTGATCTTAAAAACAGGCCTGCTTGGTATAAGGAGAAAGTTTACTCGGCTAACAAGGTGTGAACTTTTCTATTTCAATGCATATATGTGATAGGATTTAGAGTTATAAGTGTTTTGTTCTCTGTTGTATGCAGGTGCCTGCATTAGAGCACAATAACCGAGTAATGGGAGAGAGCCTTGATCTGATTAAGTACATTGACACCAATTTTGAAGGGCCTTCACTTACACCCGATGTGAGTTTCACTGACTTCTTTGATTTGTTGAGCTCGATTTGTCACATTAAGTGAACCTATACTTAGAACCTATTACAACAGGGTTTAGAGAAGCAAGAAGTAGCTGAGGAGTTACTCTCCTACACTGACTCCTTCTCCAAGGCTGTGAGATCCGCATTAAACGGCACTGACAGTAATGCAGCAGGTGATTTGTTATCTTCCTTCTGTGTTAGCAGAAATATTAGTTTGCCATGCGTATGAATCATCTTGTTTTCCATTTCTTCAGATGCTGCATTTGATTACATCGAGCAGGCTCTGACCAAATTCAATGAAGGGCCTTTCTTTCTTGGCCAATTTAGTTTGGTATTGTCCATTATATTTTCACTCAATTTGTTAAACCCATATCAACTCTTGATGCTGAGACAAAAATGGTGTTTATATCTATAGGTTGATGTTGCATATGCTCCATTCATAGAGAGATTTCAGCTTATCTTAAGTGACGTGATGAATGTGGATATCACATCTGGTCGGCCTAACCTTGCCCTTTGGATTCAGGTTACCCTATTACCTTGAAATTTGTAACTATCTTTCATTTAAGGCTAAATCTTCACATACACATGCTAATCTCTGGTTCTTTGCCTTTTTGTGCAGGAGATGAACAAGATCGAAGCTTACACCGAAACCCGTCAAGATCCACAAGAGCTAGTTGAAAGATACAAGAGACGAGTCCAAGCAGAAGAACGTCTCTAACCAGATGGTTATCTGGATTTCTCCATTTACAAGGGTTCAGAAGAGTCAAATGGGAAGAGATATTGTAACCAAAGTTGTTTTTATATATTATTAAATTGTATCGGTAAAAGCATCTACATGACAGGCAACAACTGTTTTCATTTATCTCAGAGTTCATGAGTCCAACTAGAACCAAATTGCACCTGCTGCTTTTCCCGTCATTGCCCATAAGATCGTGCTTGCTGCTTCATTAAAATTCAGTGCTAGCCGAGGAGCAACGCGATTCAGAGATATTATACAAAACCAAACCAAGCTGAATACGACCCTAGTGCCCAAAGTTGAAAAACAGAACTAAAGCATCATATAAGAGTCTTATAGTGCTTGCCCAACTAATTTCATTTGTATCCAGAGAGAAATTAGTCAGCTTTCTTCAAGAAGAAGAGAGGTAAATGTCCCTGAGCAAATCTTCCATTCTATGTGTATATACTGAATGCAAAAACCCAGAAAAAGAGTTTTTTTTTTGTTGCTACTTCTTTAGCAGTACTCTCCATATCTTCCTCATATAAACAACTAAAGACCATATAGAGAGCCCTGCAGATACATAGAGCAACCCAATACCCGACGGTAATAGTCTCTCAAAACTGCTATCCCGGCTTGCAAGAAGTAAGGTTAACGCTATCATCTGCGTTGCGGTTTTCCACTTTCCCAAGCTATTTACAGCAACAGCCTAGCAACATCAATGCCATTTCCATGATTAAGTAAGGAACACTTACGAAAAAAGATCCAAGAGAAGGCACATGATGGTGAAAACTTTACCTCTGAAAGCTTGCCGTTTTGAGATGCAGCCCATTCTCTTACTGCAGACATAGTAATCTACAGTGAAAAGTATACGACTAGTTTAGAACAGAGAGCTGAAAAGTGTAACTTACTTCATGGTATATTATTAGAATACAGTCAACTTTCTGTATCTTACCTCTCTACCAATGATGGCGATTGAAGGTACTGTCACTAACCATGGAACTGGTCCTAAGACAACGGCGACCATTGGTTTAGTGCACAACAATATCAATGTAGCTGCTACCATAAGCTGCATACCAATGACATAAATCAGTAGAATGATAAAAATCATTCCTTTTTTACTTCAACAAGGCTTGAGATGAAGAAAAGATAAACAGGAAAGGTAGCTAAGAACTGGGTCTCTCACCTTATCCGCCACTGGGTCCAAAAAAGCACCAAATGCAGAACCCAATCTCATCTGAAAAGGCAAATCTCACCGTTAAGCTTACCATTTCAAGTGTGGTAAGAAGAATCCACAGAAGTCTAACTATGCAGAAGAACATGAAAAGGTAAAGAAAAAAAGTTACCTTTCGAGCAATATATCCATCAAGCCAATCTGTGATGGCTGCTGCAACAAAAATACTTGTTGTAGCAGTTTTTCCCCACCAGCAATCAACGTAAAAGGCTACATTTTAAAAACAAAGGAGATGATGAAGATAATGCAATGGGAGGAGATACAATCAAAATCAGGAATTGAACATCAAAAGATCCAATTCAGATTAATTAAAGGAGTGGTAACAAGTGAAGTACACATAGCAATAAGCTCAATTCAAAAAAAGTTCTCTAATTTCTCGAATTCAATCCAACAAAACTCTGATCTGAGAAAAATCACAATAGCATCTTCGTTTAGATCTGATGATTAGAATCCTATCACAATGACTCCAACCAGAATTCAGAGTCGAAAAAAAAACAAAAACAAAAAAGCAAACGTACTCGCGACGAGAATCGGAACGGCAGCTACACGGCCTAGGGTTAATACGGTAGGCAATGTAATCACTTTAGAAGATAGCTGTGTCGGTGAAGGCAATGGCGACGAATGACGATTAAGGAGCAAAGAATCTTTGCCACCACCGAAACTGTTCTGATCCACCGTCACGGTGTCTTCTTCACCCATATCCTCCACAAGAGCTGATCTGTAAATTTGACGATCCGTTTTACTCCGACGAAGAAGAGGAAGAGATGAAACACGAGGGGCGGTGGCGACACCGACCTGAATCCGGAACCCTAAGCCTTTATGGGACACACACAACGGCCAATAATAATGCAGCTTGGAGAGATGCTAACGTGCGCCAACTATGAAAATGAGCGAGCTAGGTGCGTAACGTGCGCCGAAAATCGTCGACATGGATTGACGATTGTTAATGAAGCAAATGGCACGTTTTGGGCCTTCTTTTAATTCTAGCTGATTTTTATTTTATATATGTGCTAAAATGTAAAATTATTAATAAAAATCTTCTTTCTATGGTTGCATGAATCATATCATATATGTACTAAACTCAACTTATCCTGTTCGATAGAGACATCATTTTAATTGATAGATCTTGAACACCCATTCGCAACCTACCGCCTTTTTCATGAGTCTCATTTCGTTGTAATGTCTCTGCATTGCTCAATTCCATTATGTGCACTCTCTATTGCTTCCTCGTACGTTTGTGGTTCCATGTTTGAATCTAAAACACTTGGTGAACATTTGGAAGATAATCATCTAGTCCCAGACAAACTGAATGTGATAATGAACAACCATATAATCATTGTGTTGGTTACCCAAACCGACCAATATTTGGATTTGTAACGAAGTGTTTGAGAACGTGAGAGTATTATAGAGAAACTAGAAACAAGAAGTTAAGTTCCTTACTAGTCCTACACAAAACTCCAAAATATACACTCATATAGGTAAATATATACAGTACAAGAAATAGTAGATTCCAATAAACGATTGAATCGGCTAAAGTTCTATAACTGTGTAATCATCAACTAGCCATTGGTGGATATTCTTCATAATTTCTCAAATCTGGATTTTCATATTTGCTTCATCTTCTATTGATTTTGCACATAAACTCCAACACAATTATGTAAACGTTTACCTATCTTAAGTTTGTGAAGTGTGACTGAGAGGAAAAAAAGAGTGAGATTATATGAATATCAAAGTCACAACTTGTATTAACCGTTTTCAACACAATAGTTATGAAAGTTAATATCAAAGTCCATTAATTGATATCAAACAATTCGTATCTAAAATAAGAATTATAACATATGATAGAAATTTCTCATTTGATTAAATGTAACATATAAAGCGCATTGGCATTACTTAGACGATGGATTTAGCAAATCTAAGAAAAAGTTTTTTTTTTTTTTTAGCGAGATTTAATTCCCTAGAAAAGTCCTTTACCAACTCCTAAAGCAATTGGTCCTTTACCGACAAATCGACAACCATTACAATCCCCACAATTATTTTCTTGTATATCCTTTTTAGAATTAAAAATGAATCTCCTTAATCAAAGATTTTTTGTAAATGTTCTTTAGTTTTTGAAATTGTAGAACAGAGAGTTTGGAGACCATGGTCTCGCTACAAAATGAATATGCATGGTACGTTACTTGTTACACCAATCATATAAACTAATAACGTTCGTTACTTGAGTTTAGATTACAAGCATGAGAGTTGACAATTACGATACATGACGTAGATGTCCTTAATATATCTAAAACAACTTTATCTATCTTTCAAAGCAGGTGATATAGACTCCACACCACAACCATATCAAAATTCGATATAAGGATATGATTTTTTCTTTTATCAAATTGTCATAGCATAATATTGTGAGATATTTTGATAAAACTTATACCAAGAACACAATTACACAACTGTGAAATTCACATTTACATCCAAAATAAGGAAGTAGTTGATAGTTAAAAAAAAAAAAAAAAGTTAAATAATGAGAGAGAGAAAAGGAGCTTTTGGACTCGGTGACAAGGAATCGAACGCAGTCAAAATTGAGAGTCACACACATGTAATAAACCTTGGTCGACAATCTCGCCCTTTCCATGTGATTTCTCCACTTCCTCTCTCTCTCTCTACTGCAACTTCCTCCTTCTTCTTCAACTTCAGTCGCGTAACGATGATAATGATCAACTAGCCTGGAGATTGGATCTTCTTCTTCTTCATCCTCTCACCAGTTTTTTCAACTCTTCACCGGCTAGATCTCTTTTTCCCGCTAACGAATGAGGAGCGTTGCCGCCGCCGCCGCTGCTGCTGCTGCTTCTTCTAAGCCGCTTAATCCTCTCGTCGCTTTCGAGCACAAGAGGTTTCTTCTTATTTTCCTCCTTACTCTCTACATTTCTGCTTCCTCTTTTTGGTTTGAACTTGCGCTTCTCTCTTTAGCTTTTCGCTAGACTCGCTGAGCGAAATGTTGTTATCTCCGATTACGAGAGGTTTAATCTTTGCTTTCTGTTTCCGTAATTTTGCGTTTTCTTATCAATTTAGTCGGGATTTGGATGATTATTGATCTTGATTTGAAAGTACATTCTAGTGATTTGAATGCTGTTTTTTGTCCATCGGTGACTATTGCTCTCAATGTGGCATAATCGTTAGTGAACGTAAGGTAGCCTTTGATAGCAAATTCGAGATGTCGGTGTTGTTCAATTTCTTGAAACAAACTGATGAGGGATGCAATTTTGTCTTTGGATATAGTGAGATTTCGTCTGAGCTCTGGATGGGATTTAATATATCAGTGGGAACTCATGTCAAAGCTATGTCACATGCCTTTTTTTTTTGTGAACAGGGATGCATATGGATTTCCTGTCAGACCTCAACATGTGCAGAGATACAGAGAATATGCTGACATTTACAAGGTTCTTTATCCATCATAGCTCCTACTTTCTACTCAGATTTTACATCCGCATGATTCAGTGGAACAGCTTGATTTTGCCTTTAATTTGGTTATGACCGTGGTATTATTGTGAGAATGCTGATTCCATTTCTAATCCTAGTCATAGGGAAATCCTGTGTGAAAGATATCATAATAGGACTAACCTATAACTGCACGGATTGATGTGCCTGTAGAACTACACCTTAGATACCAAATGCTTGTAATAGCTTCTTTTTGGTTCTTGGAATGGTATAAGCAGATCCTATCATTATTTCCTAAATAAGTCCCCTAAACTTGTGATTGTCACTTTTTGCTTACAATCAGGAAGAAGAAGAAGAAAGGTCGGACAGGTGGAACAGTTTTTTGGAAGATCATGTCGAATCGACTGAGTTACCTGTAAACGGATCATCTGAAAATAGTCACGCACCATCTAGTGAAAGTGAGAAGGAAAAAGAAGTGGAATTAAACAAGGCGCCTGGTGAAGATCTGCATACTGACAAGTTAGGTTCTGATGTAACTCCTGATAATGCAAGTGAAGAAGAAGGACACCCCGATGCAGAGAAGAATGTTCACAGAGTGCAATTATGGACTGAGATCAGACCATCTTTACGATCAATTGAAGACTTGATGAGCATCCGTGTCAAGAAGAAGGGAGATTTATCAAAAATCGAGCAAGAGGCTCTGAAAGTGAAATCTTCACCTTCATTCGATGATGCCAAATCTGCCAAGGGAGCATCTGAGAATGATTCTGAAGACGAGTTCTATGATGTTGAGAGGTCGGATGTTCAGGATGGTTCATCTTCAGATGGTACAAGTGTCTCTGGCATTCCTGCTCCTGATGCAAGTCCACTGTCTACATGTCCTTGGAAGGAAGAACTTGAAGTGCTGATTCGCGGCGGTGTACCTATGGCTCTGAGGGGGGAGGTAATAAATCTTGTCATGTCTACATTACTGCCTTATCTTCTTATTTCATATCATGCTCTAGCTCTCCATCTATAGTTCGATAGTCTTAGGTCTTGTTCAATTATAATCGTCACATTTATCAATAACTTTTCAGTTATGGCAAGCATTTGTGGGTGTGAGGAAACGACGCTGCAAGGATTATTACCAAAACCTTCTTGCTGCAGATAGTTCTGTAAACACCATAGAGCAAGAGGATATGCAGCATGTTGATGATAAAGGTTCAATTACAGAATCTATTGCTGTTGTGGAAAAATGGAAAGGACAGATAGAAAAGGTAGTACTCGAAAATTTATTCAGCCTTGACCCTCTATCTAGTGGTGCAGCGTTGGCTTATGCTGAAGTTGATCAGGATTCTTATGCCGTTGCTTGTTTCAAGTACAGGACTTACCTCGGACATTTCCTGGTCATCCTGCTCTGGATGATGATGGTAGAAATGCTCTACGGCGTTTGCTTACTGCTTATGCTAGGCATAATCCTTCTGTTGGATACTGTCAGGTATTGGTTCTTAACCAATAGCATGATCTTTATTTTAGTACTGAGACATAGTAAATTAACATTAATATCAAGTTAATATCTTGTGTCAATATACGTTCTGCAGGCCATGAATTTCTTTGCTGCGCTTTTATTGCTTTTGATGCCAGAAGAAAATGCCTTTTGGTATGTTCACGAATTTGATGAATTTATCATCTCCAAGTCCTAATATTGTTTCCTGTGAAACTCGAACCCCTTTGATCTGTGTTTACTGTTTAGTTTGTATTCTATCGCTTTCACTTCTTCCAAACATTAATTGTTCTTGGGTCATTCTCTGTATCCTTATTTCTACCTAAACCAATGTTGTTTGATTAATCTACTATTTCCATTCCTAATCTTATTTTTCCTGTCTAAACACGAACTCCTTGCTCTGTGATTAGTTTTTATATCTGTCACTTTCATATTCTCATGGTTGATTTAACTGTTATTAGGCATCCTTATCTCTTCTCCTTTTTTCTTTCTAAACCGATGCCCCTTCTAATTAAATACGTATGATTTTTAGGGCACTGACAGGACTTATTGATGACTACTTCAATGGTTATTATTCAGAAGAAATGATAGAGTCTCAGGTGATAATATTAGTTACCTGTCTATATACATTTGCAATTTTTTTGAGGCTGACTGGTGATAGCATCATGACAACATGTACCTTCATATTTTAGGTTGATCAACTAGTTCTGGAGGAGTTAGTTCGAGAAAGATTTCCTAAATTGGGTGAGTTCCCTCAGAGTTTTTTTGTTTCATCTTACAGAATGTTCACAGTTAGTACTAAGATCTGCAATTTTGTATGTCTACAGTTCATCATCTGGATTATCTTGGAGTGCAAGTGGCTTGGGTTACAGGGCCATGGTTTCTTTCCATCTTCATGAATATGCTTCCATGGGAAAGTGGTCAGGTTTTAAACATTGGAATTAAAGCTGTCTTGTTTGAAAGAGAATTGAGTAACTAGTAATATATGATGGAAATCTTTTAAAATTTGATCATCTTTCTCTTTGAGATTTGGGACTGAGAACCCATTGTCTTTCTAAATGTTCGTCTTCTTGATCACAGTTCTTAGAGTCTGGGATGTGCTTCTCTTTGAGGGAACTCGAGTTATGCTTTTCAGAACAGCACTCGCATTGATGGAACTATATGGTACTTGATTGAAACTGCTGGTCTTATAATTCAAGTAATATAGTTTGTGGACCTTCTGAATGCAGTGGCATCCTCATCGAGACTGCTCTATTTTACGGTTTAATTTACCTCAGGTCCTGCATTAGTTACTACGAAGGATGCTGGAGACGCTGTTACTTTGCTACAATCACTGACTGGATCAACATTTGATAGCAGCCAGCTAGTTTTAACTGCTTGCATGGGTTACCAAAATGTACACGAAATTAGATTGCAGGAATTGCGAAGCAAGCATAGGCCAGCTGTGATAGCTGCACTTGAAGAAAGATCAAAGGGGCTTCAAGCTTGGAGGGATTCTAAGGGCCTTGCCTCCAAATTATATAATTTTAAGCAAGACCCAAAATCTGTTCTGGTGGATGGCAAAGTCTCATTGTCAAATGGGAGTTTGTCTCGATCTGAGTCAGGATCAAGTAATGCTGATGAAGTGTTGGTTAGCCTAACTGGGGATGGGGAGGTAGATTCTGTTCAAGATATTCAAGCGCAGGTAATTTTTTGTCCTTCATGTTGGCGTGGAGATGCTCCCCTAAGCCCTTAGTACACTTGAATGTTGGATGATTATGAAACGGTTGAAAAACCCACTTGATACCTACAAACCCCCTCTGAAAGTTGACTGACAACTTTTTCAGGTTCTGTGGTTGAAGGCTGAACTCTGCAAGTTGCTTGAGGAGAAACGATCAGCTCTACTTAGGTTAGTTTCTTTTGTCAACAGATAAAGTTTTATATCTCTCCTTATTGTTACTCAATATGTAATGTCTCCCAAACTTCTGATTTTGTGGTAGAGCTGAAGAGTTGGAGATTGCTCTCATGGAGATAGTAAAGGAAGACAATCGGCGTCAATTGAGTGCCAAGGTATTCCAATAAAGCTTGCCACTTGACAGTTAATTTTCCAATTAAGCATATATATGTTACTTGTCTCTTTATCCATGTTCTGAATACGAAGACTATTTTTTCTGTCACTTTTACCATCATTACTTTCCTTTCTCTCTTTTCTTCTCCTGCTGGTTCCTCGTCACACATCTCTGTGCTGATCCAATTTGAAGGCTCATTGGTGCTAAGTTAGTTTTGAGATAGTCTTGAGATGTGAAATGCTACTTGTCATGAATGTGAACTTCAGGTCGAACAGTTGGAGCAAGAGATGGCCGAAGTTCAGAGACTTCTCTCTGATAAGCAGGAACAAGAAGGTGCAATGCTACAGGTTTGCATTTGCATGATCAATCTGTTTTATTTCTTCGTTTATGGCTGAGAAAGATTCTGAGATTAATTGATACTTATGAAGGTCTTGATGCGGGTGGAGCAAGAACAGAAGGTAACAGAAGATGCACGAAGATTTGCTGAGCAGGATGCAGAAGCGCAGAGATATGCTGCTCAAGTCTTGCAGGTAAAAAAGTTTGCACTGACTCCTACCAACACAAATGTGGCTAGGCTATTCAGTTTTAAAGAGCTTTAACTGTCTCTAGTTATACGTCGTTACTCACCTTCCATGGAGTAGAGTTACACATTAGTTTAGAAAAAATAATCTCTGTATATCCTGTATCAACCCTTGTCTGTATGTTTTCAGAGCTGCGTGTTTCGAATGCTACTTTATATCCTCTTCCTTTTTGTATCCTCCTGTTTTATCTTAGATCTTTTCTGTAACGAATATGACAACTGGTCTAGGAAAAATACGAGGAAGCTGTTGCTGCACTGGCTGAAATGGAGAAGAGAGCAGTGATGGCAGAGTCCATGCTCGAGGCGACTTTGCAGTATCAATCTGGCCAACTCAAAGCACAACCTTCACCACGGTGTGTTCTTCTTACCTGAGACTACTCAAAACATAAATTGTGTACACAACTATAAACACTCGATGGGTTATGACTAATGACCACACATGTGCATTCTGAATTGGGTATATATTCATATTTTTTACCCATACAGGCAAGTTAACCAAGATTCGTCAGTCAAAAACATCAATGATCAGATACCAGAACCTCCTCCAAGCAGGATCAGTTTGCTAGCACGGCCATTTGGACTAGGGTGGCGCGACAAGAACAAGGTAAGTCTTCTTCTTAAACAACATATTTAGAGACGGCTTCACCCAAGAAACACCTCAAAAATGTCTTTAAAACCAAATAGTTTCTCGTACTTACGTATAATCATATACGAACTGACGGGCAATTTGCAGAACACAACACCTGAAAAAACTACGGAGCATGTTAATGACGAGAAGCCATCATCAACAGAGGGAAAAGAGACTAACTCTGAACCAACAGACGCTAAGGTCCAAGACATTTCCTAGGTATATCAAGCTTGAAAGCTCTCATTTCCACTTCCATCTTCAAATCTTAGTAGCTAAATCCTCCTACGTGTAGTAGCAATAGCTTCTCAGTTCTCTCAGTCACCCTTTTCTCATAATTCCGGATTGAAGTTTTGGACATAAGTTTTAAATACATTCATTTGTTGTTTGTGGTATGTTATAAATATATTCATTTTAAGGAGGTGGGATACATACAAGACATGAATGGTGTATATAGTTCAGTAAACTAGCAAGTATTCGATTCTCTTGGATACCCCCAGTTTTATAATATATGAATTTAATGAAGAATTCTTCCTACAACATTTTTTTGTTCTGCGACAATTAGCCTTAACTCATACCACCAACTAGGCAACTACATGTTTAGAATTTTATATAATTATATAACGACAATATACATCTTTTTGTGCGACAATGAGCTTAAACTCATACCAATAACATTGGTTATATTTAATAAAATTAGAACAATAATACATGACGTTTTAAAAAATGCCTCATCTCATGGCTTGTAACCTCATAAAACCGTAGACAATTACTTCATAAAAATGGATTTCTTAAAACGTTGGGAAAGGCACAGAAGAAAAAAGTACACACAACACTCTACTGATAGCTTACGCCTTCACCGTTGATAACCTCTCCTACGCGATACGCAACATAGTCTCCATTCTTGGCTTCTTGTAGTATTCGTGAAGCTGCCTCTGGACTAACCACCATGACCATCCCTATCCCCAGGTTAAACGTCCTTCTCATCTCACTGTCTTCTATTCTCCCAGACTATAATACACCAGAAAACAATCAAACACTAAAGAATAAACATCATCGTCTGTTCAGGATCTCAATGATTCTCTCATTCATTACCTGTTGGATCCACTTGAACAACGGTGGAAGTTCCCAAGCATCGGTGTGAATAACAGCACCCAAACCATCCGGGAAGACTCGGGGAATGTTGTCTGTGAAACCTCCGCCTGTAATATGAGCTATCCCCTTCACTCCTCCTCTACTGATTATGTCAAGTACCTGCGAAAGTGCGAATAGCAGAGAGAGAGAAAGTCATAGAGTTGTTACAAATGTGATGATGGAATTCTTGTTGACAAGAAAACCGACCTGTTTCACATAGATGACAGTGGGTGCCATTAAAGCTTCACCAAGAGTAGTTGATCCACCTGGCAGCGCATCATTCAGCGAAAGATTGCTTCGAGCCAATACCCTGCAACAATTGGAATGTGATTAAGTGCCATGAAATCAGAAGCTTAAAACCTCGACTATCGCTAACTTTTACCTTCTTACTAAAGAGAAACCATTGGAATGAACGCCACTAGAAGGGAGGCCAATAAGAACATCTCCAGCAACAATGTTTTTTCCGTTGATAACAGCATTTTTCTTTACTATCCCTACTGCAAACCCACTGAGATCGTACTCGCCCTCTGCGTAAAAGCCAGGCATCTCTGCAGTCTAAAACAACCAAAACAAAAACCGATTGAAACAAAATCATGGAAAGATACGTAAACTACATAATCAGAACCTGGAATTTGGTTCTAACTCTAACACATACCTCTCCCCCTAAGAGAGCACATTCCGATTGCCGACAACCTTCAGCAATCCCTTTAATGACCTGGAAAACAAAGCATACATCAATATCCAGTCCTAAAGAAAACTCAAATTCAAAACGGGAAAGAGATGAAGCAATGATACCTTTTCTGCAAGGTCTACATCAAGACGACTAGTAGCAAAGTAATCAAGGAAAAACAGAGGCTTTGCACCAGAAGTAATAATATCATTCACACTCATAGCAACCTATAACAAAAAGCAAAACCATAAATTTGTGTTAAGTGCTAGCATAAATAAAGTCACAAAAGACAATTGCTATACCAAGTCGATTCCAATGGTATCATGAATTCCAGTCTCAAATGCCAATTTAAGTTTAGTCCCGACACCATCGGTACCAGCTACGAGATAATCATCACCTGCTTAACCAAAGCCACGCACACACATTCATTAGAAGACGAAAAGTTTCAACATTCAGGTGAAAATTTAGCAGTTTTCCTTATATATACCTAATGGAAAGAGACCACCGAATCCACCAATTCCAGGAGCCATCTTTGCGATTCGCTTAACGAGCTCAGTCCCAGCATCGATATCAACACCAGAGTCTTTGTAAGTGAGACTACCAGTGGCATCATCTTTCTTCGACATGGATAAAACACGAGATACCTTAGTCCTTCTTCTCGCCGTCTGAGTAAAGCTGACGGAGAGAGGTTTCGGTGATGATAAAGAGGAGAAACGGTATCGATTGACAGTGCCAAGAGACGAATAACAGCAAGAAGAAGAAGAGTGCAAAATCCGAGATTCCATGGCTTCAACAGTAGCAAATACAACAAGAGTAGAGTAGTAATTAACAAAAAGGATAAAACTTTTCAAGCGACAAAGGTAAGGAGTATAAAGGGTCAACAATAACGGAGGTTGAAGAGAGAAAGCTTAGTTAGGACTTACCGGAGACAGAGTGAGACCGAGAATTGAGGCGACGCCGGGAAAGGGACTTGAGTAGTTTTTGACTCTCAGAGGAAAGCAGCAGAAAACAAATAAAAATGCTCTAAAACCCTAAACACCTAAACAAGGGGAGGTTACTTGTTAAGTTGTTTTTTTTTCTCTCTAAAAAAAGAGAGAGATTAGGAAAGAAAAAGAAAAAAAAAATAAAGAATTAAAATAAATGAAATTATATCTAAATAAATTTGGGAAATGATAATTTTTGGATTTTTAAATTTATTTAAAACTAGATTTTTTTTGTATGATATGACACTAGTATTTGAGAATTTCTATGAAAGTTTTGAGTTTCTGTTACACAGAAAGTTTAAGATTAATGGCTTAACTGTAGTTGGTTCTATACCATCTTCACAGATTAACATTGGTACATGTTTATTTTCTTAGAGGACAAATAGCATTTGGTTGTAATTATATCTATCCAGAATCTTACTTCCAATCGCTTTCTCAAACAATTTCTTTTGCGAGATTAAACACAACAAACAAAAAGCTAAAGAAACCAGTTGCAACATTTAAAACCATACATAAACAAAGAAACACACACACACACACATATATGTATATATCAACGACTACTAATTCACAAGCTGGATTTTAATCGAAAGCGTTTTCAATCTTTCCCTTCTTCTTCACTTGTTCCATCCTTCACATTCCTAAACCACAAACAAAACCAATGGATCAGATTATCACAGCTTTGTTTTTTCAGTTCAATCTTCGATTCTATCTAACTTGTAAAATACTTAGAATTTGAGAAGAGCCATGAAGCTTACCTCCAAGACGATGTTAGGTTCCGAGTTTTCCTGTCGAGCTGAAGATTTTCCAATGCTGTTGAAGCTCTCATCACTTCTTCCGGCATATCTTCAGTATCATATCTCCAATTGTTTTCGTCTTTTCTGTATCCTGAGGTAGCAGCTCCCGATGATTGAGATGCAGAAACCGGCCTGCCCATTAATTAAGCACGTCAGACTCATGAGCAACATGAAAGATTAAAGATCTTTGATTTGGCATAACATTTGAGTTGGATTTACCGCCGTTGAGGAGGTAAGCTATCAGAAGCAGATGATCTGCGAGGAGGATTTCTGGTGTCAAGGCTTGATGACGACTCCGTTTCTGACTCTCTCCTTGAACTACCACCCATGACCTGCGTCATGTCCTGAAGAAAATTTCATTTAAGAAAAATGCTGATCACTAAATCTGAGGAGAATACAGCAGACAAACTATAATGGTTTTACTATAACAGGATGGAAACATAATCCTTGGATGTGACAAAAACTTTAGGCTTGGAATTCACCGAACTTGTTATTCATATCTCTGAAAATTTCTAATCTCGAGCAAGACACTTTCATTTACTTGGAAAAAGTGAGGTCGTGAGTACAATATAACAAGATTTTATCTAATTTGGTAATTGTAAAGCTTAAATGTAACCAACAGGTATCGTCATTTTCACTTGGAGAATAGAGGAACTGAAAGCGCTAACGCCCTGAAATCATGTACCATAGCTGGACTATTGTAATTTGTAAGAAGTATGGTTTTAAAGCTTGTAAACAGAGAAAAAAGCTATATGTGTAAACATCTTCAGAGGGAAAACAGAAGAAATACCTCGAACTTCAAGAATCCTTCAAGAACATCTAGAAGAAGCGGTCTATTATCTCCATTTCTGTTGAGCTCATAACCATTGTTGCTACTAAAATCACGTACCTCAGACTTCCAAGAATCTTTTGCCTTTGCATAGTTTTCAGGCAGAATGCAGATCACAACATCAGTTAGAAAGTTCATCTTCAACAGTTCAACCTACTTTTAAGAAATATTAGAGAATCAAAGAAAATGAAATATATTACCAAATTGCATTCTGGTTGATAAACTTTGAGTGTGTGATTTAGTTGCGCCCAGTCCAAATATTCACAAATCAATGCAGATAGCAACCTGCCTGCATTTTAACATTTATAAAGTGATCAAGATGACCTACTCAACTGCAAAAAATCTCAATGTTCATATTGCCTAAGCATAGAATCAAGCAAAGTTTCACCCGGAAAAAAAAAAGTAGACACATATCGAACAAGCAATTATATCTAAGTATCAAGAAAGCATTTCCAAACCCTGACATGCCATTTAGAACCAAACCATTGAAAGAGAAAATATTTAAAAGGACATAAGTGAATAGAGATAAAAGGCAAAACTTGTGAAGAAAAAAACCTGAAGGAGAAGCATGAAGCTGCCTTGCACGATCATTGCAGCTTCCCAATAAAGCTGGAGGGAGTCCTTCATTGTTCTCAATCACTCTATCCTCTTCTTCGATTGCCTCAAACACACTTGCACGGAGCTCAGCCTACAGAGGCAACTAAAACATTAGTAGAAGAAATATAGAAGAAAAGAATCAACTCTTCAATCTCCAAACCAAATGTTAAAGGATCCAGTTCAGCTGAGATATCAAAATTACAATTTTTCTCAGCAGACTCAATTCCTAAGTAGGACAAAAACTGGGAATTCACATGATTCCAAATGCAGAAGTAGATCTGAAGCAGGAACCCTAAAAAGCAATGTATGTTTTTTCAAGCTGATTTCTTCTCTGTACTCATTTCCCCACAAATCTCTACGAAATTTGAAGCGACCCAATAATGTATGGCACAGAACTAGAGGAATCGCGGTAAGAGAAAGAAAAATGGTACCCGGATCTTAGCGAGAACACCTTTCTTCTCTAGGGTTCGAGTGACTAAGGTCTTGAGATCCATCATCTCTCTTGTATAATCGTCCATTGTTCTCACCGCCAATTTGAACGATCAGATCAAAATAACAGATCTCCTGATAATGCAATCGGGTTATTGCTCGCCGGAGGATTCGACAATGCCGGTCGGAGAGAAGCGTTTGCGTCAGCCAGAGTGGCTTTTCGATACTTTAGTTTAAAGTTTAAACGAAGAAGCAAGAGAGAAGAAGCAAGAGAGAAGACGTTGAAAAATCGAAATAAAAACTAAGTGAAATCATAAAAAAAAAAATACGAGTACACAACAACAAACAGTGAACACAAAATTCAAATAATTATACTTTCTATCTAAATAATTACTTTAAAAAGATAAATAAATCTGTTGTCAAAAAAAAAAAAACCATGATTATTTCTTTCCTTGCCGTTCTTCTTTCCGCTCAAAAACAAGTTAATTCTACTCAAATTTTGAATCCAAACAAATGTTATTGGATAACTAAATCTGTTTTAATCCTATTGAAGATTGACAACATTAACTTAAAGATATTGTATATGTCTAGTCTTGCCCAGAGAATGAGATTAGTAGTGACATTGAAGTGTCTACTTTTTACAAGAGAGAAGTAATTGGAGCTCACCAAAGACAGAATTTTGGACTCTAATGAGAAACTCAAACAAGAAGGAAGTGAATATATAACTGTTAACACAAGCAACCACATTGTGCTTTCTTTGTGAACTCTTCTCTTTCCATAACAAATCTCAGAAGAAAACATTAACTGTTTAATATTTTTTGTTCTTAAGGAGAGACAGAGGTTCGTGCGTTAAAAAAAGGCTAATTGAAAACGCAGTTGCAAATATAAGGAGAAACATACATATATCACGTACACAAACCATTACTACTAATCCAGATGCTGATTTTTTTTTATCCAAAGGCCTAAATCAATCCCTCCCTTCTTCTTCATTTGTTCCATCCCTCACATTCCTACAACACAAGCAACAAGCCCGATGGATCAAATTTACCACAAATTGCTTTCTTTTCATATGTTTTCTTTTCAATCTGGGATTCAATCCATGATAAGAGCCTTCCTTGAATGCTTACCTCCAAGACGATGTTAAGTTCCGAGTTTTCCTATCAAGCTGAAGATTTTCCAGCGCCGCCGAAGCTCTTGTTACCTCTTCATTTGCATCTTGGTTACCTTGTCTCCAATTGAATTCATCTTTTCTGTACCCAGATGTAGACAACCCGGCTCTTCTATCTAAAACATCTTGTTATAATTATTTGAAATCAAAACTCATGAAGCATACATATTTCAACCAATACTTTAAGAAAATAGGGAAATGATGACTCACCCGATGCTTGAGATGCAGAAACCGGCCTGCCCATTTATTTAAACTTAAGTAAATCAATCATGCCAGACTCATAAGCAACATGGAAGAGTAAAGATCTTTGATTTGGCATAACAAGGAGTTGAAGATATGTGTACCTTCGTTGAGGAGGTAAGCTATCAGAAGCAGATGATCTGCGAGGAGGATTTCTGGACTCAAGGCTTGATGACGACTCTGTTTCTGAATCTCTCCTTGAACTACCACCCATGCCCTGCGTCATGCTCTGAAGAAAAAAATTCAGTTAAAAAAATGTTGATCATTTCTGAAGAGAAGACAGCAAAAGACAGATGATAATGGTTTTAACAATGAAAGGTTGGAAACATGGTTCTTAGATGTGAAGAGAATCTGAGGCTTGGAAATTTGCTAAACTTGTTTCTCAAATCTCTGAAGAACTTTAATCTCGACTAAGACACTTTCTTTTCTTCGAAAAGTGTGAGGAAGCGAGTACAAAAGAACCAAGATTTTATTTAAGTTGGTGTTTGCAAAGCTTGTGGTAGCGAGTAAAAAGTACCAGGATCTAGGGGTTGTAGTGTTTTCAGTTATTGTTCTGTACAGCATGAGTGTAACCAACAAGTATTGGTTATATTCACTTACAGAACGGGAACTGAAAACACTACAACCCAGAAATCACTCATACTACAGGTGTAGTTTGTTTGAAGTATGGTTGTAAATCTTGAAAACAAAGAGAAGAAGTTATAGATAGTAAAGTTCAGTTTTCCACTAGGCTGCAAACATCTCCACAGGGGAAAAAAAGAAAGAAATACCTCAAATTTCAAGAATCCTTCAAGAACATCGAGAAGAAGAGGTCCACTATCTCCATTTCTGTTGAGCTCAAAACCATTGTTGCTATTAAAGTCGCGTAACTCAGACTTCCACGAATCTTTTGGCTTTGCATAGTGTTTGCAGGAGATCACCAAATTAGTGAGAAAAGTTCATCTACAAATCTTCTAAATGAAATATAGCAAAAAAAATCAAAGAAAAGGGATTATTATATTGATTACCAAATTGCTTTCAGGTTGATAAACTTTGAGCGTGTGATTAAGTTGTGCCCAGTCCAAGTATTCACAAATCAACGCAGATAGTAACCTGCCTGCATTTCAACAAATTCCCAAACCAAGAAATGCAATTTAGAACAAAACCATTCATAGACGAAAGATTTAAAAGGATAAAAGTGAAGAGCGATAAAAGGCAAAACTTGTGAAGAAAAAACCTGAAGGAGAAGCATGAAGCTTCCTTGCACGCTCATTGCAGCTTCCCAACAAAGCTGGAGGGAGTCCTTCATTGTTCTCTATGACTCTATCCTCATCTTCAATTGCCTCAAACACACTTGCACGGAGCTCAGCCTGCATAAGCAACTAAACTATCAGCAACACAAACTCTTCAATTGCATAGGCAATTAACAAAATCGAGCATTTCGATCTGAAAGCAAGAACCCTAGAAAAAGAGAGTAATTTATGTATTTCAAGCGAATCACTTCTCCGTTCTCGTTTCCACACAAAAATCTCTGCGAAATTTGAAGCATCTGAAAAATGTATGGTAGAGAAGTAGAGGAATTTACCCGGATCTTAGCGAGAACACCTTTCTTCTCTAGGGTTCGAGTGACCAAAGTCTTGAGATCCATCATCTCTCTTGTATAATCGTCCATTGTTCCCAACACCAAATCAAATCAAAGTAAGAAGAATTAGGGTTTCTGGGTGTAAAATTGGATTTCGCAAAATTGGGGTTTTTGGCCGTGGAGAATCTGAAAGATGGTGGCCGTCGGGAGAAAAAGACGTTGAAAGATAATAAAACAAACACAGTAAAATTGAAAAGAAAACAAAAAAAAAAACACACTTTTCAAATTTTCCCCTAAGAGATCGATAGTTTCCACTCTCGTCCGAAATTTTTAATTTTGAACTTTTGCCCCCCAATTATTGTGAAAAAAACGAAATTGGGATGCCAAGTTCACATTTTGAGATCACAACACATTTGCATTCATGGATAAAAAATATTAAGAAGTTCGGTCCAACTCCAATATTGCCAAGCATATGATTAAAGAATGTGTTTGAACTGCTTTTTTTTGGAATCACACGAGGTTATGGTAGAGAGGACTTGCTGCTTCTTTTGGATGGATGAGGTCTAATGTTACTTAAGAGGAGAAAGAATCATACTAGTTGTTTGAGCATTTTCCAGTGAGAATTACTGACCATTATTATGATATAGAACCTTAGAAACCGAATGAACAAAGCAAGCATTAGATGTCCGCTCGCAAGTTGGGTCAGAGAGAATGGTAATCACTCGTTCTTAGATTATAATGTTGGATGGAAAGACCTAACCTTGCTTGTCCTTGAAGTTGTATGAAACTTTGGTAACTTCTTTAGTGTTAATTTAATTGACTATCTATTTGTAAAATACTGACATATATACTAAACTGATTAAAAAAATACCAACTAAATTAGTTACATATAAGTAAAATGGGAAAGACAAAGCTAATGAGTATATGGACTTGTTTTCTGAATGAGCATTTGAGTATCCAACGCTTTGGGTTTGTCAATGGGATGAATCCGAATAGAACAAGGCCCAAGAAAGAAGGAAAAGTGCAAGCTCAACTCTTGTGTGTTATTAAATACTCCCTCCGTATTTAATTAGATGTCGTTTTAACTGTAATTAGTTAAATTAAGGAAACAAGACAAATTACAATTCTATCCTCAAAAAAAATGACAAATTACAAAATTGCTTTCCCTTTATTAGAGTTAGTTGTGTTTCATTAAGGGTAATTTGGGTATTATAAAGCAAAAGCTACTTACAAAAGTCAAAACGACATGTATTTAGAAACTAAAAAATTTGACTAAAATGACACTTAATCTCATACGGAGGGAGTACTATGTATTGCTTGTGATCTTGTTACTTAAAGTGGGGAGAGTTCTTGGAACTACTTTTCTTTCTTCTTGTAACCGTGTATTGCTTGTGATCTTGCAACTTAAAGTGTAGTCGAGCTATAGCTAAAAGAAAAAGAAAAGAATCAGAACTAGTTCTGGACTTGAGAACACTATTTGGAAAGAGCACATGTTTATTTGGAAAGGGCATTCTCGTCATTTCGATAGAAACAACTTGAGTGATCAACTCTTAACTTTCTTTCTCTCTATTGGTTTGGTCTCTCAAGAATCAGCTTTAATTTAGCTTTCGCTTTCGGGGAAACGAGGAGGGGAAGCTACCACGTCGCCCAAAACTGTTCCCACATATATGCGTCAAACATTAAACCGAAAACGTTAAATCAAAAATTTATTATTTTTCTTAGATTTGACAACAAAAAATAAAATAAAATAAAATACCCATCAATTATCAAAGAATATGGTTGAATCTTCAATTATTTAATTTTATAACGTGCTTCATGCGTTTCCACTCGTTTCTCTATCACCCTTTTATAGATCTACTCTACCAACAAGCCCCAAATTTATTAATCTTAGCAATCGCTTCTCTATTTTGCCTCCATACTTTGCAAAAATATGCATATAAACTAGATAACATACTGATACAAGTACAACCATCGAAAGAAATTAGAGCCGTAGATAACATTCCAATTTTTAGCTTGAGTACAATTTGAAGTGTAGATGACTTCAAAATAGATTATCATGGTGAATTACAAATGATTAAGGTTATTGTATTATTGTGCAATGCAAGTTATAAATAATGTAAGATAAAAGGTTACTTTTACTTATTGGAACTAGAATGAACAGAGATATTTAGTCTTACCAAATAAGGAAAGGCCAGATTCCTTAAAATCTAAAATTTTCTTGCATATCTGGATAACTTGAACGGTTGAGATTTGAGAACCAACTTATCATCAAATCTATCATAATTATTTGGAGTGAGTGATTGCCTGATTGGTGAGTGGTTGAATAATATGACAATTGACATAACCCCACTGTCCCTCTGTCTCCATTAAGGTTTCTCTCTCTTACTATTTTCCCCAAAAAAAAAAAAAAAAAAAAAAAAAAAAAAAAAAAAAGGACAATCGTTCCAATAATATTCTCTCTTCTCTCTCCTCAAAAGTAGATCTAGGAAAGTTTCGTTCGTCTTTTTTCTTTTTCAGTTCAGATCTTCATCGTCGATGGTGGGGCAAGCGGTTCAATCGGTTGGTGACGATCCTCCTTCTCTGGCGGTGATGAGGTGTGGTAGGTCCGCCTTCTGATGTTAGTTGTGGCGAACTTCCCGACGAGTTCGTGCATCCTTCGAATCGTACCACTGGTTTGAGGACGCCGGAGGAGGGATTGAAGGAAGCTGTCGGCTCACTTGTTGGAGGGGCTGCTGCGACTAGCGGCGGAAGTCGAAGGCGGATTGGTGGGGTTCACTGCAAGTCGGGATGATTAGCGCCAGATCCGTCGGATCTGTGTTGGCTGGGTGAGGAGATTGGCGGTTAGGTTTTTGTGTGAGCCAGCGAACCTAATCGCTGCCGCATCTGGTTTTCGTCTGACCGGATTGAAGTTGTGGTGGTCACGGAGGAGGCCTGTGTTGACAACGGCGCTGGAGGTGAGGGTTCGATTTAGGTTTCTGGTTGCTTGGTGGAGGACTGGATTTAGCGGGTCGGTTGTCTATGGTTTCGATCTTTTCCGGGAGAGGAGTTTCTGGTCGGCTCCGTCGTTGGCGTCGGGTTTGTGGCGGGAATCGATAACTCCGGTCATGTCACTCGTGCCGGGTTGGAGCAGCAACGAAGGGCCTCTTGTTATCGCCGGAGCTCGGAGGTGGTGCTGGTGCTGCCGGATTCCACCCTTTTTCAGATCTCCGATCTGTGTCGTTCTGACCTTTTCTTCTCCTTTTTGTGGGCCGTTTGGCCGTGTAAGTCCATCATCGTTTAAGCCCATTTGGGTAAAATTTAATATATATGTTTCTTAAAAAAAAAAAAAAAAAAAAAAAAAAAAAAAAAAAAAAAAAAAAACAAATAGTAGTTGGCATATTGGACCCATCCTTTTTTGGTTTAGGCCCCAAACGTGTAAACATCACACCCTCTCTCTCTCTCTTATTCTTTATTCATTGACTATAACACATTTTATCATTTTATTGTATAGTTTATGTTGTGGTCTAGATTATCTTTCTCGTTCCTCCAATTATTTGGAATTGAAGACCCATCCCACTGGCCACTACTGAAAAGAAAAAGAAAAATCTTAAGGATGAATGTGTTAAGGAAGGATAGTTAAAATATCTTAAATAGTTTTTCTAAATTTATGACAGTCCATTTGAAATTCCTTTTCTTATTAGAACTTTATAAGACTTCACCAATATTTCAGTAATAATAAAGATGAAATGCAACTGGTTTCTCCTTCTTATAGATTAAACCATAACCTAAATCAACTCTCACGAAATCTCAGTTGATTGTGAGTTATATATCGGGGATGAGAAAGCACAACAAATAGTTTTAATTTCTTGAAACAAAATCTAAATGGTTTGATATATAAAATATAATATAACTAATTACATAAAAATCTGTCGGTCTCTCGAAATTTTCGTTGCTATATTTTTTCATATAGTAATCTTTAATTTAAATGGAAAAAGGGTTGTCCTTGCCAAAACAAAAGAAAAAAAAGATAGAGAAAGGATTGTCCTGATTCGTTAAATGACGCATAGAGAAACAAAATCACATGTGATTTTATTTAACACGTTGAAGATATCTGCGACGACGCGAAGTACCAAAAAATCCCTGACCGTTAGATTTATTTCATACCTTGTGACACGTTGGAATCACACGAGGGACCTATCAATAATTGTTGTCGCTAAATGCCAAATGAAATGAATTATAAAGAAAAATAATTACCTAATTGTAATTACTACTATATAGCAGAGTAGACGATGTGAGCCGGTTAATTTTGTTGTTGAATGCTTGAAAATGTGAAAAGCGGAAATGGATATGTTGAATTGTGTTGCATATTTTTTTTTTGTATATATTGCAATCTTATAATTTACCAACATCAACATGTTAGAAAGAAATTACAAATGATTTATTGGATGTCGTTAGCCATATGTTACCCATCTACTACTCCTTCTCATCATTTACTTACGATTTCCGAATATCAAAGTATATATGTAGGTCTTTTATGTATGGAAGAATGAAAACAATTAATATTAAGGAATATGAAAAGTTTCCTAATCAAAAAATTAACACAAAACAAAAAAAATAATTGGGTGTTATTAAAGCACAAAAGAAAAACACTTCAATTTTTTGGAACAACAACGGCTCATTATTCCTCAAAGTTTTTAATTTTGTTGACTAATTGGGTGTTACCACTTACCAACATACCTATAACAAACATAATTGGCATCGATAATCACTCGTCTCTATATAATCTGTTGCTAAATAAGGAAATATTGAAAATATGTAAAAGTCGGCAATTCCTAATATTGCTAGAATAATTAGGTTGTTGAAAAATTCAGAAATTGACTTTTTATTACTTTTATAATTGACGGGGCTATCTTATTTTCAATTATATTTTGATTGTGGACACACTAGCCGTAATAACGTACACTTGTCAATTAAGAACAAATTTATAATCTTAGAGACAATTGAGCATGCATTAACAGTTTTCTTAGGCAATAAACTATAAACTATAATCCTTGGATTTTGTTATCAGAATATTAATGCTTGATGTTTTATAGAAATGTATAGAAACTACTTACTCTTCAACCAATCACTATATAATACGTTCTTTAAGGTTTGACTTATGCTTTTATTAATAACTAAACAACATTAAAAATATGTTTTCTTAAACTCTTTATGATGTTATATATTTTGATAAATTTGTTGATGACTCGATCAAAATATGTAACATTAGATAAATCAAGTAGCTATATTTTATCATATAATATTTACGAGGTCTCTTTACCTAGTTAGAAGGCTAGAACATACAGCATATAGTATAAATGTATAAGTGTCT
Organism: Arabidopsis arenosa; assembly: GCA_905216605.1. Classification (NCBI taxonomy): domain Eukaryota; kingdom Viridiplantae; phylum Streptophyta; class Magnoliopsida; order Brassicales; family Brassicaceae; genus Arabidopsis; species Arabidopsis arenosa. The sequence continues at coordinate 13,006,702 of LR999455.1, read as the reverse complement.
TTCTGTTTTTTTACTCATCAACTTTTTAACCTTCTTACCCATTTGATGGCATTATTTTTTTTTTTGTGTCAAAATGGCATTATTTTTGTTTACGATTTTAAAATATAGGTCCACTTCACTTAAAGAAAGAAAAAAGTTTTTTTTACATCGTATCAACGCGTTGAGTTTACAACATCAAAAGTGTTAATTAAAACTCATCGTACAACCCTATCTACGGCTCCCATATTTAATTAACAAAATGAAAACTAATATATAGTACAAAATATATTTATTCGATACATCGGCAAGGCAAGTACATACATTTATATAATTATAAAAAAAAAAGTTGAAAAGGCAAATAAAGGGCAAGTGTATCCAATGCAACCTTCACAGTGAACACGTCCCACGTTCTTTTTTCTTCCCTCTTTTAGAACTCTCTCTCTCTCTCGTTTTTGACACTTATCCTCTCTCTTTTTCTCTCTCTCTCTCGCCGGAAACAAGAACGACGTCGTTTGTAGCTAAAGACTCGATCATGTTGGATCTTAACCTTAAAATCTTTTCTTCCTATGACGAAGATCAAGATCGGAAAGTACCATTAATGATCTCAACCACCGGTGAAGAAGAATCTAACTCCTCTTCCTCCTCCACAACAGATTCTGCAGCAGGAGATGCTTTCATCACTTTTGGAATTCTCAAACGCGACGATGACGTTGTTCCTCCTCCTCCTCCTCATAAAGAAACAGGAGATCTCTTTCCGGTGGTGGCTGATGCTCGTCGGAATATTGAGTTCTCCGTGGAAGACAGTCACTGGTTGAATCTTTCTTCTTTACAAAGAAATACACAGAAAATGGTGAAGAAGAGCAGAAGAGGACCAAGGTCTCGAAGCTCCCAATATCGTGGCGTCACTTTTTACCGTCGCACCGGTCGTTGGGAATCTCATATTTGGTAAATCAAAATATATAAAAATTCATTATTTCATTTTTTATATTATTATTGTTGAATTATTTCTATATTTATCTCTAATTTTTGTTTTGGGATCGATGAATTTGTAGGGATTGTGGAAAGCAAGTTTATTTGGGTAAGTAGATCAGATTTTTATTTAATTATTGGGTCGTCTTTATTTACGTGTGTTTGTGTGTGTGTGTCTATTTTTAGGCATAAACGATGAATTTTAAAACAATCATATTTTTGTGATAATTTTGATTTGTAGATCTTGTCTGACAACGTCTGTTAAAAAAGTTTTTTTTTTTTGTCAACTACCTCTATTTGTTTTTAAAGGATGTATTATTATTTTTTTGGTAAAAAGACAAAAACATAATTAACTATTACAGCTCATTACCTATGTTTGTTACTTCTGTCTTTCACCTTTAATTAAACACAAGTTGTTGATTATTAGTATTAATCTAACTTTTCTCCTTCACTTAATTTTCATTTTAACAGGCGGGTTTGATACTGCTTACGCAGCAGCAAGGTAAAAGAAAATTCGATATATTCTTTGTTACAACATTTGTCATATTAATATGTTTTAATTTTGTCAACATATACACATTAGAGTTTGTTGAAGACAATAAAGAATTAATATCAAATTGACTTATTCATAAATGAATACCAGGGCGTACGACCGAGCTGCTATCAAATTCCGTGGTCTCGATGCAGACATCAATTTCGTCGTGGATGATTATAGGCATGACATCGATAAGGTTAAACAAATATATATTACGTTATGAAGATGAGTGATTTCAATGTATATTCGTTTTATTTTGTTTGTCGAAAATAATACTTATGGATCTTTAACTTTACGTACAGATGAAGAATTTAAATAAGGTGGAGTTCGTGCAAACACTTAGGCGAGAGAGTGCGAGTTTCGGAAGAGGAAGTTCCAAATACAAAGGCTTGGCTCTTCAAAAATGCACTCAATTCAAAACTCATGATCAGATTCATCTCTTCCAAAACAGGTGCCATTTCGTATTTTCGTTAGACACCTAATATAATCTTTTGACAAGTTTATAGTGCAAATAGTTGTCTGATTAGTGATACATGAATAAAATATGGTTGAAAATTTCCATATATACTTTTTGAGATATATGGCCTAATTTTACTATTTACAATCTACATCATGGAAAATACTACATTTCCCTTGGTGGATGGGATGACATGCAATAATATTCATCTGTTACTTATCTGAATTATATTCTATTTATTCATGTAGTGTTTTACCATTGAAAGCCTAACCTTCACTTTTTTGGAAAAATTATTGTTGTCTTACAAAATTTCAAAGTTTGCTAAGAAAAGTTACAACCTAGCTAGCTAGCTAATAATAATATTGATTTTTATATACTACTAAAAGAAAGAATAAATTTTATTCAATTCAATCATATATGGCCACAACGGAAAGAACAAAAAAAAAATCATATATGGCCACATTAATATTTTTTTTTGGGTTCAAGTATGATTCTGAAAAGGGCTAACAAAATCTAACTAAATATTAAGTATACAAAAATATTAGTCCATATACAATGACTCCTAACTAAATAGTAAAAAAAAAAAACCTCGAGAAGGTACAAATTTTTAGACTCAAATTTAATTTTCTAATTGAATGGTAGTTTTCAACAACTTTTAGTTATCCCCCACAAACTAATACAAAGCCAAAGTTACTTTTGTTTCGATTTTTCATCTTTTTATGTGCAAGCTTGAAACTATTGTCCGTTTTAAGAGTTTGATACTGTCGGGGACGATGGTTTCTTTGTTTTACCTTTTATGTTTCGTCGTTTATGATTCATAGATAAACATTATTAACCTAAACATGAAACAAGAGTTAGTATTATGTTGTGAATAACTTGAAATTTTTTATACGTGTGTAAAAAAATCACAGGGGATGGGATGCAACAGCAATAAAATACAATGAGTTGGGAAAGGGAGAAGGAGCCATGAAGTTTGGTGCCCATATCAAAGGTATAATTGGTAAATGTGGTGTGACTCACAATGTAACTAAGTTTATTACAAGGCTGGTTGATAAATTTAAGTGGAAATTACCAATCTATATAAGACTAACCACAAATTTCACATTTACTTATTGATTTGATCAAGCAAAAATCCCTAGCTAGCCTAACCTTTTCATCAAAATTTTAGCATTCTCTCTTTTTAGCAACTTAGTAATCAATATCGATCTTCAACATTGTCTTTTTTTTAGGAAATGCTCACAGTGATCTTGAACTAAGTCTTGGAATTTCTTCATCATCGGAAAATATTAAGTTGACAACGGGAGATTACTACAAGGGTATCAATCGGTCCACGATGGGTTTATACGGTAAGCAATCATCGATATATTTACCTATGGCGACAATGAAACCTCTGAAGACAGTTGCAGCATCATCAGGATTCCCATTTATCAGCATGACCAGTTCCTCTTCCTCCATGTCCAATTGTTTTGATCCATAGGATCGTTCTACACTCTTTTAACTAATATATCTTTTTTTCTATCTGATTATTGTATACGACCATAAATTTGATTCTTTCCTTAATGAGTGAGAAATATTGGAAGTGTTTGTTCTAACTTCAATTCGAATTATATACCAAACTTGGTTATCATCACGAAGAATTTGCACATAAAAAATAAAATGAAAAGCTATCTTAGTAATGTTGATTTTCTTGACAAGACAAGCTTGGTTCAGTAAAAATTGTGACTAAAATCGTATTATAAATATAATCTAGTTCGTACCACACGTATATTCTAATATTAGTTTAATCCGATCTGGCTACTCGAAAATAGAGCATTTTAGTTATTCTACAATGTTTTGCCAAAAATATTCATTTTGCTTTCGTTCATAAATAAAGTACATCACCACCAGTAGCATAAGAAAAGCAGCGTGTTAAAGTTCCAGAACCACAAGGTCAAAGGTTTGACCTTTATAGGCAACTAAGACCATCCTCTATGAGCAAAGCTGATCTCAGAAGCAGGCGAAAGACAGACAAATAAAAAGACAATCCGAAACTTGTAACTTAACGGTTCGAATAACTATAACCTCGCAGGCTAAACCGGTAGCTATTATTCATTGTGTCAGTTGCAGGTCCTTTCTGGGTTTTGAATCTGGCAGATTTCAAAAGGACTTTGCGTTTTCCTGTTCCAGTTCACATCGGGTAACCTTACTCGAGCAGACAATATGCTAGGAGAATCATATGACGAGTTTAATAAGGACTCAGTGCACTGGTTTCATCACCCGCCAAGCGCCAACATTAGATGCTTCAGAAGACCTTGAAAAACTGGAATCTGGTTTCAAGTTGGAAATAAAGAAGCTCAGTATAAGAATACAGTGTCAATGATTCTGGTTTGAATTCGTCATGTTTTATAAAATTGACAAAAACAGAAGGCAGTTCTTAGTTTCTTTACCGAAAGTGTATAAAGTCTCCCTCTTTCATGAATAAAAACATCCATACTAAAACAGTGCAAATTGAAAAGTGCACACCTTTAAGCAGTCAGATTATCGGGTCACACGGAAAGCCAAAGCTAAGTAACCAGTCAATAACGTGGCCCGGTTTTGCCAGACTACAAACTTGCTGCACGTATAGGTTGAAATTTTCCGACTTTCCCACTAACTAGAATATCAAATGTAGCACCATCAGGTAGAATACCCTTGTCAAGCATCTCATCGTGAAGTCTAAAAGCCTCATCGAGATTTCCTTCTCTATAATGTCCTGCGATCACCGCGTTGTAGATAAGAACATTTGGAGTCACATTATTCTTCTTCATCTCCTCAAACATCTTAACCACTTTTACAAACTGTCCCTTCTTGCTAAGACCGTTTACAATTACTGTGTACATGATTTCATCAGGGACAAGACCCACCGCCTGCATTTCGGAGTACAAATCAGAGGCCAGGATCAAATTTCCTTCTTTCAACAATCCATCAATCAGTGTTGTATATGTACCCAGATCACATCGTAGACCGTCTTTCAACATTTTTTTGTACAAATCAAGGGCTGCTACCATGTTTCCCAAATTACGAAATCCAGAAATCAAGCTGTTGTATACAGGTTGGCTTGGATTCAATCCTTCTTCAAGGAGTTCAGAGAACAGAGCAGATGCGCTTTCCATGTTACTCTTTTTGCAGAACCCATGGATAAGAGCACCATAAGCTGGAATATCGAGTTTGACACCTTTGTTCTTCATTTCGTCTCTCATTTCCAATGCTTGATCCATTCTGTTATTTTTGCATAACCCATCCATCAAGCTGGTATAAGTTATGACGTTTGGAGAAATACCATTGGCGCACATCTCTTCGTATGCTGCAACCGCAAAATCCATTTCACCCTCTTTGATAAATCCATCTATAATGCTATTGTAACTCATGCAACTAACACAAAACCGTTTTTCTTCGATCATATTTGCCAACAGTTCTCTTGCTTTGGATGTCTGACCAACTTTGCATAAACCATTGATAATTGTTTGGTATACAACCCCGTTGACTTCAATATTGGAAGAAGTCATTTGATTGACAACTTCCAAAGCGTTTTGTTCATCATGATTCTTGAAACATCCATCAATCAGAATGGAATACGTGTAGTTATTTGGCTTTAGACCCTTTTCCAGCATATTTGAAAAAACAGTACGAGCCAAGTCCATGTTTTTCTTTCTGCAATGGGCAAGCATCACGTTATTGTAAGAAACAACATTCGGTCCAATACCTCTACTTTCCATCTTCCCTAATAACTCCGTAGCTTCGTCTATCTTACCTTGCTTGCATAACCAGGATAATATAGTGTTACATATGAACACGTTTGCAAGACCGGTTTCAAAAGACTCGTCAAAGAGTTTCAGTGCCTCTTCATGTTTCTGACCTTTCAACCACCCTTGGATTATCGTGTGGACATGAAAGACAGAAGGAGTAAGACCTAAACTTTCCATTTTCTTGTAAAATTCAAGCGCCTTTTCCATTTCCCCGTTCTTACTAAACCGTTCTATCAGAACCGAAAAAGTAACGCTGTTTGGAGAGGGGCCTTCCTTTTCCATCTTATAAAACAAATCCAAAGCACTACCCAAGTCATTGTTCTTGCAGTGTCCCGTGATCAGACTTGTCGCAGCAACTACATTCATCGATATCCCATCACTCACCATCTCATCCTTCAATCTAATTGCATCCTCCATGTTACCTTGCTTCACGGAAGCCAAAATCACAGAAGTATACGTTTCCTGCGACGGGACACACAACTTCTTCTCCTTCATCTCTCTCAATAAACTATTAGCCATAGCCAAATTGAGCGTCTTGCAACAAGCCTGAACAGCAAGACTATACAGTAAACTATCCGGTTCTGCTCCTCTCTCGATAGCTCTACTAAAAACCTCCAAAGCCTCCGCAGGCTTCTCTTCTCTCAAACTAGCTCGCATTAACAATTGCGTTGTGCCATTATCACCATCAACACCAATGGCAACCATCCTACTGTAGAGTTCCTTAGCTTCAGTTAACGAATTCCTTTGAACTAAAGCACTCAAGGTCCTATTCACATATGGAACAAATGGAATCACACCTAGTTCCAACATCTGATTGACGATATCCACGGCACAATCCGTTTGCCTATCTTTGGAATAAGCATTCAACAAGTAATTAAAAGCTCGTGAATTGACTTCAAACCCAAATAATTTTGCCGAATCCACCAAATTACTGACCAAAACACTTGCCATTGGAGTTGGATTGCTCGTAGAAACGTACCGTATGAGCAAATCGCTTGCACGTCCATAGGTCTCAGGAGAAGTAACCAGAATATGAATGAGTACCCAGAAGACGTCACCATCTTCAAAACTTCCACGCCATGGTCTAGCCCAATTGTAGAACCGAAGAGCAGCTTCTGGGTTGTTCCTGCGATTGAGAAGAACGTCGATTACAGATGCATCGTCCTTCTGTTCAGGCTTAGCAGCCAAAAGACTCACTTTGGAGGTAACTGGGTTTTCTTCAGAAGTGGATCCGCAAACTAGTCTCTGCTCTTGACTTGGATTCTCAGATTCTTGAGGAAATCGAGACTGTGAACAAAAGGGTTTATTGTTTCTCAAGCAACGAAGGCGAAGCCCTGAAGGGATTTTTCTAAAACCCAATAAAGATTTCATCTTTTTGGGTTCTCTCAACTATCTTCAGCAGAGAAAATATGATCGGAGAAAAAAATAAAAGAGACAACTTGAAATCCCGAAGATACAAAAAAAAAAAAAAAAAAGCTTAAACCCTAATTTCGTCTATTAAACGGCGTCGTTTTGGGGGTTTTTCCTTTTAAAAACATTCTCTTTTCCCGTTTTATCTAATTTCCCAAAGCACAAGAAAGAAAGAAGCAAAAATGTCGAATTGCAGATTTCTCTACCACAACGGTGTCGTTTTAGAGGCTCCTCCCGTCACCACCTTCCTTGAATCGCTCACGGGTATGCAATCAAAACTATATAGACTGCAAAAGTTTGAATTTTTTTGATTAAAAAGTTTTGAGAAATCTACAGGTGCTTATACAACGACGAGAACGATAAACAATGGCACTAGTTTCTTGTTCTGGGAGAGACATATGAAGAGACTTTCTAGCTCGATTCGTATCCTTTTGAATTCAAAGCCTGAGCTTTTGTTCAGTTCTGGGTCATCACCGCGGTTTTGGATGAATCAACCAGTTCCTCATTCGAGTATATACGATCTAGTCAATGGTTCTATGAGCGAGGCCCTGAAGTCTGTTGTTGTCAAGGAAAGTGATAGAATTTATGGAGAAGAATTAGCGGTAACTGTTCTTGTTACTGGTAATGTGGAGAAATTGAATAGGTTAGATGATGGGAACAAATGTGATGAGGAGAGAAAGGTTCTGGATTTTCTAGATGTGTGGTTGCATTTAGGTGCATACTCGCCTTTCCCGTTAGGTGTTCGAGAAAATGCTGCGAGTTTGGCTTTGGTTGGTCGTGGACGAGATGTCGCTGCTGCTAAATACTCAGACTGGGTTAGGTATTTGTGCTTGTGCTTATTTAACCAATTCTTGAGGATTCTGATAGCTCAATTTGTCAGGGATTTAGCTTGTGGATTACTTGAGGTTTGTTGTTTCTTTCTTAATCTCGGTATGGTTTATGATTTAGGCAGGCTTAGGAAGCCTCTGGAGAAGTTTAGATCTCCTTCGACCACTGAACTTCTTTTGTCAAACGATGGTGATCATTTGCTTGAGGGCTGCATCACAAACTTTTTCGTAGTTTGCCGCAGGGTACTAACAAAAATTTGGTTTTTTTGTTCAAGCACAATTCACCTATGTGATTATGATGTTTATTGTCTTCATTTATGTGCATTACAGAAGTTTGAATTTCCTTTTTGCCACTGCATGATTTGCTGTTGGATCTCATTTTAGGTGAAGTCATCAGAGAATCTCTACGGCGGGAGTTTGAGCGAGTTTGAGGTGCAGACCGCACCTATAACTGATGGTGTGCTAGCAGGAGTTATAAGAGACCTTGTCATCGAGTAAGAAAGTTTTTAAAAGGCCACAATAAGTTAGACCATTAAGAATGTTGAATATATTAGTCTCTGTTTATGGCCTGATCAACCAATAATTTTGCTTTCTTGTCAGAGTCTGTTTAAGCAAGGGGATTCCATACCGCGAGAGAGCACCTTCGTGGTCTGAGCGTGAGCTTTGGGAAGAAGCCTTCATTACAAGTAGATCTTTCCATATCCATAATCTGTTTTCTAATATTCTCGCATATATATACTTGTTTTGGCCGAACACTTTTAATGTGTTGTGTGATGTTTGTATTTTTTAACATCCCAAGAACTCATTGGATTCAGGTAGTCTGAGGATTTTGCAGCATGTAGGGACGATCAAAGTACCCATTGGTTCATTGGAGGCATTGGCTTGTAACAAACCTGAGGAGATTCAATGGAAGGAGAAAAGGTTTAAGGAAAGACCTGGGATGATCACTGAATTAATTCAGGTAAAGCTTGTTACTTATATTACCCTTAAAATCATTAGTTTTAGTCCAGTTTTGTTCTTGTCTTTTGAGTCAAATCAAAGATAGAAATCACTTAAAATTTTTGTTTGTCATTGTTATGTTGGAGTAGAAAGCGGTAATGGAGAGAGGTATTGAACAAGGGTTCCCGTTGAAGGCCTTTTAGTGCTCTTCATGATTTTGCCAAATAGCTGAAATGTTGATTCGTCTATGGTTTGTATTGACGCCAATATCTTCCCAAATCATCACTGATTATTGTTTCATCGATCTAATGTTTAAAATGTTCTCATTTTAATATCTGTATTTGGTAGTTTATTGTCATACTTATGGTTGTGTTGCTTCAATAGCTTCAAAGATGAAAATTAAAAGTTCTTTTGTTGTTGTTGTTGTTGTTGTTGTTGTTTATTCTGAGAATATAGCCAATATATAATCGCTAAAATAATTAATTATTTGTGACCTAACACTGAATTTAAGTTGAAATACACGTTAGCAATGTGAGTTAGAAAACTTGATAACGTTCAGCAAATATCCACGTCTTTTAATTGCATGATGTTTTTTTGTTTTTATGTTTTCGCAGTCACATATAACCAAATAACTTGTGCACTTTTTTTTAGGACTTGGTTTCATAAATAATTGAATTTGTCATTTGAAGTCGAAATAAAGATGTACAAGTTTAGCTCTAAGCTAGAACGGTAAGTTTTTGCGGAATAATGCAAAATTGTACGAAATAGTGATACACTTACTTATTATTCATTTATTTTCCAACACGTTCTTGTGGCACACAGCTCTGTTTCTGTTACATGCACACATATATCTGCTTCATGTTACACGATGTACTTTCAAATTCTTTGTTGAAACCCAAGACACTGGGGGACACATTATCTAAACGGCGAGTTGACCAGAAGAAGAGTGGAAAACGACGAAAAGAAGAAAAGAGAATATTGGTTGCTCCACGAGGCCACTTGAATTCTTTTTCCTTCTCACATCAATGTTAATTTGGGCTTCCTCATTAACTTAGCCAGCACAAGTGTTGGTCTTATGCAGCCATATATGCAATATGAGCTACAACGACTATCACTTCCAAAAACATAGTTATGATGATGATATGACCCTCCAAAATTTAAGAAAGATATGTACGTTCAAAGTTCAGATACAATAAACTTTTTTAAAAATAAAATAAAAATCCACAAGAACTAGATACACAACTTTATATAGATCTCAAATATATTGTTATTATACTCGTTATTACGTTATTACGTATATATATATAAAAATAAACAATGGTAAATAAATAAATGGAAGTTTATCGTGTGTTATCCCTTGTCGGAATTAGCATATAGTACCACGACAATTGCAAAATTTTACATTTTTCCTAACAATACAATCACCCCCGGACCACCCTTCGTAGTGGCAAGTTTCGTTACATCTTCTTAAGGCGTCTACTTTATTACATAGCCCTGGAGGCGCATGTTTGCTTGGAGTTCCATTACACCTACATTCCGGACATCTAACAGCCGTTGTTTTTCCTATTGAATAATACACACCAAATGTAAAAGATCAAATACAAGCACATATCCAAGCCTTTTTACGAGATTTATAAATTATGATCATACCTATTAAAATCAACAAGCATATCATCGAAAAAACAATGTAGCTAACTCCGATTTCACTTGTTTTAGACATTTTTGTGTGTATTGTTTTTTTTTATTATTATTGATTGAATGTTTATGTGTATCAACGTCAAAGTATTGAATATAAAGAGACGTCAGTACTAAAAATAGAAGCAAAATAAAAGTAGTCCTTAGAGAATGCCTATAAACTGCTTGTAGAGGAAGAAAATAGAAATTTGATGGACATCATATTTTCTCCTTTTTTAACTTTTTTTTTGAGTAAATCAAATTGATTGATATCAGAAAAAGATTACATGATACATAAACATCTCAAAACAAACGTTTACGCAAATACAAAAAATTATTACAATTTCGAGGAATGAGTAAAGAGTAACTATGTTATCTTTATACTTATAGACTAAGAGATATAATCTGTTATGTTCTTCATTCACATACTTTTTAATTATTAGTATTTTTCTTCATTTGAATTGATATTATATGAGGATACTGCTTGAAGTTTGATATTTTAGACTGAAAATATTTCTAAACCTTTATTAAATTCGATGGGCGATTATAGCTAACAATAACTAATTGACCCATTCATCTTACAACTATTTAATACCTAGGTGATTTTGTCCACACCCGGGAGAAAAATAGATTTAAGTTTTTTTTTTTCTAAAAATCAGCTATGCATTAATTACGTATTATGACTTCATCATTGGTCGGAGTTGCAGTAAATCGTTTAATCTTGTTTGTACATTTTCCATATATCCTGCAAGTATGACACTATCATATGTTAATCCGATAACTTCTTAGACACATATGATGAGTAATCACTATAAAAAAAAAATCAAGACCATGTGTTAATATGCTAAACTACAAATATAAAATACCACACTTGTGCAACACTTAATTAAAATTAACATCATAATTAGTTAATTACTACACTCTTGGTCTATGCACGACACCCGCCTTTAAATAATAAATCCAGGTGCATGACACTTCCACGTCCCTCGCTAGATCTAACTTTAAGTCAACGATGACTCACAATGGCCACGTGTCACTCGTTCATTCGAGTTATCCACGTGACTTCTTATTACAGTCTTCTTGACTCTTTTTTTTGGCTGAAAATTATAAAACCCAAAATCCCACAAACTTGATTTTACTTACATACAACAATGGCGTCGTCATCTACAAGTATCTCTCTCCTTCTCTTCGTCTCTTTCCTTCTTCTTCTCGTTAACTCGCGTGCAGAGAATGCGTCCAGTGGATCGGATCTCGACGAGGAATTGGCTTTCCTCGCCGCGGAGGAATCTAAGGAACAAAGCCACGGCGGCGGTTCGTACCACGAGGAGCACGATCAGTACCGAGACTTCGAGAATTACGATGATCTCGAGCAAGGAGGCGGCGAGTTTCATCACGGCGAGCACAGTTACGAGGAGGAGCCGTTACCAACAGTCGACGAGAAAGACGTGGCGGTTTTGACCAAGGACAATTTCACCGAGTTCGTCCGCAACAATAGCTTCGCGATGGTGGAGTTTTACGCTCCTTGGTGCGGCGCTTGTCAGGCTTTGGCGCCGGAGTACGCCGCCGCTGCCACGGAGTTGAAAGGCGTTGCCGCGCTCGCCAAGATCGACGCGACGGAGGAAGGGGATTTGGCTCAGAAGTACGAGATTCAGGGCTTCCCCACCGTTTTCTTGTTCGTCGACGGAGAAATGCGCAAGACCTACGAAGGCGAAAGGACAAAGTAAGTGTACATTGTTAGGATGACATGGTTTTCTGAAAAAAATTGAGATATGAGCATAGATAGGTCATCAGGTTTAGCTTTGGATCTTGAGAGATTGTTTGATTTGGAAGATAAATTACTCATGTTAATGATGACTCTGAAGAAAGTCAACTATGAAGAAATTTTTAGAATTATTGATGTTGATGAACCTAGGAAGAAATGGTGCAATAGAGGGGCATGTGATTTATTCTCTCTGCTTTGGTTTCTCATCTGTTAGTTTTCAATACGAATTATTGGTCAAAAAATGCGTTTCACCATTATTGGTGTCCTGATTGCAGGGATGGTATTGTGACTTGGCTGAAGAAGAAGGCCAGTCCTAGCATCCACAACATCACTACTAAAGAGGAGGCTGAGCGTGTTTTGTCCGCTGAACCTAAACTTGTTCTTGGTTTTCTCAACTCCTTAGTGGTATGTATCCTCTAAATCCAAGGTGTTTCGTGATTTCCTTCTTGGATTATCTCTCCTTTTTAACTTCTCGGAGTGACGGAAGTATTATCGTTAAGCATATTATTGCCTCTGGTGTTTAGTATGTCAAAGATATGAGTGGTTTCCATTGCAGTATATGTAAGGTTGCTATTAGGTTTTGTATATCAGATCTTCTTGTCTAGTGCTTTTTTCTTTGTGTTGCAGAGAGTTTTGAGAGGCTGGATTGACAAGTGTGAAATATTTTGCTTTTAATATCTTATTTTTGCCATATTTTTCACCATTTTCTCTTGCTCAGGGGTCAGAGAGTGAGGAGCTTGCAGCTGCATCCAGACTGGAAGACGATCTCAGTTTTTACCAAACTGCAAGCCCTGATATTGCAAAGCTATTTGAAATAGAAACCCAAGTCAAGCGTCCTGCCTTAGTTTTACTGAAAAAGGAGGAAGAGAAACTTGCCCGTTTTGGTAAGACTCCTCGAATACATTACCTTTTTTTTTTGTGCTACTTAGATTTCCTCTATGTCTCTCTCATCAAGCTTCTTTTTGGCAGATGGAAATTTCACTAAAACGGCTATAGCAGAGTTTGTGTCAGCCAACAAAGTCCCATTGGTGATCAACTTCACAAGGGAAGGTGCATCACTGATTTTCGAGAACGCAGTGAAAAACCAAGTAAAAACCACTTGTCTCTTTAATATTTCCCTTTATTTATTGCTGCTATTAACTAATGAGATGGCATTTTGTAAAACCCTTGTCAGCTCATTCTTTTTGCCACGGCAAATGAATCAGAGAAGCACCTTCCCACTCTGAGGGAGGTGGCAAAGTCCTTCAAGGGAAAGGTAATTTTTATCTTTGAATTTTCTGTGGTCATTTTTGCTCACTTTCTGGAACAATTAAAAATCACCTCGTGCAATTATTAGTTGCGATTGATATATACCAAAAGGAGAGGTGGATGATAACTTTAGTTATTGAATCAAAAGGGCAATCTTCTCTTTTGTCTGCAGTTTGTTTTTGTTTATGTGCAAATGGACAATGAGGATTATGGAGAAGCAGTTTCTGGATTCTTTGGTGTTACCGGCACTGCCCCCAAGGTAAAGTAGTTGGTGTGAAATATCTGTGTATCGGTTTTGTTTCTGTTATGCACATGATACAACAAACCAAACTTTGGACTACAAGGTTTAAGTATCCAATCTTTCCTTGCGTATGCAGGTTCTTGTATACACTGGAAATGAAGATATGAGGAAGTTTATTCTGGACGGTGAATTGACCGTAAAGAACATTAAGGTAGGCCCAACATTCTATTTTCTGTGAAATTTTATGGTTTCAGGGCGTGTTGTTGGTTATCTTAACGCAATGACTTTGTTTTAAAATAGACACTTGCGGAAGATTTCCTAGCAGACAAACTGAAGCCTTTCTACAAGTCAGATCCACTACCGGAAAATGTAAGGCGTCTGACATATTTTTACACACATCTAACATCCCCACACAATACTGATTCACTTGCTCCTAAATGAAACGCAGAACGACGGTGATGTTAAGGTCATTGTAGGAAACAATTTTGATGAGATTGTTCTTGACGAGTCAAAGGATGTTCTTCTCGAGGTAATAATCACTTAAATTTTTGAATTGAAAACCGTTAGAGCCTTGCTTACACATCTTAGGGTTATATATGCCTAAAGCTTGAGTTTTGTCAATAGATATATGCTCCTTGGTGTGGGCACTGCCAATCATTTGAGCCGATTTACAACAAGCTTGGAAAGTATTTAAAAGGCATTGACTCGTTAGTTGTAGCAAAGATGGATGGTACCAGCAATGAGCATCCTAGAGCAAAGGTGATTAATAAAAACAAAAAAAATTACGAAAGAGCTTTTGTTGATTCAAGACACAGAGATCTGATTTTGGGTTTTTTCTTAATCTCTTTTTGTTCAGGCTGATGGGTTCCCAACAATCCTGTTCTTCCCTGGTGGAAACAAGAGCTTCGATCCGGTTAGTAAATATTGTTCACTATATCAAACAGTGTTTTGAAAACCTGCAAATTTTTTTACTTGAGTACTGAAATTGTTATAACTGTCTATCGTAAACCAAAAAAAAAACAGATCACTGTGGATGTTGACCGTACAGTAGTGGAACTGTACAAATTCCTGAAGAAGCACGCATCAATCCCATTTAAACTTGAGAAACCGGCGACACCTGAACCGGTGATCTCGACCAAGAAAGCTGATGAGAAGATCGAGGGTGATAGTTCCAAGGATGAGTTGTGATGATCGGGACAGAGTGTGTAACAGGCTATAGATGATGACTCTTCTATACATGATAGAAAATGTTTTGTCCTTGTTTTTTTTTTATTGTTGTATGCTATGAAATGAATAATTAAAAGAATTTTTGGTTTCTCAAGTTTGTGGATGTAACTGGAGGTTTGATCCACACATTGATTTTTTGCCGTGAGGCTACCTGAATTCTTGTTCCTTCTCACATCAGTGATAATTTGGGCTTCATAATAACTTAGGCACCGGAAAGAATGGTCCTAAGCCTAGAAGAACTATGGAAATTCTGTTCGCACCAAAAGTATTAGGTGATGTAACAAAGAATACTATAAGATTCTACATTATACATGTGTGGATCAATATTGAATTTTTGAGGTTATAAAAGTAAAATGTAGTAGACAGCCAAGTGTGCAGAAACAATGCAATATGAGCTACGGTAATGATCTCCAAAAGTCACAAAAGATAATCTCAAAGTTATATGCACCTTCAAAGTTTAAATGATGGTACAAAATTTCTGATTCTAATTTTTAGCAAAAAAAAGAAGTTCCGATTCTTCTTTCCTCAACTCTTCATATTATCTTTACGGGTTGTGGATCTCTGTGGATGTCTTGAGTCAAGCATCAGTTAATTGGTCAGAAATGTTTTTGAGATTTGAATTAGTTCTACCTCTGGGAGCTGGATATAGAGGAACATTTGTAAGCTCAGACCTGATTATTAATGGTATATGTTAAAACAAAAACTTTTCAGATTATCTCCGACCATCCTGTCCATCAACTAATAAGTCTCGTGAAGTTCGAAAAATCAGGATTGGGTACTTGATATATCTCTTTCTTCTTGGGCCATCATACTTACTTCTATGTCTTTTATCTAGCTCTTTGTTGGGTTTTCTATGATTCAAAGTCGATTCTTCATTTTTTATGTGGGTTGGGCTAATTAGTCAGTTGGGCAATAATTACTTTGTAACAATTTTGTTCTCATGTTTTCAATAGAGAATCGATTATAAGAAATAAAATAAATATATAAATGGAAGTTTTTCGTGTGTTATCGGTTACTGAAGACCAACGTTGGATTAGTATAATAGTTAAATTCAGTTAAGCCGAAAACGTAGATACTAGATACCTAAAAAGATACAAGTTCGATTTTCGTTGAGAAAAAATAATTTATTGAAATCTGATTTTGGTTCGGAAAGATCGATGAGCTAGCCACGAATTTCAAATTACAGAAAAAAAAATAAAAGATAGTTGGTACGAATTACGAAATATTTTTTTAAATGAAACCATTAGTTCACTTTTATACTGAAAAGACATTTTAATATTCTATATGGCTAACCGAATAAATGAACAATTCAAATGAAAATAAAAATAGTAGACGGAATGACAAGAAATATATAATTAAAATGCTAGCGTCGTCACATTTATTTTATAAATTAAATGTATTATATAGACCGGATTAATGGTTTTCATGACTATAACAAAATGTAACAAACCAAATAATTATTTGAATTATGTTTTTTTTTTTTTAAGGAAAAAATAAGAAAGTGTCTTCTAGTTAAGTATAGTTAACCATCCATTTCTAAAATTTTCTTTATCGGAATTCGATTCTAATCACGTTATTCCACATAATAGAATTTGGACTATAAATTTATCAACTTAATAATGTCCCAAAAAAAAGTTAGAGAACACGATAGAACTTTGACTTATGAAACTTTACATCAACATATATATATATATATATATATATATATATATATATATATCTAATCTAATCTATTATTAAACATTCTATAATTTATTTCTAGAGTCCCTCCACACACGTTTCTGATAGTTTTTTTTTTTGTAAAAAAAAAAAGAAAAAACAAAAATACTAGACATCTCTTTTCCGTAAAGGTCAAAATATATACAAACAAATATCAATATTTTTCTTTTTATTAGCATTTCATTTCTTTTAATTGCATTGCATCTATGGGAAAAAAAAACAGATTTTGAAAGTAAAGCATTCAACGTTGATAGTTTTTAAACTAATTGAAGCTCTACATTAGCGTTACATTTGTTATGTAAAATAAGAAAGTCAAAGAGGCAGAGTAAAGATTAGGTGATACTTGCAAAGTTATCTTTCTTTTCCAAATATAAGTAACGTCTCAAGTTTATCAAACTATTAGTTATGCTCTACATTTTTTCCAATCTTTAATTTTTATTTGTAAACAGAACGCCTGTTAAAGTCTTGTATGGAAAATTAAATCTAAAAAAAGTTAGTATCACTAGAGTAAATATTCATTAAAGAAAGATCTTTTTCATACTCAAATATGGAAAATTTTAGCATCAAAAGTAACTTTTATTTTTTCTTCCAATATATAAGCATTTAATAAAATAATTATTCAAAGTATAAAAATAATAAAGTCCCTGTAAGTGAATGCAACTACAAGTCTCTGGGATGGCAAAATTGTTAGCAGTCACTAATTATGTGTTTGTAGTACATAAAACAAAAAAATAAATAAAAATTATTAATTGCTCGTTCCTCTTATTATTATTATTAATAATCCGTGTTTTGTCCTTTCTCTTCAATCTGGGTTTGGTGGGGAGGTTTTAAGTCAAGCGTGCGATATATATATATCTCAAAACAGACATCCTCTGTAACTCCTCTGTTCTTGCCTCTTCTTCTTCTTCTTCTTCTTCTTCTTCTTTCTTCTTTATCTATACTATATTGGTGTTTCATTTGTTCTGCTTAAAAGTACAAAAAAGATTCATCCTTTTTTTGGTCCTCTTAAAAGCTTCTGATTCGGCGAAAAACGAGCTCGCTCGTGTTTTGAACAAGAGATACAGGATTTTGAAGATTCCTCGCAAAAGAAAGACTAAAACTTTTTTTGAATTTGAGGGGGAAAAGAAGAAAGATACCATTTTTTTTTACCAGAAGTCGAAGACTGGTTTTTTGGTTTTGGTCTGAAATCTCTCTTTCTTTGTGTTGTTCATAGTATGTCTTAATTGGGGTCAAGTTACATGATTGGCTTCTCTCGATCATCATGCACAGAGTACGCAATAAACCGATTAAATCCACCGCTACTGCTTCCGTTAAGCATTTAATCAAACAGAGAGGCGGAGGGAGCGACGGAGCTACGGCGGCTTCCAAGTCGGCGAATGATTATAATAATAATAATAGTCTCTTGACGGATATGCAGGAACCTAGCATCGATACAGATAAACTCAGCTACGAGATTTTCTCGATTCTTGAGAGCAAATTTCTTTTCGGGTACGACAACAAAGACGACGACCCCAAAATCAATTTCGACCCGAAACCCGAACCCGAACCCGCCAATTCCGCGGTTGCTGGCTCGATTAAGAACCAGAGAGGTAAAATCTGTATTCTGAGCATCGATGGAGGTGGAATGAGAGGGATTTTACCCGGTAAGGCTTTGGCTTATTTAGAACACGCTCTCAAATCTAAATCGGGTGACCCGAATGCCCGAATCGCCGATTACTTTGATGTAGCCGCCGGGTCCGGTATAGGTGGGATTTACACAGCGATGTTGTTCGGGTCAAGAGACGGTAACCGTCCGATCTTCAAAGCAGAAGACACGTGGCAGCTCTTAACGAGAAACGCCAAGGGTCTTTACGGAGGAGGAGGAATCTTGAAACGGGTCTTGAGAACCGGGTCGGGTTGTTGTTCCGGGACGGCTAAGTTAAAGAAAGTGATGAAAGAGTCTTTCTCGGAGCTAACCTTAAAGGACACGCTTAAACCGGTACTTATACCTTGCTACGACCTCAAAAGCTCTGCCCCGTTTCTGTTCTCACGCGCCGATGCGCTTGAGACGGACGGCTATGATTTTAGGCTCTGGGAGGTTTGTAGAGCGACTTGGGCTGAGCCGGGGGTGTTTGAGCCGGTGGAGATGAAGTCGGTTGATGGGCAGACCAAGTGTGTGGCCGTTGGTGGAGGATTAGCGATGAGCAATCCCACAGCTGCTGCAATCACCCATGTGCTGCACAACAAGCAGGAGTTTCCGTTTGTGCGAGGTGTTGAGGATTTGCTTGTGTTGTCTCTTGGTATGGGTCAGTTGCTTGATGTTAGCTATGAGTATGATCGGATTATCAAGTGGAAGGCTAAGCATTGGGCCCGTCCCGCGGCTCTTATTTCTAATGACGGTGCTGCTGACACCGTTGATCAAGCTGTGGCCATGGCTTTTGGTCACTGCCGCAGTAGTAACTATGTCCGGATTCAGGTATTGGCCACACTGCACAATTGCATTTGATAACTTAAAAAAAATAGTTGATTTTCTTAAAAAACTAGGACATTTCTTTTGATTTAATGAAATTTGTGATTGGTGATAATCTTGGTGTTATATAAAGTTCATTTCCAAATCCTAGTTATCTGGTTTGTGTGATTTATATGAGCTTAGTAGGAGTGTTGGATGATATAAAGTTTGGATATGTACTTGTAGGTTTTTCTCAAATAATTTATGTTTGTGTAGTTATGAATTGATGTGTGTTGTTGCAGGCGAATGGGTCGAGCTTAGGACCTTGCAGTCCAAACATAGACACAGACCCTAGTGGGAGCAATGTGAATATGCTGGTGGGAGTAGCAGAGGAGATGCTGAAGCAAAAGAATGTAGAATCTGTTTTGTTTGGAGGTAAAAGAATCGATGAACAAAGCAACTTCGAGAAGCTTGACTGGTTAGCCGGGGAACTTGTTCTCGAGCATCAAAGGAGAAATAGCAGAATCGCTCCAACCGTAGCGTTCAAGCAATCCATCCATAGAGCAGATCAAAAGACAAGGGACAAAGATATCGGTGTGACCGCAAGAGAACGATGAAATAAGAAATGGTTTACTTAGATGATTGTTTAGGATAAGGTTTTATTTCATTCTTCTTAGGTCATGATTTGTTGTATAGATTTGTGTTTTTGAGTTTTAAGTTTCCGAGACATGATGAGAAAAGGGGAAACACCTATCATCTTGCAAAAAGGCTCAAGCTCCTTAATTCATGCTGCCCAAAAAAAAAAAAAACAATATGATTTCTGTAATTTCGGTTTGTCTTTGTTTTCATATAATGATCATGATTTCTTCTTTGACATTTCCACTAGCTCGAGAAAAGTTATTGATCAGCTTTATGTAACCCAAATGAATCTAAAATGTGTGTTTTTTTTTAATTGCCTTTTGCTTATGTGGAAAGAGAGAGTTGTGATTGTGAAAGAGAACAGTTTAGATTCTAACTACGGAACCGTAACGAATTTAACACTTAAACAACACATAAATGAATTTAAAACGCAAAAGATAAAATATAGGGAATGAATCACGGAAACATTCCACTAGTCCGGCCAATTCACGGAGTTACTACTAATCAAATCTTTTAATCAATAGAATCAAGTCATCCAATAAAACACTCTTGGGGTTCGTGATACGACACCATTAATGACAAAAGCCATAACATCCCACTTTATATCATCAATCAATATATATATAGTAGCTATTCTAATGTTGGATTTTGTCAGATTCTATTTTAATGTTGAAAACTACGTGTAAACGCCATGAAAAATCTCTTTACTTAATAGATTTAATTTTCATGTGGGTTCCAAAAATGTGAAACTTAAGAGCCTAATGAATAAAACGTAACATGTGATCACATCATACTGATTTATTTAATTTGGTTAGGAATTTGATTAAATCCAACAAAAAGAAAACAAATGTTGTCGTTTGGTTCTTGCGCGTGTGCGTCCGTCGAGGGAAGGAGGGACGGTGCGGAGAACAACGTCACATATATCTGTGAGTAACCCCACGTCTTTGATTGTCGGTTCGGTCTCATCCACCGACACTCGAAACAATATTTTCATTTGATATAGTTTTTCGTTTTAAATTTTGAGATCTCTTTCATATCTACCAATTATGCATCGGTCCAAATATGTCTAGTAGCAAATTTCATCTTTAGTTTGGTTGCTTCTTTACCTGACGGACGTCATTTTTCATAGGGACACCAATAATTTCATGGTTAGCTGCTCATTCAACTATAGTAGTTTCAGACTTTCAGTTTAGAACAAAGATTGGGTTCGAGTTGACTTTTAGTTTGAAAGAAACGTATCTAATAAGTCAATCATTTTGGTTTAGTTTGATTACAATAATCTTTTGCGATAGTATATATATATCTACTTTTTTGGATTGTTTTGGTTTGTAGTTTTTGAATGATATTCTTATTTAGGTTTGGTTTAGTTTAATGCATGTTTAGGTCAAATGGCACTTAAGTCCATAATTTTCTTGTATTGGAGACAAGAACAATATTAGCATAACCATTATCGCCACCAAATACTCAGATTCGTAATTTTTAAAAATGATTTTTTGGGTGGACAACCATTACACGTAGTTGAACTACCGATACAGAGGTAGATGAAATGATTTTGTTTCTTTGTTAAACTTTGAAGGTTTTAACATATTATAATGACGAAATTTGTAATCGATATTTAACAATGATCCACTTTTTAATCATATTGAAACCGGATTCAAATTTGACCATATCTACAAATCGCTTTCAAACCGAATAAAAATTGACTGCATATAGATTCCGAAAATAGTTTATAATGGTTTAAGTTATATATCAACTACAAAATAAGCATTAAACCAAAAATGAGAGAGAAGATGGTTAGCTTTTGTCTACTTCTTCTAATCGCATAAAAAAGAACGCCGAAAGTGAAACTTTTTTAACAAAGTGGGGTTTGAGTTCGCAATGTGTGTTCTTATTCAATAAACTTTTGTTGTCTTTTGAGAAGTTGAAAATCTGAGATTTCACAAAGAAAAAGGAAAAAGAAAAAGAAGAGAGGAGAGGTTAGTAGTAGAAGAAAATCTTTTAGTGGGATACTCTTGCCTAGCACCGGGTAAGCATCATGGGGTCTACTCTCACGTCTCATTCCACAATGCGACAACAACAACATCATCAAAATATGGCAACCTGACTTGGTCAATTTCTTAACCATATTTGTAAATTCTCTTTTTTCAGTTATCTATTGATTATTGAATGTATCAATAGACACATACTTGTATTGGGGCGAAAAAAGCAGATTCTCTTCTCTTTTTTTTCTTTGTAAAGCATAAGATTGAGGCGGACAACCTAGAAAATTTATGGATTATGTGAGTTTCTAATTTTTATAAGATGTTTAAATAAAACAAAAAACTATTTCATCTAATTTGATGTTTTTGTATTTTAATGCAGGACAAGAATATATAAAATCTTTTCAAAGTTTCTTATCCCTACAATTATCACTTATCATTTTTAGCAATAATCATTTCACAAAATTATGTAAGATCTGCGCAATAGAAAATGAAACGAAGAACTACACTATTTTGTCTTAGCAAAAAAAAAAAAAAACTACACTATTTTGTATTTTCCTTGTTGAACCGACGTGTTACTATATTCTCAAACATAAAATCGGAAAATAGCCATTTGAGCCTCGAAGCCCAAGAATTCCACAAACCCAAAACCAAGTTAAGTGTTTTCACATATATGAGAAATACAATGCAAAATGAAAACGGATTGGGCTATGTTTTGTTTACGGTGTCTGGCCAGCAACGACTCATCAGTCATCACCGATTCTTATTTGTTTTGTAGTTGTTGATCTTAGTAATAGATTTCAGCGAACGACGTTATATGCGTTCGTTTCATAGTTTATGGTAACAACAATATATACTCCGGCTGATTGCTAACCCAGAGTTATTTTCTTTTGCAAAACAAATTTTATTTATTTACAAAAAAAAAAAAATATTTTATTTTATCTCCCCCGGCTACGATTACGTGTGCGTGAGTAACAATAAGAAATATATCAAGGGATAATAAATCATCCATTGTTTACTACAAGACAACGGTCGCGGAAAGGTACACCCAATATTTAAACCCCCAACTCCACTCCTAAAACATGATAAAACCCTAGATTAAAAAACAAGAGTGCAGCGAAAAGACAAGACCCATCTACGACGAAACTTGGGTGGCT
The DNA here is from genome assembly GCA_905216605.1 of Arabidopsis arenosa. Taxonomy (NCBI): domain Eukaryota; kingdom Viridiplantae; phylum Streptophyta; class Magnoliopsida; order Brassicales; family Brassicaceae; genus Arabidopsis; species Arabidopsis arenosa. Next base: position 12,983,748 of record LR999455.1, on the reverse strand, counting down.
ACTGCAGAGACCATTGAGTTAATCCCACATATATCATGGCCACGACACAGCTTGTAGTATCCATTCTCTCCCCACTTCTTCCCCCACGAGTTCTTGATAATCCAATAGGGTTTATTACTAAGCCGCAAGATCGAAAACCCTTTTGATCCGTACCCAACAAGAAGTACCCCGTGGTTAACCTTTCTCTTGCTGCATATAAGCGGACACGACACTCCTCCTATATACGTTTGCATGAACACCGCGTTTAATCCCACTGTACACAACAACAAAGCATTAGTTATTTTTTTCTAAGTATTTGGACTTTGAAAACAAAAAAAGTATTGGTTTTAGCTACAAATAACACACATATTAGTTCATATATATCACCTGCTAAGGGACCATGTCGAACTAAATTTGCTGCGATTTGGTTCTCATCCAGTGGTATAGTCGTGAAGTTCACTACTCTTACCGCAACCTTCTCAGGATCGATCTTGCAATGGCCTCGTTTACCAGTGTAAGGATATGATCTTTCTTCTTCTAATCCACCTGCCTCCATCAAATACTCATAGGCATTTGTCATGAGTCCCCCACCACATCCATTGTCGCACGCTTTCTTGTCCTTTGGATCGCACTATACTCATATTCATATGCCAAATAAATTTTCAAATTACAAAAAAGGTTAGGATCAAGTCAAATTAAAAAATCATTGATTAATGGATTAAAAACAGACCGCTTGATCACAATCGACAAGTTGTTGCTCGCTAAGACTGAGGAGCTTCCCGGTGGAGACGAAATGGGCTCCTTCAGCTGCTCCTGTTGTGCTAAAAGCCCAGCACGATCCACATGCACCCTTCACATAAGCACATGCCATATAGTTAAACAACCATTGAATTTTATATGACATAAATTTCACAACAAATTAACCCCAAACAAAATTTGTATCATAAACTAGACATTTCTGTGTAAAACTATCAATTTAGTATCCAACTAAAAAATTTCCAAATAACATCAGTTACTAACATAAACTAGAATGCTCTAAGCTCATTAGTAATTACGTGCCTAATTACAGAATAAAATAAATAGTACAAACTAGATAATCCCACTATTTCTCCTTATGTTTTTTGGCTGCATCAAAATTAACAGTTCACATTCTTTTTACGTGGCAAAAAAATATGTGATCCCTTAAAACAAATCATATAATATATCATATATAAAGATATAATTAAGAACATACTTGATTCTTGACCTCAGTAACTCCACCTTTCTCCCTCCAGTCAAAATCTTCAGGCAATCCATCAACCTCAACCATAGGTGCCTCCGCTCCGACCGTATGGCCACGGCTGCCGCCAACATCGGCTACTCCAGTGTACATCCGCTTGAACTCCTCTTCCGTGAGGTCAGAGAATTGCGTGACTCCGTGGACGGCGGTGGGGTCCATCATCTGGTGCTCTGCCGCCTTGAGGACGTTTTTGGCAAATATTCCGAGGCGGTGGATGTACTCCTCACTCGTCGAGTAGTTCTTGCCGTAATCGGACATGAAAATCCGGAATTTACTCTCGGTGTGAGTCCCAAGAAGATTCGGGCGTACTCGCCTCTCGTCCGCCGTGACTTGGCGTATGGTCAGGTCCTCCACAGAAGCTACAACGTGGCAGAAGAAGATGATGCATGTTATCAGCTGTGCTAAGGCTTTAGCCACCATGATCGCTGTTCTCGATCGGTCTTGTTTTGAGGTTGCCTTACTTAGTCTAGTCCCTAGAGAGTCGATGGCTTTGTGTGTAATATATAAGGAGAAGGATTATTTACATAAGTTTGAGGAAACGAAAGTGTTGGAGATACATGCAGAGTGGAGACACGTGGGATGTTTGCATGTAGAGTTACACAATGAAGCTGCATGACACGTGTTGAAAGTCATCAATGAGACTTTTAGTTTTTGAGTCTAGAAAAATAAACTAGAGTTTGGTTGGTTAATTCAAACTCATAGATAAACGTGTTTGATTACAAAAAATACCTTATTCCTTTTGCTATGGTTCCACTGTTTTGTAATGTTACAAATCAGACACAATCCATATATAGATGTTTCTCTTTGTTGGACCTCACATATATGGTCAGATGGTCAAATTCTTGGCCCAATATCAAACCACATTGATAGAGGCTTCGGCCCATATATCTACGATTCCAATTCTATACAGTTAAAGCCTAAAGGTAAAACATATTTTAAAACACACAAATCTGATATAAAGTTTAGAGATTTGACAAGAAGAATGTTTGAAAATTAGAATTTTAACAAATCATGCATTTGTTTTATGAAATTGCATCTTTTATATTGAACTATTATGCGATTTAAATATTCAAAATCGAAAAAATGGTTCTCCGGTTAATAATGAGAAAATTCAGATAAAAATATATTTTTACTCGGATAAAACAATAATTTAACCAAAAGTAATCAATTACATCCTTTGGTTAAAAAATACATGTCCCCAAAATTTTGATCTCCTCCTTCTTCCTCCTCCTTCATTCTCCTTACAGCAATCTTGTATCGGTTTCTGGTTTTGCCTGAAGAACATTCTTCCAGAATCCCGTTGGCCTAATAATGCCTTCTTCTTTCTCCATCTCCGATCTCAGTTTCTCCCTCCATTCATCGCTTTAGAGGTAATCAAATATAATCTTCTTCGTCATCTTCGTTTCGTCATTCTGAAATCAAATCCATTTCAGAAACAAAAAAAAAAGTTTAGATTTTGAATCGAAATCGAAGATGTTCAACAAAATCATAAAACTGGGTCAGAAGAAATTCAACAAATCAGATCAACATCATCAAGATAACAACACCACCTCCACCAACACCGTCGTTCGCGGCAGCCGTACCACCACCGCCGCTCCATCTTCTGTTTCAAATGGAGAATCTCAGACAACGGCTCAATCTCCTTCACAGACACCGAATCACCCAATGTTCACATCAACACCGATCCTCGAAGTACTTCCATTGTTAAAAGACGTGTCTTCCTCAGATCGACCTCTCCTCTTCATGAAGAAGGCTCACATGTGTTCTTGCCAATGTGATTTCTCTGATACTTTGATAATGCCACGCGAGAAAGAGATCAAAAGGCAGACTCTTCTTGAATTGGTTGATTTCCTTCATTCTTCCTCTGGTAAAGTCAATGAGACGATGCAGAGTGAGCTTATACGGATGGTTTCAGCTAACATTTTCCGGTGTCTCCCACCGGCTCACCATGAGAACACTGGAGCTCCTCCTGAAGGGAATGATCCTGAAGAAGAAGAGCCTTATCTTGAGCCATGGTGGCCTCATTTGCAGCTCGTTTACGAGCTTCTTTTGCGGTATGTGGTGTCTTCCGAAATCGAACCTAAGACCGCAAAAAAGTTCATTAATCACACCTTTGTCTCGAGGTTACTCGATTTGTTTGACTCTGAGGATCCTAGGGAGAGGGAATACTTGAAAACTGTTCTTCATAGGATCTATGGCAAGTTTATATTTCACCGCCCGTTTATCAGGTGTTCGATTTATAACATTTTCTACAAGTTCTTGTATGAGACTGAGAGGTGCATTGGCATTGGAGAGTTATTGGAGATCCTAGGAAGTGTGATCAATGGATTTACAGTACCTATGAGAGAGGAGCATAGGTTGTATCTTGTGAAAGCTATTTTGCCACTACACAAGTCTAAGGGTATCTCGATTTACCACCAGCAGTTGGCGTATTGTGTGACACAGTTTGTGGAGAAAGATTACAAATTGGCTGATACCGTCATCCGCGGGTTGTTGAAGTTTTGGCCGCTTACGAATTGTCAAAAGGAGGTTCTGTTCTTGGGAGAGTTGGAAGAAGTCTTGGATGCTACAGAGCCCTCTGAGTTTCAGCAGTGTGTTGTTCCTCTGTTTACGCAGATTGGGAAATGTCTTAATAGCGCACACTTCCAGGTTCGTTCTAATTGAGTTCTGTACTTAAAAAGCTAGTCATAGATACAACAAGTCAATACATTTTGAGGCTTATATAGTGTTGATAAGAGATGGTGAGGAGTGCAGGTGGCAGAGAGAGCTCTTTTCTTGTGGAACAATGAACATATCGTAGGCCTGATAGCTCAGAACAAAGACGTGATCTTTCCGATAATCTTTGAAGCATTGGAGAGGAACATGAAAGGACATTGGAACCAAGCGGTGCACGGTCTCTCTGAGAACGTTAGAAGAATGTTTCTGGAGATGGACACTGAGCTCTTTGAGGAGTGCGAGAAACAACATCTCGAGAACGAAGCAAAGGCATGCGAGTTGCTGGAACAAAGAGAATTGACATGGAAGAGACTTGAAGAAGCTGCTTCTCTAGCTGCTAACTAAATCCCATTGATGACTTTTTAGCTATATCTTTCTTTTCAAAAGTAATGTTTTTAGAAACTCTCTAATAATTTATTTATTTGTTTGTTCTTTCTTTTTGGTCTCTTGTAAATGGCGACCGGGAATATTAATCCACACGTCGCCGACGAGATCATGTCATAGAAGATAAATTTAGTGATGTTCATTGCATCTTCTGCAAAACTTGGTCGGAATTTAGTGTTTACAAGCTTAGAACGATGATGACAATATATGTTTTTTTTTTAAAGCATAACACATTTTCCATGCGGCAAATTTTGCTATAATAAAATGTGATTTCTACACAACCTTAGTTTTCGTTAGAAGAAACAAAAGGTAGTGGCCAAAGAAAGAAAAAGTGGAGTTATATGAAAATGTTACATCATTAATGAAACAATGCATTTGATTGGATGAGACAAAGTTCGTCTTTGACGTTGCCTTGACAATCCTATTTTAGTTTTTTTTGTATTGTTGTCAATCCAACTAAAAGAAAATAATGGAGAGAGAGCCACACTTTACACCAAAAACCAATCAATTGAACGGTCCAAATCCTATTTGTTATCCATCCGTTCTACCACAATAATAGAGTTGATAATGACAAAACCGAAATCATTAACAAAGAAAACAATAACGTTAATCGCGGCTGAGACGGTGCATCGCTTCCAAATATCATCTGGAAGACATTGCTGTCGTCGCCGCTGCTGCTGCTTCCTCTCGTTGTACCGCTCATACCACCCATATCGTCCATCCCTCCTCCGCTGCTCCCACCTCCACCGTCGCCTCCATAAGGAGAATAAGAATTGCCACTCTGACCTTGATCATCCCTAAACCCCACCAAAAATCATCTCATTAGAAGTTATACAAGATTTTGATCATAAAAAAAAAGTCAAAAGGATGCAATTAATGCGATGGACTTATTATGGAGTATTATGGATCCATAGAAAAAGGAATCATCTTTCTAGGTAAGGGTCCCAATCTCCTTAACCTCCACATTTCCATCATAATGACATCATTACGCCCAAAAATATAACTATTGGCTTTTGTATAATAAATTGACAAGGGGACAAATAAATAACATTTGATGTATCAAAATGTAGTTTGCATCATGATTATGCATGTCTTAATTAACACTATGACAGACATTTTAGAAATTTGAAGAATATAGTATAAAAAATAATTGAAAAATGAAAATAGCAAGTGGGGTTAATTCAGACACTAGTCAAGTTGGTCGGTTCCCTTAGGCAGACAATCACGTGCGTCTCTACTTGAATTCTGGAATACTGCCAAAACCCTAACGTCTGATATTCTCAATGAGCTACTTTTTCAAAATAAACCAATAATGATGTGTTACTTTAATTGTTTTTTCAGATTCTAATTATTTAGATTTACCATAGCTCATGTTCTATATATCTCCATTTCAGGAAAAATTGAATGAATGAATGAATATAGAATGTGATTAAGAACCTCAAACAAGAAAGGACCTATTTTAGGCTAGTTTAAACTTGACCCTTTTTTCCAAAAAAATAAATTACAAATTCGTTAGTTTAGAGTTTTCTTTTTCTAATCACAAGTTAACTAGACTCCAAAGTAGTAAAATAAATTAAATAATACGGTTGTTATCTGTTCTTGACTTAACGACAATAGCAAATCATGCGCTCTAATCACGCGCTTTCACAGCTAATTTAATTATACATTAAACACCGAAATGAGAGATCATGCTTCAATTTTTAAAGATATTTTCAAATTAAGTAGTATATTTTTAAATTGGCTAAGAAAAAATCTACTCCCTCCGTTTCAGTTTAGTTGTCGTTTTAAGATTTAAATTTTGTTTCATAATAGTTTTCGTTTTAGGTTTTCAATGAAAATGTTTGGTGAAAATTCTAGTTTTATCCCTGCTTATTTAATGTTTTGGCCAATGATTTTTTTATAAAATATATTAATAAAGGGTAAAACATAAAATTTAATGATTTTCTTAATTTGTGTGAAAAAACCTTAAACGACAACTAAAACGAAACGGAGGGAGTACTATTTAGAAAATAAAGAAGGGGTAAAAAGGGAAAAAGTAGTAGTACCTGGGACCGCCAAAAACGCCAGCGTTTCGAGTGAGCTGGTCGACGAGAGAAGCAGCTTTAGGGTCAACACTAGAAGCTTTAGAGTACATTGAGCTCATTCCTTCACCAGAAGCCACAAAGAAAGCTCCATTCTCCATCAAATCTCCTTCTGTTCTCCAATTCCAATTCGCCCATTCACCATCGTCCTTCGAGTCCACTCGCTTCGTCACCTGCTTTTCACCACCAATCAGCAAACAATCTCTTCTCCACGCGCCGTCGTTGCGCGTGGTGGTATCCAAACAACAACAATAAAAGAAAGTGTGTGGACAGAGAAGAAGAAGAAGAAGAAGCAGCCCACATGGCTGTCATGCACTTATACTATTATACATACCATCACTGTCTCACTCCTCGTAGACCCAATTCTACATAGAAATAAGATTCTTCTTTTTCCCATTTACATAAAACTTTAACCGGATATTTTTCCTAGTAGCAAAAGATTAGCAACTGTCCATGTGAAATATGAACTGGATTCATAGGAGATAGGACATTTTACTAGCCAATTAAAATCAAGGAATGAAACTACACATTTGTCAATCACTCAATGAAAAGTTCTCTATGGTAAAAGCCTAAAATCTATCCACAAAACATACTAAACCCTAAAAAGTTAAGCTACTAAAGAAAGTGTTTGTTCCACACCATATAACAACAACAACAAAAAAGGGAATGATTTTTCTATATGTGTAATCCAAAAAAAATGCAAACTTTGTTAAAAAAAAAGTTACCTCTTTAGCGCTAGGATCAGAAGGAGCAGCGTAACGATTTCCTTGACTGTTAATGGTGGGATTACCACTACCACCAATAGCATACATTTTCCACTCAGTGAAATCATTATTCACTACATGAATATAACCTCTCCGACATCTAGGCATCCTCTGAACAAGCCCTTGTCCAAAATGATTAAACGCTATCGTCACTTGCATCCCCGTATCAGGAGCATAGTTATCATCATGACCCAACAACATCACTTCGTCGTGATGCGTGAAGTAATTGTTAGATATAGTTATAGCTGTTGAACCCATCACAGCATCAATAAGCCCGTCGGTGCAATGACTCATAGAACAATGATCAACCCAGATCTTCTGAGATCCGAAAATCGAGATCCCATCTCCATCGGATCTACCACGTTTTTCGAATCCAGCTGAAGGTTTACAGTCGTAGATATGGAGGTTGTGGATGATGATGTGTTGAACGTATTGGAGAGTTAAGCAACCGTTTCCGGTAATGTGTACGGCTGAGCCACGACCGTCTAAGGTTTTGTAGCTGTTGATGATGAGTTCTTGTTTTAATCTGATGAGCATGTTTGAAGAGAAGACGATCCAGAGTGGCTCTTCTTGGATTACGCCGTAACGGAGTGTTCCTGGTGTTGGGTTTGTTGGGTTGTTGTCGGATGAGTCTGTTACGACGTAGATCTTGCCGTTTTTGCCTCCGAGTGTGCCGTGTCCGAAGCCGATTGAACAGTCGGCGAGTCTTTGTCGGTTTGATGACCAGTCTGAGTCGCTGCATTTCCAGCAATCGTCGATTGGGTTTCCGGTACGGCAAGAGGAGGATGATGATGATGATGAGGATGAGCCTAGTTGTCTTCTTGCAAGAGATTCATTGACACTCCTGTGAATTTTGGAGGAGGAAGAAGAAGAAAGTTTGAGTTTTTTATTTCTTTTTTTCTTCTGGGAAAATGTGTAACGAGAAAGGGAGGAACTTTTGTTTACCTGATGACATGAAGAGCGACGGAATCAGGGGAAGGATGTTGGTGAGGGAGAGTGAGATTTAGGGGTTTAGTGGCGGAGAGGAGTGTGAAGAAGAGAAAGAGAAGGAAAATGGTGTTGGAGAAGTTTTGAAGAAGCATCGTTAATGGCGGATTTTGACTTGGTGTTGCTTGATTTAGCCGTGGAAGTTGCAGTGTGTTTTGAGTGTCACAAGAAGAATGTTGGTAGAGAAATGTGAAGAGAGAGTAGCAGAGAAGGATTTGGAATCCACATGAGGGAGAAGAAGAAGAAGCTGCTTTCTCTCTCTCACTCTCTCTCTCTCTCTCCTTCTCTGCCCTCTTGCTGGAAACAGGGCTAATAGGTTATCTTGAGATTTTGATTCTGTTTCTCTTGGGGATTTGTGTCCACTTGCATTGGAGGAGATTGGTTAGAAAATTTGGGTCTCAAATTTGGTAAACAAGCTCGTATTTATACTGGGCCTCAGAGACCCAAATTAAATGGACGCCGAACGTTTTGATGAGTCTTTAACATAAAAGTTCGGCCCATAATTAGGCCCATCATTTTATGGTAATTAAACACCCAAGTTAAATGGAAGCCGAACGGTTTGAAGAGTGGGTCAGTGGTGAGTATCAGCGGCGAGGACACAGCGATTCTGGTATCTTCTGAGTTCTGATAAACCAACTTGTTCATCTTCCGTTTTCCTTTCGTTTTCTATATTCAAGCTTCATTTACATTTACCCTTTCTCGATTCCTAGTTCAGACTACTCAGAATTGAAAAGGGTATACAGTTCTTTGGTCACTTTCTGCCTTAGCTTCAGATTCTGGTTCCCGAGCCGCCAACACTGAAAATTTCACAGCATCACCTAACAGTCGAGCTTGTTTCTAAGGTTTAGTACTGTTCCTTTTTTGTGTCCGAGTTTTCACTTGTTACTAATTCGCTTTTTTTTATAGCTTTTTGAGCCTTAAAGATGTTATCTTCTTCTTATTAGGGTCGGAAGTTCTGTCGGCGGTAACAATAGTAACTTGGGTTTATTTTTCTAAAGATATGGACAGAATCAGTGGGTTATCAGATGAAGTGCTTATTAAGATGTTAATGTTTGTTCCGACCAAAGTTGCTGTATCCACTAGCTTATTGTCGAAACGATGGGAGTATCTTTGGATGTGGTTGCCTAAAATTGAGTACGGTCAGAGACATTCTTCACGCTCTGAATGCAGGGAGTTAGAGTGTTTTCTTGACAAAAATCTGCCATTACATAGAGCTCCGGTTATGGAAAGCTTCTGTCTTGACTTAAGTAGTTCATATTTTACACCTGAGAGTATCAAGCTGTGGGTGGTAATAGCACTTTCTCACTGCGTACGTGAGCTGGAGGTTATTTATGATTCTTATCCTGAGAAGCCAAACATATTGCCGAGTAACTTATATACCTGCAAATCGCTCGTGGTCTTGAAACTCGATGGCGATATTCTCTTGGATGTTCCTCGAATGGCTTTTCTTCCCTCTCTGAAGACTATGTATCTTCTAAGTGTGAGATACTTCAATGAAGAATCTCTTCAACGGCTTCTATCTAGTTGCCCTGTTCTTGAAGATCTATCGGTGGATTTCAGTGAGAATGACAGCATGGGAAAGCCAACTGTTGTTGTCCCGTCTTTGCTGAGTTTATCACTCTATATACCTCATTCTTTTGATATAGATGGGATTGTGATAGAAACTCCTTCTTTAACGTATTTTAAACTTATGGACCATAACAATAAGAGTCACTACTGTTTGGTTAAGAATATGCCTAACCTGATCGAGGCAGATATAGATGTTGAATTTCCTAACATCAAGAGTCTTATTGGATCAATCACATCCGTCAAGAGCCTTGCAATATGTTCAGAGGTAATCTTTTCCATTTATCAACTCATTTTAGATAGTCATTTGTTGATAATTTTAATATTGTGCGCAGGCTATGTATGGTGAAAGTTTTGTCTTCAACAAGCTTAAACATCTGAAGCTATGTAGGTGCAAAGAGCATTCTTTAGATTTACTTGTCCGACTGCTCAAAGACTCTTCTAACTTACAAGCACTAGACCTTTTCGAAATGGCTGTAAGTTTGTTCGTTAAACTCTTTTTTCTTTGTCTAATGCACAATATGGTTTTAGTCTAATTCTTCTGTTTTGATCTCAGGATCATGATGAGAATTTTGATATGGTTTACTGGAATCAACAAAGTACTGTTCCTCAATGTATCTTGTCGAGTCTACAAACTCTCAACTGGTCGGGATACGCAGGAACACCAGAAGAGAGAGATCTTGCAGTATATATCTTGAAGAATGCTGTTCACTTGAAGACTACAACAATCTCATCTGTTGAAGTGGAAGTTCCGAAATTTGAGATGATAAAGGAGTTGGCACTTTCTCCTAGAGCTTCAACAACTTGCCAACTCGTGTTTCATTGAGTATTTGATGATTAAAATTGGCTTGTTCATCACTTTTTCTATGTGCCCCGATTCGTATGGTTTGGTTTGTCATCAACTCTGAAAACTTGTTATCGACAACAAACTTTTTTCTATGTTTATATGTTGTCCACCAAAAAACAACTTATGTTGATTGGAGCTAAGTTATATGATAACTTTAATAGTTTATGGGGGGTATCTAGCAATATAGAGATATATACATACCTTGTGAATGAAGAAAAGAGAACTAGCTCTGTGTTGCAAACAGAAAAGCATTTGATGCCCTGATAATTTCTCTAAAATTATTAAACCGAAATAATAATTTTTGATCCATGTGAAACCAGTTTTTTAAAATCTAAATTACCGAATTACAAATAGTCAAACCAAAACCGAACCGAACCGGAATGTCTTTAATTTAAAAACCCATGATTATGACATGCACTACTGGCTTAGTGGTGGTGTTTGACAACAGGGTTTATTCCATTCTCACTCGCACTAAGTTTTTGTGGCTCATAAAATTTATGTACCCTTTCAATTTCATAATTCCAAATCTAAAAAATCTCCCGTGAAAATGGCTCTCCGATCTGTCAAAACGCCGACCTTGATAACTCCGGTCGCCGGCGTCTCCTCTTCCATTATCAACAAGCCTCAATCTATCAGATTCTCTCTTAAACCAACGGCGGCACTCGCCGTCCACAACCGGCAGCCATCGTTCTACGGTCCCAAGCTCAAACCAACAAAATTCCGATGCTCGGCGTCGGCGCTTTCACCGCAACTTAAAGATACTCTGGAGAAACTGGTGAATTCGGAGAAAGTAGTTCTGTTCATGAAAGGAACGAGAGATTTCCCGATGTGTGGATTCTCCAACACTGTTGTTCAGATCTTGAAGAATTTGAACGTTCCTTTTGAAGATGTGAATATTCTGGAGAATGAGATGTTGAGGCAAGGACTTAAAGAGTATTCGAATTGGCCGACGTTTCCTCAGCTTTATATCGGCGGTGAGTTTTTCGGTGGTTGTGATATTACTCTTGAGGCGTTTAAGAGTGGAGAATTGCAGGAAGAGGTGGAGAAAGCTATGTGCTCTTGATTCTGGTTCAATACTTGGTTTTGTAATGATGGAATTTGATCTTATCTATCTATCATCACCTAAAAAAAAAAATGTAATTTTGATGTTTCAGAGTTTGTGGTTGTAACATTAAGAGACATATATATTGTATGATGGATTTAGATATAGAACAGTTGGATGTGCGTGAAATCTGAGTTTCCTTTTAAAAATTGTTCCTTTGTCATGTTTTGGCCTGCAAATTTGTGTTGTTTGTTGAAAATGTTCACGTGTGAAGTAGTGGTAGTAGAATTATCTGAGAATCAAAATCTAAGTTTGTTTCTGACTAGAGACATGAAATGATGAAAGTCATGGGTTGTTGTATGAAGGTAGGTCTAATTTAGTTCCAAAGATTCTGACCATTCAATGGTACAGTATATCAGCAAAGTTGCTGGCACTCTTGAAACAAATGCCCAGATCATTGGTACTTCGTTGTTCTGTTTATCAGAATTCCAAAATGTGAGTGATGAGTGGTGATGATCATATGCAGAAAACGGGTAGTTTACCAAAGAAAGGCAAAATTTTGGTCCATTGTTTTTGGAAATCACTCTTAGTAAAGGAAAATATCAGAAGAAAGGACAAAAGTGAAAAAACTTACCGCAGTCATCACTCATCACTCATCAAGAGTCTTCTAAGATTCACATTGTCTTTGGATGGCAAAAATCCGGACCGGATTCATAACCAGTCACATATTTACCGGTCCGGTCAGGTTTTAAAACATTGTAGAAATGTTTTTCACCGAACTGGAAGACTTATCTGATAGTATCTCTTTGCCGTGGATAAATGGCAAAATAGTAATTTACGTAGATTCTGCCTTTATCTGAACCACACAGTGGAGATGGATATCGAAGAGAAGAAACATGATATAGAGAAGACACGTGGCCCAATGAAAAAGCCACGCAGGCTCTGTATAGCCAATTGCAATCTGCTTTTAGATTCTCATCTCACAAATCTTACTTATACGATCAGTCTCCCACATTCACACTTCCACCAAACACCTCTCGTCCACATCTTTCTCTTTTGGTGGCAAAACACAGAACAACAGAGAGAAACGATGGCGTCGAACTCGCTTATGAGCTGCGGCATCGCCGCCGTTTACCCTTCGCTTCTCTCTTCTTCCAAGTCTAAATTCGTATCCGCCGGAGTTCCGCTCCCTAACGCCGGGAATGTTGGTCGTATCAGAATGGCTGCTCACTGGATGCCTGGCGAGCCAAGACCAGCTTACCTCGACGGTTCTGCTCCTGGGTACGCTTCGAAACGTTTGACTCTGTTTTGTTGCTCAATTTGGAATCAGAATTGTTAGATTACTCTGTTTTGATGCATGCAACATTGGAAGCTTTTAAAAGATTCAATTTTTATGTTATTGGGTATTCATGTATTTCAGAAAGTCGTCTCCTTTCAGAATTTGAATTTACTTTTGTTAGATGTGTATTCAGAGAATCTAGATAAACTATTGGAACTTCTTTTGATGACATAAGGGTTCTGATTTTAACATGGGAGGTTGTTTTAAAAGTTTCAGTTTTTCTAAGTTATTGGGTACAACATTGTGCAGTGACTTTGGGTTTGACCCACTTGGACTTGGAGAAGTTCCAGAGAACCTTGAGAGATACAAAGAATCAGAGCTCATCCACTGTAGATGGGCTATGCTCGCTGTTGTAAGTTTCAGTATCCAATCTTAGTCTAATCATTAGGGTTTAGTCTTGTTATATTTGATCTAATGGAATTGGTGTGTCATGTTGTAGCCTGGGATTTTGGTACCAGAGGCTTTGGGATATGGAAACTGGGTTAAGGCTCAGGAATGGGCAGCAGTGCCAGGGGGTCAAGCCACTTACTTGGGAAACCCAGTCCCGTGGGGTACTTTGCCCACAATCTTGGCCATTGAGTTCTTAGCCATTGCATTTGTTGAGCACCAGAGAAGTATGGAGAAAGACCCCGAGAAGAAGAAGTACCCCGGAGGCGCGTTTGACCCTCTTGGATACTCAAAGGACCCCAAGAAGCTCGAGGAATTGAAAGTTAAGGAGATCAAGAACGGTAAGCACACAAAAAAACTTACCACCTTTCTTGATCAACTTATGTATATCTAATGTTTGTGTTTTTTCTTGGTGGGTATGACAGGGCGGCTTGCGCTGTTGGCGTTTGTAGGATTCTGTGTTCAACAGTCGGCTTACCCGGGGACAGGACCATTGGAGAACCTGGCAACTCACTTGGCTGATCCATGGCACAACAACATTGGCGATATTGTTATCCCTTTCAACTAATGAATGTAAAAATAGAAATATGTACCTTATGAGCTTTATGTGTATCAAAAACACTGTGTAATGAAAGACAGATTTGTGAAAACCTATATTTTGTCTTGGTGGTCGATTTGCTCGTGTGAGCTTGAATTCTAAGTGATGAAACCTTTTGAACCCAAATAAGGTTAATTTGTAACATATCAAATCTCATCCTTCTTACAAAAGAAACATTGTAAGCTCATGACTATTTGTTAGATTTCTCAACAATAACATTCACATGCTATAAACTCCATAACAGAAGAAACATTGTTAGCTCATGACTGTTAGATTTCTCAACTCTATGCAAATATGCTATTTGTTTATATCAAGTTATCAACTTAGATAAATGGTTATTGAACCACACAAGATACATGCATTTAACCTAGGACATACATTTGAGTTTTAATGAATATTTTCTATTCATCTTTTTTCCCCTCATTTTTACCTTTTACATTTACTTTCATATTGATCAAAAAAATACTGTTAATTTCCCCCCCCCTCAATTTTCTAGTTAAGGATACTTTTTTGAAACAAGTTTTGATTTCTTTCTTATCACATTTGTTCTACTAATTTCTCTTTTGTTCTTTTGCATACTAATCTTCACCTACAAAATGTATTACTTTGATAAGAAAGAAATGAGATCAGAATTCTAGAAAGAAAATAACATCTTTGACATTAAATGGTTAAATTATATCTTGACTTAGAATTTGAGGAAAAATCACTACCACATTAATGTTTAAAGATTTTAATTTATATGGATTATAATTCTATTATTAGGTGAGTTTTCAAATCAATTAATCAAATCTGAATTTATCAGGATTTCAAATAATATTATTTTATATTTCAAATAACTTAAAGAAAACTTTATATCTAACATGTGACAATATATAATAAAGAATGGAGCTATCTTCCTAATCACATCCACGTAAGATTGAGATAGAAACTTGAGCTGCGTGGGGCATGCTTAATTTTTTCTGTCTCATTGACCCAAAGATAGTTCTGTATTTTAGTGGATACATACATTATTTACTCATTACCAACTACAAGTAAACTCCTTAAATTAACTTTTAAATTCTTTTTTTGCCTCACAATGATTCCTTTTAAAATTTTTATTTTTAGTTGATTTTTCATTGACTACTCAAGATCTAAAATTTTCTTTTACATATAAAACCTAAAAGAAAACATATAAAGCAGTTTCAATCCCTCCACCAAATTTTCTGCTGATACTTTCCCCATTAAGGTAATCATTCCTCTATCCTCTATTTTTCTTATGTAGCAAACTTTCTCTTTCTATCATGGTTTCTCCTTAGAATTTTTTTTTGGATCTTGAATGCTTCTGATCTGTTTATTTTGGATCTTTAACTATAATACTTCACCGGAAATGCCATTGTTTCAATTCCATTATCTTTCTTAAGGAGATAGAACAAGTTCTGTGATTTAAAAATCTTTGTTTTGTTGCCTTATAGATGAAGATTTGTTAATGAATTTAAACACAATGTGTTGAAAAAGGAAAAGATCTTTTTGAAATGAGTTTGGTTGGTGTATATGGTTTGGATCTTTCGTTCATAATGTATTGTTTTCTGAGAAACCTGGTATGTTTTGTTTTCTTGAATCTTCTAGGGTTTTCCACAAGCTGGTTGATGAAAATGTCAATGAGGTAAATTATACCAACCCGTTTCTTGTAACAGTTTTCATGCTTTTAGAAATGGGTTTTAATTGGTTTATTGTTGTTTCTTTAGCAGCTTGTGTGGAAACCTTTGATGTTTTGTATGTGAATTGGTATAAATCGGGTTTATTCGAAAAGGAATGATCATTCGATTGAATAAGAATGGAGCTTTATACTGCAAATTGTCTGTCCACCGAAAACAAACCTACTCTTGAGCTTTCAAAATTAGTCAAAGAAGAGAAAAGCTCGGTGAAAACGAACAGCGAAAACACCCTTACACTTGTTAATCATGGTACATTCCACACTTCAGCTTAAGAAGATGACTGTTTCTAATCAATTGCTGTTATAAAAATTCACCTTACCTCTGTTTTTGGGTGAAACCACCGGATATTTTAACTTGTTGGCTCTGTAATTTGATATTTGATGTTCTTGAGCACTATCTATAAGCATCTTTCTTGATTACAGGTGCAAAGATGTGGCAAGAGAACAGGGAAAAATGGGTGGGAGATCAATCTGGACAAAGAAAAAACACTGCAAAGGATCAGATTATAAGGTATTATTTGTCTCATCCAACTCTAAGTTCATTTGACAATCTTTTTGCAGTGTCAAAGAAAAAAATGATACTCTAATGATCAGAAAAAGTAATGTTTTCTAAGATGTTCTTGGATCTCTTGCAGCTGGTCTACTACATATGAAGATCTTCTCTCAACTCATGAACCTTTCTCAGAGTCGATTCCTTTACCCGTAAGCTTTAATCTAATCCCATTTTTTACTTGAGTTAAGCTAATATCATTCTCAATACCTGAATTTCCCATCTGATCTTTATGTAGGAGATGGTGGACTTTCTGGTCGATATTTGGTACGATGAAGGCCTTTACGATTAGAAGAGAATCTAACAATGCCACGAACTAGATTGACAAAGAACAAAGGACAGATTCAATTATGGTATGAAGTTAAATCGTTAGGAGTTGTGAAAACATCAACAGATATGATGAACTATCTACTTGTTATATCCATATACTGTCATGAGAAAAAGACTGACCACTCACATACTCCATCTTTAACATTTATATGATTTGTTAAAATGGGAAGGAACAAGGATTACAAAATGGATTCCAAATAAGATTTTGATCACCTTACATCAAAATATAAGGAGACATGAGTTTGACCATGTATTCAATGTTTCTCAACATCAATCTAACATATCGAAACAGAGACAGTATACTACATCAAACAAGTTATCACAGCACATAATCTCCTAACACTCATTTCCTGTAAAAATCTTTGCTTTTCTCTTCTTGACTGTCGTCGCCAATCACAAAGTCAATCTAATGACATGCTTGTAGAATCAGCTAAGAATCTGTGCCACCCGCCAGTTATGTTATGTACACTTTTCTTTTACCGTCTGTTCAGCTTGAGAAGTAAGGGTTTGTTTTGAGTATCTTCTTTGCTAAACTGCGAATATCATCTCTACTTGACTCCACAGATATTCTTACAATCTCTGTCACGCTTCCTGTTCTTCTGAAATCATTTGCATTTTCCTCTGCATCGAGAAGGAGATACACATTAGTCATATGTCCCAACTACACTAAGTTTTGAAAAAAGAACTGCTTAGTGTCTCCAAAGAGCTGGGCATGCTCTTCTAGATAGCAGAATGACAAAGTGTGGCTTACCATTTTGAGCTAAATGGCAAAGCGCAAGCTCAATGTGACGTTGTGTTGATGCTGAATCAATATGTGAGTTTGAAGTCAACCATTCAAGAGCACCCTCTTCCAAGAGAAGGGAACGGCCTTTTCTACGCCCTGCAATACAATAATATCTCTCAAGGTATTATAGCGATTGACTCGGGTGTGCAATTTATGAGTATATATTTGTAAGCTAATATGACTACACACCTTGCATAATTTCTCGAGTTTCACACTTTGCAAAATTTGCCATCCCTCTAGCCACTTGAGCAATGATATCTATGTTTCCAGATTGTGCCATCGTGAGTAGTCCCTTGATGCCTTCCTCTTCTTTCAGCAGCTTAAGAAACTTCTCTGTTTGTGCAAAACACAACAATATATAGAATTAGATATGTACTTAGCAGCATCCCGACACAAAGCTTCTTTAATATATCTTTACATAAGCTGTACAGTGAACGCATGCATTGATGCAGATTAATAGATATGGTTAAAAATTGTCTGATACAATTCATCAGAACCAAAATACTTAATCTTGTGCTCACCGTTCCCGCATAAATTGGCAAGTGCACCAGCTACCATTCTTAGAGTCTGTGGGTCGTCTGTTTTAGTCACCATTTTTGCTAGGAGTTGAGCACCTCCTTTGTTCATTATAAGATCTTGACTTTTCTCTGTGGTTAATAGATCAATGAAAACATATAAACAAACAAATCACATTTTTTCCATTCCAAAATTTAATAACTTGACAGCAGGGAAAACCATGGCATCAAGAACCGTCTACTGCATCATACAGATCCAACATTCAAGCAAACAAGCATTGTCAAGAAATGACACAACCACAAGAATTAGTTCTGCTTCTCAGTAGTAAGTTTAACGGGTTTACGATATCATAAAAGCAATTGGACCACCAACATAATTGCTCACCGTTCATTGCCAAATTAGCAATTGCACCAGAAGCCACCCTAAGAATCGTTGAATTTTGAGATGACTGGACTAGCATGAGCAAAGCTTCTACACCCCCTTCCTCCACAATCTTCACCTGATTAGCCTCTAAACATACACACACATTATGCAAGTCATTTAGGTGTTGTGACAAACAAAGTAATGTATTGTTCAACCATAATTTCTGGAAACTAGAGATGACTTTCAAATAACAATTAACAGTAACTGCATGAACTTAGAACCCGTTTGTAGGCAAAGTGCCAGAGTATCAGAAATCGGTATTTCAACAACTGATAATTCATCTGTAGTGAAAATTTGAGTATATTTACAAATGTTAATAGAGAGAATGAAACTGCACCTTCAGCGGCTAGATTAGCAACCACTTTTACTGCTTGAATTTGAACTTCCAAGTCTTCAGACTTAATGAGTTGTAAAATCTTCTGAATTCCAACTAAAACCAATATAGAGAAAGTGTCAGTTGGATTCTCCCACGATGAAACGAAATAGAAGAATAACTAAGCTAAAAAGAGCTCAATCCATGAGAAAAATTTATACCTTCTTCACAAAGTCTCGCCATGGTAGCTCTCTGACCAGATAACGACTTTTTTAACCCTTGTGATCTCTGTGAGCCAGTTTGAGCTCCAGATTCTGATGATGCTTTTGAAAGATCTTCCTTCATATATCGCTTTTCCTGTGGAATAAAATTGACTTAGCAAGAACATGAAGTACAATACATGTGAAAAGGTGAAACAAGCTCATTGTAATTCACCTCAACAACATTTTCACTTTCCCTTAGATTCTTCTTTAGTTTGGAAAGCTCACTCTCCATTTGCTTTCTCTGCTTTTCTTCCAAAAGGAGCCTTTCCTTCATATCTCGAACCTCTTCACCAAGTTTTTCCTATGCAACACAAATTTTATGTACATTTAGACAAGTTCATCAGCAAAAAATTAACAGTTGGATTTTGAATATGACCAATCTGAACAACAAGTAAGCGTCACACCTTTTGGTGGAGCAGATCATCATAGTCTAATTTCACTGTCTGGAGTTCATCTACTGTCGATTCATACATTTGTGAAAGTTCTTCTAATTTTATCTTGAGTTCGTTTGCCTCTTCATTTTCCTGAACCCAAAACCAACAAACAATTGGAGACAGAAACTTCTGCAACAGCTGAAGCACAAAATATAATTTGTATAAGCCTAACCTGTGATATAACTTGGCGATCGCTTATAAGCCTTTTCATTTGTCTAAGTTGCTCTTCTGCAGCATTAGACCGAGCATCTTCATCTTCTAATTTCTTCTGCAGCTCTGCAATTTTAGATTCATATGTGTAAGTGGTTTCCGCAAGTTCCCTTTGATATTGATAGTTGCCCATCTCTTGTTCCTATAACCACCAAAAATACCATTTAGTTTGAACAGAGAACTAATGCATTTAAAAGGTAGAAAAAGAAAGCCTAAGCTATAACAATTGAGAATGAATAATATATCTAATGAACAAAAATAGGAATCATATTAACTAACATGAATAGACTTCTGCTGTTTACTCAAAATATTTTTCATTTCATTCAATTGATGCTCGGCGTTTGTTGACCGGGCTTGTTCATCCTCAACCCGCTGAACCAATTCCGCAATTTTTTTCTCATATACTTGACTAGCATCTGCAAGTTTTGCCTCATACGCTGAATTTTCCAGCTGTTGCTGCTACTAACAATTAAAAGGACACTGTCAGAGCCATCTACTATACACAGCTCAAACATATTAATGTATATGTATTTGATGCCAGGCCTTTAAGAAAACATTCAAGAACTCCTGTAAGTAGTTAATAAAGACAATAATAGAGAAGTATTGATCCAACAATATACTGAAGTAGTTACCGAGAAAACTACTAACAAATACATGAGAGAAAGTGTACCTTGGTATTTTTCAGTTTCATCTCTAATTGTATGGCTCTGTCATGCATTAGATCACACTGATCTTTCTGCAGTTGCAATTCCTTCAAAAGTTCTTTCATGCTGAGCTCCAAGCGGGTGTTTTCCTTCTCCAGGAACTGTAAGTCATATCATAGAAAAATACTCACCATATCAAGAAACTATAAACTAGCTGAATATCAATTACTGTAAGTAAACGAAGAGTAGCTGATCTTTAGAAGAGACAAAAATACCTTGGACCTTGTAACCGCATTCTTTTCTGCTTCAGCGAAGGAGTTTTCACATTCTCTCAATCTTTTTTCCAACTCAAGTTTCTCACTATTTCTTAGTTTGTTTTGTCTTTCAACTTCTGCAGTAAGATGGTCCACCTGAGTCTCAAGCTTCCGACACAAACTCTCATAATCAAATTCTTCTTTAAGCTTTACCATGTTAACTATTTTCATTGCCTGTAAAGGAAGACATGACCAAGAAGACATTACTATTACGAGTTTGAAAGATATAAGATTCTTAAATTTTAAAATCTGGTGTATTTCTTGTTTATGAGTTTCTTTAGATGTCAGAAACTAGAGATTCTGCAGAGAACGAGATAAGAGAAACATCAAAACTCACCCTTTGTCCGAACATTATTGTGCTAGTGGTTTCTGCATGATACCGTGCAGATGGCCCAATTGTTATTATAAGTGAAGTCCTCGCAGAACCTATTTGTTGAGAGACAAAACCCAATTTCAGAGTTTATGTAACAGCGCAACAGTAACTAGGAAGATATGACAAAATGCATAGACACAGAAGTAAGCCACGCTTATGAGTCCTATATCTAGATAGGCTAGGAAATGTTCTGGTAAACTAACCCCCAAAAGAATCACGAAGAAGCCTTGTTAGCTTAGAATCTCTTGTTGGTATATGAGAACTGCCTTCAGCTAACGCATTTATGCATTTTCCCAGGGATGTCAGTGAAAGATTGATGAATTTTGCCTCTTCAATCATGTGGCCATCAGTGCCTACAGAAAAACAGCATATAACTCACCATGACCTACTTGATATAACATGAATGGTTATATGAACAGTTAAGGAGATCAAACCAGATTTATTTATTCTTTCTGAACCAGCAAGATCAACAATTAGAAGTTTGCTCTTTCTAACTCTAGGAATGGATTTATCTCCCAATGATTCAGGTTTTGCCTTTTCAGACTTTTCATTCATAGCCCGCCTAACATAAACCTGAACACAAGATACATTTCATTAATCGGCAGATACAAGACATGGATTCTGTTGATGAACAAGAAACCATATAGGCAAGATATTCTAAGGGAAGCACACCGTAAGGATTGCATGACTACGAGAGGATTCTGTATTCATCTTTGTATTTGCTGCATGACGGTTAGTCTCACCGACTTGCAAAACCTGCAAGAAATGGTCTAAATCTTGAATGTTAACTACTGTAGCGCCTGGTACTGATACTTCCCCAGTCTTAGCATCCTCATTGATTGAAATGTTATTTTTCTCAGGTGCAAGAAGATCTTGTATAGTTTCCAT